>CM045844.1:10000000-11385823 GCA_025170145.1 Pyemotes zhonghuajia
TAAAAAATCTAATTTTAATCTTTAAGATTTATTAAAAAACTTAGAATAATCTGAAATAAGTTTGTATGGATTAATTTTTAATAATGAATGTTTTTTTATTATTGTAATTTTTTTTATGTAAGTTCTTTTTTAATAATTTACTTTTTTTTAAATTATTAAATTGTTTTTAAATTAAATAAATTAACTTAAATTAGCTTAATTTAAATTTTTTTTTTTTGAAGTTATATTATGATCTATAAAAATATTTATAATGTAATAAATTTAAGTTTTTTAAATAGAAAATTAATTTTTTTGAATTTAACAAAAAAACAAAATTAATGATAATTTTTGAAATTAAAAAATATTTTAATTTAATTTTTTTTTACCTTTTTTTCTATTTAAATAGTAGTCGAGAAGCTAGTAAAAACACGACAAAAATTCTGAACGAGTTTTTTTCTAGTGGTTATGACAAGCGAGTGAGACCAAATTATGGAGGTAAGTTGAGATTAGTGAATAGGTTAATAAAAACTAATTTCATAACTCAAAACAAACAAATATTTAGTAAATATTTATAAAATAATTTTTTAGAATAATTACCCATAATTTGAACAATTATTTTTTGTCGACTGAACAGAGTAAACAATTTGTTACAAGTTTTATTTTTATTTTGTATAAAATCAATATCAGCAAATCAATGTTTATAGAATGTTAAATTTGCTATTCAGCTATAAACTATTTTGCTTACTACACCATTTTTGCCAATATAATGCAAGTTTACATTGATTATGTGATTAAAAATGATTAAATCAAAAACATAAATTTTAATCAATTTTCTTGTTTTTTTTTTTTTTAACTCAACATAAATTAATTCAAATTTAAACATTGTTAATAAGTTTGTTATTTATACTTGATTTAGGTTCCCCTGTCGAAGTGGGCATTTCCATGTTCATCATCAGCATTAGTACCGTTTCCGAAGTAAAAATGGTAAGAATTTAATTTCAAAAACCATTGTTTTGTTAAATAAATCGTGGTAATATTTCCGCACAAATGTTTTGTTAATTAACCAGTAGTTATATTTTATTTCAATATTTCATGTTATTCATTTACTTTGACTCATTTTTATTCTTATTTTGTTATTGCTTATTTACAAATATTTTTTTTTATTTGAATGGATACTTATTGCAACTCATTTCCTTCCTTGGTTAAATTACTAAATAGTTTTTTTTTATAAATATTCTTAATTTCATCCAAAAATTTACCTGTCTTTAATTTTTATACCTTACGTTTTTATTCTAATTCAGGATTTTACATCTGACTTTTATTTTCGCCAAGGATGGAATGATCCACGACTTTCATTTGATAAAAGTCTTGTAAATTCAAACTTACAAGTCGGTGCAGAAGTAGCTAAAAAAATTTGGGTTCCAGATACATTTTTTGCCAATGAGAAACAAGCTTATTTTCATACTGCTACCACACCTAATAGATTTTTAAGATTAAGTTCAGATGGAAATGTGTTCCAAAGTATGAGGTAAAAAATAATTTTCTTATGAACTTTTTTTTAATTTTTTGGCATATGTTGATAAAAATTTGTTTCGATATTTAAATAATTTTTTTTTTTTAAATATATATAACTTTAATTTATGTCAATAACTAGTTTTAATTTTTGTTATATAATTTTAAAGTCAAAAATTTAAAAATGAAAATTTATTATAATTAAAATTTAATTCATTTATTGTTTTATATAATAAAATTTTTTTTTAATAAAGTTAAATATAAAAATTTATTCTTTTGCATAAATTTATTTTTTTTTATTTGGTCACTCAAATTATAAATCATTTTAAAAAATTATCACTGCTAAAATTAAGTTGATTGCCTATATTTAATTTAGTTAATTTTTTATTTTTTATATATTAAAAATAAATTTAAATTATTGTTTTATTAAATTTTTTTTTTTTTTTTTAAATATTTTATCTATTAATATTAATAATAAAAATATATGTATTTTGAATTTAGATTAACGGTCACTGCAAGTTGTCCAATGGATTTACAATATTTCCCAATGGATAGACAATCTTGTTCTATTGAAATAGAAAGTTGTAAGTTTTAATAAAAAAATTTTAAATTTATTTTATAAAAAAAACATTTTTAAAAAATAATTTAATTTCTATATTTTATATTATATATAATTATTTTGTAATAATTAAAATAGAAATAAAAAACAATAATTTAAAATTAATTTTTTTTATATACTAATTTATATATCTAATTATTGGATTTTTTTTTAATTTAATACTATATTAGTTTAATAATAATTTATTTAATTTAAAAACTTTATTAAAGTTTTTATTTATTTTTTATATTATTTTGTTTATTTATAAATTGCAAACATAATTATTTTAAACAAATCAATATTATTTTATAAATTTTTTATTGTTAAAATAATATATTTTAAACAGTAATAAAAAAAATTTAACTTTTAAATGATAGCAATAATTTTTTTATGAGAAATAGTTTGATCAAATTATAATATTTTGTTTAAGTATTTTAATATAATAATTATTTGATTAAAATTTAACTAAAATATTATTTGTAAACAAACGTGCTTTAAATATATTTTGACTTTATTTTAATTTAATTAAAAGGTCATAAAATACATTTTTCATAGTTATTTTACTATTTATTAATTTTATATTATAAAACTAAAGCTTAAAATTAACTAAAATCATGTTAATTTTGTAAAATTATTGCATAAACACCTGATTTTTATTAAATAATTTTTTATTTATAATAATTTTAATTTTATTTAAATTATTTAATAATAAATCTGCTTTTGTATTTTTTAGATAAATAATTTTTTTTTAAATTTTTACATAATATTTCTTTATAAACATTTATGTTTTAATTTAATTAGTGACAGTTTTTTAAATTTAAATATTTAATTTTTTTATAGACCTAACGTTAAGAATCAAAAACTTATATTTATTTTTTTATATTATTTAATCTACGTTTTTTATTAAAACAAATTTTAAATATTTAATCAAAATATATTATAAATCAATAAATAATTATTAAATATTATTTATAATATAAAATATATTTTAATTTTAAAAATTTTAATGATGTATAAAAAATTTTAAATAATTTAATACATTTAAGTTATAAAAAATTAAATACATTTAAAAACTTTAAATGTATATATCAAAGTTCAAAATTTTTATAGTAACAAACATAAAAAAATAAAATTTTTTTTTTTTTAAATTGCAATAATTGAATTATACATAATGTTATTATTATTGCTTATAATTTATTGTAATCACATTTTTATAAATTTGCAACTATTTTGTATCAATATTTTTTTATTGTCTTAAACTTATATGCCTAAGTTTTGATATAGGTACAACACTTGTCATAATTTAATCAGGCTTAATCTTAATTAAGATACTATAAATAGAGCTTTTGTTTTACCGGACAATAGTCTAAATTTAGTTTTTATTATGATTCATAGTAATGTTAGTTTTTCAGTTCTAATTTAAGAGATACCTCTTGTATCAAACTTTTACAACTATGGTTATGAGTCCTTGCTCGGGCCATATCGTTGTCGAAAGATTTAAGTTTGAGAGAAGCAAAATGCTACACATTACATTAAAAACAAGATCTGATTTGGTTACTATTAATATTTACATCAATAGCTATTAATAAATGTACTGAAATATATAAAAATCTAAAATAATAAAAATATGTATGTATATATAAACAATTTAATTAGTTATTTTTATTAATTTTTATCTATTTTTTATATATTATTATTTATTGTTTTTCAAAATTTTATTTTTTATAATTAAATTATTTTATTTAAAAATAAATTTTTTTTTTTTTAAATAATTTAAAATTAAATTTTTTTTTTTTTAAATAATTTAAAATTTTTATAAATATTTTAATATTAAAATTTATTATAATTTTTTTTTAATGATGAATTTTATTATTTATAAATAAATATAAAAAATTAAAAAAAATTAAAAAAAAATAAAAAAAAAATAATAAAATTTTTTTATTATAATTAAAAACAAAATGATAAAAAAAATAATAAGAAATATATTTTACTAATTTTTCAAAATTTAAATATTTTAAAAAAATAATTTTTTTTTAGATGATAATTTATTAAACATCAAAAAAATAAGTTAAATATTTCCTCTTTTTTTTGAAAACTTTAAAAAAAAATGGTTAACTAATAATTTAATTAAATTTCGATTTATAAAAATAAGTATTATTATGCATCATTTGTTATTAAAATATTTACTATTCTTATTAAATTGTTTTAAAAATATCAGTTTTTGTTTTTATGTTTAATACAAAACGATTTTTATTTTAAATTTGAATAAATTATATTGATAGTTAAAACTTAAATAATTGAATAATTTTATGCAGAGTTATTTAAAATTAATTTTTTTTCAAAAAAAAAAAAAAATTATAATAAAAATTTTATATATTTAATAATTTAATAAATTAATTAAATTATTTTTTTATAATAAATAAAAAAAATGATTAATTTTTAATATTTAATTTTAAATTAGAAAACTTTTATAATTATTAAATTTTTTTTTTCTTATAAATATTAATAGTTTTTTTTTTATTTAGTTCATTGATCGTCAAATATTTTATTACATTAAAACTAACATTAAAAATCTTTTATTTTTATTCAATTATTATAAATTATTTTTTAAAAATTTATATTTTGATAAATTTTAAAAATAGATGGTTATTCAATGATGGATATTAGATATACTTGGTCGAAAGGCAAAGATTCTATTGGCATGAATAAAGGATTAGAACTCCCCCAGTTTAAAGTAGTTGGCCATAAGCAACAACAGAAAGAGGTCGCATTAAGTACAGGTATATTTTATATAATTTTTTATTTATTCTATAAATTAAATTTTTTTTGAAATTTTATTAATATTCATTTGTGTGCTAAATGGGTGTGGCTTTATTTTTTTTATTTTACTAAAGTTTCAGTTTTGTTTTTAAATTTTTATAGTTAACTATTAGTATGTTTTGCGCATTATTGGATTTAATTAAATTGTAATTTTTTTTTTATATATCCACTTTTGGCCTAATTATTTAAATATGTTCAAAATTAATTTTTTAAATTATTTTTAAATGGTGTAAAATTAAAAATAAGACTTATTATTTTTAGTCAAAAACTTGTCAAAATAATTGTAAATTTAATCCTTGATTATAATAAATTAATTTCTATAAATTAATTGATTTTTACAATTATATTATTAAATGTTTGTTTTGATTTTTTTATTTAAACTAAATTGCATTATTTTCAATTAAATCTATTACTATCAATTTTTCTGTTTTTTTTTTTAATTTTATTTTGTAATTATCTTGTCTATTGCTGAAAGTAAAATGTAGCTTTACTATATTTTTAATTGTCTGAATACATTTACCTTTTTTTACCGCCTATTTAATAGTACTATAATGCTTGGCAACACATTACGAAATCAAACTTAATCACTATAAAAATAAAAAGTCAAATTTTTAACACATGTTTTATTAATTTTATATTAAACTTTTAATTTTATCTATTTATAAAAATAAATAAGATTATTTAAAAAAAAAAAATTTTATTTAATAAAAAAATAAAACATAAATTAAGATTTTTTTTTTAAATTAGATAAATTAAAAAAACTAATTATTATACCTCAAAATAATTTAATACATAAATACTAAGCTATATTTTAATTGTAAAAGATTTTTTTAATTAATATTTAATAAAATATTATTAAAATTCATCATTAAACTTTTATTATTTTATTGTAAATAATAAGCATAAGTGTATAAATTTTAATTTTAAAAATTAAAAAAAAAATGATAATTTTATGTTAAATTGTAATACTATTTTAAATAAATTTTTAATTAGTTTTTTTATATTATTTTATTATTATTTTTTTTAAATTATATATTTTATTTAATTTAAATTTAATATTTCAAAATATCAAAATTTTTTATATTGATTGTTGTTTAATTAAAAATTTAATAAATATTTCTAAATAAAAAAAAAGAAGTAATAAATAAAATTCATAATTTTATTTTATCATCTCACGTAGACTTTTTGATTAAGTTTTTAAATATATTTTGAGTTAAATTTTTTTTTTATTAAAAAATTATTTTTTCTTAATATTGAACGTATTTATATACATTAAAGTTTAACTAGTATTTTTTCAATTGCTTATTAAAATCTTATTTTTAATATATCTTATTATTTTTATATTTTTATTTAATAAATTTTTTTTTTAATTAAAATTTTTGAAATTTGAACATCATTCTAACTATTTAAATATATTTTTCTTTAAATTTGAAAACAGGAAACTATTCAAGATTGATTTGTCACATTCAATTCGCTCGAAGTTTGGGTTTTTATTTAATTCAAATTTACATTCCAGCCTCTCTAATTGTGGTGATCAGTTGGGTGTCTTTTTGGCTACATCGAAATGCTACTCCAGCTAGAGTAGCTTTAGGTAAATTTGATCTATTATTTTATTCATTGAATTGATTTGTATGCAAAGCAAGAAGCTAGTTAAATTTAATTTTTTTAGGTTTAAATTTAATTGTATGATTACCATTTAAAAATGTACACCCTATTTCATACCTTTTTTAGTAATTTTTTTTATTTGTATGATTTTGGGGCGTACATTAAGACTAAAAAAATGAAAAAATTTAATTAATTAAAAATTCAAATCAATCACTTTTAGAACTTTTTTAGCATTATTTTTTTAGATATCTTTATTTGCCATTATAAATTTGTTAACTTTAAATTGTTAGCTAGAATCATTTATTATTTTTTAGATTATCACTTATTAGCAAGTTTTAATTAAAGTTTATTATTTACTTTTGCTTTGTAACTTAATTGAAACTATTAATTTGAAAAATTTGAATAAAAAATTTAAATAGGCGTAACTACTGTACTTACAATGACAACATTAATGTCATCAACGAATGCCCAATTGCCGAAAATATCTTACATCAAGTCAATCGATGTATTTTTGGGTACTTGTTTCGTGATGGTATTTGGTTCTTTACTTGAATATGCCATTGTGGGTTACTTAGGAAAAAGGATTGCAATGCGCAAATCTCGTTTAGAACAATTAAGTAAATTAGCAGAAGAACATCGAAAAAAGTGTGCTGCAGCTGCTGCTGCAGCCGCAGCTGTTTCTGATTTAAGTAATGTTGATAATCACAATCAACAACAAAATATTCATTTGATGCAAAATCAAATGCAACCACAACAGGCTCATCATCATCACCAAGCACATTCTAACCAACCACATCCAAATCAATCGCAACAATCCTCATCGCATCAATCTTCACAACAACAGCAAACTCAGGTAATTGCTGCACCTCAATTAATTTGCGCAACTACAGGTTTACCACTTGATCCTTCTCTGCAAATGTCATGCGGAGTAAAAACACCGGTAATTTTTATTCAAACTTACCTTTTATTATTCCATGTTAATTTTCTCCTCTCAACTTGATTATGCTTACCATGGTTGACAACTTAAACTAATTTAAATGGTCCAAATGAAACAGTTGCATCATCACTCTACCAATTTAAATAATATGAATAATATGAACAACAACATTAATTCAATAAATCGATGTGCGTTGCCTTCACAGTCAAAAATGATTTACGGCTGTCATCAACCTTATCGGATGATTGAAACCAATCAGCCACAAGCTTCTGGTCAGGTACAACAAATTACCAAAGTAAACGCCAAGCCAAATAATTGCACAGTTAATAGTAAACCAGGAACAAATTCTACATTACCAAATGCAGGTGGCGGAAATACTCAGCAAAATTTACCACCACCATTTGGACCAAAAGATCCAAATCGAATGTTAGGTGTAAGTCCGTCTGATATTGACAAATATTCACGAGTTGTTTTTCCGGTTTGTTTTGTTTGTTTTAATCTTATGTATTGGGTGATTTACATGCACATTTCAGACGTTAAAATTTCCGGATTAGTGCCATTAAAGTTTTAAAAAAAATACCTTCCTTTACACCGTTCAACTTGTTAATATAATTGTATAAAAAAATTAATAATATTTGTTATTTCAATATTTATTAAAATTTATCTTTTTTTAAAATTGAACTTATTTTAATATAAAGGATACATTTGTCCATTAAATTAAGATTCAAATTATTTAGATTTTTTATTTTATAATTTTTTAATATTTATTAATTAAAGATTAAAATCACTACAAAAATAGTATCATATAAAAAAAGTAAAAAAATGATTAATATAAAATTTTAAATTCAATTAATTATAAAATCAATTTAAATTTGTCAATAAGAGCGTTTTTTGAGCACATTTTTATAAAAAATCAATTTAAAAAATTGATTTGTTAAAAAAGTTTTTTTACAGCTTTTTTTTAAAAAAAGAATAAAATTAATTTTTATTTCTAATTTTTATTCATTTTAATTATTAAATTATAATAATTATTATTTGATTTATATAATTATATTGATTAATTTATTGAAAATCAAGTTATTTGTATATATTTAATAATTTTTACAAGTTTGTTAATATTACAAATTTGTATTTATAGTCAATTATTAAATTTATATTTTTTAAGATTATAAAATTCTTTAATTTTATAAAATTAAAAAATAAATGTGAATTTAATTCAAATAAGTTTTTGTTTAAATATAATAAAAGAATAAATAAAATTTTAATTTCTATTAAAAAAGTGAATTGTTAAATTGAATTTTTTTACATTTATAAATTTTTTTTTTTTTTTGTTAAAATTTAAATAATTTAAATAAATACTCATAAAGTTTTATTGTGAATTTATCAATTTTTTATTCGGTAAATATTTTTTTTTTAATTTTTTTCTTTTAAATAATTTATTGTTCTATATTATTAAAATAGTTGCCAAAAAATGCCAATGCATATATAAAATTATAATAAATTTGTTTGCTCATCTATTAATTTATAATTCAAGAAAATGCCTCAATTTCAAAAAAAAAATGTACAAAACTTAAAGTATAAAAATAATATATATATTAAAAAAAACAAAAAAAAAAAAAAAAAAAAATAAGCAAATTGATCAAAATTCATTTTTAAAACTAATAATTTGAAAAATTAAATCAATTTGTAATTATTTTATTAATTGCGACTAGTGATAATCTTAATTTTTTAAAACTTAAAATTTTACACATGATATAGAAAACTCATTAAATTTTAACTTTTTTAAAAACTAATAAAAAAGTTTATTAAATTTTTTTTTTAAATTTAAATTAATTTATATATGGTTAAATTATTATTATATTAAAATTAAATGTGAAAAATAATTTTTATCTAAAAATTTTCACTATTAAAATAATTTATCATAATTTATTTAAAAATAATTTTATTTTTAAAAAAAAGTGCTCTTTTTTTAAATTTTATATTTAAATAATAACTACTAAATTTTATTATTTATTTTATTCATTTTTAATTTTTAAACAATGTTTTGCTAAAATTTGTTGCAGTGGTGCATGCCTAAATGATACTATTATAATATTATTAATTTAAAAAATTTTTAAATTTATTTTAGTTTATTATTGTAATTTTTTTAACTAATGAACAAATTGTCAATAATTTTTTTTTTTAATTTAAATCATATATGTAACATAAACATATACAATGTATAAACAACAAATATAAATGCCTCAAAATTAGTTTAGAAAAATTTAAATACATGTTTTTTTATTAAGTAAAAGCTCAGTGGATTGATGGCAAAATAATTTTGTTATACATAATTTTAAAATATTATAAACTCAAATATGTGGTTTGCCGAATTTTATCCACTGTGTTTGCCACGACAATAATTAATAATAAAAGTTTTAACTTAAAATAATAGCAATCACACAGTTAGATAATCTTAATTAAAAATCTTAAAAATCAAATAAGTGATTTTTTAAATATTTCTAATTAATTTGATTAATAATTGGCTATATATTGAAATAATTTCAATTGAAAAATGTTTGGCTATTTTTTTTGCAGCATCGAAGATCAAATATCATTAAATAGTGCAAATTTATATTTTTTGATGTAGACTCGATATTTATGCAGTTTTTAATAGTTAAAATTTTTTTAAAAATATTAATGTGAAATATGGTTGGAAATGAAAAAATATTGGCCAAATAAAAACAAAAAAGAAAACATTAGTTGCTTTGAACTAGTTGATAAAAAGTTTTTTAACTAATAAATTCACAGTTTGATGAAAAATTTGTATAGACACATTTTTTTTTGTTTTTTTAATAAATCTTAACAAGATAAAAAGCATTTTATTTTATAAAATAGTTTAAACATTGATTAGTTACTCGTTTAAATTTTGTCTCACATGTACATATAAATCAATTTAGTTGAATGATATTTAAAGTAACGTTTTGTTTACTAGTTAATTTCTTAAATTATAATCATTTACAATTTATAATTTGCGCAAACAGATAAAAAAACTTAAACAAATTGTTAAATAATTGTTTTTCACCTTTTATATGTAACAACTGCCAGTACAAAGAGAAATGTAGAAATGTAGAGTTTAGAAATGACATTAAAATGACATTTAGCTCGAACTTTTGTACCCGAACTTATCCAATATTAAAGAAAGATGTGCACCTTTATACAAAAACTGAGCTGTGTGTACATGAAAAAAAAAATGATTAAATAAAAGTTAAACTTTTATATGAAGCGATTTTTAATTGATTAAGATGAATATTATTAGAGGTAAAGAGATGATGAAGAAGGTAAAGGTATGGATTAAGGTTAGAGTGGAGAGAAAGAGAGGGAAAGAGAGAGAAGAAAGAGATAGTAGATGTGTGGAGGGAAAGTAAGAGAAAGAGAGGGAGAAAAAGAAAGAGATAGTAGATGTGTGGATTAAGATTAGAGTGGAGGGAAAGAGAGGGAAAGAGAGAGAAGAAAGAGATAGTAGATGTGTGGAGGGAAAGTAAGAGAAAGAGAGGGAGAAAAAGAAAGAGATAGTAGATGTGTGGATTAAGATTAGAGTGGAGGGAAAGTAAGAGAAAGAAAGAGAAAGAAAGGGATAGTAGATGTGTGGATTAAGATTAGAGTGGAAGGAAAGAGAGAGAAAGAAACTTTTCGGCTGAAACTAATGAAAAGCCGAGTTTTTAAATTTGCCGCGCAATCCGCCATGTTTGGTGCGCTTGGTGCTGCTTGGCTGGCGATCGGCATACAAATGTCTGCGAGTGCGTTGGCTGCTCATTGTTGTCCCTTTAATCATTAGTGAATTGATACAAGATAGCAACAGCCCCGAGTCAGAGTGAGAGAGTGTTGTTGTCCTGTTGCAGTTTACAAGATTATCCTTGCTAATCCTACATTGGTGTTCTCTGTGGATTAAGCAGTTGGAAAAGAGCCTCGGCCGTTACGCTTCGGCCCAGTTAGTGTGGGTAAATTTGTGTGCAAATTAGTTTAAATTTACTGAAATTAGTCGAAATTAGTGGAAATTAGTCGGAATTAGGCGAATTTAGTCCAACTCAGTCGAAACTAGTCCGATTAAGTCGCAATTTATCCGGGTCACTCGAAATCGACCCAACTAGTCGAAATTAGTCCAACTAGTGCCAGTCGCATCGGCATGTTGCTATGTTGGTAATGTTGCATGTGTGCTAACCTGATCCGAATAGTCCGACGCGCTTGTGGCGAGGATTAAACCAGCTAATCTAGTCTGTTAATCCGGCCCACTATCCAGTAACTCATCTGTTGTGGTCGCCATCAAGCCAGCTGATCCTTCGCTTTTGCCTACCTGTGGGCGCCTGATCTGCCCGCTCATTCGGACGCTCTCCATGTTAAACACTGGCTCCCACATAAGAGTGTCGGCTGCCGTGTGTGTTTATATAGAGACGGAGAAAGGCATATGTGCATGTTTGTTATTCCTATGAGCCGCAAAAAAATAAAGACAAATTATTAATTCATATTTATCCCTTATATAGCTAATCTTAAGCAAAGTGCATAAGGTGAAACATTTCTACTAGTACTTTACGCATTGAAATCAGATTAAAAACGGCAAACAGCGGAGCAAAGATGAATAGCTTGTATAATAAAAAGAACAAAAATCGGAACATAAACAATAACAATAATTATGGTCCTTCGATGATCAAGTGAGTTTCAACGCTTTCCAATTCCTTCTTTTTCTAACCTGTCTTCTTTTCTAGCAAACAAACCAGAGCTAAAAATTCGACAAATGATAAAAATGTTAACCAAACCAGTCCTGAAGGCGTCTATTCCAATGAACGTTTAATGAAGACTTCGACTTCTCTTGTTGGCACTTTAGCTACTATTTTACGTGCAGATGGCATCTTTTTCGAAGGTGTATTCAAAACCTTCTCCTCTGATGTAAGCTTTCAACTTCTAAAATCTGTTTAACTTACTTTTCCTTTTCTTCTAGTTCGAAGTTGCTTTGGAATCGGTCTGTGAGGTAGACAAAAAAGCTCCCACTACACCTGCAAGTACCAACATTGGTCGATTATTATCCAGTTTGAAAACCAATAAGAAATTAACGCAAATTGGAATTTTCAAATTTAAAGAAGTTGTTTCTTTAAGCATACCTAACGTGGATTTAGATTATGCATTTAGAGGAGGTAGTTTTACTGACACAGAAATATCTAAATTCGACTCTCAAGTTTTACAAAAAGAAAAAAACTTGGTGCCTTGGGAAGGATGTTCAGAAAAAGATGAAGACAATAGTTTAGGCATAGATGAAACTGCTGGATGGGATCCAAACGATATGTTTAAATATAATGAAGAGAAATATAATGTTGCATCAACTTATAGAGACACATTAGAAGGTTATACAATAGCTTTAATTAAAAAAGATACTGAAGAATACAGAAAAAAAGAAGCGGAAGCAAATAAAATTGCTCAATTAATAGAAAATGATGCATTATCTAAAGATCGGTTAGCAAAAGAAGATGGTGATGAAGAAGACAAGTATAGTGCTGTAACTAGACCAGTTCCAGAAACACCTACACCAAATAATGTAAATAGCAACCATTCAATAGTACATTCTAGATACAACAACAATAATTTAAATAATCTAAATAGAAGAAAAAATCAAAATATGATTGGTAATAATAACGCTTTAAGAGGAAAAAATTCAATTTCCAATTCAATTGGTAATAATTCACAAACTTCATTCCATTCATCAAACACTCCACCTTATGATCATTACAATTTGTCTCAATCAGCGCAGCACGACGTTCGTCAAACTAGTAATTCATCTATACACAATATACATAATAAACCTTCTCCTTCTGGAGGAAATTTAAATAATTCTAGATTACCAGGTATTAGAGGAGATAATCGTGATAATAGAGAATCTAGAGACAATAGGGATCATAGGGATTCAAGAGAATATCGTGACAACAGAGAATCTAGAGATAATCGGGATGTACGTGAAAATAATCGAGAATCAAGAGATTTAAGAGATAATCGAGATGGTAGAGATGTGCGAGAATCTAGAGATGTACGAGAATCTAGAGATGTACGTGAATCAAGAGATGTACGAGAATCAAGAGACATAAGAGAATCTAGAGATATAAGAGATTCAAGAGATTTACGAGAATCTAGAGATGTAAGAGAAACAAGAGATGCAAGAGAAGCTAGAGATGTAAGAGAAGTAAGAGATGCAAGAGATTCTAGAGATGCAAGAGAATCTAGAGATGCAAGAGAATCTAGAGAAACACGTGATAATAAAGATGGTCGTGATAATCGAGATAGTCGTGATAATAGAGATGTTCGTGATAATCGAGAAGTTCGTGATAATAGAGATGTTCGCGATAATAGAGATGTTCGCGATAATAGAGATGTTCGCGATAACAGAGATGTCCGTGATAGCAGAGATAATCGTGATAACCGAGATGTTCGAGATAATAGAGATGCTAGAGATAATCGAGATAATAGAGATACAAGAGATAATCGTGATACAAGAGATAATCGTGATACAAGAGATAATCGCGATATGAGAGATTACAGAGATTCAAGAGACAATCGGGATTCAAGAGACAATCGGGATTCAAGAGATTTCAGAGAAAAAAGAGATATGAGAGATTCAAGAGAAAGTCGAGACATGAGAGATCCAAGAGAAAATCGGGATATGAGAGATCCAAGAGAAAATCGAGACATTAGAGATTTAAGGGAAAATCGAGACTTGAGAGATCCAAGAGAAAGTCGCGACATAAGAGATCCAAGAGATAACCGGGATAACCGAGAATTTCGCGATGTTCGTGATAGAGATTATCGACCGTCTGGTTTATCATTAAACAGTGGTTACTCTAAATCAAGCGATTATCACAATTATAATGATGATCGCGAACATGCTAGACATTCTTATCATTCTCATGGTAATATGCATCCCTCGTCAATGCAACAAAGAAATGTTCGTAATAATGATAATAGAAGAGCAAACATGCCTAAAAGTTTACAAAAGAAGACAGAGGATATTAACTGCCTAAAGAGTTTTCAAACAAACTTTATACTTGGTGGCCAAGAACATGCTAGCAGTAATGATAGTTATGCATCGCATTTTCGTGAGCCATTTCATAGCAAAGAAAGAGCCAGTAAAGAGCCAGCGGAAATTATTAAACAAGAACCGATCACAAGTGCCAGTGTGGAGCCAAAATGTGAGCCCACTAAAGAAACAAAAGAGATGCCAGTAAAGTCTGCGACTGTAAGTGCTTCGATAGAGAAAAGTAAGGAGAAGAGTGCAAGTAAAGAAAGCGTGGAAAAGGTGGAAAGTACAGTAAGCAGTGTATCATCTGCCCCTGTAACGAGTAGTACGAGCTCAACAAATGTGTCTGGTACGAGTTGCAGTCAAACAAGTACAGTTTTGGTGTCAAGTTCAACAGTATGTGCAAGTAACACGATACCGACATCGGAAGCGAGTGGAGGATCGCAAGAAGAGAAGAATAAAACTCAGATGACCAGTCATGTGGATGCAAGTCAAAATAGTGTCACAACGGTTGTGGATTCTTGTACAAGTAGCACAAGTAGCACAACAAATGTAAACACCAGTAGTTCAAGTGCCAGTTGTCCTACCAGTGTCTCGAAAAGCAGCGAGACTAGCAGTTCGACAGCCCAAAACAACGAAAACAGCGGTCCAATCGCTGCTACAAATAAAGAGGGAGACATTGATGGAGAAAAGTTAATGAAAAAGTCCAACTTGAATCCAAACGCAAAGGAATACGTACTAAATCCTTCAGCTAAGCCATTTACACCCAAACTGATAAGTTTGACCAACGGAGCAGTGTTTGGACAAATGGCTTCTTGTCCAATCAGTATTTATCCTTCAATACACACTCAGATACAACAAGGACACCAGTCCATGTTGGCCACCTCTCCGGTGGGAATGGCTCCGGTGAATCCGAACCAACACGGTCCCCCTGGACCTCCACCACCTCAGGCTATCATGCATCACAGTCAACAGTCCGTAGGAGCTCATCCACACCATGCTCACCAAATGCATATGCAGAGTCCGGTGATGACATTTTCTCCTGGATTCGTACCTCCAAGTATTCAGTTTGGTGTTTCCGCATCCGGTCACACCCCTCATGTACACCATCCTGCCCATCACCCTCATCATCCGCCACACTATATGATGTCAACTGGCGTAGTGGGTGCTGCACCGACTGCCGGAAGTTTGGCTGCTGGCCAGCCAATGCCCAACAGTGTGCCCAATGCTCCAAACAGTTATGTGTCCACTAGTCAGACAGCAGCTGCTTCAGCCACTGGGGCGGCCAATGTAACTGGCCAGCAAGTGAGCGGTGGGGTGCCGACTCAACAGTCTGGACAGGTGCATACCAACTCTGCCGGTAATGTGACACAGACCGGAAGTTCAGGTGCTAGTGGCAATAGACGGGGCAAGCAAAACCCTCACTACGCCAGCAATGCAGCCAATAATCAAGCCAGTCAACGAGTTGCAGCTCAGCAAGCTGCTGCTGCTGTTGCTGCCCAACAACAGCACGAATACAATCAAAGTGTGGCTGCTGCCACTGGACATCCGGTCTTGGCTAGCATTTCCGGATATCCTCAGGCAGCCGGGGCCATGGGAGCTGCTCCCGGAACTGCTCCTCCACCATCTGCTGCCATGTATGGTTCCACCGTCTATCACCAAATGCAGCATCATCACGCCAGGCTCATGTCTCCTCAAAGCATGGGCATGATGCCAAGTGTGCAGTATACGGATCTAAGTGCAATGCAACAGCTATACAGTAAGTTGTATGCCGGCTACACCAATATGTAAATTTACGCTAATATTACTTGCAAAACTAATTTGACACATTCAACACCTTTTGCATTCAATTGGTTCTCACTTAATCTAACATGCTGCGGCTCCTCAGGTCGATCAGTTCTTCTCTGGTGCATGCTCTTTGTCAGCTATCTGACCAGACCACACCTCGGACTAGACCTTTGTTCAGGGCTCGATTCAGGCCACTGTTCACCCAACTTGGATTTGTACATTTTGTAATTCAAAATAACCTTAACCTTACCTTGCAGAAATTACTTTAAGAGCGCGTCACACGCGGTACATTGATTTCTTTACTCACGAAATGGTTTCTTGTTTTAAACATTATCGATTTAACCAAACTCAACTTCAAAACATTGATTTATTCAAATTTAGCTGCTTAAACGTGCTAGGCTAATTGTTTGATCAGACATTTATTAATACTTCATTAATCAACTGTATAACAAACCTTTATATTTCTATATTAACTAAAAACTTAATGATCTTCTCAAACAATTGCTCTATGTTTGGCATTATTCAATATTACAGTGAATATTGAATTAAAAGTCTATATCTAAAATTTAATAAAAAAATAACAAATTTCTTATCTATTCAAAAAATCATTTTTAAGTAACAAAAGAAAACAATGTAGCAAATGATAATAAACTGTTAACCTCACTAAAAAAAATTTGCTTTGTAACATAAATGTTTAATTTTAAATCTAAAAAAAAAAAATTTTAATTAATACTAATTATTATACATATTGTGAAATTTATTTTTATTTCTTTTTTAATTTAATATTCACTTTTTATTTTTAATTTACAATTTAAGCATTTAAATTAATGCTATCAAATAGTGTAATTAATAATTTGTGCAAGTGAATATTATTTTAAATATTTTAATCGTTTATCGCCTTAAGTGCATTCTTAAATTTAATCTAGATTTTAATTTAAATCTATTTTTACGTCATTTTATTGTGATTTAATATTACATAGTAATAATATCAAGAGTCTTTATATTTTGATATAATTTAATTTTAAATTAAATTATATTTATTAAAATGTTAGTTTGATTTTTTCTATTAACTAATTTCAAAATGTCCACTTTTTTTTTTATAGGTATAATATTATATATTATATGATAATTTATTAAAATTTATTGTATCTTTATTAATTTAGCAATATAGTATATTGACATAACCATTTTAATTTTATTCATATATATAATTTTTTCTGCAAATGTTAAAATTAATTAACTATCTCCTTGTAAATCTAAATTGAAAAAAAATATTTTAAAAATATATATTCAATTGTCAAACTAGAATTTCTATCACATCTATTGAGATTTATTATTAACATATAAATTGTATAAAATTTAAAACAAATATTTAATTTATTTTTTTTTTCAATAACAATTTTTGCATAACTGTACTATAATTAAACTAACATACTAATCATTTTAATTAATATATTTTGTTGAAATTTACAACTTTATTTTTTTTTTATAATTATAAAACTTATATTAATATTAATAATTATCATCTTTAAATATTTGCAAGCTATTTATAAAAAAAATAAGAAAGTTGTTAAATATTTTTTTTAAATATTATTAACTATAATAATCACAATTAAACCTACGCTTAAATTCTTAACTAATAACCTGCGTTTTAGGTAAGCTAACTTGCTTTACTTTTAAACATTGCATGTTTTTACAACTGAATTTTATTTTGCAGTTGTAGATTAATTTTTAAAATTTTCACATTAAAAAAAATAGATAGCGATTTTTGGCGTTTTGAATTATGATTTTTTTTTTTATTTTTTTTTTTTTCATAATTAATTTATTAAAAAATTTAAATGATAGATTAAAACAAATGAATAATATATGGATTATCTTTTTTAAATAGTTCAAAATCTTGCACCGATGGTACCGTCTCAATTTATGACAATTCAACAACAGCAGCCACCACCAAATTCAACTACTCCAACAGGTCACCCTGAACCAACTGCTAGTCCGGTAATGCATCACTCTAATGGATCAGTTCAAACTGTGAATAATCAGCAATCAGCTAATGGTCAACCTCAGTCTTCAACTACACCTAATGCCCAACAAATGATGTATGCCAATGTGCCTCAAAATGGATCCGGAAGTCCATTTAATAACCCAGGGATTCCAATATACATTACTCCTCACAACATTTATGTAGCTACATCCACAGCAGCACCAATACCACCTCCTGTTCAATCTGTAACTGGTGGATCTCAAAACAACGCTCCAGCCACTCAGCTAGTGATCAGTGCAAATGGTTCTCAGCCGCCTACCCAGTACCAAAATCAGCCCAATAGAATTTAACTGACTTTAAATACTTTGGCTACGTTTTAATAATTGTCTTTGTTTTGTTTAGTAGAGTCTAAAAGCTATTCTTCATTTGCGATTTGCTTGGTCAGGCATATCAACATTGAAAAAATTGCTGCATTACACTAAATTTTAGTTAAATATCTACTATTAAGTTATTAAACGCAAATTTAGTTTAATTCTAATATAGACAGATGTGTAATTTGAGTAGTATATTTGTCAAGTCATGTCACTAATAATTGGTTCGATTATCGCCAATTATATACATTCAACATTGGCAAAAAGTCCGACTATTTAAGATTAATATATCTTATAAGCTTAAATTCCTTTACAAATCAAATAAATTCAAGCTGAAACATGTGGATTTTTAATCCAATTTGGTTTTGAACCTCCAGCAAATTTAAATTTTGATTTTTAAAGTTTTTAATTTTTTATTTATTGATAAATTCTGAATACAACTCGATCTTGTAAATATTGCTGTAAAATTTTTGTGCTTTTAAGTTATATTAAGTTGGTTTAGCGGTTCAAAAAAGCTCAAAAAAATCTTTGAGAATATTAAAAATATGAGTAATGGATTTGTTTATTATTTTTTTTTTTAAATCATTTTTTAAATATATTGAATGTTAAAATATTTTTAAAATATTCAAGTAAGTATCAACTAATCTAAAATGACATGTTTATTAAATGCTTTTTTACGTTTTATTAAGTAATGAACATGGTAAATAATTCTTGTTAATTCAATTTGTTTGATTTAATAGCAGTTTAAAAAAAAAATATTCTTACGTCAATAGTCCTTAAAAATCTTTAATTAAATTATAGGATTTACTATAATTTTTTTATTGATTATTTTTCTAATTATATTTGATTTTGTTTTAGATTATTGAAAATTTTAAAGATTGTTTGAATATTGTTGTTGATAAAATATTTAAAGAAAATCGGTTTAGATAAATTTTGGGAATACTAGAAATTAAACTTTTTTACAAATTTACACTTAGAAAATTAAATTTTTTTACCTGCGATTTGAAATTCTGACACAGAATATTATATTTATAAATATTATATTTAAAGTCAGTTAATTCTGTATAGTAACAGTTTTTGTGCGACATTAGACAAACATTTAAAAAACAACTTTTTATTGCAAATAATTTTACTTTAAATAGTAAATTTGAATAGTATATATAAACTAAAGTTGATTATTTTTAAAAATTATCTTTTATTATTAAAAAGGCTGCTTTTTGCAAATGACTCAATTAAAACTCCAAATTAAAAGGTTTTTAAAAACAAAAAAAAATGAGTAGAAATATTTTCTTTTGATCAAAATATGCAAATTCAATTAGGCTAAATAATGAATTTTGCTTAATCAGATCCAGACTAAGTTGATTGATGAGTAAATCGATTATTTTTATGATTTAAACTTCTTTTGACTACTATGAAAAGAAATCGATTAAGAAAAATTATTTTGTTGAGTTCATATTCTTACACTTTGGGTGCTGTTTATTTTTTCGTAACTTTTGAATGTTCTTTCCTAAACATTGTTTTCCAATTATTTCACCCAGTTGAGAAAGTTGTACCGAAGCAGATTCATCAATTTCGTATTCTTCTTTAATTAACTTAGCACTTACGTCAAATTGCTCGTTTTGAACTTTATTGACCAAATCATATATGTTTTGAAAGTAAGAGATATTGATTGAGTTGGGAGGCATTAAATAGCACACATCTGTAGTAGGATCATAGATTACGGATAGTTGCTAAAAATAAAAGAAGAAAAGTTAATATGCTTTGCAGGTTAAATTTATATTTACCTTTTTGATATCATGGATGAAAACACTAGGCCTAGAAAAAATGCTGGTTGATGTTTTAATAAGAATATAGTCTGAGTGTTTTTCAAACTGTTGTGTGAGAATGTTTTTAGATGATTCGATTAATTTAGTGCTAGGTTCCAAATACTTCTGACGAATAGACGAGGCAAGCGAATCGAAAGACAAATCCTCGGTGTCTTCGTCACTGAAAATACTGAACGAGTCCATTTGTGCTAGAAAGTTGTCCATTTTGTTGGATGAATATGCGGCATAGAGCTGATCATCGGACTCCTTAAAAAAACAAACAATTAGAAACCTTTAAATGGAAAGAAGGTCTACTTTTACAGTGGAATAAAATTTTTGGAAGCCTATCAATCCGGCGAATAAGATGGAGGTAAGCAGAAAAATTAAGACAACCGTTTTGTAAAGCAGCCAGATCTTTCTTCTGCACTCTAGACTGGCCGAATAGGCTTGTTCGAGCTGGTTGGTGTCATTGATGGCGATTTTTACTGAATTTGCATCCAAAAGCTCTTTTTTTTGTTCATTTACTTGCTTTTCAATGACCAGATTTTTAGTTAAAACTGTCATGATTAATTATATGCGTGTCGATTTCTAATTTATTAAAATATGTTTTGCTAAATAATGATTTAGCAGCAATCAGGAGTTTGCTTGAATCACTTGAAATCACTCGAAATCACTCGAAATAGTTTACAATCACTTGAAAATAATTTAAATTACTTTTCCTCGCTTCGCAATTGACCACTGTTTGTTATGAAAAAGAATCGCTACATTTGTTTTTCACTTGAAATTATTTAAATCTGTTCTCAAACCTAACAAGCTGCTGATTGCACTGATCAAGCGCAGAGAAAATGCTCCTGAGATCGAATTCACCAATAACCAAATCTGTCAATTAAATAAATCCGTGCAAACCAGAGATTCAGTTAAATTAATGATCAGCTAGGATCACTAATCCGACCAGTAGGCTAGTAGTAATAGGGCTTTTTAAACAAATGGTAAATTAAAAAAATAGCGGTGTTAACAAACAGTGATCTAAACAAATGATGATCTAAACGGTGATCAAAATGGCGATCTAAACGGTGATCTAAACGATGATCTAAAGAGTGATCCAAAGGTGATTTGAAGAGTGATCCAAAGGTGATCAAAAAAGTTATAAAAAGGGTGATTCAATGAAGATTCAGACGGTGATCTAAACAGAAAATAACCACATAAATCAGAATCAAGCTTAAATGATTGCAAGTTAATCTAAACTGATTTGCACAGCTTTACAGTGATTCAACCAAGTCACAAGCCTAGCTAGGCCAAGCAAATGCCCAAAAATCCAAACAAATTTCACCTGGACCAGTTTCACATTTTTGGGTCTAGCCTATGTTTTTTTATCTGGTCGCTTGCACTGCCACCATTCGTTTGATCTGTTTTACAAACCTGCTTTGTTTGTTGATCTGTAACTGTTTCAATTGTCAACCTTTACAGCCAAACACGTGTTCAACCTATTTGTTTTTTTGGTTCATCTGGACCGACTTGTCTTGTCTTGACTATTTATCTTTCATTTCATTTTGCTATTACAAGACAATTACAACATTTTTTAATCATAGCAATCGGCTAATTTTGCAAAATTTCAAATCATTAAATTGCTCTGGCGTATTTTCTGTTTGTTTTTTTAAATAAAATTTATCAATTATTAATTAAATTATTTATTTTATTTATAATCTTCTTTTAAACTTTCCACTACTTGTACGACAACACTCAACATATTTAATAATTTAGTATGCACCTTTCAATTCTTATGCCTTTTAAGTTTTCACCCGAAAAATTTTAACTTAAAGATTAAGTTTAAAAAACGTTTCAATTATTTAATCTAAATCAATTTGCAAATTCGTGTGATTGAATAAATATTCAATATTTATTTTTATAATCTTATTACGTTTAAGTTGAAAACACAAAATTTTTTTACTTTTGTTATTAATAAATTAACAGGTTTTTATTTTTATAACTTTAATTTATTTTTTTTTTATAAATAAAATTCTTGAAAATCTAATAAAATTGTCAATAAAATTTAGTTAAATATAACTAGCCAATTTTATAAACAATAACTTTATTTATTTAGAGTAAAAAATTACTAAAGAAATTTCTTCTTAAAATTATTATTCTTAAATGTTATTATTAAACAATATAAATATTGCAATATCATAATGTAAGAATACTTTATTTATTTCAAAAAACACTTAAATTGTTTAATTGTTGTTCATAAAAAATTATTTTTTTTCTTATTTTAATACTAAACCAAACAAATCCTATCTTAAAATGATGCAAATTTTGCATCTTTTTTATCTTTAATCATGTAAAAACAATTAATAGTGCAAAATTTTTTCTAACTTTTTTATATATTCACACTTTAAATTAATCAAACTATAAAATTAGATTTGGGTAAAATTTATATGTTCTATAGTTTTTAAATTATCTATTATTTTCAAACAAATTTTTAAAAATAATATTTATTTATTTAAAAAATAATCGATCATTATTTTTATCTTTTTTAAAAATTTAATTAAATTAAAATTTTGCTTTTAGTTTTTTATGAATGAGAAATAATTTTATTTAATTTTATTTAAAATATTTTAACACACTTGTTACTTCAAACACTATAAATAAAAAATAATCAACCTAATATTCTAATTATCTAATATTCTAATTGCTAATAAATATTTATTGATTTTAATGAAAATCATAACTTAAATTAATTAATATATAAATATTATAAGCTAGTTTAATTTATAATGAAATAATAATAATTATTTTCATTAATATTTGATTTTAATTAATATTGTTGAGTTTTATGATTAAAAAGTTTTAAACAACTTAATCAAATTATCTAAATTTAAAACACTTTAAGATTGTTTGAAAATAAAAAAATAATTTTTATTTTGTTATTTATTTTAAATATTATATAAATTTATTTATTTTTTATAATTTTGCAACATAAAGTATATCTATTATTTATTAAATCAATAGTTTTGTTTTGATTTTATTGATCGATTTATTAATAATAGAAATATTATTAACAAATAAAATTATGAATAAAAATATTTGTTTTTTTGAAAAATATAAATTTTTTCCTATAGAATTAGTAAAAAGCATAAAACTAATAGAAAAGATGATCGAGTGAATTTATACAAGGTAAAAGAAGGCGAAAGAAGTGAATTAAAGTGTTGAAACCGAAACTGCAAATAAATCTAGACCACTTGTTGCAATAGGTTTTAATTTGAGTGATGTAAAAAATGAGTGAATTTGTAAAACCTTAAGAAAGTAGATTGAACGTATTTATATTGGATTTGGTCATTATATTATATACTAATGTGGCATAATTATAAGATATTAGATTGAATTATGAGTGGAATTTTAAATTGTTTTTAAGAGTAATTAAGAGGCCCAATTAAAGTGAATGTTGATAAATGCAAGAAATGATTGAAAGATGTGCATGTTTGCCTTTTGTGAAGGTGTAAAGGACATGATTATTGGGAGTTTAGATGGCAAATTTAAGAATATGACGTAAACTAAGATGTGACCGCATACCTAATGTGCATATCTAACAGTAGTTTAACAAGATGGGCTTAAAGTATTTTTTGAAAATTTTAAGAATAAGGGCGTGTCTAGTTTAGAATACAATAGTGAATAGAAGCAGTTAAAGGAGTAGATGGAGCTAAGAGAGCCAAAAGAGCAGTAGGTTGTCATAGTAACCATTGTTGTTGACTATGACAGTTGAATGTGTACAAGCAAATGCTTTGTTAGCTGGTAGCCATGAACACGCTCAATTACGCCACTAACAAAGAAGGTGCTGCCATCTAGAAGAGAAAAAGTGCAGACAATGAGCAGGGTGCGCCGCCGAACAACGGCTGAGCGGCTTGTTCTGGCGCCACAGACAATCGCTTTCCTGTATTGTTTCTGGTGTCCGCACTTGAGATATTTGTTTTCTTTTAAATTTGCAACTTCTGCAATTAATCTGTTCCGCATCTTAAGAAATCGGTTGCCACATATTCGAACTTTGTTTGCTTGTTTCTTGACACATTCTACCATTGTGGACATCTTGTGGACATCTTGTGGACATCTGTGGACATCTTGCTGGCATTCCCTTGCATCCTTGCATCCTTGCAACATCATTTCAACCTCATCAACTTCTGGCCTTCAAACAACAACCTGTCTGATGCACCTGTTTCCAATCTATTTTTAGGCTCTGTTGTGTTAGACCCTTTCTGGTCTCTTTCTTACAACACAGACCATCTTGGCTTGGCCCCCTCACATTGGCACACTTAGTATTGGCTCTTTTTAGTGTTGGCCCTCTTAAATCTGACGTCTTAATCCTGATTGTCTTGGTCTGGTCTCACTAGTCCAGATTAACTTAATCCAGACCCTGCTAGCACACAACCTTTTTACTCAAGCCATTCTAATTCAAACCAACCAAGCTTAGACTATCCTAGCTCAGACCATCCTAGCTCAGACCATCCTAGCTCAGATTATCATAGCTCAGACCATCCTAGCTCAGACCATCTTAGCCATCTCACACTGTTGGATACATCCTAAACACCTAAAACACCTTAAACACCTTAAACACCTTAAACATCTTAAACATCTTAAACACCATAAACACCATAAACACCATAAACATCTTAAACACTTTAAACACTTTGAACAACTTTAATACTCTAAAAATTTAGAACACTTCGTGTCACATCTTCTGTGGCATCATATACGACACTCTTGTCACCCGGTTCACAAGTTTGCTCAAATTGTTGGTGTTTTTTGCGTGATTTGCCGTCTATCAATTTGCCAGCCAACAGTTTCTTTATTAAATACAAATATTATTTTAACCAATATACATTATTTGCATTTGTAATACTTTTGCAACAAGAAACTGTTTCTTTATTTTGAGTTTGTGTGTGCGTGCATTCAAGAGTCAACTGCAGTATCTACACATTCAGAATGTCATCAACTTCAGGACAGAGTAAAAAGCATATTTGCTACTATTATGATGGCGACATTGGCAATTATTATTATGGCCAAGGCCATCCGATGAAACCTCATCGCATACGCATGGCACACAATTTGGTATTGAACTATGGATTATACCGCAAAATGGAGATTTATGTAAGCCATCATTTTTTATACTGCTTTTAATCCATATTAATTTTTTTCTCCACGCCCTTTTTTTCAGAGACCACAAAAGGCCACTAAAGAAGATATGACTAAATATCATTCGGATGATTATATAAAGTTTTTGTATTCTATTCGTCCGGACAATATGAATGATTTTAACAAGCAAATGCAACGATGTAAGTTAATGCACTCATAATAGATTTATTCGCAAATCCAATTAAATTTTTCATTCTTGTCAATTCTAGTCAATGTTGGCGAGGATTGTCCTGTTTTCGATGGATTATTTGAGTTTTGTCAGCTCAGTGCTGGAGGTTCTGTCGCTGGAGCAATTAAACTAAACAAACAAGCATGCGATATAGCAATAAATTGGGGAGGCGGGCTTCATCATGCTAAAAAATCAGAAGCCTCTGGGTTTTGCTATGTAATTCATTTTTATTTTAAATTCTCAAATATTTAATTTAATTTATTTTTGGTTAGGTAAACGATATTGTGTTGGCCATTTTAGAACTTTTAAAATATCATCAAAGAGTTTTGTATATTGACATTGACATTCATCACGGAGATGGTGTTGAAGAAGCTTTTTATACTACTGATAGAGTAATGACTGTTAGTTTCCACAAATATGGAGAATATTTTCCTGGTACTGGAGACTTAAGGGACATTGGAGCAGGAAGAGGTAAAAATTATGCGGTCAATTTTCCATTAAGAGATGGTATTGATGATGAAGCATATGAAAACATTTTTCAACCTTTGATGTCTAAGGTGATGGAAATGTTCCAACCCAGTGCTATTGTTTTACAATGTGGCGCAGATTCATTAACTGGAGATAGATTAGGTTGCTTTAATTTGACTTTAAAAGGTCATGGAAAATGTGTTGAATTTGTTAAAAAATACAACTTACCACTTTTATTAGTTGGTGGTGGTGGCTACACAATTAGAAATGTTGCTCGTTGTTGGACCTATGAAACTGCTGTGGCATTGGACACTCAAATTCCAAACGAATTACCTTATAATGATTATTTTGAATATTTTGGTCCTGATTTCAAACTTCATATTAGTCCATCAAACATGGCCAATCAAAATACTCGGGAATATTTAGAAAAAATTAAAACTCGTCTTTGTGAAAATTTAAGAATGCTGCCTCATGCACCTGGAGTTCAAGCACAAACTATTCCAGACGATGCCATTGCTGAAGAAGAGGAGGATGAAGATAAAACAAATCCTGATGAACGTATTAGCATAAGAGCAAGCGAAAAACGTATACAAAGAGATGATGAATATTCTGATTCTGATGACGAAGATGGAAGAAAAGATATTAGAACAGGCAAAAAACCATCAACTAAAAAGGCTAGATCAGAATCGAATGGAAATGTAAACGGAAATGAAAGTAAAATAGAAAATGAAAAAACTAAAGATGAAGTACATATTGAAAATAATGAAAAAGTTGAAACTACTTCTGAAAATATGGATGATAACATTGACGAAAAAGACGAATTAGTAGAAACATCAAATGAAAAATTAGAAATTAATGAAAAAA
The DNA here is from genome assembly GCA_025170145.1 of Pyemotes zhonghuajia. Classification (NCBI taxonomy): domain Eukaryota; kingdom Metazoa; phylum Arthropoda; class Arachnida; order Trombidiformes; family Pyemotidae; genus Pyemotes; species Pyemotes zhonghuajia. The sequence goes on from CM045844.1 coordinate 10,027,118, forward strand.
ATGAAGAAGAAACAAAAACAGCTTAATTTTATCATATTGATTTTACCAGCATTTTATAAAACTCATCAATATTTTTTAATAAAAACTTTAATATGTCAATATTCTATTGTTTTTACTTTTAAAGTATACAATAATTTATTGCAGTGTTAATTATATCTTTAAAATTAACATTGGTTCAGTTATTAAATGTTTCTTACATTTTTATTTCCACTTTTTTTATTTATATCATTCTTAGCATTGAAAAACATAAAAACTTTGACAAAAACATTATACATAATCACAACATTGATGTTTACATGTTTTTATTTTAAAGCAAATAAAATAGTTTTTTAATAAATTAATTAGGGTTAAAAACTTAATTGGTTATATTACCCTAAATATTAATAATTTTATTTATTATTTTTATATTTTTAAGATTGTAATTGAAATTTAAAGTAAATGAGGTTATTAGAACAGAAAATAATAGTAGTACAGTATATATTTTAATTTATCATAATTAAAAAATCAATAAAACATTTTATATTAAATATTTAATTCAATTTAAAAAAATTAAGAAATTATTTGTTTTAAAATAATATAAATTTAACCTATTTTTATTAGATTTTACAAATTTTTAAAAATATGAATGTTTATTTTATATTTCTAATTTTAAATTTAACCCTATTTTTCAAAACAAAAAAAAATATTTGCAATTATAATTTATAAAAAAATATATTTATATATATTTAAGTTAATAATTACAGATGTTAGTTTAAATTTATTTTAAATTTTTTTATTTAAAACGTTAATTTAATTAATTTATTCTTTTATCTTTTTATATGATATATTTACTATTTTTTATTATTATTTTTTTTAATTTAACTTTTTTTTTTATTATATAATATATCTTGTTTAAAAAATTACAATGTTTAATATTTTTAAATTTCAAAATTTTAAGTAATATAATGGCTTACATTGAGCTATAAATAGTAAATCAAAAATTTTATTTTGATTTTTTATTTATTTCGCGTTAAACTATAGGCTTATACCTTGATTAGATATTTTGAATTTTACTTTATTAATAGTAAGTATAATAATATTACTAAATTATTGTTAAAAAATCATTTTATTAAATATAAAAAATATATAAAAAAAGTAAATTCATTTTTATACTGTAAAATTTTAGTTGAAAAAATCATGATGTGCTAAAAATAATGTTAGTATAAAATCGGTATTAAGAATGATATTAAAAGTTTGTTTTTATTATTATATATATATATTTTATTAATAATTAATAATACATTGTTCTATATTAATATCAACTAAAGTTGTTATCGTTTCTTATATAAAAAATTTTTAACTTGTTAAATTAAACTCATTTTTTTATTAAATTTTATATAAATAAATGATAACCGTAATTCAAAATAAAAAATAAACTATGAATATTTTAGTAAACGAGATTGATAGTTTTTTTTATTAAAATTGATAAATATGTTCAATTATAGAACTTTTAAAAAATTTTAAATTTCATTGAAGTATTAAAAATTTTGCATTTTAAAAATTTAAAAAAATAGAATTTATTTGATATATCAAAAATTTTAAAAAATTCAATATGATTAATATTTATTATTATTATTTATTTACCAATAATATTAGTATTTATTTTAAAATTAAAAATAAACTTAATTTATTAGTAAAAAAAAAAATATTTAATCTCATTTAAAAATTTTAGATTATATATTAAATTTTATTTTTTAATTAAATAATTTAAAGATTATTAATATCAATTCATTAGATTTGTAATATTTAATTAAAATAAGTTTTTAAAATTATATTTTTTATTAAAAAAATTAATAATAAAATTTTTATACATATTTTGATAAAATTATTTGTAAAAGTAACTAGTAAGTTTAGATTAGTTTAGATGATAGTAAATTTTAATTTATTTAAAAAAATAATATTAAAAACTGATATAATGATTTTTTTTTTTATTTTTTTAGTTTATAAATTTTTGATCAAAGTTTTCTTTAATTTTTTAATTTGATATTTTAATATTACACATATTGTAATAGCTTGTTGATTTTCAAAAAGATTCACAAATTTAGCCCAATGAATCTTTTTTTTTGTTAAAAAGATTCTATAGAAATAAAGATAAATATTATTTGTGAATTGATTTAACGCATCTTAGTTATTAAAAAATATTTTTTTAATCTTATCTTTAATATAAGTTTGAATATACTTTAATGCAAGTTAGTATAAGTTTAAATGTCGTTATACACAAAAAATTATTGAAAAAAAATTAATTCAAACTTTAAAAGCAATACATTCACATATATAAAATAATTTTTAAATTTTAAAAAGTCTTTTCATAAGATTTTTATCACTTATTGAAAATTGAAAATTTGATGAATATATTTATTGAATTTTAAATAAAATTGGTCGAACTATAAAATCAATCTTTTTTAATTATTTTTTTAAATTTTTATATGAATATTTGATAAAATATATTTTATTAAAATACATCTAAAAATTCAAACTTTAATTTAATTTATCATCAAACATTCAATGCTTTAAATTTTTTCAATTAATTATTAAAGACATTATAATATAATCTTATAGTATAAATTTTATTTAAATTCCAGTTCAATTTGAGGTATTATCTTATTATAGATCAAATCAAGCTTTTTTGTAGTAATATTGTTAAAATCAATTAAAAAATATTAATAAATATAGAAGCAAAGTATTCTGAAATCATTTAATTTAAATTAGTGGTAATAAAAAATAAATAATGATTATTAAACAATTTATGTTTAACAATTTATGGAAACAATAAATGATTTTCTTTTATAAAAATTAAATAAAAATTTCTGTAAGTCAAATCATACTTATTAGATAATTAATTATAAATTAATAAATTGATTACAAAAAAATAAATAAAATAATAAGGTACTTCATTATAAAACAAAATTTAATTATTATTATTTATAAAAAAAAATTAATGTAATAAAATTGACAATGTAAAATATTTTATAAAATAATTTACTATTTTTTAATATGTGCAACAAGTTTTAAAAAATATTTATACAAATAATTTAAAATTTTAGAAAATATAATTAAAATTAAAAAAATAAAGCAGATTTTATAATATTTTGATTATTGTATATTTTGTAGTTTATGATTGCTTTAAAATATTAATAGCTAAAATATACATTAACCTGGACTAATACTAGACTATTAATTTTGACTTTGGAGTTTAGTAGAATATAGCTGTTAATTTCACCTTAACCTAATTACAACCTAAGATTTAAACTATGGTTTTATAACTAATTAACTTTATAGTATGAGTATTTAATTTTGTTTAGACTAATTGAGTCAATCGGTCGAGTTATAAGCATGCACATTGTAAATGAATATGTAATAGAATAAGAGAATAATATCCATTCTATTTTTAAAAAAAGCAGGAAGGTATTTTAAGAAATAAGCACAAGAATGATTATTTCTAAAGAATAATTTAACTTTAGAAGTTTAAAGTCTGAATTCTGTTTTAAGTAAATTTTTTTTGAATTGTGTTCAATTGATTAATTCTTAGTTCGAAGAGATAATTATGTAAAATGTAAATTATCTTAAGTAGTGCCAGTAATCAAAAATACGAATTTTCTTCTATGAGATTATAAATATTTTTGAACATTAAGTATTAAAAGTTGAATTATATATTAATTTATGTTTAGGTTCCAGATTTAGTGGAGCTTTATTCAGGTTGTCCTGTTGGCACACAAAATCTTCTCCATTCATTGCCAACATCGATTTTTTACTTAGTCTCAGTAGGGTAAACAATTAATAATCACAATTTACCACTAGGACATAAATCAATTTTTTAACTGTACTCTTCCTTGTTGATCTCTGTCCTTAAATACAGAAATCAAACAAAGAACAATCGTCATAGACTAGTAAAATCATGCAATATCCTTCCCTAACATTCTGTTGTAAATGAGAAGAAGGTTATAATGGTTAATACGGTTATTACAAATGTAATAACCCCTTTACTTAGATAAAATATAAAATTTGATTTTACATAGATGTAAAAAGGTCATAAAACTTCTTTTACATTTTCTACATTTACTCAACAATTCATGTTTTGATTAAATAATTTAAAAAAATTATGTTTTATTTTTTTTAAGTATACACGGTAATACTAAATAATAAACAAAGTCTGATTTTAAAATTACTGATAATATATTAAAAACTGAAAAATCAATTATTTAATATTTGTTAAAAATATATAAAAATTTATTTTGTTAATTTTAAGTTACACAGTATAAAACATTTTTGCTATTTTCAGTATATTAATTAAATACAAAATAGCCTATTTTCATGATTAATTTAATAAATGGATGTTTATGAAATTTTTACTCGGCGAATATCTATATTATTAGTTGATAAAGTCAAAAAATTTTTCATTATAAAAATTTTTAAAAGTTTTGACATGTTAAGTAAATATTGAATAACATTTATTTATTTATCAGTTAGGTGTTAGCTAAATTCCAAAATAGTTTTAATTTAATAAAATAAAGGTCATTATAGAGAAAAAAAATTAATTAAATTTACTCATATCTTGATTGCTTAAACAATTTAAATTGATTTAATTTAGTTTTTTATCTTTTTTTTATTAACAATATTATAATTATTATTTTATAAATTTTAAAATTTTTTTATTAAATTCATTTTTTTTTTATGTTTTTGTATTAAAAAATTTTAATTGTTTTTATATTGTTTGCGTTTTTATTTATTTATATTATTTAGATAAAAAAAAATGATGCCTTTTTTATAATTTTTAATAATAAAAAAAGTGTAATTTAAAAAATAATCTTAAAAAATTATAATTATATTAGTAATCTCAAAATTATAAAAAGTGGATATTATATAATTAACAATTGTATATAACAATATTTATATGGATGAAAATAAGTCTTTATGTAGTATTCTAGTAGTTATTTGAGATTCATATGTAAGTGGAAATAAACATGTAATAAATTACAATTAATATTTATTGCTTTCATCTCTTTTATACTTATTTTAAAATAAAATTTTACAATTACATTATATCCATGATTTTAAACTATTACAAGTTGTAGTTTAATTTTTAAATTTATTACTTTTGTTTATTCAATAAAAAATTTTCAACCTAAAATGATTTAAATCTTTAATATTTGTCAATTATTAAAAAATATTAATGTGCGATATTAATAATAATTTTTAAAATAAAAATTACAATTTTTTTTTATATTATATTTTTATTATTAAAAATAGTCATTAAAATATAACTGATGTAAGAAATTGAATTTTTTCAATCAAAATATTTTTATTGTTTTTTACATTTTTAAAAAGTATTTTTTAATAAATCTATTTTAAATATCATTTTTCATATTTAATATAAATTTTCAAATTGAGCAAATTAAGTAAATTTTTAGTATACAATTTTTCAAAAAAAAAAAAAAAATTGCTAACATTTATTTTGATAATTGCATAAATATTAAATTACATTTATTAATATTTTACACATAAAACTTTTTAAACTTTTCAAATTTAAAATTTTAGTTTTTTTAAGTTATAAGTTATAAAATATAACTTAAAGTTCAATAAACTAAATTAACAAAAATGATTAAAAAGCGTATTAAAGATTTAATTTTGAATTTTTAAAAAAATATTTAACATTTAAAAAATACATAAAACGTCAATAAAAAAAAAGAAGTTATTTTGATAAAATTATAACTTTTAATATTAAATAAAAATTTAAATAATAGTAATGGTTACAAATCTAAAAATATTGTTTTAAAAATTGTAAGAAAAAAAAAATTTTAAAAACAAAACAAAAAAACGACTTTTTTGTCAATTAAATGTTATTTTTAAAGTAAATTTATAATCAAAATTAAAAGTTTCAAAGAAAAATTATCCATTTAATAAAAAATTATCTAGGTAAATTTAAATAAGTTTAATTAATACAAGAATAACTCAAATAAAATAAAAAAATTTTAGTTATTTTTATTTTAATATTCAAAAATACCATGTAAACCAATATAAACTTAACAAATAAAAAGTTATGAAATAAAATTGAATTTTTTTTATAAAAAAAAAAAAAAGGAATTATAAGGCATTAAATCTAATATAGTTGTTAAGAACTATAAAATCATGTTATTCGTTATTTCAAATTTAATAACAAAATAAAAATACTAGAAATAATTAAAAACAAAAAAGATACTTTTTATAAAAAGCCAACTACTATTAAATACGGGATTAAAATAAAATACTCATTTTTTTATTATTATCTTTAATAATAAATAAATATTTATTAAATTTATATAGAAATAATATTATGATAAATAAAATTTTTTCAATTAAGTTGAAAAAAATATGAACACTAAAACAAAAAAAATATTATTATTAAACTATAGAATGACTATTGTGAAATCGGATTTAAAATTTATTTTTTTGATATGCAAATTTGTATTATTAAAGGTTGTAATGCTAATTTATTATATATATTATATATTTATAAACTTTTTTTTAATTAAATAATAACATATTAAGATAAAATAAAATTTAAATATGGTCAATAAAAACTTTTATTAAACTTTTATATTTAAAAAAAGATTTTGATAAAAATTTTTTGAAAAAAAGTTTTTTATTTTTTTACTAAATTAATTTAATAAATTTACCATGAATAATTCTGATACGGGTTGTTTAAAGTTAAAATTAATGGCGAATTTTTTATTTTTAAAAAAATCTTTTTTTCTTAGTTTTTGTCGTTAAAGGTCATCCGGTACCGTTGGCGCACCATTAGTAATTTGGTGACTTAATGAATTCAGCAGTATCACATCACCAGCTTACACTTTGAGTTAATGTATGAAATATCAAATGTGTTTAATTAATTCTGTATTTTTACCTAACGTTCTGACTCTAGGTTTCTCCTTTTAGTCGTTCTGAATTACGATCCTATCTTGTCTTATGTTTAAAACATAAGCTTACTGAGAATCAACAAACGCTCTATTTTTTTGAGTTTTGGTATTAGATTTTCGTCTCAAGTTTATGGCATAGACTTTTTTAGAATTAATGCTTGCTCTTACTTTAGATTCCTGGTGTTTAAGATTGGTTAGTAAGTTATACCTTTTTTAGGTTAATAGTTATGGGTTAATTAGTAAATAGTTTAATATAATAAATAAATAAGTAAATAAATAAAGATTCATATCAATTTTAAGTTAAAATTAAAAAAAAATAATTTTTTTTTTTAAAATATCCTTTTTTAAAATGACTAAAAAACCTAAAAAAATTTAACTAAGATTGATTAAGACAATTCAGTTAAATGATTTTTACTATATATATAAAAAATAAATAAAATTATTTAGACGGCATATTATTTATTTTTATATAATTGAAATTTTTTTAACATTAAAAAATCTAAACCTAAATATAAAAAAGTATTTTTTAAAATATAAGTTTAAAAAAAAGTCAAATATTTATAGCATATATTATTTGTTTAAAGTCCTAAAATTGAAAAAAATTATTAAATAAATGATGACAATTAGTAACTAGCTTGAGCCACAAAAATAGGAATATTTTGCAAACTTGTTCTTGATTTAAAAATTTTAAAACAAATTAAGTCAGTATATAAAATAACATAAAAAATGAAAAATAAAAATGGACCTCTAATTGAACAAAAAAAATTAATTAGCTAAAAAAAAATTAAAAACTTTTAAAAAAACAACAATTTTAATTTTAACTAATATAAAATACTTATTTTTAGTAATTGTAAATGCATGTGCTATGTATTAATGTTTTTCTAATCGAAATTAAAATTGTTCCTTTAAGAAAAAAAAATTTTAAAATATGTTTTCGAATTGCCCACTAAACTTAACTTATTTAAATTACTAAATTATCATAAATTAAAAAATAATTCTTTTAGTTTAAAAATAGTGAATAAAATTCTGAACTACGTCTTAAGACCAGAAGGGACAAGATGGCGTCTTCGGTAAATGAGGTTGTAATAGTAGGTGTAAAACCAAAGAAGTCTCCGTAAACCTATTACGTCATTTAAGGAGAATAACGATAGATAAGAAACTATCGGCCATCACAAGTTCCTCTGGTATTTTGTATTAAGGAGACTTTAAGGCTAGGAATCGGAGGTAGATGTGTAGCTACTAACGAGACTCTGAGAAATCTTGGTAAAAAGGTGAGATTGTCACAGAGTGTTTTCTGGTACTCTCAAGTGAAGAGACGGATGTATTAGCTTATTGTTGTTTGACTTTAAAAGAATTCAACTGTGTGACAATTATAATTATATTTAGATTTGTATCAAGTTTAACTAATTAATAAAGATAGGGTGGAACGCCCTTTGTCGCAGTCTCCCCTTTATTAAGTAGTAATAAACCGACTAAATCAGCGAAATTATTACTACAGCTTATTATTTTTCTTTTATAAAATTTTATTTTTAAAAATTAATTTTTATTTACATAAATTTAAACTCTTATATAAATTTTTAGCTAATAATTTTAATAATATAAAAATAAAAAATAGAGTAAAAAATTCAAACAAATCAAGTTAAAAATAAATTTATAATTCTTTTAAATATAATTTGTAAAAAAAGTTACTAATTATTTAAGATTCATGATATACAGAACAAGATAATTATATCTATAATATGTTTTCAATAGTTAAATACATAAACTTTTAATAAAATTTTTTTTTTTTTTTAAATTATTTATTTTTTTGATTTTTAAACAAAATATTAAAATTTAAAAAAATAGAATTATAGACTAAGTAATTTTAATAATAAATTTTGCAATAAATTTTTACGTTATAAATCTGTTTACTTTTTAATTAAATAAAAATAAAAAAATATAAGCAAAAATATAAAACTTAATTATTATAATGATTAAAGTTTTTTTTTTAATGCTGAAAAAAATCAAAAAACAATCTTCATTAAAAAGAATTTAGTAATTTATTATTTATTAAAAATAATTTAAACAATTTATTTTTTAAAAATATTGGCACTTTCAAAGTATACATATTTTTTTACAAATATTTACAATAAAAAAAAAAATTAATCGTAAAATAATTAATATAAAATAATTTACTTTTATAATAAATACATTAACTTATTCTATTTTTTTTTTTTTTTTTACATTATCACATCTTCAATAGAATAAGAACCTAAAAAATTACAAATATTTAAATAATAATTTAAATAATAATAAATAGATATATATATAATATTGTTATAATTATAAATTAATGATGTAAAACAATTTAAAATAATTTTATGTTTTTAAAAAATGTTTAGTAAATTATTAACAAATATATTGTTTTTAATTTTTTTTATGTATTACAAATATATTATTTTAACAAATTTAGTTTTTTTTTTCCATTAATTGTAACTATTTTTTTTATTATAAATTTTTGGTGTAAAATTTACGTAATATTTAGTAAAAAAACTCAAATATGTAATTTTTTATTAAATTAAATTTTTTTTTTTTTACAAATCCAATAAAATATTATTTTAATTTGAATTTCCTCTAAGGCATATCTTAATATCAACAGTTTTAATAATATTAAAAAAAGATTTTCTCAATTTACACCATATGAGAAGATGTTTTTGTAGATTTCTAAAAATTAAAACTAAAATAGTTCTTACTATCTTTTATTCTTCCTTAATTTAAAACAGTTTAAATAATATTTAAAAATTACTAATAATTTTTGTTCCAAAATTTCTTTGTTGCGATTTATTTTATTTTGATTTTTAATTAATTAATATATTTTATGCTTTTATTATGGCTATAATTACGTTTTAAAGCATTTGTAAATTAATATATATATTTATTATTTTTTTTTTTTCAAATTTCCAAATTATTTTTGACTATTCAAAATAATTTAATATTATAAAAATGAATTTTTTAATCATTTCACAATTAATATTTAAATATCTTATATTTTAAAATTTGTTCATTTGTATTTTTTTTTAATATTATACAAATAATAAATTTATAATTTTAATTTGTAAACTAATCTTATGCTAAGTCTTTATATTTTTGCATAATTTATCAAAAAGATCTTATTATTTATTAATAATAATGATAGTTCTACATTTTTTTTTTAAATTTAAGATGTTGATTTAAACAATTAATTACAATTTTCTATTATTAAAAATTAAATTAATCATATTGTATTTATTTAAAATAACCTTTAATTTAGATTCTTTTAATTAATTTATTATAGATAAGCTTCTTTCATATTTTTTTTTTAATTATTTTCTTTCTTTTTTTTATAAATTTAATTATTTGGTTATAAACTAATATTTGTTATTTAAGTTTAAATATTTTTTTTTTTTATTATAATTAGTTGCATAATGATATAATTGCAGAATTGTGGGCATTCAATATTTTTTAAATATATAAAATTTTATTCTTTTGAAATTTTAACTTTGTAAATATTTTTTATCTTTATTAAAACTTATAATTTTTTTTTCATAAACTTTTGTTGATAAATTTTTCTTTTATTATTTTGACTATAATATAAATTATCTTTGATAGATAAAATATTATTTTTTTTAATTTTATACTAGTACTAATTTTTTTTTTAAAATAAAAGTTCTAATAATTAATTAAAATAAATATATATTCTGATGAATTAAAAAGTTTTAAGATTTTTTTTTTAAATCTTTGGTGCAAATAATTTAAATATTATTTAATTTATTAAATATAAGTTCGAATTAATTCATATTAAATAAATAATATTAATAAGAACATTTTAAACTTTACGTTTTTTTCTTTTTCGTATTTCATTTTTAATCAACTTTTGATCTTCTATTGAAATTGGTATAATATGCTTTTTTTTATAAATTCTATAAAAATAAATAAATATTTAAAATTTTATAATCAACAAAAAGTTTTCTATCACTTACGAATAAGGTGAATGAGGAGTTCCAATAACAAGAACTTGTCTTTTATTTATCGCTAGTCGCCAAAGTCCTTTATGATTTCCTCTAGCGTCTAAATCCCAGATTTTAAAACATTTAGCAATTTGCAACCATGTTGCAAAATCATTTTGAACGTCCATTTTGATAAAAACAACAAAAACACTACCTTCAGGGGAATTTTTATCAATAAAGTTACTATTACAAGGCGATTTGCTATGATCAACAACAATGGAACCTTTAATTAAATTATGAATTTCTAATTCATATTTATTTTTTGTCACACTATAAAAAAATAACAATGAATATTTTAAAAATATTTTTAAATAATAAATATACCTATCAACATTTGTGAATTTTACGTTTGGTATTCGATTAAAAGCGTGTTTTTTAAAATAATTATCATGAAATACTGTATTCATGTTTAAGCCTTTAGTGCCAAAATGAAAAGTTCGGCTAATATCTGGTACAATGCATTCACGATCTTTCCGAATATTACTAGCTCTCATCCACATATCCCAATCCCAAGCTTTTTCAGAAGAGGGCCAATTTGGTTCTAGCTCATTTTTATAAAGTTTTCTACTAAGCATCCAACCTAAACCAGGCATTGTTTCTACTCTATACAAAATACTATTATTAAATGAACTATGTTCATATCCTTGGTCATTCCAAGCGCTTATACAATAAATTGAAGGGTCTTCTGCTAGTAAATGTTTGGTTTGGCTAAAATAAGAAAAAAAATCAGGTGATACATCTAAATCTTCTTCTAAAACAATTGCATATTCGGCTTGAGAAAACAAGTTAAATGTGGCAGTAAAAGCCGCTTTATAATGTTGAGATATTCGAGCATTGCCAGTTCCAGTAGGAGTATGTTGAATTCCTGATTTAATTTAATTTATAAAAATTTTAGTTAAAATATATATTAATTTAATTATAACACTATTATTAGAAAAAAAATTGATGTTTACCTCTTAAACCAAATAATCTTGTAACTTGTAATGGTTCGTCATAATATCCATCAATAAACACAGTAATCAAATCTTTATTTACACCGGGTGTTGATAATAATGAACGAAGCATGCTGAAACAAAAAAAATTATTAAATTTTTTTTTTACTATTTTTTTTCTAATTGTTACAATAGTAACATTAATTACTGAAAATTTAATATTGTTTAAAGTTTATTTAATATATAATATATCCTTATATATATGATTTAAAAATTAATACAACATTAATTTGAAAAACTGATTAAGAAATCACAAAATATAAATTAACAATGAACAAATAAGAAATATTTGTTCGATTTGTTCTCATTTAATTTAAATGTCAATCAATTTCGTCTAAAGCAGTTCAATAAAAGAAAAAGATTATATAAATTCATATAAAAAGATAAATGTCTGATCTGATAAAAACTAATGATTGTAATACCTTAAAACAAAATTTTATATTTTCATTTATATATATATTTTTTTTTAAAATCAAAAACTTACTTGAAAAGATAATGTGGTCTGTTGCATGCAATGATAATTACTGGAACGTCTTCAACTTTGTTATTGACAAGCTATTTAAAAAGAAAATATGAATAAATAATTTATTAATTATTTAGACATAACTAAATTTATTATTTTAAGAATATATTTGTATATTTATAATTTTGTATATTATAAATAGAGAAATTTAAAATAAAGAATGATTAAAATAAATAAATAAGAATAAAAAGAATTAAAAAAAGATATGTTAATAAAAACTTACTGGCTCAGGCTTAAAAATAAGTGGAGCAGGTTCATCACAACTACAAACCTGTCCATAGCCTTCATATCTTGAACAAAATTCATGTCTCCGACTATTTTCATCTGTGTCTGGCCAATGTTGACATTTTGCGTTGATTTCCGGTTGCAATGGAACTTTTTTACGTAACAAAACAGGGGCACCCCAAGTATTGAATTCCGGACTACGTGAATGTGCTTCAGCAAAATAAGGAGCAATATCAGCTAAACTTTTAGTATCTGAATTATCCTGTTTAATTGTAATCATAGCCCACATATCTCTCCATTTCAATTGAGTCGCAACTTTGCTACCTAAACGTCTGAGAACATCCATAGCGGGCTTTTGCAACTTAAACGTGCCTTCATCTTTAATGCAAAATATCAAGATTCTGCCTTTAGATATCATTCCCAAAAACAAAGACATTGCTTCATCTTCGTGAGCTGTATAAGTATCAAATGTTCTACTAGCCATTACTTTGCCATCGGCTTGGTTCAAAACTAAAACATGAATGCCTCGACCTTTATTTTGCCAGTCAATGGATTCACTAGAAAAAACATCTGTTTTTCCAGGTGTGATATCAATGCCGTCCTGTAAAACCACTGTTCCATCCACAATAATTTGTACTTTAAATTGAGAACTAAGTACTTCAATCATTAAATAGCGACCTCGGTTTAAAATAGTTCCAGTACTTGTCATTTTTTCTGATAAAGCATCTTCTGTTTCAGTTATGTCATTGTATTCATTTTTTAAAAATCTAATATCTTCTAATTTTTCATCATGTAAATTTGTTTCTAAACTTTGTTCTGAATTTTGTGCCCGTAAACTGCGATAATGTCTATGGTTAATTTGCTCGAATGTTCCTGTATTTAAAATTAATAAATATATCAAATTTTTTTAATTTATAAATTTAATCTATTTATTATTTAAAAACAACTTTTTATAACACTCAAAAGTGTAATAAATAAAAAATTTATATCATATAAAATCTACAAATCTATAAATTTCAATCAAAAATACTAGTTTAAACCAACGAATAATCAAATAAAATTTTTTTTATATAAAAAACTAAATAATATATGAAAAAATTTAAAAAAACAAATTCTATTTTTTAAATCACTGTTAATTTAATTAGTTTTCTAAAATAAAATAAATATTAAATCTTTCATAATTCTACATGTACATACGCTCAAAAATAATTTTTTAAAAAAAAATTAGGTCAATTTTAAAAAAGTATAAATAAAATTAATGTAAAACAATTACGTTTAAATAAAGTTAATTTTTTTTTTAATTATTTTATTTAAATTTTTTATATATTGATTAGGATGATTAAAAAATAAAGTATAATTTTTTTAAATAAATTATTTTAAATAAAGTTAGACTATAAAGTCTATAAAGATCGACTAAGCTAGCTGATGCTATGTAATAGAAAGTTTAATATAAGGAATCAATGAAAAGTAAGATAAATTATCTAACAAAGATTATTTTTTTAATTTAAAAAAAAAAAAACATAAAAAAATATTTAAGTATATGATCATTAAAATACAAACAAACCATTATCATTTATATTACTAAAAATTGTTAACAGTAACAAATTTATATATACATTTTTACGTTTATATTTATATGTACATACATAAAAATATAATATATTAATAGTTATATAAATTTTTATATGGGTAAAACAATAATTTTTATTATTGGTAAAAAAATTATATCTAATTTCATATTTTTTTCACATTTTCTATGATTTAAGTGTACTTTCAATTTTATTTTTATTCTATAGTAATCATAAATAAAAAATAAAAATAAAATTGTTGTCATATTCATTAGTTTTTGTTTGATATTTTTATTTTAATTTTTTCGTCTATTTTTTGATGAATAATACATTGGTCAAAAAAATTTAATATTTCCAGGTAATTTGCTTAGACTAATATTCATTATGTAACCCTTAAAGAAATAAAATCGCTTTTAAAAATTACTGCTTGAGAATGTTAGAAAAAATTCAATACATATGAATATATTAAAAGACGTTTTTTATATATACTTATTTATAAAATAATCGACTTTAATAATGAACGAATAAGCAAAACTACAATAAAAAATTTAGTAATTAAACATAATGAATTTATTCTCAATTTAACTTTATTTTTATTTTATTATATTAAAAATTAATTTAGTTAATTTAAATATATAAATTATTAAAAAAATAATTTTAATTTTTTAAAATTTAAAATTTAAAAAGTTTTACCAAACAAAAAATTTGACAAAACAAGAAATTTAATTTAAATAAAATTTTTTAGATATAAATTGTAAAATTTTAAATTATATTTTTTTAGCAAAAAAAAATTACTATCTAATGTTTATCCACAATTTATTTTCTATCTTGTCGTTTTTTGCTTTGCATCAATTTATAGCATAAACTTGCATCAACAGTTGTAATACTTAAAAATTGTTTGTCAAGTAAAAAATCTTGTCAAAAAAATAATCAACTTTATGCAAATAACATATGGTTATACGGCTGTAAAAAAGCTATTTAATAGATAAACTTTTAAAACTGAATAAACTAAACAAACATAAAACATTATATGTAAAAATTATATTTCTAATTAGTAATTTTATCTTATAAATTTACTTAATTTTGGTCAATTATCAATTTTTTTTAACATACATTATTTAAAATATTTTTATATTTATTTTTTAATAAACTTTTTTTTATTATATCAAAATTTGCAAAATTTTTTTAAATCTTTAATCAATTGATTAATGATAATTAATAAATTATTTTAAATGCAATAATTTAGCTAATAAATTTTTGTAAATTATCAATTTTAAAGCCACACGATAACTTAAAAAATTGATAAAAAAAAATAAAAGACAATATTAAAATTATTTAATGAATGTTTAAATAGTATAACCTTTATACTTTGTTTAAATTAGAACAAAATTTTAATCTAATTTAAAAAAAAAACACCTATTTTTTTTTTGTTATAAATTAAATATTTTATGACAAAAATTAGATTTTTTAAAACGTAATTATTGTAAGTTTTTTAATATGTTATTAGAAAAAAACTAAGTAAAAATAAAGGGTAATGTAAAATATTTAATCAAGAATAAAATAATAGCCTACATTTTTATATAAACTAAAAACAAAAAATATTAATTAAATACATTTTTAAATGAAATTTTATATTTAAATATTCCTTTTGATATATTAAAAAAATAATAATAATTCACAAATAAATTTACATATTAAAAAAATAAATAAAAATTATAATAATTAATAATAGATAAATCAATTTGTAAAAATCAATCAAAGCTGCCAAATATCATTTTATAAAAAAATGAACTTAAAATTTTAATATCTTTAATAAAATTAAACTTATTCTTTAAATAAAAAAGTCTATAAAGTTATTATTCAAAAGCATCAAATAGACACAAATAAATTCAAATATATTTTAAATATATGGTAATTCAAAAAATTTAAATTTAATAATTAAATTAATTTAATATATTAAAAAATACCTGGTGTACTTGAAGCTTCACGAAGTAAACGATTGGCATCTATAATAAATTGTACATTCATGTATACGGTAATAAGTAGAATAACAAACAGAATAAGCTATAATAAATAAAAAACATATAGTTAATAAAAAAATTATATTAATTATAAAATTTTATGCTGTGTTATTTTAAATTATTCGCTTTGATTTTAAAAATTTAAACAGATTCAATCTAAAAAAAAATTAACATTATTTTCATTAGTAATAAAAGTATTTCACATAATATTAAAAAAAAATATTATTCAAATCTTATTTTATTTCTCATATTTATTTAATGATAAAAACTTAAAATAAAAATTTTTTTTTCTTCAAAAAACAATAAAAATAAAACTTATTCATACTAAAAAAATAAAATAAAATTACTACTAAATTAAATTAATAATTAAAATATTAATTTAAAAATATGTAAATATGTAAATAAAAAAATAATCAAATTTAAATAAAATTTAATTTTTTTTTTTTTTTAAATTTTTTTATTTTATATAACTATTTTAAACGTTAATTTAAAATTTTAACTAAAAAATACCTAATAAAATTTATCTTAAAAATGTAAATTAATATATTAAAAAAAATAAAATTTTTAAAAATTATATAAATTTTAAAAAATAAACATCCAATTTATAATAAAAAAAAAAAAATCAATTTCAATTTTTGTGCAAAAATAACAGCACAAAATATAATAAATCGACTATACTTAATATAAAACAAATTTAAAAAAAAAATTCAAAATAAAAATAAAAAATTAAAACTAATAAATTAAGTACAATTTTTTTTATAAATTATACATTTATAAAATTTATAATTATAAAATAGAAATTAAAAAATATAAAAAAAAAAAAATATATTAAATTTTAAATTTAATTATAGAAAATTTAAAATTTTTAATTTATAATAAAAAATATATAAAAAATATTTTTAATGAATTTAAAATAAATTAATATTTTTTTTTAATAACTTATAATAAAAAAAAATTTAATATTTATTAATCAAAAATTAAATTATAAAAAAAAATCAAATAAAATTTATCAAATAAAGCTTATAATAAATAAATTAATATAATTATAATTAAAGTTTAACCTGATAAATTTAATTTTGTCTAATAAATTAACAATTTTTTTAAATAAAAATATAGTTAAATAATCTTTAGTTTTAAAAAATTTTCAAACTATATTTTATATATTAAAAAATATTGCACAATTTTTTTTGTATGATTTTTTGTAACAAAAATACTATGTTTTACTAGTTTTTTATAAAAAAAAATTGTTTTGCATAATCTCAATATCAGTTTAAAACAAAAAAAGTGTCATTAAATTTTTTGTTTATTGTTTTTTACAAAAAAAGAAAAATTTTACATAAATTTAAAATCAAAACTTAAACATAATAAGCAAAAAAAAATTATTATTATTGCATTATCAATCATATATTATTGCATACTATTAACGAATTAATGATAAAAAAAAACATTTTGTAAGATTTTAAATAAACCATATTAAAAACAATGTTCAAAAGTGCATAAAAAAAATTAAAATTATAATTGACAAAGATATCAAGATTTTAAATTTAAAAATTCAATTTTTTAAATCATATGCCAAATATACTTATAAAATAATAATATATCAAAAATTTATACATGTCAATACATAATATATAGTACATAATAATAATATAATAGCTGTTTTATTTATATAATTTCTTATTATAATAATAATTTTATAATATTTATATATATAATAATAATATAAATTCCTAAATAAATACTTTTAATTATAATAAATTTATTAAAAAAAATAAATTTAAAATAAAATTTTGTTATAATACTAATAAAAATATTTTTGTTTACAAGCAATATTTGATTAAAATTTATTATTAAAAAATATAAAATAAATTAAAAAATATTAATTATAAATATTTAAATATTATAGCATTTAATTAAGATCAAGTTTGATATTTAATTAAAAAAAATATCCAAATATTTTAATTTAATCTATATTTTTTTTTAATAATGTTTAAGTTTGTTTAATTATCTCATTATCAAAGAGATTAAGAAAAATAAGTAAAAAATAAACATAATATGAAAAAGTTTTTTCACAAAAAGATATTAATCAAGACATATAAAAAATAAATTATGACTACATCCAATATTAAGAAATAAGTCGCCACACAATTGAAGATCAGCCCATAAATTATACATTACAAAAAATAAAAAATAAAGCAAAAATAAAACTAGAAAAATAAAAAAAAAATATATATATATAAATTCTATAATGATTATGGAAAAAAAGTAACAACGGAATTTCATATACGCTCTATTAGATAGTTGTATGTGTTCCGGTATCTTCTCAATTTCATTATATCCAAATTTACAAAATTATAAGAATAAAATAGTAAAAAAATGAACACAATAAAAAAAAAAATTCAAAAATAAAACACAATAATGAAACAAATAATTATAAACATTATTTAAAAAGTCAAATCAAATGCAAAGTTAAAATTTATTAAATTATTTTAAAAAAAAGTAAGTATAATAATCAAAAATAATTATTAAAATTATTAAATATATAAATATAAAAATAAAACATTTTATTAAAATATGAATAATTACATAATTTTATTTAGTAAAATAAAAACATGTTTAAAAGAATAAATAAAATAATTAAAAAATTTAATTTGTATAAATGCGAATTAAAATTTTAGTTTCAAATAAAATTATAAATGAATAAACTATCTATATTTAATGTGCATATAAGCAATGCTTCTTAATTAATATAAAAATAAATAAAAATAATTTAAAAAAAAAAAATAATGTTAAGGTAAATTTTAACATAATAATTTATAAAATAAAGTTAATATAAAAATAATTTGTTTTTGCCAATGTATATGTAAATGTGAAATTTCTATTTCAGTATTTTTAACTAGTATTTTAATAAAATACGAATGATACAATAAGTTAGACAAAAGGCCTGTAAACACTCCTAGCATAATAAAGACTAAAAGGCTAAAAGTATTAGGTTGAACATAAAAACAAGCAAACTAATAAAGTCAAAAATTAGCCACAGGGCTGTCTACCCATTTGTCCGGCTTCTACATCTTTTAACAGACATCTTGCAAAGTCAATTGTCAAAAAAGACTTGTCAAAATCCAATTTCCCACGTTAGACCCAAAATTTGAATCTTTAAAAATACAAGTAACGGTACCAAATTCTAAGTAAATAGAATAAAACAAGATAAACAATTGCCAAATTCGCTTTGTTTATCATTCTATGAAATTCTAACTAAACTTTAACATTGACCAGAAAAAGTGAATCTAACTACAAGTGAAAAATAAATTGTAAAAAAAGCAAACAAAATAAATAGCATTGGTAAAAATAACGCTTGAAAACGCAAACAAAATAAAGCATCAGTAAATGACTTTTTGATTGTATATAAAGAGCTTTGCAAAAGCAAGTAAATTCAAACTCATAAAATAGAAATATGTATTAAATATAAATACGCACTTTGAAGCTCATAATTTTAAATACTCATTACACATTGGTCAATGGCATGTCGAACTAGATTCAAATAATTTAACTGATTCGTGTCCAATCAAGATTAAGGGTGCTCATTAAGAGCTGATCAGATACCGCCTATTTTAGGCAAGACTCTAGGGTCAAAAAAGTATCAAATACTAAAAAAAAATTTGATCGATGAATAGATATTGCTTACAATTAATACACAATCGGAAGTAGTTGTCAATTGATTGTAACGTGATTATAGCTGAATCAAACAACATTAGCCAAAGTAGTCTTATAGAAGTGCTCTGATTAAATGTCCATTTTGACTACCAAAGCTAGTAAGGATTTATTTTAAGAATTAACAATTCTTATGACTAATGTCTAAAAATAATAATCATAATAATGCAAAAAAAATAAAAAATAAACGCCTACTTTACGCCCCATAATTAAAGGTGTGATGCCGCACAATTTTCACCCTAAACAGGTAAAACTAAAATGACCTATTGCATTACCAATATTATCGAAACAATCTACAATCTTGTTCACATCAATTTAACAGACAAATACAAACGAAAACACTGTTTAGTTGATTCAATTGTAACTGATCTCAATTTGACGCCATTAACCTAGGTTTATATTTTGTTTTAGCCATTAATATTAAACACTTTTTACTCTTGATAGACATTTTGTGCAGAAATCAATCTTTTTGAAAATTAAAAATAAAATAAATTCTAAAATTAAAAAAAAAATAAAAATAAAAAATTAATTCAAAAAATCACGTAACTTATAGCAAAAAAATTAAAAAATATAAAATATTGCTAATAAAAATAAAAAAAATAAAACAATGTAAAAATTGGTCAGTCGTATTTTACAAACATTATAAACAACTGAGTGCTTGTGTTAGTAAATTAATTTGATTACAATGAAATGTGTTTCAAGCTAATCGAACGTTTTAAGAAAAAACGTGCATTTGTTCCGGAACTGATATTATGATGATGATTATTTGAAATGACGCTTAACAAACAGCTGATTGTGAACATGTTTTCAAAGTAAGCGATTTGCAATCATCATCAAACTAAACCTAAACATACGTACTCATTGGTTAATAGATAAAAGGAAGACATTTTCTTGACCATTTATATTTTTGATGTTTTAAGAAACCAGTAAAATCACATCAATATCAAAGCAGTATCATCATTGTGTTTAGTCCTAAAACTAAACACTACTATTATTTAGCACATTAACTTCCCCAAAATACGAATGGCCCTTATTTTGCGGCCATTAATATACAATGAATGAATACAAGAAATTTTCATTAAATATGTTTTACTTAACGGCAGAGTTACCTAGATTCACCTATGTAAACATAAATGTGGATTGTTATTTGTCAAAAAACATTTGATTGTCTGATGGAAGTAAAAGATACAAAAAAAATAATAATAATGAAACAAATCTAAGTCATTTTTGGTCGAAATAGAACCAAAATGTTAAATATGTGAACAATAGAAGAACGGAAAATGAAATTTGCACCGTTCTTATCCACGTCTTTTGGCTTAAGATAAGGCGATTTGAGTCTCAAAAAAAAAAAACAATTCACCATCGCTAACCAAATAGATAAACACGCAAACCAACTCAAAAGCACAATGTGTTTTGAACTAATCAAAAAAAGCAATAAAACAAGTAAATGTGAAACCATTTTTTGTCGAATTTATAGACAAAGCAACGAGTAAAAATAATGAGCAATGTGAAAACAAGTAAAATTAACAAAGCAAAATAATGTAACTAAAATAAAAAAAAACAACTAAAGAAAAAAATAAAAAAGGAAAACGACTTAAAAGAAAAACAAATAAAACTAGCATTGACAAAAATATCTCGTCAACATGTCAAAACAAATCATATACAACAAATACACAACTCAAAATCGCATCCTAAAACTTAATAGTTAAACTTGAATCCTTGAACAATGGTCTAATATAAACCGCAATCAGATACATTAAATTTACTATATTCAGTGTACATTATTATCATTAGTTTATCACTTTTCATTCATTGGTGCAGAATAATTTGCTACAAATCTTATGTCTAAATTCAATTAAAGATTTGGAGATATTTTTCATTATTCTATTTAAAGATAGTAAAAAAAAAATTATCATTTATATTTTCTACTAAAACCACGTTTCTAATTTCTTTCAGACTAATAATATAATTCAATCTTATTAAAGACACATATATTTTGGTCATACCTGAAAAGTGAATTTATATTTTGTAAACAATATTAAAATAAATAGTAATAAAATTAATCATTATTGTATGTCAAAAATTAAATGGACTATATTCTAATTTGTGATTAATATAGGTTAAAAAAATTTTTTGGTAATATCTAACATAGTTAGAAATATAACAAATTTATCAAGATTAAAAGTTATGATGTTAAAATCAAGAAAACGCGCAAATTTTTACAGATTAAATGAAAATTAAAAAGTTAAGTCCATGCAAAATGAAAATTAAATCTATTACTTTAAGCAAAAGATGTATTACAAAAAAAAAAAAAAAAATAAAAAATAGCATTTTTTTTTTAGCTAAAAAGATGATTATTTTATAGTCCCAAGTGAATTATAATAAAAGTTAAAAAGACGTGCAATAAAATAGATCTTGAAAAACTGATAATAATTTATAAACAAGGTTAAATTACAAGATTAAGATCGGTATATTTTTAAATTGTTTTTTACTTGGACACAATTTAAAAAAATATTAAATTTTTTTTTTCGATTTAAGCCAATTGTCTTGTTTTTACATTAATCTTATAAAATCTAATGCAAATGAATATTAGTAAATATAAAAATTTAATTCAACTTTAATAAAAATTTTAAAAATTTATTTAAAAAAAAAAATAATGTCTATTTTATCTGGTTAAAAAAAACAAAAGATTGTAAAACAAATCAAATATATTTTGCTAACTAATAAAAACAATGTGGTTATAAATGAGTTCTAATGTGGACAGTTGTAACAAATAATAAATATTATTGATCCAATATATTTTATTCATTTTGATACAAATATGTTTACGACTGCATTTTTTTTTTTTAGTGTATTATCCAAATACTTGTTTACGTTTGTGTTAATATGCGCATAGACAAGCCAATACAAAGCAAATTAATGCATAGTCTTTAAGACGCATCCAATTTCCGCATTCATCTGTGATTCGTTCAATAGACAAATGTCATTAAGAGTATGCAATGTATAGTCAAATAAAATAAAGATAATCAAACATTAGGAGGTGTACTAATAAAATAGGCGTTTACCAAAAATATTTATTTCGTAAATAATGTTTGTACACATGCAAATCCCTACTGAACAACGTGTTATTGACGCTTAGCAATGACCAATAATAAAAGTAGATTGAAATAACAAAGCAAAGTAAGAAAAAAAAAAAACATTGAAAAATAGAAAACAGACATATGGTTTATGAAACTTTGATCACTTAGCTTTATGATCGATTCTGATATGTGGATAAGATAAAATAAAATGTCTTTTTAAGATATTAAGTAAAGAAGAAATAAACGTGTTTTTAATGTGCACTACACATTTAACTCATTCTTTGATTCAGAAATAACACATGCATATACAAAGCCATTGATAAGGCAATTAAAAGCAAGTAAAATACAAAAATCAATGTGTTTGTTTTAGTTTAAAGATGACAAAACGAATAGAAAAAAAAATAGTGCGGTTTTGATGTCTATTTTGCTAAAAACTTTATGTCGTTTAGATTTAACAAATAAGAAAAAAATAGTCGTAATGTAAGTATATATTTTACCAAACCAATTGTTTGATTTAACATTTTTTTACTTTAAAATTGCTTTTAAAATCGATAAAATAAATACAAAATAAAATTTAAAAATAAAATTTTTAAATTGCGTATAAAAACCTAAATTAGTTAAAAAATAAATAAAATTCATTATTAAAAAAAAAATAATTTATAAATTAATTGCTAAATTTTTATAATATTTTTTTGTTAAACTTATAAAATTTATTTTTTAAGTTGTTAAATAAATAAAACTTAATGTATAAAAAAATATTATACATTATTTTTAGTAATCAATAATATTAATTATGCCTAAAAAAAATATATGGAAAAAATTTAAGTTGGCATTTTAATTAAACAAATTTAAATACAATTTATATATAATAAACAAACAAAATTATTTTTTTGTAAAAATTATTTCAAAGAATTTGGTAAAGTTTAAATAACATGTATTTTTTAGTTTTTCAAATATTTGATTTTGTTTACTTCATTATAATAAAATCAACTTATTTATTATTTTTAATAAAATTATTTGAATCCCATATTTTATTTACAAAATTAACCTAATTATTTAAACTTACTGACATTTTTTCAGTTGGAAAGGTTTAATAAAAATGCGACATAGTCTTGCTAATGTAAGTTCTCATATCATCCTCGTTTTATCGTATGCACATAAAACATAAATCAAAAAAAAAAAACGAAAAAATGATTTTTCTTTAGATTTTCAAATAATTGCCAGAGGACAAGTGTTGAGTGCACCTAACAATAAATAGTATTCATGTGATCGAAAATTTCATTCTGATCAACTATAAGATTTTTGGTCAAAGTTAAACAGAAAATTCAACTGATGAGTAAGAAAACTGTAAAAAGGTGACAACTTGAATTTGGGTGTTGCAAATTTAAAATCAAAGTCAAAGTAGGATTACTTGGTACATTCATAAATGAATTGTCTGCGAATGTGAATTATTATTAAAATAGGACAAATGTTTCACTTGATTTGAAGGTTTGAAAGGTTTTCAATTTATCTCTTTTCTTTTGATTATCAGCATCCTGTTATCATTTTATTATCCATTATCTAAAATCAGTTCAATATCAAGTCTACATTTTGTCTAAATAGTATGTTTTGTTTAGTTATCTTTAATCTATTCTTACTATTGCCTTAAATAGTAAGCAAATAGTAGCAATCAGATCAAATTTATATAATTTTTACTCTATTTTTTCTAAAAAGCTAAAATATAAAAAGTTAAAAAGTATCTTTTTTTGTAAAATGACCTTATCAAAAATTTTGAAAAATATAAAAAAAAACTTATTTCTTATTCATTCTATTTTATATGAATAAAAAATAAATATATAGAAAAAATATACCAAACACATGAATAAAAAGGTTTATAAAAATGTTTTGCACCGTAAATAGAATAAACTTGAAAGAAATTTGACTAAAAAATAAAACGAAAAAAAACAAAGGGAAAATACAAATAAAAAATTAAAAACACAATTGCACCAAAAAGTAGTTTTGTTTGATTATATTCATGAACTTGTAGAAAAAAAATATATCTTACAAATATGAATATATAGAAATTTATACAAAGACATATGGAAACATGTAAAGAAAAACAAATAAATAGAAAGGAACAACTAAAAAAGAAAAATTAAGAAAACAAAAAATTGTATTTTTTTTCTTATTTTCTTTATGTCTGTTCATTGACAATAAGAGTTCAAACATACTTTTAGAGCACCTGTTATTTGTTTTATTAGTCAAAATTAAAAAGTAAAAAATAAAAAAAAATGTGAAGCTAAAGTACTACAGGTAAACAATAATTGACTAAAAATTTGTAACAGTTAACCCGTTTGATTTAGATCATTAAAAAAATGAATTCTAACTTTTGAACTATTAATAAAAATATTTAGTTTGTTTTAGTTTTTTCCTGTTTGCTCTTATTAAGCAACTTTTTACATCTCATCTTTTTATATTATTGTAGAGTAAATGCAAATACGTTTCTTAGTTTAAATAAAACGTAATCAAACTCATTATTAAAAAAATGTTTATAATAATAAAATCAAACGTAACTTTATTCTTGAGCTTTGTCAAAAAAATGCCTAAACGATAAAATTATTATTTTTTATTATTAAAACAAACAAAAATGCACAAATTTTTGTAATTTAGTAGTGGTTGAATTTAGAAGCAAAATTTGTGTAAATGTAATAACAATTCATCATTTAAACAATTAATTCAATTTCAGTTAAAGTCAATGATGTCATCAATTTACCAGGTGTGTTTGCACACTATGACAAGTTTGATATGCTAGTTTGAAAAACGTAAAATTGCGTATCTTAAGCTCTTTATTATTGCCTTTAACCAAGTACACGTGCAAACAGTCTCAAACTGTAAATCAATAACAAAATGCAATCTCCACTAATGTGATACCACTTTAAACTAAATTGCTATTAACCCACTAAATTTAATTGAAAATTTAATAAATACAAACTTGTAAACCTAAACTTGACTTATCTACCGAGCAAACAAAAACATTTTTTTTCAAAAAAATCATTATTAGAATAATTTTTTGCTTAATTAAAAATAAAATCAATATTCTTATTAAAAAAAACACAAAATTAAATTACTCAAATTTGGTAATATTCAAGTTCAACAGTTTATTATATTTTCAATTAGTAATTTAGAGTAATACAGACTTATTTTCAATCGCTAAAAATCAAATTATGACATAGACAAGTGCAAAATTATGATAAATTTTTAACTTTATTACTTCTAAATTTTATTTTATAACTAGTTTATAAATAAAAAAAAAATAAGAAAACATTCAAAATTTAGACAATAGTTCTTATCAACTATATTTTACACTTTATTTAAACATAAAAAATCTTTAGAAAAAAAACTTATATTTTTTTATTTGTTTTAAACTCTTTTATTTTTTCTTGTCTTGTCGACAATTTTTTAGTTTATCCAAAACAAAAAAAAAACCGATCCTTTTTTTAAGTTAATATTTTCAAAATAAAAACTACTAAAAATTTATATTTATCATATTATATATAATAAGAATCGTTAAAATTACGCAATTATAAAAGATAGTCAAAACTAAACTAACATTTAATACTATCATTTACATTATTTTTTACACTTTTTTATAATTTTTTTTCTTATTTCCATATAAATTATAATAAATAAAAAAAAAATAGATCCAAAATTTAAACAGATATAAAAAAAAATTCATTTTAGTCTGATTACTCTGCATTCAAATGAACAAGATGCATTGATTTGTGCACTTGCACTTTTACTAATTGAATGAATGAATTACTATCTAACAATTTATCTGTTAATTTACTAACTTTAGCCTTAATTTAACATAGAAGCAATAACTAAAAAAAAAAATTACAAACATAAAATAAGAAAAATTATTAAAAAAAATAAATCTCAAAATAAAAAATAATAAATTACTAAAAAAAAAATGAAACTTTTGTAATCAAATATACTTTTTATATATTTTTTTACCATAACTTTTTAATTATAATTTTTAATTATAATAATATTAAAAAATTTTAAATAAATTTTTTTTTATTATAACAATTAATTTATAATTCAATTTAAAATTAAAATTTTTTTATTAGACTAAATAATCTAGTTAAACTATTTTTTGTCAAAATATATAAAAAAAAAGGAATTAACTTATAATAAATTGAAAACAAAAATATATTTAAAATTTTCATAAATCTAGATTAAATAAGACTATTTTAAAATTAATATAATATTAATTACTAAAATTAAAACAAAACAAATAATTTTTGAATATTGAAAATTTAATTTAATTTTTTAAAATATTAAAATTTAAAACGAAAATATATATATTTATAATAAAATAATATAGTTGTAAAATAAATTTAAAATAAATTAAAAAAAATTTTAAAAATTAAAGATTTCAATATAATTATTAACCATTTTTCATGCCGTTAATTTATTTAAATTTAAATTAAATATAATTTTATATAACTAAATTTAAAATTCAAAAGTTAATAGAAAAATTTGTTAAGATAGCAATTTAAATTTTATGAAATTTTTTAATTTAAATCCTTTTTTGATAAGTAATCGTTTTAAATTTATAAATAAAATTTGAATATATTTTTTAATTTCAAAAAAAGATCTAAAAAATTATTTTTTTATATTTATCTACAAAATTACTCATCATTTATAAAACATTTAAATCAAATTCATAACTACACATTTAATATTTAATTTTTTTTTTTTAATTTTTCTTAAAATTTTTTTATTTTAGCTATTATTAAGTTAATTCTGCTTGTAGTTTATATTATTTTTATTGTTTTACTGTCAATAATTTTTTTATTAAATTCGTATTTAAACATATTTTTTAATACTTATTTAATATTTTTTTATAATTATAAATTTCAACTTGAATAACTATCGCATTATATATTATTTTTGTTTAATATTTATTTTCTTATTTATAAATTTTCTAAGATTTTAACCGAATTATCATAATATTAGTATAATTATAGTAATATTATTCATTAATAATATTATTTTGATAAATCAAAAGTTTTTGTTTATCATTAACTTTTAATAACTCTTTTGAAATTTAAACGTAAATTGGAGTAATTTAAAATATTTTATAACAATAAATAATATTTAAATTTTATTTTTTTTCAACAAATTAAAAAAAAATTTGTATCTCTTTGAATTTAGTTTTTATTTGTTACTATAGATTTTTGATTATACTAATACAATTTCTTAATTATTTTTTTTTTGTTATTTTATTTAGGTTTATATAACATGTTAAAATAATTTTTTACTCCAAGATGTTATAAATAATAACGTTAACGTTTTAAAAGTTTTACACAAAAAATACTATCTTAAAAAAATTAATTAAACATGCAAACATTAAAAGGTCAAAACCAAAAAATCTTAATTAATTTAATTTTTTTGTTTTTTAAAAGAATTTCACGGGTTTCTTTATAAGTTACCGACACTTTTTTTATTATCAATTTATAACTGATAGTTTTTTTTTAGTTGATTTTTCTATAAATAACTTTTTCCATGTCAATTTATCTACCTAGCTACTATCAAAGAATTACTAAATTTTCACAAGTGTAATTAAGCATTCTTAAATGGTAAAAATTTACTACATATTTGTTTACATTATTTATTATATAATTTTTTTTATATATATATATTTTTTAATTATTTAAAATTAATTATTAAATTCAATATTTAATAAAATATTTAAAAATTGCTGATTTGTTATTTAAAATAAAAATTCAATATAAATTTTTTTTTTATTCTGCTTTTTTTCTATTTTTTTTTTTTAAATTATTAGAATTCTTTAATATTAATATTTTAAAATAATATTTGTTTTTGTTATCATATTCAATTTTTAATCAACATTTATATTTTACAATTTTTTTTTTTTTTTTAATAAAGCATATCTTTAATGTTTATTCTATTTTAAAATATAAAATTTATTTAGAGCTTAAAGAAAAAACGTAATAAAACTGTTCAATTAAAATTTTTT
Source organism: Pyemotes zhonghuajia (assembly GCA_025170145.1). Lineage (NCBI taxonomy): Eukaryota > Metazoa > Arthropoda > Arachnida > Trombidiformes > Pyemotidae > Pyemotes > Pyemotes zhonghuajia. The sequence continues at coordinate 10,056,220 of CM045844.1, forward strand.
TAATTAGAATCAAGATTAATTTTTATTACTAAATTGATATTTAATGTAACTTTAATTTAAAAATTTTTTTATAAATAAATTTAATAAACATTATATAAAATTTCACAAATTTTAATTAAAAAATAATTTTTAACTAAAGATGTCAACATTAAATTTTTTCAACTTATACTACTAGTAATATAATTGCTACTAAAGTTACAACTAATACTTTTACCACTTTTAGTTCAATTACTACCTGTCACTACTACTATTAATAGTAATAATAATAAAAAACATAAATTTAAAAAAAAAAAAAAATTTATCAGTATAATTATATTTACAATGTTTCCAGTCTAAGATACTCATTTATTTTCATTTTTTGTTTTAAATAAGTTTATTAGTATTTTTTTCCATTTTTTCACTAATTTATTTGTCTTTTTTGCGTGTTAACCTTTTTATTTATACACAATACCTATATTAATTAAGGTTTGCATAATTATTTTATATTATAAATATTTATTACAACTCAAAAACAAATTTTTTCAAATCAACAATAGTTATTCTTTAATAACTTTGGAAATTAAATTTACTTAAATTGTAATTTGAATTTTATGAACGAAATGTTAGGTCAAGTAAAAATTATTATTTTTTTAAAAAATTATTTTGATCTAAATTTAATTAACTTTACAAATTTATTTTACTAATTTATGTATAGTTAATTTTACTAAAAAAAATTATTAAAATATAAATTCTATATAAATAAATGCTAGAAAAAAATGATAGTTTTTTGATTATATAAATAATATTGTAAAAATTGTGGCTTTAAAAACTAAAAACATATTATAACCGTTTTGTAAGCTACAAAATTTGATAAATGAAGTCAATATAATAAAACTGTATTAAATAAAAAAATCAGGAACCAAGGATTTTAAAAAAAAACAAAATTTAAAATTAAAAAAACATAGAAAAATTATAAATAAATCTAGTTTATTAGTGCGAATTGATTTTGACAGAAAACATGTTAAATTTAAAAAGTTTAAATTGCAATAATTAAAAAAAAATATATATCTTAAATTCTTATTTAACATACACTTTATATGAAAAATCTCTGTATACAATTAATGAATTTAATATTAAATATATGCAATTAAATATAAAAAATAAATGTTTTTTATTATTAAAAAAAAATAATTAAATAAAGCTGGTAAATAATTAATAAAAAATTTACTTATATTAATTGTTTTATATTATTAATAAAAGTTAAAAACCAACACACAATAATTTTTTATGTTTTAACTTTTAAATTTGTTCAACTTTATATAAAATAATGCATTGATTATAAGCAACAGCTCTTGTGAATATTAAAAAAGAAATAAGCTCTTTTTTTAATCTTACCCACCAACAGATTTGTCAATTAAATTTAAATGAGTGTAAAAAAAATAGTAAAAATTAACGTATTGATTTAAAATAAATTATTGTACATTTAAGAAAGAAAAAATCTAAATTAAATAAAATAATATATATTTATCAAAAAAAGTGTAGATAAAAAATAAATCAAATCGTATTTTTCAAATATAGCTAACATTAATAAAAAAAAAATTTGCATATTATAGATGAAAATAATGAATTAATTTTATCTATGTTTTTATTAAAAAATTATCAATTTTTTTATATTTTAACTAAATTAATTAAAACAAAGAATAAAAAAGATGTTAATATTTGTTAAGCAGCAACAAATATATTATAAATATTTTGAAAACTAAAAAATAAAATTACCTGAAAAAGTTTGCCTGGTAAGCGTCTTGGAAGCCAATTAGTTGGCTTTTGATTACCATGGCGGGATATGCATTTATTTAGTTTCATGAAGGGTGAAGTAGTTGGAGTAGATGTGCAAGTAGAACCCGCCACAGTTGGTAAAGGTAACATACAATGATCACCCAAAAGACTTACAGATGGATCCTGTTTGCCCGAGGGTGTAGGAGATCGATTAGTCAATGTATTTGATGCACTTAAAACAGTTCCGGTTCCCTTTAAAACCGGCTGCAAGTGCGCTGTTTTTTCAATTGATTGCTCAGAAACGAAATGACCTTGCATGTTGATTCATTGTCTACTTAAAATAAGCAATACCAATCATTTTAAAATAAACTCACTGTCACAATTGAACCTGTAAAACTAATTTTAATTATAAAATAAATTTAATGTTGTATAAAATTAATAATTTAATAATAAATTAAACGCTATTCAAAATGTTGAAAAAAATGTTAGCTATATAAATAGTTTAGTTATTAAAATCTAATAAATTATAATTTTTGTTTTTTGTAAAAAAAATTATCATTCTAAATCTACTAATTATTATTAAAGATATCTAAATACAGCGTCATAAAATATGAATAGTTATGCTTTGAGCAATTATAAAAAAATAATTGTAATTCTGAAATATAAAAATAAATTTTATTTTAATTTTTTATTATGAATTAATAGTGATATTTGATTTAATTTTTGCAAAAAAAAAAAAATTACATAGTACACTCTTAAATTATCAAAGTAATAAAATGTATTAACATTTAACAGTTGATCAGTGATCAATTTAAATAATATTGCCCTTGTCTACCAACTCAATGACACTTTTTTTTTATTGTTTGTATTCAAATAAATTGTATTAAAGTAAAAGTTTGAGTAATGCAACAATTATTGTTAAATGTTATTATTATAGTAGTATGTATTAGATATTAATATTTCGATCAGTTCTTATACCATAATTACTTTTGCCAAACTTAAATTTTTTGCTTTTATATTTTTTTTTTTATTTATACCTAAAAGTTTTCATTCAAATTTCATTGAGTTTTGATTATTAGTGAATTTTTTCATAAAAAAATTTATTAATATTTATTTTAAAACAATTTTATAAAGATTAAAAAAAATAAAGAAAAAATTGCTTTTAAAACAAAAAAGAATTGGAAATCGAAAATCTTTAAAATAAGTAGAAATAACTAAAAACAAGATAATAATCTAAAAAGTGATCAATAGAGAAAAATAAAAAATGTTTGAATTTAACGCATCTTATCTAATTGATCATTTATCAAGTATTTGCTACTGTTTAACACGGTGCCGACTATATCGCATTTTACGTGTTATCGTGAATTGCTTAGATTTAAAAAATAATTCAAAAAACAGTATTAATTTTTTTATTTTATGTCGGCATTTATGTCAATTTTTTTTCTAAAATACCAAATCATTTAAACTTTTTACTTTTCAATATTTTGTAACTTTTTACTCGATTTCAAAATTTTTCAAACTTGGTTCTATTTTAGTATTTTTAATCATTTCGACCTTTTAGATCAAACTGATACACAAGTGACAAATGAACGTCAGATGCAATGGTAATCAATTTGATTGTATACAAGTAACAGTAAAAGGCAAAATGACCATCTTTCTTTTTTGCTCAATTTTTTTAAACTATTTTGGTCATTTTTTTGCCATCCTTTTCTTGAACTAAATCAGTGCCAACAACCACGCCCAATTTACCGCAGCTTTAGTAATTTTTTTAAAGCACATACTAACCCACATGTCACACCCACACATCTTTCAGCTCATCACAGCAATACCACTCACAAGGAAATTTAACATGGTGCAGTTAATGAATTCTATTGCATGTTGAAAGCGTACTAATAGCTCAAAAACCAGTGGAAAATTAAGTAGTTGATTAAAATGTTAACAATAAAAAATGAAAAAAGATATAAAAGAAAAAATGTTTAAGATGAACAAAAGCAAGAAAATAAATAAAAAATAAGTAAAAAGATGCACAAACGATAAGTGAAATGAAAATAAAAGTAAATTTTTTTAAGCTGTTACTTTTTGTGTAAAATTCAAAGAAATCGCAATAGCTAACAATCAGCAGCAACTTTAATGACTAGTTATTATCATTAACTTGGTTAAGTTGCTTGCTTCTGACCAGTCGATTCAAGTTTTGGAGGATATTCACCAAGTTTGTATATTTTTGTGGCGACCCCTGTATGTTAATAATTCGCTTTGGTCATAAAAAAATTAAATAATAGACAAAAATGGACAAATTGGTTTAAGCGGAAACGGATAATTTTATAAAAATGGTTAACTTTACTCATGACTAAAACTTCCTATCAGTAAATTTTAGTATCTAAATTGTATCAAATTTCAAACTCATTTTAAATCAATGCTTTGTTTATAAGTTATTGTTATTTTAATCTTAATTTTGTTATTTAAACTTTTTCTTCCAAATTTCACATTTTTTTAAATTAAAAAAAAAAAGTTTTTATACTAAAGAGTGTTAATAAATGTTCTTTTTTAAATAAGCTAAATAAAACAAAGCATCAAACAACTGTAATTTCTACTAGTTAAATCATTCAAAAAAATCTTAAATCCGCCCGTAGCGGATAGGAATAAATCCTGAAAAATATAAAATATTAATGAAAAATGTTTAGATAAAATTTAAAATTAAATTTTTTTAATGTACTAAATAAAACATTTAATAATTTACAATTTAAGTCTCGTAAAATAAACTAAAATTATTTCTAATATATTTTTCTTTATTTTATACTTATAAAAATAATAAATTTTGTTAAAAATTCAATATTTTTCTTAATTGTAAATCATATAGTATATTATTTTAAATCAAATTTAAAAATATTTAAAAAAAAAAAAATAACAATAAAAAACAAATCATAATAAACTAAAAAAATTTAATAAAATGTCATATTCAATTAAAAATATTTGCTAAATTGATAAAAAAAAAAAAAATTTTACCAAAAAAAAAAATTTTACCAAAAAAAAAATTTTACAAAAAAAAATACATAAAGAGATAGTTCAAATTCAAGTAGTTTACAACAAGATTAATGATTATCGCATTGCGGTCAGTAAAATTTAACTTTGGTTGATTAATTTTGAAAAATTAATCTCTCACGGATTAATAATAAAAGATTAATATAAGATTTGTTCAATAAGACAGGATTAATGAGTTTATATATATAATATAAAGTAAGTAAAAAATCAAAATTAATGAAAACAGATGTGTTTTTATATTTAATGTGTGACAAAAATAATACACTATGAACCATTCATCATCTATTATATTTAAGCATATAAGATATAAAAAAAAATAATAATCAATAGCTTAAGTTTTGTTTAAATCAAAACAATTCTAATGACAATAAAAATTCAATAAAAAAATATTAGTTATATAAAAAAAAAAAAAATATTTTGTAATAAAAAAATTTTAGATAAAAACATTCAATTGATTTTTTTTTAAATTTTAATATAAAAATTTTATACATTAGTTTATAATCACTAAAAAAGGATTAATTTATGAACTTCAAAGCACTAAATAAAAAACACTTAGCGGTAAATTTGGCTTTTTATTTTGATTAATTTTTCGGTTTCATACTTAAAATCTGGTAAATAACTTAAAAAAATTGAAAAATAAATAAAGATAAAAAATTTTAAAATTTAATATAATTATTATCAAAAAAATACATATATACATATATTTAAATATAGTTTTAATATAAATTATGCAAAAAACATTTAAAATTTAAATTAAAAATTAAACGTTTTTAATTTTTTTTAATGTCTTTTTTTAAAATAAAATTATTAAACTAATAAATTATTGAAAATTAAAAAATATAAATTTTTAATAAAACTTGAAATAAAATTGAGTAGTTTTTCAATTAATTAAAAAATGTTTTAAATAATATAATTGTTGGAAATATGTTTAGTGGGTATATACCACATCTGTTATAACTAGTGGAAATATTGTAATGTCTCCGTTGCTGGAACCTTCTGTAACATTCCATGACCTGTGGCAGATTGCTACTTAAGTGGACCAGCGACATGGGATAGTTAATAGTTAACTTTAAGGTTGTCTTGTAGTAAAAGATATTGTTAGTCTATTCCACAGCACTTATATATGCTGTTGTATAATAAAGTGTAATATATTCATAATAATAATAATAAAAATTATATTTAATTAAAAAATTAAAAAAAAATTCTGAATATAATATTTAAATTTGTTCTAAATATTATATTTCTAATTTATACTTTTTTATTCTTAATTTTTAAATTAAAAAAAAAAAATTATTACATTTGTTAAAACAAAATAATTATTATTTAACATTAATCAAATACTTTTAGATTCTTTTAAGATATTTTTAGTTTAAATTAATAGAATTTGATAAAATATTGTATTAAAAAAAAAAAAATAAAATATTAACAATGACAAATATTTATTTTGACCTGGTTACATAGATGATAAGTAATTTAGATTCTTTTTTGATCGGTTATTGTCCAGTTACACTAAAAAAAAATATAAAAATGCTAAAAAACAAACCCAAAATAGTTTGTAATAACTATAAATCAGTTAACCCATTTAAATAACTAAAATAAGTTAAAAAACTAAAATTAGTTTACATATACAAAAAAAATTTTAAATTGTTTTTTTTTTTATATTTTAAAATATATGTAATAAAAAAGGTACATAAAAATGAACAAAACTTTTAAATAAATACTAATAAAAAAAAAATTAAGTATAATTAAAAATTAAAATTTTTATTAAATACATTAATATAATTTAAACACAACAACCTAATTTTAAAATAAATTTAAAATTGATAAAAATAATTTGATTAAAGTTTTGTATTAATTATTATATAAATTATAAAATTTTAATTTAAAGCTTAATTTGATATAATAATAAATAAAATTTTAAACGGAAATAAACTAATAATTACTTTTAATTAAATTTTTTAAAAAAAAATTTAAAAATTAAATTAATTTAATTTTAAAAAAATAAAATTAAATTTATAAAAAATAAATTTTAATTATAAAAAAATTAGCAATTTAAAAAAATAAATAAAGATTAGATAAAAATTTAATTATAATAATATACAATATCTATTATTTTTTTAATTTAAAACTAAAAAAATGTAAAATTAAATGATTATCAATTAATATTAAAATAAAAATGAATGAATTAAATTAAAATTAAAATTTTAAATAAATTTAAGATTAAAAAAATCAATTTTTAAAATAAAACGTTATTTTTACTTATTTAGCTCATTAATAATCTTAGACTAATTTATAGATATAATCCTACAAGATAATCTGTTGTAAAAACAATTAAATTTTTATTTTTCATAAGTTAGAATTTATAAAATAAATTGTACCTAAAATAATAAAAATTAACTAATAAATACTAAATTCAATATTAAAAAAGTATACTAAAAAATGTTTAATAACATTATAAATAAGTAAAATAAACAAAAACTAAATTTTTTAAAAATTTAAATAAAAGTATAATGTTTTACATTAGTTATACTTCAATTATTTAGCTTTTTATTACAATTTTTGTAAAAACTGAAGTTAAATTATTTATTTTTAATTTTTGTTAAATGGCTAACCATAATGTAGTAAAAAAAGTTTAAATAATAAATTTTTAAAAATTGAATAAAAATAATTAGTTGCATCAACTAGTGTTTAAAATAAATTTTGTTTTTATTTTATTTTTGGTTTATTATTTAAAATATTTTTATAATTTAATTCAATAAAATAAAAACTAATGTTAAAAGATGTTGAAAATTGCAATAATTTTACTATTAAAAAATTAAATTGAATATAAATTTATCATTAATCATATTTTTTGATATTGACTTAAAAAAGATTGGGATAGAAAGTTACACAAAGAATATACATGATACATTTACTATAAAAAATTCACATAGAAATATTATAAAAAAAGATCACGAAAGTGCACTTGCACGTATTTGTTACGGCATTTTGTCTATTTTACACGCTACATCAAGCTAGTACACACACATAGTAGTTGATTCATATTTTTTTTATTTATGAATTTATTTATTCTTATTTTTCTTCAAAAATTTAAAATAATTAAATTTTACTGTAAAATGTGTTTCACTATAATAAAATTACATATTACTTGCATTTAATAAGAATTTTCAAAATTTAAAAATTATATTTTTTGCTTTTAAACAAATTTAAAATAAAACAAACTGGACCATTAAAAATTTTAACTTAAATTTTATAAATTTATTACGTGTTCATTTTTTTTTTTTTTTTTATATAATTTTAAGTATTTTATCAATTACAATCATTAAAAATATATATTATTGTTTTATCTTGTTAATATCTTTTTAATATTTTATTTTAAATATAAATAATTTTGAATATAATCAGTTTTTATATTTTTATAAAGGTAGTATTTTAAAAAATAAACAAATTCAATTTAATATTCTAATCAAAATAATTTAAAAAAAAATCAATTAATAGTTCCGTTAAAATTAATAAAGACAATATTTTAACAAAAAAAAACTTATATAAATTAAACTAAAGTTAATTAAAAAAATTCATGCTTCAACAATAAAACTACTAGTTGATAAAAACATTTTTTAATAATTATTTATGTAAAAAAAAAAATGATAATTTAAAATTAATTTAAAGATAAGTTATAATTAAGTAAAATATAAATGAAGTTAAATATTATATAATTTTTAAATAAAACTATTTAAAATTAATAAATTATCAAGTATACTTGATATAACAATATTAAATGTATTTAAAAAAAAAATTAGTGTTAAAAACTAAATATTCAAAACTAAATAACAGGTAAACTTTTGAAATAAAATAAATTTTTTTAAACTTACAATTACATTAATTAAAAAGAAATTCATCTGTTTTAATTGGACAAATAGCAAATAAAAAATGTAAAATTCTATAAAATAAAATTACAATCAAATAAAAATGAAACAATACTATCATTAAAAATTGTCAATCATTAAACTAATGCTAAAATTACTAAATTAAAAAATAATTTTAAAATATACAAAAAAATATATATAATAATTACGCATATTTTGTATTTCTTTTATGTTATTATAATTATAATTTAAAAATTGCAAACTTAAAATAAAATTTAAAAAAAAAATTACATTTTAAAATTTGATTTAAGTAAAAATAACTAATAATAATTATAAAAAAAATAGTGTTTACATATATGTAATAAAATATAAATTAATTAAAGAATTATTATGACATATCAAGAATAGAAATAAAAAAACTAACTTTAAATAACAAATCATTTTAATAAAAAAAAATTATTAAAACAAAAAAAATATTACTAAATTTTAATATTTATAAAATTAAATATAAAATAGTATAAATAAAAAATTTAATAAAAAAATAAAAAAAAATAAAAAAGTGATAAAACAAAATTTATAAGCCAAAATTGGTTAATTAATAGAAAATGGTCAAAACGTTAATATATTAATTGTGGCTTTTTCTATGTGTTTTCTGTACTTGACATTGGCATGAAGCCAAGAAAAACTGGTCTAGACATTATAGCCTGTACAACTAACCCAATGAATGAGTTGCAAGTGACTGATTATTAGAAGCCAATGGCCTGGCACAAAAGAGTATAACAAAAACTAAAACAACCAAATTAAAAACAAACTTACAAATTTAGTCCATAAACTTCATATTATCATTTGCTAAAACCACACAAGATTTGTGCATATGTTTTTAATTTTTGTTTTGTTAAAAAATAATCACAAAAGAAAAATAAAAAAAATAACAAATCTTTTCAATGCACAAAAAATCATCATAAAATAATAGATATAAGTTAAAAAGGTAAAAGCAAATAAAATGCATTAAAAATGAAATCAAAGCAAACAAAATCAGACAAAATTGGTAAAAAGCAAAAACGTGAAAAACAAATAAAAGCAAATAAACGGACAAAACAACTTCCGACATAAGGTTCAATTAACCGGTCAAATGAAATAAATGAATATTTTTATAATAGTTATATACAGCAATAAACAATCAAGTTAATATTATGTGGTGAGCAAAATAGTTACAATAATTAAACCACAAATATCGCTACATTTGTAACAGGTAGAAGAGATGTGAAAATGTCGCTAATCGCTTTATCGTTTGTCAAGAGTTCACTCAAATTAAGCCCACTTTTGTCAGGATTGATTTGCCTACATTTTGCTTGCCTTCATTTTTGCCTGTAATTTTGTTCCAATTGTGCTCTCTTCATTGATTAATCGCATTCAATTGTCATGTGTTTTGCATCAATTTCTCAAACCACAACTCAAAACAAACAAATGCTATTTCTTTGCTCATGTCTTTCATACAATACATCATTAAGTTTAAAATTTGAAATGTTCAAATCGTAAGTTTTTTAATCTTTTCATTTCAACATTTTCTATTTGTACATTATTTGTTAAAAATATCAAACCAAATAACTAAATAAACAAAAATAAAAAAATAAGAACTTAGTCAAGTTTAAATTTCTTAAATTTTTTAGTTAAATGACCATCATTGAAAAGTTGAACAAATTAAACACTTGTGTTCAAAAGCTATAAAAAATAAATTTAAATAAAACTAAAACAATTCAAACACTTTATCAAACAATTTTACTAGTTTATTTAAAACTTTTACTTTTTATTGAAGTCTATTTTAAAAATAAAACTAATTCCTTTAATTTATTATTTAAATTTTAAAACATTTAATAATAATTTTTAAATAAATCAATAGATTAATTTATAATAAAAATAATTAAAATAATTAAAATAATTAAAATAATTAAAATAATTAAAATAATTAACTTTAATAAAAAATGTTAATTGCAAAAATATTTAAAAAAAAAAAAAATTTTAATATTTGTCATAAATCAATTGTAATTAATTTAAAAATAAATCTAAATTATAAATTGCCATAATAAAAAAAAAATATTAAAATTAAACAATTGATTTTTAAGTATACAAATAATATTCAATCAACATGAACAAAGTTTAATTTAAAAAATCAAGTCAAAAAACAGTTAAATAAAGTAATTATTTTAATCCAAAACTAGTTTAAAAACAGTTAAAAAAAATAGTTTGTAAAAAAAAAAAATGTTTAAACTTAAATTTAATTTTGAAAAATAGCTGGCAATCAGAGAAAAAGACAATTTAGAAATAAAAGACAATCATTCAATCGTGTTTTGTTTGCATTTGCGAATTGTACCCATCAATTATTTACATCGTCAATGTATAGTAAACAGGTTTGCCCCGCACCGGAACCTATTTCCGCTTAAAAAAAAAACCTGTAAACAACTTAGATTTTCACAAGACAATCTCAAAGGTATAAATAGACAATTATAGTTTCGGTGGTCATTTGCACGGCATCCATACACAATGAACACGCAAAAATACAAATGGAATAAGAAAATCCAAATAAGCAACAAGGCAAACATCCGCAATTTTAGTCAAGTTGTGACAACAAAAGTTTGTTACTATAGAATTCCATAAGTCTTGATAATAACATTTGATCACAAATCAAGTATAAAAGAAAAAACAAATTCTTCAATCTTAAGCTATTATCATTATCATTTGTATCAACTATTTTAACCAGCTTCATTATCATCATTTTTATATCTTGCTCAATATAGTATTCATAGCACGCAATTGGCTACAAAAAAAAAACCGTATAGCACATTAGGAATATCCGCAAGTTGATTCATAAAAATAAAATAACTTGCTACTAAAAGAATGGGTGTGCCAAAATTTTGCTGCTGACTAAGCTGCTACATCACTTTATCTATTTTATTTTTGCAGCTTTTCTTTCGTAAACACATCACAAAGTATTTGTTGATTTTCACAATTATGCATGCAATAAAACAGCTAAATTTAAAAAAAAAAATGGCAGTAAAATACCCAAATTTAGATTAGAAAAAAAGTCAATGTTAAAATAAAGTCAAAATAGTTGGTTTTTTTGCAGGAAAAAAATAGATATTTAAAAAAAGACAAATTTAAAAATTTAAAAAAATGTAAAATAAAAAAAATAGATATTGAAAATAAATAAAAACAAGTGAGAAAAAAAAGTAGTAGAAAAACTAAAAAAAAAAAATATTTTAAAAATCATTTAAAAATAAAACATTGATGCCGCAAGCCAGACAAATAAAATATGAGTTTATTATTGGATACAATATGTTTATAACATATGAAAAATCGTTTATTATCAGGAGTTGACCACGTAAACTACAAGAACATCGCAAAGTTTAAAATTGTATTTGTCTGCTCATTTTTTGAACAAATGTAGTAGGAATGTGACATACCATACAATTTCTTCCTTAAATGTACACTATATACAATTGACTTGCAATTATTATATAAAATCAAAATTATTTTTAAACGTACATTGATGCGACGAAAATTAGATGAAAATAAAATAAAATTATGAAAAAAAAAAATTTTCATCTGCATACAATGCGTGATTAAAGTGATAATCAATATTAAAGAAATAAAGTTACACAAAAAATGCAATGAAAGTTACAAAACATGGAAATTAATTTCAAATGGCAAAAAATTGCTTCCAGCATAAAACTAGTCAATTGACATATAACTGAAATTCAAAAAGTGGGAAAACCTCAACTAACTGAGCAAATTGTATTTTAGTTATTAACACAATGTTTGCACTTTGAATGGATGGCAATTTGCATACTAGCAAATAAAAAATGAAAAGAAGTAATTTAAGAAGAAATTAAAAAATGATGACCAGCAAATGTATTTGCTTGCATAGCAAGACTAGTTTTTTATTAGTTTGATTATTTGGTAATAAGTGCGAAATTGAATAAAAAAAACATAACTAGATACATTAGGTCAAAAATATATTTTCAAGTAGACAACCTCGTATAAATAAAAAAAGTTTAATTAATAATAACCGCTTTAAATTTTTTCAGTGCAAAATTATATGAAAATTATAAAATGAAATCGTAATAATAAACGATGAAAAATTAGGCATTAAAAGCAAAAAGTAAACGATATAAAAAAATAAATAATTAAATAAATGAATATAAATGGTTAAACAGCAAAGACAAATAAATGAATATAAACATAGATAGATGCAAAAGTTGAATGTTTACATGTTCATGTTTGTATGCTTTTGCATATTCAGCAATGAAGCGTGATCGTCAGAACAAATGAAAACGCTTTTTGGCACACCACAAGCAACGCTTTAATTAAACATCGATTAACGGAAAATAAATGGCCAACAAAATTTACAATGTAAACATTTTCACAATTTATCGCAATAGAATCATTTTATACCAATTGCTATTGTTTGAACCCGCAAAATAAAATCTTGAAAATGAACAATTAATAGAGCAATACACACTGTAAAGTGATACCTTTTCATCATTTACTTTGGTGTCTGCCAACCTGTCGCAACCAAATTTGCATAAAATTTTTCTCAATTTCATCATACATTAATGTTATTGTGTTAGCTAGTGCATTGAATCAAACTAGGCTGATACATCGATATACTAGAGTATCAAAAAATTTCACACAGGTTTAATTTTAATCTGTTTGATCGAAATGACAAATTTATCTTTGTATTTAAAATACTTGTATAGTTGTTGTTCAAATACTCTTTTTTTACACATCTATTGTTTGTTTAAAATAAATAATACTTTTTTTAAATAGTTATTTAGTTCGTTCATTCAATTATCATCAATAAAAAATAAACTATTTTTATATTTTATTCGATTTTTTAAAAATTCAATATTTATTATTATTTTAGGTTTTACATTTAAATATATTCCATTTTTTTATGCTTTAATTTACTTATTGTTTCTTATGATAAACAATTTTAAACTTTTTAGCGATGTTATTTTTTTTTTCATGATTATATGCTTGATACAAATTTAAGTAAAAAATGTTTATTTTTTTAGATTGTTGCAATTATTAAACAGGTGCTTTTTAATAATATGATATATAAATTAAAAATCAGATATATTCTAAAAAAAAAATTATTATTTAAATTTGGTTTAAAATAAATCAAAAAAAAAAATATTTTAAATTTAAGATAAAAAAAATAATAATTTTTTTTTTTTTGTTTTAATAAAATTCAAAAAATAAAATGTAAAAGTTTTGTAAAAAAAAATAATTATTTAAAAATTTATTTAATCATACAGTATATAAACAATATATTAAAATAATCAAATAAAATGCAAAAAAAAAAATAAATAAATATAATTATTATATATAAAAACATTTAAATTTGCAAATAATAAATCAAATTCAATTTAACAATAGTAAAAGCATTTCATTTTTTTAATTTTATAGTCTTAAATTCTATTTTTACAGCATAAAAACTACTGTTTAAAAAAAAAATTTCAATTTAAATCTTTTTTAACTTGTTAACTTTTTATTCTTGAATCAATTAAATAGATGTAAAAAAAAATAAACACTTGCCTAATTATGTTTAACAAAAAAAAAAAAAATAAATTTTAAACTTTTAAAAAAATTTTAATTAACAAAGTAAAATATAAACTAAAAATTAATTATATCAATAACAAAAATTAATCAAAAAAAAAAAATGTAAATTATTATATTTTTAGAGATTAAAAAAATTGAAAAATTAGTTTAAAATTAAGTTTTTTGAAATTTTAAATTAAAATATAATTAAAATAAAAATGCTTTTTATTTTAAACTTAAATATATTTTAATATTTTTAATTTAATAAAAAAATATTACGTGATTCTTAAAATTTAATTTAAATTTATATTAATTTATTTTAATTAAAAAATCCACTAATATTTACTAAATCAAAGAAAGATACATATAAAAAAAGTTGAACATGTATTTAATTAATCATTTGTTTTTAAATCAAAAAATAATAAATTTAAATAAATGTTTAAACATTTAAATTATTTAATTCTTAAATTTTATAAATCAAAAAATAAATAAAAAATAAATAAATAAAAATTAAATTCGAAACAACTAAATACATTTTTTTATTATTTTTAAAATAATTAAAAAAGAACTATTATTAATATTAATTATTATTATTCTAGTTCATTTATTTTTTTTTTTATTATGAAATAAATAAAAAAAAAAATTAAATAAAAAGTAACTTTATTAACTCTTTTTGTGTTTTGAAAGCTATTTTTATAAAAAATAAAAATAATTATTAATAAATAAATGTAAACTAGTTTGATACAAATATTATAAATTTTAATGAAAAAAAAAATAGTTGCATCGATAAATTAAATGGTAAATATAAATTAAAAAAAAAACCAACATTAAATTTAGTTTTATTAAACTTTTGACTTAAATTAAATTAATAATAAACTAAATCTTAGTTTAGTATAAAATAATCAATAATTTTGTTTGTTAATGTATTTAATTTAAAATATCATTGCATGTATCATTTTTTGCATATAAATATATATATATATATACAACATTTAACTTAACATAATTTAATTTTAGTTTATATAAATAAATAAATAATAACTAAAAATCTTTAAAAAAAATAAAGTTTTTTAAAAAATTTTAATACTAAAATTTTAAATTTTGTAATGAATTTTAAAACTTTAACTGATTATTAACAATTTAATAAATAACTTAAATTATTATTTTTTATAAAAAAAAAAATTAACAAATTATTCAAATACAAATTAACAAAAAAATTTAATAATTTTCTATCAATTTAGAAAAAATTTTTTTTTATTTTGATAAGATTATATAAAAAATATTTAAATTTAAATATTTAGACATAAAAAACAAAAATAGTTAAACATGTACATATTATATATTTAAAATGTTATAAATATTTACGTTAAATTAAAAATAAATATCTTATATTTTATAATTATATATGTCAAAAAAAAGAATAAAAAATTTTAATAAAATTTTGAAAAAGTATTACAATTATTAACTAAAATACATAAAAAAAATAAAAGTTTTTTTTCAATAAATGAATAGAAAAATTAAATCAAAATAATAAGAGGATTGAATTTTAAGTTTTAGTCTTTTGTTGTTTGCTCTATCTTAAATCAAATTAATAAGACAAAAATATTATAAAAATGTTTTACAAATAATAAAACTTCGTTGATTTAACATTAAATTATAAAATTAAATTTGACATTAAAATTGGCTGTTAAAAGCAACTATTAACAATTACAGATTTTTTTTAAATCAACTAGTTTATATTTTTTTGACCCTAAATTAAAATAAAATGATATCTAAAAATTAAAACTAATTTAGATAAATTAATGTATTCTTTGGCAAATTAATTTAAAAAAAATAAAATAAAATTTTATATAATAAATAAAATAAAAATTAAAAATAGTTAAAAAAGTGGACAAATTATTTATTTAAGAAACTTGTCTCTTATTTAACCTGTAATATAACAAAAAAAAAAAAAACAAATAAAAAATCGTAATAAAGCTAACTAAACTTTCATTTATTAATTTTCTTAAAACAAACATACAAATACAAAATAATCAATAATCATGTTTGTGTTAATATTAATCATAGGTTGAAAATCTTAACCATTGAACAAATTTTCAAAATGATGCAGTAAGATAAACAAATCAATTTGGCCTTTTTTTGATCATTTGAAAAATTAAAAAAAAGAATTATCAACAAAACTGTCAAAATTATAATTAAACAAAATTACATTTGCTTGTAAATAATTAAAATTATAAAATACTGTACTTTTATATAAATTTATAATCAATAAAAATTATAATAAATTATATTTTTAAAATTAATGTTTTTTAAATAAAAAAACTTATTAAATCATCTTTAATTTATCATTTTATATTAATAATTGCATTATAAAATTAATACATCTAACTCTAATAGATTTTTTAATAGAAATATTAAAATACTTTTTTTATTTTTTTTTGCATAACATATTTATATTACTTGTTATATAAATTTATTAAAAAAAAAATCACCAGAAATATGTAAGATATTAATAAAAACAGATTTTAAATAAAATATATAAAGCAAATTATTATTATAAATATTTACAAAAAATTTAAATTATAACAATTCTATCTCAAATAAAATTTTTATAGATATAATTTTACAAATTTTAAAAAGTAAATAGTAAAAATATTTAAATTTAATAAAAAAAATTTTATTATTTATTTTATTCACATTATATAAATGATTATAATTAAAAATAAAAAAAATAAATAAAATACCAATTTCAAAATAATATACTTTCAATTTAATTATCTTTAAAAATTTAATCAAAAGATTATAAAAAATAATAAAACATACACTATAAATTACTAATTATAACCAAATAAAAAATTTAAAAGTCTTTAATTAAACTTATATACTAAAAAAAAATTCAAGTAGTTTTAAATCAAAAAGTACTTTAAGATTAATAAGAAATAAAATTAATAACACTAAAAAATAAGCTATAATCAAGCATTAAAGTAATAACAAGTACAAAATTGACCTGAGTCAAGTGACTTGTATAAAAAAAAAAAAAACACTATTAATTGTGCAATAATCATGACATAGCAAATTCATATAAAAGTATTTAATTTTTTCAGCAAGGGTTTCAAGTACAAAGTGACAAATGATGCTGATCACTAGTTAAGACCAGTGAGCACTTTCTAAGTCATTCAATGTCAACTTCTTTATCCAATACAATACATATATAAGTACTTTTGGCAAATGCGAATGCATACACGATTCAACTATACTTTTGTATGTAATAATATTACAAGAAGCAAACAAAAATATAAAATGTGTCTAAAAAAAATAATCAGCCATGTCACAAACCTACAATATCGTAAACTTAGAATCATTTATTGAATAAAAAAAATGAACATTAAATATATAAAAAAAATTGATACAAACAGATCTAAATTAAAAAAAAATATCTAAATACAAATGATTAAAATGAGTTGAATCAAAATAATAAAGCTTACTTTAGTATCTTTTAGTTAATAGTTAGATGATAAATTATACCCAATCATAGACTAGAACAGATTTTCCAAAAATATAAACTTCAAATTTTTCGATGAAAAACTAAAAAATAAATATTAAAATTAAATGTTGAAAATATAGTTTTCAAAATGAGCTTATAAATGTCAATTAAAAATATACAAAAATTAATTTTTTATAAATTCAGTAAAAAACAAAAAAAAAAACAACATATAATTATGAATAAAACAATTTTTTTAATTACAGACAAAAACAAAAATATAATTAAAAATCTTAATTTTTGAAACAATAAAATTACAATCAAAAGGTAGACTTCAATAAAATCAATGAATTCTAAAACTGACAAAAAGTATTAAAAGCTGATGAAAACAATTGAAAATCATTAAATGCACATAGAACAAAAATAAAATAAAATTGAAAAAACTTTATATTACACATGAATGGACTAGATTCATGAAACTGTAACTATCACATCACTGACCAGTAAAATTTTTATAGCAGGCAAAAAAAAACTATTTTACTTATCGTAAATGCAAGAATTTCTGTACATTTGCAATAAAATAGGTCCTCACAAACAATTCAATTGTCGTCTTGTAAAACATTGGCAGAAAAACTTCTGATCATACTATGACACAGTTAAACCACATGGGCTGCAAAAGTAAATCAACATGAGTTTACAAAACATATGAACACATCTTTTGTGGATCAAACACAATCTAATGCAAAAAACTACTTTTGAAACAAATCAACCCAATTTAACAATCAACCAGTTCAGAAAAATAGACATACAATCAATAATGCTAAGAGTTTTATTATCTTTTATTTATTTTTTTTTTTTTTAATTTTTTTCATCAAGTGCTAACCTATACTTCTCACAAAATCATCTTTATAGCATTTTTTTTCAAAAAGTTTTACTTTCACTAAGATTTCAATTAAAATTTAAATCTAGGTGAAAATTAGTTTGAAATTTCTTTAATTTATAATTTAAAAAAAAGGTTACAAAAAATTATGATACTTATATAACCAAAATTTTAATAAAAATTAAAAATATTGATAAAAATTAATAAAGATAACTAAACAAAAAATAAATTATAGAACAATTAAAAAAAGTTTTTGATTATATAAAAAAAAAAATTCACATAGAAACCTAATTTATTGTAATTCTACCATTGAAATTTCAAACCAAATGTAAAATACTAAATTTAAAACTTCTATTTAACAATAAAAATCATATTTTATCATTTTGAATTAACCTTAATTTAAGTTTAAGAATTAAATAATCTATGTGTAAAATTTGACCTTTTCATTTCTCTTCAAATAAACTTAACATTTGCATGAATCTCAGTATGTTTTGTACAAATAAATAAGAAACAAAACAAACAAATTACCAAAAAACGTATAATGAAATCAAAAAGATTAAGTTCACATGCAACATTGTGTAGAAATTGCGTAGCTCACGTGTCACGCATTAGAATTTCCAATAAATTACGTGAACTAATTTTTTTCACAGCGGATTCCATCCCAAACATCTTTAACTACTTAACCCGCCTCACCAATTTTGAAACAGGTTGAAAACCTGAATTACTAAAGCTAAGTTTTGTTGTACATGCAATGCATTAAAAATAACGACTACCGGATATAAGTTGCATAATATGAAACTCATTAAAAACATCTTTAAAAATTAACTCATAAATAATTTAAAATTTTTTTTTAATAAAATAAATTTTTTGCAAAAAAATTAATTGTGATATATAAAAAATTGTATTAGCTAAAATTTCAATCTTTTTCTATTAAATTTAAACTAATTTTTTTAGAATTAAATTAAATATAAAAATTAATTAAATCTACAATAATCAATCTACACATAATTTTAATTTTGACATAATAAAAAGGAAAATGATAATAATTAATAAATATTAATCATATTTTAGTCAAATTTTAACGAAAAAACCACGTTTAAATACAAAATACAAAAAAAAAAAAATAAAAAGAAAAATGAATTAAAATTAATTCTAGACAAGTTCAATGCAACCAAATCACTTAATATAAACACCTTTTTTCATTTTTTACATTTATAATTTATAATATTAAATATAAAAAATATTTGAAACATTTAAGTAGACATAATTTTAATAGAAAACATTAAAAATAACTGTCCATAGAAAAAACATAAAATTAAATTTGAAATGATGAGAATCGACAATATTTGTGAGTAGTTATAAAAAAAATATATATTATATTATATTATATTAAAACAAACATATAATTAGAAAAATATAAGTGTTAATAATTTGATTAAAAACTTTTTTATATAATAAAATACTATGTAAAAAAAATAAAACAAATCATTATCAAAATATGATTATCAAAATATCATATTAGTTTATATAAAAATAAAATTTAAAAAAAAATTAAAAATTAAGTGAATAAACACAACCATGAATATTTTAAGAAATGAATATCTAATGTCTAAAATAATAATTTAAATTATTTATAATTTAAAAAAAAAAATAAAATAAATAATTTTATTCATAATAAAAAATAAACGAAAAATAATTAATTTATATTAAAAAAAATTAAATCGAATTACAATATTTTTAATATACTTTAGAGATCCAACAAAAAAAAAAAAAAAATAAATTAAATATTATTTTTTAAATTTATTTTAACGTTAAATTTATACTTTTATTTTAAAATTTTATTAAAATCATTAAATTAGTTATAAAAATATTTATATAAAAGTCATTAGATAAATTTATCCAAATATTATTTTTTTTTTTCAAATTTAAGATAATCAAAAAAATAATTTACACAAAAAAAACTATATTTATTTAGTTTAATGTTTTATATTTAAAAGTTTAAAATGTTTTTTATTAACATTTGTGAAATCGGATGTTACTACTTTTATCTTAAAAGATTAAATAATTTAAATTTATTAACTTAAACATTATATTTATGTTTTTAAAAAAAAAAAATTATTTATTATTTCTAAAATTGTTTCCTTTAAATATATAATTTTATAATTCATTTCAAAAATTAATTTATAATTATTTTTTTTTAAAACATTTACAATTTAATAATCAAAAATTATACAATTAATATTTAAAAGAACTTTTAAAAACTTTGAAATTATAATTTATTAAATTAATAATTATAATCAAGTCATAGATTATAATTATACTATTATTAAAAAAATTTATTGTTTAATATTTAATCTAACAGATAAAATTTAATAAAGAATTTTATTTCATATTTTTATTTTATGAATAAATGAAAAAATATAAAAAAAAATTCTTATCTTTATTTTATTAAAATAATATATTAATCCTATATTATTCTGCTTAATTTGTATTAATTATTATATAAACAATTTTTCCTTTATACTGCAAAATATAAAAATTAAAAAAAAAGAAGTTATTATTCATTATTAAATTACAAAAATTAAATAAAAAAATCTACTTAAAATTTATTTAATTAAAAAAATTTTAATCAAAATATAAATATATTAAATTTATTTAAAAAAATATTTTTATATTAAATAAATATTTAAAAATTATATTTTTTGAAAAGTATAAAATAAACTTTGAGAATACCATGTAAAATAAATTTTAGTTGTTTAATGTTAAAAATATTTTAAAATGCACTAAAATTTTAATATAAAAAAGTTAAATTATTGTAATAAAAAATTTATATAAAACATTAATTATTATCAATAATTTTTATAAAATTAAATAATAATAAATAAAAATAAAACGTAATAAGATATATAATTAAAAATATATATATATAAGATAAGCAAAAATAAAATTAAAATATAATTAATTAGTTTTCATATCAAACATATATATTTATATATACAGTTAAATATTAAAATTTTAAATAAAAAATTTGCAAATAAGTTTTATTTTATATTTAAAAAATTTCCATTTTTTTTGTAACTGTATGATATTTTATGATATTTAATTTTTATAATATAAAAAAAAATGTCAGTAAATAGTAATTATTTTTTTTTAAAAATACCTCTAGGTTATTCATACCTTATAAATCAATTGAATATTATCTATTGATTATTGATAAATAAAAAAAAAAATATATGCAATAATAAAAAACTAACTTATTTAGGTATTTAATTCAAATATTAAATTTAAATATTAAAAAAAAAATTAAACTAGAAAAATTTAATACCTAAAAATTATACCTAATTACACTAAAAAATTAGGCAAATAAAAATATATATATATATATTTATATATAAATAAAATTAATTTTAAAATTGTTTTTATTTAAAATAATTATATGTTTTAATAAAAAAATATTATTTTTAAAAAAAAAATTTTATATTGTAATATGTAATAAATATATAATCGAATAAATATTAGAACCAAAAAAAATATTCATTAAATAGATAATTATCATACAAAATAATAAGCATTTACTATTAAAATAAACAAAAAAAAAATTTAAAGCAACAATTAAAAAAAAAAACAATTTTCAAACTTTCCATGAATTTAATTTTATAAACAAAAAATTAAAAACTCTTAAAATTAATACTTCATTATAATTGGAAATGAAATTAAATAAAGTAAAAATAATATTTTAGAAAAAAAAATTTTTTTAGATTCATATTATTATTAAATAAAGTATCATATTAAAGGATTAAAATTGACCACACTATTTTATTAATAAAGTTAAAAAAAAATTACCATTTTTCAATTTATATATCTATATTTATTTTATTATATATTTATTTAAAAAGTTTAAATTTTCTAATACGTATTTTAAACTAAACGTATCGTATCAAAATTCTAAAATTTCAAACAAAATAAAAATATAAATGCAAACAAATTCACCAATTTTATTGTCACTTTCAATTTTTAAAACATTTTTTAAGTATTGTCTTGAGTAAACTAAATATAATAAAAAATTAAATTAAATTATATAGATCAAAATATTAAAAATAAAAAATTTAATTCAATTTATAAAATAATTTGATAAATTAATTTTAAAAAATATTTATCATTAAATTTGTTAAAATTTTCTATAATAAAATTAATTTAATGAACAAATCACTAAAAAATTTATAGTTATCTACTATTCATTAAGTTAAAATTAAATACTTTATACTCAAAAAATTATATTTTACAAAAAAAGTAATCAAATTATCATTTTAATAAAAATTGCATCGCTTTAAAAATTATATTTATAAATATGTCCTGACAACTTTTTTATATATATATATTATTAAATATTTGTTTCTTAGTTCGTAATCCAAAAATTAATTAATTCCTTTATTAAAATTTATATATAATAAAAAAAAGTACACAATTAAGTCAAATAAATTAAAATATGTTAATAAAATATATAAAAAAAATCAACTAGAATGTTATATTTAATTTATATTTTTAAAATTTTTTTAATTTTTATAAATTTTTTTTATTTTTTTTTTAATCAAAATTTAACAATATAATAAATTTATTATTCCCCTTTATAATAAAATATTTTTGCTAATAATATAATTTACTCTTAATTTTTAAAAGAACTTGTAGAAAAAAAAAAAATATCAGAACACTATTAGTTCAAACTGGTTATTTCTGATTTTTTTATCTTTTTTAAATCTGCTTTTAATTATCGGATTAAAAAACAATTTTTTGTTCATCTAACATCTTTATTAATTTTTTTACAAAGTTTTTTTAAAAAACAGATATTTCTTTTATATATCATTTTATTCCACTAGTTGCAATTATTTCTTAATAAGAGTCTAATTAATCAAACTCGAAAATCGCATAATAAAACGTTAGAATAATTTAAAAAAAAAATAATTTAAATTTATGTCCAAAAAGTATCTGTTATCTATCACATAGACAATTAAAATTATCAAACTAATTAATAAATCAAAAATTTCAAAATTATTAGTATTTAAAAAAAAACCTACAAAAATTAATAAAATTCTAATCTTAAAATATTGCATTACCATTTTCATTAATTAATATAACTATCTAATGTCCTCTTAATAATCTATATCCTCTTAGACTTTGAAATTAACGAAATTCTTATAATTTATAAAAAGTGTATTATTATAGTTTTTCTCTATAAAGAAATTTTCATAATCATTTTATAAAACAAAACTTTTTAAAGCTTTTAGATACAATTATATATCAGTAAAATCTTTAAAGTAAGAGAACTAAAGTATTAAAATAGTTTAATAAAAATTAAACTATTTCTGTGTTCAAATATCAAGACTCTTGTTTTTGATTCTCCTAAAGCTAATGACGCCAATTTAACACATAGACCTGCCATAATTTTTTTTAAACAAAACTTTTTTTAAATTAATTAATATTTAGATTATCTTCAAAATATTCTCTTAGTTTTGAATCGAATATACATCCATCATCATCAATATCTAAAAAAAAAAATCATTTTTTGTTACAGTTAAATCTTAAAATTCAGCATTTAATTTTAAATTTCTTATTTTTAAAATATGATCTTACATGTCAAGTAAAGTACTCTTAATACTCCTATTAAAGTTTATAAAATTATATATAGACATAACTTAAAAAAAGTCATAATTAACACCAATTTCTTTTTCAATAACTTCCAAGAATAAATTTGCACGATCTCAATAAATTGCTAGATCGTAAGTGATTTTAAAAAAAATGTAAAAATATAAGAAGTTTGCATTAAAGTTAGTATATTTTTTAAAAAGATTTCTTAGACTAATATTAAATTCCCAAAAAAAAAAAATTAAATTTTTAATTAAAATTAAATATTTTTTGATTTTATACCCTAATCATAATAAATTAATTTTAATTATTTGTTTAAATCAACAAATATTATTTTAATGAAAAAAATTTACAAAATCTTATTAAAAGAAAACAAAAAATATTAAAAAGATATAATTATAAAAAAAAATTTAAAAAAAAGTATTTTTACTAATAAATTGACTTAAAATAAATATAAAAATATGATCTGAAAAACATGTAAACAGAAAATAAAAAAGTTTTGAAAATAGTAAAAGTTAAAAAAAAAACCGAAAAAAAAAAACCAAAAAAAAAATCAGAGCAATTAAAAATTATCCTAGTTGACCTTATTTTTTATTCAGGTAAAAAATAAAATTCAACAAGCTGAAAAAACAAGTTAAAACAAGTAAAAACAAAACGTAATACAAATTCATTGCACGAATCGGACTCATAGTGCCAAATGAATAGCACTTATGGTAAACCACAGAGTAGATTAAAAGCAAATTTAACTTCATACCAGCATAAAATATAAATTAAAATAAGTAAGAGATGGACACGTCAATAAATGGTTTCATTACTATTATTGATTAAATAATTTGGCTATAAAACTATAAAATCATTAACAAACACAGCTAGATTGCAGTGATTAATATATTAAGCTAAAAATAGTAAGTTTGAACTTGAATAAAAAGTTTAAATTTAAAAGTTTGCAATTTGTCTTTTAAACAACTATTGCGAAAATGTGCTATTAAAATTTTATTAGTTAGAAAAAAACATGCAATTAAGATGCATGTTAAGTAAAGTAGTTAAATATGAACCGCTAAACGTAAGCTTTACAGAATATACCCATGTAAAAAGCAAACTTTAAATGAAAATCAAGTTTTTTTGCTAAATTTCAAAATAAATGATAAAAACAAATTGAATATCTAAAAAAGTACGTGAAAAAGAGAGGCAAACAAGCTGAATTTAAGAGTTTATAAACACGTTAGAAGATTTGGCTGAATCGCCTAAATGCAAACAACTACGCCCACCTTTAATTTAGTTAAAAAAAAGTGAACGGAAACGACAAACTGAATAATAGTGCATTTGGCAAATTGCTCAATTAAGTCAAACAAACGAGTATTGAAGCAGTAAAATAAAATGTGAAGAAAACTGCATCTAAACAGGACTGGGTCAAGTGTGACCAATTTGCCCAAGGTCCGATTTGAACTAGTTGTTACTAGTTCACTTTGCCCACTAGTCCACTCTGACCACATTCCGACAAAAGTAAGCCGACAACTTTCCCATCAGCCAGGTTGGATCGTGTTCTGGCCACTGCTGCGGCTTGTTAGCAAAGATACTCTTCTTGCAAAATACTAACCCATGCAACGCATTCAATTTAAAATGTTAAAATGCTCACGCCCACAAGTCAGAAAAACAGCATTAGACACGGACGTGCAAGCACGCACCATTTAGATTGTACACCTTGTAAAACTTGCTTTTCACACCATGTATCTAATTCGGCCAGGCCAAACTCAAATGAATTGAAAACAAATATGTATTTTAATACTTGCAGAAACTCATCTAAATAAATAAGTTAAAAACACATCCTACGAACCTTTGATGAGAAAACAAGTGTCTAAAATACTAATCTTTACAATACCATTTCAAACACCATTCACAGTCTAAATCAAATTTTAAATAAGTTACAAATCTAATTATTGCATATTTAACATAATCTAAATTTCAATCTCCCTAAATCACCATGACAGCTCATCTTAATAATTTTATAAAATTTATTCAAAGGTTAAACATTTTTTGACAACTTAAAAAAATTCAACAAAAATAATTGCATTAAGTTTTCAAATGGTTTTATCTCAATTTTTGTACTCTGAATTCTTGATATGCAATTCAATAGAACAAAAAATATTCTATTGTTATTTAATTAATCAGTAATCCAACATATAAAAACAATAAATCTATCATTTTAATTTCATATTAAATAATTTAATCTAAAACGCATTTTAAATAACTTCTTTATTTTTAAATTCATATAAAATATTAAAACTGTTTAAATTTGAACATATAAAATTATAAGCCCATAATAATCGAACTATTTAACTTTGTAATATCAACAAAAAAATAAATATATATATATATAATAAAACAAAAATATAAAATTAAAATTATTATCAATTATTATTAAATCGTCTTTATAAAAAAAAATAGCTAATCAAAATTTTGACATTTAAGTCTATCAAAAAATTATAAAATTTAATATATTTGTTTTTCAAAAATTTGTAAAATGAATTTAATTATAATTTAAAGTCATAATCAAAAAAAATAAAAAAGTAAAAAAAAATATATAGAATTAGATTAATAAAAACAAATAAAAAATACTATATAAAAATAAGCAAACTCAATTTAAAAATAATTTAACTTGTTCTAAAAAATATATATTGTAAAAAAAACAGGTAAAATAAACAGATGTAATGAAAAAAAAACAAGAAAATTTTTACAATTGGAACAAGCGGCTTGACTAAAGCAAAAGTAAAATGCAATTAACAGCATAAATACTAAGATGCGTTAAAAACCATACGGTGAAAATGTTGCTATAAGCATTATATAACCTAGACAGCAAGACAAACTATGTCAAGCTCAATCAGTTATTTAAAAATTAATCCTTTAATAAGTATTCACATTGCCTTTTTTAGCATAAAGCAGATTGAATCTTTTTTCAATCAAAAAAAAAAACATTTTTTGAAATACATTTATTGTATTTATCAAATTGAAACTAATTTACAAGCATCAAAATCACAATTAAGTCAATTTTAGTTGAATTTAGTAAGTTTAAAATGTTTTCTACCTTTTAAACTTACTTTCAATAAATTGAAACTGAATAAAATGTTATTTTGTAAACATGAACTCATTTCAACAAATTACATTCCAAACACAGTCAAATCAAAAAAGCAAAAATAAAGTTAATTTTTATCCTTTTAACTCCTTTGTATTATAAATAAAAATCCTAAATTACTTGACCAAAATTAACCTAATTTAAAACCAATTTTATTCAGGTTTTTAAATCCTGAACAAATTGTCAACGCTTTAAAAAAGTTTTTTTTTTTTAATCAACTTTAAAACACAATTAAAAGTATTTTAGCATTTCTAAAAAATTTGATTTAATTTAAAATTTAATTTTTAAATTTTTCAATTACTTTTAAATATATATATGTTTTTTAAATAAATTCATAAATAGATTTTTATTTTTAATATTAAATTTAATCAAAAATCAATCAAATTTCATTTCTTCAATCAATTAAATTTTGATGTTCTTTTTTGTTTGCCAAAAAATAAAAATATTGAAACAATTTTATAATTTAGCATTTTTTTCTTTTTAAATTTAATGTATTTAATAAATTTTCCTTTTTTAATCGGATTACTATAAAAGTTAATAATCTCATAGTGTTTATTAAAAAAGAAAATTATTAAATAAAATATAAATTTATCTAATAATAAAATATAAAAAATTGAAATAAAATTTATAAAAATATTACAAAAAAAAAAATAAATATACGAAAATTGCATTAATGTTGCGCAAAATTAACGCAAAAATGCTTTATTTTAATAATCCATTTAATCAATATAAATAATTCATTACAAATAATAAATATGAATAACACGTAGAAATAAATTCTTAAATATATAATTTCATTATTTATTGGCTTTAACTTGTTCACATTTATTTAAATTGAAAAATTAACAACTTTAGAAAAAAAATTTATGCAAAATGAAAATTACGCAATAAATATAAATTAAATTATTTATAAATAAAACATAATATATTGAATAAAAATTTAGTTAACGTTATTTTTAAATTAAAATTTTTTTAAACTTTTTTATAAAATTTAAAAAAAAAATAATAATATAGAAATTAATAATAAAATGTTAAATTAAAAAATAATTAGCTAATTATATTTTTTTTTTTTATTAATAAAATTATTAAAAATATTAGATCAAAAATTTCAATATATAATCAAAATGGTATTTATAATCTTAATATAATATCTAATGGTGATGTAATGATTGTATATCGCATTTAATATAAAAACAAAAAAAAAAAAAAAACAAACAATTAATTAAAAAAAATTAACTAATCAATTTATCAAGAAATTTAGAAAATATACGTGAAATTGATTAAAAAAAATGTAATTAAAAAATTAGAATAATTTAATAAATATAAATTGCATAAATGTTTTTAAATGTTAAATTAATGCTAAACTAATGTAAAATAAATGTTGTGTAATAAAAATAGGTCTAAATCTAAAAGAATAAGTACTTCTAACCTGCCACACCTGCAACTTAAAACTAAGCAAACACTTGAGACAAACATTACAACTAATCTAAGTAATTTTTATTCATTCATCAGAATGCAAGTATGAATTATTGAATACGTAATAAAAATAAATTTTAAGATTTGATTCTTGAGAAAATATTGCACCTAATATATAGAAGTAAAATCAAATCTCTCAAATGATTACAAATCGTTATTAATTAATATATTTAAAAATAAACTGAAGAATAAAATTTTTTATAAAATAAATCATAAAGAAAGGCAAAAATGAAGCGAAAATAAATACACAAATGGATGCACAAATAAATAGACTAATAAATAGTTTAATAAATAGTCAAATAAATAGTCAAATAAATAGCCAAATAAATATTCAAATAAATACTCAAATAGATACTCAAATAAATAGTGAAATAGCGAAATAAAAGTATAAATGCACAATGAAATAGTGAAAAACAAATATGCAAACTTTATAGCAGTTCATGAATAAAAATGATTTTCTTATGATCGAATTGCAGACAATGAATGAACTAGTTATTTAGTTTAGGATAACTTCATACATCTTTAATTAAGTTCAACTATAGATTATTATTCAAATTTCATTTAATATAGTGATTTTTTATTTATTAACCTTATGATAAAAGGCATTGGTAGATTTAACTTTTACTTTTGGACAAAGAGGAATATAAAAAAGACCTGCCTAAAGTGTTAAGAAAATAACTTGAAAGAAATACTGGCCCAAAACACAAACTTTTATCTAAATTAAAAGTTGTTGCAAAAAAGATGTACTTACATGCAGAGAAGAAGGTAGATTTTGGAGTACAATGTGTTTGAAGGTGAACACAAAACATTTACTGGTTGGCTTGCTGATTCAAAACATGATTGAGAGTTAGGTTTTGTTTTAGTTTATTAAAAGCCTAGATGAATGGTAAATGTACGAGAACAAGATTAGGACTAGTTGAGCAGCATTAGAAACAAATCACTAAATGTGAAGCAGAATAACTCATATTGGCATATTTGGTTAAAATGAGAAAATATATGTAGCACAATTAAGAAACTGAACTAAGCAGATTGAGCAGAGTGGAGTGAGAAAACTGCGAACAAGCCAGGACTGACTCCTAAGAAAACACCTGTTAAGTAAGGGAACTTGACTTGGATGTTTGTCTCGTTCACCAAATGATCACTAGACACAGTTGGAGAACACTGAGGTAAGATTAAGTAAGACAAGTAAGATTAAGTAATCAGGAGTCCCGAAAAGTTGCCGAACTAAAAACACAATTCTAGAAGCACAGCCACAACCTGTCTGGAGCCGAGTTGAAAAAGTACTGGAACAAGTGCATTCTGTGCAGACTGCTTTCATGTGTGTTTATATAGCAGTTGGTTTAGTGTGCCATCTGGCGATCACTAGTCTAAACGGTCAGAAGAGTCACTGGAAATAAGGAACACTTGAAAAGTAGCTGACAATGTACTTACACGTTATTCACTAAATTTATAGTTGATAGCTAATGCACTAACTAATACTCTAGTTAATAAACTAACTAATACACTAACTAATACACTAACTAATACACTAACTAATACACTAACTAATACTCTAGCTTATCCACCAACTTATTAAACTAGCTATTTCTTGCATCAACTTCTCATTACTTAATTCAAACTTTTCAGTTTCTTTATAAAAAAAATTCTATTACTCACCGATTTGTCTCCCATGACAAATGGTTTACGGTTTTCGCTACAAACTTTAAAACTATTTCTTTTAAATCAAATTTACATTCTAAACACTTTTCTTTCATATCAAACCACTAAATTAAAGAAATCAAACTAATGGATTATAAAAGATTCGATAAATTACCCAAGATATATCAAAAACAAACCGTAATAATTTTCAATCAAAAACAAAAATAATCTTCATCTTACTTTTCCTATTAAGGTATCCAAAACATGAATATCAGTCATAAATAAAACTCATTACTTACACTATCATTTATCAAACAAACTATCATTCCAACAACAAATTCTTTGCTCTAAATAAATCATAAAAAGTATTCAATTATTTCAAACATATAATTTCTTGAAAACATATGACCTTGAAATTGCTTTTATTTACTACAAAACAACATAAATCTTAATTTATTCATTTCTTATTAATTAGTAATTTAATTTCGACTTTCGTTTATTCAATTTTAATAGTTTATTTCAATTTCAAATTTTTCTACATTAAACATAGCCTTAATATAGTTTTAATGTAGCTTTAACATAGTTTTAATCAATTTAATTGACACCTTGTATATCAAATTCAATAAAAAATAAAATTAAACAATAATAAATATTTAATGGTCATTAAAAATCAGCACTTTCAATTTGTAATTATATGTAATATAAAATATTAAGACAAAATACTTATAAAATTATTAATTTCAAACTAATTCAATTATTTAAAATTATTATTTATAACGAAGTAAACAAAAATTCATTTATTTTAATATTCAATTTTAGTTAAATTCTGAAATTTTAATAATTATTATATATTTTATTAATAATCTATTAATTTGATTTTTGTACTAAATTTAAATTAATTCAAAATTTATATTTAATTAAAAGCGTGCTGTATCTTAATATTACACCTTTAAAAAATAATATATTTTATAAAATCATTAATTCAAAAGACAAAAGGTTATTAATAAAATCTAACAAACATAAAACAAATAAAATATTAATTTAAAAATAATTTTAAAATATTTATTTAATGTGAAAAAATAAAATAGATTTTATTTTGAAAATGCATTAATAAATAATTTAAACTAAATCTAACTATTAATCAATAATATTTTTTATTGTTTTAAAAATTAAAATAAAATCTTTTGTTTACAATTACAGTTCAATAAAAATTAAAGCAATAAGATAAGTTCATCAGCCATGAAGAAAAAAAAAAAATACAATTGTTCAAGTTAATAATGATGCATTTGAAATAAGATTAAATGCTAAATTTTTAACTTAAATATTATAATATTTGAAATTACATAATAAAACATTGATAAAAAAGTGACAAGTTAATACGGAAAAAATATCATTTAAAATACCTGTTATACATTGTATATAAGTATTTATAATTAAAAGAAGAGTTTTAACATTTTAAGTTGCTTTAAACTTTAGTTTTTCATTAGTTAATTATTTTTTTATAATAAAAAAAAATTAAATTAATTAAATAAAATAACATAAATACCAATAATAAAGTATATTATAAAACTATTTTTTTATATTCAGTTAATTTTTTTTAACATTCAACAACCACTAAATTTCAATTATAATTTCTTTAATATATGATGTTTTAATATTAATTTTATTATCTTTATTAATTTAAATTTTTTATTTTTATTAATAATTAATAATTTGATTTTGTCCACACTTTTTCCTAATTAGTTTGTTAAATTAAGAAAAATCATCTTTCAAATGCAAAAACTAAATTCTTTTGTTATTTTATAATTAAGTATTTGGTGAAAAGAAAAATAAAAGTTTATTTTGTGTTACAAAATTTTGTCTCGCCCAAAAATAAAAAATTGAACCACTTAATTTTAATAATTATATTGACTTGAATTAAACTGCATGTTTTTGAATTAGTTTTAATAATTATTAGGTTAGACACATAATGAACTTCGTCGGAATTTCAAAATTATTTTTTAATGAAATCGCTCTTAAGATCATTTTTTTTATTGTATCTAATCAAAATTTAAAAACAAATTTGAACTTTGTAAAAATTTTTACATTCATTAAATTTTTGTTGTTACACAAATTCGGAAAACAATTGTAAAATAAGTATACTATATCTTGAAAATAAATCTTGTATTTTATTTGATTACTTACTAAATCCAAGTTTAAATCATTGAATTTTATCAAAATCATAATTTTTCAACTAATATAATAATTTTTTTAAAAACATGAATACTATAAAAATTTTAACACTTGAAATCCATGACATGCCTACTGATAATTTTAAAATAAAAAAAAAAATAATTTAAATGCATTGTTATAAAAACAAATAAATTTTAATTTTAACAAAATGAAAATAAATAGTAGTTCATTAATAATAAAGAATATATTTTTAATCTTATCATAATCCTTAAACCATATTAAACTAAAAAAAAAAAAAACATTTAAATTAACTATAAAAATATTGATGTTTTGTAATAGATAAAATATTTAAAAAAAAAAAATTATTAATGAAAAAAAAATAAAAATTTTAACTTTAAATAAATAATGGATAAATTTCTAATAAATAAGAAAAAAAAATTATTAATAAAATATTAAAAAAAAAATTTATTATTATGAAAAAAAAATATTTATATTTAAAAAAATTATAAATATATTTAAATAAATATTTTTAAATTTAATAAATAAATAATATCCGTAAAAAAAATTAATAATATTAAATTAAAATTCGTTTTACTTTTTATATAAATATTCTTTTTTTACAATTAATTTATACTTACAAAAATTTTTTTTACTTACAAAATATTTTTTAAATTTTGAAAAAATAAGTAATGATAAATACAGATAAATAAAGATTTATTTTTTATTTTTACAAAAGATTAAATTAAGAATTATATATAAAATTATCAAAAAAAATTATTTATATATACATCTATTTTTATTTTAATAGCTAAATTTATTACAATATATATATATATATTTTAAAATAAATTAATTTATTTTTTTTAAACTTGAAATCAATTAATTAAATATTTAATCTTGAATAAAGAAAAGGTGAATTTAAAGACAATTTTTTATAAATTAAGTTATTTAAAAAATTTTATCAAGTTCCAAATTATGTATTGAATAATTTGATTATTCAAAAAAAAAAAAATTGGTTTAATGTCTATAAAAATAAAAATTTCATTTATATATTGCATAAAAGATTTACAACGTGTTTCTTTGTATAAGTGTAATTGACTAGGAGTATTAAAACTTAAAAAAGTTTCGCGCCCAAAGCCTGATTGTTCACCAACTATGGTCATAATAATTCTGCTCTATCAAAATCAAATTTTGATAATAGTAAATTATCAATCATCAATCACACGTTCATCGGTGGCAGACACTAATCACCATTCATATGAAAAGTGAACTTTAACTGATACAATAATAAGAAAAAAAAACAGTAAAATGAAAAACGCAAAAAAAAAGAAAGCAAATGAAGTGAAATTAAAAAGCGAACTTTTATCTATCAATAATGGGTCGGCTGTTATTTATATAATAAAGTACAGTATATAAGGGAGGACCTGCACATAACTTATTTATTTTTAAATTTTAAACTATAGTTAAGTATCTTAAACAAAGGCCAGTTATTGGAAATTGTTTTACAAATAATCAAATGCATCAGGTCAAAGTAATACAAATTATACATCATATTCGTGTTGAAAATAAGTTTGAACAGTCGCACCTGTTTGATTTAGAATATTTTAACTCAAATAAAATAAGTTTTACATTTAAAGCCATTTAAATAAATAAATCATATTTTAAAAAATAAAAATATATAATTTAAATTGCACAGACAAAAAATTACTACGGATTAACTGTCAAACATTATTTGTTTTGTTTTACTTATAGTTGCTTAGCAGAAAGATTTAAAATACCATGACAATCAGTTAATCAGCTGTTAAATAATTTGAAAATCAAATAGTAAATTTATACTTTTGCATATTTTAATTAAAATGATTGATCAAAACTAAAATAAAAAATTACTAATAATTATCAAAAACAAAACCTGTTTTAAATGAATAAAAATTAAATTATAATACTGATTTTATATATTTATTTTTATTATTTTTTTTATATAACAATCATAATTTTTAAACTTTCTTCATTATTATTATTTATATACTTTTTTTTAATAATTTTTGCACTGTTTGTCTTTGTTTAAAAAAAATAAATGTTTTATTCAAAGTGTCAAAAATTACAAACAGGTGAAACATTAAAAAATCATCGATGCACAAATAAAAAATTTTCATCTATATAAAATACTATTATTTTTTTTGAAATAAAATTCAAAATTTAGACAAAGTAATAAACAAAAAAAAAAAAAAAATAAAAAATTCAATACCAAATATTAAAAAAATAAATAAAAAAAAAGAAAGTAAAAGACGATTAAAGACAAAGCGTCAAATTGCAAAACAAATTCAAAACTAAAATATTTTTTTTTTTGCTCTTAGCAAAATCAAATAAGTTGGATTAAATTAAAAATAATAATAAATATATAAATAAATGATAATAAAGTAAAGCTTATTTAACTGTAATTAACATTGGCAAAACAATGATTTACATTTACAAAATTTACAGGAAATGAATAAGACAATTTTGCCATATTATCATTTACACGGTGGTTATTATGCAAATAAATACAATACAAATGCTAAATATTTGAACCTTAATGTCAATTAGTAATAAAGACATTAAAGCGATTTATTTTGGCATAAATATAAAATTGACAAACCCTATACTTATTAATAACTTTTTTTTTAATGTTTAAATTAGATTACTTAATAAAATTAATTTTTTTTTTTTTAAAATAGTCATATTTATTTAATAAAAACACATTTTAATATTGGAAATAAATATATAAAAGTAAAAAAAAAAAAAAAATATTTTTTTAAAGTTAAACAATTGAAAAAGATATTTTAAAAGTAATAATTAATATTGAATAAAAACTGTATTAAATAGATAAAAACGTTAATCACACCAATCAGTGTGAATAACTAAGATCAAAAACGCAAAATGTTAAATTTATATTCTAACATAAATTGAAAATATTTAAATTGTTAACAGTGTTAATTGTGCAAATCACTATTTACTAATTTGTTCGTTTCGCTTGTTTAATGTTGCATAGTATGGATAAGATATAAAATTGTCAGAGTCAAGTTAGATAATTTATATATAATAAAACCTTAAATTGTTTCTTAATAAAAACTTAAATTGTTTCTTAATAAAAACTTAAATTGTTTCTTAATAAAAACTACATCTTTCCTCATCACATATATTTTTTAAAATGTGACTAGCATATCTGCAATCTGCAGTAAAAAGAAATTGATTAAAATTTATTTAAAACATAAAAACATGAGCATATTTTTACACTGGTCTGATGAGTTCAAATAAAATTAACAAAGACTTATAAATAAATAGTAAAAAATAAAAAACAAGACAAAAAAAAAGCAAAACAAGTGTAAAAACATCAAAAAAAAGGTGAAAAACTTTTTGCTTGATATTATTCACCATTACTTTGTTTTTTTTTGCAACAATTTATTTTATTTTTTTTGACAGTTTAAAATTGAGCAGCACCAACTTTTGAGTCATGTATCTTGTCTGTAAATAAGATTTTCACTCTTGTGGCCAGTTTATTGTCCGGGTTGTTTATATATTTTTTAAATTTTCACACTTGATTTTGATGATTTTGACCTAATAAACAGTGAATAGTCATTGCAACTAGAAACAGGTCTGTTCAAACATTCATGTTTATGCTTATAAAAGACGAAAAGAATTTTCGCTACATTTCATAAATACACAAGAGACTTTTCTCGTTCACTTTAACACAACAAGCTTGTTGTTAAACTAGCCTGTCAATGCTGCAGAATCGTCTCCATCCAACAGTTTTTCATCTGCTATATTGCCAAGTCAAATATTGCAAATATAAACTAATGTGGACTAAATTTAGAGCAGATCAACATTAGCTCAAGTATTTTGATCGTAGCAAAGTCAGTTTGTAAATTAAAGTGTTCAATTCTTTAATGACAAAAGATGGTCAAATGAAAAACAGACAAGTTTTAAACACAGTTTTAACACCAGATTCGTCAATTTTATTCATTAATTTTATATTAATAAGTTTATCCATTTTTTCAAATCATTTTTGATGTTTGTCTTTTGTCGATTTAGCAAGCATGTTTTTAGTAAAAATTTTCTACTATTAAGCAAAAACTGTCAAATAACGAATCTAATCAGTTTGAAAACGGCTCTATACTGGCTATCAAATATAGCTATTTTAGTATGTACCATCAATTTGACCTAAAGCTTGTCAAAATCAATAGTAAAACCAATATGCTAAATCGTTTCTTCGCCATTGGTACCCATTCAAGATAACGATGCAATTGATTTTTTAAAAAAATAAACTCTTTATGTCTCAAAAGCAATTTTAAAACTTATTTTTTTTACTAGTTTTTATTTTATTTTTATAATTTTTACCTCTATTTTCGTGTTAAAAATTGCTAAAAAAAATTACTGTTGCTGAGTAAAAAACATAATGAAACTTGAGCAAATGAAGCTAGCGTTAACTTTTTACAGAGTTGCAAATTTGAACGGATCAAGAGACTAAAAGGCAAAGAACTAAAAAAAAAATTAAAGAACTAAAAGAAAATAAAGGACTAAGAGCTAAAGGACCAAGAGCCAAAGGACCAAAACGAAAAGACTAAAAGTCAAAAAACTAAAAATAAAAAGACCAAAAGCCAAAAGACCAAAAGCCAAGGACCAAGAATCAAAAAATCAAGAGCAAAAGAACCAAAACCAAAGAGACCAAAAGCAAAAAAACCAAGAGTAAAAAAAAAATCAATGGACAATATAAGACTAAAGACCGCCTTAAATTGCTATTTTGGCTGAAATGGACATTTCTAAGTTTAAATCTGTTAACAATAACCTGCAGTTGAAACACCTAAAAAACTTTTACAAAATCAAAAACAAATCTTGCGGCACCGAATTCGATTACTGTAGTAATCTTATGCAAGAAACTAGCCAGTTTAACGGAAAATTGCAATTTGGCTAAACATGTTTCAATAATTCTGTTTCGCTTGTTCTTACCTGGCTTTAATACAGCAAAAAATTCATCAACAAATACATCGATTTAAGCCTGAACTTTCATGAAAAAATGGACTAACGAAATCGGCCAGAAAAAGTGTAAAATGAATACGTTTGAGCATCTCTATTATAAATAGAATAGCTCTTAAGAACGCGGAAACTGAAAAAGTGAAACAAAGCAAACTGAAAAGCAATCTGATAAAAAGTAGTGATAAGTAATCGAAATAGATGAAAAGGATGAGAAGAAGATGAGTTGAATTAAAAGAAATGAGAGAGAGAGTAAATAGAAACGGTGAGAAAATGCAATTTTGAACAAGTCACATGAAAGTTTGCAACAGCTTTAACGGCTCGAATAAGCTTGAAATTAGCTTTTTACTATTAGCTCATTATTCAACTCATGCAAGCATGAAGCTGTTGGCAAGAGTTGCAGCCATGTCTATGGAAGAAAACACGAACCTAGTGATATATTATGGTGAAACAGCAATTTCATGTAAAACCTGGTTCAGGTGATGGTGCAAAAACATAGTTCTGCATGGGCGCAGATTTGGCCAATGCAATCAACACAATCAGACCGAACTCAAGTGTTTCTCACGCCCATCAAACTGTTTTACTAAACTATTTCTCCAACTCCTTCATCTGTTCCAACATCTTCAACGCCAGGTTGCCCAAATTACTAGCACATTGACCGCAAATTACACAAGGAACAACTGACGATTAAATTTAACCAAACAGATTTTCAATTTAATGAATAAATAAAATAAAAAATCAAAAACTACAAAATTAATTTTGCAAATGGACAAAACGGTAAAATCGTGTCAATATGTTGAAAAGTTTAAGTTAATTGTTTAATTCAAGTGAAATTTTTGCTGGTCTAATTGAAATCAGTGCAAAAATTTAAAAACAATTCTTTAAAAGGGAAAAGTCAATTTTCAAAATTAACGATAGATCAAATTTTATAATAAAAATGAAAACCAACTAAACTTTGCTCATCCACCTTCCACTATTTTAACAGACTAACACAATCAATTTTATTTAAATATAATCAAAAGCAAATCGTCCAGAATTTTAAACATATATCCACATTGTGCTCATTAATGATAATCGTGAGCAGATTTAAAAACTAAGATAATCGAATTTATTCATTCTTATCTTATCAATGTTGATTCCAAAAAAAAAAATGCGATTAACAATTAAATCAAAACCATATCCATCCTCTGATTTTAAATTTGCAAACAATAAACTTTAATAATAATAAATAAAATAAAATAAATATCTTACATCATTATAGTTTTTAAATAATTAGAGATAGTTATTAACAAGCAAAAAAAAGTTTCTAAAAACCTCTTTATTATCACAACTTTTTTTTGTTAAAATTATAATTTAAAAAAATAATTTTTTTACTTAAAAGAAATTTTAGCACTTGACAAAAGTTGACATATAATTACAAGATAATATTTAAAGTAAAAAGATTAAACAAGAAAAAACATACAAAAATAAAATTTAAAATATAAATTAACCTTTAAACAAATAAAATAATTATCAAAATTATATTGTCCATGAATACACAATTAATCAAGTTTAATCAAACAATTGAGTAAAATTTATTTATATATAATTTATAATATTATTTTAAAAGGCGATTAAAAAAAGCATAACTTATAAGATTTATTAAATATCAATATTTCACTTGAATTTATTAGTTTGATTACTTCATTTAAATCCATATAAAGCTTTTTTTTAAATATATTTATAAAAAGCAAAGTTTGCAATGATCAAACCGAAATTGGTTTTAAAATATTTTAAACTTAACCCACGTATATATCTACTTAAAAAAAATATTTATTCCTTATCAAAATAAATCAAAATAAAATTGTAAAAATCAAATACATGTCAATTATAATAATATAATTGAGAAAAAATAAAATTATTAATGAAAGTAAATTGTTTAAAAAAAAAAAAAAAATAAAAGTGAGGAAATAAAAAAATTGACCACGCAAATCATAAACATAAAATTACAATTAAGTTTAGCATATCAACAAGTAAATTATTATTTTAAAAAATTAATAATTTTTTAAAAAGCTAAAAAATAAATAAAAATTTAGTAAATTATAAAACAACTAAATAAAATTAAAAAAAATAACCTTTTAAACAAAAAAAAAAAAAAAAAAAAAAAAAAAAAAAAAAATATAGTTTAATTAACAAACGCATTTTTAAAATATTTAAGTAACATGAGAGAATCATAACAAAAGATAAATTAAATTCTTAAAAACACAAACATTGAAAAGGATACCTAATACAAACAAATATAAGTTAAAAATGTAAATCTAAAGAATAACAAAAACAAAACTGCATAAAAAATTTATAAACAAATAAGCCAATTAAAATTAATAATTTGAAAATAAAAAAAACTTTATTAACAAAATAATACTTAATTAAATTAATTATAAAAAAAACATAGGGTGAGAAAATTTGATTGTTTGTTTTGTCCTGCCCATTTAATAAAATAGTCTGTTTAAAAAAAAAAATACATAACTAGTTAAATAAATGCGGAAGCTTTAGATTTAAAATAATCTAGTCTTAATTTAATTATAATGAAATTTTTATTTTCAAGTATAAGTATCATATAAAAAAATTTATTTTTATTTTGTTACAATTTTTAACATAGTTTCAATATTTTTATTACGTTTTTTTGAGCTAACCAATTGTAATCGGATCATTATAATCCTGGTTTTAACAGTTTACAATTAATAATCCAAAATTATTACTTAATCCAAAAACATTTAAACCAGATTAAAATAAAAAAAATAAATTTGCTAATAAAGTTACATAAACATATTTGTACAATGTTTAGGCTATTTAGAAGACATGATTTAGCAAAATTTTAAAAATCCATTTATAAAAAAAAAAATACAAAATTTAATACAAATGGAATAAAAACTTAAACACGCCACTATCTTAGGAGTGGTTATCAATATAAAAAGTAAATGAAAATAATTTTTAATTCTCAAATATTCACGTCATTAAATCAAAATATCAAAACAGTATTATATAATGACGGAAATACTTTAAGATGGTGTAAAAAAATTGAAACAAAACTAATTCAAAATATTTTAAATGAAAAAAACTGAAAGAAAAGAAAGAACACATAGAAAAACAGGGTATTGCCCAAAATAAAACAATGAATAAGTAAAAAAAATTCTGTTTTTTAAATGTAATAAAGAACAAAAAAATTACAAAAATCAGCATTTTTTGTTTGATTTAAATTAGAAATTACAAAATATTAACCTTTCCATGTTAAAATTTTTTACATGAATAATTATAATTGTATATCCATTAGAATCAAATAAAAAATGAATAAACTAACATTAATCTTTAAATGCAAATTAAGAAGCTGTAATAAATAAATTGAAAACGAATTAAACTTTTAACTAATTGATTGATTTTTTCTTAAATATTAAAAAATAACTAATAAACAAACTTGTCTAATAATAGAAAATAAAAAATATGTTAAAAAAAATTATTATTAAATTTTAATTATAAATATAAAAAATCCAATTAATTAAAAAAAAATCTAAATTTGTAAATATTACTAAATATAATTAATTAAATTAAAAAAATATAATTTAATTATTTTTATAATAATAAAAAAAAAATTCAATTTTTAAATCAAAAAATATTAATTTTTAAGATAAAAAAAACATAAAAAAAAATATATAACAAAATAAAAGTTTACAAATGGGGTAAATTTCTATACAAATCTAATTAAACATACTAATTAAAATTAGATGAAAAACTTTTTAATATTTTATTTCTAATTATATAAAAATTTAATTAAGTGCAATAATAAAATCTATTTTACGTATAAACTACATTTTTAAATTGCCGTCATTATTAATAATAAATTATTCATTAAGTAAACTTTTTTTTAGTATTTTAAAAAACAAATAAGTTAGTAAACTGAAATAGTAAACATTAAAATAAATAAATCGTTTAGTAAAAATAATAAAAATTAATTAATCAATTAAACATTTATCTATGATCAATAAACAGACAATGTAAACTAAAAACCAAATGAAATTTAAGATAAAAAAAAAACACAAATTAGTAAACCATTTACATGATTGCTTACATAATTTAATGAAAGTAATAGTAGTAATAGACGTTTTTAAAATTAAACATTAATAAAAATATATATAGTTAATATAAAACATTAAATAGACATCCAAATTTTAATGAAAATTGCAAATATGTCAAAAATATAAAGTGTGAACAATAAAAATTTGTTTTAGCTACTAAAATATATTTTTAAGTTTAATAAGCATAAAAATTAAAAAAAAAAAAAATTATTTAATTTTCATAATTTTTTTTCTTGCATACGTAATGTTATTTTTTTATAATATCAACAAAAACATATTTTAATTTTCATCTTTTTAATTTAGTTAAAATCAAATTGTTTTGTCGTAGCAATAATTTCAATCAAGACATAAAAAAATTTTCTACTTAAATTTCTATCAATTTAAAATTTCTTTACCTAGTTTTAGAGCAGATGTTTTTATAAAATTTTAAAATTCTTTTATCTTTAAACGCTATTACCATTTAAATGATTTTCAATAAGATAACCTGTTATTTTTTTTGAATTATCTAATTTTGTATTGAAATGTAATTTACAATGTAAAACAAAAAACTGAAAATAAAATTAAAAATAAAACTTGACAAAGGTTGTTTTAGTTTTAGTTATAAAAAATATCAATCAAAGTTGAAAAACAAAAATAAAAAACACAATAAAGACAAAAGTTTAGAAAACAAGTATAAAATTTAAAATAGCGCTTACCATTGCAATTACTGGGCCACAAGATGTACAGCTTAATTTAATCCGTTTTTATTTAACTTAAGCTGCTTGTGCTGATTTGAGCTAAATTGCAAAAAATTTAAATTTGTCCTAGAACTAAAAAAAAAGCTTAAACATAGTAAAAAGAATTTCAAAATTAACGCCATTATCAAGATTATTGACACTTCAAATTTTACTTGTACAATACATAAACTTTTTTTTAATAACACTGGCTTAATAGAAAATAGTGTGGTAAAAAAAAGGCATTCATAAATCACATTTTGATAAGCACAAATCAATATAATCAAAATATTAATTTCGAAAACTATTTTGAAATAATTTATAAATTAACACAATTAAAAATGTTTAAAATAAAAAAGTCATTTGACATCATAGATTTGAAAAAATATAAAACCTTTATTATAGACATAATTAAATAATAGTCTAATAAAGTAAATTTGGTTTGAAAAATAAAAGCAAAATTTGCAATTAGAATTAAAAAAATAAAATAATTAAAAAAAATCTATAAAAAACCTAAATTGAGATTTTCGATAGTTTTTTGATTAAAAAAAGCAAACCACAATTTAACTTAAATTAACTCAGTACAATTAAAAAAGAATTATTTTAAAAAACTAAAGCCAAAATTTTTAAGTCTTTCCAAAATTTTTTATTACACAAATAATTTAAGGACACTTAGGTTAAAAATTGATAAATCATTATAAAACAAGATTAAAATTTTGATCTTAATATCTAGAACAAGCTCATCTTATGTTGAAACAAGTAGATTTAACACCTAAATTTTTGGCAATTTGCCGATAGATTCGATAAAAATCAAAATAAGATTTAATTTAACAAAATTAAAATTAATTGTCTCAGCCAAATAGAACAACACGAGACGAACTTGACCACGAATTTTTTGGTTACCAATATAATCTTTCTAAAACAACTGCCATCTTTGATAAGGAAAACCAACTTATAAAAGCGCTCAAGTTGAAAAACTTTTTAGTACATTTTATTAAAACTTTAATTTCACTTGCTATTGAATAATTCAATTCGGAAATCTGATTTTCTGTTCACATTACTAGATTTGAACATAATTAAAAAAACCAAAATCAAATTTTTATCTAAATATAGAAAATACACATTTTTAGTGGTGCAAATAAATTAAGTTTAAAAATAGAAACAAAACAAAAATTTAATAGAGTTCAGAAGAAATCTATTTATAGTTTAAAATGGCTAAATTCTTATTTTTCTAGAAGAAAATAAATTTTATTTGCGTAAATTTCAAAGCTATGTACAAAAACTAAAACTAATTTTGTTTGAAATAGTAAAATTTGATTTGAAGAAATGGACAAAACACTTTGTGATTTAAATGAAAATATTAAACTGCAAGCTCTTCGAAATCATTTGAAAATTTTTACCAGTAAATTTCAACAAAATGAACTTCATGAATACGTTAAAAATCAATGGTCCCAAAGTGGTCATATTTTGTACACCAAAAATTTAGAACAGGCTACCAAACATCGGCAAACAGGAAATGAATATTACGCAAAACAAAATTATGATCTAGCATTACAATATTACAACAAAGTAAGTTTTAAATTCATAAATTACCTATTCGAAATGCTTATAAAATTTTAAATTGTTCAGGCTATTTTATGTGCACCAATGTCCAATGAAGAGTTATCAAATGTTAAACAAGGTGAATTTGTGGATAATAATTAC
Organism: Pyemotes zhonghuajia; assembly: GCA_025170145.1. NCBI lineage: Eukaryota > Metazoa > Arthropoda > Arachnida > Trombidiformes > Pyemotidae > Pyemotes > Pyemotes zhonghuajia. The sequence continues at coordinate 10,100,431 of CM045844.1, forward strand.
TTTGAAATTGCCCTTTGTTTTGCAAATAGAAGTGCGACATTTTTAAAACTTAACCAATTTAAACATTGTTTAGATGATGTAGAAAATGCAATTAAACACAATTATCCTTTAAAAAACTTAAATAAACTACTACAAAGAAAAGCCTTTTGTTTAAAACAATCACCATCTTTAGAAAATGCAAATAATTTTCAAATAAAAACTGCTAAAGGCACTAATAAAAAAGATAAAACAAAACATTTTCTTGATCATTTGATTGCGAATGAACATATAAATCAAGGAGAAATTGTTTTATCAGAAGAGCCGTTTGTAAAAATCTTATATGAAAACAAGTATTATCAACTATGTTATAATTGTGGAAATAAATTAAGCACTTATTTCTATCCTTGTCCAAACTGTAATCAGATAAAGTTTTGTTCTGAAACTTGTGCAACCAATTGTATTAATAATGGACAGCATCTTCTTTGTGCAACTAAACTTGTTTTGTCTAGTGTTTACAAAATAATCAATCAAGAAATTTTACAACTGATTTTAAGTTGTCTAATTAAAAATAATTTAAAAAAATTATTTCATAATTTACGGCAAAATAATAAGCATTTAAATTGTGAATTTGATTTAAAAGATGATCAGTCAAAACAAATGTCACCAAGTGTTGAAACTAATAAAGACTTAATAAGTAAAGCAATTAGTGAAATGGTATTTTATTTAGTTGATTTCAATAAAATTTTTAAAAATTTTATGGAAATAAATGCTGCTAATATTGAATTATTAGGTGGTTTAATTTTACATTGTGTTTTGCAGATTAACGAAAAAGTGGTAGAAGTTGAAAGTCATGAATTAGTCAAAATGGCTAATTTTAACAGGTTTAAATTGTTTGAACAAATCAAAAAAAGCAAAATAGCAACTGCAATTTATAGTAATTTTAATTTAATCAAAAAGGCTAACATAGCGAACGTTCAATTGCTCAAGTTTGACAAGTTTGACATTTATGTGTCTAGTCTATGTGACATTTCTGTTGGACAATTGTTAAATGTAAAAAATAATTATTTAGCTAATGATCAAAACAGTCTAAATTATAAATTTAGTAATTTATTAGATATTTCTATGTTGACAATCAAAAATGATGTACCTGCAGACTTGCAAAAACATGCTTTTCTTTGTATTCAATGTAAGACTGGGAGAATGTTAATTGCTTTTTATCAAGCTCAATATAGTGTCAAATGTTTGGACTGCTTATTTGAAAAAAATTATGATCAACAACTTGATGAACAAGTGCAAGAAATGATAAATTCTGACACTTTGTATCAGAAACAAATGATTCAAAGCAAATTACAAGTATATAAAAAAAATAACGATTTCCGAATTTGCGAACACAACTTGTGCGAATCGAACCGAGAATTAAGCAAAATTCTACATCCATTAAACTTTACTTTTGTGGAGCTTAAATATGACCTAGCTTTATGTTATTTACAATTAAAAACAACTGACAAAGCTGTAAAAAAAGCAAAAGAAGCAATGATTATTGTTAAAAATTATTATTGTTCTTATCAACTTGAATATATTAATCGACTTTTATTACTAGTCAGTATTCAATATGCTTTGATTTCAGATGAATACATAAACTGCAGACTAGAAGACGAGCAATTCCACCAATTATTTGATCAAACTGTTGAAGAGTTAGAGGATAGCTTGCCTTTTTTAAAAAAACGAATAAAATATTTTATGGAAGATAATGAAAATGTAAACATTTTTTCAGATGAAATTGATGAAATCATTGAAAATTGCAGAGGATTGAAAATTAAAAAGTAATATTAATAAATTTAAATTAGAAAAAAACAAATAAAATGGGAATAAGAAATTAGCAAGGAATTAAACAAAAGCTGAGCATATTTATAAAAATAATTAAATAAAGATTAATAACGATTTTAGACATGATAAGCAGTTTTTGATATGTAAATGTTTTGTATTGAGAACACTTGGTTTGAAGAAGAAAATGTGAAATTAAAATTGAATGTAAAATTGAATTGTTAATTTGCACACTTTATTAAATATTAAAGTTAATTTAGCAATTAACCTAACATTGCTGATTTTAGGATTTAGCGGATCAGAGGTCTGGTCGGGTGAGTGCTTAGCAATATTTTTTAAGTAAATTAGATCATAATCAAACGAAATCGATTAAGCATGTTGGATTAACGAAGCGGGGTGTGGCGCAGTTGTGTCGAATCGCAAACGATGGTAGGCGCCTAATCAGCGAAGTTATTCTGAAGACCTTGGTTAAGTCGAGTCGGTGCAAAAGATCTGAAAATAATCAGCCTGCGCGGAAGTATCAAAACAGCGCAAGCCGACCACAGTCGCAGTTTAAGCCTAAAGACGGAGAAGCCAAACTACGGTTGAGTAAATAGATACTGATTAGTCCGACCTGGTAGGGTAGTTTATTTGGATAGCCCAACAGATTGGATATCCCAACAAACCCACATACACTGGACAACAGACACATTGGATGGTCCACAAATTGGACATCACACCCGATGCAAACACCAAGCTCGACAACCTGCCCAATCTGCTTTGATATACAATTGTTTTGTCTAGTTTAAGGCCAGTTTAGAGTTAGTTCAGGTCCATTCTAGATCTGACTTAGTCTAGTCTGGCTTGATCTGATTTAATCTGGTCTGGTCTGGTCTGGTTTGATCCGGTCTGGCCTGATACGATTTGGCCTGATCTGGTCTGGTCTATTCTAGTCTAGTCTAGTCTAGTCTAGTTTAGTCTGGCCTGGTCTAGCCTGGTCTGGTTTGGTCTGATCTGGTCCGGTTCTGCTCGGTCCGGTTCTGTTCGGTCCGGTTCTGCTCGGTCCGGCTTGGCCCGATCCAGATCTAAACCGAATCTTATCTGGTTCCGGCTTGATCTGTCCTGATCTGCTGCTGTTTTCACTCAAAACGCCACAAGTTATTCTAATTAGTGGTTCATATGTGTTAAGGTGAGCCATCACGACTGGCCTAAACGGCCCACTAACCCATTTGTTATTATATTCACTATATTGGTCTAATCAGTGTCCGCTTTGAACTTGTTTGATACAATTTAAAACAAAATGCATGGCAATGGTAAAAGTTTTGAAAATGATTGCATATATAAGTTCTGAAGCAAATAGTTTTTTTTAATCTAAGTACATATAGATCATACATATATATTAATATTAAATCTTATATATTTATATATAACTGTGTTTGTATATGAAGAGTGTATGTATGAGTGTGTGTGTGCGGGTGTGTGTGTATGTATGTGTATGTGTGTGTGTATGTGTGTGTGAGTGTGTGTGTGTGAGTGTGTGTGTGTGTATATGTATATAAGTGTTCAAGAAGCAACAAAAAATGACCAAAACTGAATAATTTTTTTTTAAATCAAGTTATTAAGTAAATTTTTCTTAATTTATTGTATTGTAATTTGGTCCTAGTTGGAAATATTAGATTAAAACTAAAATTTGTTTTTTAATCCCCATTTTGTTTATAGCATCTTGAATCGCAAAAGTGTTCTCAAAGTGTATCGAATTGAAAGCTAATTTAAATTTTGAGTTGGCAAGCCGGTCCAGTATTAAGCACCGAATTTGAATAGTTCCAACTTACAATCAAAAGTTGCTTAAATTAATTAGTTTAAAAAAATAAGTGTGTGCAATAGCTGATCAAAATCCAAATCAAGTATCAATATCGACTTTCAAAGTGTGGTGAACGCCTCGCTTGTTTGAGTGCCAAGTGCAAGATGAAAGGCTTGAGACATCGAATTAATCGTCGTAAAAGGGGAGCCAAGAAAAACGAAAAAAATGGAAATGAAAGCAATGAAAAAACTGATAATTCTACAGAAAAGATAACCAGGTCTACTACGAATGCACCAGATTCAAATTTGGCCATGATGGGCAACAAAAATTTTTCAACCCATCAAACTAATCATATCAGCATGATAGACAGAGGAGATGAAATTCTAGACAGTGTAGCCAAAAAGACCAAGCTTCCTTTTATGGCAGTTTTGCTGATATTTCTTGTAATTATTGCCGTTCTGCTAGTAGTTTTCTACTGTTTTCTTCTTAAGTGGTGGCGAAAATTTAGAGAATCAGACAAAGGCAAGCAGTTTAAAGGACTAGATTTAAAATCGGTTAATTTGATTGGCCAAATTGGAAAAGAAAAGGTAGTGGAAAACGTTTATTTAATTTCTTTCAAAATCTCAATAAATGATTCCTTATAATTGCATAGGTACAACCTGAAAATGATGGTCTAACCGCTAACATGGAAGAAAATGAAGTTGAACAAAAAGAAGCTCCTGCTAAAGAAGACCTAAAATTGGGAAGGTTACAATATAAACTAGATTATGATTTCAATACAAGTAACGTAAGTTTTGCTATTTTAATAATGATAAATTAATTTACAAATTTTTTACAGTTATCTGTTAGTATAATTCAAGCTGAAGAACTGCCAGCTTGTGATGCAGGCGGTACCAGTGATCCTTATGTAAAAGTGTATCTGCTCCCAGACAAGAAGAAAAAATTTGAAACTAAAGTTCATCGTAAAACTTTAAATCCAGTTTTTAATGAAACATTTAATTTCAAAGTCGCTTATAATGAAATTTTAACTAAAACACTAATTTTTTCGTGTTATGATTTTGACCGATTTTCCAAACATGACCAAATCGGAGAGATTAGATTGCCTATGAATCAAATTGATCTTGCACAAACAATTGAAGAATGGCGCGATTTACAAAGCGTAGAAGAAGAAGGACCTGTAAGTATTAATTTACTATACAAATTAAATTGTTTAATTGTGTTAATATTTGCAGGAAAAATTGGGAGATATTTGTTTCTCTTTAAGATATGTGCCAACTTCTGGCAAATTAACAGTATGCATACTTGAGGCTAAGAACTTGAAAAAAATGGACTTGGGTGGATTATCTGATCCTTATGTGAAGATTGCGTTAATGAGCAATGGAAAACGACTTAAAAAGAAGAAAACATCAGTTAAAAAATGCACTCTTAATCCTTATTACAATGAATCATTTCAATTCGAAGTACCATTTGAACAGATCAATAAAGTATCTGTAGTAGTAACAGTGGTAGATTATGACAGAATAGGTACCTGTGATCCAATAGGAAAAGTTGAAGTGGGTCCTAATTGTCAATCAGCTGAACTAAGGCACTGGATGGATATGTTAGCTTCACCTAGAAGACCCATAGCTCAATGGCATTCACTCAAAGACGTTGAAGGTGATGGAAACTAAATAGATACAAACATTTCAAATATATTTCAAGATTCTACAGTTTTATGTTCAGAATTACATAAAGAAACAGTTTTACACAATCTTAATACTGTTTACATGTTTATTTCATTTGAAAAGTTATTTTTTGAGCAATATTTTGTTTTATTTTATCAAATATTTCAGTATTGAAGTTTATTTTTTTAGCTCCCTTTTTTTTATTTTTTAGCTTTTTAAAAGCTTTTCTGTCCTTTTTTGCCATCGGACAAGCTTTAATTGTATTCGCCACTGGATTTTCATGCATTCACATGTCGAAGCCAATTTAATCTTCTAGGTTTCAATGCTTATTGTGAAAGGCAGAATTAAGTTTAGATTCTAGATATTAGAAATGGCTAAATTTATTTTAGATTGCTAATTTATTTATATAAAAATGTCTTTTATTCAAGTATATCAGTTAAAAAATTTGCCAATGGCAAATTACACCCAAAATAGGTGCACCTAGTGCTTGAATAAATAGATTAATTATTGCGAACATAGTAGAATCGCAAAACGTTATAATGTAAATTATATAATTTGTGTAAATAGTTAATTGATTGCTTTAAAGTTCAATAATTACCTGTGTGTGTTAAAATGAAATGAGTTTATAAAGTTTGCTATTTACAAATATATAAAAATTAATAAATTAAAAATGAAAAAAAATAAAAAAACAAAATTAAAACCGAAAAATATATTCAGAAAACAATATTGATGCACACATTAAATAATTAAATAGAGATAATTTAGGTTTAAAGTCCTTGCTCTGGTTTCAGTATTATTTTGAATAAAATCTCTTTATTTTAAGTTCATAATTAACACTTTAAAATTATCAAATAATTTGTGGCGACTATAAAGCAATCCTGTTTTGTTTATAATTTAAATTTTATCAATATATTATATACATTTGAAATAAGTTAGGTTAAAAATATAAAAAATTGTTGTTACTTATTTTTTCTTAAACAAATGCCAGATTTTTTTTTTAAGTTTATTTAAAGTCATTTTGCATTATAAGGTAAAATATATATATATATACAAAATATTGTCAAAACTAATTTAAACAATAATTAAAAGTTTTAAAAAAATGTGTCAATCTGCACTAAAAAAAAAAAATAAAAAACAAAAAAAAAACAGTAGCAATGATTGAAAAACATTTAAACGCAATTGTTTATCCAGTTAAGCCGATTTCTGAAATAAATCTAATCTATCAACACCCAGACCTTGATCTTATAGTTGCATGAATTAAGATTCTACTCCATGTATACTGGGTTAAAATTTGTAAATTTATAATTAACAAGTAGAATCAAACCTATGCATCACTATCTTGTAAAAATGGAAAAAATTAATAGGCTAAATTGTTTAAAGATCTTAAAACAAAAATTGACATTTAATTTGACAATTTTAATCTTGCTAAGACTGGTCGAATAGTTGATCGTTAAACCTATGTATTAACCCAATATAATTAAACAATATAACACAAAATTAGTTGCAATTAATTTTATTCGTAATTACAACCATTGAAAATGTAATTTACTCGTGAAATTTACCATCTTTGAAAGTGATTTATGGACACAAACCTAGTATAAGCGCACAGCATTTGCTTCAAGCAAAAGGGTTAGTACAAGCTAATATAATTTATTTATATACAATAAATGGAAAACCATATACAAATTATGAATATGTTTAATTTAAATAAATCAATTCTTCTCTTTATCTAGCCTTTTATCTTTTTGCAGTATTAAAAATGAATTTTTGTCAATTGTAAATTTCTCGCAATCTTATAAAACTTTGCAATGTTTATTAATAAGTTAAATTAATCTAGAAATTTATTTATTCACACAAACTGTTTATTGACAAGTGAAAATGTAAGTTTAAGATGGATCAAATAAAACGGCAAAAATTAAAATAGTGTTTTAAACGAGTTGCAATATAAATTGTGTTGTACTGTTGTATCTGAACAAAGTAAGGTACAATTTAAAAAAGCAATCGTAAACACAAAATTAGTATTAAAAATTGAATTCAAACAATTTGAACACCTTAACTACATTAATAGACACTTAATCTAGTGGGCGGGAATGTTTAAGTTTGGTGCACAAAATGATTTATTTCAGTTTCTTTTAAAAATGATGTAAAAAAAGAGAGAGATAAATAGTCAACAAATGTACTTATATGGCAAAAGTGTACAAATTAAAAATTATTTCTTCAAGTTAAATTTAAGCAAAAATTGTTTAAAGAAGAAAAAATAATAATTATGAAATGTTTCTTTTGTTAACAAAAATGAAAAAATATTTAAAGAAAAATGTTTGATAACTTTTAAGAAATAAAAAGATATCATTTTTAAGAATAAACATTTGTTTTCAATCTCACTTCCACAAAATCCACATTGGTGAAAGCACGATCTATTAAAATGTACAAATAAATTCTTTAAAATGTGTGAACTTTTAATTACATTTAATATCATCATTCTTGCAAAGCTTAAAAATTTAATTCAATAAAAATATAATATATATGATACTAAAATGATTTAAACATAAAATGAGATGCAGAATTACTCATCGTCATCTGCAAGTTTTCTCTTTTGACCTCTAGGCTCTTCTGTTTCACATTTTTCAACAATAGAATCATCTTGTTCTTCATCTTCAATATCTTCATCTGATGAATTATCACCATTAGGTTTAAAATTTTCTTCATTATCATCTTCTTCATCAATATCTCCAATTAAAGCACTTAAGCCAACATCTTCTTCCTCTTCTTCTTCATCTTCTTCTTCATCTTCTTCTTCATCTTCTAGATCATCATCTACTTCATCAATTTCCTCTTCTTCTTCATCGTCTTCTTCATCTATGTCAGAGTTTTCCATTTCTTCTTCAGAATCATTATCCTTAGCTTCTTTGTCATCGCGATCAAAACCGTCTAAATATTTCAACGAAGGAATTAGAGCGAATACTTTTTCTCTGTATGAATCGATTTGTGTAACGTCGCAATTAAATAAATCTAAATTTTCCAAATTTTTAAATTCTTTCTAAAAGTCAAACAGGAGAAAAAGATTAGAAAGAGGTTTTAATTTGAATTTAAAGAAATGAGATTTACCAAAGGTTGCAAAGTTTCAAAATCTTTGATTTTGTTGCCGCACAAATTTAAAATGTTAAGCTGAGGACTGCCATGCAACAAATTTAAACCGCCAGAAATGCGATTTTCACTCAATTCAAGTCGTTTTAAATTGGGCAACTTTGGAAAACCTTTTAAGCTAGTAAGTCCAACGTTAATCAAACTTAAAGATTCTAAATTGCAGTATTCTTCAGTAAGCCCGACAATGTTGGCACTTCTGGCATTATCCAGATTAAGCTCTTTGATCTGTAAAGGAGAATGATTGAGTTAAGATTAGAGGAAAGAACGCAAGCTGAATCGTGCTATTGTGCATGTTAATGAAAGCTATTTAAACAGAAGAATGATAATGACAATAAGAATAGTTGAAGTAACTAATTTGGCCGGCATGTGCAAAGGTGTGCACACTTTTGAAGATGTATTCCAGAAAGTGCTGATCAATAGTTAAATGTGCGATTAAACAAACTTAAGATTTGCCAGCGCCTGCCTAAGACTTGCTCCAAAGTGAATGGTGAAGCTTGTACAATTTAATAATTGCTGATGCAGTTTGAGAGCATGCACCGAAAACCATGGCAAAGTAGGGCCGGCATGGCAATGGCTAACCAACAGTGGCTGTACATTTGCAAGTCAACAGCACCAGGCGCAACCTCACAAACATGGAGACAACTGTGACGAGCTTATGTGTAGAGAAACACGCAATTTCAACAGCTAGAGAACATCATGTTAGTCTGTTTAACTGTTTACCAATAGCTATTTACCAATAAATATCTACCAATAAATATCTACCAATAAATATCTACCAATAAATATCTACCAAACCTATCTACTAAAATCTAATAAGATCTATCTACTAAAATCTGTCTACTTAAAACTACACACCGGAAGCTATATTCTGTAATAATTATTTACCAAAAATTATCTGCCAACAGCCTGAAACTGTGTATGTGGATAATCATAATCCGCTATTGCTTGTTAATAAATTGCATAAAATCGGTTCAAACAGACCAATTGAAATAAAGCTTAGTCAAATCATAGTTTTAGTTGCACTTTTCAGAGACGTCACAAACCTGGACTGGAAGAAAGAATAAAGAGAGCAGAAATGGAAAGAAGAGAAAGAGCAAAGAATAGAGACTGCAAACATTTAGACTTGATTAAGAAAAAAGACTATAAAAAACAGCTAAGAAAAAAACTAAGAAAAGTAAAGGTTACCGAAAAAGTGTTGTTTAGGTTAAACTTACGTTTGACGGACTTCTGCCTCGTTTCTCCAATTCTAATCTTTTCTCCATTGTAAATTTCGCTTGACTCGAACACTACCAATTGAAAGCCTGCAGAATAAGACAGAGATGAATAGCGTAAATAGATGTGATCATTGGGTTAAATAAAAGGGTGAATAAGTTGGCGAGGATGAAGAGGTGTAAGGGTGAATAGGTTTGAAGAGGACGAACAGACTTAAAGTTGAGAGCTTTTAAGCAAGCAAAAGGGTGAACAGATTTAAGAGCAGATTTAAGAGCAGATTTAAGAGCAGATTTAAGAGCAGATTTAAGAGCAGATTTAGGGGTGAACAGATGCAAAGATGAACAAGTGTGAGGATGAATGGCACACGTTCGCACACCTCAAGTACTGGCAGACATGAAAGGGAAAATGAAGCAAATGCAGTGGAGCAAATGCAATGGAGCAAATGCAATGGAGCAAACATAATGGAGCAAACATAATGGAGCAAATGTGCGGTTGCATTTGAACCAGTGACAACGTGTGTGGGATCACAAACAGCGGTAGTTTGTATACCGTGGATGCTGTGGTGGACTGCAATGTTGTTGTGACATGTTGCTGTAGACATGTTGCTGTAGATATGTTGCTGTGGACATGTTGCCGTGGAGGTGTTGCCGTGGACATGTTGGTGTAGACATGTTAGTGTAGACATGTTGTTGAAGACATGTTGTTGAAGACATGTTGTTGAAGACATGTTGTTGAAGACATGTTGCGGTAGGCATGTTGCGGTAGGCATGTTGCGGTAGGCATGTTGCGGTAGGCATGTTGCGGTAGGCATGTTGCGGTAGGCATGTTGCGGTAGGCATGTTGCGGTAGGCATGTTGCGGTAAACATGTTGCTGTAGATATGTTGCTGTGAACATGTTGCTGTAGACAAGTTATTGTGGCCTGCAAATTACCTTAGACTGTAGGTTGCTGTTGACATGTTGCTGTAGATTGAGACGATCCTAGACCGAGATATGTGTGTTGGTTACTGGACCTGTGACCAGCCAAACAGGTGGCCAACACGCCCACCCAAACCTGTTCCGGAACACGGTTGCAAGAATTGCTTTCTAGACACACAATAGACGCACAGTTGATTTTGTGGCGCCAAACATCTGGCCAGCATTTGCCCCATATGTGTCCCACATCTGCCCCACATCTGCCCCAAGCATCTGCGACCACTTTTCACCACTTTCACACTGTTATCACCGGCAGACCTGTTATGTCTTGCATCAAGCACCTGTTCAGGCACCTGTTCCAGTGTGGACAACTGTGGACACTGATGATCCGATTGCCCACGACAGAGGCAACACCAGACCAGTGTGCCACTTTCTGATCGGCCTTCATAGCTGTTCTGACGATGGCAAATGTGGACATGGATCTAACCTGTTTTGGATCACTTACCTTGTTTGAATCCGCTTCTCATAAGCTAAAGTAACTCTCTCACTTGGCTAAATGCAATGAAGTTGTGAAATAACAGAGAGAAAAAATGGAAATTGCTGGCCGCCGATTTTCGACTCAGGTTTTCTTCGTCAGACGGCATCACAAACGCCATGTGATTTTGCTCAAGCCTGCAGGCCTTCTCTGAGACTGCGCAGTGTGAGAGCGCGCTTTTTCAATGGCTCTAAGTTTTCTGTTTTTGTTTCATTTCAAATGCTCAGCTTCTTAATTGTGAATTTCTTAATTACCAGCTTTTTATTGCCATTCTTCTATTGTCAATCTTTAATTGCAATTTCTCAATTCACAATTTCTAATTGCTAACCTTCTTCTTTAATTCTCATTCCCCACTTTCTCCACTTCTTCCATCCATTCCATCCTCAAACCTTTCTTTACTCCCCAAACATTCCCAAACCAATCTTCCTAAACTATAACCTAAACCTAAATCCTTCCCCACTAACCTCTTCGCACCAACCTACCACACCAACCTCCCAACACTTTCTCTTTGTCTTTCGCTAAGTCGTAATTTGCAAATCGACCCCTCCAAATTTACGCGCCATTTTTCATCTATTCAACTATCTTGTCTAAAACTGTCCATATCTTGTCCGTCCTTTCTTAAAGCTTTCAACACTCTTCTTAGTCAAACAAATAAACAACCTCTACTCGTAATGGCGAACTGCGCCAATAGTCTCTTGTTCATTCGGCTTTGCCCACAACTACTTCTTGTATGACTACTACTTGCTTTACATCTTCAATCTTGTCATCACTGCAACTCACCACATCAACCTCATTCTACTGCAAACAAAATATAAACATGAAAACATCCTTTCCAAAACAATGAAAAAACATTACCGCCACAAACATTGCATTCAATAAACTTTTAATCAAAACTTTTCAAACTCATTTAGCTTCAATCGTCTCTTCCAATTCGTCGCAACTAACCACAATTGAGCAAATATATTTACTCTGTTTATAAACACGATCAAGCAAATGTGAGCCAAAATACGCTTCTCAGCATAAGCCACACTTTCAAAATTGGCCATACAATAGCAACTCAACATTTCAAGCGCATAAGCAAACACTAATAGCAAATTGAAAAACAAAGCCAATTGAATTTTATTTGCAAATCAAATCAATGCGCACACTTTACACTAAAAAATAAAGTTGTAAAAAAATTTAATTGTCAAATGTCAAAGCCTATGCAAATTAACCTAAACCTAAACCTGTTCAACCTATGCACAAAAAATGCAAAAACAGCAACCAAAAGCGGATTAAGATGCAATCTCGTTTTGCAAATAAGAAACAGATGAAAGCAATCATAAATAAAGTAACCATGGTAAATAAAATAATTAGCACGCTAAACATAAATTGTGAAAACACGTTTGAAAAAGGCGCTTTGTCCAGCTTTTTTCCTAAAAACAAATAACCTTATTCAAAAGTTGATTAATGTTTATTTACAATTCATAATTTAAGTCCTCGCACCAATATCAACTAGCTTTTTCCATTGAAATTGATCAATTAACAATGCCAGACTTAAACGCGTTCCTAAAAAGTGATGAAAATTCTAAAATATTCAAATCAATTAACGACCAAAAAACCTATCGCTATTTCCAGCTGGACAATGGACTTCGAGTGATTCTAATCAAAGACAAACAAAAATGTGACGAAAGTATCACCATCAAAAATGTAGACAACTATGTGGCAGATGTGACAAACAACATTTTTAGCGAAGAAAAAGTTTTGAAAAAACTAAAAGTTTCCATAGACGAAGAAACGGTTTCAGATTCAAGTGAAGATGAATTCGACGAACAATCGACAGAATGTGATAAAGAAAAGATGTCAGCCATGTGTTTGTGTATCAATGTTGGTGCATTTGAAGATCCAGTAGATTTGCAAGGTCTTTGCCACTTTACCGAACATGTGGTTCTAATGGGCAACCAAGAATATCCGACTGTTAATGAATTTGACGAATTTATTTCCAGACATTGTGGCCATTCCAACGGTTGCACAGAATTTGAATATACTTTTTACGAAGCCGAAATACCCAATAAATATCTGGAAGGTTGTCTTAAACGGTTTGCAGCTTGTTTCAAAAGTCCACTTTTCCGTGAAGAGTACATTAAAACTGAAATCAATCCTGTGAACAATGAATTTGTTGACAATTTTGTTGAAGACAATATTCGAGTTGAGCATTTCATCTCTAGTTTAGCCAAAAAAGACCACGTTTTATCTAAATTTTCCTGGGGAAATACCAAAAGTTTAGTAGATATTCCGGCCAAAAAAAATATCAATGTTCGTGAACAAATGGTAAACTTTTTTCGAACGCACTACAAGTCAGAGAAAATGTCTTTGGTCATTCAATCACAAGAATCACTTGAAAGCATGGAGGAAATGGTTAAAAAGTACTTTAGTGCTTTGCCTTCAAACAATGGTCAAAATGGCCTAAATCAATCATCAAATGAAACTTTTAAAACAAAATCTTTTGATAAAATTGTTTTCAATCAAGAATTTCCATTTGAATCTAAAACATTTGATAATCTTTATTATATTAAGCCCATAGAACAGGTTGATTACTTAAAAATTATTTGGACATTTCCTTCTTTAATTCATAGATATTATGAAAAACCTTTATACAACATTGGCTCTATATTAGGTCATGAAGGAAAGGGAACCTTAATATCGTTTTTAAGAAAAAAAAATTTTGCTTTAGAATTAGTTGCTGGAAACGATGACTCTAATTTTGATTCCAACAAATATCACTCATTGTTCACCATTTCAATTAAACTTACAGAACTTGGCATGAAAGAAATAGATACAGTTATACACTATGTCAATTATTACATTGATTTGTTAAACGAAATGGGACCTCAAGAATGGTACTATAATGATGAAATGTTAATTGAATTAAACAAAATTAGATTCAAAGATGAAGTCAAACCTATTAGAAATGTGGTAGAAATAGCTAAAAATCTTTTTATTTATCCAATTCGAGATGTTATAATTGGTCCTAAACTTTTATTGAGATATGATGCCAAACTAATACAAGAATGTCTTCATTTGCTTAAAAACGAAAAAAAACTTTGGATAATGGTTTCAAATGAAGCATTTAATTTATGCAATAGTTTACCATTTAAAGATGAATGGGCTGATATTGAATATAAAGTGGTTCCATTACCTAAAGAATGGCTTTTACAACCTTTCAAAAAAAGCGATATGGCTTCTATATTGCATTTTCCTCTTAAAAATCAATTTATTGCTTCTGATTTTTCAATTAAAATAGATACTCCATTTGATTATCCAGCTAAAATTTATGAAGATAGTATGTCAAAACTTTTTTTTAAAAAAGATTCTACTTTTTATACACCTAAAGGTGCAGTTTATATATTTTTTTCATCTAAAACTTTAAACGAAAACTTAAAAAATATTGTTTGTCTTGAATTTTTTTTAAACTATTATTTTTTAGTTATCAATGAGTTTGCATACGATGCAGAAATAGCAAATTTACACTACACTCTTAAAATATCTGCATTAGGTTTAGAATTGAATGTTTGTGGATTTGACCATAAATTAGTTAAACTTGTAGAAGTTTTACTTGATTATTTAATAAATTTTACTATAACAGAACAACTATTTCAAACTGTTAAAGCAGATTTATTAAAAGTTTTTTATAATGCAATTATTGATACTGAAGAATTAGTAGATGATATTAGAAAATCATGTATTATAAGAGGATTTTATAGTAAAGTACATTACCGAAAAATATTAGAAAATTTAACAAAAAAAGACGTTGAAGAAAGTGTAACACGTTTTTTTCAAACTTCATATTATCAATGTTTGATTCAAGGAAATTTTACACAAAAAGAAGCTCGAGAAACTTTTGCTATAATTAAATCAAAAATCAAAAGTAATATAAATGAAATAAATTATGAAGAAATTAATCATACCAATGTATTACAATTAACTCCTGGTGACAATTACTGTTTTATTAAAGCATTCCATGAGTCTGATGAAAATATTGTAATAAATAATTATTATCAAATAGGTAAAGCAACAGATTATCAATTTGTTTTACTGCAACTTTTAATTCAAGAAATGTCAGATCCATTATTTAATGTTTTACGTAATCAAGAAACTCTTGCTTATTTACTTTTTTGTCAACTTCATGAAGTTTCCGGAATTTATGGTTTTAGTATTACTATTAAAAGTTTAGCAGAAAAATATAGTCCAACTTATGTAGATCAAAGAGTCGAAGCATTTTTAACGGTTTTTTCTACAATGATTAAAAATTTAAAAAAATCTGAATTTGATGAATTAGTTGAAGCAAAAATTAAAGCCAAAAATACACCTGATGTTAATTTATTTTATGAAATTGATAGGAACTGGTTTGAAATAACTAATTTTAAATATAAATTTGATCGTTTAAAAGAAGAAATTAAAATTTTAGAAAAAGTAAGTTTTTTATTATTATTTTTTTTTTTTAAAAATATAAATATTTTAAATATGTTTGTTTTAGATTAATTTTGAAGATTTTAAAAACTGGGCTCTTCAAATACTTAAAAAAACATCTGAAAGAAGAAAGTTAAGTATAAATATTGTTGGTAATGGTACTAAAGCAAATCAAAGTTGTGTTCCAATTGAACAGGTATCCACTAAATTAAATGAAGATATTAATAATGATAGAAAAACTTATGATTTTACTTATTTAAAATGTTTGGAAATTTCTGAAAATTGTAATATTATTACAAGCCTAGATGATTTTAATAATTTAAGACAATCTTATGAAAATTAATCTAAATAAGTTTTCAAGTAACTAAGTCTAAAAAAATATTAAATGCATTTTTTTCTAATAAAACGGGTCAAATAAAAAATAATATATAATGATAGAACATAATGTTAAAGGTCTCAAATAGGTGTAAAATAAAACATGAAAACAATGTTAAAATTGTTTTTTAAATATTTCAGATTCTTAAAATTTAAGTTAAATTTCTTGTTTATAAACTGCATGGTAAGCATTTCTTAGTAGAGCATATGGAAAACATGATTCAAGTAAATCCATTGTAAGAAATGGTGATTCTTTAACAATCATATCTAACAAGAGATATATAGATTCTCTGTTCTTAATTACTTCTTTATCAAATTCTTGGCCCAATCTTAATAGACTGGAAGAAGCTAAAGCTAAAAATTCTTTAAGCCGATCTTCAGTATCGCCATGATTACAAATGGTGAATAGTGCGCCTGCAATAGCATTAATAGCTTGCGCTAAACAATGTACATTATTTGCATGGGCTTCTAAAGATGGTTTATAGTAAGAATTGTCTTGCTTTGCTAATTTAGGTAAAGATACAGCAATAAAAACCATCAAATGGCAAGCGATTTGGTAATCATCTTCACCTAATTCTAAAAAATAAAATTTAAATTTCGAAAAATTTAATTTATTTTTTAAATACCTGTTTTTTGTTTTTTTAATGCGTTTACCAAGTCCGGGTCAACTCTACAAGATAAACCAGTAGCTGAAGACATTTCACTTACAATCTAATAATTATGAATATATAAAATTAAATATAATTAATAGTTAATAAATTTAAAAAAAGTAATTATTTTACCTGATATTTAAAATTTTCAACCTAAAAAAAAAATTATTAAAATTTTGTAATAAATTAAGATTAACAAAAAACTTACCATATAATCATTTCCTGTTGGTATATTGTGTTTAAAATCTTCAATCGAACTTAACAAAAATGGTATTCTTTCTAACAAATTATCATGTAAAGCTTCTTGAATCAAACCTCTAAAACACAAAATTACTCCAATTATCGTCATCCTTAGTAATACATTGTCTACATCTTAAAAAAAAAAATTAAAATTAAATTTTAAAATAACAAAATATTACTTTGCAATCGTTTAAATAATTCTCTCATTTGGTCAGGTTTATCAAAATTTGATCTTAAAGCAACTAAAACATCTTTATTAGCAATAACAAGTTTCTGAAAAATAAAAAAAAATAATTATTTATTAAATCTTATTTAAATTTTTACCTTTAATTCTGTAATTTGACTTGCAATATGCCACATTAAACTTTCATTTAAATATTTAATTCCATATGGTCCAATTAATTCAGCTAATGCTCTAAGTTCAGTTACATCAGAAAATTCTTCTGCTAAAAATGGCACAACTTGATCTGATGGTAATGTCACAAACGCTTTTTGAACAGGGGAATAACAAATTTGGCCCGTACTCACTTTTCTAAGCATAACTTCAATATACCAATTTGTATATAAAGATGTTATTGTTTTATCACCATGACTGTCCTGTTGTTGTGTTTGTTGTAAAAGAACATCGTTAAATACTCTGGTAATGTCAATATGAACATAATTTTCAATACTTTGTAACACGTTCATATAAGTTTTAACTGAACTTAGTAATTCAGATGGTTTTGCAATTTCTACTGATTCCATATTATACATAACCATTCCAACTAAAGCTTTACTAAATCTACTTTCTAAATGTTGAACAAGATATTCTCGAGGAGCAAAAGTGTGCTCCCAAATATGAATAGAAGGACAATAATTAATAGCATAACTTAATTCTGTTAAAGCCATGTGAAGTTTGTCCATTGTAGTTAAATCTTCTCTTGATCTTCTATAAGATTCAAATCCAGGTTTATCAGTTTCTAAAACAGCATTCTTATTTTTTTTATCCCTTTTTTTTTTATGAACTACTAGAGCTATTTGAGAAGCAGCATATTTAGGTAATAATTTATCACTTAATTTACACTGTTTATCACAAATCGTAGTAATTATGTTTTTAGCTTCTTTTGCCATTTCATCTAAAAATATATTTAACATAGTTAAACTTCTTTCTCCTAAAACATGTCTTTCTTCTGGGCAAAGTTCATGATTACAATTCATAAAATGGCTACAAATTAACGGAAAAGCTATAATATATCTTGTTTGAGCAGGAAATTCCAAACACATATGAAATTGATTGTCAAAAGTTTTGTTGTAAAAACAAAATAAAGATAAATTTGAAGTTTCACTTAACATTTCATCTAAAAAATCTACTACTTTAGTATGAAATACAATAGTATTCAAAAGATTAGCTAGGTTTTTATTATCAAATAAATGCATAGGATAACGACTAACACTTGTATATGCTTGTAATCTAAACCAATCTAATCTTAAACCTCTAAAATCAAAAATTTCGTTATTTTCTACTTGTTTAACACTTAAATTTGACACAATTTGGTAAATTGATTCTAAAATGATTGAATCATCTTCCGGAAGCATTGAAACATTTTGCATTAACTGATTTAAAGCTATTGCATCGTAACCAGTTAAATATTGAACATAATATCGTTGTATTACTTGATTATATTTTCTAACTAATGCTCTTAATTCTTCAATATGAAAAAGCAATTCTGGCAACTGTCTGTCAACGAGATCTTCAGATTGTGTTTTTGGTCTTCCCTGTCTCATTGGAATATTATCATAATGTCGCAACAACCAATTTATTTCATCTCTGGCAAATGAAAGACCAATAAATATAAGTAAAACTTTAGGTCCTAATAAACCAGGTTGATCAGCAAAAATAAGCCCTAATTCTTTTAAAGCTGTTCGTAAAAATTTCCTTCTTTCTCTATGAATGTGTCCAGCGTTTTGCAAAGCGCAATTATAAGCATCTTTAATGTCAGAAACTCTTTTACTGTAACCTTTAATGCCTTCAAAAAATTGTTGAACAAAGCTATGAGTTAAAATTACTTCATCTCTGAATAATGTAGTGACCCAGCCATATTGTAAAGCACTAAAAAATAATTCATGAGCAACTTGTTCATTAAGTGATTGATGAATTAACATAAATCCAAATAATATATATCTTTCCATACTATCTAATGATAAATATTCACATTGAATACTATCCGTAATAGTCGGGGTTAATAAATGAGCAGGATTACCAACCAAGCTTAAAATTTGACTTTTTCTCCACTCATCAGTTGGCAAATTTCTCATTTTATAAAAATGATGTACGGAAGAAAGAGCCGGTAAAAGTAACTTTGCATGTGGTACGAATTCTTCAGATAATTTTTTCATTGGATTTTCATAATCAATAATAAGTTGACCTAAACGAGGAAAACTTTGATCTGAAGCTCCATTAGCCATTTCAAAAGCAGTATTAAAAAGACCAAGTAATGTTTTTCTATCCTCAATTCTCGACAATAAAATCATTAACGAAACATACGTAACAATTAAGTCGAGATAATTTTTAGTTAAATCGAAATTTACAGTCAGATCTAATTTTAGCTGACACGCATCCATAGTAGTTAGCAATTCGCAAACATGATCTTTAAAATCTAAAATGTCAACAAAAGTAAAATAATATAAACTTAATCCCTTTAAAATTTCTTCTTTAACACCAAAAATAGGATTAATTTGGCTATTAAAGTTTCTAGTATCAGTATTAGGAAATCTTTTTATAATGTGCCTAATGGCAGACTCCAATCCTTTATCCGTTAAAAAAGTTGGCTTTGATTTAGGATCATTAAAATTCTGAAAAGAAACGCAAGTAAATTTTTAAAAATCATGATTTTAATTAAAAACAAATTGCCTTACTTTTTTAATATTATAAAGTCTAGTTAACATTCCAATGCCCCTGTCATTTAAGATAATTAGTTTTTCAGCCAGCTTTTGCTGGTTAGGATTGATTGCTCTAACCATGTTTAACTACTTAAACAAATCGTGAAAATCATTGGCACAAAAAACATATGTATCAGTAAACGTTTGTTTTGAGTTTTGAAAATCAACTTAGGTTACACAACTAAATTAAATTTAAAAACTGATCATGATATAAACAAAGTTGAATTTGTAAACAGATTAAAATTTCAAAAGAAAATAGATAAACCTGTTTTCTGCGCAAACTCAAAAACTTGCGCGTTTTACAAAAAAAAAAAATTGTATTGTTTATTTTGAAAACTTGCCTTCCAATGGTGTCCTAATATTAGCAATTAATGTTTAAACAAATAAATTTAAAAGGATTTGTAGATAACCAAAATGAATCCTTTAAAACAAACTCCGATTGATGTTTGGTCTATAAGAGAAAAACTTTCATTAGCTTCTTCAGTATTAACAGCAGGCGATCAAAACTGGTAAATAGATGAAATTGAAATTTATAAACATTTCTTAATTTTTTTATTTAGGTATTCAGTTAGTAGATCTCTTAAACCTTTTGGTGAAAACAACAGACCTCAAGATTGGTTTTCACAGAAAAATTGTGCTTTGCAATATGCAGAATTACTTGAAAATGTTGAGACTCCAAAGTAAGTTTAATTTTTTTATTTCAACAAATGATTTTAATCATTTTGATTTTAAGGCGAAAAAGAGGTGAACGAAATGAAGATACAGTTCAAAACTTGATTGTTAGAAAGTTAACTTTAGAAAGAATTCAAGAATTAAAAGCAACCATAGAAAAAGAAAAAGAAGAATTTCAATTGCTGACTGATGATATCAATTTGTTAAATGATGAAAATACAAGTAAAGAAAAATTTGAAGAAATCAAAAAAAAGATGATTGATAATATTAATTTAAAAGAAAGCGAAGATGAAAAACATCAAATCTGGCTAAAAGAAAGAGAGGAAAAGTATGCTGCAATGATAGTGAGCAAACAAAAACTTTTTACTCCTACTGCAAAGACTAAAAATGAAAACCAGAGTCAAACAATCACAATAAATCCTGTTGCTAATCTTTCTTCTACACCAACGCTGACAAATACAAATGAAGATTTAAAAGAAAAGAAAAGTGAATTATCTGAAACGAATAAACAATCTTTGACAATTTCAATTGAAGACTCTTCTAAACAAGAAATTATACCTAGTACATCAATTGAAAATAAACAAAATACTGCAGAACAAGAAGCCGTATCACCTCTTTTATCTTCACTTTTACAAAGTCCTTCTGCTAAAACATCGCCACCAATATCTGTTCAAACCTCAACTACTCAAAAAAGTGATCAATTGCAAGACAAAAAAAGTAAACTTAATTCTACATTATCTGATGCTAATGTTAAAGAATTTGAAACGAATCCTGAAATGGAAGTTGACAACGAAAAACTTAACAAGTTTGATAATAATGAAACTATTGAGAATAAGCTAACAGAAAAAGAAATTCAAAAAGACGATTCTCATTCTTTGGAGTCAAATATTGTTTCAGTTGATGGAAAAATTAATTTAGAAAAAGAAACCGATAAAATTAAACACAAAGAAAGTATTATAACAAGGCAAGATGCAAAAGCAGCAGCAGAATCATTAGAAGAAACTTTATCTAATGCAAAATCTGTTTGCATAGAAAATCAAGTAGAAAAAGAAATAAAACAAGAAAAGATTGATTTGGAAAATGCAATTGAAACGAAATCTATAGAAACTTCGCAAACAAATCTTTCTGATCAAAATGAAACACATACAATATTGGACCATAAGAATGAGAGCTTTAAAAGAAAGCGAGTTTCAAGTAATTATACACCTACTCGTAGATCTGGTAGGGTTAAATCTTTAAGAACACCTAATGAAACGGAACAAGATGTTAAGAAAAACATTGATTCTACACCTGCTTCACCATTAATATCTGCTAATGCAGGATCTAATACTACAGCTGGAGATGACAAAAAAGCAATAATAACTGATGATATAAACGATTCTAATACTAATGATTTGTTAGAAACTGGAAAAGCACATCACACAAAATCAATTTCTATTTCAGAATCTGTTCCAAATTCACCTTCATCTTCTTTACTTAATATTGAAGACCCGGAACAGTTGAAAGAATATAAAGCTTGGAAAAAGTCAGTTTTACTTCTTTGGAGACAAGCTGCCACTCATAAATATTCTTCCTTATTCACTTATCCTGTGACTGATGATGAAGCAAAAGGCTACTCTACAGTTGTATTTCGACCGATTGATTTGACCATGATTAAGAAAAAACTAGAAAACGGCTCAATTAAAACAACAGTCGAATTTCAACGAGATATTATGCTAATGTTTCAGAATGCAATTATGTACAATAATGCAAAACATGAAGTGCACCAAATGGCAGTAGAAATGCAAAAAGAAATTTTGGAATGTGTTGAAGATTTTATTGAGACTCAGAATAATCTGGTTAGCACTAGCACGAACAATGAGCAAAGGTATCGAGTTAGAAGAAGTGGCATGAGTTCAAATGCCAGTTCCGATGCCACTGCTAGCAATGTGAGTAGTCAAAAATATAAAATCAAAGAATTATAATTTAATTTTTTTTTCAGGATCAAAGCGAAAGTGTGCCGCCGATTTCAAGAAGAAAAAGTCGTGTATAAATTTGCCATTAAGTCGAACTGGCGTCTTAAAATGTTGCTTCCATCTCTTCCGGCCTTACTGGATGCGGTAAAGGAATTATAGACTTTTTGTCGACGTCCCTTGATAAAGCTTTTCTCATATCTAAAAATTATTATTATATAACTATTTTTTAAATGCAAAAACGTTCATTTCTTACCAAACGCATCCTCATCAGGATCATCTGAATAATATTGGAGCACCCGTCGATAAACACTGTAATTTAAATTTTTATATGTTTCGATTGCCACATGATTAGAAACTCGAACAAATAGATCAACAAAATAAGCTTCTTTCCTGAATAAAAAAATTTAAAATTATTTATAAAACTTGAAATTGTTCAAATGGCTTACATTTCTGAGATTTCTTCTAAAGTGTTCATTAATTTAGCGGCTAGATTTAGTCTTCTGAAGAAGTGGTCAATGGAAAGTGCTGTAACATGTCCATGTTTTTTTTCTCCTGTTCCTTCTGTTTTAGCTAGCACTATTAATAAGAAAAAAGGCTAAGTTTGGACGAATTTTAGATTTAAAACTTACTATAGCCCATATTTAATCCGCTTGGAGATTCGACTACGTAAATATATTCAGGCCAAACACTGATGTATTGTAAGTAATACCATAAAGCATATGTTTCCGTGAGAGGATCTAAATTACTAAGAAGCTGGAAATTGAATCCAGTAATGCTTGGTAAAGTACCTATAATAACTTACACATTGTTATACTTGAAGAGATCATCACAATTGAAAGGTCTGATGTTGGTCATTTTTTAATTTTGGATTGGCCTTGAATAAGAATATTAATTATTGAATATGTTAGATTAATCAAGCACACTTGATCAGGAAATGTAAGCTAGGTTTAGTTTTGCAAAACAGCTGGCTTTTTCGACGGCGGCGCTAAAATTGTAAATAAACGCTTTGAGCACAAATACACGTATCAGTGTTAATCAATTGATATTTCAATTATTTTAAACTAAATTAAAAAAACTTCAATTTATTGCAACCATGTTCGAAACACATATGGTAAGTACAAGTTTTTGTTTATAAAATTGTTAATATTTTTCGTTTTCATCCAGGATTTTGAGGGTCAGAAAAATGCTGCAAATCTCTTTCAAATAATTATCTCGACGTCCGCCATCATCGGATTCATCTGGGGATACAGTGTGGAAAAATTTTCGTATTCAGTATACACTTTAGGGTTTGGCTTCTTGCTAAGTTATTTACTTGTTCTTCCTCCATGGCCATTCTTTAGAAGAAATCCTTTAAAATGGCAAAAAGTTGCCGTTGAAGGCAGAGAAAAAAGAGCAACTTCAGAGAATAAAAAAAAAGATTGAATCGAACTCTAATTATGTTTTTATTACATTTCAATCATTTTACAATTTATTAAAACTTTTAATCCGATTTAATTTAGTTACGGCTTTTTTTCTTTTTCTTAACTTGATATTTTCTTCCTTCATTAAAAACAGCTTTATTGATTGCTGCTGCTCTACTCCCGGTTCTATACTGAGAAGCCTTTGAGTAAATATCATTTACAGCAAAAGGATTGTCTCTAATTACATATCCATCATCGTTTAAAATTGATTGGCTGATTGTTTTTCTTTCTTGTACAGCTAATTTCGATGGATTAAATTTGGGAATATGTTGATCTGCAACTAAAATAGGATTAAGTGCAAACTTTCCTTTTCTAGGTCGAGGAATGGCTAATTTAACATCTCTGGTTGTGATCGGTTTTTTAGGATTTAGATGAATCCGTTTTTGGCCATTTTCATCTACAGAAACTGACACTTTTTTTAGTGTTTTTAAATTTCCACATCCAGGACAAAACATTAAATTCATATTATTTGTAATTTTATAGCATGCAATGCATCTTAAAACAAATTGTCTTGTTCTTGTTATCACAAGCCCTTTTTCCATCGATACCACTTTTATGCCCATTTGCATTAAAACATTTTGCATTGAAAAATCACCAGTTATACATGCAATTTGAATTTCTTCTTTAACTTGTTTTTCATTTAATTTTAATGACTGAAATTGTTTTTTTACTAAATCAATATTTTTTGGTGTTATCCAATCTCCATCATTATCAGAACCAGAATCTGAATCATTTTCACTACTTTCACCTTCATATTCTTCGTCGAATTCTTGATCAGAAAAATTTTGGTCTAATTGGTTTTTATGTACATTTTCGTTTTCAAAATGGTCTTTTAATTCAGTTTGATCAATATAATAATTTTGGTTTGTTGAATCTTTATTGAGCAGGTTACTTTTCGAATCGGCATCATTTGCATTTAATTTCTTTAGATATAAAAGTTGATAAGTTGTCGAATTAAATTAAATATTGATTAATTTAACTTACATCTTTGAAATTAAAGCCGAAATTGTCTTCTTTGGATCCAACAACTTTATTAGGAACATTACTTACAATGGATATTGGAGTAGGAGTTTTTTTCAGGTGATCAATATTTTTATGAATTGTGCGTTCAAGTTTAACAGCTAAAGCAATTACTTTGATATCTGTGCTAGACAAGCTAAAATAGTCGCCAGTTTTTTTTGAAAAACTAGTAACAAACTTAATATCTTCTAATTCTGGTTCATCAATTTTGATTTCATAAGGAAGCACTTGTAGATTGTCTAAAGAGTTTTTAGATTTAACTTCTGCTATAACTTCTGGGATGGTGTGAATGATTTTTCCAATGTTTTGAAGTTGCACATTTCTTAAAAAAGCCCCTGTGTCCACTATTAAATTTTGCACATTAGCCATGTTCAAATTATGTATTTTCGGTTTGGTTAGATCGGTTCAGATGACAACATTTCTTAGCACGTTTTCATCAAGATGCGCAAGATTGAGCTATTGATAGTTTAACAGAAACGATTCGCCTAGTTACTGTCAATAAAATTAAGGCGCTCAATTTAAAACTAAGAAAAACCACTGAGAAAAAAAAATTTTAAAAATACAAGCCTAGAGCTTGTATCCTGTCATAATACAAGGTTTTTTACAAGATTCATTTGTAGTGAAATCCATGCTATTTTCACTACATGGCCATAGTTACCACAAACAGCCTGTCCGAGCACCTTTATGGCGCCGCATTTGAAATGCTTGCTGTGTCAAGTAACGAGTGCGGCCGAGCCTCGGATAGCTGGTAATCCTCCCCTTAATACAACGGATTAAGGCAACCGTTGACACACAGAAACATATAAAAGACACACAAACAATAGATACAAGACAGACACAACACACACACTAACGGCCACATAAGCAGCCTAAACTGTACAAGAAATAAAGTTAATAAAATCTGCCTCATCCAATAACAACAAATCGTAGGAATAACACCGACACCCCGAAAACCTACACATTTAAGGGGCTTTTTACACAGAAAATTCTGTATAAATAGATCATACTCTCTTGCTCCACCCATAAATATTTTTTACCCTTTAAAATTACGCCCATAATTACGATGGTCAAAAGACCCCTTTTTAATTTTAGATTAGATTAATTAAAAAACACGTGTTATAATTAATCTTTATTAATCTTTATTAATTTTTAATAGTTTTTAATAATTTTTAACAATTTTTAATAGTTTTTAATAATTTTTATTAATCTTTTAAAAAAATAAAATACAAAATTTAATAAAAAAAAATTTAAATAAAAATAAAATTAAAAAAAAAAACAAAATTAAAAAAAAAAAAATGAAAAAGAAATGTTTAGTCCCTTGATCTAGGTTGACCTCCAGTTATAACCAGCCAACTACTGCCATTCGGTGACATTAGGATTGAGAGAAACTTTATTTTTTCTTTTTGATTTTCTTCTCTCTTCGGCGAATTTCGCCAAAACTTTTTTGGTTAAAAGTTTCTACAAATGAGAAATAATATTGGTAAGTACACAAAATAAAAAAAAAGTTAATAAAATTAAAGTTTGTTACCTCCCCTCCTCTATCACCGACTCTTAGAACTGGGTATCTCTCCACAGTTCTAGCAGCAATCAAGCTGGTCACGTTTCGAGGCACCTTATACGAATAGTGCTTCTTTAAATGGTCAAAGAGACCATTCACTACAATTCTGTAGTGATGGCTTCTTAAAAGAGCACTATCGTTAGGTAGCTCGAAAACTGGGACCGTAAACTCAAAAACGTCTTTATTTGTGGTCTTTTCTTGTTCTGATGTTTGTACCACCACATTAAAGACGTTTAAGAATTTACTAGTCAACCTAGTCTTAAATTCTTCAATAATCTCAAGGGACCTTCCATACGAAATCTCCTTGGCATCCTCGAAGCTGATACCTTTTTCTAAAAAAAAATTATTAAAAAATATACAACTTAAACTTTATACGAACCCATGAAGATTTCATAAAGAAATAACATTTCCTTTTCATGCAAAAATTTATAAAGCTTAGCATCATCCATGATCTATTGTTAAATTTAATTAATATATTTCAATTAATTAATACCTACTTACTTTTCTTCAAGTTTTTTAAATCTTTTATTAAATTTTTTATTGTAAATTTTTTATTGTAAATTCTTTATTGTAAATTTCTAATTGTATTTAACCTAAAGTTTAAATAGAAAATGAAGAAAAAAAAGAATTTTACAATTGAAAGTGATTTCGAACATTTTTTTCAACCAATTAAAATCCATGCAACTTTTACATTTACCTAATTTGAGTAGATGCGAATAAATTTGTTTAGTGTTTATTTGTAATTAAATGTTTAATACATTATGATGGTATAGTTTAAGATTTGATTAATCAAGTTTAAGATATTGATGAATCATAAAAGTTGAATGGTAAAAACAATACTTGACATTCAACATGTTTTACTGAGATTAGCTTTGTTTTAATCCTAACTCCTAAGTAAGCTTAAGCTTGGTCTTTCTTATTTTTTGCATAAGATCAAAAGTACTCTCCTTTTGTTAATTTGAGTAAATAAAATATAGTAATCTCTAAACTCTTGCTTTGTCCATAAGTTTTACTTTTTGTATGAGAATACAATATAAGTCTGACTAGGATTTTTCTGATTCTATTCATGTTTCCTTTGAGAATTGTTCACAAAATTGTTATTTTTGTCTTTTTGATTAAATAACTAAGAAAAAATAGTTTACATTATCATTACAAACTTTTATTTTTCATATTTGCATATTTGTCATTGTAAAAAGTTCACCTAAAACTTAAACTAGTTTTAAATTCATTACTATTGGTCATTTTCAAGTTTTTTTTAAATTTTGAATATTTTTTTTATTTGATAAGAAAAAGTCGTTGTAAAACAAAGCACATATCACAACATTTTAACCAATTTTAAAATTGTAAAATAGAAAAAAATATATAAATTGACAAAAGTATAAATAAGCAAGTCAAAGAAAAATTGATTCTTAGAAATTTTTAAGTCTCAAGCTCTTAATATTTGTTGTATTTTATACAATTTTAGTATATTATTATTTTATTTATAACAAATTTTAAATTACAATTAAAAAAATGTTTTCAATTACCTGTTGCTTGTTAGTTATTTATCGTTACTCTGTTCTTTTAGATCATTTAAAAAAAAATCATTTTAAACGTTCAGATTATAATTCATTTTGTGTTTTTCAAAATTGTCCACAAAGTAAAAAAGTTTTTGATTCTTACAAGTCATATCTTTCAAATCACTTATATAAGTATCATAGAAGGGAATATTTAAGTCTAAAAGAAAATGATAAACTATATAATTATAATTCTCTTCGTTATGAAGGTTTAATAGGTAGATTAAGTGAAGAAGAAATTTTAAACTTAGATTTAGGTTATAGATCGCAATCACTAAATCCTAATCAAGTTTTCGATCATGTTGAAACGGAAACTAATATCAATATAGAAGATACAAATACAGAATTCGAATTGCAAGATGAAAATTTAAATGAAGATTCAGAAGATGACGCACAAGATGATTATGAAGTGGATTATTTAGAAATGAATGATGAAATTAATTTTGTTTCAGAAAATTTACAATTAATTGAAGATCCCGAAGAAAAAGAAGTTTACAATTTTTGTAAAGATTTAAACGAACTTAAACTAAAAATCAAAATAACCGAATCAGCTTTTAAAGAAGTTACAACTTTTATGGCTGAAAAAATGTATAAAATAGTTTTAAACTCGATAAAAAATCCTTCTTCTTTTCCTAATCAAGGAAAAGATTTAAATGAAAAAATTGTAAAAATTTGTAAATCAAGTTATTTAAGAAGAAAATATCTTAAAGAATTCACAAATAGTCCTGATTTTGAAAAAGTAAATAAAACAACAAGAAATAAAGTAAGTTAATCGTTTTTAATTAAGTAATTTTATTTATTAATTTTTTGTTTTTTAGTTAGGAGAAATGTCTACTTTCAAATTTTGCTATTATCCAATCGAAAAATTGATAAAAAGATTTTTATCAAATGATCAAATAATGGAGTTAATTAAAAAAGATGAAAATTATACATCTGAAAATAATGATTTATTGGAGTTTTATAAAGATGGAGATAAATATAAACAACAAATTGATCCTACAACTTATTACAACTTAAGGATGGAACTTTATGTGGATGACTTTACAGTTACAGATTCAATTTCACCAAGTTCATCAAAATTGAAAACCTGTGGAGTCTATTTTTCATTAAATAACTTACCATATCATCTACAATCTAAAAGAATGGATTTATTCGTTTTGATGTTTGTCAAAAGAACAATGGTGAATGAATTTGGATTTAAAGAAATTTTAAGCGATTTTATAGAAAAAATGTTTCAATTTAGTAGAGGTATAGATTTAGGATTTTCTAAGCCTGTAGGATTATATATCACCAATGTAATAGGCGATAACTTGGCTCTTAATGAATTGGCAGGCATAACTACATGTTTTAGAAGTGATGCTTGTAGATATTGTTCTATTCATTATAACCAACTACAAGAAAATCCCAATTCTATATCTGAACCTAGAAATTTAGATGAAAGTTGTTTTAAAGAGCTTTGTGGGGACAGTAAAATCTTTGCTCCAGATATTTTTCATGATTTAAATGAAGGGGTCATTTCTAAGATCATGGTCCCATTAATTAAAAAATTTTATAAACAAAATGAAATGAATATTTTAAACGATGCAATTAAACGTTATCCATGAAAAAATGGATATGTAAAACTAAATGAACCATTTAAAAAAATTATTGGAACTGGTTCTCAGGTAATTTATAAAAAAATTAATTTTAATTATAAGAGGGATTATAATTTTGGTTTCAATAAATAAAATAAATAATAATTTAGTTTCAAAAAACAAAAATTTATTAAACATTTTAAAATACAGTTAAGCATGGAAAGTGTTGGATACATAAAATGAATCATCATGTCCTGTTGCTATTTTAATTGGAACAACTTTTTTAATAAAAATTAATTCACGTGGATCAAGAATTTCTATTCCTTTATCTTGTTTGATTTCAAATGCAAAAAAATTGACATTTAATTCAACTGTTTTCATCTTTGAAGCAATCATACAAATTTTGCTTTCATAAATAAACATATCAATAATTTTGACAAATTTTGGTAATTGATATTGATTACCGATTGAAATTAAAAACATATCATTTATTTCATAATCAATTGAATTATAGTTAATTTTTTGTAATTGAACTAAATTTTCAGTGAATTCTGTGATCTGAAAATTTTTTTTTAAAATATTCAACTTATTTGCCGATAATTCAGATAGGTTACTTGAATTATATTCTTCAATTATTCCAACATAATCACATGTGGAAAAAATTTTAGAACACCAGTAACTTTCGTAAAATTGCATTAAACTAAATTCAATATTAATTCTGTTCATCGATAGTCTGATTTATTGTTTAAATGTTTGATGAACTCATTTAAATCTAAGTGAAGAAAATCTTGTGATGGGTCAAAAATTTCTAATATGCTCAGAATAATGCTTGAGATTATGTATTTTGAAAGTTATTGTTTTTCTTTCACCATTTTTTATTTTATAAGTATTAAAAACTAAGTTTAAAAAATCAGAAACTAAAGTATCAAGATAAGTTAATTTAGATCGAGCAATCTTAGTTAAACTTATAATATTATAAAATAAATTTCATCATTCATTTCTAAGTAATCCACCTCATATTCATCATCTTCTATACTATCATCTGAATCTTTATTTAAATTTTCATCTTGCAATTCAAATTCCATATTTGTATCTTCTACATTAATATTACTTTCCATTTCTACATGATCGAAAACTTGAATAGGATTTTGTAATTGAGATGTATAACCTAAATCTAAATTTAAAATTTCTTCTTCATTCAATCTACCTATTAAACCTTCATAAAGAAGAGAATTATAATTATATAGTTTATCATTTTCTTTTAAATTTAAATACTCCTTTCTATGAATCTTATAAAAATGATTTGCTAAATATGATTTTAAAGAATCAAAAACTTTTTCATTTGCTTTACAATTCTCCATAAAACAAGTTGATTTTAAATCATTTCTTATAAAATGATTTTTCTTTAAATGATCTAAAAGAACAGAATAGCGATAAATAACTAAGAAGCAACAGGTTATTGAAAACATTGTTAATTTATAATGTGTGGTAGATTTTTTATTCTAATACTCAATTTAGAAAATAAAAACACGGACGATGGATGATTTTAAAGTGAACTTATTTTATTTTACAAGATTTTACAAAAAAATTGTTTATGTAGCAATGTTGTAATATTAACTAATAACAAATCAAATTAAAATTAAATTAAAGTTTAAGAAAATGGGAGATCCGAAATTTGAGTTGTCCATTTTCTAATTATTTTTTTTAAGACAAAAACATATCTTATAATCAAATCAAAAACTTTAATTATAATGAAGTCATAAAGTTTTTAAACCAAGCTAACGATATAATAAAAAATAGGTTTTTTAAAAAAAAAATTGATAAAAAATTACCGAAAAATATCAGCGCTTTAGCAGCAGCCAGGACGGTCGAGAGATATCCGGTGTTAAGATCGGAAAATGGATTAGGAGAAGTAATAAACTTAAATTTTATAACTTTTTATTAATATTATTTTTTACTTGTAACAAATTCTTAAAAAAAAATTATTAAGAAAATTTTCTGAGCACAGAAGAAAAGAAAAAAATAAAAAATCAGTCTGAACATTAAATTTAAAAAAATTTTAAATATTATTTATTTGTTGTAATAATTTTCATTGTTTTTTAAATAAAAATGAATAATAACTACAATAATTATAAATCTAAAATTTAATTATTGGGATAAGATTAAAAAGGCATTTTGAGTATGAATAATTGTGGGCGTGACCAAAAACAAATATTGTGGGTGAGTTTTTTTGGTACAGAATTTTTCATATAAATAGACATTAAAATGAACCTTGTAAAATGCTTGTATTATGCAAAAAAACAAGCCAGAGCGTGTAAAATACAATTTTTTTTTCTCAGTGATTCACTGAAAGAATGAGAAAAAAAGTTGGCTGAAAATCGAGGTTTTTTTACTTATTTGGCTGAAATTTAATTTTTTAAAGAGACACAAGAGAGACAAGATCATTAAAACTCTTCTTAAACTAAATGGCTCTCAATTTTAATCGCTTACGTGTCGTTATCGATGACTAATTAATAATTAATATTAATTAAATTATAACATAAAATAAAATAAATTTACAGTATAAAATATGTTTACAATATAAAAAAGGTTACAATATGTAAAAATAAAGATTAATTTATTAAAAATATTAAAAAATATTTAAAAAAAGAAAACTTACCGCTTTCAATTTAATTGTCTATTTTGGTGCCTGGTTGCTTTCTTAGAATGATGACTGTCTATTTTTATGGTGTAATTTCATGGGTAGTGCAATGACGAGAGAGATATTAGTCAAATTATCTTGAAACGGCTAATTGTAATACTAGATGTAATATAGCTTTAAGAAAAGAGTGTGGATTATGGGGCAGTTCTCTTTTCAGTTTCATGCTAAACAGTCTGTCGGAAACCACTTTTTTAGATTTAAAAAAATAATTTGAGTCGATTTAGTAAATAATTTTTTTTTAGATATCAAGTTATTTTTTAAAATAGGCATTTCCCATATTTTTAAAAAATTTAAAAAATTTAGATTTTCATTTTTTTTTATTGTTTTTAAAAAAATTTTTTCATCAATCAATTTTTTTTTTTTTGATTCTAAAATTTCATTTAACGAATCAAAAATTTTTTCCCTGAATTGATTGTCAAGTAACTTATTAATATTAAAATGAAATACTGAAACAAAATTATTAATTTATTAATTAAATAAAATTTAAATAAACATACATTCACTTAGTTTTTTAAAAAATTCTAGATGTTCAAATGAATTTTTCAATTTAAATAGAATTTTTTTATACAAACTGTAGATGTGAAGTTTTTCGAAAAGCATTTACCCACTTAGCTGGATCATCATTTGATTATTATATATTGGCAATTTTGAAGTGAAAAACAGCTAAGGAAATCGGCCAAAAATAAATATCTATGGTATACCTAAAAATATGTAACACAAATAGGGTACCCGAATCTTTAAGATTAAATATTACAAACATTAAAACACTTTGATACTGATGTTTTGATAAATCAAAAGTGCAAAGATGAATCCTAACCCAAATCAGAAGAAATTCAAATAAAAGGAAAAAAATATTCACAAAATATTGAGTACAATAATTAAATTTGTTAATTAAAACAATTATTTATAGAGAAAGTCTATTGTCAAAATTTAATAATTATAATAAAAAGTTGAATGCTATGTATTAAACTTTAATAAATATAAATCTATAATATATTAAGTATACTCAAGGTATCATATTTTAATACTATAAAGAATAGCACTTAAGTTGCTACTTAGATATAATTTAGAAAGACATGTAAAAACATTTGGAAACTCAATTTACACAATATAAAGCTATACAAAGTAATTTACCAGACATAAAACTAAAACATAGAACAAATAACACTGAAAATTTAGAAAACAGAATATGAGTTCATTAGTTTATTAAGGCATTATGCTAAATATTTGGATTACATACATATTTAAGTTTTTGTCTGTAAAAATATGAAACAATACTTGTCTAGAATTTTGTCAGACTAGAATAAATATTGTATTTTATACATTACCATTTTTCTTTTGTAAATGTGGAATGAAAATTATTTCTACATTTTCTAAATTTAAAGAACATATTAAATTTTATCATTTTAATTCTCATATTAAAAAAGAATCTTGTTTAATTATTGGATGTAAACTTTTAACATAAAAAAAAATAAAAAAAACTTGCATTACAAAAGAAGGTTTTTTTTCACACTTTAAAAAACATCATAATCATATTTACCAACAGTTATTACAAAATGAACAACAAGGAGCATCAACATCTTATAATCAATTAGAAGAACAAATAGAAATTTTAAATCAAACTCTTGTAGATATTGTAATATTCATTATAGTGATTTGCAAATTAATCCAATTGCGGTTGGTCAAAAAAGACTTTTAACAAATAATTTTTTTTCAGAAATATGTGGAAGTAAAAAAATATTTGTTTGCGACATATTTCATGATTTAAATGAAGGTGTTATTTTAAAATTAATAACTTCTTTAATTAAATTTTTTTATGACACAAACACAATTTATAAATTAAATGATGCAATGAATCTCAACAAAACAGCTTGGAAAAATTAATAATTTTTTATTTCCAAAAATATTAATAAAAGGTACAGGTTCTCAGGTAATTTATACATAATTTTTTAAGATTTATTCATTTTTTTAATTATAATTTTAATTTTTTATAGATTTACGACTTTTTTGAATTATTTCTAATTTTCGACTCAATCATAGACCACAATAGTGAATATTGGAAATGCTATATTTTATTAAGAAAAATTTGCAATATTGTTTCAAGTACAAAAGTTATAAAAGCAAAACTTTTAAAATTAAATAATATTATAGATGAATTTTTGTTATTGTATTTTAAGCTTTTTACATCCCAAGACCAGAAAAATACAATAACATTCAAAATGCATTTCCTAAAACACTATTATGAGCACATGTTGGATTTTGGACCATTGTTTGCAATATTGTCTTTAAAATTTGAAAGAGTCCATCAAATTTATAAGCAACAAATTAGGCATTCAATGAATATAAAAAAATAGACCTTTAAGTTTGATGAGACTTTATCAAAGAGACTGGTGTTCTAAAATATTCAAAAAAGTTAAAAATCTGAATCCTGATTATGATATTTCTTTAAGCCAAATTTCTAATTTAATATCAGAAACGGAAATCATAATATTAAAAAATTATTATAATATCGGAAACTTCTAGGAAAAAATAACTTTGATAAAAGATTTTAATTTCAATAATACTATCGTTTGTAAAGATATAATTTCAATTTTACAATTAGATGATGGTAATGATTTTCCAAAATTTGGAAAAGTGTATAATATCTTTTCTTATAAGTTTGAAATTTGTATAATTTGTTTAGAATTAGAAACTTTAAATTTAAACGAAAGATATTATACATTTGAAATTAAAGAAACTAATTCTCTAACTTGTGTAAATTTAACAACTTTACCATCTCATAAAACTTTAAAAACAATAGTTATAAATGGTGTAAATTTTGTAAATAATTATGTTAATTAATTAAATTTCTCATGTTTAAACCCTGAAAATTTTTTTTGATAGACGATAATTTAATATAAAAGTTATATAGCAAATAATATAGTTTAATCAATTAATATTATTGATAATAAATAAAATTTTTTTTGCTGAAAAATTGAAAAAATTTTTTTATTTGATTTAATTAATATACGAAACCTCTGCGATTGCAGAAAATTTACCGATTTGGATTTTACCAACTCAAAGTTAGCTGATCTGCGTCACTATGTAATGACCAATTTTATTATTTATTTATAAGAGATAAACCTTAAATTGTTTGATTGTTAAGTAAATGTAAGAATGTAGTAATATTTGCCATTTCTACCATAAACATGATGTCACAAGATGTAATATCTACTTGTGACTAGGCTTAAGGGCACCTAGAGGATAAAACCCGGGTATAAATAGAACCACTTTATTATTTTTATTATCTGTAAGTAAAAATTAAATAAGAAAATTTGTTTTATGAATCTTTTTTAAACTTACTTTTTTTTCTTTTTTTTTTAAAATCATAAAATCTTTGGTTTAATTTGGTTTGTAGATATTTCTATAAAATAAATAAAAAATAATTAAAAACTATTGTCTTTTAATTAGCGACTTACATATCTATCGATATAGGTGTCTCTTCTAAAGTGGGGTATGTATCACAAATTATTTGTGATACTTCCTTTGAATATAATATAGGTAATCCTGAAGAAAATGAACTAATAATAACTTGTTAAATTCTTTTTTTTCTTTCAGATTATCTGTTGGGATAACAGGAACTACCCAGTCTTTAAGAAGAAGGTTTTCACCTTTTTTATCATATTCAATTATTTTAATGATTTTTTCGATTTCTTTGTTGAAAATTTTATTTAAATGTTCTTTTTTATCAGATGATATATTATTAAAGAAACTTAAATTTATATCATTTTCTATATAAAAAAAATTACATAATTAATTTAGCAATTAGAAAATCATAATATACACCAACCTTTAAAAAATTCAAATAATGGAGATTTAATTTTCTGTAAAAATGCTCTCAATTGTTCCCCATCGGCATCCATTTTTAAAATGAATTTAAATGAAAAACTTTTGTAAAAATTATTTTCAAAAAAATTGTTTTACATCTATATTAATTGTTTTACATTTACATCTATTGTTTGACTTTTTACGTATTAAAGCAGTTATGTTTGTCTTTTTTAGGTTTAGGTTAAAATCTTTATAGCAACAGGTTTATTTTACATTTTAATTTTATCACGAAAGAAAATATTGTAAATACACAAAACATTTTAAAAGATAAATAAAGTAATAGACTTAAGCAGCAATAAAGCCGCTGCAGTTTAGTTTAAATCTTAAAAAAATCACATAGGAATTGTCTTAACCTAAGCAAATAAACAAGTAACCAGAACCTAGGCTATAGAAAATGCGAACATAAAAATATTCATACTAAATAAACCAATAACACAGGTATTGGTAATAGGACTGCAAGAAAAACAATTAAAGATAAAAAAAAATTTTTTGAAGTTTTAAGTTAAGTTTTAAAATGTTTTACTAAAGTTACTAGCACATTTTAATATAAATAAATGGTATTTTGTAAATAAAGATCTGGCATATTTTAAATTGAGATAACACAAATGAGTTCCCTAGTAGAATCTTAAATTTTAAACAAGTTTCAACCATGACAAAGGTATAAAAGGTCTTGCTAAAAACAAAATTACAACACAAGTCTTTTTCAATCTTAGAATTAAAGTCAAATTTTTCTAAAAAGTGCAATAGTATATTACATCAGTTTAAAATAATTATTACTAAAATTCTTCATAATGTCAACTTTAAATTTAAAGGAAGTTATTTGCAAATGTGGATATTTTATAAAAATTTATTCGTTTTTTCTCTCACATGTTCAAGCAAGTCATTTTAGTAATGATGAAGAGTGTCTTATTTTCGATTATCCATCTCGTGACAAAAGAGTAACTTTTGGTTCAAGAAGAACATTTTATGCCCATTTTAAAAAATTTCATAAAGATATATATGATCTTTTAAAAAACAATGAAATTTTGCACCATAATTTTTATTATGGAAATGTTCCTTCTACATCTAGTGTAGAAAATGTAGATGTAGATAATTTTGAACTTGAAAATATAGAAGAAGATGAAAATCAAATATAAAATGAAGAAGATGAAGAAAATTATAATGATGATGATAACCTTATTTTAATTAATCCTTAAATGATAATAAAAGAATATTATTTTGAAAAAGAAAAGCTTTATAATAAATTTTTAAAAGATATATTAAACTTTAAATCAGAAATTATTTGTTCTCGATATGTTTTCAGTAAAATTGCTTCTTTTTTTTTTATCAAAAAAGATTAAATGAAGGTAAAAAAATAATTAAGAATCCAAGAGAATTTCCGGATGAAGGAAAAGGATACTTTGAAAAAACTAGTAAACTATTAAAATCAAATTATTTACAAAAAAAAGAAATAGTAGAATTTACAGAAGCTTCTAAATTTAAACGAATTCAAGACACTATAAATATGGGTGTAAGTTAAATTATTGAAAATATTAAATTTTTTTTTTTAATTAATATGTTTGACAGAATTATTAATGTAGATTATTGTTACTATCCAATAAATCTAATTATTAAGAGATTATTAAATAATAAAATAATATTTGAAAATCTTAAGAAAGAAAATGAAATTCTTGCAAAAAATAGCAATATAATTTCCAAATTTAAAGACGACTCTTTATATTTAAATTTTCTAAATCTTAGATTAGAATTATATTTAGATGATTTTACGGTTGTTGATTCCGCTTCACACAAATCGTCAAAAACAAAAGTTTGCGGAGTTTATTTCACAATAAATAATTTACCTTATTATTTGCAATCAAAAAGAACAGATATTTTTGTAACTATGTTTGTTCTCAGAGATACAATAAAAAATATTGGAATCAAAAAAGTGTTGAAACCATTGTTAGATGATCTAAAGAAGTTTAAATCTGGACTGGATTTAGGAGTAGGTATTCAAGTGAAAGCTTATCTAACAGCTATTATAGGTAATAATTTTGCTTTAAATGAATTAGCAAATATAAGCCGAAATTTCAGAGGTAAAGCATGTTTTTTAAAAGATCATATATATCTTTATGAAATTTTTTAAAATGGGCATAAAATGTTCTTCTTGAACCAAAAGTTACTCTTTTGTCACGAGATGGACAATCGAAAATAAGACACTCTTCTTCATCTGATGGGTTACTAAAATGACTTGCTTGAACATGTGAGAGAAAAAACGAATAAATTTTTATAAAATATCCACATCTGCAAAAAACTTGCTTTAAATTTAAAGTTGACATTATGAAAAATTTTATTAATAATTATTTTAAACTGATGTAATATACTACTGCACTTTTTAGAAAAATTTGACTTTAATTCTAAGATCAAAATAGACAAAAGTCATTTGTGTTATCTCAATTTAAAATATGCCAGATCTTTATTTACAAAATACCATTTATTTATATTAAAATGTAATTTTAATTTAGTTTAAAACAAAACAATGTTTCAAGTAAAACATTTTAAAACTTAACTTAAAACTTCAAAAAAATTTTTTTTATCTTTAATTGTTTTTCTTGCAATCCGATTACAATATTTGTGTTATTGGTTTATGTTGGTTTTATGTTCACATTTTTTATAACCTTGCACCTGGCTCTAGGTTCTGGTTACTTGTTTATTTGTTTAGGTTAGAACGATTTTTACGTGATTTTTTTAAGAGATGTTTTGTTTATTTACAATATTTTCTTTCGTGATAAAATTAAAATGTAAAATAAACCTTGTTGTAATCCAACATTTCCTTAGGATATGTTAAGGTTCATATTGGCTCTAACAGTCATAGATGCAAATTTGGCTCAATTGCTCTTTGATCTCAGCCATCTTGGAACTTAAGGCGCTTTGTAACTTCAGAGGTTCTAAGTGCTGTAGACGTGATTCCTACGAGCATGTTATTAGGACGATTGCCTGTTTAGTTAGCAAAGGCTTAAGTAAGATGGACGGAAGATAGGTGGAGAAGCTAAACCCTATGATTGTTGGTCAAGTGTAAGACATTGACCTAAGAGTTCATTTCCTTCAGGACTACCTAAGGGGTATTCAAAGGAAGTATCACAAATAATTTGTGATACATACCCAGTCTTTAGAAGAGACGATTATATTCATAAATATGTAAGTCGTTAATTGAAAAACAATAGTTTTTAATCACTTATTTATTTTATAGAAATATCTACAGTCTAAATAAAATCAAAGATTCTATGATTTAAAAAAAAAAAAAAGAAAAAAAAGTAAGTTCAAAAAAGATTCATAAAACAAATTTTCTTATTTAATTTTTACTTACAGATAATAAAAACGAAAGTTTCATTAATTTAAAATCTAAAAGAACTGGTAGTTAAGTGAGTTAACAAATTAATTTTATAATTGATTTAATTAATTTTTCTAATCATTTTTTTATTTTCTAATTTTTTATTTTATTATAATTTTATTTTTTGTAAATTGTATTTTTTTACTTTATTATTATTGTATTGATATTATAATTCATCATTTCATATTAAATAATATTGTTCACTAACACACACGATCATAATTGTATATTTTATTATTTTATATTTTTTAAATTTTTCAGCTAAAAAAATTTTAATTATTATATCAATAATATTAATTAATTATCACTAAATTATTTGCTATATAATTTTCAACCGCTGCGCTAATTTGTATATTAGGAAAAATTGTCAGGATTTTTTTCAGTGCCGCTGGCCGGGCCAAGAAACTTGGTTTTAATAACTAACTTTATTGAATAGTGGGTTCGGGTATTTACACCCTTTTGGTGCTACATTTACTAAGCCTTTCGGTTATCTCTAGTTTTGCGTAGTCGTTTGGCTAAAAATAGATTCTAATCGCTATCGCTAGCTAATCCGGGCTCAAGTCACCGGCCTTTTTACTCATATCTTAGTTGATGACTAAGTACAGTTAAGTTACCGAACAGGAAAGGAAGACATGTCCTTCCACTCTATCGTTACTCGTCAGCAATAATCTAAGTCGTCACCTAGACCGCTACCGAGAAGTTAAACAATAGTGGAGACCTTATTGGTCGCCATTTTTAATTAGAATTTACATCAAAGTGCTATTTGCAAAAATATACAATTATGATCATGTGTGTTAGTGAACATTATTAGTTAATATGAAATGATGAATTGTAATATCAATACAACAATAATAAAGCAAAAAAACAATTAGAAAAATTAATTAAATCAATTATAAAGATAACTTGTTAACTCACTTAATTGCTGTTTCTTTTTGATTTTAAATTTATAAAAGTTTCATTTTTATTATCTGTAAGTAAAAATTAAATAAGAAAATTTGTTTTATGAATCTTTTTTAAACTTACTTTTTTTTCTTTTTTTTTTAAAATCATAAAATCTTTGGTTTAATTTGGTTTGTAGATATTTCTATAAAATAAATAAAAAATAATTAAAAACTATTGTCTTTTAATTAGCGACTTACATATCTATCGATATAGGTGTCTCTTCTAAAGTGGGGTATGTACCACAAATTATTTGTGATACTTCCTTTGAATATAATATAGGTAATCCTGAAGAAAATGAACTAATAATAACTTGTTAAATTCTTTTTTTTCTTTCAGATTATCTGTTGGGATAACAGGAACTACCCAGTCTTTAAGAAAAATGTTTTTTGGCTTGATTTAAAATTTTTTCTATCTGCTCATTAAATAAGCAGTTTAAATATTTTTTTTTACCAACATTTACTTAAGTAAAAAAATCTATGTTTATATTATTTTCTATATAAAAAAAAAATTACATAATTAATTTAGCAATTAGAAAATCATAATATACAATTACCTTTAAAAAATTCGTAAAGATGTAAAGAATCAATATTCTTTAAAAAAAGCTTTAATTGATCCGAAAGTTTCTAAATATAAAAAATAATATTGGTAAGTATACAAAATAAAAAAAAAGTTAATAAAATTAAAGTTTGTTACCTCTCCTCCTAGCAGCAATCAGGCTAGTCACGTTTCGAGGTACCTTGTCCGAAAAAAATGATCAAAAAATGGTCAAAAAGAGCATTAACCACAACTTTGTAGTGATGCCCTTTTAACAAAGCACTATCGGTAGGCAGTTCGAAAACTGGGACCGTAAATTTATAAGCGTCTTCATTTGTTTCAACTGGTTCTTCTGGTGTTTGTTCTACATTGAAGACGTTTAAAAATTTACTAATCAACCTAGTATTGAATTCCTCAATGATCTCAAGAGACCTTCCATATGAAATCCTTTTGGCATCTTCGAAGTTGATGCCTTTTTCTAAAAAAAAAATTATTAAAAAATATACAACTTAAACTTTATACGAGAACCCATGAAGATTTCATAAAGGAATAACATTTCCTTTTCGTACAAGAATTTATGCAATCTTGCATCCTCCATTATCTATTGTTAAATTTAACAGATTTGTACAAGTGCTTCTCGCAAAAGGAATAGATTGAGTGTTATATTTCTTGATATCATTTAGCAAGAAAATCTTACAAAGGGCTATCTCAGGGTCATAGTGTGCCACGGAAAGTTACTCACGTAATCAGGGGGTGAGTCAGGAAGGAATTCTTAGTTTAGTTAAGAAAATGTTATTTATACAACCTTGGGTCTTTGGATCAAGTTCAGTATTTAGTTAGAGAATATACATCTTATAGATGTTTATTTCATTTCTTCATTTGAATTTACCACAAAAATTATTTTCGAAAAAATTGTTTTACATGTACATCTATTGTTTGACTTTTTACATATTAAAGCAGTTATGTTTATGAATTTTGATTTTACAAAAAAAAATATTGTAAAAACACGAAATGTAGTAAATTATCTTACTACCCAGGGTTTATATAATGGGACACCAAAGATGACAGTCTCATTGTCTCAAACTATTCCGTATCTTAAGGTTTTACTCAAAAAATGGACCGTAGGGCTTGAGCCCACAAACCTAAGGTTAAGAGAATCTCATGCTCTATTGACTGAGCTATTCAGGCTTCCACACTTTTCTTTATAAATACCTTAAATACGATTTACAACAAAAACGTTTTAAAAGATAAATAAAGTAATAGACTTAAGCAGCAATAAAGCTGCTGCAGTCTAGTTTAAGTTTAAAAAAAAATCACATAGAAATCGCTATAATTATAATTCGTTAAGAATGTACCTTTAAGTTTAATGTTATTTTACTAAAATTACTGGTGCTTAAAATTATTTAAATCTTTAAAGTAATATAGCAAATTTTTTAATACAAGAAGAAATTTCAGTTTTAAAAAACTATTATGAAATTAATAACTTTGAAGAATATGTTGTAAAATTAAAAAAAATCAATTTTTGCCACACTGATATAAAATTTGGAAATGTTTTTGTGACAAAAATTAATGAATTAAATAATTATGCTAAATTTGTAAAAGTTCTGTCTGTTTTTACAACTGTGGATTTAAGAACATTACCATACCACAAAATCTTAAACATTAAAGTCATAAATGATGAAAAATTTATAATCAACAACATAACTGACTAATAATAATTTGTATTTAAATAAAATTTTTTATTTGTCAATTAAAAGGGATTATTTAATAATTAACAAAGTTTTAGTTTTTTAGACTGGCTAATACCGAGTTTTTTTACCTATAGCGCTGCAACGGACGAAAATTGTACTAAAATTTGCCAATTTTTGCTGTAATATAATTTTTCAGGGAGACACAAGGGGCGCAAAAACTAGATGAAAACTTTTTTAAAACTAGATGGCTCTCAATTTAGGTCGTTATCGATAGCTAATATTAATTAATATTAATTAATATTAATTACACTGAAAAAAAAATTTCAGCAAATTTGCTATCCTTTCCATTAGAGAAATTCAGCAAGTGGCTGAAATGTAGTTATTTTTTCTCTCACTACGTGGTTTCATGCTTAAATTGTGTTGAAATTCAAACTTTTTTACAATTTTATTGAAAACTTTTTACTATAGTAAAAAATTTTTACTTTTAAAACATGAGAAATTTAATTAATTAACATAATTATTTACAAAATTTACACCATTTATAACTATTGTTTTCAAAGTTTTATGAGATGCTAAAGTTGTTACTTTCAACTCTTAACTATCTACCCATATTTTGCTCTCTTTTAATCTCTTCAGTCTTTCTAAAAAACAATTCTCCATGTGACTAGCTGTATCTCTTTTTGAATCTTTGGTTATGTTTGCCTTCTGTCCAGGATCACTAAGGTCGAATATAGTTTTTTTTAGTACAAGAATAAATAAAATAAATATTATTTTATAGATAACAAAATAAAAAATTTATTTTTAAAAGATATTTCTGATATTTATGTGTTATATCATCTGAGTAATACGTTAGTATAAAGAGTAGTTATATAATTAGCAAATATTTGTGTATATTAGCAGTCCTGAAATTTTTGTAAAAATAAAAAAAACAAATCTTAAATTTTTACATTCTATTTCCGTTTCTTGAAAGTTAAATTTTAAAAAATTTAATTTTTGTTAAGAAAATATTCTTTTAAGTTTATTAAATTCAAGAAAGTATATAAGATGCCTATAAGATGATGTAGTGAAAACTTAAAACCATCATTTTAAATCAATTGAAAAGTCTATGTGTATTTATCCCAATTATCTAGCCAATAAAAAACCTTACAATGATTTGTTTAAAACTGCTAAATCCAAATATTTCATAAATAAATCGTTGCAGCAAATAACAGATACCCCTAAATCGGATAGCTACTATTATTAATTATATTTTTTCACTCTTTTAAATTCTCTTCTATAGAATATTGTTATTATCTGTTTGAAAGAGTAATTTAAAAATTATTAACAAATTCGATAATAATTAAATATTTTTTAACGAAAATGAAAAGTATGAACCTGTTGAAAATGAATTTTCATGTTACAAAGATGAAGATATTTATACGATTTAAGATGATTTGGCAAATGCTTATAATTTAAGGATGGAATTGTAATTCTGAATATAATTTTGAACTTAATTTTTTTTTAAACTTGTTTCTTAAATAACTATTTGTGGCCAGTTTAGCTAAAATAATCTTTTTAATTTTTTACTTTAATATAATA
Organism: Pyemotes zhonghuajia; assembly: GCA_025170145.1. NCBI lineage: Eukaryota > Metazoa > Arthropoda > Arachnida > Trombidiformes > Pyemotidae > Pyemotes > Pyemotes zhonghuajia. The sequence goes on from CM045844.1 coordinate 10,144,593, forward strand.
TTTCACTTAATTAATGTTAATCATTATAATTTTGATAGCAAATAACAGACTAAATTTTCTTTGTCTTAATTTTTTATTTTGCAAAGCTTGATTTTAATCAAATGTGGAATTTACCATTTTTAATAAAAATAAAGTCTGAATCATTTAAAAAAGTATTTTATTGATTTTAGTACCACCTTTGGCAAAAATACAAACTAAAACATAGTTAAAAACTAAGGTTTTTAAAAACCCAAGTTGATGTTTTGCCAAATTTCTTTTAGTGATTCACTAAAAAAAAATCCACTGGTTAAATACTATAGCAAATAATTTAGTGTAGTCATATAATATTACTAATATAATTATTAATTAAAAACTTTTTTATAATATAGTTATAATAAAATAAAACAAGAAATAATGCTTAAACTTATAATTGGTAATTTAAATTTTTAAAATATGAATCTAAAATTAAAATAAAATATATAATTAAAAAAATAATTATTAAGATAACTTAGTAACTCGTTTAATTGTGGCTTCTTTTTGATTTTAAATAAATGAATCTATCATTTATATTATTTTTAAGTAAAAATTAAATAAGAAAATTTGCTTTATAAAACTTTTTTTAATTTACTTTAATGTAAATATTATTAGTCGATAAGGTTTTGTGTTTTAAAGTATTGGATAATTTTATGTTAAAAAAAAGGGAACAGCAAAATGGTCTGAGTTACAGCAAATAATCTTATTGCCGACCGAAGCATAAAACTAAATCTTCTGATTGATTTTAAAGGCACATGAGAAGAGCAATTTCATAACCTTAAGATTTGTGACCACTTTGAATTATAGTTGAAACTAAATGTACAATGTTAATCGGATTTAATTAGATTCGACAATTATATTTATTTAAATTTTTTATTAAAATAGTAGCAACTACACAGTTTTTACGTATTCTTTCATGATTAAAAAATGTATTTAAAAATGAAAAATAAAATATCTAGAAAAGCATGATAATATTATATATATATATATACTATATATATACTACTATTTAATTTTAACCTAGTATTTGGCAAATCAACAGTTCTAATACTGTTAGTTTTAACAATATTTCCTGTTACAATCTCTATTAAGATCGATAACTTAATGCTAAGTAAAGAAAAATAATTTAAATTATTTGACATGTGCATTGCAGCATCACTATCCAACTACAACTTACTTGGATCTAAGTTAGTAGATGATAGAGTCGTAAAAGGTAAACATACTTATTTAGAAAATTTAAAGTCGTACCTCTTTGAATATTTAGTATCCACTTCACTTCACAAAAAACATTTCCTATTCTAAGAATCAATTCTTTCATTTATTCTCTATGATCTAGCTTTATTTTTTTTTACTCTTTTTGAAAAAAGAAACATAGCTCTTTGTTTGTTAGAATAGTCAGAAGATTTTTATGCATTTTATTAGTTGGATTAGTATAGATTTTACTAATGACGGCACTAAATTTACGGGCTTAAATTTAAAGAACTTTTGTAATTTCTCCAAATTCGAGATAAAATTCATAAAATAGTACATGAATATGCAGTTCAATGGGTCAAATTCAGTCAATTTTATTAAATGAAAGTTTAATTTATCTAACAGATAATAGAGCTTATTTATTCCGATTTCCTCAAATAATCTTTAGATAAATAATCAACATTCCTAGCAGTTACCAATAAAAATGTTGCCGGTGTAATGGCATGTGATAGAAATAAAATAATATTCCTCCTTATAGCATTATCAGCTGTCAAAAACTTTAGATCTAACTTATATTCTGGCGTATATTCACAATCCATTAGGTCAAATGAATTTAGCGAAATCAACCTATTCAACATTTAGATATTTATCTCGATTATTTGACAAATAGCATAAAAAAATAAAGATTCAAGCTGATCATACAGCTAACTTTTCTGGCAAGAAAGGTTGCTAATGGCTCATAACGTGATCAATTACTGGATTGACATTAATTAAAAAAAAACTTATAAAATTTAGACTTTTAATTCAATTTTTGACTATAAAAATATCATAAATGCCATATACCCATTTACTAAACAATATGTGAATGTGCAAAATTGAAGCATAATTTAATTTAAAATTAAATCAAAAATAATTTTTGTTTTTTAATTAATGAAAAAAATTTTGTAAATATTTTATAATATATTTTAATGCAAAACAATTAAATAAAATAAAAAATTTTATTTATTTATATAAACTGTTTAATAAGTACGTATGTTTTGAAATTAAACTATATAAAATTAATTATTCTGTAATAAATAAATAATATTTTTTATATACTAAATGTTATTGTATCAAAAGTATTTTTAATATTTAAAAAATATTTGTATTTATTTAGCAATATTTACTGAAAAAAACATAAATTATATTGTAGTCTTAATCTTTGAAATTTTCATTTATTTTAAATTTTAAAATTTATGTTTAGATTATTTTTCAATTACCGCTTAAAAATTTATTATTTACAAAAGGTATTTTTATATGTATAACGTTATAAATATTATTTTTATATTACAAATAAATTTTTCTATATTTATTTTCTTTAAATTTAAAACTAAAAATATATCTAAAATTTACATTAATTTATAAAACTAAAACTTTAAAAATATAAAGCCTAATATGTTTAGTAAACCTAACTATATATATTTTTAAATTATTACAACTAAAATAGTTTTAAAATAAAATTTTTATTTTGTTTTTCATAATTATAATATATAATAACATATAATATAATTCTAGTGTTAAAATTTTAATTTTTAATATTAAACATTAAGTCAAAGTACATATAATAGCTATCATCTGCTATGCCAAATTATTTTTAAAAATTAAGTAATAACGGGCATAAAATTTAATTAAATTTTTATTTATTTTATATATTTTAAATTATTTTTCTACAAATTTTTAAGAAATTTATAAAGAATTAATAAATAATATATATATAAATAATGTTTAATTTATATTCATAATAGTAATCTATATTTTATTTTTATTAATAAATTATTAAAACAAAATATATTTTTTTTTGTTCGTTTATTTGCTTTTCTGCATACATTGTTTAAAACTTGAGAAAAATTACTTAACACGCTACACGCTAATACGAGGTATCACTGATTACTCTCTGCTCTTGCTACAGGCTATGGTTTACATTTTTACAAAGAATTACAATGAATAAATTAATCAGGTATCAAGAAAAACTGTTTCTAACCACATGGTTTAACATGTTATTTCTCAACATTTTTTTTAAATATAAACACAATATTTATAAAAGAATAAAAAAAAAAATTTAAAAAAAATGCTTATTTAGCTTACAAAATTTTAAAACTTTAACTAATTAATTAAATTATTAAAAAATCAAAGAAAATTAAAAAAATAATTAATAATTTAATATTTATTTATTTTATAATTATATAATTTATTATTTTTTAAAGATTTAATTGATTTAAAATTTAATTAGAATTTTTTAAAGTTTAAAAATTAAAAAAATTTTATTAAAATCCATATTTAAGGTAAAACTCTTATATATTTTTTTCGTTTTTGTAAAAAAATAGTAAATTAATTTTTTTATTTTGTAATGTGTATTAAATTATTAGAACAAATATAAAAATTAAATTTACAATTACTAATACTTTATTCTTTATCAGATACATAATTTCGATTTGACTTTATTAAATACACATTAAATTAAACTATAAAAATTAATTCTCAAGAGTTTATTAGTATTAAAAATTAAAAATTTAAAGCTATAAACTTAATTAACGAAAGGTTACTAGCATTTAAAATAAATATAGGTTTGTTAAAGATTTTGGTACGCAAGTCTCGTATGAACATTTTAATTTAATATTGAATTTTTGAAATAGTCGAATTTAGTATTAGTAAAATTAAAGTTTAGTTTGGAATTTTACTCATAAAATATATATTTTTTTTTGTTTAAATGTACGCCACTTTCAATATTATATTTATATATTAAATTAAATCATAAATAATATTAATACTCCAATTTAAAATTTTTTCTCTTTTGTAAAGTAACTCTTTTATCATGATTGTACAACATTATAAGAATATTTTAATTTTAAATTTAATTATAAGACTTTCTATTAATTGTTTTTGTTTTAATTTGGATCAAAATCATAAAAGTTCTTTAATAAACAAAAGAAACAATGATATTTGTGATTTTAGTAGTTTAAAAAATTGTATTCAACTTTTCGAAGTGTTTGATGAAGATATCAATAATAAAACTCTTCCGATTTCAACTGAGCAATTATCATTTGCTTGCAAGTAATAAATTATTTTATATATTTAAACAATTTTTATAATATTCATATTTAATTTGTAATATTAAATTTTTTAGAGATTTTAATAAAGGAATATATTGTATACAACAGTATGAATCAAAATGTTTACGTAATTCTTCCAATAACATGTTTCAAATGTTATCTGTTAATGCAAATAAATTTATTAATGAACTTTGTAATGAACGAACAATGCAAAAAGGTATTCAAACAACTTGTTTGATTATATTAATAAGTTTTTTTGTAGAATTTCTTAGATATTCAAAATGTTATAAACATGTTTCTATACATGTTTCACAATGTAAAAAAGTATTGAATAACAATCTTGCAAATTATTCCAGCAATTTTATAATAGATCAAAATTTTTTTTTATGGAGTTCATGTTGGTAAGTCTAAATTTTTATTTTAGTCTATTTTTATTTTAATTTTATTTATTTATAGTGCTTTTAAGGAATTTCTTAAATGTAAATATTATTATGTTTTACGAAATTGTGGTCTAAAAGCATTGAACTTTATGAAAAAAAATTTAAATAAAATTACAAATTTTATTGATCCACAATGTAAATCTTATATTATTAAAAGAAAAAATTGTAAACAGTTTCCTTTAGAAAACAGTTTATATCTTAATTGGAATAATTCAAAAGATACATTTAACAATAGTGCTAATCAAGCAATTTTTTTTTATATTCAATTTTTACCATGTTTATTTATCTATTATTTAATTTACATTTAGCTTAGCTTTAATTTAATTTAAAATCATTTTTGTGTAAAAGCATGGTACTTATAATTTGATAAAACAACATAATAGTAAAAATGAATATAAATAAAGTTTTAATTATACAAATAACTTTTATTTATTTTTTTTTTTTATATTATTTAGTACAATTGTCTAGATAAAAATAATTATAATCTTTATTAACCATTTGATTAATTTAATTTTTAAGTACAAAAAATGAAAACTTTTCAATAATAAATTTGTAATAAAAGTTGAAACTGATTTCTTCATAATTATTTTAAAAAATCAATTTTTTATTTTTTCATTTTTAAAATTTATCTATTCCGAAATACATTTGCAAAGTATTTTCCAATCTTGATAATTGGAATCTTTAATACATTCTATAGTTGGCTCTGATTGAATACTCCAATTTTTATTATGAACCGTTTTTCTAAGATATTTTAATGTGCACGGTATTTTTGGCAAAGACCGAAAATTAAAAAGCAATCCTCTAGCCTAAAAAATAAAAAATTATTCACTAAAAGAAATCAATATTAAAAAAAAACAACCTTTTTTAAAACAAGTTGACAATCCATATTTAAACTTAAACTAGAGAAATGTAACAATACTTCATCTGATGATTTATTATGACGTAAAACATCTTCACCATATAATACAATAATGGCAACACATACAAAATATTGAAAATAGTTGGTTTCTAATTGTGCCCAGCAACATTCCCAAATTTTAAGAGATGATTCTTCATCAAATTCTCTTCGAAAACACAATAGCATCCATCTATGTACAAAAAGCATATCATTTAATTCAGTACAACCTTGAGTAAAAAATCGGTAATATTGATTTGCTAAAATTCTGAGTAATTCGCGAATAGTTGCAATGCAAAAATCAATGGAAAGATCATTTGGAGCACAAACAAAGTTTTTCTTTTCCAATAAACAAACAAAATTAAAAAATATTTCACATTCGAGATCAATTGTAACAAGTAAAGGTGCCAAAAGATCTGACATTCCTTGAGTATAACCAATTCGTTTATTGTAAATTGCATAGTTTAAAAGGATCCTTTCCATTTGTTGCATTTTTTTGTTATTTTGGCCAGCAAATAATGGATTTTTACGATCTGTTCTCGGTACATCCCTTTCAATGATACATTGATATTTGCGGTAAAACTCTTTTTTCTCTTCAGAATTCATGTTTTTACGTTTATTTTCTAATTCGTTATACAAAATCTGACCATAATGAATGATGGCATTTTTCTCTTTAGTAGTCGAATTAGGAGTAAATCTGTTGAGCAAATAAGGCCAAAATACAGATCTACAATTTTTAGATACTCCGGCAAAAAATACTCTAGTTTTAAATTTTTCAAAATCATATATTAATCTTCCGTCACTATCAAAAAATAATTCTACATCTTTTGATTCTAATGGCATGTGCTTTCCTTCTTCACAATGTTCTTCTGTATATAATAAGCTAGATAAATTAATTGTGTAAAAAAAAACGTTGTTTTCATAATTTTCAAAATGATCTTGTTTGGTGTTTTTTTTATTTAAGTAAGTTGAACTATAGTCGAAATCTAAGTCGGCATTGAAAATATTGTCTTCTAAACGTTTTTCAGAAGCAAGATAAGCAATATTTTCTTCTGAACCGAATAATGTAGAGTTTTTTAAACTGAAAAGAAAATCCCATTCATCCAAAACTTTGCTTAATTTATCTAGTCCGTCATGATGAAAATGAAAAACTTTAAATTTGGAATCATTACTGCCTATGACAAGATGACCAGAAGTGAATTTTTTCATAAGATGCGCATTGTGACCATTGTTATTTTCATCATCGCTAAGTACGACTGAATTAGTATTAAAAAACAGCCTGATAGATCTGATATTTTTGATGTCGATGGTGAAAATTTGACTTTCCACTTGAGTGAACAAACTTTGACTGCACTTTTGGTTGGACAAAGAGTTGGAACGTTTGAAGAGACTAGGTGGAATGTCGGACTTGGAGTTTGGACAGGTGACATTTTGCAGAGATTTGGACTTGTAGAAACGGATGGAAGGTGATTTGGAGTCAGTTTGAAGAAAAGCGTTGCGACGGTGCATTGGGTTGGAGGTATTGCCGTGTAGCAGAAGATTGGGAATCCAAGCGATGATCAAAGTGTAGAAGTTTTGGGTGGCATTGAGCGAAGAGAAATTAGAAAGAGGGGTTTTGAAGACCACCTCGTGTTGAGTTGGCGGATGGGAAAAATGTTTTTGGATTTTGATACTGAAATAGCCAGGAGTGCAATGAGTAGAGAAGGGTGTCTGAGTGGAGGTTTCGCTCAGATGGACACAAACATTGTTTTTGCTGAACAGAATGTCTCCATCAGCAAGAGAAGTAATTTTGGCGCGAGCCCGTTGTCGGTGTCTGGCTTTGAAATCGTAAGAGATGTACTCATTGTAAAATTTGGTGGCTTTCTTGTAGAAAGAGTCACTGAGCGAATTCATTTTGGCCAATAAAGGCCGTGCAAGATCACTTGGCTTATTTCGAACCACGTGTAACAGATGAGTTCATCACAGCGGTCAGGTGAATTTGTGGTGACAATTAGACTGGCCCGAATCAACTCTGGACCGACTGTAAACATGCAACTGCCATGGTTTCGAACATTTAAGATTTGCGCACTTGTTATATATGGCCAAAGTTTACCACCAGCGTAACCAAGCAACTGGATGGCAAGCTTAGAAAAAGAAGCGCTCAAGATTAATAAGGTCGGCTTAGCTAATCTCGGTGATTGTACAATCTAAGCAAACAAAAGCCTTTGTTTTTGCTTGTTGTCTAGCATCAGCTGTGGTCCAGCAACAAACTAAGCCAGCAACAAACTAAACCAGCAACTAACTAAGCCAGCAACAAACTAAACCAGCTACTAACTAAGCCGGCAACAAACTAAACCAGCAACTAACTAAGCCGGCAACAAACTAAACCAGCAACAAACTAAACCAGCAACAAACTAAACCAGCAACAAACTAAGCCAGCAACAATCTCTTTTCTTTCATCAGCTCTTCATCGTAATCTCTACACAACAAATCATCTGACGGCCACCACTCAGGAAGATGCACTTCAATTATCAAACTTGAATCTCCATTCCGCAATCTCATTTTTTTCGCACTTTCAAAACATTCCTCATTCAAAATTGACAAATTAAACACACCTAATCCATATTTTCCCACCTTGTTCAAAAAACGACCCACTGCTTTTTTCTCAAGATAAAATTTACAATTTCTGCCAATTCCATCGCTTCCTTCTTCTACTCTAAACGGTAAAACTCTTTTGTTCAAGTTTCTCCGTCCATAAACTCTGCTCGTTGGACCAGCTCCCAAATAACAACCCTTCACCAATGAAATATTGTTCAGATAATCTGCGTTCATTTCCAGCAAAAAGTTTCTCCCATGCTCGTAATCTTGCAATCCTTCCGGTATTCCTAGCTGGTACCGATAAGTGTGGTAATGTCTTATGCTTTGTTCTTGCAGTCTGCTATCAGGTAAAAATGCACTTAAAAACTGCTTTAATTTCTCAAATGAATCAATTGGTCCGTATGAAATGAACCTGTAGCCCATACTCTTCAATCGCGGATCGTTTACCAAAATAAAGTTTTCACTCACAATTTCTTCTATTTTTTTTAACCTTGGCTTGTTCAAATCAGGATAAATGGCAAACAAATTGTAGTTACACATTACTTCAATCCATACATCCTCTTTAATTCTTCTTGAATATAAAGTTTTAGCCACATTTCTTACCAGTTGCGAATCACATTCAATAATTAGTGTTTCCTCTACCTTTACATCTTTGTACTTGCTGGCCAAATTTTCTAGTTTTCTAATTCTTTTATTGCTTTTTTGTTCATCTTCTTTTCCAATGCATTCAATAAATCTTTTTCCATAATTTTTATAAGTTAAACCATTTAAAATTAACTCCTTATCGAATACATCACCGTTAAGTTTATAAATCAAGAAATCACTCAACACTTTTCCATTTGAGTTCACAAGCAGTGAACCTTGACAATTAAAATTCTCTTGAATATTATTTGTGGTTAACATCTGAATAAAACTAAAAGTATCTCTTCCAGTCACTTTAATCAATGATCTATTTCTTAAATTCACCACATTTAAACAAGAATCATATGATGAAAAAAACTTCTTATTTAGCAAAAAACAATTTAAATTAAGCACTTTTTTTCTAAAATAAAACATATTGAAAACTAAAAAGTTAATAATAATCAAATTAACTTCTAATTTAAAAATTTCTATACAAAAACTAAAATAATTAAATTTAAATTATCGTAAACAAAACCTAGAACACGAGTTTTTATTTGTAATTAATGAAAAAGTCCCTTTTTAATGTTTTATTTACATTTGTTTACATGTGGTTTTAATTTTCTATTTAAATTCAAATGTTTTGGCATAACTTTTGATTTAAGCATAATTGCTATGTCTTTTTTATTTAGATCACCTTTGGTTTTTTTGAAACCTTTAAACAATGGCAATATAAATCAAATTTTAACTAAACGTTTTTTAAACACAACAACTGTGTCATTACAAAAAGATGCACTTGAATCTAAAGAAACTGATGAAAAAGAGAATCAGGTCAAAGAAAGAAAAATAATTAAAGACTACTCTCATAATCCTAATGGATTAATGGAATTTTTTGATAATCCTAAAAATTGGAATGAACAAGATGTTCCAACAGGTTTGATTAGTAAATTCTTTTAAATTTGCATTAAAAATTTAAATTAATTAAATTAGGAAGGCCGTGGAAAGTGGAAGAACTTAGAATTAAATCCAACTCAGATTTACATAAGCTTTGGTTTGTTTTACTGAAAGAGCAAAATATGCTTTTGACAATGGAAGAAGCTCATAAAAAAGTTAATCGCGTTTTTCCTTCTGAAGAAAGAATCTATAAAGTCAAGGAAAGTATGAGAAACATTGAATTTGTAGTAAGAGAAAGAAATAGAGCTTATTGGCAATTGGAAGTATCAAAAGACGAGACTGGTGAACGTCCATATGCGTTTAGAAAAGATACTTTTGGAAGATATTATTGGTAAATAAAAAAAATTAAAATTTTTTTTAAAATATCCCTAATTTTATTTTTTATTTAGGAGACCATGCAATGAACATTTAGTTCCATTACATATGAATGTTAAATGGAAACTGATTAATGGACCAGGAAGCGGCTCGCTTGTAGCAGAATTTATGAAAAGATTCAAAGAAAAAAACGCAGTTATGAAAAGATTTAAAAGAATGCAAGAAGGCTATCACATTAGGCAATTATTAAGAAGGTTCCCAAATTTAGATATTGAAAATTTGAAAGAGAAATATCCTAATCATCCAATTGATAAATACAAGAAAAACTTAGATTTTTATAAAGAACCAGAAATCATATCAAAATACTTTAGTCATCATAGAAGATTTTAAAATTTCTTTAATAAAATTTGAAATCCACTAGTTTACAAATAAATGCAAATATAAAAAAAAAAAAATAAATAAATATTAAAGAAAAATTTGTATCTTTTTTACAATTTGTGATGTCAGAATAGAAAAAACTAAGCTTTTGAAACATGTTTATTGCAACTTATTCAGCAATGGAGTATAAAAGTATCAAATTTATCGAAATGTTTTGGAGTAATGGCAATGATTAATTTATAGCTTATCCAAAAGCCAAGCACCAAAGTTACCGTTCAGCCTCAGCAAAGATTTGGTGTGCTTAATAATGTCTTCCAATGGTGGCCTTAAACAGCAACCATCTGCTTCACTTTGTATAATGGCATTATTAAGCTGTAAACACACCTGTTCTCGCTCAGATGGCTGCAGCTGCCAGCCTATTGGAGAACTAGATGGATCAGCATAGGCTAGTAAGCTAAACGCATCACAAAGCATCTTCTTATTTTTTTCATTTGGCCCAAATTGCTTTTTTAACATTTGTGACAGGGAATGAAGCTCTTTGCCAAAAGCCAGTATTTGTGGTAATTTTGTGTTTTGGTCTGTGCTGTTGTTGTTTTCATTTTCGTTTAATTTGTTACCGTTGCATTCTGAACCATCTTCTGATGTAATTTCAGTCTTTTTATTGTAACTTTCCGGGTCATCAATTTCCATAGTTTCATTATTGGTGCTTGTACCATTGCAATCTCCGTTTGAAGAATTCACTTTTGGTTCGAAGTTGTCGACGCCATTAATCATTTCTACAAATTGCCTACATTTAAGCGCAAATAAAAGGTTTGGATTATCTTTTAAAACGGTGGGATATAATTTATTGGTTAATTGAATGGCCTCTCCTATTTTACCAGCTAAAACTAACTGTTGAATTCTCAATCTTTGTTTAATTGCGGCTATGTTCACTTTAAATTCCTGTTTAGATGAAGCGCTAAATACTTCGGCCGTATCACAATAACCATTGTGAATTAGCCAAGTTTGAATGATTTTATTAATTGTACATTGCCACTTATTGTATTTTACTGGAAAATTAATAATATTCATTGTTACTCTTTGTTTAAGTTCCTGAATATCTTGCTGGATGTCATATACAAACGGTTCTAAGCCAAAATTTGCCTCAATTTTTTCACCAGGCGTTTGCAACCCCACAGTTGGATAAAGTGGAGAATTCGTAAGGTCTGTGAAAGCTACTCCTAAACTCATACCGTTTTTGGTGTAAAAGCATTTATTTTCAACTAAATTAAAGCCACATCCAATTATGTCGTTTGTGGTAAACTTGGGTCCGTATTGTTGGCCTGTTCCACTGCTATTGAAAGAATGACCATCATCGCCGTGATATCCATAAGACTGTTTATCCCAGCCAGGAAGTCTTTGCAAATTAACAGTTTGCGCAGCTAGACCAATGCCCATATAGCCATCTCTTCCTTTACATACCACTTTAATTTCATAATAATATAATAAACAAGATTGTGGAATAGGCTTTTGAGCTCTGACTGAAGCTGCGTCTGAATGTCCTTTACCAGCTCCCTTGTAATGTACTTTAAGATTATTATTGGATAAAGAAATATAGTTTGCCTTGTCTTTTGAAGACCAGCACATTGGAAGTTCGTTTAAATCTGTAAAAGGATACAGTGCGCGAAGTCTAGCTAATCCAGCTTCTTTGGCTTTGTCTTCATCATTTTGATATGGTAGTTGTTCTTCATTGGCAGAAAACATTTTAGAGTCTTTCGTTTCAAAATATGTATTAACAGCTGCGTAAAAAGCGTCTATTTCACTCATTTTAGCATAAACAGTTGATCAATATTATCTAGAAAAAGAACAAAATCAGAAGAGAGTTGTTTTTTAGGTAGCGAATAAGCTTGGCCAGAGTGGCACAAAAATAGAGATTTTAAACTGAAATGATTTCTTGGTTTGGACCAAGCCCAAGTCTTTACCTAATTTAGGCTTAGTTTCAATTAAAAACACTCAAGACTTACTGAAAAGTTCAAAAAATCTCAAAACCAAGAATGTAAACACAGGACCGTTTATATAGCACAAGTAACTTTCGCTTTTGCTAGCAATGCAGGTCCGATGGATTGAAGATCAGACTGGCCGTCAGCAATAGCAAAGGTTGAGATCAAGGTGGAAAATGGATCCGAATCAAGTAAAATGTTTAACTAAATTAACATCTGATTAGGAAAACAAAACTTTCTTTAAATCGTGACAATAGCTTTGAATGAATTGCGTATTGTGGGGAACGTTAACTAATTACGCTTATCACGGTTCGATGCGCATGTCAGTGATTTGTTTAGAGTAACAGCTGACTTACCATTTGTTTCTTGGGATCACTTCGGTCAAGTTATCGGAATTGATCTTAATTTATAATTTATAGCTGTTGTACTAATTCGACATCTGGTTTAAGAAACCATGTTCCGAGCAGTGCCTAAAACTGTAGCTCCGTACTTAAACACTGAGCCTATTTCCCACACTGCAAAGGTCAAATCTCTTTACAAGCGCATCTTGCAAAACACCAAAGCATGGACATTGCCAGATATGTATGTCATGTTTTTTTAATTCTCATTTTATTTATTCTAACTCTTTGTCCTTAATTTGTGGACTTTTGTAGTTGTGAATTTAGGTACCAAGCTGTGAAAGTGAGACAAGAGTTTGAAAAAAATCGAAACATCAAAGACTTTAGACAAGTCAAAATCCTAATGGATAAAACTGAAGAAGAATTGTTTCAAAATTTACACCCAATTCCTCTTAAATATCCTTACTCTCCTGGAGGAGTGTGCTACGATCGGGAAGACAATTTTTCTGACTGGGTTCTAGATTATTGGCATCCTTTGGAAAAAGCTCAGTATCCTTACTATTTCGCCAAAAGAGAGCAGCGAAAACTTGAATACATCAAACTTTATGAAGAGGAGTTCGGTAATGCGGAAAAAAATTTAAATATTGAAACTTACAATTATTTGGAAAAGGAAGAAACAAAAAATGAAAAGTAATTTCATTTTAAAAACTATTGAAAAATAAACCTTTTTAATTATAAATAGATGTGTGTTTATTTTCTACAATTGATCACATTAGATATTTATTACACGACTTAGTTTTTGTACACGATTTAATAAGATATCACCTTGTTTGATACAAGCTTGATATTGGTAATTTTTAGTATCTGGACGATTTGTTTCCACAATTTCATTGACTTTATCAATTTTGCAATGTAATCTTCCAGCAGCAATAAATTTTGCCAATTCTTTATCTATAAATGGCACTGTTACTCCAAAAGTTACTGCCATATATTCTAACGTTAAACTTCTATAAGATTGCAAAAGTTGATTGTAAGCTAAAATTCTCATCTCTCTAACATAGTATCTGTAATGAGGTGCAAATAACCTGTCTTTTTTCAAAAAATTATCTACCCAAGCTAATTTAATAAAAAAGGTTTTATATTCACAGTTGAAAAAGGAGAATAAATATTCGCGTATATCTGGACGGCTATGTAATACCTCCAGAATTTCAGCACCTTTAACTACTTTTTCTCTTAGATCCACTCTATCTAAAGAAATCATACTACAAATAACAGTGTATGTGACAAATGTTTTGTAATCTGTTAATTCGTAACATGTAAAAGTAGATATTGTTTCAAGAAATAGTTTTGTTGCTGTTTTAAAATCTCTGATTGCAAATGAGTACATTCCTTGATAAACACGAAGTCTGTTTCTTCTATCCCAATCACCACCTTCCTCAATTAAAGATTTAGCTTTTTCAATATTACGTGAGATTATGTCATGATCCATGTAAAAAAGTCCAATTCGGATAATATGAAAGATGATGTCCAATTTGTTTCCAATAGAGCCTGTTTTTTCAAAAGTTTTTCTGAATGCACTTAGCGCTAATTCCTTGTCACCAATCAAACTTAGATATTCAGCTTTAGCCAAATTGGCTTCTCTTACTTCCATTTCACCAAGATTTTTTTCGGCATCTTCAATGTTTTCCTCAAATTTGCGTAATTTTTCTTCATTTTCTTTTTTCATTTGGTCAAGCAAAACGTTATCAACAGGCCATTTTAATTCCTCGCAAACCTTTTATAGAGTAAAAATTTTAATGCAAAAAGCTATTGCAAGATTATTTTAATCATCTTACCTCTAAATAAAACGGAGCCATATTGTTTTCCTTAATTGCATTAAGCAAAAGGGTCTTGGTTTTTGCATATTCTTCAGTAAAATCATCGGTTGTTGTCAATATGTATTTCCACTGAGCATAATCCAGATTCGGATTTTTGGCCAAGCTCTCATCTTCCATGTTTTCCAATGGCATCTTTAAATAGTTAATGGACCAAAAAATAGTAGTAAATTTGAAATAACCAAAAGATAATAAATTGCCAGTAACAAGGCACAAATACTTTCAAAACAAAAAGGCGTAAGTGATTCAGCTTATTTGCAATTGCGGCGGGCTATTTGAAATGCGTGTTTGCAAACAGGTGCTAAAACAAGACTTTGAAGGCGTTATTCAAAAGCTAGGACTTGTCTCATCAATAAACACACAAGACAAAAATACGATTTTGAAACTAAACTTTAAAAAATTTATAATGATATTGACAAATTTACATTGGCGAAAGTGAAAGTATTTCTATAAGTGAAATTTTTATAAAAAATTAAAACAAATAATGTTGATTGGCTATCTTCTTTGCTTTTTGTGTGATTTAGGACTTTCTTCATATCCTCTCTTCTTCGTCTTACTACTGCTACTAGAATGCTTCGAATGTTTGCTAGAAGGCATTGTTCTTCTGCCTCCAGTATCTTGCTCCATTTCCTTCTCTCTATCCGCTATTCTGGCTTCTTCTTCAAGTTCAGACCAACTCTTTCCGCTTTCTTCGCTACTGCCACCTTCTTCATCGTCAAAATCGGAATCACTTTCGGTTATTTCATCTTCTTCAGAATCTGATTCGCTTTCATCTACATCTGACTCTGAAGGACTGTACTTCTCATCTTCTTCGTCTTCCTCGTCCTCCACCTCAGCTTCTTCGTCACTCTCCGGGTCTAAAAATGTCCAACCTCCTTGCTCGAAAAATCCTTGTGGGTCATCCGTTATAGTTTTCATAATTTTAGTCCAATTCAAGCTTTGCGGTCCTTCAGTGTATCTAATGTCACACGAAGTAAGCCATTCTTTAACTCGATCCAATTGAGCCATCGGAACTGCGTTTACATTTACAACTTTTCTATTATAATCTTTAAAAATGAACACCATGTCAAAATTTTTCAATTGGAAATTTACTCTTTCAAAGTGAATTAACTCAATTTCATCTAAAGTGATCACAAATGGAGGCCAATCAGTTAAATTAACAATGCAAGCAGATGTGGGCTGCAATAGGACAATACTTCGAAACGGCACTCCTGGAAAAGATAAGTCTCTAAAAGGCACTTCAAATTCAATGTATTGTTTGGTCATCTGTTCAACTTTGTCACAGAAAAGTTTAAAAGCTGACTTTAATTTTTGTCTTAATTCGCGCTCAGCCTGCTCAGCAGCTAAATCATCTCTATCGTGCATATGCTGATGTTTGCCTAAATCTGTAGTGATTTCTCCCACTTCAGTATAAAATTGAACATCAACATGTTTTTTTTTGCCAAACATTATGGCATTTTTTAAAGTAAAGTGAATTAAAATAATCATTTCACTATCACAAGGTTGGTAAAATGCGTGTTTTATATTATTATAAAGAAGATCAACTTTATCTCCCCTGATAGAGGTGTATCTAAAACCATTGACATGTGCTTCTAAAAGACCATTTATCCTTTTTGAATAAATATTCGGTCTGATGTATAAATCTTTAAGTTTTGGATTACCCTTATTATTACTTAAAACTAAATTATCTTGTTTCACTATGCCTTCCATTTCTTTTTCTTCAGCTTCTCTTGTTTTAAATTTTTTTTGCACCTCTTTAATTAATCTAAATGCGGCATTTAAATTGGAAGATGGAGCTGAAATTTCACCTGGTTCTTTAACATTAGTACTTCTGTAAGTTATTTCTTTTAAAAAGGTTGCTTCTGGCGATCCATAAGTTATATCACTTTTGCCTAAAGTAGAACCAGGATGAAAAAAATTAATTCTTAAATATGTATAGTCTCCTTCAACTGATTGGGATATATTTTTAATTGTGGATATATGAAATGGGGTGGATATTCCATATATTGGAAGCACAACTGTTTCATATTTTTTATCGACAAATATTTTCAATTCTTTAATTTGATCTTCATTAGGCATATGATTTATAGATTTGTATGAAATGGCAGCTTTTCTAGCTTTTTGTTCTTTTGAGGATCCAGTTTTTTGAGCTAATCGTTCCATTGCTTCTTTATTAAGTTTTTCAGCCAACTCTTTCTGTTTTATTTTTCTTTTCTCTTCAGTAGATTGTTCTGCTCTCAATTTGGTTTCTAAAATGGCATTATTTCTTCGACCTCTAGCAAGTATCGTATCTTCTGTTACAATATCATCTTTTTCATCTTCAACTTCAGACTCTTCATCATCAGCTTTAATAAAAATAGCAATATTTTTAACTTTTTTTTTACTATTTGTTAATATTTCGGCTGGTCTGTCTCCATTAACTAAAACAGTGTCTCCAATAAATAAAGAATATTTTTGAGACAAAACATCTTTAGTATCATTGGTCAAATTAGAAAAACCAATTGAAATGTTAAAAACCATTCCTTTTTTAACAACAGCAGTATTTTTGGCAGTAATATTAAGTGATGCTTCTTTAAATTCTACGCCCATAATAAATCCTACATTTTTAGTAACTTTGTCTAAAAGATTTTTGTCATATTTTTCAATTAAACCAATTACATGATTATAAACATCACAAAACCTGACTCCATCTTGGAGTTTTTGTAAAATGGCTTCTTCTAAAGAAACTAAGAATTCATATAACTTTTGCTGTTCTTCAGTTGGACTAACTAATATGGTTCTGACAATGTTAGAGCAATAATGTTTGTATCTTGCACCAAAAGCGCAAATAATGGTTCCAAAATGAATATTGTTTTTGTCACTATAAGAATAAAAAAGTTAAAAAAAGTAAAATTAAAGCGTAATTAATTATTTTACTTAGTAGCGCTGAATTTTAGATTATAATTTCCGCCAGATTGAAAAAGAGGTGTATAACACAGCTCAATTTGATTTTTATCTATATTTTTAATATACTTTTTGTCTTCAATAACTTTTTCGACTGATTCAGCCAATTTGGTATGTTTAACTTTTCTCTCGGAATCAATAATGTCAGTTAGCTGTTCTTTGACATATTTGTTGAAAATCTCAACAGTAACTGCGCTTGCTTTTTTAATTAATTCAAGTTCAGATTCTTCTTTAGGAGCCATAATATAACCAAAAGCGGGAGAAACGTCAACAGTTTCGTAGGACAAGCTAGCATATAATTTTCTGAAGTCCACAATGAAATCGTTGTTGAACTTGTCTTTAACAAATTCTCCGACAACTTTTTTTTCGTTTCCTTTCTTGATGGCCTGAATGAGTTTTTCAAAATTGGTTTTGTCTTTTTCGCTTTTGTCCCTGACAAGAAGAGTGATTGGAGGAATGTCTTGGTTGTTTTCTTTGAAGGACTCGATTTGCTTGATGAATTCAATTTTCACTCTACTACTGAGCACATGGATAGCTTGTTTGCTGAAGACAATAATGGTGTCAGTGAGTTCGTAGCCAAAAAGCCAGACCTAGCAATAAAAGAATGTTTAAATACGCGGAGAAGACACATGTGAGCTACCTGCAAAGCCTTGGACTTGCTGTAGACCACTTCATCGTCCACACCGACAGCAACAAGAATGGTATTGGGAATTTTGAGAGAGAAAGTTTCTTCAGTTGGTTCCTGTAAACACAAAAAGACAGATGTAAAAAGATGACAAAAGTGTGGCACTTACATTCCATGCTTTGTACATTTGGCGCAGCCTGCGGAAGAAGGCATCCTTATCAAACGTTGGATTGGGACTGGCCATGTTGGCCTCAGCACAAGGTTAGAACGTGGTCAGAAGATGATATTGTGATCAGCCGAAGATCCAAGTGATCAAGCAGATGAATTGCTGGCGAAATTGGTTATTTAAGGCGAGCGGCAAAAGAATGGCTAGTGTGCTGCAAACAGACTGCGCGGTAAAAGCAATCAAATACTCGGGGCTTTTTCAAAATCTAACAGTTTCGGTTCGGCTGAAAGAGAGCGCCAAATCTAGTTACAATCAACTTTTGCATCCCTTTAATCATTTTCAGTCACTTCCAGTCACTTTTAACTACCTTCTTCTGTTCTCTATCTCTGCGTTTTAAATGCAGGTTTAAAAAAAGTGCCACAATTTATTCTTATTTTCATTTTTGGCTGCCACTTTCTATCTTTCTAATTTCTTCAATATTCGCTTTCAATCGTCTTTTATAGTCTCTTGTTGCCTTTTCAGTGTCTCGCAGTCTTTTACAATTCTCGCAATCTTTTACAGTTTCTCACAGTCTTTTACAGTTTTTCACACGTCTTTAAACAGTCTCCCTTGCCGTTTTTTGCAATCCTTTGCAACTTCCATATTCTCCTTTATTTTTTCTACTTTCTTCCAGTCTAATTTTTATTCTAATTTTACTCAGATCACTTTTCTAATTCCTACCCTAATTCCTGCCCTGAGTCCTACCCTGATCCTTACCCTGATCCTTACCCTGATCCTTGCCCTGATCCCTACCCTGATCCTTATCTTAATCCCTGCCCTAGTCCCTACTTTAATCTTTCAAAGCCTTGTCTGTTTCAGTTCAATTTTCAAAACCTCTTTCAACCCCCTTAAAACATCTTATGATTGCTTCAAATAAAAATGATTATCTTAACTAGTTGATCTAATTAAACAATTCAAATGGGACTTGCTCATGTCTTATTTGCGCAGAACTTTTTTCAAAATAAGCGCTTCACTCACGTGACTATGTTTGTTTATTTTTTGTAGATGAAATTCGGCGAGCAAAGTGGACTTTCTGTTGGCGCTGTGAAAGTTTTGGTCAGAGAACGAAACAATACCAGAGCTGCTTTAAGACGAAGATCAAGACGGTCAAAGACAATTGCAGGATTAGCAAGAATTTACAACATTTTTCATTTGCACATTTCAGGGTTTGAATTTCAAATATTCCAATTTACGAACGTTTGAATATCCTTATTATTTAAAACATCAGAGAATCTAAATTTAAGAATTTCAATTTTATGGAATTTGATTATCATTGAATTTAAACATCACGGCGTGTGCAACAGCATCTAAATGTAATAGCATTTTGAATTTATTTGGATTGAACAGCTTTTAAATTGAACAGCTTTTAAATTGAACAGCTTTTAAATTGAACAGCTTTTGAATTAAACAGCTTTGAAATGGAACAGTTTAAAAATTGAACAGTATTTGAATCGAACAGCATTTCAATTGGAAGCTTTGGAATATTTTAGCATTTAATTATTTAACTATTCATATGTCTGATTATTTAGTGTTGATTATATTGTCTTGGCATTTATTTGTCTTGAAATAGAATTATTATAGTGCCGAATTATTTTGGTGTTTTATTATTTTTATATTCAATTATATTTTAGTAACCTTGCTTCTACGTTTGAACAATCTTAAATTAAATCTTGACCAATGTTTGAATATTTGAGTGTTTGATTGGAGATTTAGAAAAGTGATTTTAACCAAATAGTAATTGCTTCGTGTTGGTGAAGGCAATTGACAGAGACTGGCTGCGCAACTGCAACAACTAATTTTGATTAAGCCAGTGTCAACTCTTCCCTACTGTCACATGTGTTCAGGTGTAGTTCTGACCGTGTTTGTATCAATCTGGTTTGCATATATTTTTGTCAGGTAATCTGAACTAATGTCAATTTATCTGAGACAACAAGCAATTATTCCTGAGAGTTGTAGTTTAGATTGCTTAATTCTTCAGTCATGTTTTAATGATTAGTTTACTATTCCAAGCTTATCGGCCTTTAATCTTATGCTAATCCTTAACTAATCTTTGGCATGCAAAACAACTTACCTGCACCATCGGCTTAGCCACTGCAGCCGTCTACATTTCGGCTGGCAGTTGTTTGTTGTGATAGTGTTGCAACTATGTTTTGACCATCTTGTATTGTGTTGTGATGATGGTTGTCCTTGCTTGATGTTGTCAATAGTTTTGGTGTCTTGCTATGAGCTTGTTGCTGTGTTGATGATGTTGCCATCATGTGCCCCGGCTGTAGACGATTGCAGCTGATTTGCAGACGATATTCAGGCGATATTCAGGCGATATTTCTAGCGATATTTGAGGCAATAATTTGAAATTCTGAAGCTGCCGTTAATTTGCTTGCAGATTTCACATTGCTATTGTTTTCTTATGCGAATTGCATGTCTTATTGGTGCTTTACCATTGAAGCCATTGTGCCATCGCTCTATTAGTAATGTTCAGCGTTCGCTAATTGTCTAATTTCAATCTTGATCCCGAATCTAGATTTCAACCGAGCCGTGAGAACCAGCTCAACCAGCCAGTTGGTTACGAAAACATACTTAAGATTTTATTTTGAATCATTTTTGTTTTGTTTATTTTTGATTTTCAAACGGAATAATTTTTTTTTAAACAAAACAAACAACAACTAAGTTTGCTGAAACCGAGAGATTTGCTTGATTAACCATGGGCGCTTTACTAGACAAACCTTTGACACAGAAGCATATCGATAAAGGTGAAGGAAATGGACTCAGTTATTGTATCAGCTCAATGCAGGGTTGGAGGCCTGAAATGGAAGATGCTCATGCTGTGATGATCGGCTTGAAAGGATTGAAGGATTGGAGTTTTTTTGCAATATTTGATGGGCATGCAGGAACCTATGTATCTCAGTATTGTTCTGAGCATTTGCTGGATGTGATTCTGGAGACGGATGAGTTCAAGGAGATTGTTGCGTTGAACGAGTTCAAAGAGGAGCACATAAAGAAAATTCGAGCCGGCATTAAAGAAGGCTTTTTGGCCATAGACCAAAAAATGCTGATTTCGCCCGACGTAGAGTCGGGGCAAGACAAGAGTGGTTCGACGGCCATCTGTGCTTTTGTCACGCCCACACACATCTTTTTCATCAACTGTGGTGATTCTCGGGCTGTTCTGTGCCGATCCGCCATGGTGGTTTTACAGACTGTCGACCACAAGCCATACAACACTAATGAAAAAAAGAGGATCCATAATGCCGGTGGATCAGTAATGATACAACGTGTCAATGGCTCTCTGGCCGTGTCTAGAGCCTTAGGTGATTACGAGTACAAGCAATGCAAAAACCTGCCTCCTTTTGAGCAACTTGTCTCGCCTGAACCAGAAATTTCAGTCAAAGTACGTGACAATGAAAATGATGAGTTTGTTGTTCTTGCTTGCGATGGCATTTGGGACGTGATGAGCAACGAAGACGTGTGTATGTATATAAGATACCAGCTACAATTGGGTGTCAGTATTGAAGACATCACATCATCTGTTCTAGATGTGTGCTTACATAAGGCAAGTTTTTCACACCTCTTTCACTTCACCTTTTTATAACTTATTTTTTACTCTTCTTTTTTTTAGGGAAGTAGAGATAACATGAGTATTGCTCTAATTCTTCTTCCAGGAGCTCCTAAAATTGACGAACAAGTGCAAGATAATGATAAGAAAATTAATAAAAATCTTGAAATTGAAATAGAAGAACTCCTCAAAGATGATCCTAATGCCACTATTCATGACATTGTCCGCAAACTAGAAGACGGCTGTTTCTTATATTTGCCTCCAGGAGCTGGATTTGATGGAAAAAAACGATTTATTGAGGAATATTTTAAAGAAAAGACAGAGAAAAAAGTCGATATTGTAGAGGATTTACTAGTGAAAGAATAAGTTACTTATTCTTCATTTAAGTGAAAAAGGGGCGATTGTTATAAAATTCATCTAAAATACATTTTACATAATATTTTGAGCTTTTTTGTTTAATTTTTCTTGCACTCAAGTAAAAACTCATTGAAATTCATAAATTGGAAAGACCATTGTTTTTTAATTTATTTGAAACTAAAACATCTTAGAAAGAAAGTGTTTTTTAGTTTGTTGTAAAAAATACAGAGAATCATTTTGTATGTAATATAATATGCAAAATCTATTTTATTTTATTTTTCAAAGTTTGCTAATGAAAAAGTCGAAGTGTAAATTTTAAAATTTGTATCACATTTAATGATTAAATTTTAGCCAGCATTTATACAACAAACGCATAGCAATTTAATAAATAGTAATTTTTGATGGGCTGAGTAATTTCTTTTTCAGAATTGACAGAAAATTGTAACATAAACTAAGCTTTATATAATTTCAGCTCTTGTCATGTTTCACTTACATAAAAATTGTTAAAAAACTTTTAAACACATAAACGGCATAAAATAAAAACTTTTAAATTATATTATTTAAAGTGTTTTGTACCAATTTAGCATTTGTACCTCAATGCAAAACAATTGTAATGAGAAAACTTCTACAAATAAGTTTAATAAAAATTTACAAAAAACAAACATAAATTGTGATGTTGATTAAAAAAAGATAAAAAAAATTTCACCTTAACCTAAGTGAATCACAACCAAGTTGCTTGTAAAAAAAAAAATAATAATATGCTAAAATAAATTCAGTTTGATTTGTGTTATATTTAAGGAAAACATACAATTTCAAAACTAAATAACAACTGAATATATATATATATATAACAATATTAAAGCTGTATAAATGAAGAAAAAAATACCATAATTAACTTATTCAAACTTAATTAAAACTTATTAAAAGCAATGGGTAGTATTTTGCGCACATTAATTGCTACATTGTGAATTACGGGTGAAATTTCTATTATTGAATCAAGTTTAATAAACAAGAAAAATAATAGAAACGTGATTAGAAGAATTGATAACAAATTATTAATAACTAATGTTCGTTTTAAATTTTTTCTAGCTTGAGGAAGAGAAGCATCGTCTTCTTTAAGTACATATTTACGAGCACCATTTATATAGACTTCCCAATATTTATCCCAATCCACATCCCGAACATCGAAATGGAATGTCTAAAATAAATTTTGAAAGAATTAGTTTTGATTTGAATTCAATTTAAAAAAGAATGCAATAAACTGAACTCACTTTTTTATCAAATTCATTTAATTGATTGTAAAGTTTTAAAGTATTTTGATTTTTGAAATTCCATTGCCTGGTTGTGAAAAATTTAAGAACATCAACTGCTTTATGCAATTTACAATAAATTCTTCGCATTACACATTTTTTACCAGTCATTAAAGAAAGGCCATCAAATAAATAAGCAGGTATGGTGTGATCAAAGAACACGCAGATTTCATTCAAAAGCCAGCTATTTTTAAAACATCCGCCTGGATATCTGAAGACCTCAAGAGATGGATATTTTTTTAAATTGGGCAAGCAGACCCTTTCAATTTGTCCCCATGTGATGGGGTTAAGTGAGCCAGACGTGCAATTGTAGATCTGAATCTTTTTTTGTTGTGAAGTGGCTGTGTGCCAAGCAACAGTGATCATTAAATTGATTACAATGTCTACTGGAATAATGTCTGCAACGGCAGAAGACTTATAATACATTGTCCTTAGCAAACCTTTGCCAGAAGCAAGAACCAAACCAGTTGGTCCATTCATGTTGTCGATCCAGCCCTTCAAAGGTTCGCGAAAAGCTGCGGTCACAATTGATGGTCTAACAATTGCCACAGGTAAAAGACCGCATTCTTCAATTAGCAAGGTTTCAGCAAGAGCTTTGGTGTAAGTATAAGTGTTTGGTCGATCGCCAAGCAATTTAGGGGTAATTTGATTAACGAGGTCATTGTCCATCCAACTGATTGTGTCAATTAATTTTTGGGGCTCAATCGGAGCTGGATAAATTTTTTCATCTATATTGTCTCGATTACAATTTGCGTATGCTGTGGATACATGCACCAGTGCCTTTAAAACATTGAATGCGAAGAGACAAAAAAAGACTATGATTAATTAAAAATAAATAACAGCCGCAAATAATTACTGGAAAGAGATAAATAAGTAAGCAATTGAGGGAATCAGGAAAACGTTTAGGAAATTGTACTAATGTTACACAACTTGAATTGGTGAGATTCAGTTGCAATTAAGCATGCCTACTACTAAATTGAAGTAGTAGATTGAAGTAATGAACAAACCAAATCAATTAGCCTTAGCTAAACGTGTTTGATCATTTAACTTTATGCATGATTGGTTGTGGTAATACTTAAAAATAAGCAACTTCGCAAAAGTTGTGAGATGCACTTGTCGAGCACCAGTTCAACTGACGTTCAGCTAGTGTCATAAGATGTCTCAAATTTGGATAACTTACAACAAGATTCTTTATTTTGTGACAAAGCTCAATCACTCGCCGTGTTCCAATCACATTAAATTCCACTGAATCTCTAGAAAGAAGAAAAATTTCACTTTACATTTAAAACAGCTTTGAACTTTGCATTTCAATAGTCGAATACTTACTTTAATTGTTCATCGAACTTTACTGTTGCGGCAGAATGATATACGATTGATACATTGTTAATTAAAATGTTTAGCTCTGATTCAGAAATGCCTAATCCGGGCAATGTCATATCTCCTTCGATTGCGACTATTTTGTTCAGACATGTTGGATTAGTTTGCTTTAAGTGATCAAATATCTGGAAAAAGAAAGAAAACTGTTAATCTGTTTAATGATCTTGCACTTGACAGATTGTTGAAATTCATCTTAATTGCCTAAGCGTGGAGAAATGAATGTCAGAAAGTTTTTTAAATGCAGAAAATGGAAAAAAACGGAAAGTGGAAAATGCAGAGAGTTGAAAAAAAGAAACATAAATAAGAAAGCAAGTTTGCAAGCAATTAAGATGCCCACTTGTATTTGAACTCGAAATCAGTTCATTGTAAGATGGGGCTATAGAAGGATGCCAAGCATGGGTTACAAGTAAGCCTTGCGGTGGCGACCTTACTTTCACTTCCTACTTAAGCAAGAGCAAGGTCTGCCTAGCCTGCAGCAACTTAACAGATCCCCAACTAGCCAGGCCTGAACGCCATCAAATCCAGAACACATTTTTCAACTTGATCCTGGGCCAAAGCCCCTTCATCGGCCAGTTGATGCAAGCTGCGATAATCCATTTCCAAAGCAATCGGCAGCAGTGTTAGCAACAAGTAAATAAAAAATAATGAGCTAAGAAGAGAGATCGAGTAAAGCCTTAAGAAGTATTGAGAACAGTTGGTTGGACTTGTGCAGTTTTCATGTGGTCGCAACCCTTAATTAAAATGAAAAGCAAGAAGAAACCCTGATTTAAAGCATCAGATCACGTTTTGCATTTGACCTATCGTAAAATTGTGGTTGAAGCAAGAAGCAAAGTTAACTTTCGTTTTACTCTGCTTTTGTTTTCACTTTTCTTAAGCTTGTTTCTTATTTGATTGGCATTTAAGTTTGCCAAAAGTGAAATAAGTTCATGTTTACGGAAAACAATTTTGTTTGTTTCGACCTTGAACTCAAGTTCAACTAAACAGGGGTCAGATGATGAATGCGATTAGTGGAAGTTGTGCTGGCTACTGCGGTGGCCTACGAACGTGTGACCAGAGATGGAAGGCAAACAAGTGTTTAAGATTGAGGTGAAGGACTTACTTTGGTATTGACGAGTTGATTGAGTCGCTGTTTAGGTTGAACACCGCGTTTTGGCCTGAGAAGGATGTAAATACATTGCACTCCGGAACAAGATCTGAGCAACTTTTCCACCAGAACCTGAAAAAAACACAATATAGAGATCAACATTTGGACAAGTTTGTCGAAGAAAGCTTACCTTGCCCATAAAGCCAGTGGCCCCGGTGATGAACACACTACGTCCATCGTAGAAAGACTCAATCTCCGACCTTGTCTGGTAATTAAAATTGGCAGTAAGAGTGTTGTTGTTCTCGATGGCCTGTTTCTGTGCCACACTCTGGTCCACCATCACTTGACTCATGTCTGCGTCCTTTGATCAGCACGCACCTTTTTCGTCCTTGCCTCACAATCGGATCTTCTGCAAGCTGAGTCGACTTTGGAGAAATCAGAGTTAGAATCGACTTGGTTCTGGTTACAGCTAAGCCTGACAAGTTACTTTAAAAGCAAAGGCAGAAACTTTTAAGAAAGACAGATAGGGCACGCAAAGTGCCTATTTCATGATAATGCCGAGCGAATTCAAACTAAGCTATGAACAAGTTGGCAAATGTTTCACCTGTTGAAAGCTAAAAATATGCGTGAATAACTAATTTCAAACCAAGTGTCACTTATGTCCCAAAGCAAGTGCAAAATTATATTGCCGTTAGATGAAACAGTGGAGGCATTGCAAAAGCTCAATTTCCTCAGCCTCTTTGCTATGTGAACGGGCTGGCATCTTCTTTTTAGGCAGAAGCAGCCCATGCGCGACCAGAACAAAGCAAGCCTTGCCACAAAGCATCACTGATGATAACTGGGCGCCAATTGGCAACTGTTTGCTTGAACGGACACTTTTTTAAGAAACAAGTGACAAATGTTTACGAAAAGCAAAATTCGAAAGCGAAATAACAATTGACATCTTGCAATTCTCGCTTTAACTTTTAAATGACCTAGGCCATTATGCCCACATTAATTGGTCACTTGATTATTGAATGCTATTCAGTTTAACTATTGATTGGTGTCTTACAATTGACGACTGTTAATTGGTGTCTTTTTATTGGTGTCTATCAATCAGTGCTTGCAACTGCTGCCTATCGAACTATTCGTTCACCCTTCAGCCTACTTATTGGCACTGTGAGCAAACAACTGCAGTTCTGCCCTAACATATGCAAATCAATTGACGCAACAATTTATCATTCATAATTAAATAATTATAATAATATTTAAATCAAGTTAATTTGATTGGAGCACATAAACAAAGCATTGAAAATTTCGCTCAATCGAGTTTTTTACGAGTAAACTGTTCAAGGTTTAGCTCTATCCATCCGCTCTAAGCAAGACCTGATTCAAAGTCTTTAAGATGGATTAAACTTAATCGATTGATTTCAAATTAAGCATGAAATTTGCGCCCTATTCACCAAAATCACACAGATTAGAAAATAATAAATGTTTGTTAATTTTTAAAGAAAAATCGTTTGTTTGATAATCACTAGATTGCAAAAACTATAAAAAACTTATTGAAAATCATAACAATTAGATGAAAACTTTTTGCTCTTTTGTGTGATTCACTGAAACGTCCGGAAGTGCAGATGAAGCACGCTAACAAAGTCTTTAGTCAACCTTGTCAAACTAAAAGCCGAACACACAAATCAAGGCTAGACCAAGTAATTCCGCTAGATTATTTTAGTTTAGATGATGAAAACTTACTAGAAAACACAAACGAAGATGAAAAGTTTAAGAATTTGATGCTTGTTTGATGGGATTTGGAATTGCGATCGGACACACAAATGAATTGTTTCAGTGTCAAGTAACACTACAAGACTGTGATATTGAAATCGCTGAGCTCACACTTAAATATGAAACTGACAGACCAATGGCTTTGATGCTTAATTAGTCTGTTCACAATCGAACCTGAACAAATGGTATTCAAACAGAAAGGTGATCTGCAAGAGGCGGACCGATTGCCGATGTTTTGTGACCTGTAAATGATTTGGGTGCAGCAAAGGCTAGCCAATTGCTTGTGCACAGACTGCTTTCTTAAGCCGTCGCCCTGCTTTCTTAGTTTCTGCCAGTTTGGCCTGCTAATTAGCAAACGACTCGCCTCCAGCTCAATTTTGCAGACTTGCACTCACTTGTTCTTTCACAATGGCCACGGCCTGCCATAATCATCCACTTCATAAACATCACATTTAAACACTACCCTTGTTCTGCCTAGATCGATTGCAATCACTATGCAATAGGGAAAGCAGAATTGTGTTTGCATCGACTGCAACTTAATCAATTCATAACAACTGGAAGTAATCCTATTGCCATCCACCTATCTTACCATCGCGAGTTAACTGTTCAAATGAACTTTTTTAATCATCTACGGCAAAAAAGCGCAACAGGTCACAATCAATCAGACCACAGTTGAGAAAGATTGAATAGATTGAATAGATTGCGGCAATTTAGGTCACAATTCTACAAACCACAATGTATCACAGACCACATATCAAAGTTTGATTTATCAAACTTTTGTTCTATACAATCTTTCAAATCAGATCATTTTTTCTTCATTCACACTGATCTACAATTGCAAACTAATTTATTTATTTAGATTAAGAAAAATCCTGCACTAAATATAAGTTTTCAAGATCTTTATCTCAACGGGCTATGTAAAAACCATGATGCAACAACAAAGTAAATTTATACCGTTAAATCATTCCAACAAACAATTTCAAAAATCAAAATTATATACACAGGATTAAATCAATCTTATTTTTAAAAATATAAATTGTTAGCTTTTAATAGATAAAAAATTGATCTAAGGTAAAAAAACAGCTTGAAAATTAGGCAAACTATCAATGAAAGTTTTTTTCCATTGCCTAATTTCACAATAAACAAATTAAGCAATTAGTAGGAAAAGATAAAAAAAAAAAAATAATTATTACATTTAATTCCATAATAAAGTAATTAAGCAAACTTTTAAATACTAATCGGTAAAATTCTGAATAATTTAAAAAAAAAATAATATTTTAATAAAAATTAAACAAACTTTTGATTTAGAATTATTTTTTGAAAAAATTAGCCAATAATTTAAGAAAAATTTATAATTAAAAACACTTACGCGGATTTGTTTAAATATTATAAAAAATATTAAAAAATAAATATTTTTTAACAACCAAATATTGTTCTATATTAAAAATGCAATAATCAATTTTTAATAAACTTTTGTTGATTAGTCTAATTTTTGGAAAAGAAAACTTTTTTTTATTGCACACCTGTTGATTATCATAATTAATTTTGGCTTACATATTACAGTTGGAATAAAACTATTTGTTGCAAAAATTTTGATTCAATTTTTTTTTATTTTCAAGTAGACAGTTTGATGGCTACTTAATTGTAAATACACAAATTATATAGTTGCTTAATTTAATTGCACAAAATTATTTTTGTGAAAACAAATTACTTAATAAAGTTATAAACGATTTTATGAACTTGATAAGCACTACCAGGTAAAATAATTTGATGCGTCTACTTTTCAGTTTTTCCCACGTATATGTAAAATTTGATCTTTCAAAATAATTATGAATTAATGAATCCTTAAATTGCAAATACACAAGGCAATTTAGTTTATATATGAATAATTAATAAATAACAATTGAATCAATTTTAATTACATTTCACAATGTTTTCCGAAATCGCGCAAACTTAAAACAAAAGACAATTTAACCGTTTAATCAAGTCAAGTTAAATTATTAAATTAGTCAATAAATTGAAAAAACGGTTTTTAATGTTGATTTACATTAAATTATGTAAATTATTTGTGCAAATTTTGATGAATAAGAAAACACTTTCTAAATAAAGCAAAAAAAATTTAATTAATAAATAAACCATAAATATGAAAATTTCCATTAACTGACCTAAAGTGTGATATCAATCACAAATAATATGTTAGATGTTCATATAAAGATAATTATATTTTTTTGATTGATCATTTTATTTTGAATTAAAAAGAAAATTTACAAAAAAGTTTAGAATTTTTGAAAACAGAAAATTTTTGTTTATTTTCAATTTCATTTTTAAATAATGATGTTTTTTTCAAACAAATGTAATTTTATTAAATTGATTAAAATTTAGTAAGAAAATTTGCTGAAAATATTTTTATTCATCTTTTTACCTAGATGATTTATAACGTGATCGTCCTTTATCAATACGATGCTGAAAAGGTTCCGCATTTGCAAAAAGAGTTGACGATGGATTAAGTAACATCTAGCTTCAAGCTAGTTGTGACTGATATGCAAAATGTTATGGCACATTGTGGCAATGATTTGGCGCAAATTAGTTGCTGTGCTTAATCCAAGTCATAAACTTTAATCAGATTTATTTGTAAGCTTCTTAAACAGTTATTTGACTTGCAAATACTTTCTTTAATGATTTAGCTTTCCACTGGGGCCAATGAGCCTGCATATGCGTCTACTCTGTTCTGATTACCTGTTCGTCCTTTGTAAACTGTCAAGCCCTGTCTTAACAGCTTTCATTCATATTTGGAAATTGTTTTTTCAACATAATTTCAAATGCAAACGTCCACTTTACTTTTTTCTAGCTTGATTGTTTTTAAGGTTAAATGCAATATTAAGGAACTTGACATACTGAAACGTTTCTTAACCAAACAAATCTCTTCAAAACGTAAATCCCTTTAAATTATTTCATTTTTGCTTAATTATATGACATTTGTATATCTAAATAGAAGCTAATCTTTGCCTGATAAAACTTGAATTTAAAGTAAATGTTAAGAAATTACACTAAAAAAAAAAATAGAATAGTTTTTATTTTTAATTTGCAAAACAAGTTATACAAAACAGAAAAAGTGTCAAATTAAAGTTTGACAATTTTTTTTTGCTTTTATTCACAATATCTTACCGGCTAAAGGTCAGTGGTTCAGTACGACAGTAGGACTTTTCATCCTAAATTATAATGTTTAGGTATTTTTTTTATGTATTAATTTGTGTTTTAAATGCACTTGTAAATCACGTCACAGGTATAAATCTGTTTTCAAACTCCAATCATAGCAATTAGGTATGCATTTATTCAACTTTATATCAATTCCACATTCATAATTTAAAAGATAACCTTCACCTGTAAAATAGTAATTAAGCTTTTGATTAATTTTGCTTGTTATTTTTGAATTTGTAAATTATTTCTAACATTAATTTGTCTATTTTAAAAGTTTTTAAAAGAAAATAAAAATTTAATATATTTTCAATTAATTTTTCCTTTTTTTTTTACTTAATAAATGCCATTTAATTAATTTAAAAATTTGAAAAATCAAAAATTTAAATTTTATTAAACTAATTACTTGATTTTAATTAAATTCGTAATTAGGTAATGTGTAATTACCTAGATTCAATTTAAAAGTTTTATTTTTTTTTTTTTAAATCAAATTTGAAGTGCACAAATTTTAAATTAATTCGTTAGTAATTTATGTAAATATTTATTATTTTATATGATTTTTCAAGTTAATAAAAAAAAATAATTTTAAGTTCATCTTTATTTATTATGTTTAAATTCAATTGTTTATGTTTTTATAAATTGCGTTCAAACAAAATAATTTAATTCACTGATAATATCTAATTAAGAAATTATTTTACACTTTATGACGTTTATTTACTTGCTCTATTATTTTGCAATATTTTCTTAAAGCATTTTTCATTGATTTATTTTTACACATTTTTAATCTAAATTATCAAATTTGAATTTATTTTCCTTATCAATACAGAAAAGCCAAAGAAAATAAAAGTTAAAAGCTTTAAAAGTTTTTAAAAATTTTAAAATTCCAATAGGAACTTATTATTTTACTTAATTCAACAACCTTAATATAATATTAAAAAGATTAGTTGGTAATAAAAGTTTTAAAAGTTTTATTTTAAATATAAATTCTTAATAACTTTGCGAAAGGATTGTTTAAGAAAGTCGAAAATGTGTAATAATAAAATGATTAGCAAAAATCATTAATATAAAATCGTAAAGTTTTTAAATGATTATGCCAAAATCATAAATTGTAGATTTGGTTTATTACAAAACTTTGATTAAACAAATTGAAAATCTAAAAATTAATGTCTTATAAAGTTTATCACCAAGTATTTAATTTAACTATTATTACAAAAAAATTCAATATGTTATTGATCATACACTTTGCACTAAATGTGGTTATGATCAACATACTATTTATGTTTCACTCAAAGTTGGCCAATTCTATTATTAACAATTTCAGTTATGATGAAACAGTTTTTTTCATATTTCTAAAAATATTGAAAACAATTTATATTGTTTGTTGAATTTTTTGATGTCTAAGCAAGATTATCATAGTTTACTAGGCACAAATGGGACTAATGATGCATAAATTTATATAAAAGATAACAAATAGTTGATGAGTTAATTATTGTTAAATCAAGTTATGGTTAACTTATTACTAATAATTAGGCCAGTGAGTGTTTGACATGAAGCTAAATTAAAAAAATGCTAAAATAAAAAGTTTGATTTTTAAGTTGATTATTTTAAAACGCTCCCTCCAAATCAGTATTTCCGTTTCCAACGCTTATTTTCATACATTCGCTTTCTTGTTTTTCAGCTTCAGCTTTTTACTTGTTGTTTTATCGATTCTGTTCGTCTTATTTTGTTCTAAACTGATCTTAAATTTGGGTTCCACTTTAAGTTAAGAAGTTAACAATGGGTCGTATGCATTCAGAAGGGTAAGTAGTTGTCTGTTATAGTTGGACTAATATTTTGTATTTACGACATTCTAATGAATATTGCAAAAACCAAATCTATTAAAAGGTTTTTTATTCATTTAGAAAAGGTATTGCTCAGTCAGCATTACCATTCAGACGTTCAGTTCCGTCATGGTTAAAACATTCAACTGAAGATATTTATGAACAAATTACAAAGCTGGCCAAAAAAGGCATGATGCCATCTCAAATTGGTGTAATGCTAAGAGACTGGCATTGTGTTGCACAAACAAGATGGTTGACTGGAAACAAAATCTTGAGAATTTTAAAAGCTCGCAAAATTGCCCCTGTTTTACCAGAAGACTTATATCATATGATCAAAAAAGCGGTGATCATGAGAAAACATTTAGAAAGAAACCGCAAAGACAAAGACGCCAAGTTCCGTTTGATTTTAGTGGAATCTAGAATTCATCGTTTGGCCAGATATTACAAAACTAAAAGAGTACTTGCTCCAAACTGGAAATATGAAAGTTCAACTGCTTCAGCATTAGTGGCATAAAATTATTTTATTTAGAACGTTGTTTGTATATTACAATTTATAAATTAAAATTTAAAAAAATTAATTTTATAAAAATGAAGCGGTCTTTATTATATGATTAAAAATAGATTCTTTAATGAATTCTATCCATGTTTATTATTCTCAATAGGTATTTTCAATAACGTTTAAATTTTGTTTTTTAAAACAAATATTTCAAATTTTTATTATAGAATTAATCTTATAGAACTTATTAAAAAATTTATGTTAAAAAATTTAAAAAAAAGTTTTTAAATAAGCTTAAATTTTGTTTAGTCCAAAAAATTTGCTAAATAATATATTATAAGAAAAATTCTATAAAAAAAACTATTAATTATTATAGTAATTAAGGTATTTATATCATTTTAATTTAAGCTTTTATAAATAATATAATTCAAAAGCATTTACGAGAAAGATAAAACTTTTTTTTAGAATTTTAATTTTAAATTAAAAATTAATTTTACATTTCATTAGAAAATTATGTACCCTTTTTAATAAATTAAAAAAAAAATCTATAAAGTTTGATGGTATTTTATAGAAAATAATATAAAATTTATTTATTTTAATAAACGAATTTTAATAAAAATACGGATCAAAAGAAAATATTTTTTTTAATTGGCTTTACGAAATCGAAATAATTAAAATATTGATTTTTTTAGCTTATTTTAAAAAAATGTGTTAATTAAAATGAGTTGTCTAATTTAATAAACTTTCCGTGATTGAAATCTAGATATAAATTCTTAAATTGAAAAAAAAAAATCTAATTAAAACATATAACAATTGAAACATATCATTTACTAGCTAATTATTATAAATAAAATAAACTTTATGAAACACATTTGTAAATATGTCAGATTAGAATAGCATGCGAATTCTTCAACAAATTAGTTAATTTAAACTTAAAATGAAAACGTGAATTGTGACATCTAAATCATCTGCTATTTGTTATTTCTTCTTTAGCTGCTAGAATATTTAATCATTACGCCATTGACAATAATGTAATTGTTTTGACCTTTATTTAAATATATTTTTGTATTAATAATTGTTTGATTTTCGGTGTTTAATTATTATAGATTTAGGCTTTATTTGCAAAATAGTTATAAAAGCTTATAAAGTAAATATAAGAAGATTTATTTTATAAAGTTGTAAATTTGTCAAAATACTAAAAATTTTCAAAATTTAAAAGTTTTTTTTAAAAGTTTAAGCATTTAATAAATGATTTTTATAAATAAATTATTAAAAAGTTTTTAAATAAAAAATATTTTAATAAATATTACTTTTGAAACGATCCCCAAAAAAAGTTTTGTTTCCTTTTCCAATGCTTGTATTTACCCACAATTTGTTTTGATCACTATTTTTATTTTTCATCGTTTTGTTTATTTACTGATTTTAATTATATTTTAATTAGTCATGGGTCGCATGCATTCTGAAGGGTAAGTAATTTGTACTAATTACCATTTAAGTACTTTTAAAATCAAATTAAAAAAATATTTTTTTAAATTTAGCAAAGGTATTGCTCAGTCAGCATTACCATTCAGACGTTCGGTTCCGTCATGGTTGAAACATTCAAAAGAAGATATCTATGAACAAATTACAAAGCTGGCCAAAAAAGGCATGATGCCATCTCAAATTGGTGTAATGCTAAGAGACTGGCATTGTGTTGCACAAACAAGATGGTTGACTGGAAACAAAATCTTGAGAATTTTAAAAGCTCGCAAAATTGCCCCTGTTTTACCAGAAGACTTATATCATATGATTAAAAAAGCAGTGATCATGAGAAAACATTTAGAAAGAAACCGCAAAGACAAAGACGCCAAGTTCCGTTTGATTTTAGTGGAATCTAGAATTCATCGTTTGGCCAGATATTACAAAACTAAAAGAGTACTTGCTCCAAACTGGAAATATGAAAGTTCAACTGCTTCAGCTTTAGTGGCTTAAATTATTTTTTTCAATTGTTCAGATAATCATCAATCATACTTTCCATTGTAAATTTAAGCTTCCACAATTTAAAAAATATCAACTTTTGAATTTTATTTATGATTTTCTACAAAATAAATGTTAATTTAAAAACGTTTCAGTATTTTTAATGGCTAAAATTAGATTTTCCTTTAAATTAAAGTTTTGTTTACCAATAAACAAATTAATTAATTTTATTATGGTTTATCAATTTTACGAACTCTATTAATAAATTATTTAAATTTAACGAATTAAAATTAATTGAATTATAGAATACCTTCAAAACTAATTTGTCCATCTCCATCCTGATCAGCTTCTTTTACCATCTGTTCAGCTTCTTGATTACTTATTGATTCACCTAAAGTTGTCATAACCTGTCTAAGTTCTAAAGCTGAAATGTATCCGTTTCGATCTTTATCAAACACTTTAAAAGCCTCTTTAACGTCATTTTCAGAATTTTTGTCATACATTTTTTCATTCATCATTTTCAAAAATTCTACAAAATCCACACCTCCACTATTGTCTAAATCAACTTTGTCAATCATCAAAGTTAAATCTAGATCGGTAAAATCTTGCCCTAAATTTTTCATAATCAACTTTAGCTCATTTTTTGTAATAATGCCATCATTATCTTTGTCAAACAAATTAAAAGCATCTTGAATTTCTTGCAGTTTTTCTTTGCTCAAATTAAATTGAGCATTTGAATGGTCTTTAGTGTGGTGCTGATTTTGTTTTACTAAAGAGTTTTCAGGTGAATAAGGTTGGTTAATTTCATTTTTATTGTTTGACATGTTTAAGTTGCAATTATTTTTTCAATGTTTGTTTTCATTTTTCTCAACAATAATATCTTAATTAAAAACTTAAAAATATTAAAAATTTGTGAAAATAGTAGCCAAGTTATTTTTAAGCTTCATTAAAGATATAAACAAAAGAATTGTTTGGTTAGCATTCAAGTTTTATGACCTTCAAAGCGTCCATTTAAAGCTCTAGACTAATTTTTAAAAGCCATAATGATCAAGCTTTTTTCACTGAAAAATCAGAAAAAGGATGGAGAGTCAGGAAGTAATCAGAAAAGGTCCTCAGCAGCTCAGCTTAGGATAGCTAAAGGTAGATAGGTTTAAAGACTAAGTTTACAAAAAGTAATAATAATTTAAATGTTTTAGATATAAACGAGTTAACTTTGCCAAAAACTTGCAAAGTCGAATTTTCTGACCCAGACGATCTTCTTAATTTCAAACTTTATATAAGTCCAGACGAGGTAAGTTGTATTTTTGATTTTCAATTAAATCCAATTTATAATCAATATCAAAACAGGGTTTTTATAGACGAGGAATGTTTACGTTTAGTTTTTCTGTAAGTTCAAATTATCCTCATGAACCTCCAAAAGTAAAATGCGAAACATTGGTTTACCACCCGAATATTGATTTATCTGGCAACGTTTGTCTTAACATTTTGCGCGAAGATTGGAAACCCGTTCTTACGATCAACTCTATCATTTACGGCTTGCAATACTTGTTCTTGGTACTTTGTCTTCATTCAATCTAGTTCAGACACTAATCTTGAACCTTCTCTTCACAGGAACCCAACCCTGAGGACCCCTTAAATCGAGATGCTGCTAGAGTATTGCAAAGTAACAAAGTTCTGTTTGAACAAAATGTGCGAAGCGCAATGCTAGGTGGAAGAGTGGGCAATGTTTTGTTTGAAAGTTGCTGCAAATAATTATATCATCTATAAAAAATCCAACCACAATCAGCTTCTCTAACTAACACTACTAACTAATACAAATTTTTTAAGCACAAATTTTTGTATATAGTATAAACGTATAATCTTGAAAAATATAATTTCATATTAAAATTTTGTATCTTAAACTGTACATAAACCGTTAGAAAAATAAAACAAAAAGTTACAATGAAACTAATATACTATGTTTTATTAATGTAAATTATTTTTATGTAAAAATAAAATTATGAAAGTATTGAGCTTAAAATATTAGAGCTTTAAGAAAGGACATTTATATGCAAAAACTTAATAAATCCATAAATTAAAATAGTGATTGAAGTTAAAAAAAAAAAATTAAATTATTCAAAGTTCTCAAATTCTAAATATTTTTATTAAGATTAATTGCTACCAAAATTGAAGTTTAATGGCACATTTTGGCTTGTATTAAAGTTATATCCGCCACTTTTTTCCAGTTTTCTTGATTCTAAAAAAAAAATTATTTTAATTATAATTAAATTTAATTATAATTAATTAATTATAATTTAGTTCAACTTACCAGCTGCGGCTCTTCTTTGCATGGCCAATTGAAAAACTTCTTGCATTACTTTACTTTGTGCTTGAGTAAGTGGTTCTGTCAATTTATTGTACCAATTAGGATCTAAATTTTTTAAATGTTCCATTACATCCATAAACATTATATATTCATCATCGGGACAATCTTCATTGTCTAATAAAGTAGTGTAACTTTCTAACGCAGTTTGCTCATATTCATCTTCAATATCAGAATCAAAGTCTTCTTCATCATAATTATCTGTTTGAATATCTGAATTTGTAATATTAAACATAGAATTTTTGTCAACTTTTTTGAGCAAATCATTAAAATAATTATTAGAACCAATATCAAATGTTTCTCTACTGCAATGGTTTTCATCATCATCTAATTCTTCAACTGCATCACTGTCATAATCTGCATCGTCATCGTCATCATCTGAGTCGCTTAATTCATCACTGTTGGCTTTAGCTTGATAAGCTTGTTTTAAGCCTTCAAAAAGCTGTAACAATGTAGGTAAAAGTGCAGTTGACACACTATTAATAACTGGATTAGCCTTATTAGGCTGTAAAGCTATTAATTTAATTAAACCTAAAGCACAGATTTTTCTATCATGCAAGCCAAGAAAACTGTGAGCTTCACTGATCCATAATTGAACAAATTGAGCAAAATAAGTTTGGTTAGAATTTGGCATCATTGTATTGCTGAGAATGTCAATTAATAAATTTTCGTTGTAATAAAGTGCAGCAATCAAAATTTGTAAGCACATAGTTTTTAAGTCGGAAGTTTTTACTTCTTTTGAAAGTCTTTGGAAAGCCAATTCAACAAAATGTTGAATACAACTATCTAATTGTCCTCTAAATTGTAAAATAACACACTCAAGCAATTTGGCCGCATGACATTCGGCATCTTCTCCAGCATCGCTATTCATTACAGTTTTGCACATGTCGAAAATGGCTAAAACATGATTCTGATTAGCAATGAACGCTTGTGGATTAACTGTTATAAAATTGTGAAAAGCTGGCATCATATCAGTAAAATAATCAAAGCCATCCTTTTTGAATACTTTGTAAAGGATTTCAAAAATCTGCCACATATCGTTTGAAATTGCATTTGATGTGACAGTGCACACTAAAGTAGCAGCTTCTTCATATAAATCAAGAATTTCATCTGAAAATATTTTCACAATTAATCTGATAACAATCGGTTCTAGTTGTTGCATAATTTCTCTTTGTTCTTCCATTAGTGACAATATGGTGTCGATGGTGTTAAGAACTCCGAGAGCAATTAAAGCTCTGTCGTCTGCTTCTTCACTGTTTGAGTTATCTATCATTTGTATGAAAGTTTGTTCCAAATGTTGAGTCATTTCGTAAGCTATGGGCTGAAGTTGTATTGGATATGTTAAAACTAACTTTTGCATCGCACTTGTAAGTTCCTCGTTTTCGGTTGTACGAATAGTGTTTAAAAGTTCTAAGGCTATTTGAGTGACATTTTGTTCAAGAAGTTTGATCACTTTTTCCTGGCTAGTCATCAAGAATTGTAAACATATTGCAGCTTCAACTTTGACGGGCAGTTGATCATCATTGAGAAGACAATATTGAACGGCCTGAACGGCTTGAATAAGAGTGTTTTCGTTTTCAAATTGTGTATTTGAAAAATATCTTAAAACACAGCAGGCTCTGGCTCTTAAGTAACCGTTCGAGTTCTGGAAGAAAGGATAAACGTAGGTGGTCAACATGCTTTCCAGTTGCTTTTTGTAGGTATTCTTTTTAAGCATGATGTCGGCAACAGATCCGACCATATGTAAAGCGCCGTCTTTCATGGGTGAAGTGGAATCGGGCGAATTAAGAATTTGAACGGAGAATTGTAAAACCTTAAGAAGCATGTCTTTTCTTTTTTTACAACAAGTGTGCAACAAGGTTTGAGCGGCAGTGACCGGACTAACATAGTCTTCGAACACGTCAAATTTCATCCTAATATATTCGTGTGGATCGGTTTCCCAAAGCTCAGCATCTTCTTCAGTATAGCACATAAGAGGAAACAAAATGTTCTGGATGATAAGATGCATGTGTGGCTTGATGATCTTCCAAGTGAACGAATGATTGACCGCAATGGTAAGGTAGTTAAGAGTTTGCTGCAAGACGCGCTGAGCAACAAACATCTTATTGCCTTGCTGTTCCAAGATTTTTAGACAAACTTCAATGATACCATTGGAGAAGGTTTTGATGTACCATTCGGCAAAGCCTTTGAACTCTTTAGAAACCGACTCGGGAGAACCGTATCGTTCGAACACCCTGGAAAGTATATGCAAAGCCCACTTTTTGCACTTCCAATGACAGTTGTTTGCCCTTTCGTCAATGTCAATGTCGTTGACGGACTCGGGAACAGGTCTTTCCACGATGGTTCTGAAGATTTCCATCCAGTCAGTAAACACTTCCTTAGTCAGAAGTTTGAGAGGAAAAGAGTATTGCATGAACGCGTAGAAGAGTTTAAGGATTTGTTTCTGCATCAACACAGAGTCGTCACTAGGGTCCTGATGAACTAATTGCAAGCACCTTTGGTAAACAACCGGAAGTAATACTGTCATGGCGTCATTCATAGGTTTGCGTTCTTCGTTGCCTTTGTACTCAAAGATTTTCACAAGTTGACAGAGAGAGATGAAGGCGCCCATCCAGCAGTGACGCTCGGACATCTGAAGGTAGAACATCACCTTGTCCACCACTCCGGTCCACTTGTTGGGGTAGTCATTTCTAATGATGGTGCTTAGACAAACGCTTAAATGGGTGGCGATCAGGTCAGGGGCCATGACGATCGCATCTACAATGGATTCCCGCACTAAGGCACGATCTTGTTCGTGGATATGAAAGTTTAAGTCCACAGCATTGTTTGCCTCTTTTTCCGACCAGTAAGACAAAATCGTATTCTTTAGGTAAATTGCTGCCGCTTGTCTAATCGGCATTTCCACATTGTTATTCATCACCAGTTGCAGAACCGATGGCACAAAGCCAATTATCTTGTGCACCTAAAAACTGAGTCAGTTTGAGCCGGCATTTCATAACTATTAGACTCACCTGTTCCAGCTGCTTTTCTGCATTTTTTCTCTGGATTGGGTCGATTGTGCACTTGAACAGTTCTAGTAGTCGAGCGATGTCCATTTTCACGGTTTGCTGTTAGATGTAGTGTTGAATTGTTTAAAACTAGCCTCTCCTGCTTTAAATGCTAACAATGAGCCAGAGAAAAATGAATTGTAATTATTGCACAAATTGTTTCAAACTGCAATCAACAAGACGGAAGCAAAAGTCAGAAAGAAAGGCTGCAATCAATTTTCAGTGGCGCAGCATTCTAGCCACTTGTTCGCGAGAAAGCCTTTGCTTGAACAAAAAGCGTTCAAAGTGACAACAGGCCCAAACAAGCCCAAACAAGGCAGACAAGCCCAGACAGGCCCAGAAAAGGCCAGATAGGCCTCAATAGACAAAAGCCACATATTGGATGGAACAAAGGTTCAAGCTTAATGTTGAGTGTGAGCGTTTGGTGTGTATTGGTGTAAGTGTTTAATAAGCATGTTTAGGTTTAAGATGTATGAATGTGAGAGAGTATTTATTACTGGATCAATATCGGGTATATGTTTGGGTTTAATTATTAATGTATGGGCATTTAAAGCATCAACATTTAATATATCAACATTTAATATGTGTACCATACAATTAGTACTTAATGTGAAAATATTAATATATTTACATTAAAAGTGTGCATACACAAATTTAGCACATGGACATTTTGCACATGGACAGTAAAAATTGGATACATTAACACTGAACGCATATTAACAGTAAAAGTATCAACTCTGAAAGCACCAACATTGAAAGCATTAACATTGAAGCATTAGTA
Source organism: Pyemotes zhonghuajia (assembly GCA_025170145.1). Taxonomy (NCBI): domain Eukaryota; kingdom Metazoa; phylum Arthropoda; class Arachnida; order Trombidiformes; family Pyemotidae; genus Pyemotes; species Pyemotes zhonghuajia. The sequence continues at coordinate 10,186,122 of CM045844.1, forward strand.
TTAAAAGCATCAATGCTGAAAGCGTCAACATTGAAAGCATCAACAGTGGAGCATCAACAGTGGAAGCATCAACTCTTAAAACATCAACAGTGGAGCATCAACAGTGGAAGCATCAACGCTTAAAACATCAACAGTGGAAGCATCAACACTTAAGACATCAACACTTAAGACATCAACACTTAAAACATCAACACTTAAAACATCAACACTTAAGACATCAACACTTAAAACATCAACACTTAAAACATCAACACTTAAAACATCAGCACTTAAAGCATCAACACTAAAATCACCAGCATTGAAACCACCAGCATATCAAACACCCATTGCCAATCGCAAAATTTTACGAGCCAATTCTAGCTTTAATGCGTTTAAACCGCAAACTGTGCGACTAAAACAGTTTGGACGGCGGATTGCGGTCAAAACAGTTTAGACAGCGGACCACGACCAAAACTGTTTAGACAGCGGATCGTGACCAACTTGGTTTAGTCGACGAACCGCAGCCAAAACAGTTTAGACAGTCGATGCTGGCCAAAACGGTGTCAGCTCAGGTTAGACGATAGGACAAGACAGGCCTAAGACAAGCTGCGCGTTCACATGTGCTTCGAACAAAACAGCGGCCGCCTATTGGACCTGAGGTAGCGGGGGCGGCAAGAAACATATGAAAAGCTCACTCACCTTCGGACGGCTTAGAACACACTTGGCCTGACCAACAGCTGATCTAGCAAAAGCTGTAAGAGCTGGCAAACGGCGACCAGCTGAGGCGAACTTGAAAAAGGAAATAACAGCCAGCAAAAGTGTGTGTTAGCAAAAGTGTGTTTGCATAAAGGCGAAACACGTGAGTCCAGCCATTTAAACGGCGAAGCGTTGCTGTACTGAGCGTGGCGGCATTTTCAAATCGGAGCCGGCTTGTTGGTGGGTTGTTGTGGGAGGTTGTTGTGGGAGATTGTTGTGGGAGATTGTTGTGGGAGATTGTTGTGGGAGATTGTTGTGGGAGATTGTTGTGGGAGACTGTTGTGGGAGAATTGTTGTAGAAGAGTTGTTGTGGGAGATTGTTGTGGAAGAGTTGTTGTGGGAGATTGTTGTGGAAGAGTTTTTGTGCAAGAGTTTTTGTGCAAGAGTTTTCGTGCAAGAGTTTTTGTGCAAGAAAAGTTTCTATGGAAGAAGAGCTGTTTTGGAACCATTTATTGTTCCGCAACAGCTGTCACTAGAAGGATGTTGTGGGAAAAAGTTTCAATAAGAAAGTTGCAATAAGAAAATTGTGCTGAGAAAACTGTAGTGAGAAAATTATAGCAAAAAGTTGTTGTGCTAAACTGTTGCTGTGGCACACTGTTGCTGTGGTGGACAGTTGTTGTGCCTGCCACTCCCATTCACATTTTTATTCCCTCCATTGTTCCCTGTCAAGCTCCCCTAATCCAGTAGATCAGTTCACGCCCACGGATCTGCTTGCACCGATCTACTTGTCAAAGCTGGTTTTGTTTATATGTGCAAGCGCCACCTGCCTCCACTGTCGCTTGCCAGCTCGGTGAAAAACACTTTTGATTAGGAGGCGTTTTTCTTGGGCGATTTTTTAAGTGATCACATCGCTCCACTAATCTGAACAGGTAGTTTAGCCATTAATCCATTCATCTGTTCATCTTTGCTACTTGTTTCTATCCGCCGCAATCAGACATCAGCTCTGTTGCTGCTTCTGGCTTCTTGCTACTAATGGCTTCTTGCTACTAATGGCTTCTTGTCGTAACTAGTCTCTTGTTGTCACTTGTCTCTTTTTGACACTCGTCTCTTCTTGTCACTCGTCTCTTCTTGTCACTCGTCTCTTCTTGTCACTCGTCTCTTCTTGTCCATCGGTCAGCTTTCAATCTCTAATCTTTTGTTTTTGCAGCTTCTTAATTGCCAATCCTAAATCGCAACATCTCACTTCAACCACATCTCTAAACTTTCTTCGCCTCTTGCTCTAGCTGTTCATCAAGCACAAAATGCCCGCTGTTCGTGGAGATGGAATGAGGGGCCTAGCTGTCTTTATTTCAGACATCCGCAATTGTAAGTTTTTCACTTGTTCAAAACACATTTTCACGTTGTTTTTGCAGGCAAAAGTAAAGAGGCAGAAGTAAAGCGGATTAACAAGGAGCTGGCCAATATTAGAAACAAGTTCAAAGGTGACAAAACATTAGACGGCTATCAGAAGAAAAAATATGTGTGCAAACTTTTGTTTATCTTTTTGCTCGGTCACGATATTGATTTCGGCCACATGGAAGCAGTTAATTTGCTTTCCTCCAACAAATATTCCGAAAAACAAATTGTAAGTTCACCTTTTTATCAAATTTCACTTTCTGATTTTTTCATAATTCACACCTAATTCAAGCCTAAATATCAAATAATATATCCTAAATTTCTAATATTTATTCCTCAAGGGTTATTTGTTCATCTCTGTTTTGATGAATGCCAACAACGATCTAATGAAATTGATCATTCAATCCATTAAAAATGATCTCTCTTCTCGTAATCCTATTCATGTGAACTTGTCACTACAATGCATTGCTAATATCGGAAGTCGTGAAATGGCCGAAACATTTGGCACCGAAATACCAAAACTTTTAGTTTCTGGTGAAACGATTGATGTAGTAAAACAAAGTGCCGCCCTGTGTTTATTGCGACTATACCGTACTATTCCTGACATTTCACCCAGTGGAGAATGGACATCCAGAATTATTCATTTGCTTAATGATCAACATATGGGGGTAGTAACAGCTGCCGTCAGTCTGATTGAAAACCTGGTTAAGAAAAATCCAGACGAATACAAAGCTTGTGTCTCTTTAGCCGTCTCCAGACTTAGCAGAGTAGTCACTGCTTCTTATACCGATCTACAAGATTACACTTACTACTTTGTGCCAGCTCCTTGGCTGTCTGTAAAACTGTTACGTCTACTGCAAAACTATCCTCCACCTGATGACCCAGGTGTAAGGGGCAGATTAAACGAGTGTTTAGAAACCATTTTGAACAAAGCCCAAGAGCCACCAAAATCTAAAAAAGTGCAGCATTCAAATGCTAAAAATGCCGTACTTTTTGAAGCAATCAGTTTGATTATTCACATGGACTCGGAACCAAATCTTTTGGTCAGGGCTTGTAACCAGCTTGGTCAGTTTTTGCAGCATCGTGAAACCAATCTCAGATATTTGGCTTTAGAGAGCATGTGTTTGCTTGCCACCTCCGAATTTTCGCACGAGGCTGTCAAAAAGCACCAAGAAACAGTGATCAATGCCTTAAAGACGGAACGAGATGTAAGTGTTCGGCAAAGAGCTGTTGATCTCTTATACGCAATGTGTGACAAGACAAACGCCGAAGAGATAGTCAGTGAAATGCTTTCCTATCTGGAAACGGCTGATTACTCGATTCGGGAAGAAATGGTTCTCAAAGTAGCCATTTTGGCCGAAAAGTACGCTTCCGATTATACTTGGTATGTGGACGTAATTCTTAATCTGATTAGAATAGCTGGCGATTATGTCAGTGAAGAAGTTTGGTATCGAGTTATTCAAATCGTAATCAATAGAGACGACGTGCAAGGATATGCCGCTAAAACTGTTTTTGAAGCTTTACAAGCTCCAGCTTGCCACGAAAACATGGTCAAAGTGTCTGGCTACATTTTAGGCGAATTTGGCAATCTTATTGCAGGTGATTCCAGATCTAGCCCTTATATTCAATTCCAGTTATTGCATTCGAAATATCATCTTTGTACAGTCCCTACCCGGGCTCTTCTACTAACTACTTATATCAAATTTATAAACCTTTTTTCTGAAATTCGTGGCGAAATTCAAGCTGTTCTTAAACAAGATAGCAATGTGCGGTCTGCTGATGCTGAGCTACAGCAAAGGACTGTTGAGTACCTGCAACTTAGTCAAATTGCTACTCCTGATGTTTTAGCCACTGTTCTTGAAGAAATGCCTCCTTTTACTGAAAGGGAATCATCTATTTTAGCTATTCTTAAAAAAAAGAAACCTGGAATGTCTGAGTCAATCACAGCTCCTAAAGATTTTAAAACTAATGATGTCTCTAATAATGCAAATGCAGATCTTCTAGGATTAGAAAATTCTCCGCCAGTTACAACTGGGGGCAATTTGCTTGTTGAGTTTCTTGATAATGTACAACCTGTTTCTAATACTCCTAAAGAAATTATTAGCAATATTTCTCCTGTTCCACTTGTAAACGCATTCACATCTAACGAAGAAGGTGTTAGCAAACTTTTGTGTAAGAATAACGGAGTTTTATTTGAAAATGAAATGATCCAAATCGGAGTTAAATCAGAATATAAACAAAATCTCGGTCGTATGTCCATCTTTTACGGAAATAAGACAAATGTGCAATTTTCTACATTTATGCCCATTGTTCAATGTTTAGGAGATCTTTCAAGAGGTAAATTTTTATTTTAACTTTTTTTTATTTTATTAATTCAACTTTTTATTTAGCTCTAAACATACAAGTCAAGCCTGTTCAGCCTATCATTGACGCTGGAGCTCAAGTGCAACAAATTTTAAACATTGAATGTTTAGAGGATTTTAAAGAAAGACCTAACTTAATTATTCAATTTACTCAAAATGGAATGCCGCAAAAGTATACACTTAAACTGCCTTTGTTTATTAATAAATTTTTCGAACCAACTAATATGGATGCAGAATCATTCTTTACAAGATGGAAAAATTTAAACAAGTAAGAAAATTAACTACTAAATTATTTGTCAATTTAATATTTTTTATTTTTAGTCCATCTCAAGAAGCCCAAAAAATTTTCAAAGCAAATCACCCAATTGATACGGAACAGGTGAAATCGAAACTATTAGGCTTTGGCATGCAAATTTTAGAAAATATAGATCCGAATACTGAAAACTTTGTCACTGCTGGTATTGTTCATACTAAATTTCAACAAGTAGGCTGTCTGACTAGATTAGAACCCAATCGAGTAGCTCAGATGTATCGACTTACTATTAGATCTAGCAAGGATTCCGTATCAAAAGAATTATGTCAATTATTGCATGAACAATTCTAGATTTTTATAAATCTTTAAATCTTATTTTCTCAGATTTTAAAGTATTTAGCAGTAAAATAAATAGCTAAGTGTAATTTTTTAGTTTGAAACATTAAATCCGGCATTATTTTAGTTTTGGGTGCGACGGATAGAAAAAACTCTTTGCAAAAACTTAGCGAAAAATTGTGAAAAGTGTTAAAAATCTTATCAACAATTTTGACAGAAGCATTCCTTTGGGGTTCGCAATATTGTCAATATAGTTTTCGTTTAATGCATTTTATAAAAAGTTATTTGTTTAATAACTATTTAAAAATTAAATTGGGTTTAAATATTGCTAGCAGCAATCGATTTGTTTAAATAATTTTGGAAATTATTAAAATCATTATTTTTTTTTGTTTATCTGCATTTAAAATAAAAGTTATAAATTAATTATGTACATGTTAACAATTAATAAGAGAATTTGTTTAAATTTAGTGCATTTAATTTGATAAAATATTAAAAAAGTTTTATTTAAAAAAAAAAAACATTGTTATAAAACAGATATTGTTATTATTGAGAGAGTTCTTCTGGTCCGGATACAATGCATCCGTTATCTGGAATATTTTTAATTGATTCAATTACTTCTTGAGAAAAATTGTGCTCTGTCATTCCATCAATAATAACTTGTTTGTACTTTGCACTAGGTATGTCCTTTTCAATATTCGGATCATCAGGTGTTAGTTGCCTAGTTTCAGGCGTTTGTTCATATGTCCAACAGCTTATTATTTTACCATCAGGTGTATTAACATTAATACTTATTCGTTTGTAGCCTACCTCTTGAGAGTCTAAATTTGGTAAATCTTTTTTATCTAACTTCCATATCATTCCTGTAGTTGTGCTCTTTTAATATAAATTATATAAATAATAAAAATTATCCAATAAATTTTTACTTACTTTTTCATCTTTCTCAATATTTGCAACAGCTCCTTTCCACAATTTAGAAAATCCACTAAATATTAATCGATATCCTTTTAAATATCCTAAAGAATATTTAGTGGCTGATTTATTTTGCAATTGGATTCGCTTTGTTAAAATGTTAGAGCCAAAAGAAAAATAATAAACGGTGTCCATTTCAAAAATATTTTTAGCAAAAAAGTTTTTAGTAAACTAAGTTAAAAATTTAATTAGAAAGTTTAACCTTGATATTCATAGACTTTTGCGGTAATTAATAGAAATATTGATTGAATAACTGCTTTGTTTTTTTGTTAAGCAAAACACCATAGAAACATAAAGATACTCTCACCGTTATTTGTTTGTATAAGAGTATTACTAATATTTTTTAATTTTTAAAAGTTTATTTATGTATAAATAATGTTTAATATTAGTGTTCAAAAAAACTTACATATTCAATCTTCTTGGAAAGTCAAAAAACAGTTAAAAAATAACAGTACTCAAACAAATGTTTTAGTAACAAGTGAAAATACTACACAATCTCATTATAAAACTTGTTCAAGTACACAAACAGATAAAGAAAGCATTAAAAATCAAAAAAATGAAAATCTATCAATTAATGAATCTAGTTTATTAAAATTTATTAATTATGCATCTGAAATAACCATTAAAGAAATTAAAATTAGTTTAGCTCTAAATGAAAAACTAACTAACTCTTTAATAACTTTTGAGAATTCAATGGACCAAAATGAAATGGCTGTGCAAACCCATTTATTAGATTCAAATTTTTTACAAGGGTTTAATAATCAAAATTCAAATTTTAAACCAGATCCAAGTTTAGTTATTTTAAAATTGGGATGGAATTGTAACCAAAATGTTTTGATAGTTTCTTATGGTAAAAAAGAGCATTATGGATGGTGTAATCATAATTCTGTAATGGTTTTTTGGAATTTATACGACTATAAACCACAAAATGATAATGAACCCAATTCAGTAATTCCGTTTAAAAGTTGTATTATCTACTTTACTACTCATCCTAGTAATTCTTCAGAATTGGCTGTCGGCAATAAATTGGGTGAAATTTTAATTATAAACAGAAGAGAATTTATGAGAAATGAAATAAATGATGAAACTCATATTATTCATTATTCTACATCTATTCATAAATCTGAAATCACTTTTATTGCGTATAAAGCAAATTCTAATCAATATTTAAATTTTAAATTCACAGCATTGTCTTATAATGAATTAGTCAGTTGTTCATTAGATGGTATAATTGTTCATTGGAAAGTTGATTCAAACAAAAAGCAATTACAAGTAATCAATGTTTATGCAATTTATTTATTTGATTTTCCAAAATCTTTTAAAGTGGACAATACAAATTTATATAAACTAGCTGGTATTAGAATTTGTTCTTTATCAAAATTTAATCAAAACAATTTTATAATTGGTTGCGATGGAGGAGCCTTATTTAGTTGTTCTTTAAGTTCAGACAAAGTCATCAATTTGCCTAAAAAAAGTGAACAATTAAATTTAGGTTTTCAAATAAAATCTCCTATTGTGTTAACTTATGTTCCGCATAGAGGACATCTTACTTATCTTCAATATTGTCATGTAAATGACAAACTTTTTGCATCTTATGGTCTTGAAAACGAACTTAGAATTTACAACTGCCTAGATACAAGACCAATTTTTGTAATTCATCATCAATCAAATATTTTTACTTTTAATTGGTCACATTTGTCTCAAAATATTTTTGTTTTAAACAAAAAAAATCAACTTCTTTTATATAAATTTAATCATTTTGATTTAGATACAAAATTTAATCAAATTATTATTTTTAATTTAGATAATGGCGTTTCTAATTTTTATGTAAATGATAATGATGAAATTGCTGTAATTACAAATTCAAATGAAATCATCATTTTAAATGTAAAAACTATTGAATAGAAGTTTAGTAAATTTAAATATAATTTAATTTTATTGTTAATACTTTTAATACTTGTTATTAAACATTGTTTTGTTTTTGAATTATACTAATATAAACAGAATAATTGGTAAATAATTATATTATAAATAATTAAAATCAATAGTAAATTAATCCAATGAGATTAAATAAAAAATTATAAAAAATAATCTATTAATAGTATTGATTAAGATACAGGTAAAAAATGTAAACACTAATATTGTAGGCAAAGATTTTTTTAAAAGCATTTTTTTTATTATTGATTGTTAATGATTTTTTAAGTTAATTATAGATTTGAAACGAAAATTTTCTAATACAAATTGAGAAATTATTTTGATAAATAATGAATTTATCACCTTCTTCTAATACTCGGATAATAAATAACATAAGAAAAAAGGTAACTACAATTTAAAATTGTTTGCAAAGTCTAATTTGCGAAAAAATCAATTTCTCGATATAAAAATGTAAAGTCAAATAATTACGATGGTAAATGCAGATTAGATTTATTTGATTCAGAAAGCGATATTTTAGACAACGAATGTCCAATTTGTTTAAACATGATTCTGGATAAATCCTGTGTAAATAAATGTTTGCATTCTTTTTGCAAAATTTGCTTATTTAATTGGACTAAAGTGAAATCTGAATGTCCTGTATGTAGACAGACAATTGACAAAATTATATCCATTTCAAATTTAGAGGAAAATAAATTAAAAGAGAGTAATAATCTAAAAATGTTATACATTTTTATTTATCTAATTTAACTTTGTTTTAGTTTTAAATAAGGATTTTGAATGCCAAGTGAAAAAAGTTACAAAATCAAATCAGCAAATTTTTTTGTCTAAAAATTATAATTACCCAGAAGAAGCATTTTATCGTCATTTTACAATTGAAGTAGCAGTTCCTCTGAATAATAGTTTTTTGTTTAAAAAAAAAGGTTATTTATATATAAATGAAACTATTCAAATTGAAATTCAGTCTGAATTTAAGCAAAACAGAGGTCGGATGATTATTTTTATTGAAAATAAAAGCAATGAACAGTTTTCAAATTTAATATCTATTGTTCAGTGTTCAGAATCTTTATTAAAAGGTAATTACTTTTTAGTAAAAATTTATTATTATATTTTATTTTAAATATTTAAACTTTTTTAAGCTTTAAATATACAAGTTAAGCCTGTTCAGTCTATTATTCAAGTTGGATCTAAAGTGCACCAAATTTTTAATATCGAATGTTTGCAAGATTTTACAGAAAAACCTAATTTAGTAATACAATTCACTCAAAATGGATTGCCTCAAAAATATATAATAGAGCTACCTTTGTTTATTAATAAATTTTTTGAACCAATAAATATGGATACTGAAATTTTTTTTAAAAGGTGGAAAAATTTTAATAAGTAAGAAAATTTATTAAATTAATTATAAAATTAATTTTTTTTTTTATTTTAAGTCCATTTTTAGAAATTCAAAAAATTTTAAAAGCAAATTATTCAATTGATGAAAAAGAAATTAAAACAAAATTTTCAAACTTTGGTATGCAAGTTTTAGAAAATATAGACCCAAATACACAAAATTTAGTTGCTGCTGGCATTATTCATACAAAACTAATTAAAGTTGGTTGTTTAATAAGATTTGAACCAAATCGCAAGACAAAAATGTACAGATTAACCATAAGAACTAGCAAAGATTCTGTATCAAAAGAATTGTATGAATTGTTGCATAAAGAAATATAGATTAATAAACGTATTTTTAAATCGTTTAATATTTTCTACATGTTGCAAAATAGACGCAAACTTAATAGAAGCTAATTGTTTTGAAAAAAAATTTCTTAATTTATACATATTCAATGATTTTATTAGAAATAAAATATAACAAACAAACTGTTTTTTAACATAAACTAATTTTGAATTTATGTCGATAGCGATAATGAAATTGCTTTAGTTATAAGCTTGAATTATTATTTTTAATGTAGAACTATACACAAAGGTTTATTAAATTAAAGTGAAATGAAAAATGATTAATTTTTTTTATACATTGGATAAGATGCAGATGAGTTGAATTGAAAACCCATTGCACTTAACCCTTTTCCAACGTTGTTCAAAGTACCTCGTTTATATTTGTCCCCTACAGTAAAATTAGTCATTGGCTTGCCACTTATACCACAAGTGCCAACACCCACTTTGCCTTCTACAGTATCTGGAGACTTGAAAATACTTTGTTTTTTAGCCAGGCTAACGGCTCCTTTTAAGTTTTTGTTAATGGCTTTTTGGTTGAATTGTTTCCATTTATTTTTGTCCTTTTCTCGAGCTTCTTCAATCTCCTTAAATCTGGATTGTTTTTTTTGCTGGCGCTTCTTCAGCATTTCCCTATTCAGTTGAGGGTCCATTTTTTTTTGTGAACAAGATGAAGAATCGTAAGATGATTTATTCTTTTTTCTTTGAGAGGTAGATGGTTTAAGCATAGAAATCAGACAAACTTCACTCACACGAAATTTACCATTAGGCAAGTAATTAAAAACAATGTTACATTGGCCATCCGAAGTTAAGTCTTCGATGACAGCTTCGTAGAATTGACCATCTTCAGACCAAGGGGCCATACAAGGATCTCCGGCCTGAAATTTGTGTTCTAAATTTTGAGTCAACGCCTGTGGAGCATTTAAATCAGAAATATTATCATCATTAATTCCCATTAAACTTTTAGTCAACCTAATGGCTTCTTCTAAATCCGACTTCAATTTGGATAAGTCCTCATTTTGAGGGTCTGTTATCAAAGCAGCCTCTACCTGCTGCAACTGCACCTGGTAATTAACTAATTCGCTAGAAGACATTTTAAACACAAATCCAGGACAGGTAACGTCAGGAAGATCTTCAAAAACTAGCGACCAATATAAACAAACACTTATTTATATTGTCTGAAATTTGAAAATGCTATAGCCAACAAGGCTAGCCAAAAAGCGCGCAACTTTCAAATTCAATATTTTTCGGCTTGCCACTCTGTTTTTGTTTTGTTTACTAACTGTGTAGCACTCAAATCAAGTTTGCCTTTTAAAATGCATCCGCAAGACGAGCAAAAAGATGACACAAGAAAAAGGAAAGCGGAAGATGATCACCAATTTGCCGTCAAAACGGCTAAACACGATCAAAGGTCTAGAAACTGTCCTTATTTAGACACCATCAACAGAAATTTGCTGGACTTTGACTTTGAAAAACTTTGTTCCATTTCATTGTCTAAGATCAACGTCTACGCTTGCTTAGTATGTGGCAAGTATTTCCAAGGAAGGGGCATTCAGACACATGCCTACATCCATAGTGTGGCTGTTGATCACCACGTCTTTCTCAACTTGTCCACTTTAAAATTCTACTGTTTACCTGACAACTACGAAGTCATCGACTCTTCTTTAGGTAGGCTTGCCATCTGGTCAACCAACTCTACTTAAAATTTCTTCTCCACCTTTAGATGATATCATTTTTGTTCTAAAGCCCACTTTTACCAAAAAAGAAATCAAAGCTCTAAGAAACAACTCCAAACTTTGTCGGGCATACGATGGAACCACCTACTTCAATGGAGTTGTTGGGCTCAACAATATCAAAGCTAACGATTACTGCAACGTTATTCTACAAGCACTTTCTCATGTGCAACTCTTAAGAGATTATTTTCTTAGAGAAGAAAATTACAGTTTTTTAATGTGCAAAAACTCAAAAAACAATTCACTTGTCCAATGTTTCGGAGAACTTTTAAGAAAGTTGTGGAATCCAAGAAACTTCAAGGCGCATGTGTCTCCACACGAAATGCTCCAATCTGTAGTCCTCTGTTCCAACAAAGTTTTTCAGATTACCAAGCAAGGTGATCCAATCAACTTTTTGTCCTGGTTTTTAAACAATTTACATAAATCGCTTATTGTGAACAAGACCGACGCTCAATCAATAATTAGTCAAGCATTCAGAGGTTCAATGAGAGTATACAGTAGAAAAGTTTTGCCCATTGACAAATCTTATGATGAAAAACTCCAACTAATGTTGCAAGACGAATACAAAGAAACAAATGAAAATGTCAATTTCTTCTATTTAACATTAGATATCCCTCCTCAGCCTTTGTTTAAAGACGAGTTTCGAGAAAACATTTTGCCTCAAATACCTTTACAGACCATACTGTTAAAATACAATGGAACCACTGAAAAAGAATACAGCACTTACAAAGAATCTCAATTGAAACGTTTTTCTTTGCTTAAATTGCCTAATTACCTCATTCTTTATATTAAAAGATTCACAAAAAACACTTTTTTTGTAGAAAAAAATCCTACTATTGTGAACTTTCAAATCAAAGATTTAGACCTTACTGAATTACTTGCTCCAGAAGTTCGCGAAACTCATCCAAAACCAATTTATGATTTAATTGCTAACATTATTCATGAAGGAGAACCGGAAGCCGGCAAAGGTATTTATAAATTGCACGTGTTACATTCGGCTACAGGAAAATGGTTCGAATTGCAAGATCTTCATGTAACTGAAATTTTACCCCAAATGATTCCTTTGGCTGAATCATACATTCAAATTTGGGAACGCAAACAATCCTAAAATTACTTTTGATCAATAAAATTGCTAATTTATTTTTTGAATTATTAAGATTATTTACTTATAAGACAAATATTAATGCTTTACTCTTAAACTTGTTTGTGACATCAAGCCATGCGCGCAAAATTTGGCAGCAAAAGTAAACAAATCTGGTCTCCGAGTGTATGTCATAACTTAAAGTTTGTTAAATATTTCAATGAAAATTTATTTGCTCAACTTTTCTTATGACATTTATTTTTCACAAAAAGCAAACTTACTAACGAATTTGTTTCAATGAAAATAGAACTGATTAAATTTTTAAAATGGGACAAAAATTGTTTGATTCAAATTTTCTGGATGTTTGTCCTTTTTTTTGGCCTGTTAAAGTTCTTGTTCCATCGAGAAGTTAATAAATGCGAAATGACCTTTATGTTCCAAACACCTAATTTTGTCGTAAGTTTAAAAACTTGATTAAACTAAGTTGCCAAATTTGTTTTTTTTTCCTTTCAAAGTCCGTAAGTTTGAGTTCACAAGTAAGGAGAAATTTTTCCAAGTACAATTTGTTTTATTACCAAGAAGGTTATATTCAGCAAGATGTCAAGTTGTAAGTCATATTTATATAGTTTTGTGCAAATAATTTAAAATTTTTCTTTATTTAAGACATTACATTTTATCTGGTATTCCTGTCTTATTTGTACCAGGTAGTAGTGGCAGTTACAAACAAGTTAGATCTTTGGCTTCACTAGCTCTACGATTTTCTCAAAAATATTCATACAATACACATTTTGACTTTTTTTCCATCGATTATAATGAACAGATTTCCGGTTTGTATGGCGATATTCTTCAAAAACAAACAGATTTTCTAGCCGAATCAGTTAAGACTATTAAAAATTTGTACTGGAAAAGAAATCATGATAAAAATTTTAAAATTGGAATAGTTGCTCATTCTGTGGCTGGAATTTTGAGCAGAGGTCTTTTTGATTTACAAAATTTTGATAAAAGTTCTATTTCATTTATTATTACTCTTGCATCTCCTCAAAAAATACCAGTACTTCCAATCGATTATCAAATGACTTATTATTATGCAAAAACTAATAGTAAATGGAATAAATTGATAAAATCAAACGATAATATTAAACGAATAAGCAAAATATCTATTGCTGGTGGTCCAAATGATAATTTAATACGATCAGATTTGACTTTATCAAAAAATGAATTAAATTCTTGGAGTATTTCAACAACAAGTATACCTGACGTTTGGATAACTATGGATCATAAGTGCATTTTATGGTGCAAGCAATTTATTAAAAAAATAGTTCAATTACTGTTTGATTTAATTGAAAAAAACCGAATTACTGAAAATTTAAACAAAAGAAATGAAATAATTAACTATCATTTAATCAAAAGAAATAGAAAAATGTTTTTTAAAGATTTCAAAAATATTAATCAATTTGAAATAAATAAAATAGATAATTTTTATGATGCTAAAGAAAGACTGTTTATATATACAAAACAAAAACTTTTGGAAGCACTTTATATTAAAATACCCATTATACCAGATACCAAAATTCTTATTACAAGTTTAAATATAAAAAAAAATGATTGGCTTTTTGGTTGTAAAAATTTAGCTCTTAATGACACTAAATTATCTGACAATAATTTGAAATGCTCAACAGCTGTTAATTTATATGATAAAACTCGTGTTATTCCTGGAATTCCAGGTAAAGAAAGAAAATTATTTTTAGTTGAATCTAATAGTTTGATAAAAAAAGGAATTTCAAGTTTGGCAATTTATCTTAATTCCCATTTAAAACCGTTTAGAATTATGTCTGAAAGAATTGTAAACAAAAAACGAGATAATGATATTGTACTTCCATATACATTTTTTGGCATTTTATTTTTTTTTATGCCTTATTCGACCATTTTTAAAATTTCAGTGGCAGAAGAATCTACCTATTATAAATTAAATTTAGTTAATTTTGATAAAATTTGGCAAAATTATAACTTTAGGATTGAAGTTGAAAGTTGCTACGAACAAGCTGAGGAAACTATTACAGCTCATTTTCATGTGCCTTGGTATGCAGGGGACCGATATTATGTAATAAAACCATTTAAACACAATTTTCTTGAATTTGATTTAAACATAGACACATTAAAAAGTTTATCTGATAGTAATGAATATCCGTCTATAAATTTGATATTAGATCCATATTGTGGCTACAAAATTAAAGCCAAATATTCGTTAATTAAAACAATTTCGCAGTTTCTAAAACATTTTAGTTATTTGATTTTGCCGGCCGCTACATCTATAATTCTTTCAGGATATTCAATTCAAGTTCAATCTAAGAAATGGTCAAAAATTACTTCTTTCGACGAACTTAATTCTGTGGTGGGTTGTTTAGAAAAGTACCTCGCTATAACAGATGTTTTGCGAAATTTCTTTTGGAAAGTTACAATTTACGGATTAGCACCTTTATTTCCTATTTTTGTGAATTTTTTGGTATTTTTATGTTGTAAATACAATTATTTTAGCTATGATTTGATTTGTTATACTTACTTGAATCACGAAATCACAATTGAATATGTAATTGCTCATTTGGTGATTTATTTGATGACTTATTTGACAATATTAATTCTGTTCAAAATGGCCTCTTTATTTTGGAGTTTGTTTGAATTTATTTCAAAAGCGCAAAAATTGCAAAGGTAAATAATGATTGTTTACTAAACTGAATTAATTTTATAAAAATTTTCTACAGATATTTAGAAAAGATGGAAATGCAAAGAAAATTGCCTAGTTTTAAATCGCAACTGGTCTCTTTTTTGGGCGCGTTAACAATATCACTTGTTGGTTTGAAATCTTGCAGTACGATTAGTATAGGCATAACATTTATTTTGCATTTAATTCATGTTTTTTTTTACTGGATCAAAAGTACTCAGATCAAAAACAAAAAAGGACTTATAAAAGAATCTACTCATTGGAACTTGCATTATACTTATATAAGTTTAATGGTTTTCTTAATTTTACCCTTAGTGCCTTCTGGACTTTTCTGGTACACAATAGACGATAAAAGCCTAGATCTGATGGATTTGTTTGCAAATAATCAGATTGAAATAGTATTGATAAACATAGCATTGACCATATTTTGGCAAAAAATTGAACTTGGCTCTAACAAGTAAGTGAATGAGACAAACTAGTTTAAAACTAAAATGAATTGCAATAAATTTAGATTTGCCATCGCTGTTGTGAGCGTTTGTTACAAAGCCACATCTATTTTGGTATATGTTTTGGCTCAGCTGAGCTACACATTTATAACTAGTATTTTGGCTTCTTTGTTTATAATGGAAGCTGTGGCACAATTGATTTCTATTCAAATACAACGAAAAGCTTGCAAAGAAGAATAAGAAGCAACCAAAAAATCTCTTAACTTTAAAGTGCGGAGTATGTCTAAAGAAAAGAAATTTAAGTAAGTTTAAGTTTGGATAGCAAGAAGTTCAAGATAGTTGAGAAAGTTGAGATATCAAAAACATTAGAAACATATAAGACACCCAAAACATCCAAGACATCTAAAAAATTTAAGATATTCAATAAGATGGACATTAGGACCATGGATAAATCAGACCAAAAAGTTTCTCGCCAGACGGCAGCTGGTAATCGATCCAACAATTATGGCGTAGATGTTTTCAGCTGCTATTGGCAACACTGTTGACTTAGATAAATATGCGTAAAAAATGTAAACACATATATTCTGAGCGAAGAGCTTTAACAAAGACACACTTTTTAGTTTTGATTGTAAATAATATTCTTATGGAATTGTTCAAATACTGTAATTTTTCATGAAAATCCTTTTTATATAAATTGTATAAACTACCAACAAAGCAATGAATTCATCGCCATCTTCTAGTTCTTGGAAAAGAGTCAATATAAAGAAAAACAGCGGATCCAACCTGGAAGTGATTTCGTCGATTGCAAAACGCAATTCGCGTAGAAAGCAGTTTCACAAATATGATTACAAAAATGACAAATTTAAAGACTACAATGACATTTCCAGGTCAAGTCCTACTGACCCTGAAAGGGTTTCACCTGATAGCAAGTGCCCCATTTGTCTAAGCAAAATTCTGGAAGAGTCTTTTGCTAATCGTTGTTTGCACTCTTTCTGTAAAATTTGTTTATTCGAGTGGGCCAAAGTTAAGGCTGATTGTCCCGTCTGTAGACAACCTATTGAAAAGGTCATCTCTAATGTCATTTCTATCACCGATTTCGAGGAAATCGACATCAAAGAAAGTAAATGTTGCTTCTTTTTTTTTTTATTGGATTTCTCATTTCAACTTTTCATTTCCAGTTTTGAACAACAATTTCTATTCTCAGCTTACCAGACCCAGGAGCATGAATGAAGAACAATCTTTTTTTAGAAGCACTCATTCTTCGGAAGTGGCCTACAATCGTCGTTTGGCCATTGAACGTATTGTCTCTTTAAATAATGATTCCAACTATGGCAGGAATTCCAACTTTACTCCTGGCACAGTGGCTCATAGGAGATATATTTATTATACAGATTTATTTGTTAAATCATATGGAGATGGTGACAAAAGAAAAGTAAGAGAATCATCAGCTGATTTTTATCGCAAAAATCCAGCTTGTATCCAACATTTGGTTGGATGGTTAAATCTGGAATTAGTTGCTCTTATTCATAATCCGCCAGACAGAGAAGTACTACTTTCCATTATTGTTCGTGCATTGCCAAAATATGATATTATTAGTTCTCAATTTCAAAGATTAATTGCTCCATTCACATCACATCATACTGTACATTTTATTCACGAATTTTATAATTTTGCTAGATCATATCATGATTTGAGTAATTATTATGAAAATGCCATTTACGTTCCACGTGCTGAAGCAAATGTTGTTCAAATTCTAGATAGTGCAAATGAACTTAATAGTACTTCAGATGATCAATCTAGTGATGTAGAAACTACACATTCTGTGTCTGATTCAGATATTGAAATCGTTTATGATAATTCTTCAATAAGTTCATCAAATGTAAAGAAAAAAGTTTCTAATGAAATTAAATTTTCCAATCAAACTTGTGAAATTGATAATGAAATTTTTAATCCTAAACCTGGACCTAGTGGTTTAAATATTAGACCAACTTCATCTCTAAATCAAATTCATCAAAATTATACAGACGATAGTGATAGTGATGATGAAAATTATCCACCAAAAAATATATTATTTAATTCTAATCAATTATCGAGCAATGAATTAGAAAGTGATGATGATTCGATTGAAATTGTAGGAACATTAAAACCCAGACATTTAAGAACTCCAGAAATTATTGAACTTACTGAAGATGAAGATTCTTTAGCTGCAGAAGAAAATACTGAAAATTCAGATGAAATTTTAAATAAAAAACAAAAAACTTTTGATATAAATTTAAATCATAAATCAAACAATATTGTTAAACAATCAGTCCCACTTCAAAGTATAATTGTCAAACCTGAAAATTCAACTTTACAGAATTCTAACAGTAGTTTACATAATAATTATGGAAGTGATGACTTTTTTATACATAAAACTTCTCGACCTCATTCACCATCTACTTATTTAAACTATCCGGTCAATGGAAAACGCAAATGTAGTAGTGTAGAACGACCATGTCGTAAAATAAATGAATCTGCCTCATCATCATGTACATCTTCGACAAGTTCATTTTCTCCTAATATATTGCAATCTATTATAAGCAAGCCTGATTCTAGTAGTGAAGATATTTGTAAAAATTATAATAATAGCCGTCATAGTTCAATAAATAAATTAGGCTCTTGCAATGATACAAAAAAAGTAATTAAACAAATTAATAAAGCTGTTAATAGCACATTAAATCGATTACCTTCAGTAATTGGTTCACACAGTTCAACTATAAACAAATTAAATTTGAATAATTTTTATTCAAATGTAGAAACAGATGATGACTCTAGTTAGTTCACTTTTGTAAAACAAGAATGATTTTGAAATGTTAAAATATTGAGATTATTATTAATATTATAAACAACATTTACAAAATTACATTAATTTTTGATATTTCATTACACAAATTTAACTCAAGTTGAAATTTATAGAAAATATTATAAGCATCCATAAAAATGACTGCCTATAATAAAGTGACAATGTTTTTTTTTTTTCAAAAAATATGTTACTTCAAAAGGTTTTTGTTAATTTTAAAAATAATTACTGACTGCACAGTATTAACTGTATAATCGATTTGACAATTAAAGTTTATTTTTTTTTTTATCAATAGTTGAACAATTTTGAAATCATCTCTATTTTTTTTTATTTAACCCTTTTTATATACATATTTTTTTTATATATAAATATTTAATTAATCTAATAATTTTAGATTAAAAAAAAATTATTCATTTTTAATAAGTTTATTTTTTTTTTTAAATAAATTAAAATTTGTATTAAAATTATAAAAAATTTTTAATTGCATTATTTAAATTTAAGTAATATTAGTAATTTGATATATATTTATATATCAAACACAATAAAAAAACTTACACAAAAAATTGTAAAGAAATTCATATAAAATTTATTTTAAATGCATTTTAATTTTCAGTGTACATTTTTAAAAATAGTTATTTATAAAAGTTTAATGATTTTAAATTAAAAAAAAGTTTTCAAATGATTATAGTATTTAAACCAATTTAGATAAAATATATTTTTATTAAATTTAGTGATTAATGCATGTTGGAAAAAAAAGAATCCCTACAGAGTCAAATAAAAAAGTGATAAAAAAGTAAAATTAAAAAATATAGTTAAGAAACCTAAATGAAACAATGAGATTAATAAATCGTTTCAGTAATAGCATGAACAAGCTATTTACTGAAACTTTAAAAAATTTTTGCATTGCAAATCAGTAGAATATTGTTTTAAGAAGCAAAATATCTAAAACAAATATTCCATTCGAGGGTCCACAAAGTGGTTCAAAGATATTTTAAAATATCATTTGAAAATCGCAAAGGGTACTTCTAAAGAAAGCTAGGTCTCAGTTTCAATTTAGGTAAGTTTAAGAAAATAAAAGTAAGATTAATAAAATGTTAAAATTTTTGTATCATTTTAAAAAAATATATTTTTTGTTTTTAAACTTAAATAAAAGTTCATTTTTTTAGTGTAATGTAATTATCTGTATAAATTGTTTTTATGAAAGTTTTTTGTAAACTTTAAGATAATGAGTGAAATTTTAATTTAGCGTGTTGGACAAATCATTGGATCAGTAAATTTCCACCCGATTTTTTCGCCCTTGACTTCTTCTTTAAGATATTTAATTAAAGGATTAAAATATTCTAATAACGCTGATGCATTCATTTGACTTTCGCGACCACTAGATATAATGTTCATTGCCTTAGTCCATGGTTGCGAAGATCCTAATTCCATCATTTTTCTTAAAAAAAAAATAAATAAAATGTAAATGTTAGAATAAGTTAAATAGAAAAATTGTTATTAAAGAAAATAATTATTATTTTAGTGTGTAACAAATATTGAAAAAATATTGAATAAAAATAGTATGTGATGTTTGTAAAAATTATATAAGCTCAGTGGTTGGTTGATTGTGATGATTGAGTTGATTGTTTTGGCTTAATTTGAATTAAGCAGGTTATGCATGGATAAATACAAGCTGCTTGTGGCCTGTTTGTCCAGATGAGTTGAGGACAATTAGGTAGTAGCCATGTGTCCAAATTGAAAAACGGCAAAACTATTTTGACCTAAAGCATGCTTTATGAACACTTGATACAACTGTTTTTAGTATATTGTTTTAAATAGCTTTTGAATAACTGGGCGCAATTATGAACTGATTGCAAGTTGTGATTGCAGCTTGTGTTTAAAAATGCGTTTAAAATAAGTTAAATCCCGAGCTGGATACATTGTAAAGTATTGGGAAGGCATTATGGCTACATATTAGATTCATTCAAGATGTATTTAGTTTAGACTCGACTAAGACTGACTTGGGTTTGCTCTTTGTTCAACTTTATTCGTTTACAATTTTATAAAATCACAAGATGAAATCAAACGAATAAGTGAACTAAAAAAAACATTTATCCTAACATAACTTTAAATAGATCAAAACACTTACCCAAGCAAAGATCCGGCTTTTCGCGATTTATAGATGTTGCATTTATGCAAAGGTCCAGTATGACCTGCTGCTTCACATAAGTATTTATGAAACTGGAATTGTATTACAAAGGCCACATAATAACGAATGTATGGTACATCAGCTGGAACGTGATATTTTGCTCCTGGGTCAAAATCTTGCTCACTGCGTCTTATGGGCGGACATAAACCTTGAAGTTGATTTCTTAAAATCCACCAATCGCGGTTATACGTTCTTGGCTTGGTTGTACCGTTAAACACTTTCCAACGCCAAGTATCTAAAGCATAGGCAAAGGGTAGAAAAGTTATTTTTTTTAAAGCTTTATCCATCAAAAAATTTATATCATCCTGCTCCTCCTCATTATATTTGCAATTTTCACATTTGTTTTTATTTTTTGCTTCATTTTTAAGCAAATGTATAGTCCTTAAGTGGTTCGGAGTAGATACACTTAGCGCTAGTGTGTCTCCAACAGCTTCATGAAAACCAGGATTTGCTCCATCTCTAATTTTAAAAAAAAATTTAAAATCTATATTTTTTTTTATAGAAGTTTACCTAAAAACCCTTGGTTGTTTGGAATATTGTAAATAATATTGAATATGACCCATTTCATGATGAGCAACTATTAATTGATCCATATTAATTGTGGTACACTGTTTAATTCGAACATCATTATTTATATAAAAGTCCCAAGCCGATGCATGGCAAACTAATTCTCTTCCATCTTTCGGTTTACTTAAAATGGATTTTTGCCAAAAACTTTTTGGCATCGGTTTTAAGCCCAATGAAACAAAGAAAGATTCACTTAATTTAAATATACTCAATTCAGTCATATTCTTAAAAAAATAAAAATTATTAAATATATATCAAAAATTTTTTTTTTTAAATTGTTTACTTGTCGAATCATTTCATCGGTAACATCCAATTTGGGCCTATTAGGAAACGGTGTCCATTTTTTTTTCATTATAGATTGTCCCCACATATTACCTAAAAAAAAAAAAAAAAATAATTTATTAAGTTAAAATAAATTTAAAAAAATTCTGTTTTTTCAATAACAACTTTATAAGCAATTTTTTAAATAATTTGTTTTGTTCTTTTAATATATTCTAATTCAAAATTGAGGCATTTGAAAACGATTTGACAAAAAATTAAACTTTAAGATAATATAATTTTTTTTATAGCTACTGTAAATTTTTAAAAATTTCACTATGTGCATTATCTTTGGTTAGTTTAAATATTTATCAATTGTAAATAAACTATAAAATTTATTTTATTTTAAAAATCTATAAGATTGTTTTATCAAATTTATGATTAAAAATTTAAATGTTTAATTTTTTAAATAATTTAACATTTAGCTAAATTACACATTATTTTTTTTTTATAAAACTATTCACAATTGAATCATTTTTCTAATAGTTTTTAGTTATTTATTAATTCTATTTTTATCTAATATTATCATTCTGGATCTTTTTACCAAAAGTGCCGTTAGCTTTGAGTAAATGAGTTTATTTTTTATTATAAAATTTTAATATTTTGCACTTATTTTTGAACAGCATCAGTTTTTTGATATAGCATGTTTAGATACTTTAACTTTAAAGTATGATTTATGCATCTTATTTTATTTTAATTCTATTTTGCACGAATTAGGAATCAATGAATGAAACATAAAAAGGGATCAGTTATTGTAAAGTAAGAAGTTATTGACTATAAAGCTGATCCTTTATTAAAATTAATTTTTTTTATTAAAATCAACAGTTTACTAAATCCGCAATAAAATAATAATCTATTAAAAAATTTGATTTAAATATTTTAAAAATACCCAAACTAAAAAAAAAAACGCAAGAATAACTATGTTTTTTATATTTAAATATTATTTATTCATTTTAAAAATTATAGATTAAAAAATTAATTTTGAGTAAATAAATTAAATATATAAACTAAACACCTAGTGATTAGATTGTTATATTTTTTTAATTTTAGTTAAGTATAAATATAATATGCAGTTAATTATGTATAGAAATTTAAAAAAGATGTTATTAATAGGTGAATTTGAAATTAACAAAACTTAATCTAGTTTCCAGATAATTTAAATAGTAAGCAACTGTTTCTTAAATCAAACTTAGAACTTTTTCTAAAAAGTTTTGGTAAAGTTAAAACACGTTTGAATTAAATATGCTGAATTATGTGAGTTTCGTGAGCTTTAATACAGGACATATCGTGACTGATGAAGAATCAGTCAAGATCAAAGTGAGATCGAATAAGATGAACAGTTAAAAAAAACATAAGTTATTTTTTTTTTCATTATTTTGATCTTCATATTTTTTTGATTATCATGTTTAACTGTGAAATTGTTTAAATATTTTATTAATAAAATATTTTATTATTCAGTTACGGTATTTAATATGATTTTAAAAAAAAAAAATATTTTTTAAATAGTCTTACTTAAGCTGCTGTTTTTAAAATAAATTTTTATATTTTTATTAAAATATTTTCCTATTGAATGTTTTTAATGAACTAATTTTTTTATTTTATATATTACATTTTGTATTACTTTCATTTTTATTTTTCTAATTGTATTTTATATTTATTTGAAATATTATATTAAGTTTTTTTTGATACTATTTTAAAATTTGATTGTTCTGATCATTTTATACATGGTTATAACTTCTTTAATATTTTTTTATTTTTAATTAGATGTAAAACAATTACATTTATTTAAGTTGCCATTGACTTCGGTTGCCTGGACAATTGTGTATAAAACATTTATGTTTACCTATTTATTAATAATGCTTAATATTCAAACTTGCAGAGATTGACCATTAATTAAGCAACATAATTCTTTTTTTAAATTAAACAACTTTAAAAAAGTCAGAATTTTTAAATTGAAGTTAGTTTACTAGTTTTTTCTTAAAACTAAAATTATAAAATTTAGAATTTAACTTAAGCGCAATATATCAACTTTGACATACTAATTTAAAAAATAAAATATATTGCTTTTTGATTTATCAATTGAGTATGCGTATTACAATTAAAAAATCTGTGAAATAACGGTTAGAGATTTTTATTTTCAGTATCTAAAATGACCAGAAAAATATTTTGATAAAAATTTTATAACAGGAATACTTTAAATATAATAATAATAAACATGCGTGCTCATGGCCAACTGGGTTGACCGTTACTGACCTCAAACTTATTTAATAATTAATGGGTCATACATTACTTACCTAGTAAATGAGCAGGAATAGGTCCATTGACTGTGATGCGACGAGGTCCATATTGTTCACGTAACTTTTTACGTGCATACGCATGTACAAGTTCGTATAAAGGTTTTATTTGTGTCCAAATATTTTGTAAATCTTTTTTAAACGTTTCTGATTCATAATCATCTATCCAAAGTTCACCTTTGTCATTAAAACCTGTAAAAAATAATATTTAAAATTCTTTTTAATGTAACGACAAAAACAAATGACAGGTGTTATTAAAAGTTTTAAAGTAAATTTAACCATTTACATCAGATAAACAATTTATAATAAGAAAATTAAGTTGAAAACTTGTAATCAAAAGTTAAAATAGCAATAATAATAGAAACTAATTTGAAAAAAATGCTAAATTTATTATAAAACATTTTATATTTTCTTCATTAAATATAATATTATGGTTAGTTTAATGGGTTGTAAACTGATAAAAAATAATGATTTCAAAAAATTAAACACTGTTTTTTAAGTTAAAAATGCTATTGTAAATTGGAATTTGGTGATGATTATATTAACTATTGACTACAAAAGAAATAAAACAGTTCTTTATAAATAAATTAGTATTTTATCAACAACTAAAAATAAAAAATTTAACCATGTCAAAAATGATAAAAAATAAATATAAATAAAAGTTAATAATTAATATGAAGCACATTTAATCAAGCTTAGAAATGTTTGATTTAAGTAATATTTTTTTATTACTAAAGTGAGAATAAAAGCACATTTGTTAGAAGCAAAAACCAATTGATTAATTACTCAAGGCTAATTTAAGTTCTAAAAAAATTTATAACACATAATAAATCGATCAATTTTAACTAAAAAATTGACTTTAAATCAAAAGCGGACTTTGTAATTAGATAAATATAATAACAAATAAAGTTCAAAATTACTGAGTAAACTAACTAATTTAATTGTTTTTGTATATTTAAAATTAGTTTAGAATTATTCTATCACTGTATATAAAATAAATAACAGCAATTATTTATTAAAGCAATAAATTTAAATACATCTAACATTTGGCAAGCATGAAATACATTGAAAAATAATGCTTTTTTATTTAAATTGTGATCTTATTAAAGGTATGCTTACCATTAAGTTTCGCCATTTCATTTCCTAACTGCACGTATCGGATGTACTTGGATTTAATTGGTTTGCCTGCTTTTTCTCGCCATTGAGTCCAAAAATGGAGTAATTCATCATAGTTGTCCGAACTAAGAAAAATTTTATATAAATCAGGCTCCAATTCTAAATTGCAGTTATTTTTGCTTTTGTATGCACAAACTTTTGCTTTTGAATAAATACTTTCCATTTCATTTTGTAATTCATTATACTATTGGTAAAAAAAAAAAAATTAAAATTACTTAACTAATTATTTTTCTATGTTTACAAATAAAAAAAAGAAAATACAATAAGAATAAAAAAAAAAAATGTTATTATATGAAAAAAAAAATAAACTCATCACATAATAAATAATTGTATTAAATGTATTAATTTTTTCTTATTTATACAGTAATTAAATATTTTACTTTTACTATAACAAGTGTTAATTTGACATTTGATAAGGTGTGTGGAAAATTAAAGAAATTAATAAAAGCGTAAAATTTTATTTAAAGACAGGTGCATTGTGAAAAATAGTTAATAAAATAAATAAAAAAAAATTCTTTTTTCTAACTTTTTTTAATGGAGGTATCATAAAAATTATTTTAACTAAACTATTGAACATTTAAAACTGTATTAATCGACACTAAAAATGGTTAATATGTTTAATTTTTTTATTTACTTTAACTAAAATTAAATTAAATCAAGAAATCACTTAATTATTATTAATTTTTTTTTAAATTAATAAATCTTAATTTAAAAATTTATTTAAAAGTAAAAATTAAAAAAATATATAAAAATAAATAAAAAAAAAAATTTAATATAAAAAACAAATATTTTTTACAAATATTAGATAATATTAAATATTATAAAGAAATAAATAATTAGATAAAGAGATATAATTGAAACAAATTTGTAAATGCAATAAAATGAATAAAATACGGTCAGTATTTAATGTGGGAAAGTGTCTGTAATCTATTTTAACATAATTATGTTAAATGCTTAACATCTTTTCTATAATTATTGACTATACAATACTAATTTATAACTAAAATAATCATAAATTTGAATAAAAGGATTTAAAATTTTTTAAATATTTACTACAGATTTAATAAATTTTAATAAAATTATAAAATGTTTCAAAAACTTAATAAAATTAAACAAAAAAAAATATTTAGAAAGTTTTTTTAAATTTGAAAAATTTGTGTAATAATTAAATAAGTTAGTATAAAAAAATACTTAAGCTATAAAAATTATTAGCAAATAAAAAAGCACATTATAATATTTTAAATTGTTATTGATTTAAATTTGAGATTTAAAACAAGTTTTTATGATTAAAAAATTCTTGCAAAATAAAATGACTTACTTCTTTTAATTTTGAACGTTCTAATGCGTTTGAACCAAGAATAGATAAAAATTTAAATCTTCTTCTGTCTTGCTCATCAGTCAAACTTTTCCATGCAAATGATGTGGCTTGTTTCCACCATTGGATAGATTTATTTGAACTTTCAAGAAATGCATCTAGCTACGTTTCAGAACAAAACAAGATATTTTAAGACAATTGAGAACGTGTTAAATTATTAAAGTATTTATAAAAAAAAATATAATTTCATATTATTTAAAATATTTGAATTTAGTAATATGAAGAAGTGTAAAAAGGTTAATAAAATGTAAAAAATGTTAAGAATAAGAGGCAAATGATATGTATGATAAAAATGCTCAAGACAGGTGGCGGTCATGGTAAAATAATAAATAGTTATGAGATACAAAGTGTGAGGCCAATGATGCTCATGGTCAACGATGTAATTGATACCGTTCAGTTAATTGTGAAATGAACAGCTGAGAAAATGAACCATGCATGATAAGTAGACGAGTTTAGGTATTACCGAAAATTGCATTTCAAGCATGAAAAACAAAAGAAGTAAAAACAAGTGTTAATAGTAGTAAGAAGGTAAAAACTGATGAAATTATATTTCAGCTTAATCTAATCCGATTTTTAGTGAAATAGTGGATTTTAAGATAAATCAAAAGAATGCACGGCATGTGGTTTTGCATGAGAATCGCACTTTTGAATAGACAATAGGAGATCGAGTGTAAACAGTTGATGCACGATTCATTCAAAATGGTCAGTGAAGCTTAAGTTCCGGTTCTTAAAATTTCAAACAATAGTCTGTTCTGTTACTGTGACCAGCTTCTGTTTGCCTATCAATACTAAAGAATATAAGCAAATTTCATATAAAATTGAAATTTGAGCTTAAAGATTACCTTTAAAAACTTGATAGAAAATCAGAAAGAAAAGATGGTCTAGATTGCGAATTATAATGCATATAAATAAACTTTTAAAAACAAGCTGATGTACGCGACATAAGTTATAAAAGAATACAATTGATAAAAAACGTCGGTTAAACAACTTGGAAAAGCAATTAACTTTATTTTTTTAAATATTTGCAAAATTCAAATCAACCATAAAATATATATTTTAGTAAAATATAATTTAATATTAAATTTATAAATGATAAACGATTCCTTAAAACGGGTGCAATAAATTTAAATATGTGATTAATCTTTTTTAAACACTTACCAAAACTTTTTCATTATGTTTGGTCAAATTGGATTTATAATTCCAACTAAGCTCAGCAATTCGATTAGATTCAATTAAAGCTTCTTCGTTTTGTTTTTTAAGAAAGCGTTTTGCTGCGTTTGGATCATCCAAAGATCCGGAAATATATTTTTGCACATTTGAAAGATTTGGATTAGCAGCAGTAAGACGACGTGGAATTCTTTTTAAATTAGCATGAACAAAATTTATTATAGTTAATAAAGCACAAAACAAAAAAATATATTTAAATTTTAAAGGTAAAGTATAAACATTTTTTTTATTAATTATATACATCTTTATTTTGATCTTGAATTTTTAAATTAAAAAATATCAAAAACAAAAATTTAATTAAATAATTAATTTTTTTGTTTTAAAATTTAAAAATTTTGTAATAAGAATTTATTATATAAAATAAAAATATCATTTGTAGGCAAATTTGTTTTATAAATAATGTATAAAAAGAAAACTTAAAATTTGCATAAAAATATTAATTCATTTACAATTAAACATTTATTTTTCACTAAAAAATATATTTTTTTGAAATTTTACACTTTATATTTAATTTCCAACTGAAGATCTAAAACTAAACGACACATTTTTATAAATATCTAAAACTAAGTAAATCAAATATTTGTTAATTTTTTATATTTTTTTATTACTCATATCTCTATAATAAAAAAAAAATAAAGAACAAACTAAAATACTATAATTTAAAATAAATATAAATAAAATATGTATTTATATTGTATTTTAATTAAGGTTTGATTTAATTTTTTTTTTTTAGTTAATTTAATAAACAAATATTGTGACTTAGTATTAATCTGATAAAAAGCACTTACAACTACAAATTTTTTAATAAACCGATTTGAATTTGAAGTTTTGTTTGAAGAATTTAAATTTTGTTTGTTATGAAGTTTGAAAAGTTAATTTAAAAAAAAAAACTAAAAAATATTTTTTAAGATAAAGATTAAATAAATTGTATTTTTATAATTTTAGATAAATAAGACATTGAGGGTTTCTTATTTTTATCGTAAAAAATAAGTTTAATCTTTTTTCTAGAAAATTTATTTGAATAAAATTTTTAAAAATGAAAAATTCTGTAAATCACTGATTTTAAGTTCAATCATATTTAGGCGTGACTGTTGTTTATGTTGCTGAACTTGAATGATGTTGGAATTTTTTTTTTTTAAATGCAACAGGTGCAAATCAGTTACGAATATTCATTTATATTGATAAAAAATGACGTCTTAATAAATTAATATTCTTTTTTATAAACTAAGTTGATTAACATAAATTTTATTTATATATTTTTTTTTCTTTTTTTACTAATAAATTAATTTATATATCAAAAATATTTTTTTAAATTTGTTTATTTCTATTTAAACTTATATTTTTTTTTATTAAAATTAAAACTATTTTTTATAATTTTTTGGTTCAATATTATATTAAACTGCTAATTTTGTCCTTGTTTGTATCAATTTTAAGTAAAAGAAAACTTTCTTTAAAATACAATTAAACAGAACAGAAGTTATAATAAAATAAAATAACATTGAATGAATTTAAAATGTTATTTAAGAAAAAAATAGCTGCCAACTGATTTTAAAAAAAAAAAATTATATCAAACTGTATAAAAATGGACTTTTGCAATAACTTTTTAAATAAAGCTTTTTAAAACTATTTTTTAAATATCAGTGAATGGACTTCAATTGAAGTGAAACTTTTAAATTAAAAATTTGAAGAATGTTTTGAATATCATGAAATTCAACTAATAGTGTCCACATGTACAAACTTGTCCACCTAGTTTTGATATTTAATTGGTTAAAATAACAAAAACTTATCCATTTACCAGTTTTTTGTTATTTTTTCTTATGTTTCATTGAATTTTTTTTTTTTTGTTTTCTCTTATTACTACAATTAAGTGTTTTTTTGCACTGATTTTTTCTTTCAATGTATTTATTTCCGCTTTTAGGCAAAAACTATTTGAACTTAGTCAAACGTAGCCACAATAATAAACTAAAGCATTTAAAATGAGTTGTTTAATGGGAAGAAAATTTTAAATCTTGCAAAATAGAATATAAAAAGCGAAAAACCAAAAGTTAGACAAGATAAAAATTTGGACAAAAAAGTTTTTTAAAATGTCTTGTAAATGGCAAACATTGTTTGGCCACTGTCTAGGAGCTTGTACAAGTGAAAACTACTGATTATCTGTTTAAACTTTCTAAAGTCTTCTCTTAAAACTTTCTTCTGAGAAGATGTCCAAGTTTTTCTTTTTTTTAAAAGGCTGATTAGAGCACAATCGGTCCACAAAAAATGCTTATTCATGCAGTACACAGCCTATTAGATGCACACAATGGATGAGAAAGATGATTAACGCCATTTTTGCACAGCATTCAATCAAACAAATGAATGTGATGACCTTTGATCTTTCTGCTTGCTTTCGTCTTTGTTAGCATCTTTACTTATTTTTAAATTCTCTTCTTTTTCGTCATCTTTTTCAAATAATAAAAACTTTTCAATACGCATATTTTATTTTAGTTTAAAATCTATTTTTTTTTAAAATTGCAAAAAGTTTTATTTATTATTTATGTGATTTTTTATTCATTTATTTTCAAAGTCCAATTAAGTGGCACATTTTTTAAATTGTTCGCTTAGTTTTATTTTCGACTTCTGAAATGTTGTTATTCAGGTGCTGCAATTGCTTATTGGTTGAAGCACGATAAGAAAGCGTTTACTTACTTTTTTTATTGAGCGCAGGATTAAATGTAAGAAAAAAAATAATTAGTTTTAACAATGGCAATGTTGATCATCAGATATTAAAAAAATTATTTTGAATCACAGCCATTGGCTCGAAATAGTTCTTTTCTTTAAGGGTAAAAAAATTTGACTAAAAAGTTTTAAATTGTCTTTAAAATATTACAATGTCTATGTGCAAAATACAAGCTTATTAGTTTGATCAAAAACTATAATTTCCATTAAATGTGTCGAATATTAAATAAAAGAACAAAAAAAATGTTTTTTTATTTTACGTTAATTAGCACAATTTAGAAAAAATCAAAAAAATAAAATCATTTTAAAACAACTAATACAAAATTTTTTAAACAGTTAATTTTTTTACTTTGTTTACTCTTGTCGATTTAAATTTATTTAAGTTTTGTTTTATTTTTAATCAAAACAAACAAATTTTTAGTCTATTATTTATTTAAGATTTAAATTTTATTAGTATAAAAAAAATTTAATTTTTTATAAATATTTGAGATATTTCATATTTAGCTAGAAATAATTTATTTGATTTATAAAAGATTATGAATATACTAAAAGTTATAATTTATCTAGATGAATAAACTTTTTTTAGTTAAACTATACTTAAACATCACATGGTCGTAATCTTGATTTAATTAAACAACTTGTCATCAGACATTGACATGTGAAAGTAAACAGTAAATATAAAGTTTTGTTAAATTGTAAAAAATTTATTTACTCCAAAAAGATTTGGTTCAAAAAATTTAGTTTTTTTTTTTGAATGCCGTCAAACCTACTAAATGAATTTCGGAACTGGTTCAAAAGGCCAAAAATTAACCTGCTATAAAAAAAATTGTAAAGATATCAACCAAGTTTTCACATACTCGCTATTCATGAGTAAGTCTGATGTAAATTAAAATTAGAGAAAAGAATTTGACCAAAAATATTAAAATCTGAATATTATTTATTGTTTATAAAAATATTTCAAAGATTTTATTAACTTTAATAAATACAAAAATCTAATTTAAATTTAAAAATTGCGGTTTTAGGCTAGATTAATAATTAAATATGTAACAAAAATTAAACTATTATAATTAAGCAACCGTTAGATGTCACTAAAGCCAGACTTAGAACAGGTAGAACAGGTTGCGTGATATGGCTATACTGAGTTTTTAGTTTGAGTTTTAAGCTTTTATGAATGGTTTGGCCCAGATGGGACGAGTCACAGCTGTTTCTAAGCAAATACTGTAGTTTAAATTAATGAATTCAAATGGGTTTGACTAATTTTTTTGGCTTGAAAACCCGCCTTCACTCAGGTCGTATTTTTGATCATTTTCAGACCAAAGTTAGGTAAAGCCTAAAATAAAATTTTGAAAATCTGAATGTATCAACGAACTAGATGTATGCCTACATTGACTGTTTAGTTGCTTTTTTAATTTCAAGCTGTGCACACTTTTAATTTTTTAATTTATAATTTATTAATTTATTTTTAACATCTTTTAGTTCATTTTACTATTTTGTAATAAACGCATTTAAGTGTAATTTTTATACGGTTTATAACCAATTATATTTTATTCATTAAGCAATGTAAATTTTCTAACGGATTATAGAATACAAAATTTTCTCTAACTTTATAATTATTCAAAATTTCATTTCAAGTTTAATTTTTTTTTCATTTTGTGAATAAATATGTAATTATCGAAAAATCAATACATAGAAATTCTTCATGATTAAAACAATTATTAAAATAAAGTGATAGATCTTAAAATCAATTGTGTCAAATGTTTTAAATTTAGTTTAATTGAGCTTTAAGTTAAATGTGTTAATTACGCTTTTTTTTAATTACTGCTTTTTTTAGTTAATTATTTTTATATCTCGACTTAAATTCATTACTTTAACCATTGGATTTTTATTGGTTTAATAAATATATATATTAAATATATTATTTTTTGATATTTTAAAATACACGTTTTTATAAAACTATTTAATCTTGGAAGAAAAATTAAATCGAAAAATAAATTATTGATAATTAATGTATTATTTTTTTCATTAAAGTATTAAAAAATTATAAATTAAATTCAGTTTATTTATTTAGGATTTAAAATATATACATTTTTAATTAACATTATAATATATATTTTAAAAAAATAGTTCAACTTATAATTGACTTAAATTGTTATTATATTTTATCGTAATCGTGAATCGTTATTATTAGAAAAAAAATTTTAAACTATAATTTTTTTAATTTTTTTATAATTACAAGTATAAAAAAAACTTGCGATTTCCGGTATTAATTTAAATTTAAAACATTTAATAAATAACTAGATTTTTCATAAAACTTAATCTCAATTTGATGAGTTCTAATAAGTTTTCTTAAAATACTATAATACCGTATATATAATAATTGAAATTTATTTCAATTTAATTTTTTAATTTTTTTTTTTTATTAAGAATGGTAAAAAGTTCTATTTAAAAATCAATCTAATCATAATTGATGAAACTAAGTTTACGTAATTTTTTAAGTGATTAAAAATTATTTAATTAAAATACTTTAAGTTATTCAATTCATTATTCATAATTAAATTTATTATTAAATTTTTTTGATTTTTATAAAATATGTTTAACAATTACAATTGTTATTTAAAATTTATGTGAATTTTTTATTAGCTAGCATTTTTATAATTTACAATATCTCTTAATTTTTAATTGAACCCATATTTTTAATTTTTTTATAATTTATAAATTTTTAATATTTGATTGAATAAATAATTTTTTAAATAACAAATAATAATTAATTATTTTTAATTAATTGTTTGATTAAATTTTTTAAGATTAGTAATATAAATTTATAAAATAATTTTAAAAATCAAAAAAAAAGTTTTATTGTTTATAATAATAAAATTTTTAAATAAAGATTGTGTTTTAATATTAGTTATATATTATAATAATTTTAAAAATAAATTTTTCATCAAATGTGCAAGCATACTAAAACTACTAAAACAACAACTATGTTCAAATTTAGTGAATCGAATGTATGATTTTGAAGTATTGGCTATGAAAATTAATTAATTTAACCATACATTGGATTAAAGTGTATTTTTAACAAAAGCCCAGAAGGTGTGCATTTAGCACACCTAGGGCACATCATTGATTAAAATGGATTATTTTTATCTATTTTGGTCTTGTAGATCAGTCAACAATTATAAGATTATTTTAAGGCATACTAAATTTTTATTTATTTGGTTTATGCTTGTTTTACTACTTTCATTTTTTAATCCAATATTTTGCCAATCAGAACATCATTCCTCAGCAGAACTTTGCTATTTATCAGATGGAGGTTCATCACAAACATTTGTAGTTAATGAAGCAAGTGCTGTAAATAGTGTTTTAGGAACTTTACAGGTAAGAATAAATTAGATTTTAAAACTTGATTATTACATTTTTTTTTTTAATAATAATTTTGATTAATAAAATATAACTAATAAGTAAAAAAAACCCTAATTTTAAACATATTTAAATATTTTTTTTTAAATTAAAACAATTGCTGTTTTTACGAATTCAAATTATATGCAAATTTTAAATTTATTTAAAAAATATTTTATATTCTAAATATGGAATTCAAATTTTAATTCTTTGCCCTTTAATCTTTGACTTAAAAAAACAAGTTTAAAATTATTGATTGCTAAATTATAAATTTTAATTTTTTTAAATAAATTTTTTTTTATAATTTGTCAATGGAAATTTATTGAAAATTTATCTTTGATAACAAATTAAAAGAATAAGTTAAAAACAAAAAAAGTAACTTTTCACCTTCAAAATAAATTTACTTGTTGTAATTTATTCAGATAATCTAAGAATAAATAAGTTTTAAATAAAGAAAAACTTGTATTTAAAATTTGCTTCAAAACCGTTTGCTTTAATTATGATTTTTTTTAACGTTTAAAAGAATTTACCAAATCATTTATCAATTGTGTGCGTTGATACCTTCCAACTGACTGGCGTCGGTTGTATTATTATTATATTAATTTTATTACCATTTGTTTTCTTCTTGTATTAAATTATTTAAAGACACCGCGCCATCTTAAACGTGTTGAATCTTCTAAATCGTTTAAGAAGTCATGTGCACGATTTGTTTAGTTTTTATTTCTTTAATTAGGCCCCACCCCCATGTTAACTTCTTATTTAATATTATTTTCATCATTTCTTTTTAATCAGACTTTGATTTGCGTGTTTCTAATTTTTCAAACTTTCATACATGTAGATGTTTGGGTCCCGGTTTAATAATTTTTATTTTAAAAAATAGCATAAAAAGCTTGTCAATGACGTTAAAAATATCTAAGTAAACTTGATCTGTATTTTGACCGATATTATAATTGTCATTTACTTACTAATTTAAGCATTTCCATTGAGATCAGTTATTTATTGTCATTTATTTTATTAGAAAATTTACAATTTAAATTCATTAATCAAATTAGCAAATATGAGACATTTAATATATTAAGTTCAATGTTAAGTTTAATTATTTATATGTTATAAGGTAACAGAACTTGTTTGTCATCTTTTCTACATTTATTTTTTTTAAATTCTATAATTAGTTTATTTTAAAAATTATTTTTATTTAATATCTTATGTTTTATAATTTGATTGATGAAATTTTTTTTTAATTCTTATATTAATTAGAAATTTCTCTTTGTTATTCTTATCATTATACATTATAAAAATTTATTTTTTAACGTAAACATTGCCTTTTTTTTTAAATTTCAATTTGTTTCTAATTGAAAGGTATTAAATTAAGTGATCAAATTTATTTTAAGTAGAAAAATAAGGCAAAAATTAATAAATTAAAAAATTATTTATTATACTTGTAACAAAATCAATATTATAAAAATATTATTTTTGTGACAAAATTAAAATATTTATTTAAAATATAAAACTAAATAAAAAATTTTGATATTTCTGAACATTTTTTAAATAAAGATAAAAAGTCGAAAAAAAAATGAGATAGCTGAGATTTGCTAAAGAAAATCTTGAAAAATCTTGAAATAAGTAACAGTGTAAAGACTAAAAAATGAATAGATTAAACAGGATACAAAGCAATTTATAAGCGTGGGAATAAGCATTGACTAGTATTAAATGTCAGCAATTGGTCAGTAGCTTAACAGCTGTGTTTGGTTTTACAATGACTTGTTCTGTTTTGTCATGTTGTATTAAGAATTTTAAGAAAGTAAAAATAGTGTTTATAATACTATGAGAACGGTCCAACAACAAACGGCTTATTCAAATATTAAGACGATGTTGCAGAAAATTCGAAATGTCTAAAAACTACCTAACATCAACAAAATTATAGTAAATTAGCAATGTAAAGAGACGAATTTTGCATAAAAAATAGGCATTCAGCCATAATTAATAACTTTAAGGTAACCAGGTTAGCTATGTTTGTCTGTTATATATAGTTTTGTTTGTTGGGTCAGGTTGGTCAAGATGGAGAATACCATCTGCTCTTTACTTTTTGCCTTTTTGCCCTTCACTTCAATCAAGGTGACGCACTGGACCAGGTCTCAATTCGAAGTTTGTAACAAAAAGCATTGCAATGGCTTGGTTGTAAGTTTGGATTCGCATCAGTGACTTTCAAAAAAGTTAGACTCCCCTGTTATATATTAATAAGCATCGATTCGTTTATTAACATTGCATACTCCACCTGCTTTATTACTCTTAAGTTCTATTTCTTTGCTAAAATAAGTTTTTTTTGTCTTTTCTTATTTTTTTAGTTTTTTTCTTGATTTTGTTTTCGCAACAATTTTTTTTTTAATTAATTCTTTTTGATTGCGCTCCATTTAAATCAGTTCACGTGTTCAGACCTTTTTTTTAAAACATGATCTTTCTAAATGCTTTCAAGAGCCAAAGATGCAAATTGAAATTTGTTAAAAATTTAATACACTGAACTATTTATAATTGCTTTATTTTTCATTTATTTTTCATAATTATTATTTATATTTAACATTTTTATCATTTACATTTCCATCATTCATTTTTCTTGCATTTTATTTACCTTTGTGCAAATCTCAATATAATTCGCTTTTATACTCACATTCATTCTGTCATCGCGTCGGACATTGGCTTGCCGCGAATAAGAATTGTATAAAATGGTTGTCTATTGTTTGTCCTCTTGATGTTTTTGCAAATTTATTACATTTTTGCAAAACAGATGCTTAAAACTGTCGGAAAAATGTTCATTATCCAAAAAAATAATAATAATAAAAAACTGATGAAACTAAGAAAAAAACTTATATAGTTTATAATTACAAAAAGCAATGTTGAATTAAAAATGAAAAAGAATCATAATAAAAGAAAAAGTTTTTAAAGCCAATGAGTGCTTACAGAATAATAAAAAAAAGTTGACTAATAAAAGAAAGGTGTCTAAATGTGATTTTCTGGTGTTTGAAAAGAGAACATAAAAGACAAACCCATTTCATACTCATTTAGACTTGCATATATTTCAATAGGTTAGATTCAAAAGGTGACCGTGTTTATGCTATTTAAGTTATTCTGTATCTTTTAAAGCTTTTTGTAATTTTAATCAAAAGTTACAAAAAACGCTTTCTAGTCAGCGTTCATTTTTAATGATCACACTTTTGGGTCTAATTTAAACTGGTTGCAAATTACAAATTAGACTAAACAACTATAAAAATAATGATTTTTTAAGATGTTTAATAAAAATATTTAATTGTTTGTATTTTGATATATTTAAATATACAGTTTGATTTTTTTAATTGAAAATTTTTTCCAATAATTTTTAAACAAAATCCGTTTTAATTTAAACTTTTAATTTTCTTTAATTTAAAAATTTAAATTATTTAAATTTTATTGAATGTGCTTGTTTTCAGTTTCCTTTTTAGACAGCATACAATAATCACACGAAAAAATTTAAATCTTTTCTGAAACTTGGAACTAAAAAATAAATTTGATGTTTAGGGTGAAAATTGTCTTAACCTAATGACACTGAAACAAAGTTAAAACAGGTGTTCAAGCTCAGTAAGATTTAATTCAAGATAAAATTTTGATAAAAAAAATATCAAAGTAGTTTTATTTGCACATGATACATACTATTGATAGACGTGGATTTTAAAAAAAAATAAGATAAAAAATAGTAAAACAAAAATAATCAAGTCAAAATCAGAAAAAAAATTAAAATAAAAGCATTAAATTAGTATCCAAAGAAAATCTCATTTTCTTCCTGTTCTGCATTTTCATTATTTGTCATTTATTTTGTATTCATGTCTGTCATTTTTTCATCAGCATTCATCTTGTTTTCGCACTACTTTCAATCTAACTTTAGTTGTTTGACATTGTTTTATCTGTCCGTA
Organism: Pyemotes zhonghuajia; assembly: GCA_025170145.1. Lineage (NCBI taxonomy): Eukaryota > Metazoa > Arthropoda > Arachnida > Trombidiformes > Pyemotidae > Pyemotes > Pyemotes zhonghuajia. The sequence goes on from CM045844.1 coordinate 10,223,776, forward strand.
AGCCAAATCAGAATTTAAACCGCAAATAATTTTAAAGCATTTAGGCGTTGATACAATTGAGAGTCACTTGTTTATTTTGGAATCTTTTAACCGCCAGAAAAATGTGTGGGCTTATCTTATTAGTTATATTTACTTGGTCAAAACGATTGGCTAAAAAACAAAGATAAAGAATCAAATAAATAAATAAAAAAAACATTTTTGATTAATCAGATTCGAAAATCAATTCAAAATAGAATAAAGTCTTGATTTTTTATAATACTATTTAAATTTTCACAATTTTTAAATTTAAATATTTACTTTAAAATTTAGTTTAATTTAGTTTATTATCATCATTATTTAAATTGATTGTGTTATTTGCGACGCCATTTATTTGTATTAACTTTGTTTTTAGTACAATTCTTTATTATGCATTTACTAATTGTCTGATTAGTTTATTCATAGTTTAAATGGCGATTGCTTTACTTAAAAAATCAGCATATTATACTTTTTTTATATATATTCAAATTTGATCACTTGTTGATCGAATTTGTTTGTTTGAACATTTAAAATGAGTGTTGCATTATCCACATTAACGAATCGGACAGCCAAAAGATTAGCTGCAAATCCGATTGCAATCAGCGACGGCCTGATTTTGTCGCTTGATTATCATGAATTTGATTGCTTGATTAGCTGCGTAAATTTTGATTTTCTATCATTTTCTGTTGTTTTTTTATATTTGGTTTTCATACTTGGTAAACCGTTTTCTTACATTTGGGCAAACTACTCTCAATTGTGTCAACAACTGATTCTTGATCAAAAACTTTTTGTCTTATTTCCTTAAAAAATATTTGATGCATTTTAAACACAATTTGGCATCAATTAATTTTGAGTGGCGAATGAGAATCAGTAACAAAAACTGAATAAGTTAAGATTGGCTGGCAAAATAAGGTTATAAAATTACTTTAGAAGCTGTTACGAAGAAATAATCAAAATAATCGAACGTAATTAGAAAAAAAGGATTAAAGATGAAAAATTTAAAGCTGTATTTTTAAAATAATTAAAATTTGAGCGAATATAAAAAAGATTGTATTTACTATGAATTCAATTAAAAATCAAATAATTTAATTTCGACCAATTTTTTGACAAATTTTTAAGCATATAATTAATTCAGGTTGTTCTATTAAATCATTGTCTATGGTATACAAGACTAGCTAAGATAGAACATATTTAAAATAAGATATATAAGATATAGCCAAATTTTTCATTTTGTCTTTATCTACTTTTTGATCTTTTTAAAAAACAGCCGGTAGCCTTATTGTTGTTTTTGCTTTTTCTATCTTAGTTTTTCTTCATATTCTTTCATCACTGCTCATCTCTATTTCTTTGGTTGCGGCTCTTTTGCTTTAATTTTTGATTAAGAGCTCAAAATGCATAAATTTGATTTCATGCTTTTGTTTTTCAAATTTCATTTACTTCGCATTCTTCTATTCATCATAGTCGACTGATTTAGTTTGAGTAAGCAAATTGAACGCCATTTGCCCTTACTTTTGCGATCACATTTCAGTTGAATATGTCAGGCGCCGGTGAATCGAATTCAAACTGAATCCGCAACAAAATCAGCAATTGAATTCACAACTGGATTTAAGAGCAAATTTAAACAATTAAGTTTGCAATTAAGCTCACAATCAGGCTTACAATTGAAATGTTGAATAGCTTTTGAGAAAGATGTGTCTGGTACATTTGTAGTAGGCAGACCCAACCTAATCTTATTATGCGTTTTGATGCAAAGATATTTGCAACACATGATGCGGAATATGAACAAAGAAAAGCGAAAAATTAAAAGGAAATCATGAAAATAAAGTTAAATGAAGAAATAAAACTAAAGAATGCCAAATTCAAGTCAACAAAAGATTAATAGAAAACAAATGATTACAAACAGTAGATTAATAGCAATGAAAAGATTAATACTTTTAACAAAAGTTTGTTACAGTAGAACTAGTAGCAAAAAACAAACTAAACAGAGAATATTTGATAAAATAAAATAGAGAAAAGAAATAAGTATAAATTTAAAAGCGAGCAAAATAAACAGATGCAAAATGAGTGAAAAAAAAAGGTTTAAAGAAATTGGAAAATCGAATAACAAAACCACGAATATTGAATTTTAGCACAAAAAATGAATAACAGGAAATAAAAAAATTGAATTTACTAAAATTATTTTTAAAAAATAAATTTAAATATTAAAAATTGAAAAAGCCAAATTACAAAAATAAATAAAATTGAGGACAAAGGTAGCAATTAATAAACGAGTTTATAAACATTACCATCTATTAGAAAGCAAACAAACACTTTAATAGCTTGTTCAACTCTATTTTGTTACAATTTTTATTAATAAATTCAATTTCACTAAATTTTTAAATTTGTAATTAACATAATTATTGAATGAAGACAAAGGGTTAGAACGAAGTTGAAAAGCACTTGTAGCTAGTATGAAAAAACGCAATCCGATTGAGTTTTGTTAAATAATTAATAACTTTTTTCATTTAACTTTTTCAGGTAATCGGTAATACGGAAGGGTCTACAAACGGCACTGCAGATATCGAGCTTAGCATTGAACGAGCAGAACTAAGCGCAGCTCATGGAGAAGAGCCTGGCTTATTAGAATCACCTGTGCGTTTGGAAATGTCCAGTAAACGGTTAATACTTGCTCGAGAATTAGACCGAGAAGCTCCAGAAGGAGAAAGAGGAATCACAGTGCACATTAATTGCCGGAAATTGATTAATAATGATGCTGATCAACCTAATTCAAATCAGGTTTCTCTCCAGCAGCAGCAAATATCAATTCCCGTGCAAATCATCGTTACTGATGCAAATGACCATTCGCCACAGTTTTTAAACGCTCCCTACTTTGTAAATGTAAGTGAATTAGCTCCAGTTGGATCTGCTTTAATAAACGCCGGCATGATTCGAGCTATTGATGGAGATCAGGAAGGGCCTTTTTCAACTGTTCAATATCACGTTCTACCAGGTCCTTTTTCTCATATGGTTCGGTTCGAATCGCCCTTAGGTGGAGCTCTTTTGCTAGCTTCACCACTAGATTATGAAACTCAGCCTCGTTTCTGGGTGGAATTAGCAGCAGTAGATCAAGGCGAACCTCCGCTACAAACCACTGCTAGACTAAGTGTTAATGTGGAAGATGCTGATGACCAAAATCCAAGGTTTTCCGATGATAAATATACAGCCCTTTGGGACGATAACTTGCATACAGGTGACATATTACATGTGTTACCCCGTGCAATCAAAGCAATTGATCCAGACACTCAATTAAATGCAGATATTCAATACCAGTTTGCAAGTGCCACTAGTCCATTTGAATCTTGTTTTAAATTACATTCAAATACAGGACAATTGTCTGTAGCTCGTCCTTTACCAGCCCACGCTCAGTTTCCTTTAACCTTAGTGTTAAAAGCCGTCCAAGTAGATAATCGCGATCGATATGCACTAACTACTTTGACTGTTTACCGCAAAAATCATCAAGGAAGTTTAGCCATGATTGGAGTGGAAAAACTTAATTTTCTTTCATCCACTTATAATGCATCAGTTTTAGAAAATAGTCCTGCAGGACAAACCGTACTGACTGTTCAGTGGGCGACCGCAAGTAATACGCATTCATCTAGTGTTGGATCAGCAATCGGTACAAATTCTGCAAGTCGACCTGTTAGTCTTCAATTACTTGATGATGAACAATCACATTTTTCCATCAAAGCAAACGGACAATTAGTACTTGCCAAACCGTTGGATTTCGAACAACAAAGATATCATTTGCTACGTATTCTTGCTAGTGATGGTTTGCATTCAGATATTTGTAAAATAAATATCACTGTTATTAATGTTAATGATCATAATCCCACTTTTGCCCAACCTTATTATAATTTTTTTGTTGATGAAAGCAAATTTAAACCCAATTCAATTGTTGGACAATTAAAAGTTAGCGATGCCGATCCATTGGATCAATTAAAGCTAACCATTAAAGGTCCATTTGCAAATTGGTTTACCATAAGTGATGATGGTGTTCTTCGCATTCGCAATTTGGTAGCTATAAACAGCACACAATGTCATCTAGTAGTCCAAGCAAGTGATACAGGCAACCCACCAAGAAGTAGTTCTGTGCCTGTCACCGTTCAACTGCCTCAAAGTCTACTATCTACAGCATTTCTTGAATCAATGACTTCCATGCAAGACATAAGTTCCGATGAATCTAATTCTTTGGATATGAATAGCATTTTGCAAACTAGTTCGTCTTCCGCAATAATTTTAGTACTTGTTTTAGGTGTTTTGTTAGCTACGCTTTTCATTATCATTATTACATTAAGTGTCCATGTTCTTAAACAAAGAAAATACAACTCTGACACAGCTTGTTCAGGTTCAGCAGGATCTGCTTGTTCACAACGATCAGGCGCACATTCTCCTGATGCTCAGTTAAGTTTTCAACACCAACTATTTGGTGGAGGATCTTCTTTTGATACTGCTTTACTATCTAATACTGATAGGCCTAACATTGTAAGGCGCACTGGTCATTGTTCGACCAATTCTAGTCGTGCACCCAGTGCTTTACTTATGTCACATCATACTGGTTTGGATAATCCTTTATTTGGCGTTCAAATCAAATGTGAACCAGATTCAGCTATTGTGAGTGATGCTTCTTCATCTAGTGAAGCCCGGATAATTGTAAATAATAACAATATTATAAATGATACCATGAATGATGCAAATGAAACAGCCATTGTGCCTCCTCCTCCTAGTGTTATTGCAACAAATAATGGTTGGTCATCTAATGGTTCAATCCCAAGAAGAGTAAAAAAATTAACTTGGGAAGATGAAAAGTTTGGCGGATACGGAAGCACCAGTGTAATTTGCGGAAACGGAAGAGCAGCTTTACAAGTCAACATGAATCATTCGAACCCAATTAGAATGATGCAAAATTTACCAATTAAAAATCGTCTATTAGGATCTAATTCAGGATATACAGAATTAGATCCAGATGTTAGTGTAGCCCCTTTACAGCATACAATGTTACATGGACATGCAGATAAATCAAACTTACCCGATTGTACAGTTTACTTTTAGCTTAATTATATAATAGCAGAGTTTGATTTAAAAATTTTTGTTTTATATAAAAAAATCAATTAATGTAAACTAACAATGATTAAACTAAGATCAACTTTATCACACATAGAGATTCATTTACAACCATTTTTGTTAATAGTAAAAATTATTTAAATGTTTTTTTGCTTAATTTTCTTAAGAAAAAAAACATTTGTTTACGAACAATAATCAAATTGTAAATAGATATAGTTAAAAAGTTAGCTGCTGGTCTTTTGTTAGATTGTTTGACTAGCAGATGAGATACCGATTTGTATGGCCAAATAGAAAGGGTTTTCTTGCAAAAAAAAACAGCTGTTCAGGTGGCAAACAGTTAAGATAAATCTATTTGCAAAAGATGTACAACTGTTGGGCTTGGAACACTCTTTTGGGCGCAGTTCTAAGTTTATAACTTAAATTGTTTATATCTTTCATTTTGTTTTTGTTTTTTGCATTAAAATTCATTTTGTATCATATTTCCAATATAATGTGCCCATTCATCAAATTTAGTTTTATCTCTGTCAGAAAATCTGATGAACAAATGCGAAACCCGTTGCAAGCAGTACACATAAAAATTGTACATATAAATATATGTTTTATATATAATTTGTATTTTAAATTTGTACTATTAAAAAAATAAAATTATAATATTGTATTTAACTTAAATTGTAAAAAATAATTAAAATATTTTTATAAGAATGACTGAAAATCAAGCATAAAATTAGATACTGTTTTAGTAATGAGGTGAGTTTGATCTTATCAAAATTTGAAGCTTAAACATCAAAAAGGAAAAAGTAAATTGAAATTTTTTTAAGTTTAAAAATGTTAGTGAAAGTAAGGTGCGAACATCGAACAGAGAAAAACAGAAGTCACGCCGGTCTGAGCAGCTGATGTTGTTTTGGCAACAGGTGCATTTAAATGGCTAGAAACTTCTGAGCTTAATCCTTTACACCCAGTCAATGCTTCCTTAATATAATTAGCAGCCATTGTGTGTTTCCACAGTTAGCATTGTTTAAAAAAAAACATATTTAAGTATTTTCAGCTTTTTTGTTTTTGTAATCCAATTTTTAATAAGAATGCGTGTGTGGCATTCAATCAAATAGATTTTCAATCCATCGTTTTAACAGCTGCAATAAATTTCTTCTTAAAATTAATTACAAACTTTGCAGATTTTCTTTTAAATTTAATTGTTTAAAAGCTATTCATTGCTAACCATTTTTTTGCCATCAATATGGCGATATATTTAATCTATTAAATTTTAATATTTAATAAAACTTATAGTAATCGTTTATTTCAAAAGGTTTAATATCTAAAATAATAATTTTATTAAAGTGTATGTATGTCAAGCAAATTTTAAATTAAGACATGGTTTTGAAACTTTAAGTAAATTAATTTAAATTAAATTGCAACTGTTATAACTTATTTTAAATGTTTATAGAACTTAAATTGTATTCTCATCTAAATTAAACAGCGCAAAACAAAATGAATATTTTTAAATTCAAATATTAAGGTCAAATAATGTTGCTCAATTATATTTTTACAATAAGACACAATTGCTTGATTTTGACCATTGTGTGTTTGCTGTGAATTAATTTTACTATTAAATTGTTACAAACATTTATAAACAAATATTTTTAAAAGAAATTTTTCTATTAAAATCTTGGTTTGATATTATTTTTTTTAAAACGTGCGTCAAAAAAAAAATCAAAAATGTATCAATAAAATATATGCTTATAAATTCATTTGCACGAGTGTTGATTTGTAATAAATCAAATCCAATTGACAAACTTTAATCTTATAATCAATTGCCAACTCAATCAATAGTAAAATATGAAAAAATCATTTTATCATAAAAAAAAATTTACAACAAAATAAAATTAATTGCATTTAGTTGCTAAGATACTTGAATTGTTATTTAAATAATTTGGCAAAATCACGTTCATCTTTTTTGAGCGCAAAAGCTGATTTGCCTTTAAGCTAAAATTTAGCATTTTATAAAAAACACAATTGGTAATCTTAAAAAAATTGCTGGCAAAACCAATTTCAAACAGATCATAAATTTGTACCACACATATTTAAAAAAATAAAAAGTTTTAAAAAAAGTGCAATTAAGAAATGTTGTGAATAGATAGAATGATTCTACAATGGCATATCAATAAAAATGTATTGTGATTGAATGCGCACTATTTCTAGATTACTTTAATAATCTAGCCAAACAGTTACAAATGAAATTGAAATAAGAAATAAAAAAGTAAAATATTTACAATTGGTGAAAATACAAAAGTTGAAAAACTTTATATTAAGAACAAGTAAACCACAAATAAAACAAATAAATCAAGTAAAAAAGTAAAAAAGTAGACTAGAGCAAGAACAGAGAAAAATAAAGAGATAAACTAGAAATAAAGATTTTAGATTAAGTGAAATTAGAATGAAAACCAAAACAAACATAAACAGTAGATAACAATCAAATATGATAAACAGGTGGAAAAGATACTATTTTATTTTTGGCAAAGTTGGATTATCAAACTTACAATTAAAGTACTCAAATTACATGTAGATAATTAGGCAGATTAATTTGCACGTTTTAAACAATTTACATTTTGTAACATTATTTTATATTTTAATTTTCTACTAGTTTAACTGTAAATAATATACCTTAATTCACAAAACTATTTTGATTGTGCTTATATCACTATCCAAGGCAGAGAATTTGATTGACATTTTTTAATATAAAGACATTAAACATGTTATTAAAGTATTTTAAAAATAAAAATATAATTATTATTTTTAATTGCAATTTGTAATTATAGATTTTAATAAAAACATCCGTTGGTAATTTTTCCATATAAACTTCTGCGGTGAGGTATAGTAGACATAGGTCGTTGCATTAGATCAAGATAATCTAAATTACGATGTGCTGGATAATGATGATTTTTGAAAGCTATTTCATTTTGTTTATAAGGTGTAGTTCCACTATAGTAAGATTTTCCAAACATTTGAGGAGCAAGCAAATAGTGAGGAATGTGAGCATGTTGTGTATGATGGCGTAAAGGTTTGCTTACGTCCATAAAGCCAGGATAAAATTCAGCCCAAGTATATTTATTCAAAGTAGACATTTTTAAAAAACTTTTCTAAACTTTTTTTCCTTTTGCCAAATAATCAATAGTTTTTTTATTGTATAATTTAAATATACTAAATAAATTATCAATTTTTATCTAACAAAATAAAAAATTAATTAAAAATTAAATAAAATAATTATAATATAATTATATAATTTATACACATAAAAAACTTTTTTAAATACTCAGGTTATTTTGATAAATTTGAACAATTAATTTACAAATTTAATAAATTTTAACAAAGGTGCTATTTTATTTATTTTTTTCTTGTCTTTATAAACAAAATCAACCAATATAGATAAAAACAATAATTATATTAAAAAAGCATAAAATTATTTATTTTTATTAAAATTTTGTTATGACACGCAAATAATTATTTATTAGAAAAAAAAATAAAAACAAATAAAGAAAATGGTCTATTACTTAAAAGTATGACAAACAAAAAATTAATATTTAAGAAATTTTTAATTTTCAAATAGCTATAAACATTTACTTAGCTTTGTTTTTTTAAAGCTCTTTTAAAAAAAAAGAAAGAACATCAACTATTTAACTAAAAAAATGTGTCGCATTTGAATGTTTACGACAATTTAGTATTTTTAAAAAAAATTAAAACTTCTTAGACATTTATAAAAGTAAAAATCTAAATTGTACAAGTTTTGTTTAATAGATATGTGGTTAATAGTAGTAAATGACATCTAGTAAAAGCATTTTTGAATGTAAAATGTCAAATTTTGATGTTGCCAAAAAAGGGCGAGAGCAAATAAAATGAAAATTTTTTGAAAAACTATTTACCATGAAATTGCGTCATACAATGTTAAATATATTGCAAGGAAACCTGCAGATCCGCCTGAATCTGATTAAGTAATCAGTCGGCAACCAGTTAAAGGCCTAAACCTGGTAAATAGACAGAGTTAATTCGACTGAGTGGATTTTAGTTTCTTAAACGCGCTGATTGTTAAACACAATATGTCGACGATGCTGAAATGCATCAAGGTTGTGCATAAGCGCCTTATAATTTATTTATTTTCGTATCTTCTTTAAAACAATGAATAATGTCAAATGTCAGACACAAAAGTGTGACACAAATCAAAATCATAAAGCGATAAAATTGTTGGTTAAATATAATCACATGAACTGTGGTTTGAGCAAGTTAATTTAGAATAGGCCATGAAAAGCACGATTTGGTTGTTAGAACAAGGTGGGACAAAAACAAGCATCAGAATTGATGTTGAATTGATTTTGCCGACTAACATGAATCAGATCTTGATATTTTGTTCAATTGATGTTTCAATTGTGAATTCTATTTAAAATAATTTTTGCATCTAGCTGTTCTACTGTTGAACGTTGTTTTCATAATTAAATCAATACATCTTAAATAATTGGTAGCGTTTGTTGTGCGTGCTCAATGTATTTGGCATGAGATGAATATTTTCAGTTCACGGTTGTTTTTTTTTTCTGTTATATTTTTTTGCAAAATTTGTTTATTAACTGTTAATTTTGTATTTTCAGTTATTTTCTAGCAATTAAACCGCTAGAAAGGCATTTTAACAAGTTTTGAAAGGTGGCTTCAGTCAAACTGTGCCCCAGCTTACAGGCCATGGCTACTATTGTTTAATATAAGTAAGCCGAGTATTAGGAACTTGGCGTAGGAAAAGAAACCAACTGTGGATGAAACGGACTGGAACAAATCATATTGATTCAAACACATCCGGTCCAAATATAATTTGGCCATGTGATTGTCAGACTGTGTAATGTAAACAAACACAGCTGTTTCAAGCAATCTCCATGGTCACCTAAGATTAGGTGGATGTCTTGCGCACAAGTAGCTCGACGTGGTTCAAAACGTGCATGTGTTGACATGCTGTTTTTCAAATTTGCCAAGGAACCAACTTTTGATGGCTTTTCAATTTGTTCACAAATCAAGTGACCCAAGGTAGTTGTGATAAATGCAAAATTGAGTCCAATTCAAGTTGCGTAACAGTTCTACCTTCATTGTAACTTATTCTGTCGCTCCAAGCCAGAAATCTAGTGGTTCTCAACAAAATAACCCCTCATGCAAATCAAATTGCAATCCTAAACTAAACTCAATTTAACCTAAACTCAATTTATTTTTAATAAAAGGTGAACACATTTATGTATCTTTCAGCCATCTAGTTTGTGGTCAAATCAGAAAACTTCGCAAGACGCGCTTTGTTTTACTTTCAGTGCTCTGCTCTTAATATGTTTATAAATTAAATTTTAAATTTAAATTTTAAACTTTCTTTTTTCAAAATCGATTTGGTTGAACTTTCAAGTAAAATCTATACTAAGGATTCTGACAAATTATCATTAAAAAATGGTTTTTTTAGCTTGTAGTCAAAAATATATAATAATAGGTGGCAATAACAAACAATTAGTTTATGAATTGTTCAAAAATGAAAATGATAATATTAATGAACAAATTTTACCTTTGCCTTTGCTTGATAAAAAAAAGGCAATTGATAAAAATAATCACGCACGAGAAGATAATCCAATTTGTGGACAATTTAGTAAAGATGGAAAAATGTTTGCCATGAGTGACATTCATAAGAGATTAATTGTTTGGAAAATTGAATCTCAATTGCCTTGGACCATATTAAGACAATTTGAACTAGACAAGCGAGCTGTTCAACTTGAATTCATGTCAGACAATCAAACAATTTTGGGTAAGAAAATTTTAATTTAATTCAATTTTATTCATCATTTTAAATTTTCATTTCACTATCCATCAAAATTATTTAAACTTTTAATGAAATATTCGCATTTCAAAAACACAACTTTAACACTTTTTGCATTAATATTTTAAAACTTCCGATTTAAATTATTTTTATTTTATTATTTACTAATGCGTTTTAAATACACTTTTTGATTTTTTCCTTTTTATTACGATTTGCCCACTTGTTCTACTTAATTACTCACGTTTGTTTGTTACACTAAAACTTTAATAATGTTCATGCTGGAATCTTTTAAACATCAAATTAATGGTGCTTGAAATTGCTCGATGTATTTGTTTTTTGAATGACAAATTTTAAAATCAAATCAGTCGGAGACAAATCTTGTGATGTGTATCAATTTAAATTGTCAGAAGAAAATGAAAAAAAAAAATTACTATTTGGTCATATTTCAATGCTTATGGATATGAAAGTTAGTTTTGATGAAAAATATATTGCAACTAGTGATCGTGATGAAAAAATTAGAATCACTAAATATCCAGATACTTATAATATAAACAGTTATTGTTTAGGTCATGAAGAATTTGTTAGTAGTTTAGCTTTTATAAATGAAGAACTTTTAGTAAGCGGGTCAGGTGATTGCACAATTAAATTGTGGGATTTTAAATTAGGTAAACAATTACAAAGTTTTAATTTGAATACAATTCTTGACTTGAATGAAAAAAAAGAAAGTGTTAATGCTGTGATAAGAAAAGTTTTTTGTTTTGAAAAAAAGTTATTGATTATATTGTATAATGTGCAAAAAACGTTAATTTTTGATTTAGATTTACAAAATAAATCATTTAAATTAAATCAGACAATGAACATTGGTGGCTCAGTCATTTGTGCAGTGCAACAAACTAATTGTTTCTATTTAATATGTAAAAACATTGGAATGATTCAATTAAAATTTGATGAGAACGCTGTCTTAATACAACAATCTAATGTAATTTTGGATCAAATTAATAGTAATCAATCGTTAAGAAGTCATTTAGAAGAAAATGCTAATAGTTTTTTGTCATATGAAACTTTGATCAAAAAACTGTATGAACAAGAGGATAATTGTGACAATGCAAAGCGAAGCAAAAGCTAACATTGATATTCAAACTTTTATACACAAATATTGTATTAACATATATTGAACTGTAATGTTATTAAATAATTCTTATGTAAAAGCCTCACTTCCTTTCAATCATTATTTACAGTAAATAAACTTTATTCAAAAAAATCAACAGAAGAGGTATTTTCCGGTTTGTTTTATTAAAGGTGCTTTTTACTTAAAAAGCAGACAGTTTTAAACAATTGATGCTGTTCATTGTTTTATTGATTGTTCCCTTAATTGTTAACAGTTGATTGTGTAGTTAACAAGCGCGATTAAAACATTCAATTTGCATAGAAGTTGAAAGAAAGTGCAAAAATAAAATCGATGTTTGACTTTAGATTAATCAAATTTTGACGAAAACTTAAAAAATTTTCATGGTGTGTGTTGACTATTGTTTTTGTTTTATAACAGGCATTTTATTTTGATTTCTATTCGTTTCAACACCAATTATTTTGTTTTATTTGACTTGTTTAGATATAAATTTAAATTTAATTTTTTTACTTAGCCTAATTTAATTTAATTTTCTATGCTGCTTTGTTTTTGGAAAAAAACTTAATTTAAACTTTGATACCGCGTTGCGAAAAACAGATTAAAATTAACTTTAAGAAAATAATTTTCAATAGTTTAATAAAAAATTTCAACCTTATCAAAATCAATTGTGTCTTAAAATCTCACAATTTTAAATCGAGTTGTGCAAGGTGCAGTTTTTTTTATAAATTTATAGTGATCTTATTTACAGAAGATAATTGATCTGTCATCCATTAGGAAATAAAAAACGAAACCAGTCAAGAGAAATAACTTTCTCTTTAAACTTGTGGCATAATAACTTTTCAATTATGAAGAATTATTTTAAAATTTATTTTTTATTTTTGACTAATTGACAAATTTTTGCCAATTTTATTTTTTTCGCTTCATTTATTGAAAAGTTAAAACAAACTGTTTGACTAAGTTGATGTGCAATTGACCAAATAGTTCAAGCACTTAACAGTATTTATGTTGTTACAGTTTGAACTTGATTGATTTTTAAAATGAATATACATTTTTTGTTTTATCACCATTGTGTGGCGCTTTCCTTAATTATATGCCAAGAAATCTGAAGAAGTTTGGGTTTTCGTATAACAAACTGTACAAAGTGATGAGGCCAATGCGCATCAGACAAAACCGATGCGCCTGGGCATTGATTCCATGATTTTACTCCATCTCATTTTGATACGCTAATCTGATTTTACCGCTTCTTTTTTGAAATGTTCACATCTTTTTTCCGATTGTGTCCATTTTGATCAACTAATCTTTTTCCTTTAATACTCACTATTTTCCACTTACCATATTTTTTCTAATTTCTTGTTCAATAAATAGTTCATTTTTAAAAATTTTCAACCTTAGCTAATCGCGTCCTAAAATCGCCTTTATCAAATGCACAAGTCAATATCGATTCCTTTTGTTTGTCTAGTTACTTCATATTTTAAAATTTTATATTTTCTTAGTTATTATTTGCTTAATTTCAATATTCCATCAAATATTAGTCTCAATTGTGCAATCATTGTATTTTCGTGCCATAAATTAAACTTTTATAAATATAATTGCTATGAATTCAAAAAATTGTTTCACATATATTTTACTAAATAAAGTATAGTTTAAAAGACGTTTTCTTTCAATATATGTAATTTTTAATTTTAAATCCAACAAAGTTTGATTATGTAAATTCACACTAATGTATATATTTTTATTTTATAATTAAAATTTGCTATCAATTTTATATAGCAATTACAAATTTTATCTATTTTTTCATCTAGATATATTAGTTAAGAAATAATTTAATTATTTTTATTATTAATGATCTCAATAAAAATTACAAATAAAAAATAATTAATTTTAATTTAAAACGTGTCAAGTTTTATAAAAATGGTTTAGATATTAAATTATAAAATTTTGTTACAAAAAAAATGTTGGATACCTTAATTCAACAAGAATCAGAAAGTAAATTGTTTGATACAATTGAAAAAAGATTTAAACAAGGTCAATATTTTGTAAGTTATATTTAATTAAAAAATATAATTTTTGAATAATCTTTTTTTTTTATATAAAATAGAGTTATATTGGTTCTACCTTGATTTGGATAAATCCATTAAAAAAATGTCCAGAACAATTTGGTCAAAATTTAATATCAGCATATCAAAAACCAAAGCAATTATTACAATTACCACCACATTTGTAAGTAAAAAACAAGTATTAATAATATTTAAATTTTTGAATATGTAAAAAATATTTAAAGTTAATTATTTTAACTTTTAAAATTTTATCTAGATTTGGATTATTAGAATATTCTTATTTTCATATGACACACTTTGCCCAAAATCAATCTATTTTTCTGTTTGGTGAAAGTGGTTCTGGAAAAACAAGTAAAAAATTATATACTTTTACTTTAATTGTTTACTTAATTAATTTTTTTTTTAATTTTATTTACATTTAAATATTTATCATCACACTTTTCACATCAGCTTTACGTAAAAACGCAGTTCAATATTTAATAAGTCCTAGAACTAGCCAACAATTGCAACCTTTATCTTTTCAAATACTTAATGCTAATTCTTTATTAGATGGTAATTTAAACATTCTTTTTAAACTACTTTACTTTAAGATCATTTTTTTTTTCTTTTTTATTTTTATTTTATTTGCTAAAACTAATGCAATTGACTTTCTTCTTTCTTATTTTCTATTTTAATATTTTTATCATTATCATTTTAAAATTTTTACAACTTTTTAACTCTACTATTTTATTTTGCTACTAAAAAACTGGTTTGTTTTTCTCTTATTTACCGTTATCTTTAAATCATCATCTTAATTCATTGCAAACAACAGTATTTGGTAATGCAAAAACCGCACTTAATTGCAATTCAACTAGATTTGTATGTATTGTTTAAATTGTTCAATTATTAACTTACAATTCGCTGATCAAAACTAAAATTTGTAATTTAAAAAAAAATAAATATTCAGCACAATTTAAATTTATAAATATTGGGTTGTGAAACAATTTTTTTTTATTAAACTATTTTGATTGCGATTAAATTTTTTTTAAATAAATCAAAAAAATTATTTTTTGTTATAAATCGTAAAATAAATAAAATGTTTTAATTAATTTTTAATTGATAGCAATTTAATTTTGAACTAGGTGACGTTTTTGGATTTAGAGTTTGACTTTAAAGGCGATGTTGCTGGAGCTAGCTTCAACAATTGTAATTATACAAATAAACCTATTAATTTTTTTTAGACTAATTATTGTTTTGTTCATTTTAATTTGCTATTTATTTTATATCGTTAAATATTTATTCATTTATTTATTATTTTTTTTTAACTTTTTTCCTTTACTAAATGCAATTCATATAAACACATTCAAGTTTTACTTAAAAATGTAAGTAAAAGTAGTTTGATTTCAAGTAAATAAAATCACATTAAAACAGTAGTTTAATATTTTTTTTTTTTATTTTTTTTTTTTTGTTTGGAAAAAAACTATTTAATTGAATGAAAATTTTAAACTTCCGCTATTTGCATCAGTCGCGAATAGGTAATCAAAATACATCAGAAAGAAGTTTTCATATTTTTTATCAATTAATTGCCGGTGCTAATGTGCGTTTGTTAAGTAATAAAAAATATATATATGTATTTTTTAATTTATAATTAATTATATAAATTTTATTATGCTAGAAATGTTAAAATTACAACGAAATTTGTCTAACTTTAAGCTTCTTAAGCAATCAACTGTGTCATTTTGGTCAAATACAAATGAACAAACTACCCAATTTTGCCTTACAAAAGTAAGAATCAACTTTTTATTTAATAATTTGTTAACAAAACACTTGAAATTTTATTATAATTTGTTAAAAACTCAACTTGAAATAACTTATTTAAAAATAAATTAAAATTTTGAGAAAAAATAATTTTAAATTATTACATAATATAAAGCATTAAATATATTTAAAATCAAAATAAATAATAGTTCTAAATTTAATTATTTTTATAAATTTTTCAAAAATGTAGTCACGATTAGAAGCACTTCAATTTAGTGAAGAAAAAATCACATTTATTTGGAAAATAATTGCAAGTGTATTAAAATTGGGTAATTTACAATTTGTTCCTAAAATAAACATTACCGGAACTGAAAGTTGTTCTTTATCAAGCGAATATGGTAAATTAATAAAAAAAAAAAACAATTTAAATCTTTAAATTTTTGCTTTAATTTTATAAAATTTTAGAACTATATGAAGTTTGTGAATTACTGATGATAGATGTGGTAGCATTTCAAACAGCATTAACTCAACGTGTGGTGGAAATTAAACGAGAGCGTTTAGTATCAGATTTATCTGTATCAGAAGTATGAGTTTAAAATATTTCAAATTTAAATAATTGATTAATAATTTTGTTATAAAGGCTACATTTGTGAAGGATCTTTTATGTAAAACTGTTTATAGTAAACTTTTTACTTGGATTATAAGTAAAATAAATGACACTATTCGAGTAAGCCGTTAAACATTTGCATGCTAATATTAAATTTATTAGTAGCTAATAGTTTTACTTTGTCTAAGCCTAAGCCTATAACTAAACGCAATACAATTGGAATTCTAGATCTTTTTGGTTTTGAATCTTTACAAGTAAGTAAACAAAGGCAAGAAATTGCTTTTAATGGCTAAATTTAGCCTTTTATTTAACTTAATTAAGATACTGTTTAAAAGTTGTTGAACCATCGGACAAAATCAAACAAACAGAAGCAAAAAAAAATAAAAGAAAAAGTATTTTTAAAAAATCATCGGTGATGAAGTCAAGAAAAACGAATAAAAAAGAAAATTTTAAAATAAGATAATTTTTTCGCAATAAGCAACTTTATTTTTACCATTTATTTTTCACCATTTTTATCAATATTTACTATATTTTTTAATATTTTATATTGTTTGCTTTCAATTAACTTATTCTACTAATTTCAAATATTTTTATGTTTATCCAGACTAACGCTTATGAGCAGTTTTTGATTAACTATTGTAATGAAAAATTGTTACAATTGTTTGTAAAGATGAGCATCACAGAAGCTCAAGAAACTTTGGCCCAACAGGTGAGCAAAATAAATTGACAACTAATGCTTACATTGTTCTCAAAAAAATAAAAACCATTAATAAAAAAATAATAAAATCATTTTTTTAAATTATTTTATTGAATTTAAATGGATTTAATTAAAACTGGCGTTCATCTAAATTGATGGTAATCAATGCTTGCACATTACTTTAAATAGAATATTGACTGGACTCCGATTCCTGAATTTAATTTTGTATTATGTGATGTGATTGAAAATGTAAGCTTAATTTTTTTTATTAAACTTATTAATCTTAAAATCATATTAAATATTTGATTATTTAATTAATTTTTATTTTATAATTTTAATCATAAGCGAAAATTTAAATGAATTAAAGTTGCATTTACATTGTATATATTTTTTTTTATTTAATAGATTTTTAATTTATTTTTTTAAAGTTATTATAATTTATATATAATAAATTTATTAAATTATAATTTCTTATTTTATTTAAATTTTTTTTATTTTGAAAACATTTATATTAATTTTTATAATACATTGATTACAGTCAATATTTTCAATACTTAATGAAGATAGTGGCAAGTTAAATTTAACAGAAGATGAACTTTTGCATCAATTTGTCCTCAATTCTCAACCATATATACATTGTGTTCAATGTAAAAATCAAAAACATAAGACAAATTGCTATTCTCCAGTAAATATTGTTCACTGCCATTTTACAGTGCATCATTATTCAGGAAGTTTAGAATATTCAATAAGTGATTTTCAATTAAAAAATACAGAGCATCATTTATCAAAAGATATTTGCTCAATTCTTTGTGCAAGTGGATTACCTGATCTAAGTAGTATGTTCCCTGAAGGTGCAATAGATACAAGTGTTATTAAAAGAGGTTATTCTAAATGTGCTCGATTAAGTGCCACATTTCAAAACATTTTAATAAATGCAACACAAAATCGCAAAAGTCATTTTATTCATTGTTTTTTGCCTGAAGCCATTACTTCATCTTCTAATCAATCAGTTTTAGCTACAAGTAGCATCAACCAATCACCAATTAAAGTCAATAATGTTGATTTATTTTCAACTGGTTTAAATTTAGTTTATTTTACCAATGAATTTAAATCTCGTCAGTTATGTAATAATTGGTTATTAGCTAAGCAAAATTTTATTTGTCAAATGGATTTTAATGTATTTTTGGAAAGATACAATGTTTGTATAGCTCATGAAAATAATTCATATCCAATTTTATTTACTACATTCGAAAAGCAATCTATTTGTAAATCTCTTAATTGTCCAGCTTGTTCTTTAAATAAGCTATCTCAAAGTTCTGGAGATTTGCATCAAAGTGCATTTAATAGTTTAATTGGACAATGCTGCTATTTGTTAAAACGTCTTCATATTCAACCAACAGAAATATGTTTTGGCACTGATTTGCTTTTTATTAGAGAATTGTCTACATTGTATTTATTAGAACAATTAAGAGACAGTAAACTAAATCAAATGGCTATTATCATTCAACAGGCCTGGCGTTGTAGTGCATCGAGGCGTCGTTTTCTTAAAATGCAATCAAGTCAGATTAGGATTGCAAATGCTTATCTTACTTGGAAAGTATGTAAACTTTTAAAAATATCTAACTATTAATTTAACTTTGTAATACTTGTTTATAAAATTTTAATGTTAAAAAGTTTTACAAATTTACTATTTTTGCTATAATAAATCTTGTAAATTAAAAAATAATACATCGATTAATATCAAAGTTAAATATTTTTCAAGTATTTATTAATTTAAATTTAGAACAAAGTTTAATTAAATATAAAATTTAAAACAAAACATGAAATAGATAAATAAAAATAGAAATGAAAATCCATTCAATTTGCAAAATTTTAAATAAATTTAATATAAAATATAAAAAATAAATATAAAATAGAAAGATTGAAATAATAAAATAATTTAATTTAAGTAGGACATTTTAAAGAAGAAGAATAATCTTAAAAAATATAACAAAAAAATAAATTTTATATGAGATCTTATTTTGGACATGTTCAATCAACATTGAGTTGCTATTTAATTACACGTATTTTGTTATTTTGATGTTTGATTTTTTTTTTATTTGACTTGAATTCATTTCTATTTCAGTTCTTTTATTTTCACTTGATTTGATTTGTTTCAATATGTTTGTTTGTAATTTTCACTAAATTCGGGCATTTTGTATTTGTTGTCTTAGTAGTTGATTAATGCCAACGCAATTGCAATTGTTTTATATCGATATACAAGTGTTACTGTAAATAGTCAAACTTTTTAGTGTATGACATACTGTTGGTTGCGGTTCGATTGCGGTTAAAATTCAATTCAGTTTTGGTTGAATAAGAAAAAATCGATCAAAATTGAAATCAAAAAGACATTGAACACAAATGAATTGACACAATGAATACAAAAGTAGATACTTAGGTCACAGTGGTTCAATTTTCTAATTTGATACAATTGTTATCTAATTGGTTTCTTTTTTATTTTAACCCAATTAAATGTGGCTAATACAACGGAACTGGATCAATATTTTAGCGTCGCAATTTCTTGCTTAATTTGGCCCGCAATCTGCCCTCGAGCTCACCCACTTGCAAACAATGGCCATACGCTCCGTATTTTCTACATCAGACTAGTATGTACCTAAAGTCTTTGCATCATAAATGGCGAGTAAGTTTGATTGAATTAATTTAATCATCATTTGTATCAAATTAAATCTTTTCTGCTTTTCATCGCTTTTGCTTCAAACTCATTTATCATTTTCATCTGCAATTTTGCTGCCTTATCTATTCATGATTAGTATCTTTTTCAAACTGATTTATTTGCATTGAATGTGCTGATTTTATTTCACAACTTGATCGATTTATGATCTCCTGAATCAAACAGACCGTTTACTCACACTGGCTGGTTTGTTGCTCCTCAAAAGCATGGTATATCCATTATTAGTACATAGTTAGCTGTTGAAACCACGCAGATCCATCTGCATGCCGCGGCAATCAATCATAAATGTTGTAGCTATTTTTGGCTTTACTTTGTTCACATAAGAACCATATTGGTTGTTCATCAATTTGGCCATTGAAATTCTTTAAAAATTGCTTGTCCATGAGTGTTCTAACCTGTATACACACCTGTTGATTAATACTTTGATTAAATCGTTTCATTGCAGTGCGCCAGGTATCGATCTCAATTTGATCAAACAGCACGAAACCGAATGAGGGAGAAAGTGACAGCTAGCGGCCTTTTGAATGGGCGTAAACTCAGCTATGAACGGAGTGTGGCTCATCCTTTTCGAGGAGATTATCTTCGCTTAAGACAAAACATCAAGTGGAAGAAAGTTGTGGAAAAAACAGGAGATTCATTTGTAGTGTTCGCCGATTTGGTCAATAAGCTTTGCAAAAACGGAAAGGTAATTGTTCTAGTGATTGGCCTAAATCCAGTCAAATACTTTTTCAATTACTATTTAACCGCTTCTTTCAATTCTATTATTAATCTCAACATTACTAATATTGCTTTTATTGCTTATTTATTTTTCCTATTTGTTCTTGTTTTCGTTTGTTTTATGCATTGTGTACTTGTCAATACAACTAATGCATGTCTTTATCAACCTTCTAACCTGTTTCAATAACTGATTCTAGCTCATCACCACTGATCATTTGTTTTATTAATCATTTGTTCTATTGACCAAATATGATTTTGATTTATTCTAAACTTATTTGTTTTAATTAATTACGTTTATGCAATCATTTTTATTTGTTGACCTAATATTTAGACTGCACAAAATCTTTTGGCTTTGAGCACTGAGTCGTTACTTTTGTTAGACTACCGAAGTTTGGCAATAAAATATCGAATACCTCTTTCTGATATTTGTCGTGTTTCACTAAGTCCCTTTGCAGATGAATTTGTCATAGTGCACATGCAACCAGTAAGTTCAAAGTAACATTCAATATTTAAATAATTAAAAATTTGATAATTTTATTACAAAAATATTTAGTTTGTTAAATTAAAAAGAAAATAATTTAATTGAAATTAATGCACGATAAAATTAAATTTAGAAACAATTTTAATCTTTTGTAATTTTTTTTCCACTTAAATTCGTACAAAACGAATCTTTGGTAAATTGTTTATTAAATCAATTATTCAACATTTAATGCCACCAATAGAGTGAAGCTAGTAAAGGTAAAGGTATGTTCATCTTTGAATGTGAACATGTAATTGAAATAGTGACAAAACTATTTCTTGTGATTCAAAATGCTATTTGCAATTGTATTCAGGTCGAAGTAAATGATGAGTGAGTATAAATTTTTAAATTCAATTACCTGCTTACCCACTTTAGATAGATTCAGTAGCTTAGAGCCAATACATTAGTAAACTGTTTTTTTTATTAGTGAACTAACTGTATTTAAGTGAAACATACAATAATTAGAAATTGTTTTTTTCTGATTACGCATTTAATTTTTAATAATTTAGTATTACTGTTTTATAAATTTTTTAAATTGCAAATAAATCAGTAACTAACCGTATGTTCACTTTACACCTGTTCTATTTATGAATCTTGTTTGATTGCATTTTCAATGCTATTTAACTATTTACAGTTGTTTTTTATATTTATCTTTATTTTTCATTTTTTTATGATTTTGTTGTCTAATATTTTATTCTTTGAATTTTTTATTTTTAATTTGACAGAATAATGGGTAATTTTGGCAATGAAGTCGTGTTTGTACAGTTCAAGTGTTCAGATCCACTTAAGATTCCAACCAATCCGGCAAAAATTTTTCGCAAATACAATCGCATTGAATTAATATTTTGATAGGATTAAATTAATTATAATATTTTTTTTTTAAATATTAAATGTTATAAACTTAAAATTTAAAAGTGTATTAAATTAATTAAGTTTTAATCAAATTTACAATTTAGCATTATAAAAATATGAATAAATAAAATTGTTTTTTAATAAACCTATGTATTTTACTTGATGATAAAATAATTATGGTTCATTCTTAATTTTTTTTTTTTAAATAAAGTTTTTCAAATCAATAAAATTTTTAAAAAATAATTTTATTAAAATTATAAAATATAATTTATATTTAACTAATTGTTTATAATTTAAAAAAGACAAACAATTTATTTAATTATAAATTAATAATATATATTATATAATTGCAATGTAATTAAATGTAAACAAAGTTTACAAAAGAAAATTGAAAAACAAATTGAAATTTGTTAATATAATATGGATTATTGAGATTAACTTTAATTTAAAATGGCAATTACAATCATTTATATACACTTGATTAAGTTTAGTGTCATACAGACGAAATTAATGATGAGAAAACATGCGCCAATGTATTATAAAAGTGCAACAAACTGTGATATAATTTCATTAGTTTGCAAATACATATATTGCATTCAAGCAAAAAAAGCAAATTAAGTTTATTTAAACTTTGCTTAACTTGTTTTAAAGTTGTTAAGCAACTAAATTAGAGAAATAACTAAGCAAAAATTAATAAAACAAACAAAGGCGAGCACAGGTGACAAGTAAGGTTTGACTAATTATAACAATTATGTTTTAGTTTTTTGCTCTTTTTATATTTGAAGTTTTTTAAAAAATATAAATTGGCGCCAAATTTAAGTTTGTTTAGTTTATTGCTAAAGATAAGCTTTGATATTTGAGTCATGAGTTATAAAAATGAACTAAAATTATCATTAATTTAAAATTAAAATAACACTTATTTAACTAAAATTGGTCGAATTTTTACTTAAAAAAATATTAAATCATGAAAATATAGCGCATCATTGCTTTTATTTGATATGCTTCAATAATAATTGATTTCATTATCGTATTTGAATATGTCAAGTTTACAATTAAATTAAGTTTTACTTATTAACTATATATGAATTATATAAAAACTGTCTTCTTCTTTATATATTTTTAATGAAAAAAAAAATAAATAAAAATTTAACGAATATTTATTAAAAAAAATAAATTTTAATTATTTAATACCTAGAACACAAATATCTCTAAACAAAGATTTTGAAATTTAATATTAAAATTTGATAATAAAAAATAATAGTTAATATGAAATAAATTTTGAAATTCTATCATTATATAAAAAATTATGGTTTTATTAATAAAGACGATTGCGAAAAATAATCAATAAAAATGTAAATGCACTTAAAATGCTTAATAAATTAGTTTGATTTAAAATGACAAATTTAATTTAAAACAAGATGATTATTTTTAAAACTAATAGAAATAAGTAATCAACTGAAAAAAATGATGTAAATATTTAAATTCAATTGGCTAATCGAATTAGACAAAAAAATAAAATTTAGTTTATATGTAATAATTAATGTTTTTCTTAGTTTTATTTCAAAAATCGATTTTGTCATGTGCAATCTATTTTAAATAAAATTATAAAAAATTGCCTATAAAGAAATTTTATTTTTATTTATAAAATGTTTAGCGAAATACTGTATAAGTTTAATAAAAATTTATTGAAAAATTTTTTTTTTAAAAAATTAATTTGAATAAACATTAAATTCAAATTTATTTTGACCAGTGCAAATATTAAATAAAACAAAATATAAAACAAATAAAATTTTATTATAAGTTAATAAATATTGTTTTAATTTTTTAGACATTTTTGAACGAATTTTGGCGCTAAATTTTATTTGAATTTTTAATTCTAGAGTTTGCTCATTTTTACATAGAAAATTGGGCTGTCACTAAAATTTGTATCGTTTACTGCATTGAATTATCACGCAATCTCTTCAATTTTATATCTGCCTTTAGTTTTGGAAAAAGATAGAAAAATAAAGACAAAAACATTGTATACATTTTTGTATTTACTTGCTAAAGATTAAAATTTAATCTGGTTATTTTGTATAAATGCAAATGAAAATGCTTTTAAACCAAACAAATAGTGGGCCTAACTTTTTTTTATTTTAAATTACAATTCATTCAATTATCTTATTTTTTATTACTATAAATATAGATTAGTGAAATGTTTTTTTTTTTAAATTTTGTACAAATATGATTTCATTGGTTTATTTATACTTTAAACTAATGTCCAGATTTTTTAACAATCGATATATGAATAAATTAAAATAATTTTATTTAGTGTTGAAGAAAAACAATAGGTAAATTAAAAAATGAATTTTACACAGTTAAGTGTTGATATAAATGAAGTAGACAAGTATTCCATTGGCAATTATAATGGTTTGTTAGATTCACGACGAAATTCAAATACTACTGAAGAAATGCGATCTAATTCGCCTGGCGAAGAATCAATTTCTTTAGTTGGTAAATTAGAACAAGCAGAAAGATTAAATCAAGATGAAGACATAAGATGCAATTGTACATGTGATTGCGATATATGCAGTATTAGTAAAAATAGGCAACTTGCAAAAGATTTAGGTTTACCATTAAATTTATCTTCTCAACTTTATTCATGTGATGAATCTTTAGGTCCACTTTTGACCAGTGAAGCCAGGCACCATAATTACGATTTAACTTATCATGTATGTTTTTTTTTAGTAATTTAAATATTCATTCAAACTCGCTTGTTTGTTTACAAATGAAAACTATAAACTTAATTTTATTTGAATTTTTTTAATTATCAAAAAACAATAATCAAAAGGTTTTTCTTAAGATAAAATTGCTTGCGTAATTAAAATGATCAAATATAAATGTTTTAATCATTTCAATTTTTTTAAAGTAAATATTTTTATTTTAAACATAAAGTTTATTAGAAATAAAATAAAAAAATTAACTAAAAATCAAATTCAAATTTTAAAATTTAAATTAGGTTTTAATTTGCAAATTTATTTTAAAAAAAAGTTATTTTAATTTTTTTTTTTATTTAATGAATCAAAATCAAGGATTCATTACTTGGCAATGAAGAATTATTGAAACATTTTCCAGATCGAACATTGAGCGTAGGTGTGATTACACTCAATATGGCAGGTAAACATTGTAATGAATTAAATGAGTTCCTTCTTAGTGAAAAGATGAGTTATGTACCTGAGTTATATGCAATCGGGGTTCAAGAGGCTTTCAGCCGTGAACCAAGTGAATTGAAAGAATGGACCATTCAAATGCAGGTAAAAAAAATTTTTGTGTAAACATTAAATAATAATTATCCTATGCATGTTCTTTAAGAAATATAATCATTAATTTGCATTCAAAAATTTAAAGTTTAGTGTAATTTTAATAAGTTTGATTAATTAAATTTTTAATTAGTCAATTTTTTATTTTATTTCAAAATTTAAACATGTTTAAACGAATATTAATAACAAAAATAAAAAAATTAAATGATTTGACTTTTATCTTAGGCAACCATAGGGCCAAGTCATGCTTTGTTTCACACAGCATCTTTAGGTGTATTGCATTTATCAATATTTATGCGGAAAGATTTGCTTTGGTGTTGTTCACCTCCAGAAGATGATAGTACATTATGTCGTCTTAACCCTCCTAGTAATTTGATCCGAACAAAAGGAGCTGTAGCAATTTCATTTTGTTTGTTTGGTACCAGTTTTTTATTTGTAAATTGTCATTTGCCAGCTCATCAAAGCAAGTTACAAGAAAGAGTAGAAGAATGCGGCCGTTTGACTAATTCTTTAAATTTACCAAGAAATTTTAAACATTTGTTATCATCTCGTTATTTAAGTACTGACGTAACTCAAAGATTTGATTGTGCTTTTTGGTTTGGAGATTTAAATTTTCGAGTTGATCAAAGTCAAGAAAGTACTCTTCAATACATTCATCAGCTAAGTACAATGGATAATCCGACTTACGAACAGTTATTGCAACATGATCAACTAAGTTGGGCTCGGAGAAGTGGTTTAGTATTGCCAGGATTTCAGGAAGCTGAAATTGTTTTTCCACCTACTTACAAATACATAATTGGTAGCAATGAATATGATGAAAAAAGTACTAGAATTCCAAGTTACACAGATCGAATAATTTTCAAAAATAAACGCGCTGGTTTAATAAAATGTGTATTGTATCAAGCCATTCAAAGTTGCAAGAGTTCAGATCATAAGCCGGTATTAAGTGTATTTGAATGTCAACTTCGACCTGGCACTCAAGAATGTCCATTGAATGCAGGCTTGTTTCAACACGATGTTTATATGCAAGCCTTAAAACGAAGACAAGCTGCTCATTCTGACATGCCTGAAATGCCAAGAAATCGAGGTAAGTTTTTGTAATAAATTTAAAAAAAAAAATTAACCTTTTAAATACTTTTTTTTTTTTAATAAAAGTGTTAAATAAAGTGTTTAATGTATTAATTTATCTAACAGTAATGTTATAGTCAATTTATTCATATATGCTTATTCATTTATTTTTAAACAAATTTAAGTTTAATTGAATTTAAAAATGTCTTTATTGCTTTTTTTTAGCCATCTGCTCTTTTTTTTATTATTAGATAATTACTACTTCTTTTTAACCTTTTCATTATCCTATGTTTACCTTTTTAATTCTTATTATTTATCGTTTTACTGCAATTATTTATTATATACTAAAGTTTTTACTTATTAGCTTTATTTATTTTCTTTGTTTTAATTTTTAAACATCAAAAATAAATGAAACAATACTTGAACTTTTAATTCATGTTTACCAATCGAAATAAACTTAAAAACTGGTACTGATCATGTAATTGATGAACAGGTCTTATAGCAAATTTAAGAGCTAGAAGATGGTTTAATGGATCATTTTGAAAATATGAGCCTGAAGACAAATAACGGATACGTGCAACACTCGTAAGCCCTTTATAATTAGTATAAAATGATTTTTATAAAATTGGAAACATTCAAGCGTTTTGAAAAAAACTATTAGAGTTTATTTATTAAAATTTTAAACATTTGAATTCAGCAAACTTATTAAATTTAAAGTTTATCTATAAAATTAAATTCATATTTAAATTTATTTATATATAGTTATTTATAAATATAAATCAGAGTTACATTTCAATTGTAAATAACATTAATAAGACAAAAAAAAAAATTTATATTTTTAAATTAAAGCACTAAAGAAATCAAAAGCTTACAGAAATAAAATAAGTTTGAATATTAAATTTTCTTATTGTTCATGAAAGCTAAGTTTTGTTTAAATTATTTAATAGTTGTTATATTTACAAAATTTAATATTTAAAAGCACAATCAAAATTGTTACAATATAATTGATTTTATTTATTATTTTTTAAATAAAATATTATTGTTATATAATTTAATTAAAATATTTTTTAAAATTTAAAACTTTTATTCATCATATTTTATTTGAAAAAAAAATTAATTTTTTAATTATGAGGAATAATAAATAAATATTATGTAACATTTATATGGTATTTGTTATTAAAATTTTAAAATATTTTTTTTATAAAAAATATTTAATATTAAATTGTAATTTAAATCGATCAGTTTAAGTTTTAAAATAAAACAAATTTAAAAAAAAAAACTAATTGTTGTGCTTAAATAATTATTACTTTTAAATAAAGTTAATATTTGAAAATTTTTTTAAAATGTTACATTTTTTTATTTTAATACTTATTTATTATATGAGTTAATAATTTTTAAATAAATTAAAATTTTTTTTTTAGTTGTTTTTTATTTAAACATTAATATTTTATATTTTTTTATAATTTAAAAAAATAAAAATTCTTTAAAAATATTATAATTTTAAAAATTATCAAATTTAGAAAAGTAAAAATATATTAAAATTATTTTATGTTTAATCAATATTAAATATTTTTTTAAAAAAACATATAATTGATAAATAAATATTTTTAAAGAAATTTCAAATATTTAAAAAAAGTTAAATTTTAAAAATTAAAATAATATTGTAAAATAAAAATTATAATTTTTATTTAATAAAAACCTTGATTTATTAATGATCTTTAATGTTAAATGTTTTTTATCACTTTAAAATTAAACAATTAAATTTTTTAAGTATTAACAAATTTGAAAGATTTTAACAAATTTTAAAGTTTATAATCAAAATAATATTTTATTAAATATAATTAAATTGTTTTAAATAATTCTTTTAGTTTAAAACTTTATTTTTTTTTTATTAGATGGCAGTCCTTTTTAAATGTGTGGCGGTTTCAGCCCTACTTACTTTGAGATTAACTTATCCTGTGGATAGGTTAATTAATTAATCATAATTAAATAAATTAAGACACTGGTTAGGTTTTAGGTCAGATGGCTAAGACCGCCAACATAACTCTATCAGTTTATTTTTATATTCTATTTTTAACATTAGGGATAGTAGAGGTACAGCGTATCTCTACGCGCTATATAGAAGCGCTCACAATGGCCCTAGATGGCGTATCAAGCGACTTCGTCGCTACAAATGATTGGGATATTTTCTTAATTTCAATTCGTTTAAATAATTGATTTGTTTTCTTAAAATAAATAGTTGTTAACTATAATAATTTTAAATAATTATTGAAAAACTTTAATTTATTATTTATTTTTTTATTTTGTAATCTAATATTTCATAAATTTAGCTACACTATGATTTTATATGAACATATTGTTATTGAGAAACCTTATATAATTAATTTAAGAAGTAAATTTCTAATACTAAAAAATATAGTTTAAACATAAATATTTGATAATAAAATTAACTCAACCACTTTATAACTATTATATTTAAAAATTAACAACTAATTAAGGAACTGATTAAAATACAATAATTTTTGCTACAATATTACATTTATTATAGATTGAAACTTTCTAAATTAACAATAAAGTAAATTATTTGTTTAAATTATTATTTTAATTTTTAATAGAAATAATTAAAATTTTTTGTTATTATTATTATTTTATAAGACAAATGTAAAAAATTACTTTTTGTAATTTAACATTTTGAATATTTTTATTTATATGAATTATTAATTATAAATTTTGAAAAATTTTTAAACATTCGAAAGATACTGCTATAAAAATATTAGATTTATATGTTAATTAATACTTATATATATTACATATTAATTAATATTACATATTAATTAAGAATTTAATTGTAAATAAGACCAAATTTTTAATAAAGGTAAAGTAAATATGTCAGTACAAATAAAAGTAAATGTAAATATGCAATCAGTAACGTGTACAAAGTAATATCATAGACAAAAAGAAAAAGTTAAATAATTTGAAATTTTTTTAATAAATATAAAAATTTTAATTTTTTTTATAATAAATAACAAAATAATTTCAAAAATATTATAAATACAATAAATAATAACTTAAAAGAATTTAAAGCGATTATTTTAATCATTATAGTATAATGAGAAAAAACTATTTAAAAAAATTCAAAATTTTACTAGAAAATTATATTTAGTAAAAAAAATAATTAAATTAGGTAAAATAAGCAAATAAATTTAAGTAAATTATTAGATGTTTAAAATTTTTGTTTTATAATCTTTATATATTTATTTTTTTTTAATTTGAATATGTAAATCTAAATATCTTATAAAATATTGTATCTTTTAAATTATCTTTTATAACAAATTAATATTTTTATAAGTTTTGAAAAAAAATTTATAGATTTTTCAAATAATTAATAAAATAAAAAAATGTCCAGTTTTTTATATTTTTACTTATTCCCTGTGATATTTAATTAAATCCCACAGATATT
Organism: Pyemotes zhonghuajia; assembly: GCA_025170145.1. NCBI lineage: Eukaryota > Metazoa > Arthropoda > Arachnida > Trombidiformes > Pyemotidae > Pyemotes > Pyemotes zhonghuajia. The sequence continues at coordinate 10,253,580 of CM045844.1, forward strand.
TTAACTTTTTTCAAAGAAAAATTTTTTTAGGCATCAATATTTTGTTTGAATCATAGATACTTAAAAATTATTCGATTCCCTAGTGATATTCTTAAAATCTTTTTTTTAATTAAGTGATCTGGGAAATTTTGTTAAAAAATTGTTTGTATTCGTAAACAAAATTTTATATATTTGAAACACATTTATTTTTTATAAAGATTATAATTAAAACCAGCATAAAAAATTAAGTTTTTTCTATGTTCTTTGATTAATTCTTTATTTCTTTAAAATTTTAAATATATTTCTAAAAATAATATTTTTTTTGTAAAATTAAAATTTTAATTATTAAAATTCACTTATTTTTTATTTTATTTATATAACTAATATTATATGTAATTAAACATTTAAAAAATAAATATTATTGAATAATAGTAAATTTTTTATTTTAAACTAATTTTTATTTAACTTGTATAATGTTTTAATGAATATTAATTATTATTTGATACTTAGAATATGAAAAGATATGCATAGAATTTATATATTTTTTTTTTTAGAATTTTTGTTAAAAAAATAATTATTTAATTATGACTGAATTAGTACTTTTTTTTAATTATTTTTTGTATAACAATAATAATTTTATTTTAAATAAATTTATAAACATTAATTTTTATGTCTACAACCAAATTTATTGTGATCCATAATTTAATATATTGAAATTATGGCTAAAAAAAGTCAGATACAAAACTAGAATGAGATGGTAAAAAAGTGGCCAAATTTTGAAAACTTAAAAAAAATTTACGATATTTGAGTTTTTGTGTAAATATTATAAACAAAAAGTGAAAGAAAGTGAATATATTAAGATTTAATTTTTTTGTTAACATTTGATTAAAAGTACAATATCATTTTAAAACTATAAAACACTGTTTTTTTTTTATTTTGGTCTCGCGATAAAATTTATAAACTATTCAAAATATTAACTTTAAAAATTCAAATAAGTATTCAAATATTAATAAGGTAAGGATTTTTTAATTTGTTAATTACGCATTTTTTTTTCTTACTAATTAATTAAAATAATTTAAATTTACTATTTAATATTAATAGAAATTGGGCCTTTAGACTATTTTAGCAAATCAATTGAACTTTAATTACCTTAGGTCGGATTGAAGGAAGATTGAGTGATATGATAGAAAAAGAGAATTTTTTATAAAAAATATCTAAATTTATTGGATAAGAAAATAACAATTATGAATAAAAACTCAAAAAACGTAAAATATTAATTACGCGCTGATAGTTTTACAACACAATTGCTTTTATAACAAAACAGTAATACTGAGAAATACGATCATGTGAAAATCGTTGTGTTGCCATCTTAACTGTTTCTATCTTAGCAAATGACTGTAGATCACACAATCTAACAAGTTTGAAAATGATATTTAAATTTATGTAAAAAGATTAATTATAAAAATATTTTCTAATTTTTTAAAATTTTAGATAATATAATTTTATTTATTTTAAAACTTTTTTTGAATATATAGTTTTAATAATAAAAAATAAATGAACTTTAATTTTAAAATTTTATAATATAAATAATAAATTGATAATTAGATAAATATGATTTAAATAAATTAATTCCAACTTTAAAAGTTTATTTATATAAATTTGATTTTATATAAATTGTTTAAACTTATTTTACTTTTATTTTTTATTTTTAGAGTAATATAGTGTACAACAAAATAAACTCTTGTAAGCTGTATTGTTTAACTTAAAAGAAAAATTGGTTTTAAGTCTATAAAAATTAAATATAATTTATTTTTTTTTTATTTTAAAGAAAATAAAATTTTCGTCAATAATAAAAAAAATAAAAAATGTTTAATTAATTTTTTACAGGTTGAAATTGTGACAAAATAATTTGAGATTGATAAAAGTATTTGATAGAATTTTAAAAATTATTTTAAAGATATTCAATACAATGTTTTTAAATAATTTCAATAATAGTTTTTGATACAATAAAATTTAATGAAACAATCAATAAACTAACAATTAACATAAATCAGAAAATTAAAAAGTAATTTTAATATTATTTTCAAACGCGTCAAAAAAATTAAAAATTTTAAATAAAATTTATTTTATAGAATTTTTCAAAACATTCTTAATTTTAACATATAAAAAACTAATTTATAAAAAATAAATTATGTATGTAAGTATACTCAAATTAAAAAATTGAAACAATTGATTATAAACCCTTAATAACTATATGTAAAATTACACTAAAAATTTATTTTTTAAATTACTATTTTACATTAAAAAATTTGTTCATTTTCAAGTTTAAAATAAGTCATCAGTTTTGAAACTAATCACTCTTTAAAGTAGATAACATAAAATTGTAAATAGTTGTTTGTTAAATGAATAAATATAAAATTAAACAAAAAAAAGTTCAACCTATCAATTAGTTTAAAAAATAATTTTTATAATAAAGCAATTAGGCATAGATGGTAAATTTGATGAGATTTTATAAAGATTGATAATAAAAAATTTACGAGATATAAGATTTAAAACACTAAAAATTTACAAGAAATTACTAACTTTTATTAAAAAAAAATAAAAAAAAAAATTTACCATTAGCGTTCTTAAAACAAAAAAGAAAATTTAGTTTTATAAAGAATTAGAATATACAACCTGTTTCTAAAGTTAGAACGTCAACACTTTATTATACGTATGGTTTAACAGTTCTAGTAAATTTTTTTAAAATCACTTGATTTTTGGTAGAAAACTTGTGTAAAAAAAATTAAATAAAAACTATATATAAAAAATTATATTTTTACAGATATTTAAAAAAGAAAACGTTTAACTATCCTAACAATAAACAAAAAAAAAAATTTATTTTAATAACTATGTGAAATATTTGAGGTTACTAATAAATTGTAAGTTTAAATAGGAAAATCCTTTATTGCTATTAAAAGATAAGACTGACAAGTTAAATGAGAAAATCAAGAAATTTTCTAGGTTAAAAAATAAGTTAAAACTTTCAACAAAAATAAAATTTACGGCATGAAGTTATACTATAAATTTTATAATACATAAAAAATATAGTTAAATGACATTGCAAATAAAACCAATTACATAAAAATATAGTAAAAGTTTATAGTAACCGTAACCGTAATACAAAAAAATACTAATAAAACAATATTTCTAGGATTTGTAAGTTTTGATGAGAAATTTTATTAAAGAGTTTATGTACTTGTATATATATTAAAATAGAAAAAAAAAGGAAAAAATATATCAACTCAAGTGTTTTAATTAAATATATAAAATTTTTATTTATCAATAAAATTTTAAAGTGTAGTAGTCAAAGTTTTGCTATACCTTAAAAAAAATAATAATTTTCATAATCAAGGTAAACATAATCAAGTTTAAATAAGAATAATATAAAGACAAATAATTTAAAAATTTAAATAAAATACATACCTACTAATGATAATATAAGTGATGATGCTTCAGAGTATTTAAATATCTTTTTTGACATATATTGTATGTTGATATGTTAAAAATATATAATAATATTTCGTAAATATTGTTAATAGTAGTAAATAAAAGACTGCAAATTTTACAATGAAATAATTTAAGAAAAAAATAATAAAAAAATAACTTTAAAATATATTTTATTTAAAATATAACTTTAATAATATTATAGTATTTTAAAAATAAAATAGTGTAATATATTAAAAAAACTAAAATTGAGATTTTAATTTAAATTAAAAATTAGAAATTTCAAAAATAGAAGTATTTTAAAAATACATAGTATGCCACTTTTAATAAAATAAAATTTTTATAATTTTTATCTTATTATTAAATAAACTTGTAATAAATTATAACTATAAAGCAGGTTATTGATGAAAATGTATTTACAAAATATAATTAAAACTAATTTAATGATCAAGATAAAAATTTTTAAATGATTTTTTATTCTTTTTCAACTTTTTTTTTGTAAATATAAAAAAATATATCAAAATTTGATTATTTTAAAAAAGGATTTATAATGAATAATTTAAATCTAAAAAAACTAAAAAAAAAAATATTCAATAACAAAAACGTTTATAATGTCAATCAAATGTCAATTTTATAAAATTTTTAAAAAAATATTTTACTGTTATTAAAAGCTTAGATCAAAATAATAAAAAAATTTAAAAAAATCAATAAAACACGAAAAGTTAGTTTAACAAATATTAGTAAACTATATTAAACTTAGTTATTTTTGACTAAAACAGATTATAAGAAAATTTTTGCTTGTAATCAAATGATGCAATCAAAAGCTAAATTTTGATTATTACAAAATATTTCTATAAATTCTAAAAAATTTATTGACATAAAAAAATAAATTTATTTATTATTTTATAAAAAATATTATTTATTTTTATGTAAAATTTAAAGAAAGAAGCATTTAAAATTATTAAAATTATTTAATATATTAATAAATAAATTGCTTTATTATAATAAAATTAAATTAAATTAAATTAAATTAAATTAAATTAAATTAAATAACGCTAATCAAAATCTAAATGCCCTTAAAAAAATTAATTTTTGATTTAACATAACTTCATTAATTTATGATATAAGAGTAAATCATTTACAAAAATGAATATATTTAAAAAAGCAATCAAATATAAGAATATTATGTATATATTACAAAATTTTCTTTAATTTTTTTATTTGCTTTTACATTGTGTGTAAAGATTCAAAAATTTATTAAATTGTTCTAAACTTTTGTAAAATAAATTTATAATTTAGATGATATATTGATTGATATATAAATTGTTCTAAACTTTTATAAAATAAATTTATAATTTAGATGTTATATTGATTGTTTTAAATGAAGCACGTGTAAAAATAAAAAAATAAATACGTTGAAATTTTTTAGATTTCATATTATAAAAAAAAAAATAAAATTTTTCATTATTAAAATTTCTTTGAAAAAGTTATTAATTTGCAATTTGCAAGTCTTTTTGTTTAATTCTAACGTTTTTAATATATTTAATAATATTTTGATTAAAAATAATTATTAGATTAAATAAAAAAAAAAAAAAAATTTTAAAAATATACTATGTTATTTTTTCAATTAGTTATTTTGTATGACTGCGACATAGATTGAATGCAGTTCAATTTGTGGTAAATTTAATTAAATAAAATTAAATTAACACATAGAAATAAAGTTTAGATACATATATAAGAAGTTTATAATTCTTAATTTATTGTTTCAAAAAATAAACAATGTTAACAAATAAACAATTACAAACGTAGATAAAGAAAATTTTTTTATTTAAAAATTAAAACATTAATTGCTTTCTTTCCTCTCTTTTTTTTTTTATCTACTCTTTTGACTGCGATTTTTTAATTATCACGCTGTTTCTCATATTTGCAAAAATTTTTCAATCTTCCATCTATTTTTAAAGTGTCCATGTTGGCTTAACAGGTAAAATCTTTAATAACGTGTTAAGAACTTCATATTTACTAAAGTTGGAGATTTCATAATCTCATAATTTTATAACACAAAATATTCAAGATTGATTTCTGTTAGAGAGACTAAACCTATGTCCAAATAATACTATTTTATTTACAAAACCTTTACAAAAAACAAAGTAGCAAAATACTAAAATTTTTATGTAAAACATTTTAATAAATATTTTAAACTTCAGAAATTTTGAGAATTTGTGCGAAAAGATTTTAGACATCTGCACCGTGAAAAGGGAATTACTTTATTTTGCAAACACATCATTACTTGCAAGGGGAAAAGAAATAGTAAAAGCCATTATCAAGATAAAATCAAATAAGTGGACTTATTTGTTTAGTTGTAAATACTTTTATTAAATAATTACAATTAAAAATAAAAAAGTTTTTTTCATAATATAAAACTATTATAATGTGCAATCTAAGAAAGTATAAATTTAAACAAAAAAGAAAATTAAATATAAAAAAAAACTTTTAATTTTAAGATTTTATGAATTAAAAAAAAAAAATTTTATTATTATTTCAATGATTATAATATAAAAATTAAAACAAAAAATTTAAATATAAATTAATTAATATGCAAAATAAAAAGTTAATGCAAATTTTATTATAATAATTAATGACAAATTGAACCAAAGGAAAATTTGTAGTAATATAAATAAAATTTGTCGCAGAATTTTTTTATTTTATAATATTTTTACAAAAAAACAATTAACAGAAAAATAATGATAATAACTATGTGCTTTACTTTGTAAAAATCACTTTAGAGTCTTGTCCAAAACTTTTGATTTTTCGCAATACGTTTTTTATCTTATTTTCCAACACAACTACTATTTCTTGTCGAGAATCTTTTATTACTAAGTTTGAAGTTGAATTGATATTATATGATGATACAATATCAAGACTTAGATGCACTAATGGGAATGTTTACTATTAAGAATTGGTTTAAGGTTTAGGAGGATTCAGATATAAACCTTCTTAGTATTGTTTTCTAATTGCTTAGACCATCAGAGTTCTTAATGCACACTAATGCAAACATTTTATTAAAATCAATATCTGGTCCCTATTCTCATCGCCATTCTTTTTATTACTCAATATCCAGATTAATTAGTTTTATCTCTTTGGTTTTTTAATAAAAATCTAGGTGTTATGCATCTCAATTAAATTTATTTCTTTTTGCACAACCTCACTCCAAAGATCTGATTCTAGTTATCTAAACATTTTTTTTATATCTAAGAAAGTGTTAATCGAAAAAAAAAAGAAAAGGTTTTATTTTTTCCCTTTTTCAAAGTATATGAATCGGTTCATAAGTAGCGACTTTATGTTTGCGCCTGAGTATATTTATCTAAATTTCAGTATTTCACCCTTGTTGAAATAAATATGTCCAGTGAAATGAAAGCACTGATTTGTTTTCATCAATCTCTCAGAATCTTTTAAATCTATTTGAGTATTTTGATGTGAGATGGTTGTGTCCTATTGAGCATTGGCCTTAACAATCAATGAGTGATCTTATTCTTGAATCTGCTTACAAATTTCTTTACCTTTATCTTCTTCACTACTTATCATTCGCTTTCCATCCAAAAAAAACCTTAAACTACTTTAAGAAAACTTAAACATGAATTTTGAATGCTTCATCTTAAAACCTAAACTTCAAGATATCCTAAGAATATTCTCTTAAGAACAATCAAAGAGTTTTTTATACGTGTTCACTATCTTAGTTATTTCGATATTTATAAATTTCTTAATTTTTATTTTTTTCAACTTTTTTAAATGTAAGTATCTCAGAGAATTTTTTTTTTTAATGTGTTATTCGATACTCTGTTTCATATGTATGTGGCCATTTTAATTGCATAAAGCCAGAACTTACCAACTAACTTCGCTTTTTTCATCAACAATTTAGATATCTCCTCAATCGTCTTATTTATTCTCTCCATCATTCCATTTTTTTATAGCGTTTAAGATTTAATAAATTGTTCGATTATTCCATCACTACCTGTTATCTATTTAAATTTCTAGTTCTAAAACTCTGTTCAATTATCAGATCTTAAATAATTTTTTACTTTTAAATTTTTTAAATACATTTTAATAAATATGTTTATGCATATCTTAATTGGTCATCTATAAATATTAAGAAGTATTGAACTCTTAAAATGTTTGGTATTCTCATTATCCTATTTAAATTGGTGTGTATAACCTCAAATAAAGTATTCAATCTTCTTTCTGATTTTTAAAAAAGAGGTCTGTTGATCTTTTTTATGCTAAAAATTTTACAAAACATGTTTCTTGGTCTTTTTCTGTTCATCTTTATAATCTATTTGACATTAACTCTAAGACATTAAAATTCAGATGACCCAAAACTCTATGCTCTTTGATCTACTAATCTACCAGACCTATCTTTCTAATATTAACTATGAAATCATTGCACTTGTTCTCTACAATTTTAAACATATCATTACTTTTTACCATACTTGATACTCTAGTTCTATCTTTGCACATCGCTTCACCTTCTTTAAATATTTTAATTATGTGTGCTCTATCTGTTAATTTAAATGCCAAAATTCGATTTTAAATCTGGTGCACACAGAACACTAATAAGAGCAAAGATTTTATCATTGGCAATGTTAATTTTACACTGTCCCACCCCAGCCAACTCTAATTCTATGCCATTTGGAGACACTATAGTCTGAGATGTATTAGACACAAAACTTAAGAATTTAAATGTTAAATTTAAGAAATGCACTATTGCTTAACTGTTTAAGTATCATCCATTTAGTTTGGATCAATGTTATATTTATTGTTAGTCAAGCAATTCACAAGGTTTTTTTTATCCATCTCATTTCTTCTTTTTCTACACTGCACTGAACTGTGGCCTAAATCACCACACGTAAAATACCTTATTTTAGATTTTAAATTTTTAACTTTGTCACTATTTTCTTTTCACTGCCTTGACCATTAAATACGAAATTTATTGTTTTTTCTACTTTCATCAGATGAGTTGTTCACCAAGCAAAACCCCCTGCATTCTTTATTATTTTGCAATTTTTAACTATTGTAGACACTATAACGTAAATATTACTTCATAACCTAAACGTAAATATTACTTCATAACCTAAACGTAAATATCCATCCATAAATTTAAAATCCTACTCATACCCTTACCTTCAAAATGATTACATAATTCAGTCCGTGCTTTCTTCCTAACTAAATAATTTTGATTGTTGATTCTTATTTCAACATTAATGTCTTTTTTATTAGTTTTATTTTGAACTCTTTTTCTAGAATTCAGGATTATAGTTTTCTTTAATTAAATCTGATAATCTCATGGAAATAAATCTATTATTCATTTCAAATTTCCAGTTATCCTAGTTTTAAACTGTCAATTTAGTAAATGATTGTCTAACAATCTGGGTTGATGTGAATCTGAGTTGTATTTAAAACTTAGTAATTTGCTTTTAGGTGCTAGGCCAATAATCTGTTTACATAATCCATTTCTACAGTTAGAGCTTTTACGACCATTGGAGGGACATTAAGTCTCCATTAACTTTACATTGTCAGAAACTTTAAGTTTTTACTGTAGTTTATCAAAAACATAATACTATAACTAAGAGCATAACTTCGTTCTGTATCTTAACTCTTAAGAAACAAAGACTCTAAATTATCCTTAATCTTAATCTTTTTACTTTTCTTTATGGTCTACAAACTTAAAAAGTCATTCATTGAATCATAACCCATTTTTTACCAAAATTATACCAAAACCAATAAGATTTATTTTTACTAAACACTTATCTTTATTCTTCAATTTCACAATATGGAAACAAAGTCTTACTAGTCATTTTTTTATCTTCCTTTTGATCTTTTATTTACTTTTTTAAATATGAATCACATATTTAATTTATATCGATTATAAATTTTAGTTTAAAAGCTTTTTTTCGAATAACAAAAAAAAAAGCTAAAGTAAACTTCAAGAATGATTAAGAGTGTTTGCTTCCTTAGTGTTAAAGTAAAGAACAAAGATATGTTCTTAGTTATCAAAAAAAAAATAATTAGATAGAATATAGAATAAACTTTAAAATTTACATTAAATTTAAATAATGGAGACTTGATATAATGGGGCTCCCGGTATAGGCATAGTTGAACAAAAAAATCTTTGATTAAGGATTTAGATTTGAAAAGTACAAGTGTAGCGTTTAGATCTTACTTATACTTGGATAAGATGTTGGCCGTCCGGCTGATATTTGAGTCTCTTAATCAAATCATATAGATCCTTAGTTAAGTATTTGTGGCTTCAACCTTGATTTCAATCATATACCTCTTAGCCGACTGTAATTTTTAAGCAGAAATTGTCTTCGTCATAAAAATAGAGGTAATATTTTAAAATAGATCCCCGGTCGATTCTTGAACTTTTACAGCTTTAACTTCAACTTGTCTCATTGGACAATTTATGACTTTATGTTCCTTTCGATGACATTTAAAACAAGAGATATATGAGGCTAAAAACTCAGTCACGGGAATTTTTCTCTTTTATTTTTTTTTTTGTGGTGGTAGACACGGGTGCTAACGCTTATTGGATGGTGTTCTTTTAAAATGTGATTCTTAGTTAAGTCTTTATTATATCCCTTTTCCTACTTAGCATAAAGTATTTTAATCTCTGGTTACGTAATACTTCACTTCTACATAATATTTTATTTGAATCTCAGCTTTTAGACTGACAATCATAGCTATCGATTAACTAGCATTTAGGATCTTGATACCTATCGCCTTGATACCATCGTAGTATCAAGTTGATACTTATTCTTTCCCAACATCGTGCTCTTCTCTGTTTGCCACCTAATCTATTTGTACCTCTAATACTTAGCTTCCAAATGCTTTCTCTCTCTATTATTGCTAAGATACCAACTTTCGATCTCTCAAATTAAATATCATATTAATCTACAACGCAAGTGTTTAATAAAAAATTACCACAATGCATTTATTTTAATAAATTTTAACAATTAAAATTATAACTATAGAAATTTCAAAATTTTTATATAATTATAAAAATCAAACTTATTAATTTGATTTATTGAATAAAAATAGCAAAAAATTTAAAAAACGCAAAAAGTAACATTTTTGAAAAAAAAATTCTTTAAAACGTAATATGAATAATACTTACTAAAAAAATAAATTACTCAAATTTTTATATATATTTTTAGTTTAATAATTTTAATTTAAATTAAAAAAAACGAATTTTTTCTTTTTAGAAATTAATTTTATTAAGATTTATTTGAAATTTTTAGAAAAATAAATTATAATTATTTTAGCAGTCGTCTAAAGTGGCAATCCATAAGATTTTTTTTGAATGCATATCGAAATTCATCAAATTATATGATATATTATGCTGATAAAACAGTGATAATCAAATGCAAAATTTGTTTTCACTAGACCGCTACATATATAAACATTTTGAAAATAAAATTTTTAACTTTTTTATTTAGTAATAAAAAAAGATGCTATATTTTAATAAGACAATAAAAAATATAGTGTATAAAATTTATAAACAAATAATTTTTTTTTAAACTTTAAAAAAATAAAAGAATTGTATTTATGTTTTTTTTTTAAATTCTGATTTCTGAAATATAATTTTGAAAATAATTTTAAGAATTTAATTAAATAGATTAGATATCAAAAGTTAATTAAATTAAAAATTTTATTAGTTTATACTTAAAAGTCAAATAACATGATATTTAACAATACAAATCTTAAAACATAAATTTAATATTAATATGAACTTACTTTAAACGTATATAATAAAATTAATCATAAATTTTTATTTTTTGGTATAAGCTTTTATTATAATATGCACTACAATTTATAAGTTAACACTAAATTAAGAAGTTAAATAACAATAATTTTAAAAGTATTTCAAAACTAATTTTTTTTTTTGCAAAATTAAGTTAAATTTCATTTTTATAAAGGCACAAATGTTTAGTATGATTTAATTATATTTTTAAATATTAAAAAAAAGCAAAATTGAAACTTAAAAAAAATTCTAATGTTTTTCTAATATAATTGAATCTTGATAATTTATTTTATGATTAAAAAAAATTCAAAAATTAAATAAATTATTAAAGTTAAAAAAAATTAAAATAATTAATAAAAAAGAAATACATTTAACATATGATAAATTTGTGTTATTCATTTATAAAAAACAATTTAGTTATAAATGAATATAAAAAACAAAATTGAAAATAAATCAATTTTGTTTTAAAATTAAAAGAAATATTTATTTTTTTAAACTAATTAAAAAATTTTACGAATTTTTTTAAAAAGTTTAAAATTTGTTTTTATTTAAAATATTATATTTATTATAATAAATAGAATTAAATCTATAAACCTAACAGACAATTATCGTCAATTAAGAATCAAAGGATATTAATTTAAAGATAAGTTTTTATTATTATGTTTTTGAAATATAACTATTTAAAATTAATTTAAAATAAATTATTTTTGACTCTAATACATTACATATTTTTTTTAATATATATATATATATATATATATTTGCATAAGCAGCATAATTGTTTTTATTTAACAGAATATTAATATAAAATTTTTTTAAAAATTCAAAATTTTAAACACGAAAAATATTATAAAAAATTTAAATTTACTGGTTGATCTTTTATTAAGCTCGACTTTTTTAATGACAATAATTACATTTAGGGTGACATTTTTTGCCATTAACCATACATTTGCATCCTTCACTAATGTCCCCTTTACCCTATTTAAAATAAAAATAATATTAATTTTTTTTTAAATTGGTTTATTAAAAGTAAACTTACTGCAGGACCCCATCTAGCCATTTTAGTAATCCAACAAATTTCGATTTGGCACATTGAACATTTTACCCAATCACATCCCCATTTTTTTATAACTAAAACTTCGCATTTTGGACAATTTAATGCTTGCCCTTTTTCAATAATTTCCTTATTAAATAATGTTAAAATTAAATTAAAAAATTATAAAATTTTAATATACATACTTTAATGTAAGCTTCGCTTTTTTTTTCTTCTTCACTCAACTCTTTTAATTCATCCTGAATAGATTCTTTACATTGTTCTTTATCAGTATGTGAATTCCCACATTTAAGACAGTATAAAATGGAACATAGAGGACAAAGAAACCACCTGGCACTGTTTTCAAAATAAGTAAAACCACTGCAATTATTGGTTTTACATTGAAATACTATATTTTTGTCTAATGAAGCTAATTTCATACTTTTTGCTAAATATTTTTCATAAATTTTTGGTTGATTTTGAAGAAGTGTCCTTATTTCCCGAGGCGATAATTCCGCATTACATTGATATGTTTCGGAATTAAATGGACAAACTATTTCAGGTTTTTCACAATATTCAATACAATTGATCAAACAGTCTCTTTTTTAAAAATAACAATCTTCAATATTAATTAAATTTGATTTTTTTTTATTTTTATTATTAAATTCAATTAATGCAATTAGTTTGTTAATTATTCTAGTTTTATTAAAAAACATATTAATAAATAGCTTACTTGCAAAAACTATGAAGACATTCTTTTAATACCGCTCCTTCTTCTGGATTTACAGTTGTGAAGCAAACTGGGCAATCAAATTCTTCTGTATTTTTAACTAATGAAATATCTTCAAGTTTTATTAATTCATTATAATTTTCTTTATTAGTTTGTTTTTTAAAATCAGATTTATTTAATTTTTCAATATTATCTTCGTTTTTAATTTCGACATGTTCAGAAAAATCATCATCAATTAACACTTCTTCTTCAATAATTATTTCTTCTATTGATATTTCTTCTTGATTTTCAATTAAGTCTTCACTAGCAGATTCATATTCATCATCATCTTCATCTTTTAATTTATATATATTATCAGCTTTAGAAAATTGTTTTTTTGTTTCGGAATTCGAACTATTATCATTATTAGTTTGTTTATGTAATTTATTATTTATCCATTCTAAATGATTATTTTCAGAATTAAATGTTTTAATTTCTTCATGATTTTGATTTACTTGATTTTCAAACATATTAGGGGGAGGTGGTGATGGAAAAGGTAATTCATCATCTTCATTATTGAATTCATTATTTTTTTTTTCATAACATAATGATTTATTTATTTTTTGTTCTTCATTTTTTAATCCACTATTAAGATAAATATGATTTTCAATTAAATTTCTTTCATTGATATTTGAGAGTTTTGTCTCAACATCTTGGTTTAAATTGGAAATTGAATCTTTATATTTAAAAGGCGAAATCTCTTGTTTGTTTGAATTTAATAAATCAATTGATTGTTCACAATTTTTTGTTTCCATTTTACATTTTGCTTCTATTAAAAGTTCTTGATTATGAAATAAATAAAGAAATATTGGACACCCGGACGTAGTTACACCATAAGTAAACAAAGATGCCTCTTCATTGCTTGCTAAACTTTTACCTAAAATCCATTTTTGCATACAAACTGGATATCCGTATTCTTTTTCCACCTAAAATTCAAATAAATTGAAAATACGAGATTGATGGATTTTAAAATAAAAATCTTACTTTGATTTTTAGTGCACCTACTGACATAGTAGGATATACTTGCATTGGAATGGGCCCTTGATGATTGTTTTTGTTTTCAATGTAAAGATAAACTCTATTTAAAAAATAGTTACCTAATTAAAATTCAAATATTTTTAAACAATATAAGGTTACTTACACAATTGGTTGTGTTGCTAAATTAGCAGCAGTTGTGTTGTGACTTCTTTGTAAAGTACAAGTGACTTTTCTTAAAGCTAATTCTCTAGCTAAAATAGCGGCTCTCCTATGTTCTCCTGAAGAAATAGCAAGTTCTAATTGCTCCATTAATTCAGTAAGCTCTTGGTTTACAAGCATTGCATTATCTTTAAATTTTAGAATAGATAATTATTAATTGAACAATGATATGTCATTTTATTAAATAAAAATATAAATTACCTGAATTAAACATGTTTTCTAAATGTGAACAATGGTAATCGTATAACTGAGTAATGTCATTAGCACTGTATGCAAATAAATTTGAAGTTTTATTTAGTTTATCGGTGGAATTAAAAGCGCAGAAGCTATTAGAAGATGCATCTGTAATAGAATAAGGCAATTTTCCAAGTTTGCGTATATTTGATATGCTTCCTTGTGGAAATAAGTCACAAGAGTGAAGATTTTGAGCCGATGCAAAATCAGCTAAAGTCGTGTAATCTGGATGCGAGCCAAGTTGAATATAATTGTTAGATTGGTTTTTTAGTTGTTTACGTCGTTCACAACAACCGCAAATTGTCTGAGTGGCTGGTTCAAACCTAGAATAACCTGGACAACTGTTTATCATAGTGTTCACCTGTCCTGAAATAGCTGAAGAATCGTTTGATTCGTCTGTACTGCAATCAGATGAAGACAAAGCAAAAGAGCATTTAAATGACAAAGGTAAGTTGATTTCAGATTTCTTTAGGCAATACACGCTGGATGCTCCAGATAAATTAGACGAAGAACGTTCACTAGGACTAGATACATCAGAACAAATACTTTTAGTTTTGCGTAGTAAATAAGCACTATTTGTGCGATGATGAGTATGGTGGTGGAGAATATTAGAATGGGAAGCATAAGTCATTCTATCCAATTGATTGGTATGGTGTGGTGCAAAGTTGTGAGTTTTGCGTGAATGAGAAAGAGTGTGACTAGAATGAGAGTGAATAAGGCAACAAGTGTTTGGCTCATCTGTCAAATTTGGTTTACAATGGCGTAAATGCTCTTTGAATGCTTTACGTTCTGAATAAGTTAGTGAATTTGAACTTGAATAATAATCTTGGTTATACAAGTGATTTTCAATTTTGGGAGATAATTTTGCATCGGTTTGTAAAAATTTACTATTTTCCATATAATTAGTATGCATAGTGCTAGAAGAATTGGAGGATAAAAGGCGATCACACTGTGATACATTAGTAAATGCTGAAGATGAATGGGGTTGATGATGTGATGAACGGTTCAAAGTGGGCATACATTTAACAGTGATTTTGCCATCACTAGTATCTGAATGTAGTTCATCACTGCCAGCACTGCTTTCATGGCCTGTTTGATTAACTGTTTTGCAAACTGGCTCTTCTGGCACAGGTTGCAAACAAGGCATCGGATCTTCATTTGCACACATTAGTGGATATGGATCGCTAGGTTCAGATATGAGACGGCTCTGCTGTTGTTCAATCAATTGCACAGTAAGCAATTCTTCTTCTTCTTGTTCAATTTTCAAGCAATTCATATAATGATTGATGAAAAGTAGTTTATTATTTAAATTGTGTTTTTGATAATGTTGTGGACTAAGCAACGCTGCAAGTTCACCTGTTAGCGGAGGTACAGCAACTACATTGTGGTTACTAAACTGATCTAGTATTTCGGCTGCAAAAAGTAATTGGTCTGCTGATCCGTTGCACAAATTGCTTGACACCAGATTGGTGATCAATTCATTCGCCATGTTGTTGTTCGTTTGCTTTGAAAATTTATTTTGTCCTTCTAGATTAGAGTGCAAGTATTCTTTCTTTTTTTTGTTCATGTCATCAGTTAAAAACAAAGATGAAGGTAAAGAATAGCTTTTTTTTAAATTGGATTCCACCACAGGTTGGGTAGTAAATAACTGGTTCAAAAGTTTACTGTTGCCTTCAAAACAAGCAGGTGATTGTAACAGTTTTGAATTCAAATTATCATAATTGTTAATAACCAAATCACATGTAAAAGGTGAAGGGGGAGCAGGAAAATCATGTGACAAACATTCGCATGTCTGATGCGTTGAGTTTAACTGATTAGAGAATGAAAGCTGATTTAAAGCCTTTGTACTAAGATTTTCTTTAGTGGAACAGCGTAGTCCATTCTCCAGAGTACTGTCAGTTGCTGTAGAACATGTTAAAACTTCTTTGCTAACTTTGACGTTTGCTTCTACATCGGTATTACTTGAAAGTAAAGTAGAATTTTTTTGCCACTTTAGGTCAGTTTGTTCGTCAGTTAATCGTTTTTGATCTTGAACTGAAAGTTTTTTTACATGTAATGTAGTAACTTTGTTGTTTTTCAGTTCACCTTTGTCTGATGTCCACTGGGGCTTTGGATCATCAGTGAAACTATCTGCTTCTAGTGGAATTGCTTTTGAATGGCTTAAACTGACTTCTGAACTAAATGAATGTTGGATGCCATTTAAAGCAGTTTTTGCATTTAGACGAAATGCTTCGCTCAAACTTCGGTTTAAAATTGCGTTAATACGTTGTTTTACATTGGCACGTTCACCGAAATGTGACACAGAATAAGATATTCTCGGTGTTTGTTTTCGGCTTGAATTCTGTGAAACACGTTCTTGTCCATCAGAACAAATTTTGGATAAGATTGGGTGAGAACAAGATGCGGTTGTTTCAATCTGTTCCGTTAAATTTTGAGTTAGTTGATTGGTCAACGAGGTCATAACCGGAGGATTTGGTGCTGGATGAGATTTAGTCGATTTTTTACGTCTTCCAATGCTGTTCATATCACCTGCGGAACTATTGGTGCTTATAGATTCGCTAATTAAATTCATGCTTAGTGAACTGCAAGTTCCGTTTGTTTGTAGTGAACTATTGCTAGATGAGGCAAGGATTTGACTATTAGACCCATTATGATCTGATCTGCATCCATTTTCAGATATAATTTGACAGCCAGTCTGTGACCTAACCTGGCTTTTAGATCGTTTTTGGTTTTCATCTTCTTTTCTTTTATTAATGTCTAGTGGTTGGGTTTTGTTTGCTTGAAAGATAGAATTGTTAGTCAAAGAAGGAGGACCAGGAGGTTTAGGCGCTGGAGGTTTACGTCTACGTCTAGATGGCGAACCATGGATTGGAGCAGAAGATGTTGAAGAACTAACAGTTTGTTTTGAAGCACTGCTACTTGAGGTTTGACTTAGAGTTGATTTAGAACTAATATGAGAAAAAACATTGCTATTAGAATTAGATGACTGATGTTCCTGTCCACTAGAAACTGACGCACAAGAACCCAATTTACAAGTGCTGTTAATTGAGCTTGAATCCATTTGTTCGCTTTTGACACTACTAGTGTCAGACAAAGTGTTGACAGTTTCAGTTCGATTTACTGTGAAACATTTACTTTCTGAAATAAGTGTTTGCTGAGTTTTGTTTTGAGATATGGGGTGAGAATTAGGACAAATTATCATTGTGTTTGTCGACTGTTTTGCTTGGCTGGATTGAGTAAAATAAGAGCTGGAATGTGGTTGAATTTTTTGATGATAATTTGTTAAAAGTGCGTTGGCAGGTAGACTGGATTTATGTGTGTTTTTATAATTCGAGCGACAAGTCTGTTTAGTCAGAAAAAACAAACAAAATAAATATAAAGTTAGACTTGCAGCAGTCGTATTTTATGAAAGGAATCATGCTAGATAATCATCTCTGATTGCAACGTTTATTTGCAAAAATCATTTCAAGATTTGTAATCAAATTTAGGTTTAAAATCTAGAAATTTTTTTTTTATAATGAGATTGAGTTTTTTTCGGAAAATTTGGAAAATGCATTTTAATGTTTGAGGAATATTTACTAGGTTGATCTGTACTTGCAGTGTTTTTAGTTGCCATCTCTTCAATGCCACTTGCCTTCATTTGAAATTCGTTATTATTTGCTATGTTAAGACCATTTTTGTTTCTATTATTTATAAAGTTTGATGATAAATTTAATTCATCTGATTTTGTTTGTTGATTGGTAACTTGTTGTTGTAAATACTGTTGTTGAAACTGTTGTAATTGTTCAACAAAGTCCATTTGTTTGGGTGGAGAAGCAAGATTTTTCTTGTCAGAATCTTCATCAAAACTTAATGAAACGTTTACAGAATCGGTAACTTTAATGGACTTAAAAGTGGTCATTGTTTGATTTTGATTGATACTTGTGCTAGTTATTTTAACTTCATTTATTTGTCCTGTTGTAGATTGAGTTTGCATTGGTGAACAACTCATGAGCACAGGTGAAGAACAGTTAGAAAAAATGACATCTTTATTAATGCTACCGGTTTCTGAAACTGAAGTAGAAGATGTTTGATTGATGCTATTTGAATTGTTTTGTACAGATGCTGTTGGCGCGCTAATTGTTGGATTTGATACTACAGCACATTCTGGATGGCATGCATGATTATAACTTGGGTTTTTACTACAAAAATTAGCCACATAATCAGAATATGCAGGTATGTTGTTATATTCTGATACTGCACTGTGTGAATTTTGAATTTGAGCATTGATTAATGCACATTGAGAATCAGGTTCTGGACTCGGACTTAATCCACAAGTTTGTGGAAGTTTAAGTATTTGATCTTGACTAAAAATACTACCAGTTGTTTTAATGTGATGGTAATCGTTAGCTGTTCTTGTCCAATGATCCATTTTGGTATGATTACTAGATGTAGTATAACAATTTTGACTAGAAGCGTTTGCCATTTCTATGCATGCACTTTTCAAACTATTTTTACCGCTGGCGTTTATTTCTTCTATATGACTGTTGTTGGTTGAATGACCAATAGTTTGGCTATTGACATGATTACCATTGAGATTACTTATTTGACTAGTTGTTGAATTGTTGGTTTGGTTGACAGAATTAATGGAAAAGTTAGCTTGATTATTATTAGTTGTAAAACCGTTAGTTGCTGCATTATGTATCAATTGCTGTTTAGTTGATTGTAATGTCGAATATTGTGGCATTAAAACAGTTGATCCGTGCACTGGTTGACTCGTTTGAGTGTTTATAGATGGTCGACTTACAGGCAAAGGTGAAATGTTATTTTTGGTAGACGTGCTGCCTGGGCCAACGCTACTTCCACTGGCACAATAATAACAGTAGCTTGACTGATAAGCACAAGATCGTTTCTTTTTTGATTTTTTAGATTTTTTACTCTTAGTTTTTTTACGTCTGACACACCCATCTAAGTTATTATCATTACAATAGTAATAGGAACCAATTGTGTTTGATAAATGACATAAGGACAAACGTTGATTTTCCTTAGATGAATTGGAACAAGCGGAATGAGATGTAGAGTGATGTGGCTGTTTACGAGCCAAACAAGCAAACATAGATCTAAATGCAGATCTAGTTGCATGACCACCACCAACTGAAAATTGGTTTTGATGATTGATTGGTGAAGACCCATATCCGTAACTTGGATGACTAGTCATTGAATTCATATGAGAACGATCAAAAAAACCATTTTGAGCGGATTTATTAGTGGCACTTGTATGTGAAAATCCGCTAATTTGCGAAGAGCATGTTTTATGATTGGAAGCATTGTTTGGATGCGATTGACTAGATAATCTAGTTGCCACTGTTGATCCAAATGATTGTCCAGGCAAAAGAGCTGTAGCATCGCATTGATCAATTTCAGAATCATAGTCTGATTCATCTGTCAAAGCTCCCCTTGCAATATAAACTTCGACAGGTGAAGTAGTTGATGGCAAACTGGCTATAGATAATTCGCTACCAGCACGATGTGAACAGTTAAGTTTACTACTACAATCTTCTAATGGATTTAGTTCTTGATTTGAAATATTTGCTGAATTATTATTTTTGTTCAAAAGATGATTAGCGCAATTTTTTATTTTTTCTTCAGTTGTATTTTGTTTTTCAGTTTGATTTTGAGATTGATTTTTTTGTTTGCAATGTATTGAATCCCTTTCTACACTAGAAGGTGCAGAAATGCTGCAAGTCCTTGATGCGCGATCCATTTTTCGACGATAATTTAATCTAGATAAGGTAGATATATTTGATTCGGTGTTTTGTATTTCACTTGTTTTACTCAATGGAGATTCAGCACGATTAATTGACGGAGGAGGCGTAGGAGTTAATGAAATTAACTGTTGACCACTATTAACCGTGGCTAAACTTTTTTGACCTGTTGTAGATGTTGAATCAGTAGATTGTTTAGTTACAATTACTGTATTAAATCCGGCCCCTATTGCTGCTGATCCCACACTACCAACAGCATGAGCTCCTATTGCATTAGAATTGCTTAGCCTAGATGTACTGCTAGATCTAGCTTGTTTTTTTCTTAAAGTGCTACTATACTTTTCAGTACTTCGACCACTTTTTGTAGTAACTGATTTTGGAAGTTCTTGCAACAGGTTTACTTTTTCTAATTTACCACTTGCAATTAATTGACGTAAGTCCTCTCCACCACAACAAAGTTTATTATGAGGTTTTTGACTAAAATGACACATATGGGCTCTTTCTTTTTTTTTTGAACCTTTTGCATTTTTAGTGTGACAAAGATGTGCGCAGGGATGATTGCAGTTGTTACATAGACAATGTTGCATGTTGGTTTCATGTACGTCATGATCAATCTAGTTAATTAAAAAAAATCATGAAATAAAATTTTATTGAATTATTATTATTTCTAATTAGATATTTTTTATACTAAGTTATTATTAAATTTACATATAAAAATAAAACATTAAAAAAACACTTATATTAAATAGTGGATAATTTCTTTAGTTTTATAAAAATAAATATAAAAATTAATTTCATAAATTCAAGAAAAAAATAAATGAGCTCTAAATTATCTTTTTTAATTTATATTATCTTAGTTTGTTTAACTAGCTTAATAATATTGGTTTTTTAAATATATATTAAAATTTTTATAAAATATCAATAGTTTTATATATAGATAATACATTTTTTTAAATTTAATCTTTTTATTTAAATTTAGTTTATAGTAATCTAGATTTAAAATAAATTAAACTTTTATGTTATTTTTAAAAATTGTTTTCAACTAAATAAAAATTACATTAATTTATTAATTAAAATTATTTACGATATTTTTTGTATGTAAAATTTATTATAGTTTTAGTTTTAATTTAAACCAAAATTTATATCATTATATTATTTTAGTAAATTATCTATGTAAACCAAATTAAATTTTAAAGGTAATTTTATAATATATTTTTTTTAAATTTTTTAATAGCACTATGTTTTATGTTTAATTATGCCAAATAATAAATTATTGTTTTAGTTTGCATAAGGAAAAATGCTGTAAAATGTGTTTAGAAAATTATTTATATTCAAAATTTAGTAGAGTTTAACTGATAGATTTGCTAATTTTTTAAAAACAATATCTAATTATAAAGTAAAATACAGTGGAGAGATGGCAACTTAGTAAATTAATTGATAATAGATATTTTTCAAAAATATTTCTAGGGTAAATTTTATACAATAATATTTAGAATTTTAATATAAAATTTTAAAAAAACAAAATTGAAAAAAAAAAACAGAATTTAAGAAATAGTTTTACGCCTAAACTTTATTTTAAAAAAATAAAAAATATAAATAAGCAAAATTTACAATTTTAAAAGTTTTTTTTCAAGATATTTAACATAAATTAGTTATAGTATACATTAATAATTTATTTTTATAAAAAAAAAATTAAAATTAATATAATATATTTTTCAATATTTAACATTAATGTAAATATAAATAAAAATTAAAAATTTTGCAATCCAAAATTTTAATTTATATAATCAAAATATAAGTAACCAATCACTTATCCTATTTGTCTAAGACAATTAAAATTGTTTTTATTAGAAAGGTTATTATGCCTTTATGTTTAATTTTTTTTTTTTATTTTTTGTAATCTATTTATTAAAATTAAACATTTATCAGTTTTATTTTGTACTTTAGTAGTAGAGTCAATAGTTCAAACCCTTGACTTTAGTTTCCTTTCAAATTTTTTAAATGATGCTCTTATAGCATCCATATTATCTTTATATTTATAATTGTCTACGATGGTTTCTAGTAGAATGAACAAATTGGTATGTTTTGAGTATGTCTTTAATCTTATTTTTTCGAAAGTATAAGAAAAATTTTTCTTTCACAATTTTTATAGTTTTCTATAAATTTAAAAAAATTCAAGTAATTAGATAGGTTATATTTAGTTAATTGGAGTAAAATTGTCAAATTGTAGAACGTTTGATTTGTTTTATTTATAGAATCAATTAATTTCAATAAAATTCAAATTAAAAATAAAAACGTGCGCAGCTAAGAAGCAAGTGACAAATTATTTATGCAACCAACCTAAAAAAAAAAATATAAATATTTCAAGAAAAAATAACCAAAATGTAATTTTTTTTTAAATAAATTTAAAGATTTAATTTTAAAAGAATAAAAACTTAATTATTTTTAGTTTAAATATAATTTTTCCATTAAACTTTATCTTTTTAAATTAATTTCTTAATGTTAAATTATTTAAAAATAAACGTTTTGCAATTAAATGTTTCTTAAAATGTTTTTAAAAATTAACACAGTAAAAAAGTAAATTTATGATTTTAAGCTGCCTAAACAATTAATAAAAAAACAAATTAGATAAATTTTACGAATTTTTATGTTAAATATAATAAAAAATAATTTAAATAAATCTAAATTATCATTGCAAAAAATAAACAATATATACTTTTGTTTTTTATAAAATTTATTTAAGTATATTTAACTTAATTACACCTAAGTTTCCAAAAAATTTTATATTATTTATTTTAAGATAAGATGAGTAATTTTTTTAAAATCTTAATAATTATTAATAAAGGTTTATCTAAAAATTTTAAATAGAAAATTTGTATTTTAAATAAACAGTATATCTTTATTAAATAATAAACAATAAAATATTTGAATTAAAATTTTAATTATTATTTATTAAAAAAATAAAACACTAATAATAATTTATAATAATTTACATTAATTGCAAAATGTAATTAAAATAAATTTAACGATATTTTAAATTATTTTTAATTTAAAACTAATTTATTATTAATAAAAAAAAAATTAATATAATAAAATTTTATTTCTATTTATTATTATTTTTAATATTTTTTTAAATAAAATTTATTTTTCTGATTTTAGGATATTTAATATTCAATATAATAATTATGATATATATAAAAAAATTATTTATAAATTTAAAAGTTTTATACTTGATTATATAATTTAAACTTATTTACCAAATTTAATTTGTTTTAAATAATTAATTTGAATTACTTAAAATTTAAAAAATTTGTAATTTTAAATAAAAAAAATATTTTTTTAAACAATTATTTTTTTAAAAAATAATTTTAATATAATTAAGTTAATACTAAATTTTTAGTTTAATATAAAAAAATTTAATTTTTTTTGGTAATTTAGTAACTAAATATATTTTATTGCATAAAAACAAAACATTAGATTAAAATTTTTGGTTAAAATCAGTTTATTTAAATTGAATAAAAAAAAACTGTTTTTTTTAATTTGAAATTTTTCTTGTTTACAAAAATTAACTATCGTACAATAAATTTTTATAATTTTATATTTTTGTAAATGTGATTTAAAACAGGCATTTACAATGAATTTTTCAAACTTAGTTAATTAAAGGAAGTTCGTAAAGTTAATGGATAGTATTTACGTTTACTATTATAATTGAAAATAAAGATGCTTACACAATCTTAAATTTTATTGTTTAATTTTATTCAATTTTAGTTTGTTTTTTTTTTATAAAAATAATATCGTTTCAATTTATTTGCTTCAATTCAAAAAATACTTTTTTAATATTTCAACTACTAATGCTTTTCCAAATAATTTAAGTTCTATAATTAAACAATTTCAAATTTAAAAATTTATTTTATGCAGATTAGCACGTATATAATTAATAATATTATTGAAACATTTTATTAGTTAACTTTTTTTACATTTTTGACATAAATTCTAATTTATTTAATTATTATATTTAAATAAATTAAAAAAAAATTTAAAAAAAAAAAAGTTTATTTAATAAAAAATAATAAATATAATTAATTTATATCAAAAATTAAATTTGAATATTATTCTTTTATTTTTATTAATATAATATAATAACTTAGATTTTTTAATAATAATCTTAAAATAAAAAAATTATATATATATTTTTTAAATAAGTTATAAAAAAAATGTTTTTATTTATAGATAATTATTTTTAAATGCTAATTTAACATATAATAAAACCTTTCAATTTATAACTTAAAATTTAAGTTATACTATTAAATTTCATTTTTACCTATACTCAGAACTATTTATAATTTTATTTGAATAATTTCGTTAAAAAAAATTAAAATGTTTAAATTATTAAATAAATAATTTATTTACAAATTTTATATCTATATTAAAAAAATTATTTTAAATTTATAGTCTACAATTTTAGTTTGCTTAAAACTTTTATAGGTAATATTTTTTAATAAATATAAAAAGTTTAATTTTAAATTTAAAAAATTAAAACTTTCTGTAAATATTAACTATTTAATAACAAATTTATTAAAAATTTAAATTTTATATAAAAAATATAATAAAGTTATTTTTTATTTTATGCATTATATTTTTTTTATTTTTTTACTTATGAATTTTATATAAGGTTTTTATATTATAAAAAATATATTATTTTGTATTATGGTTTATATTTTAATAACATTTGTCATTTTAGTTTGTATTTAGGATGTCTCCTGTGAGCATACCATGAGCATATTTCATTTAAGCAATTCTTTATTTTTTACCAAAAATCAGTAAAAAAGCAAATGATAAAAGTAGAATGCCAATCAAAACCAGCCCACGTTTGTGTAAATGATGGCTAAAAATGACCAAAATATGAATTTTATAAAGTTTCTGCCAAAAAAATATTTTAACTATTTTACAAGTAAAAAGTTATGTTTGAAAGTAATTTACAAAAAAAAAAAAAAAAAACAAATAAAATAAAATGCAGAAACTGAAAATAGTCACTTGATAGACAAATGATGTTTTTGTCAAAATCAGGTGCATTATTTGCAATAAATAAGAAGAATCTAAATTGGTCATTACAAAAGATTACAGTTAATACAAATTACAAAAATATTTGAATTTTAGCATTTGATCAAAATTTAATAAATAAGATTTAATAATATAATTTAATAAAAACTTAAAATGATTATTTAAACTTCATAATAATTAATATATCATATTTTATATTTAAATAATTTTTTTTGATTTTTTAATTTAAATTATTTAAACAATATTATAGGTAAAATTATATTTTTTTTTAGGTTTAGGAACGAATTAATTATTATAAAAACTATTTTTTTTTTTATTAAAACGAGTAAAATTTGATAAAATTCTCAACCTAATTATTAAATCCTTAATTTAATCTTATATTTTTAATATTGACCATTGATAACAACATTAATAACGTTAAATTATGCTTTTTATTAAAAAATATTTTATCAGCTTGTTAAACTGATTTTATAAGCCAATTTTGTATTAGTATGACTAATCCTTTTGCGCTATTTATTTAATATGTTAAACTAAATAAAAAATAAAAATAAGTAAAAATGAACAATTTCAAAAAAAGACAAAAATCTGAACTATTTTTAATTAGGAATAGCACCGTTTGTCAACAATTCAGAAACGCATCAACTAATGTATTCTATTGGGAAAAAATGTATATTTTTTAGGTTAGATGAGCCAATTTTAATAGCTAGTCATTGTTATATCACAGTTATAATTGTCACATTAAATATATCACTATTCTAATTTACTAATACATTAAAGCAAAGTATAGTCATATATAAAAATTTTATTTTCTAATAAACGTAATTTTTAAATGCGAGTTTTAAAAAATTTTTGTTGAAAAACAAATTTATATTCACATTCACAGCTCGTTGGTTTGTGCAATGACGTAAACAAACATTGGTTTAATTATATTATGAATTGATAAAACATTAAATATAGTAAATAGCAAAATATAAAACAATTATTTGTTTATTTAGTTTATATTTAATTGATAATTAAATCTAATAAAACTAATTAAACGTAATAAAATTTATTGTTTCAATTTTTTGCAATCAAGCAAGTTTTAACATTCAAGTTATTTTATAAAAAAATTTTTTGGTTAAAAAATTTACCATAATATTTTAAAAATAAATAAAAAAAAAAAATTATTTTTATTATTTAATAATAGATAATAAATTATATTTAAAATTTTTATTTTTATACAAATATAGTTTTAATCTAAAAATTTTATTAATGAATATATAAATTTTAAATATAAAGTTTAAGTTTAATTAATTAATCTTAATACATAACTAGAAATTAATGAAAAAAAATTACTTGAAAATGTAAATAAATAATTTTTTATTTGAAAATACTATAACTTTTATAATTAATCAGTCTATAATTTCTAAAAAAATTAAATAAAGTGGGAAAATAAAATTAAAATTTGAGTGTTAAATATAAAAAAAAGAAGCTAAATACCATAAAAAAAAAATAATTTAAAGCAAATGTAGTTATCAAAAAAATTATAATATTTATTACTATGATACTATAATATTTAAAGATGATAAAAAAATTAAAATGAATAGTATCAAATAAAAAAAATACTTACGTGGTGAGGTGCATTAAGAGCACAATGCACTGGTATATGGTTGATACTAGGAGTACGTTGAACACTAATCAATTGACCGGGCTTTAAAGTTACCGACATTCGTGATAGTAAAGTACCTAATAAAATGATGCATTTAAAGTTTTAGTTTTAAAATTTTGAGTTTTTAAATTTGATCTGATAACTAAATTTAATTAGAAATATACTTAAAAATATCATAAATTAAAAAATATATTTTTTTATGTTTAATTAATTATAACTGATTTATACATTTATATAATTATTTAAAAAAAATTAAAATAAAAAAATTATTTTTTTACATTTAAATATATTAAGATAATAGAATTTAAATAAAATTTATCAAACATATTTTAATGTGTTAAAAATGTATTTTAGCAATTTTATTAAACTAAATTTTAATAAATTAATAAATAAAAAATAAATTTTATTTTTTATTATAATTAAAATTAATCTTCTTATTAAAGTAACATAAGTATTTTTTATTGTCACTATTTATAAAATAAAACTACATCATTTACTATTTTTAAAAATAGGCTTTTAAATGAATTATTTTCAAAGTCTTTTTAAATGCATTAGACTGCTTATTTTTAATAACTTTATACTTTAATTATAAATTAATTTTAATAAATAAATTTTTTGAAAACATTTTAATTTTAAAAAATTTTGCAGATTTAAAATTTTTTTTTAAATAATGTTATTCTAACTTTTTTTGACTTAAATATTAAATTTTGCTTTTATTTATTTTTATTATAACTTTTAATATCATATTAGTTTTTATTTCACCTGATTAAATTAGATTTTTTATTTTAAAAATTAAATTTTATGATATTTGATGAGCTAATATTTTTATAAATTTTTTTCAATTTTTAACAATTTGAAAATATTTTAAATAAACTTCAAATGTCAAAATTGTAAAAAAAACAAAAAATTTTATATTAAATTAAAATAAAAATTCATAAAAGGCAAAATAAAAAATAAATTGTAATTTTTTTTTATAATTATAAATAAAATTAAAATTTTACTTTTTTTAATTTTCGGTAAATTTAAAAGTTAAAAAATTTGTGATTTAGTATTATTTTAAATTTATAAATTAAAATAAATATTTTACCTGAGCGAGGTCTTGCCAAATATGCTTCAATTTTACTAACTGATGATAAAGGCAAAAATTTGGCGTAATTATCTTTTGAATTAAAATATCTTCTTCCTTCAAATGTGCCATCACCTTGACCAATAGAATTATCCTGTAATAACAAAATAATAAAAAAAAAATTAGTTTAAATAAAACAAATTTAATTTAAATAAAGCAAATTTAATTTAAAATAAATAAATAAAATAATAGGTATGTAATAAATATTTAATAATAAATTAATCAAAAAATCTGTTATTTAATAAATCAAATAAATAATAAAAATTATTAATAAAAACTTAAATTTTACAGAAAATCAAAAAATAATATTTAAAAAATTTATACTATTTAAGTGTCAATTTTTTTATTTAACTTAATTTAAAATAATTATTATTTATATTAGCAAAAAAATGGTCTATAAATTTATTGCCTAAAATTTTTCTAATAAGGCGTTGGCTTTTTTCTTAAATTTAATGTTAAATAAATCTCTGATTAAAAAAAGCTTATATTGTAATAAAAAAAAAAAATTAAATTTGAAAAAATGGGCTGGCTTAATATAAGTAGTAAACGCAATAAAAACAATATAATATCAAATATGAGACAAATAAAAATAAAAAGAATTTATTCATTTATATATATTTAAGTTGAAAATAAAATTTAATCGTAAAATTCAAATTGAAACAATAAATGAAAATAGTTTAATTATTGCATAAAATAAAAAACTTAAATCAAATTTTACTTTGAATTTAGTTGTGCTAATGTTTAATTATATTTAAACGTTTTATAAAAAAACAATTTAAAAAAAAATCATTATTGTTAGGAAGAGTGAAACCAAAGCGAAAAAAGAAAGCTAATAAATTTTTATAAAAACAAACCAATAATGATTTTGAATAAAATAAATCTATTTGCATACCTAAGACAAAACACTTCAACAATTTAGTTAAAGTTTTGCTACACTGACCAAAAAAATTTTAATTAAAAAAAAAAATTTAATTTTTTTTTAAACTATAAACAAAAAATTAACTTTATTTATTTGATGCATAGAAATCAATATTAAAATAGTTCTTTCTTAGCATGTTTTAAAAATATTTATAATAAAATTTTTTTTAAATAAGATTTTATTCAATGATATAAAGTCATCTATTACAACATACATTTTTTTATAAAAAGTACTTAATAAAAAACTAACCAATAAATCATAATCAATTATAATAAAAACATTGATTTAAGTATACCTAATTCTACTAACTAAGCTGATAATGCAATGAAATTTAAACACAAACATTAAATGTGTAATTAATTAAAATTTTTTCTAAATTAATTTTTATTGTTTTTTTTTGTCTTATAATTTTATAAATTTTTATCATTAAGAATTCACTTGTTTTGAAAAATTTATTAAAAATTTGAAAAATTATGTATTAAACAATAATTACATATCAAATTTTTTTTTTATTATTAGAATTTTGATAAAAAAATTTGAGATTTTTGTAATGATTTAATAAAAACAGTTTTTTTATTAGTTTTAATTTATTTAAAAAATATTTTAATCAATGGATTGATTATAATTTTTTATAAAATTATAATGCTAATTAAAATAATTTTTTTTAAATATTTAATATATAGATTTTTTTTAAAAAAAATTATATATTATTTAAATTATAAATTTATTATAATTATTTGAAATTAAATCTAACCAAATTTTAAAAAAATATTTATTTTAATTTTATTTCTAAAAGTTTAGGTTATTTTAATTTGATAAAATCAATAATTCATTGATTAATTTAAAATATTTTTGTTTTTATATATAATAAAAATTTTAGGTAAAATTTAGTATAATTTATAAGATACTATATTATTATTAAGATAAAATCATTAAAAATGCAAAATGATATTTTTATAAAATAATAATAAAAATTAACAAAAAGTATTTTAAAGTAATAAAAATTGTCATACAAAAATACATGTTAATTTAATTTATATGAAAAATTTACCCTAAAGTCAAACATAAAAAAAAAATTTTAAATAATATTTAAAAATAAATAGTAATTTTTTTTTATTTGATACTTTATATATTCAAAATAAAATAATATAATAATAAAAATTACACAATTTTTAGTTAAAATAAATTAAATTATTCAATAATTAAATTAAAAGTTAATAAAAATTATAGTATTTTTTATTGTATATAAAATTTAGGTTAGAGAATTAAAAATTTACATATAAAATATCTGTAAAAAGCTTGAAAGTTTAAAATCATACAATACAACTTTTGCCTAATCATTACTAGAAAGTGTAAAAACAATATTATAACTTTTAAGATTTTAAAATTATAAAATTTTATAATTGAAATTTTAAAAAAATTGAAAACTAAGCCATACTTATATAGAATACTTATATATATAGAGTACTTATATATAGAATAATTTTTTGTTTTTAAAACTTTAATTTAAGGCTAATAACTTAAATTTAAACTACATATCTGAACGATTTTGTTTTGTAAAATTTCTTAAATTTTTGTTAAATTAAAGTTTTCAAAATAGCTAAGGATATTGAAAAAAACTTATTTTTTTATAGATGTTTGTAAATTTATATATTTTTTTAATTTTTATAATTTACAGTTTCATAATTCATAAATAATATTGTTGCTAATTTATTTTTATATAAGTAAGTATTAAGTATTAACTTAATTTTGTTATTATGCAATTTTAAAATATCATCAGTTTTTAATTTTATATTTAAAATTTTTGTACTTTAAAAAATTATTAAATTAAGAAAGTAATGTAAATTATTTTATAGTAATAGTATATATTATTTGTTTTTAATTTATAAAAATACTTTTTAAAAAAATAAAATTAATTGAATTTAAAAATTTAAAATATCAAAAAACTGATTATAATTATAAGATTAAATTTGATTAATAACTAATAAAAGATTTTTATAAAATTTTAAATTTATTGTCTAAAATAATATTTATTAATGTAGAATAATTAGAAATAAGCTTTATTAAAGACTAAGTAAAATAAATAAATGATTTTTTAAATTATTTTAAATCACTTTAAATCAAGAATAATAAATAATATTCATTTAAAAACTTATAGTTAATAAAAATAAATGCATTTTAAAATTTAAATAAAAAAAAATAAAATTTTTGTTTTTAGAAATCAAAAAATACCTAATAATAACAACTTTCAAATCTTTTTAATTTTTTCAAATTTAATTAAAGTTAACCACTATTTATATCGCAATAAAAAATAATTTAAAAATGCAAGTTGCAAAACTAATAGTCTTATACCATTTTCACTATATCTATAATTATTATTTTTGTCGTTAAACTTATAATATAAAAAAAAATCTTAATTTTATAAAATTAAAAGCTGTAGCGTATTTATTTTATTTATATTTTAAAATAAAACAAATAAAAAAATAGCGATTTCAAAAGAGATCATATCTTTATTTAAGTCAGTTATTTTTTAAGTAATATATTAGCCTTTCAATTAGGTTCATTTTTAATACACGTTACTTTCTTACTGTATTCTTTACTTCTTTAAACTGCATTCTCTTTATGTTAGTTACTAGTCGTTAATTAACTGGAATTCCATCCTACTTATTTATAAACAATTAAAATTTTGTTATTCTTCACAATATCAACTTAGTTATATTTATTCTATTAAAACTACACAGTATACGGTTAAACATGTTTATACTAAAATGGATCTCTAAATTGGTCTACGTACAACTCTGAATAAACAACCTTTTGAATATGCAATTTAAATAAGATATACTACTTCAATCATTTAAATTAAATTTATAAGCTTATGTTTTTACCAAGATCTTAGTACATTCTTAATCAGGTTGCATATTTCTTAATTTAGGCTTAAGCTAAAAAAACTTAGTCTTTTATTATTTTTGAGTATTAATAAGTTAAAGTAAAATTTGAACAGATTTCTAGAATTTATGTATAGAGATAATTGACCTCAATAAATTTTTAAAATTATTTATTTATTTAATTAACTTAAAATTTTAAGATATGACTTATTTGTTTATACCTTAATTATTATCATTGGTACTATTTATAATTGAGAGTCATTGCTCCAATTTTTTCATGTAAGTGTGAGTTTTTTTATGAGAACAAAACAAGAGGATTTTTTAAAGCACATTGTCTGACAGAGAAATTTTTTAAACTGTCTGAGACAGTTGAACTTTTCCAGCAAGACTATTTATATCAAAACTATCAAAAGTGAGTTTTTTTCTCCTTTTGAGTTGTAAAGATTTTTTCAAAAAAAAAAAAAATTTTATTTATAAGAATATAAGTGAACTTTTGTGTGTTGTTTCATTTCCTATTCTTCTGGTTTTACAAGATCCATCAATACCTCAATATTCTCTTCTGATATCGTGCCTTTCTCTTTGTCACCTAACTACAGTATCTTGAGATGCTCACTTTATTTGACTAAATTAACAGCCTTGATTTTATTTATATTTATAATTTTTTTTTTTACATTACAGTTACAATACATAATAAATAGTAGATTTATTAAACTTTTTTTAAACAATAAAAATACTAAAATTTTAAAAAATAAATTAATAATTTTTTTATAAAATAATCTTTAAAATTTTTTTAATTTATTTTTTTGATATCAAATTATAATTTTAATATAGATAAAAAAATACAAAAATAATTATTTAATAATTTAATAAAAATTATTAAAAAACAATTAAAATTTACTATTGTAAATATCTAAATATATTATTTAAATATGTTATATATGAAAATTTTGAATATTTAAATAAATATTTTTAAATTTTATGTTTTTTTTTTAATAAATAAGTCTAAATTTATAATAATTAACTAAAAATAAAGTTTTACGATATTGATATTAAAATTTTAATAAAATAATGTATTAATTTAAATTATTTTAGTGAAAAAATTTTTGTTAAAAATTTATTTTATTTTAAATGTAAAAGTAATTATATTATTTTAACTTTTAAATTAAGTAGACAGAATTTCAATTATTTATAAATAATTAATTACTATTTCAATTTCATATTTATTAAAATAGAATAATAAATTATTAACAAAAATTATCGAATATATATATTAGTCAATTTAGTTTGTTGCATTTAAATTAACTATATATTTTTTATTTAAATTAAAAAAAAAATATATTTTTTTAGTCAAATTACATAAAAAAATTTTATTTGATTGACTGTCTAAATTTTATTAAAATAACAAAAAAATTAGATATTTTTTATTTTTATAAAATCAATTACAATAAAAACAAGAAAATCATATAAACGTTTTTTTTTTGTTTTTTGCATATTTTTATATAAGTTATTTATTGTGTATTAATTTAATTTGTATAAATAATAACTAAATATTTTCTCAACTTTTTATTTACCTAAAATCAAATAATTAAAAAAATTAAAAAAATTCGTTTTAAAATTTTAAATATATTTACCTTTAATATTTTACTATCACAATTTTTTTTTATTTCTTATTCAAAAAATGATACGTATTATTTATTAATTGATGAAATTTGTTTTCCATGTTTTATGGTTTTTATATAAAAAGCAAATTTAACAAATTATAAAATTGTTCAAAATAAAAATTAAAACTAATTCTAATTAAAAAATTTCTTTAAAACTATTAAAAAAAGAAACATGAAAATATGTCTAAAAAAAAATTTGAATATGAATACGTTTTGAAATAGCTAACCAATATTAACCAAAATATTATATTTATTTTTATAGAAAGTTTTATGAAAAATGCGCAAATAACAAAAATTTATTAAAAAGGTACTTTTAAATTGAAATTTTGAAAACAAAATAGCACATACAAAACATCAATAATGATTATTACAATCCCAAGTGCACCAATATTTTTTTAGTAAACCAGTTTCAAGACGATAACTACCTGATCAATCTTAAAGATTAATTTCTCACTATCAAAGGTGACAATCCTATAAACTTAAAAAAAATTAAATTGTCTATTTTACCTCAAACCTATACTATAGTTTATGTTTTCATCTAAATTAATCGAATATAACTACTAATCCTTATACAAAAAAGAGTTTTATCTATCACCTACAATCAAGTTCAAATAAATCAAAGTTAAATTTTATTTATCAAACCATTGGTTGTAAACTTAGAGGAAAACTAAAAAAATTAAAAAACAAATTGAAGTCAAATATTAAATTTAACATAATGCAACCCTTCGTAACAAACATAATGATAATATTGTCTTTTTGTTTTAATATTGAAAAATTATTAAAACGGGTTAGTTGGCTAAAGGCCATCACAAAATAAAAAGTAATCACGTTTATAAAGAATTTGTTTAAAAAAGTTAAAACCTTGAGCATGTACCTGTTGTAAACAAGGTAAATCTTTTGAAAGTAAAATGCTTTTGGCTGATTCCAATAAATATGTTTATCTGTCAAAAGCTACAAGCAAAATAGCGTTATACAAAATGTGATTATTTAAAAAAAACCCTAATCATAATATAGAATCGAACAAATTGACATTTTAAACTAAAATATTAATTTGCACATAAAAGTTATATTATTACTGATTGTATATATAATCTTTTTAATGTAATTATTCAAATTAAGCTATCAAAAATATATCAATATCTTACAAAAATAAAAGCAATAATAATCTATTATTATTTAAATTATAATATAATTTCTTTAATATTTTTAAAAACAAAAAGATAAACTTTTTTTTATTGTTATTTTTTTGCAAATCATAAATTTAATTACTATTCTTAAAGCAGAAGTTTACTAACGCTGGCAAAAAATTTTAACGACAGCATTTATAGATCCAACTCTAGCCTAATTGATAATTTAGGTTTATTGAATGTTTTTAAAATTTACTTTTATATTAAATATCATTTATATATTTTTGTAAATATAAACATAAATATTGATAACCTTGAATTTAAGTTAAATTACCTTTTAAATATTCACAAAATTAGTATGATATTTAAGATATAAAAAAGTTTTTTTTATTTTGTAAAGTTTTGTAGTTTAATCTTTTTCAAATAAAAATTTTTAAAATCAAACTTATTATATATTCTTTTATCTCTAAATTAGTGCGTTTACTTAATGTGAATTTCTGCCATTATAAAAAAATCTACCATATATATAAACTTTTTTTGATTTTACTTATAATTTTAATTGTTTATTATAATTGTAATATTTTTGTAATTATTATTTGGTTTTTTGAAAATTGTGCTATAATAATTTAAAAATATAAGGTAACGTAAATAAATTGTTATCAAGTATTATCTATGATATTATGTAAAAAATTTTGCTAAAGTTTTACTTTGAATTGGTTTAAAATAAAAAAAAATAATTTTTTAATAAATTATTAAAAAAAACATTTAATTATAAATATTAAATTTTAAAATAAAAAGTAACTTACAAATTCAACACCAATAGTCCATTTTGCAGATACTTTTGGCATTCTACCAATCCATTTTACTGTTCCATATTCAGGACCTGCAGATTTAATCCATACAATTCTTTCACCTAAAGATAAAGTTGGAGCTTCTGGTTCTTGGTCATCTTTTTCATTATTTGTAGGCTCATCCATTTGTTCATCTTCTTTAATTTTTGGTAAATTATCATGACCTATCGTTTCCTCTGTAGTTATCAAATGTTCATTAGCACATTGCTCATTTTCTATAGTATTAAGTTGAGTATTAAATTTTGCTTCTATATATTTTTCGTTTACATTTATCTGCTTTTCTAATTCATCTTCTTTTTCCTTTTCAGATATACTATTTTCATTTTCATTTTCTTCAGCATCTTCGTGTTCTTCATAACTTTCTTTTAATTGTTCACCTAACCTGCCATAAACATTTGAAGGACCACTTCCACTTCCATAACATGTTTGCCCTCTAACCAATCTATTTCGTACTCCGCTATAATTTGCATTTGCACTTGCTAATGTCTCTAAAATTTTTGCTGAAACAACTGATTGTCGTTTTCGAGCCAAATGAGAAGAAAGTACTTGATTACTTCCGGATGCTATTTTTACATCAATAGACTGATGACGGGCTCTAGAGTTAAGTAATTGTGAAGTTGCCGAACCAACTGATCCTCCTTTAGCAGCTTCAAAACTAGGCATTTGACCAGAAACAGATAATGCTCCATTACCACCACGTTGTTTATATAAATTTCCGGCATTTTGCCCATTTTCATCTAAACTAACATTAGTTGAATATTGACCAAAATTGCCTGGAGCTGCGAAAGTAGAATTAGGTCCACAAATCATATGTGGTTGGCCACTATAATTACTGCTGTAAGCTGGAGGAGGCTTAGCTCTTGGAGTAAAAGAAGCGGAAACTGTCAAAAATTGAGGAGCATTTTTAGGAAAACCAGATGAAGAGTTTGAAGTATGAACAGGACCATTATTAGGAGAAAGCAACAGCTGAGCTGGACCACTTATTAGTGCAGATGCTATTGATAAAGATCTTGCTTTACGAGATGATTTACATGTTTGCGTAGAATGTAGTTGTTGGTCAGATGATAAAGGGGCGCATTCGCCAGAACTTTCAGGATCACTGCTCATTATGTTCTTAAATTTTTTTTTTGATATTTAATTTATCTTATATTATCCTATTTCATTCAAATATTTTTTCATAAATTTTTTTATAGATACCACTTATTGTTTTCTATGTCGATTAAAATTTTACTTCGATATAGAAGTTTGAACATCATGTCTTTACACAATTAGTTGAACTATAAAATCAAAAAAAAAAAATTAAATTTTTTTTATAAATATATAAATTTAGTAATAAAAAAAATTTATAAAAAAAAGAATTAATTTATTAATATTTAATTTTTTACTTATTTTACTAAAATTTTAAATCATTTTATAAATTAAATTAAATTAAAAATACTAAATAGTTATTAGCAGCAATATATATAAGTATAAGTTATAAGTATATAATTAATTATATTAGTTATAAAATTTATTTTTATTTTTTTTATTTAAAATTAACAAAATATTTATTTATTTTTTAAACATGTTTAGATTTCTATATTAATGAATTATTACAAGCTAAATATAAAATTATTTTATTTATTGTTAAAATAATTTTATTTTTTAAAGTTAAAATAAATAAATGTTCAAAATAGTAAATTCAAAAATCAAACATTAATAAAAAAATATTGTATAAAACAGATTTAATATTAATAAATAAAATTATAAATACTAAAAATTATTTATTAAAAATTAAAAAAATTAAAACTATTATTAAATTTTTATTTTTTTTTTATTTTGATTTAATTTATTTCAATTTTTCATTTAAAAAAATATTTTTAGCAATAAAATTGATATTTTAATTTACTTTTTTAAATATTTTTTTTTATTAGGAACTTTTTCTTATATTACTAAATTAAAAAAAAACATGAATAATTTTATAACTTCATATGTATATGTATAAATAAATTCTTAAAATTTTTATTATTTAACTTTTTAATATAAATGTCGTATAATTTTTTTTTGTTTTAAAGTGTAAATAATATTTAACCATAATATTTAATGTCAATTTTTTTATTACTATTACTTTTTTTTATTATATTAAAAACTATATAAAATTATATTATCTAAATTTTTTTTTTATTTACTCTTTTAAAATCAAATTATTTTAATGAATATTTGAAACGTAAATTTATGCATTTTCTCAAAAAAACAATTAAACAATTTAACTTTTAATAAAAATAAAGTAGTTTTTTAGTTAAATTAACTTATTCTTAGGTAATCTATATAGTAGCATTAAAAAAAAACAATTAAAATACAAAATTGTAAAGTGATAATTTAACTAGTATAATTAGAAATTATACTAGAAAGTTTAAAAAAAAATTCTGATTTTTAATTCTTTTAATAATGAAAATATATTTTTTATAATTGTTGCAAAATTTTTGTAATAATAAAAATTTAACAATTTTGAATAAAAAATTATTTTTGAGATTTAAACATTGAATTTTTTTTAATGTCTTTTAGACAGAAAATAATTGTCAAAATCTAAAAAAATTATTTTACCAGTTACTTTTTTAAAAACCATCTTTGTTTGCCAAAATATTTTAAATATATAATTATTGAAATCTTATTTGTTTAAAAAAAAAAAAAAAAAAAAAAAAAAAAACTGAAATTTAAATTTATTAGCATTATTTTTTAAAAGAAACTTGACCTTCAATATTTTATTTAAACTAAAAGTATACAAGAGAAAAAACGTAAAAGGTAAACTTTCGCTATTAATTTTTTGTATAATCTATATGCAAGACAAATCATTTTATTTCGAAAATTTTAAAAAGTAAATTTTTTAACTGTATTTGTTTTAAATTTGACCAATTTAAATTTTTTTTTTTAATATATTAGAATTATATTTCTAATATTATTAAAATAAAATAAAAAATATGTTTTATTTATAATAAAAAAAAAAATTTTATTAAAAAAACTTAAAAAAAAAATATAATTATTTGATTTTAAATATATTAATGATTACATGAAAACAAACATTCTTTAAAACATGAACTGTTTTCAATTTAAGTACATAAAATACATATACTAAAATAAAAAAATAAAATAAATGTAAAAATATTTGTTAATATTAAATGATTGAGTAGTTTTTAAAACTAATAATAATAGTTTTTATAATAATTTAAATTTATATACTAAATATAAGTAAATTTTATTTTTATTAAAATAATAAAAATAACTCATTTTCAACAGGTTCTTATACATTAATTACAAAATATTACAATATTTTAAATTTGATGTAAATTGATTTACTACATTAAATTTTTGTTCATAATATTTATCTATAACATAAATAATGTTTTTATTTTATAATAAAAAGTTTTTATAATAAAATAAAATAAAATATATATATATATATACGAAATACCTAATATTGATAAATAATACCCATAAAAAAAGTAGTTTCACAAAAAAAAAATTTTAAATTGATTAAAAAGCTAAATTAATAAAATTCAATACATTAATACAAATCATTTAAATATTTTAATAAATAACTAATTTTACATCTAATTATTTAATAATATAAATAACATTATTATAACTAAAATACTTGATTAATTAAATATTTATTATTTTTTTTATTTAACTTAATAAATCTTAATATAAAAAATAAATAATGGTGTTTGAAAATTAGAAAAATTAGTAAAAATATTTTTAATAAAAAAAGTATAAAAAAAATTTGATTAGAAAACAATTAATTTTTAAATTTAAAATATATAACAAGAAACTTGTAAAATTTATGTTAATTTAATTATAATAGTGCAAATGTTAAAATATTCAAAGTGTTAAAAAGGAAAGTTTTAAAAATTTTAAATTATTAAATTTTAATTAAATTAATTAACTATTAAAATTATAAATTACATTTCAATTTAAAAGTTTGTTTATATAAATAATATATGAAATTATTAATTACTATAGTAATATATTTATTTACATCAATTACCCAAAAAAATTAAAAGTTATTAGCAATTATATTTGGTTATTTTTTTTTTATTTAAAATATTAATATAAAATAAATTTAAACATTTCTTTATTATTTTTAATAATTAGATTAGTGTTTATATAATTTAAACAAAATATTATGTTATTAAATAAAACCCACTAAATTTAAAAAAATTCAATCGTTTAAATACTTTGATTTAATAAGTAAAACTAATTAGGCAAACATAACATTAATGCTATAAATAAAAATGTTAATATTCTAAAAGAATAAAATCTAAATAATTTAAAAAAAATATATATTGATAAATAAAATTATATTATTTATTTTAGATAATTTTTTTTTAAATATATAACTTTAGTAAAAATAACAAAATAGAAAAACTTTTGTGTTAGATTTTAAAACTATAATTACAATAATTTAATGCACATTTTAAAAAATAAAATAGATGTGTTTAAAAAAACAATCTATCTGTTAAAATAAAAGATATTATTTGAAATTTAACATTTGTCTGATACATCTAAAAATATGATTTCATTAACAGTGTGTTGTTACCAAAAAAATCTAATCAAACTATTCGTTCTTTGTTAAAAACGTCAAATATTCTAAGCAGACTAAAAGGTCAACCCTTATCATATTGTTTGCGTGTTGAATTAAAATTCAATGTTCAACACAAATCAGTGTTTGGGCAAACATTTTTCATTTTTAAGACTATGAACGTGTTTTTCTACATAATAGCTAGTACCATCATCTTCTGACCACATCTTTAACTTGTTTTTGCATTTTAAGCTGGCTATCATCTCAAAAATACACGGGTCTATCCAATCTGTGTAATCTATCTGTCTCAAAACTCAACTAATATCATTGGTTTTTGAACAACATCTAACATATATCAAACAACTAGGGTGCCTTCAATTCTAAAGATTGTGGCTTAGTCTATAAATATTTCACTTTAATCGTGCGTGCGTGTTCAATGGATTAGCTTAAAACATATATCTTTAACCTGACTTTACCGCCTTTTTTAATAGCTCAAGATGCTTAAAACTATTTGTATTCAACTAACACTAGTCTTTGAAAACTTTATTACATGTTTTTTTGATTGTATTTTTTTTTTTGATTATATATTTTTCTAAAATACAGCACATAACGCATATGGCTAACTAGTTTGGTGATAGAAAAAACAATGCAAAAAAAAAGAATAGGTTCTAAAGAAACGGCATGGCTCAATTGAAAGAAAAACGAATGTTTGAAACGGAAATAAACGGACCAGAATAAAGTGAGAGTGAAAATACTGTCATCGGATAATAAAATGCATCATCATAAAATACGTAAACATTATACACAATATTTACTATAAAACGAAAACTCAATAATGTGTCAGTTTCTAGTTAATAAGTTAACTGTAGGTTAGTAAATTCTTATTGCTTATACTTATTATCTTTTTTTCATCTTTTCTCATCCTTTTTTTTTCATCTTTTTTAACTTTTTTGCTAAGATTTTTATTGGCATTTTTTATCTTCATTTGCCTACTTTTTTTATTTTAGTTTTTTGTTAAAAGTTGGCCATTAGTTATTAAAGTGCACTTTGCCCATCTGAACTAAATATCATCATAGCTATTTCAGCTTTAATAACGTCTTATAATTTTTTATTATTATTAGTTTGTTTCTTTTTTCATTATTATATTATTATTTTATTTTTATATTTGTAATTTTATTTTATTAAATTTTTATCACGTTAACAAAGATTCCTTTTTATATTAAGTTCAAAATTAAGCTTATTTAAAAATAAAAAAATATAAAATTGTAAACAAAATTTTTTAATTTAAATAAAATTTAAATGTTGTAAAATTTTTAAAAATTAACTAAAACCAACTTTGTTTAGAGTTACTTAAACAAATTAATACCTAAATATATTTGGCTATAATCAAAATAAAATAGGCAAAGAATAAAATAATATAGCTGGAATTTAAATAGATTTCGATTATTGGCATCCCTTTAGGATGAAATCGCCTGTTTGTTTCTTGACTAATGACTAATATAAAATTTTGAAATATAAAAAAAAAATTCAATAACTACAAATAAAATGTTATTTGATGATTAAATTTTATCATATTGCTTAAAGCAATAAAATTAATTCTTTTTTATATAATAGTTGAAATTTAATTAAATCGGTTTATGTTTTAAATTTGCAATCATGTTTAAAAAAATATATTTTTTTATATATAAACTTATATAAATATTTAATTAGTTTAAAAATAGATTTAAATATAATTTTTTGATAATAATATTTATACAAAAAATTAGTTACTTTAAAAATAAAATGTAAATTTTTATTTTTCTACTTTATAAAAATTATAAGCTTATTTCAACACATTTTTAATAATATATTATTTTAATTTTTAATTTAAATAGTTTTAAGTATCATCTCTTATTTAAACTTGAAATTTTTTCTTATTTTGATAAGATTCAAGTTTTAAAAAAATTTATTTAAAAAAAAAACCACAAACCAAAAAAAAAAAATAAAAAACTATTTGTAAAGCATTTTATAAGGATTAATTTAAAATTTCATTTTTTT
Source organism: Pyemotes zhonghuajia (assembly GCA_025170145.1). Classification (NCBI taxonomy): domain Eukaryota; kingdom Metazoa; phylum Arthropoda; class Arachnida; order Trombidiformes; family Pyemotidae; genus Pyemotes; species Pyemotes zhonghuajia. The sequence goes on from CM045844.1 coordinate 10,295,690, forward strand.
TTCAATCTTACTATCACATATAAACAGATGAATTTTCAAAAATTTTAAATGATTACTTATAATACAAATTTAATAGATTAATAAAAAACATATTATGTATTAAATAAGAATAAATATAAAATTTAAAAACTTAAAAACTAAATATTTTATTAAAATTTTGTTTATAAACAGAAATTATAATGGAAATTAATAATTTTTTTTAAACTATTTTAATTTTTTTTTTAAATTTAATATTTTGAATATTTTAAATTAAAAAATATATTCTTAAAATAAAAATTTATTAATTAATTTTCTGTTTTTATCTTTCTGCAGGTTATAATAATTTAAAAAAAATTAAAAAAAAATTATTTAAATTATAATTTATTACATAAAAATAAAAAAATTAAGAAATTAATTTTTTAAAGTGTTTTTTGATTCCAAATATTGTATTTTTTTTTTTATTTTAATTTGTGTTTTACTGATTATAAAATTTAAAAAGCAAATTGCTCTTATTAAATATTTTGACATTTAGTTTCGGGCGTAAAATAAAGTATGTAATTTTTAAATTAAGTAACAGTTTTATATAAAAAAATAGACAAATAAATATTCAAAAAATCACAGGTGAAAATTGTGCTTGAATAATTTGAATTGCATGTTCATGCTGCGCCTGCAATCAACTTTGCGCCTCTAGCAAGCAAAAACAAGTGCTGCATGCAAAGTGTTACTCTTGATTTACACGCAGACACTTTACAACTAGTTTTAAAATATAAAAATTTTATATCTTAACAATGTACTATTTAACATCACATTTTTTCTAAAAATTAGTTGCATGTTTTATTAAAATCTAGTTTTAATCAATTAGCTTCACTCAAAAAAAATTTATATTTTTATATTATATATAAACAATTAGTTTTCCATTTATTTATATTTTTGTTAATATAATCTTAATTGAGTTTATTAATTATCTTTATAAATTTATAATTTTTATATAATTTATTGTTAATATTTAAATTTTAAAATTTAAATTAAATTATTTTTAAATGTTATATTAATTTAAATCAAATTTATAATAAAATATTTGAAATTATAAAATATTATAATTATTTCCTGAAAAGACACTTCATTACATTACACTTTTATTACATTTTATATATCTTTTCAATTAATATTTTAAATTATTATATTTTAATATTTAAACTAAAAAACTTAATTTCATTAATTAAAAAAAAAAAAATTGAAAATAATTATATTTAAATAATTATTAATATTGTTGTGTATAAGAAACAAAATAATTTTTAAAAAAAAAAATTTTATTGATTTTTTTAAAAATTTTGTTTTTAGTTTAGAACTCAGGTTTAGGATAATTTAAATCAGTTTAAAAACAACAAAAAAGACACAAAGTTCTTGCAATTTTAACCTAGATTTATTTTTTGACCTAGATATTGGCTACCAAAATTTAGTATCCAAAACTTGCGCACTTCTATTTTAACGATCGACTTTAATATAGCTTTTAACCATTCAAAGTTTACAAAAATAATATTTAAAGCGCAAGCTCAAATTTCAGATAAAAATATTAAAAAAAAACAAAAATATTAAATAAAAAAGTATAAAAAAAATAAATAATAAAAACTAAAAATGATTGAATCAAATAAAAAAAAAATGATTTAAATATAAGTAATAATTTTAAATTAATATAAATAAAATTAATGATATACAATATAAATAGTCAAAACTATAATTAAATTTAATTTTATAGTTAGTAAAAAAATAAGTGTCAACAAAAAATTTCAAGCATTATTTAAAAAAAAAATTAATTTTAAATGAAATAATCTATATTTAAGTATAATAAATTTATTTTTAACTAAAAGAATTTTTAATTTAAACTATTTTATAAAAAATTTTATTTAGAATTTTTTTTTTTATATAATTAACTATATTATTAAAATAACTTTTTTTATTAATTAAAATAATATATTAAAATTAAAACTTTAAAATTTAAATAAATTTCATATAATTTAAATAAGCAATTTTTACAATCTAATCTGTTTCGATTAAGCTTTAATTATTGTAAATATATCTTGAACATTTTTAGTATAATAAACTTTTAATATTTATTAAAAATTTAAGTCTTACTTGATCATATTGACATATTTAATATTGCCAATAAATATTAACTGATTTTAACAAAAAAAAATTTAAATAAAACCGTTTTATCTTTTTTTTAAATATTTTATACACTTAATTCAAAAAATAAATAAATAAAGCCTTTATTTATAAGTTTTTAAAATTGTTTTTAATATTTTTAATAAAAATTATGAAAAAAAAAATAAATTACAATTGATAATTTTTTTTTTTTAAATATTTTAAAAATTGAAACAAATACTTAAATTGTATTGAATTTATCAAATAAAGGTGATATTGTAACAAATCAATATAACTATTTATTAATTTTTTTTTAATAATAAATTTTTATTTTATATATTTTATGTTATCATTATATATTTTATTTAAATATCTTATTTTAATTTTTGAGTATTTACTTTTTTACAAGAATTTTTTTTTTAAATTATAGTTATTTTGACTTATTGTCTTAACATATTGCTATTTATTTAAAAAAAAAATATAAAAATTATCTATAATAATTTTAGTAATTCATTTTATATATTTAAAAAAAAAAAAAAAACTTATTCAAGCATTTTTTTCTAAATTTTAAAATTTATAAATATATTTTTTTTTAAATTATTTTTAAAAAGTAAAAAAAAAATAAATTTAAACAAAATATTTTACACGTGATTATTTAATATGTAAACAAAAAAAAAATTAATAAAAAAAAATATTTTTTTAGTTACAAAATATGACAAGTTAAGACTCCCAATATGTCATAATTCAATGAATTTTGATTCAATACTATAACTAAAGTTTAAAAACGTGTTTACAATGTGAATAATAATTTATGATAATAAAAAAACAATAGTTTATAACTATATTATAAATGATTTTATATATTTTTTTGCTATTGTAATACTCGATTATTTAATTTTTTAAAATGTAAACTTATATTTAAATACTATGTTATAAACAAAAAAAAAATAAAATCTAAATATTTAATAAATTTAATTATAGTAATTTAATTTTTAAAAAAAATTAATATATTAAAAAACTATATAGTTACATATTTAAAAAAAAATTAAAACTAAAAAAAATAAATGTAAAAAAAAACAACTTAAATAAATTTTAATTGTTAAAAAAAATTATTTTTAATTTATTATTATTCACTCTATATGATATCATTTAAAATTATTAAAATATAAACAAAAATATAAACAAAAATAAATAAATAAAGTTTATTTAACTAAATTGTATATTACATATTTTTTTTTTTATAACACTAATAAAATAAGATTTTTTTAAAAATTAATTTATGTTAAAATTAAATAATCTAAAAAATTTAAATTGCAACTGTTAAATATATTTTTAATAAAACAAAATTTAATAAATAAATATATGATAAACATGCAAAGCTATATAATTTTGATTATTTATGTCGCAATTACTTTATGCTTTATTAATTTTTTTTAAATTATATTAATTTTATGTAAGATAAAAATTATAAATCTTTTTTATTGAAATATATATTAAGCTTAAAATTATATATATTTTTAATTAAATTTAAATATGTGATAACAGTTAAAAATTTAAGAATCAAAACTTATTTATAAAAGACGCATATTTATAATTATTTTTTGTAAATAAAAACTAGCATTAATTAAATATAAGATTTAAACTGATTATTAGATTATTTTATACATATTTAGATGCATTTTCAAGCAAATATCTTTTTAGTTGGGTTTTGTAACCCAAACCTTTAAATAAAATTTAATAAAGTAATTGATATTAGATATACTTAATATTTATATACAATAACTTAAAAATTATTTTAAATTTTGTTTAAAATAATAGTTTCAATAAATAGTTTAGCATATTTAAGTTTTAAAAAAAAAATTAATTTTTTATTGTAATTTTTATTGTATAATAATTATGTTAAACTATAATATTAGTATTTTTTAATAATATAGATTTAAGATATAATTATAAAATTATAAAATAATTATTAGTTTAATAAACAAAAAATAATTTAATATAGATAAAAAAAATTGTTATTTATTTTATTTAATGTAATATAAAAATTTAAATATTATTTTATATATAATGATAAATTTAAATAATCAATATAAACAGGTTTAAACAATATTGGTTTGGTTTTATGTAAAACCTAGAGTTTTAATGTAAGAGACACAAAAACAATGGGTCAATCTGTAATGGACATAAACCTTATTGTATCTATAGCCTTAAACCTGCGGTCAACTTGTGATGGGTAGGGGCGGAATCATATAACATAAAAAAAAATACATTTTTGCATTAAAACAAGCTTAACATGCAAAAAAATAAATACATCAAAATAAATAAATAAAAATAAATAAATAAAAAATAAATATGAAAAATAAATAAATAAAATAAATAATAAATTGTATATAAAAAGCAATAATTAAACAAATAATAAACAAAACTGACAAAAAAATAAAAAAAAATAAAATAATTTTAGATAAAAAAAAAATTGTTTAATTAATAAATTAGTATAATTTATTAATAAAGTATTAATTAACATTTAAACGTAATTTATTTAATTTTTTATTAATTTTTTAAAAAATTACATTTTTTGATAAAATTAATTTTGAATAAACAATCTTAAAAATATTTGTTATAAAAAATATTATAAATTTCTTAAAATTTTTTTTTCCAATTTTTTAGAAAAATTTTATTAAATAAAACGTAAACCTAAAATAATTACAGGGTTAATTTAATTGAAAACTTTTATCTAAAATTTACTTGTTTAGGTTAAATTTAATGATTCACAGCTGCTGTTTAACTTTTTCAAAAATTTGTAACTTATTTTTTTTTGAAAATGTTCTTACGTGTAGATTATTATGCACACATAAAAAAATTTAAAGTTTTATATTAAGTAATGTATCAAACAAATAGTTTACTTATTTAATCAAAAAATTTAATGTAAAATGTATAATTATTAATTTTATTGACCAAAATTTTTATTTTAGATATTTAATTCTATTATTAAAGCAAACATTTAAATATAATTTATTATTTATTTTATTATAAAAATATATTACAATTTAAAAATATATAAAAAATAATATTTATAAATATTATTTACTAATTGCTTTGAAAAATTATATAAATAAAAAAAAAATTGATTTTAGGTTTTAATTAGTAATTTTTATATTTAAGAATATAATTTTTTTTTAGTAATTTTAGTTAAAACTAAATTTTTATTTACATAAATAAAAATTAATATTATTATTTTTGAGTATAATTTTTTAATTTGTAAATTTAATATCGTTTATTAAAATATTTTTTTAACATACAACAAATTGTAAATGAATGATTTTAAAAAAATATTATTTATATAATATTTTTTTTCAATAAAATATAATATAAAATTTAATAAATTTATTCATTTTATTAAATAGTAGTATTAACATATTGCATAAGTAATAAATTAATTTTATAATTTATATATAACAAAAAAATTAAATATATATATTTATTAACACCAAAAAACTAAAAAATAGGTAAAAATTTAAAATTTACATGAAAAAATAATAAAATTTAAAAATAAAATTCAAAATTTTTTTATTATTTTAATATTTAATATTATTTTTTTTTATTATATAAAATAAGTGTTTCGTAATTACTAAAAACTAAAAATTGAAGTCGAATAAAAAAATTGAAAAACTATGTTATTCTATAAACATTTACACACTAAATTTAAAAATTTCTAATATGATTGAATTAGTTTCTTTTACAAGTTATTTATTTATAACAAACAAATTTAATTTTTTTTTTTTTAAATTATAAATATAAAATTTTTAAATTGTAAATATAAAATAAAAAACATATATAAAATTATATTTAGCTTTAATATTTATTTTTTAAAATATAATATAAATAAGTTTTTAACTTATTTTTGTTTTTTAAAATTATTTACAAAAAAATATAGATGTAATAAATAATTTAAAAAAATATTATCAATTTTAAATTTTGATATTTATAAATTTAAATTTATTGTGCAAAAAAATGATTTTTTTAATATTTAATAATTTACATATTTTTAAAAAAATTTATTAAACTTAAAAAAAACACAAATATTTTAATTTTTAAAACAATATAAAATATAAATATTTATTAATTTAAAAAATTAATAATAATTTTGTCAAAAAAAAAAATATATAAGAAATTAAAAAAAAATAAAAACAAAAAAACAAATTCGATTAATCGATTAAAGTAAAAAGATTAGCTTTAGTAGTTCATTTAAAAAATTTGTGTAAAATGTGATAAAAAATTTAAAAAAAAAAATGTAAAAAAAAATTAGTTTAAAATAAATTTGTTAACGCCTGTTTTAAAACTTATCGTGAATATTGAACTTATGTTTGTGATTGATATCACAATTTTTTTACGCTAATTTTTTAAATTTAAAAAAACTTAAAATTTTATTTAAATTAATTTTAATAGTGATTTCTTATGTGATTAAAAACGTTTTTTGTTTATAAACCAATTTTTTGAATATTGATATTTTATTTTTGTTTAATTATTTATTACTTTTATTTTTAATATTTACATTATATATTAATAATTTTAAATTAATTTTTTTTTTTACAAGCAGATAAATTAAAAAAATACAATTAAAAATATCATATAATAAATATATTTCTTTTTAAATTTATTTTTTATAATTACTAAAAAAAAATAAAATTTAATAACATTATTTTAAATTAAAAATAAGTTACAAATTATATAACAATATGTTATAAAATAGTAAAAAAAAAAACAATATGCATAGAATTTAATACAATTTAAATTTTTAAATATAAAGTATATTTGATAAATTTGTAATCTTTACATTGATTTTGTTTTGTTTAGTTTAGTAATAATATCATTAAAAGTCAAAATTTTTACTCAAAAATGCATCAATCAGGCAAACATGGCTAAAAAATCATTGATCAAAAAGCAAAATAGAGCCAATTTTTCATTAACTTTATTAGCATTGACTTTATAGTAATGCATATGATCGCATATCAGCATCATAAGAAATTTATTCAAACATTTGGAAATTGATTTTCTACAACAAGCTGCTGTTTTAAACTAATCGTTTCCTTATTTGAGCTTATTTGCTAGATAAAGACAAATAAGAAAGAGTTGAAGTTTTTTTTGAAAAAAACCTAAACAAAATTTTAGCAGCAATGTTAAAATAAAAATAGTTCTTTAAATCAGCTGGAACCAAGTGAAGAAAAACAATAATCTGATGATGATAAAGGTTAAATAGGAAAAAAATACGATTACAGAAGCAATTGGATAAAGAATCAAGCCAAGCAAACAAATCAATATTACGGTCGTTTCATATCTAGATATGAGACTTGATATCAGACGAATAGATGCTGTTTTTGCTAGCTGCCTGTCCATACGTCAAAGTGGATTGTCTAAGCATCGGTTCTTCAAAACTTGGCCAAGCACTTTTCATCTTTATTTTAAGCTTATTTTTAAAATAACGTTGCATAAACATTTCAATGTAGACAAATATGTTTTTTTATTATGATTGAGATTAGATTTTTTATTTTTCACACTGTGGTTTTATTTTTCTTATCCGGTAAATTTAAAACTTATTGCTTTAAATACCATTGTTTGGTTGAAAAATAAGCTTGAAAAGTTGTTTTTTTTGACGACCAAATGTCAGCAATGATAGTTTTAATGTTTTTATTGCGGCAAAATGATAAAGTAGAAAATATTGCAAAAAGAAAATATTAAAACAATAAAAGAGACAAAAAATTGAAATAAGCAAAAAATTAAAACCGAAACTTAATAAACGAGGAATAAAAATTAAGAAAATGACAAGAAAAAAAAATTAAAATATTAAAAACTGCCAAAGCATTGCATTTAAGTACAAGAGAAAAGTGCGTTATCATTGAATAATCAATTTGCTTACATTGAAGCAATTGTTTTCATAATTTTAAGTTATATTTTTGCCATTTTGTCCTTCCGCTTTTTCATCCCATTTTATCTTGCTATTTGTTCTGGTGGCCCATCTTCTTGTGATCAGTTCACCACCGATTCTGGAAGGCGGCAGCGAATGCAGTGAAGCAAAAGATTAAATTACACGCACTCAGTGAATGTCGCACAGCAGGCAAACCAGTTTAAATGCGGGTGCTGGGTTTGATTGTAAGAATAGAGCGCAAATCAACTGACGAACCGGAAATAGAATGATTGACGCTGGCAGGTCTGTGAAATTCGGCTCGTTTACTTACATCGAATTCAGTTTTTTCAATTGTCCATCCGGCAATTGGCCTTTATCTTCTTTATACATTTTTACTCTATTTTGTGCCTAATATAATTATAAAGCTATTCACAATAGAGATCTGTTCGAGTTTAACACTTACTTCAAATCCTTTAAACCCAACTTAAAACTGTCTTTCATTCTTTCGCAAGTCATCTGTTTGCTGTCTTTTCATAGACATCCAACTGTCAAAAATCAAATATTTTCGCCTGTCTCTAGTTAGTGATCAATAATTTAAAAATGCAAACATTCGTGTCATTTAACCAATGCACGCAAAAGGGTTTCGCTAATTTTCACTTAAGGTTTAAAACATTACACCTTTACTTGAATTTTTCTACTTATTTTTAATCTAATAAATATTTTTTAATCAACATCATCTACTACTGGCCATCGCATAGACGCTTTTAATAAAATTCGACAAAATTAAAATTTATCTTCAATATTGAAAAACATTTTCAACATTTAAACAAAAAAATTTATATTTTGATATATATATTCACAAATATAACTTTATTTCATATCCAGTATAAAAAGATTATCTTTTACACATAACTAAATCTAAAATGGACTATTTCATTAAATTTAAAATATTTATGTATTAATAAATGACATCATATATAAGTAGCAAAAGTAAAATTGGTTTAAATTAATGAATTGCTTTGACATCAATGTAAGATGCTAATAATCGTGCAATTCATTTTCCTATGCAAATCTGTTTTGTAAATACTTTTTCTTCTATTTGCGTCTTAACTAAACGTAGGCGGTAATCGAGTGTATAAAAGGCGTACATAAGAACAAAACTTCATCAGACCCTTTTAAAACAACCCTTAAAATTATGCAAAAAAACATGCAAAAAACATTTCTGAATAGTGTTTTTAAATATATCTTTATAAATATCTTTAAACAATCTTAGAAAACATTTTTATATCCATGCTGATTTTTATACAAAAAGCATCCAATCATCAGCACGTGATGTATTTGAAAATACTGCAAACTGATTGCATTTGGTCACTGATCTTGATCGTTGGTGTATGAAATATAAAAATAGTTGTATAACACAAAAAAAAATACATTTTCTTGATAAAAACTCATCATGATTTTAGCTATCGAAAACAGAAGAATCAAACTTATGTTTGAACTGTTTATAATACTAATTACTAATCAAGTAGTGAAAGACAAATGTGTTGACTTTGGCATTTCTTGTACAAACCAACTAAGCCAGCTGTTTATAACCAAGTGTGACACAGTTGATCACACACCCATACACATCGAATTTATTGTGGCCAATTCATTATCACCAGTTGTCTTCATTTAAGATTATATTCAATTAAGAAATAAATGATGTGTACAAAACAAAAATCAATGGAATGTGTAGTTATGCAAAGTTGCAAAAACAATAAAAAAAAACTATTTCATATTTAAATGCGGATATTTGTTTACCTTATGCCATTGTGTTTAACATTGAAATAAATTTCAATTTTTCTATTCAATTGAATTTCAACATATATTTTACTACTAAATCAGTATTTAAAAATATAAAAAAAAAATCAACTTAATATTTATTTTTAATCAAAAATAATAAGTTGCAAATTAAACTTAAATATATGTTAAAAGCAAAATAAAAAATAAATATTTAACTAAAATAATTAAAAAATATATATATATACTTATATCAACGTTTAACTTGCTGTTTTTACTTTTAATCATTTTTTTTTATAGAATTTAATCTATATATAAAAATTTATCAACATTTTTTTTAAATAATCTATTTGAAAAATATTTTAACAAATACGAAATAACAACTTTATAAAAATTAAATTAATCTAAATTAAATTATTATCAAATAATGGTTAAATAAATACTAATTTGAAACTGATTTCAAAATGTCAGTAATTGTTGATTAAATTTAAATTTTTTGTAAACTTAAAAATAATCAAATAACTTATTATTTTCAATTTTTACAATTTAAAATTTTAGATTTTTTTTTTTAAATTACATTTATGGTAAAAAAAAAAAATTTAAAAAGTGCTAAAATAATTACTTGTAAATATTAAAAGTAAAAAATAAGCTTAATTTTAATTTTTTTTGTTTAAATGTATGACAAATGAAAACAAAGTAAATAAAAAAATCTTCGTGTATACACACCTTTATATTTACACGATAGACTGATGATTAGGTTTGTTTGTTTTTTTTTCACATTTACAAATGGACTGACTTAAAGGCCAATTATCACAATGAAGATGAATTGTTGACAATACGCTTTTTAAATTTTTAATATCTCTTACACAAACTAAGTTTCAAAAAATAACAAATATAATTATGATTTTAAAACCTGATCACCCGGCTTAAGCACTTTAACTCTTGGATCAACAAAATTAATATAATATAATATAATTGTAAAAACGAATTTATAAAGGTAGCAAGACATTGGATAAATACAAAAAATATTATTGAAAAACCAAGCCTATTAAATAGGAATTGATGAATAATGAGTAAAATAAAATAAATTTCTGAACTAATGTAAAATTGTATTTAATAAGACTGGCAACAACCTCACTCATTCAAACTTTTACTAAAACTGAATTCAAGATCTGCTGATCTTTGTCACAGTATTGTTTTGTAAACTTTAGACATGCGCTTTTTTTGTTTAAGGTAGTGCATGTTTGGCTATTGCGCTGTATCAAGTTCAAATGCTCCTTCATCCTTTTTCTCTGACTCTTATGTGTTATAATTTTTTCTGCCTTTTGATTTAAGATGATAAATATAAGCAACAAAATATAAACATTAAAAATGCAACCTGTCCGGTCTATTTAATCAAAATTTGGGTGGACCTGCTAAATCTGCTGTTTTGATAAGTGTAATACAAAAATAAACGTATCATAAAATAACAATTCTTTTAACGATAGTAAAACAATAAAAAAAAATGTAAGTGATCAAAATAAAATCTAAAAATTTTTAACCAGGTGTATGACCAATGTAGAGATTTGTTTTTTATTTTGTTTATCTGTTAATGATTAAATGAATAATTTTTATATTTATTTAAAATAAATTTTTAAAAAAAAAGTTAGGTAGTAGGCCATTAAAAAAACTTAAAAAGGAAAGTTATTTTATCAAAAATCTTGAGACAAATTTTAAAAAAATAAGAAAAAACAGTTTAATAAAAAAACAGACCAAAAGTAGAACAAGTGCTCTGTACAATTGATCTTGCAGTAATACATTTCTTAATACGCATGTGTTTTGTCCTACAAATGTATCGTCATTTTAATACCGATTATCGATAACCGTGGTATTTTTGATCGAAAAATTAAAATTACACTAAAATCCGCCCGATCAATTAACATTTAGTCAAACTTTAAACTAACCTGTCAAATTTAAATCATTATACTTTATATTTTTGCTTTTTTTACAAAAAAAAAGCGATTTCGATCATTTTAAATCAAAAATGTTAAATGTAAAATTCAAAATTAAATTAATGTTAAGTTATAAGCTAATAACTATCAAAAATTAACATAGAATTGTAAAAAATTTAATTTTTTAACTACGCATGAATTTTATTTTAAAGTTAAGATTTTTTGAATACTACAAAAAATAAAATTAAAATAAGAAAAATAAAGAAAAAATAAAAATAGTATGTAAGAAGTTTTAAAAAAAAAATTGAATAAAGTTGAGACAACTAATGCATATTGAAGTAAAATAAGTAAAAATATTAGCGCTAAATTCTTAAATTCTTTAACCAGACTAGAAATTTACTTAAAATTATTTATAAAGATACAACTAAATTTGATGACAATGTGTCAACTTGGAAAAAATGTAAATACATAATAAACTAAAAGAAGTGTGTTTGATCAATTGTATTAAATCAAAAGTTTCCACTTAGATTTAAATCTGTCAAGATAAATGGTATAAGACATAAGTTAATTAATAGTTGATACAAGTTGAACAAAGAATCGAAATGCAAGCCACAGGCAGTTTTTGGTTTCAAAATATTTTTTCTTTATACTTGACATAACAAATCAAAATTTTTCTAGCTAGATTTATGAATAGTAGTAGAAACAAACACTATAATAAAAAGATATCATAAACAATCTAAGCTTTCAAATGGCCTTAAGACAGGCTAGACAAAAAAAATAGTATATATATTATATTACTTATGAATCGGTCAAACTTGGTGAATAAATGTTTGTAAGCAAATGATAAATTTCTTATATTTGTTTGAAAAACTTACATTTTGTATTTATTATGAAACTATAAAATTAATAACAGTTTTATTTTTACCAAATAAGAAAATTAACCAATGTGCTTTTTAGATTAAAATCTTATAATTATTTAAATTTTTTTTATAAATTATATTTTTAAAAAATTTAATAATTAAATTAATTTTGATTTTAAACTTAAATATTATAATATACTTTTTTTATATTTATAATGTTTAATGTTTATAAAAAAAAACACTTTAATTTACCATTAAATGTATATAATTTTTTTTTTTTTTTTATTTAATCATAATTATTAGGCTTGATAAAGTTGATTAGTGTAAAAATACAATTCAAAGTAAAAATTTATTTTGACCATTGGTTATCATTAATGAATTGAAAGAGTATTTAAATACGCGATTTAATGTTATTTTCTTTAACACATTAACTTTATTTTAATATTAATAGATTTGACCTAACATAATTGTTTACCTAAGTATTACATTGTGGTTTAATTTGGTTAAAACGAATGATTAGACCTAACATTAAATATAAACAAATAAAATCATGCAAAAATAAAATACTAAATAGAATTAAATTAAGTAAAATCAAAATTAAACGAAAAAAAACTGACTTAGATTAATTTTTTATAAACAAATAGCATTTCTGTGTTTAAACTGATTTTGATTGCAAATTATTTTCCAACAAGTGCCTTGTTTAAAACCACCTCAATTTCAAATTAATCTAATTAACTATTAAAATTTTTGATTAGAACCAGAATTAAAGTAAAAATTTCAATTTTACTAATTTGATAAATAAAATTTTACCTAATTAATCGTTTAAAAATTATAATATTTTTTTTACAATTATAAAAAAAACTAATGAAATTTATTAACAAAAAAACTTAAACTATTATAATTAATTAAGTGTCAAATTGAAAAAATAAAATTTAATTAAATTAAATTATTTTTATTAAGTATAAAAAGGAAAAAAACAATGTAATTATAATAAGAAAATAGAATAAAAAAAAATTAAAATATAAGAATAAAAGCAAAAAACAATTTGAATAGAACAAACATTGTAAGTAGAATATTGACAAAATTGACGTTCAACGTCTTCAAAAAAAAAAATATATATATAAATTGATGAACAATAAGATGGTAAGATTCAGCATATATTCAAAAAACTTTTTTTGTATTTAAATTCAGTAACTCTCACTTGCAGACTTTGCCTGTGGCTATTCAAATATGCTAACGCATCATTTTTTACCTTATTCTGCAAATGATGTCTAGTATAATTTTAATTGCATAATTATAATTTAACAGTCGATTTATTTAAAGGTGACTTACGTATTTATAATCTGAATTCTAATTATTTTTTTTTATATAATTGGTCAATCACAATTCATTTAATAAAATGTATTATGTTTTTTAAATGTTTATAAATTTAATGTTTCTTAAATTAAATTTTGGTTAACAAATTAAATTGCAATAATTACTTAATTTAAATGAAAAAATTTAATTTTTTGAGTGCACACTTGTTAATTTAACTTTTGTTAAATTTTTTTAAAAACGTAAACTAACTATAATTTTTTTATTAAATTAAAATTTTATTTAATGCATATATTTTAAAACATTTTTTATTTTAGTAAAATTAAAAGTTTGAAAAAATAAATTTGCTGATTAGTTTTGTTTTTATTGATAATTATTAATTGTTTATTTAAATTTTCTTTTTTTACAAAAATAATCATATTAGAAGATGATAATTGTTTTGTTATTATTTTATGAAAAAAAATTACATTAAAATTAAATGTGAACTAAAATTTTATTCTTATTTTAGTTTGTAATTTTCACTTTTCTTATTTTTTCTTCTATTTTAAGCAAAACACTTTTAATCAAAAGCAGATAAATTGCTTACTGAGATGCTAACCAAGTCAAGTAGGAAATATATAATCAAATGCAAACAAATGTACTTTTTACTATTAGATTCACAATTGCTTTTCGACTTGTGTTCGACTTCTATTCAATTTTATTGATCATTAAACAAGCCGCCGTATATTAATGCGGAAATAGTAGTATGCTGTTAATAGGCAAAGTAAAGCTAAAAGGTAAGCAAAATTTTGACCAACAGGAAGTTTGTTCCAATGTGTCCTATGTACACAATTTATTACACATTTTCTAACCTCATTCTTGACCTGTATTTTTTTCCTAGGTGTCTATTTTTCATATATATCTATTCAATATTTAATGTAATTCAAATTGATTTCCGTCTGTGTTCATTGCATCATTCACTAGTATAGTCATCACTTCAACTTGCTTATCTGATGTGGTACAATAAAATCTTTTCGTTTAATATAAAAAAAAAATTCTAACTATTTTTTATCTATTTACTATTTTATTTTGGTAACATTTTGCAAATTTATTTTTATTTTGCTTTGATTCATCAGTCAACTAAAATGTTTCAAAATATTATACTAAATTATGATAAACTTGATATAACTAACAAATAAATATACTTAGGTAAAAATTAAAGGTGAAAATAGACTATTTAAACTAATTTTTATCAATAAAACTTTTAATTTATATTTTTCTTAATTTTTTTGTGGTTACTAGACTGTAACATTAATTATGTATAATTTATCGTTTGATTTTATAAATAATTTTTTATATTTATATTACATTTATTGAAATTTGAAAATTAATATTAAAATTTAATTTCTTTTATTTTAGTATTATAAAAAAAATAAAATTAAAAAAATATATATAAATTAAAACAAATTTTATTTAAGGTGATACAATAGGGAATAAAAAAAAATATTTTAAATTTATAATAAAATAACCGATTACTTAATATAAATTTTTTAAAAATGGTATTTTTTAATTAAAGTTGAATAAAATTAAAATATGTTTTAGCTAAAAATTGGTAGCTAGGTTTAATGCAAATAAAATTGTAAATCAGTAAAAGACAATAAAATGCTAAAAAAGTAAAGAGAATTTTAAAAATGTTACAAATAATATAAAAAAAAAAAAATATTTAATTTTAAGGTAAAAAATTTTGTAAATATTCTAAGACATTTAATTTTTAAAAATATATTACGTTATTAATATATTCAATATCAAATTTGCAAAAAAAAAAAATGTTCAAAATAAAATATTTTTTTCAAAAAATAAAAAAATTTTAAATTAAAATAAAACTACTATTCTTTTATACTTAATTAGGTAATATTAATTTATACATTTTGTAAATTATATTCAAAATTTTTATTCAAATAATGATTTAGTAAATAAAAATATTATATTTAAAAAAATATATTAACTTTTAGGAATTCTAATTAAATAATGTAGGTAAAGTTGATCAATAAATTTTTGCATTGTCTATTTTTTTTTTAATTTTAAAACTTAAGTGCTTTCTAAGTTTTTTTTTTATCTTATTTCTATAAGTTTATTAAATACCAATAAATATCCATAATTCAAAAATTCAAAAATTTACACTAACAATCATAAGTTTTATTTAGTTTTTGCAGTTTGATAAGTTTGAAAAAAAATTTATTGTACTATTTTTTAAAATTGCTAAATAAATTATTAACAAAGTATTATTTTTGATATAAGGACTAACATTAGGATGGTCATAATTTAACATCAACATTTTTACTAAAGAAATCATTTAAGCATGTTACTTTAAGTAATTAATAAGAGATTCTTTTCTACATACTTTTAAATTTAATATTTATATTTTTAGTTTACATCAATTATAATAAACATAATTTAAAAAATATAATATTTTATTGAAAAATTGCTTTACTTTAAGTTTAATAAATAATAATTAAAAAAATTATATAATATAGAAAAAAATTTGTTTAGTTAGGGCAAATAATAAAAAAAAAGGTTTAAAAAAGCAACTTAAAAATAAAATTTTTTTTTTAATAGGAATGAAAAAGAATAATATCTTTAAGGAATGCCAAACTGAACAAAATTTAACAAACAAATAATAGTTGCCAATAAAGAAACAATTGAACAAGCATCCGGTCATTATCGATTGTGTTTTACTTAAATGATACTTTTATAAACATTCAACATATTTTTAATATAGATGGCGTTAAATTAAAAAAAAAAAATGTTTTAACAAAGTTTTAAATTATCAATATTTATATAAGTTATCATTAAGAAATTTTAATAGTAAAATTTTATACATTTTTTTTAATTAGTTTTATTTTAAATAATGATTTTTCAATATTTAATTTAATTAAACCAATTTCAGATCATCATTTACACAATTTTTTATCAAGTATATTTTAATCTTTACAAATTTTATTTTTGTTTTAAATTAAGTTAATAATTTAATTCATTTTTTTTGTTTTTTGTTTATTCATTGACACTTAATATACTTATATTAAAAAAAAAAATCTACTGAAGTTATAGTTTTGAAAAATAAACTGCTTAGTTTAAAAAAATATAATTAACAAAAAAAATTAAGTATAAAAAATTTCAAACAAAAAATACAATTTTTATATAAAAATATATTTATAATTAAATTAATTTATATAAAGTTATTTAATTTTATTTTATAATTAACTTAAACTTTGTAAACTATATAAAAAGATTTAATAATAAAAAATATTATCTTGAAGTTTATTTTAAATAGAATTAATATTAAATTAAGTATTAATTTGAATAATTGTACAAATTGTTTTTAAATAATTCATAATTATATAATAATTAAAATTTATATTTTTAAATTTAAAGATAAATAATTTTTTTTCAAAGAATTATTTATTTTTTTTTTTAATATACATATAAAATAAAAAAAATATAATTGAGATAATTATTAAAACAAAAAATTATTCTATTTAATGAAACGCTCAATTTCAGCTTAAAAGTTTAATCGACAAGATTATTTGAAAGTTGAACAAGTCAAGCAAAAAAAAAAAAAATTAATATAAATGAAAAGCATTTGCAATAAAATAAGTTAATCAATGCGTAATACCAAAAGCTAAATATCATTTATTTAATCATGAATCAGGTACAAGTAAATTCAAATTTAATTTATAACTTGACATTAAACGTTAACAAATATTGACAAAAGATAATTTTTTAATCTTAATTATAATACACGAAAGATTACGCATAAAAATTTAATAAGTTTTTTAATTAGAAAATTGATATTAATTCTTATTAAATTTATTTTTTTACATTATCAATTTAGCATATAAAAAATGGATAAAAAAAGGGCTGTGTTAAAATGTCAGTAGATAACAATTGGTTATCATAGAGTTTTAAATTAAAGCATTTAATACTTTTTCTAGGCTACAACAACGGCACAATATATTAAATATAAAGTTAAATAGCAAACTCAAACAAATGAACAATGATTAAAATGTAGAAGGAAAACTTTGAGAAAGCCATAAGCAAGTCCTATGGCTTTTTATCATTGACGCTAGTTTTACTTAACTCTACATCATTTTACAATTGAAAAGCTGCTGTTTTCTAAATTCATCGTAACCAATCATACGCCATTGGTTTTTGGTTAAAATTTGCCTTTGTTTTGCTTTTATTTTGCTTATATTTTTTCTTTTATTTTGCTTATATTTTTTCTTTAGTTTTGCTTTGTATTTTTCTTTTATTTTGCTTTTATTTTTTTTTTTTCAAAAACAATCAATAAGGTAAGTTAGTAAAGACTAACATTTAATAAACTTGCAAATTCCAAATCACATTGAATTAACAGACCTAACTATTATAAGGAATCGAAAGTGTATAAAATAAAAAGTCCTATTAAAGAATGTTTCTTAAATCATTTTAAGATGACTGCAGCGGACATTACCGAAAAAAATGTCAAAAAATTGACACAAATTTAGAAAAAAAGTATAAAAAATATAAAAGAATAAATAAAATATCAAAACTATATTTTTAAAATAATGGCTTAGAATAAAAATCAGTTTAAACATTGATTTTTGAATTTAAAAATTGTTTTAATTTAATAAAAATTTAATAATACTTAAAATATTTAATTTTTATCGTGCTTTTGTAAAATGCTAATTTAATTTTTTTTAATTTATAATTCATTTTATATATTACATGCTAAAAATTATTTCAATAAAATAGAATATTTAAGACTATTTAAAGTATAACACAAAAAAATATTCCTTAATTACACTAAATTACACTTAGTTATTAATTTAAACTATATTAACTTATCACTAATAAATGTTGATAAGTATTAAATAAAATAATTTAAGTTTGTCATAAAATAGATTCAAAAAAAATTGATTCAAGTTAAAATAAATGGATAAATTTAAGTTTTATAACTTCAAAAATTAATTTTTAATAAGATTATTTATTAATATTAAAGAAAAAACTTTAAATTAAAATTTTTTATCTAATGATTAATTTTCAATTTTTATTTAATTTTTTAATTAAATTGTGCTATAATAATATTTTTTTTTACTATAATTTAATATTTTAATAATTTATGAAATTTTTTAATAAATAATATTTTTACAAATATTTAAAAAAGTGTAACTAGATTCTTCATTTTTTTTTTTTGTTTTATTTACATAGTTTGTTTTTGTTTTTATTTTTATAAACAATTTTTTTTAAACAATTAAAAAACAAATTAACTAATTTTAATAAAACTTATTTAGATTTTATTTAACACATTAAAATAAAATAAAATAAAATAAAATAAAATAAAATAAAATAAAATAAAATAAAATAAAATAAAATAAAATAAAATAAAATAAAATAAAATAAAATAAAATAAAATAAAATAAAATAAAATAAAATAAAATAAAATAAAATAAAATAAAATAAAATAAAATAAAATAAAATAAAATAAAATAAAATAAAATAAAATAAAATAAAATAAAATAAAATAAAATAAAATAAAATAAAATAAAATAAAATAAAATAAAATAAAATAAAATAAAATAAAATAAAATAAAATAAAATAAAATAAAATAAAATAAAATAAAATAAAATAAAATAAAATAAAATAAAATAAAATAAAATAAAATAAAATAAAATAAAATAAAATAAAATAAAATAAAATAAAATAAAATAAAATAATAAAATAGTTCATCATTATCTTTAGATTGACAGAAAAGTATAGAAAAAAATTAGAAGAACAATGACTGGTAGTGAGGAGAAAATCAATTTAAGCCAAATATAAAAATTAAGTTGATTCAAATCTAGTTCAAGTGAATTGTATTGGAAATCGAATAGAAAATAAACATACGAAATTCAATAAAGCAGAATAAATAATAAAACTTGTTTATATTAATAAAAGAAATTAAGAATTGCGATAATAATTGTAAAAGAAACATTAGTTGATAATTGATAAATTTTAATTTTAATTTATTTTAACTTTTTAAGTAAATTTAATTTTTTCAGTTATTTAAATTTTTTTATTATATTGTGATTATTATGCGTTAATTAATTTATAATTTTTAATAAACCAGCCATAATAATGCATAACTAAATTAAATTGTTTATATTTAAATAAGTTTAAAATCAGATCTAAATTTGAAAAAGTATATTCAGCAAAATTTATGGTGTAATTGGAGAAACATTTTTTAAACTAAATCTTGAGTTTAATTGAATTAATAAAATTATGTGTGAAAAAATGAAAAATTAGCAAAATTTGATACAAAAGTGTTGAACAGGTTGCAATAGCTAAATCTTGTCTTGTTTTTAAAAATATTGAGCTATTCAATTGTAATTTTTTTATATAAAACTAAATTTTTTTTGAAATACTGTCCAAACAAATAAAAGACTAAAAAAAAAAAGAAAATTAATCACAAAAAAATAAAATGTGAAGCTAGTCACAAGCACAAAGAAGATGATGGTTTCAAAAAAAAAGCTAAATTGAAGTTTTTAATAAATTTTGTTCAAATTGAATTAACCAGATTTAGAAAATCAAATTTTGCTAAAAATTTCTAGTAAAAAAAATTATTAAAAAAACGATTTGACAAAACTAGCAAAAATGTAATAAAAATGAAAATATACAAGCTCAATAAAAAATTTTAAAAATTATTGAAGATAATAAAATATTTTCATTTTTTGCTTTTTGCTGATCATCTTAAATCTAGTAAAGATTGGCTCAAAAAAGCCAACAAGCTTTACTCATAGTTTAGTGGCTAATGTGAATAAAAATAAAAAAATGCTTGAATCTAATTTAATCCACAATGCAAAATAAATATTCACAGCAAACAGAAACTATAAAAAAACATCATTAAAAACTTAAAAATCAAAATTATAATACAGAACAATGTTTTCTTATTGAAAAAATAGTAAAAATGAAAATGTAATAATCTTCCTGCAAATTTAACGCATTCTTATGTGATTATATAAAACATTTTTTTCTGATATGTGCTTTTTAATGAAAAAGATTATACTTATATTAACACTTAAATAACACTTTTCCTTTTTTACCTAGTTGGTTATAAAGTCAAAAATCTCAATAAAAAATATTTTAAAATAAAACAAATTTAACTATTTTTTGCAAATTAAATATTATAAAAAAATTTTATTTTAATTATAAAATATAATTTAATATAAAATAAAATGTAAAAAAAATTAAATGAAAATGTAATATAATAAATGTAATATAAACTAAAAAATCAAATTAATTTTAAGAAAATTTTAAACAATAAAAAAACTTTAAATTATGAAAATGCATATTTATTTAAAAAATTTATTTTCATCTTATCATTAAATTTAATGTAAAACTATTTCCGTTTAAAATTGATAATATTTGATAAAATGAACAATAATAAAAGAAATAAGTAAGAATAATAAATAAACAGAACAATGTTAAAAAAAAATTTACTAATCCACAAGTTTTTTTTATGTGACATTTGCTATTCAAAATGATTAAATTAATAAATTATTAAATTTTAATGATTAATTTAATATTTATTTATTAGGTGTTTTTAAGATTTGTTTTAAGATTTTTATTTTTACAACTTTCTTAATCATTTTATAAGAAACAACAAGTTATTAACAGAATTTTTATAAAATAAATCTTTTGTAATTTCACCTATGTTATTTAAAAATCAAGTATAACTGACAGAATCTTTAATCAAATTTTTTTTTTAAATTTTGTTGATAGACAGTATAAAATGAATAATAGAACAACTGTTATCAGTTTCACTTAAAAATATACTGTCAATGAAAAAGCTATCTTTTTAAAGAATAAATCTTAAATATTAAAAAAAACACGTTTCAATCCATCTTTTTTAAAAATATATTTAATAAATGTTTTTAATAAAATTTTTTACTTAAAAAAATTAATTATTTTTTTTAATCTAGTTTAATATAGTTTAGTAATAACTATTGTTCTGTTTAATTTAGAGTATAATATTTTATAATGATTTTTATCTTTTATTTATTAATTTATCAAAGTTAGAACATTTAATTATTATTTATTTATTCAAAAAAAAAAAAATTTAATATAATAAATAAAAAATTTAAAAATTTTTAGTTAATTAATAAATCAAAAAATTAATTATTTTATTTCATGCTTAATTAAAAATTATTTATTATTGTATATTTTATTCTAAAAATAAAAGTTTAAACATAAATTTTACTATGCAATAATTATTTAGATTTATAAAAAATTAATTTAAAACGTATGAACTTTAATTTATTAATTCAATCTATTTATATAGAAAAGCAAGTTTTAAATCAATGAATAAAAAATAAATATTTAAATTTAAACAGGATTTACTTAAAAATGTTTTTTTAAATATTTTTTAGACTAACACATTTAATTAAGATTTAAAATTGTTCTTTTTTAATCGTATTTATTTAGATTATTTTTTTTTTCAATTTAAGTAATATACATAAAAGATTAATAAAAAAATTTAAAAAAAAAAATTATTTAAAAAAAATACAAATTATAAAAAAAAGATTAATAGTTATTGAATAAATTTATTTATATTTTATGTCATTGTAAAAAATAAACGGGATAAAGTTATTTGGCATTTAAAAATTGTAGTGAAAATAATACCTTAAAAATATTGGCAGTTTTAAAAAAATTTTAAAAATTTGGCGGGAAACGTATAAATAAATATAAAAGTATACATGTATAAAAATGTACAATTTACAAGTGTACAAAGTGTACAAGTGTACAAGTGTATAAGTATAAAAGTATAAAAGTATAAAAGTATAAAAATATAAAAGTATAAAAATATAAAAGTATATAAGTTAACAAGTAAACAAGTAAACAAATATACAAGTATACAAGTATAATAAGTATATAAGCTTAAAGCCACTATTACATATCAGACATAGTTTGATATTATTTATAAAACTTTAAAATAATAACAAAAATAACATAAAATACAGTAGAATAACTAATAAAAATGCACAAAAAATATAAATATAGATAAAAAAATTTTTTTTTAAAAATTTTAATAAAAGAAATAAAAAAATAATTTAGGTATATATAAATCAACTGTAATTTAATAAACAAAAAAAAAAATAAATAAATAAA
Source organism: Pyemotes zhonghuajia (assembly GCA_025170145.1). NCBI lineage: Eukaryota > Metazoa > Arthropoda > Arachnida > Trombidiformes > Pyemotidae > Pyemotes > Pyemotes zhonghuajia. The sequence continues at coordinate 10,318,757 of CM045844.1, forward strand.
ATAAAATTATTTAATGATTAATTTACATTGGATTACTTTTAATATTAAGCTAACATTTTAAATAAATTAAATATAATTAAAAATTATTTATTTTTCAATTAATATTTTAAAAAAATAAAATTTATTATGAATTTTTAAAAAATTATTTTTGTAAACTAATTCAAAATATAATTTTTTCTTAAAAATCTGTTGAAATAATATTTATATATATAAAAAAAAAAAACAACATCAGCCAAATATAAATTGCAAACTATTCAAAAACAATTTAAAAATTAAAAATATGAATCAAAATATAAGAAATTTAAACCTGTCTAAAAATAGCTGATTAAATGAAATGATTGGTTTACAATAATTTATTATAAAAAAAAAAATACCCAAATATAAAACCTTGATCATTTATCTAGCGAAATTTGTTTGCATGAAAAATTAAACAATTAATTTTTTTTATTTTATGTTATTATTTTTCTAATTTTATCATTGAATATAAATAAATGATCAAATACAAATTAATTCATAATTGGCTAAAATCTTTTTTTTAATTTTGTTATTAATTTTTTTTATTCAAATTTGAGAAAAAAAAATATTGATAAATAATCAAATTATTAACAAAAAAATGTAAATTTGACAATTTTGTAAAACGTAAAACTAAACTTTTGGTACGGGTTATAGTTAAAAATAAATAATGAAAACAAATTTTTTCTTTCAGGTAAAAGACAAATTTTCACTATTATTATTGGTTAAGCACAAAGATAAATAAAAAATTAAGTATTGTACTGGTCATTCATCACTTTAAATGCGTTATTTGAGCAAAAATTGATCAGTTTGCTAACAAATAAACATTTTCTATTCTACTCACGCCCCTTTCTAGTGTTTATGTATTGCACCTTTGCAGTGTGTTTTGACAACTTAAAGGTTTGCTATGTTCAATCCGTGACCACAGACAAAAATTATTTCCATATTCATTGTCACGTAAATATAAAAAAGCAAAAAAATAAAACTAATGCTAAGTAAATATTTCAAAAATACAATAGCTAGAAAGCTAACTAAAAAAAAAAGTGAATCTAAGAATGAAAAAATGATAAAAATAACATTCATGTTTGCTTACCGTTAAGATTTAACTATGGATACTTACGGCTATAACAAACCAGATTAACTGGACAGAAGTGTGAAAAATGTAAATTTCTTATTCAAAACAACCTTTTTTGTTTTTTAGTTTTTTATGTTCAGTTCATTTATTTGTTTAAATTTTTTCATTTAACAAAAGATATTTAACTAATTTTATCTATTTGTGAAAGTCTATTAATCAAATGACATTTTCAGACTTTTAATTCATTTAGATTTTAAAATGAATTTCAAAAATTATAAAATCAGTTTAGAAAATAGAAATCGATTTTAATTAAGTTTTAGTTGAATTAAACTGGTTTGATTTCAAAATTACATGTACAACTAAATCGTTAATTGACCAATGAACATGAGCAGTGTTTTCCTAATCAACATAGGCAAAAAATAATTTAATAAACACAATTTACAAATTTTGTAAAAATGAGAAAAACCAATCATATACTTGAAGTAAATATGTAATAATTTGAAAAAATATAATTTTATTTATTTAAACTAAACGATTTAATATAAACAATATAAAATTATTACTTATCAACAAAGAAAATAACATATTAAATTATTTGATGCAACTAATTTAAATTAATTTTGGCTAATTTGAGTTGAAAAAGCTGAAAAATTAAACAATGATTGAAATTATTTAGCAAACTACCAATGTGTCCACTTCCGTTATGTTTTATGGTACAAGTTTTTAGTCTAATTGTCGCCCTTATTTTTTTTTAGTTAAAGACGTTTGTTTTTTACTTGATGCGAATTCCTCTGTGCGAATCGGAAGTTAAATAGCTAGTCAAGCATCGGAACATCTTCCATTTTAAACTAGTCACGTAACAAAAGACAAAGGCTATGAGCATGTAAGATTGAAACCACAAATGAATAGACCGATGTATTAAATAGCTTAAAAAAAAAGTTACAATAAAAAATAGTTCTTATACTTATCTATTTATCTTACTGACCTCAGTTTTGCAAAATTCATTCATTTAATTTTGACAATAAACAAACATTTTTAACCTAAGCTTAATCTAGTATTAAATGTTATTGTCTTGATACTTTAATGCAATATTAAAGTTCGATTTTATCAAATAAACTCTGAACAATTTATATAACATTTTTAAATTAAAAATATTTTTTTAGTTTATTGATCAAAAAAATTTTTTTTTTTAATTTAATAAAAAAATATACTTAACATATTTTTAATATCAATTAAAATAATTTTATAAAAAAATAATTAATTAAATTTTTCTTGTTTTACATAACATTTTAATTTTAGTTTATTTAAAAAAATATATTTTAGTAAAAAATTTCAAAACAAATTAAAAATATAATTTTAAAATTTGAAATGTTAGTTGTTTGATTATTATTTTAAATTGTTTTTAAAACAGAAAAAATATTTAACAATGATATTTTTTATTTGAAATTTTTTGTTTCAAATTACATTTTTATGTAAGTTAAATTGCAAATATATTTAATTTTAATAAATTAAAAATAAAATGGAAATTTATTTTTAAATTAGATGTTTAAATTAATTAAAATAATTTAAAAAAAATATATATATATATTTGTCAAAAAAACAATAGAAAAAAAATTGAATTTTCAAATAAAAATGAGTTTGGAATGTATGAAAAAAATTTGGATCTATAATTAAAATTAAAATATTTTAGATTATAATAGACTAATGATAATACAATTAATTTGATTTTTTTTATATTTTTTAAATTTTAAAATTGATTTAAACTGTTTAGACATTTGCAGTCACATAAATGGTTTTAGTCTGAAATATTGCATAATTCAAGTTAAACTCATGACTAATGGATTGAACCAAATGCAAAACATGATGATCATTTGGCTAACAACCATTTCTTTTCATATTTAAAATATGACTCAAACCAATTTACTATAAGAACAACTAGTTATTTTGCATCTTTAAAGCGATGAAAAAAGCTATTACACCTGTCAAAATTTTAGCTAAATCTGTTTTTATTAAATGAATAAAATATGTTTGAATTTAATTTTGCCCTTTATATTTGCTTTTTAAACCTATTTTTCATTGATGCGTTTAAAATGTTTTATATTTTTTTCAAATAATTTACAGCCAGAGTGCGTCAAATTTAGTCTATTTTAGCTTTTTATCAATTTAACATATGGAAATCAAGCTAGAATAACAAAAGTTGATAAAAAATAAAAGCAAAAAAAAAAAGCAAGAGAATAAACAAACAACGAAAAAAATATTGCTAAAATGTTAATAAAAAAAGAAAAAATAAATAAAACCCGAATCGTGAGTGAAATGAACACGTAAAGCCGATCAAAAAGTAAATGTATCATAGAGATAAAATTGAAGATAAAACAAAAATCTTAAAGATCAAATATATTTAGAATACATGTTAAAACTTTATACTATTTCAATATTTTTAATACCTGTAGTTTTAAAATTGAAAACTACATTAAATGGAGACTAAACTTTTAGTGTATTTAAAAGCAAAAACAATTGTTCATCTCAATTCGATCAATTTGATGTAAGTGTGTGAATAAAGTATTTTTTAAAATTTTTTTAACTTGATTTAACTGTTTATGCACAACTAAAACTTAAAACAGATGGTAAGTTTGAAGAAAAATACAAATCTTGTTTTGATATAATCAGATTTAATAAAACATTTATCTTTGGTTTTTCATCTCCTTTTGTGCGTGAAATAGCGAAAATTTGACCATAACTGGCTTGAAATGGCAAATTTTGTCACAGTAAATGAATACCAACTACACTAACTATCGATTACTTAATAATCGTGTTTTTGTGATCAATATTCCGATAAAGCGGTCTTTTTCATATTTAAGATACATTACAAGGGAATCGACATCTATTCGCATAAAAATTTTATTGAATAAGGCAGCCAAATTATCTAGTGTTACTTTTATTGTTTTAGTATTGTTTTGTTGGCTTTGTGCATTTTGGTTTGAATACCTTAAAGAGGTTGTATTTGAACATTAGACTAGCAAGTTTTGATTTGAGTAGAGAAAAAAGCACAAGAATTTATCAGGTCAAACTTTACTTATTAATTTATGGATTCAAATAGATATTGAAAAGCAAAATTAATATGCAAATCGAATACGACAGACTGAAGGTCAATTAAGTTGTTTGTTAGAATAAGTTCAGATAAAACAATATCTAAAATAAACATTTAGATTTGACATGGTTTGTGAAACAACTGCGATTGCAGTTGGAAAGATGGTAAACGACTAAAGATGACAAAAGGCTAAAAGATGACAAAAGACTAAAAGATGGTAAAGACCAGAAAATGGTAAAGGACTAAAGATGAAAAAATACAAAAAGATGGTAAAATACTAAAAGATGGTAAAATACTAAGAGATGGCAAAATACTAAAAGATGGTAAAAGACTAGAAAATGGCAAAGCACCAGAAGATGAGAAAAGACTAGAAAATGGCAAAGGACTAGAAGTTGACGAAGGACTAGAAGATGACAAAATGCTAAAAGATGGCGAAAAACTTAAAAAAGTTCAAAACACATTTAACAGTGCGTGCCAAATAGGTGGATAATCGATAATCGAAAAAGATAATGATCTAAACTATTTCCGGTATGACTAAGGAGACCGTAATGGGATCTTAGCAGTTTAAAAGGCGTTTCTTAGCACGCATGTCATTTAAAGAGTAATGCTGCCGACGCATGCTCAACACAGCTGAACAAGCTTTTGTTGTTATTGTCTTTTCAATTGCCAGAAAATTCAAAACGTATTGGGTTACTAGGATTTAAAGGGACGATTCAGAACTGAAATCTAAATTCAACTCTTTGTCTTAATGCCTTTGTTAAATGTTCAACTTAATTACTAAATCTTACTGCATAATCTGATTGTTCAATCCTGTTAGCTAATCCCATTAACCAATCTTGCCAACTTTCTGGTTTGACGTGGAGAGCTTTTAAAGTTGCTTCTATTGACCGACACGACCTGTCAGTCAAACAAAACTGGACCTAGGATCAGGTGAGCCGAATTTGCAATTTAGTTAGCTTGACAAATTTATTTAAAGCAAAATGGTGCAGGCAAGTGATGTCGGTAAAAGGTGATGTCGACAAAACTGTTGTGGGGAAAAATAGTGACAAACTAACCAATGCCGAACATAATGATTAGCACAAGCTGAAGTAAGCTTACAAAACTGGTCACTATTTACATCAAATTGATTCGGTCAACTAGTTTTCTAATAAAATCTATTCAACTACCTTTTCGTGCATAAATTCAATTCATTGACCGGAATTAAGTTTTAAAACTTTAGCTTTACCAGATGTAAACTATTTTAAATCCATTATTTTCCTATGTCATGTTATTTTAAGCATTCATTACATATAGCCGATTGTACAATATAGTTATGGCAAATCATGCATAGGTTGTCTGTTTAAATAGCGTATACAATTATAATAAATTAGTACTAAAAAAGTTCGTCATGTCAACATGTAAAGGTTGCTTTCTATTTAAATTTATCAGCTTGTTGATTTAACAATTTCTTAGCTCGTTTTGTAATCAGTTCTTTTTTTCCTTGCAGCAACACCTATCCAGAAATACTGAATTTTTTTTTAAAAATTAAGATAGCTTAATTGTGTCTCAAATCAATACATCATCATGTTTGTGCAGGCTTACCAAGATCTCACAGATAATTTTTTTGCCGAATTTTTGCGTTTGAGTAACTCGATTGGAGGCCAGGTGCAACATCAAGCACATCTGGTCCAGCAAGCTATTGAAGAGCTTCGTAATGTTATTAAAACTGCTATTAACTGTAAAAAACCAGACAACGCCCAACTTGAGAAATTAATCAAACCATTAGTGTCCAAGATTGGTGACATACAACAATTTAGAGAAAGCAATCGCAATTCTCCTCTTTTTAACCATTTGAGTACAATTTCAGAATCTGCAACAGCTTTGGCTTCCATGCTGGTCACAAATACACCTGTTTCTTATATTAAAGATATGGTAGATTCTGCTCATTATTATGGTAATAAGGTGTTGGTCGAGTACAAAAACAAAGACGCTGCTCATATTAGTTGGGTCAATTCCTGGATAAGCTTTTTAACTGAATTACAAAAGTATATTCGTTTGCATCATACTACTGGCTTATCTTGGAATGTTGGTGGATCAGAGTTAAGTTCTGGTGTAGGAACAGGTGCTCCTTTGCCACCACCACCACCACCACCTGCATCACTTTTTAATACTACTGCTGCTTCTACAGTTGGAGAAGAACGTCTTGCTTTAATGAAAGATCTGAACATTGGAACTGATATTACTAAAAATTTACGCAAAGTTTCTAATGATCAAAAAACTCATAAGAATCCGGCTTTAAGAAACAATGCGCCTCTTTGTTCAACCAGTAAAGTCTCTGACATTAGATCGGCCGTTCCTACGACCAATCATCCTCCTAAGCTGGCTTTAGAAGGAAGAAAATGGTTGGTTGAATATCAAGTAAACCAAAAAGAATTAGTTTTGAACATTAATGAAATGAGTGAATCTGTACATTTGTACAAATGCAACTCTACTTTTGTGTTAATAAAAGGAAAAGCGAACTCAATAATCGTTGATTCGTGTACTAAAACTTCTATTGCTTTTGATGATATTGTTAGTTCTGTTGAATTTGTCAACTGTCAAAATGTCCAAGCACAGGTAAGAAAATGTTGACTTAAAAAAGTAAATAATTTTTTTATTAATTATCTTATTAGTCAATGGGTAAAGTGCCCACTATCAGCATAGAAAAAACGGATGTTGCGCAAATTTATTTGAGTAATAATTCTTTAACAGCTGAAATTATTACTGCGAAATCATCATCTATTAATGTGAACATACCAGATGAAGTAAACGGATTTGTAAGTTTTAAATAAATTATAAAGTTTAATCTTAAAATTATTGTTTACTAATTTTTTTTTTATATAAAATCAAAGATTGAACATCCTATTCCTGAGCAATTTAAATCGGTATGGAAAAACAATAAGTTCCACACACAACCAACGGATATGGAAGGTTAAATTGAAAGCTAAATAAAATGTTGGCAATTAAAAAAAGCAGAGTTTACAATTTTGATTTTTAAACTTTTTAGTAATGATATGCATTTTTAAGAAATACTATATATGAATTTATTTTTTGCAATTTTATTTAATATTATTTAGTCAAGTTTTGACTAGAAAAGTTACTTAATTTTTTATTAACAGCATACTCAATTGTAAGAATTCAGTTTTAAATAAACTACTTATTTTATTAGATTAATGGTGTTTCGTTAAGCAACCTTATTAGAGCAATGAAACAGTTTCTAATCAGATTTGCATTACAGCAGTTTTCAAGTGCTTAAGGTGGTGTAAAAAACAAACCCGCCTAGTTTAAATAGACAACATGTTTACCCACAAATAGGTATAACTTGTTGTGTATTTAGTAAGGTTGAGATTATGAATCACAACTTTACTTAACGTCCAAATCAAAAGTAAAATCCAGAAATATTTTGGCGGGATTTAATGCCAGATTCAGGCAGATTTAGTAGCAATTGTATGGCAAAAACAACCAGGCGTCATATTTTAAACCATATAGCACCCGGCCATTGATGCCGATGCGCAATTAAATGCCTACTTTGTTTATGAAAATGTTTTGATTGTGGCAGAAAAGCAACAAGGTTATTGTCAAAAATTGCAATTACTGTATTCACTTACAGTTTCGATTGTAAATTGTAACTTTTGGATTCACTTAAGTAGTTTTGTTTTTTTTTTGAAATCCTTCTTTCCTGGCTTTGTCGGTTCAACATCGCAAATCTAACCTTAATTCGAGTCATTCAAACTTGTAAGTTTTATTCGTTCCTTTTCTTTGCTTTTTATTTGCATTCATCCGAATCTAGTCAAGTCTAATTTTATTGCGTAATCTGTTAAATAATGCAAATGAAAAATATATACAAACTTAAGATTAATTTATTTTTCTAAGTTTCCATTATCAATTACAATGCCTGTTTAAAATAACACAAAACTTATTTTATTAGTCAATTTTAATTTTAAACTTCTAACTTTAGTCAAATTACACTTTTCCATTTTTTTGCTTTAGTATTTAAAAAGTAAGTTGATTATATTCAGTATTATTTTGTTACTAAATATAATATCTTTAATATTCAATATCTTCCAATATCTTATATTTTAGATTAAGTAAAACTATTGTTATTTTTCCAGTTTTTAGCATTATTTTCTTTCGTCAATTTGTTTTAAAAACCTTACTTTAAATAAGATTATCGTTTATTAGTATTAATGTTTGCCAACTTTGAAACTATTTATAAGTATTAGTTTAAATTATTGTTTACGTGCAAAAACACCATGTAATTGTTAATATTCATAAAACATTCTAACAAATCTTTTGGTAATATTAAACTTTTTTTGCTGATTTGGCGTTATGGAAAATATGATTTTTATTTTATTATTTTTTTTTTTTACTAATTTTTAACTAATTTAGTTTTCATCTAATTAAAAACATTTATTTTTCCAAATTAAAAAATAAATTTGTTGACAAGTAACATTATGGTAATATAAATACTATTTTTTTTTTCTTTTTTATACCCAACTTATTAACTTTTAAAAGTCATATTAGACATTCTAATTTAAAGTTATTTAATTATTTTGATTTTAACTATTATAAAAGTAAAGTTTTGTTAAAATTTTTTCTTTATTTTTTGTTGAAAACAACGTGCTAAACACGTGTTTTATAATTTTTTTTTCTTATTTTTTTAATTATTTTTATTACAGTTATTATAACGGATTCTTATCTTAAAGAAATTAAATTTGATTAACAAATTTTTGCAATATAACTTTTGCATTGGTTCTAACTTTAGTATAGTAAATTATTAAAGTTAGACATTTATCATTTTAAAATTAAATGAATTTGATATAGAAAAATATTTGAATATTTTTATAAAGCACAAATTAAGTAAGTATATAATTATAAATAAAAAACAAATTAACTAAGGTTTTTTTCTTTTATTTTGATAATAAATTTATTAGTTGTTGTAAAGTTTTCATTAACAATTTAAAAAGCACTTTTAAAAATGAAGCTTCTTGAAAACAGTACACTTGAATCTCTTAACTCTGCACTAAATTTTGACATCGGCCAATATAAACAGCTGATTGGAAGGTATGACTAAAATAAATTAAAATTAAGCGAGTTAAATACAAATAATTTGAAGCTTAATGACAAATGAAGCAAACACTTTTTATTTTCAGGTTTTTGATAATTTTTTTCTTTCAGAATTGAAAGTTATTCATGTAAAATGATAACCACAGATAAAAGACTTTATAAGTCAATGAATGCAGAGCCAGGAACAAGTCCACATGATTTGCAAGCTTTATCAATGCCGCAAAGTATGATCTCTCAGAGTCCAAACTGTTCCAATTACAAGTGAGCATTTTGCAACTTTTGACATTATTTACAATTTACTTTGTATTCTTTTCAGTAAAGAAACAGGAGATTTAGAACCATATTTGGTTGACACAATAAGCAGGAAAACCTTGTTTTATCTTATTTCCACATTAAATGCCAGTTTTTATCCAGATTATGATTTTAGTAATGCCAAAAGTGAAGAGTTTTCCAAAGAAACTAATATTCGGGTAAACTTTTTAAATGAGTAACATTCAAGTCTGATTTTAATCTTTTATTCTATACCATAAGTGGGTAATGGATGCTGTAGACACAAGTTTTCAAAGTTCTGAAGCTCATGACAGTTATTCCAAACTGAGGTCTGAACTTTGGGCTGCTATTGATGCTGAAATTCAATTTAAAGATTGCGAAATCTACAGGTAAAAAACTGTTTAATAAATAGTTTTTTTAATTCTTTAAGTTTTTTAAAATTAATATATTTGCCATTAGTTATAATCCAGACTTGAATTCCGACCCTTTTGGAGAAGAAGGATCTTTATGGTCATTTAATTATTTCTTTTATAACCCTAAATTAAAAAGAATCGTGTTCTTTACGTGTAGAGCTTTAAGGTAAACTTGTCAAAAATTTATATATATATATTTTTTTTATCTTGCTCGTTTTATTACAAAAAATACAGTTAATTTAGACTTTTCTGTTTGTTTTTGGTTTTTTTTGTTTTTGTTTTTATTTTTTTTTTGTTATTTTTATCCTTTTTATGTAATAACTAATTTTTTTATATTCATATTCTAGAAGGGAAGAAAATTTCGATAGTGATCTACAATTTGAATTAGAGCAGGGCTAATTTTATGGACTAATCGTTAGAAAAGCTTTTTTTAATGCTTGCTTTTAGTTTGAATAAATATACTAAACAGATTCAAAATGAACAATAAAGTAGAAAACAACACAAAAAATTAAATTGAAATAAGTATGTTAAACTAAGCGAAAGTTTTCATTCTTATCTTATATTTTTAAAATGCAATTAAAATTGAAAAACTTGTTTTCTAACATTTATAATTAATTTTGTTTTAATAGCAATTTTAGCTACACAGAAGACGATTTAGATTACTATTTTGATGAAAGTTCAGACTATATTGCTAATAGTGCTGATTGCAACTATACCTATTGACACAAAAGAGATTATTGACATAAACGAATGGTTTCGGTTTAACTATTGTTTAAATACAACAAAATGCAAACTTGCTGTTAATGAAAATTTCTGTATTTATTCCTAAAAATGTTTTTAAAATAAGAATTTCATAAAATAAATTTAACAAACAAAAATAAATAATGTATTATAAATGAGAAAAATTGAAAATATTTAAGAAAAGCGTGAGAAAACTAATTTTGTCGAAATTGTTTTTAATTACAATGACGTTTGGTTCAATTTAAAAATCCTAATGGTGCAGTAGTTTTGCAATTTAACAGATAAATAATTTGTACAAAAAGCATCTAGATCATAATGGAAATTAATCGTAATGCAAATTGTTAATCACAGCTCTAGTGAAGTCAGTGGTGCTGGCGTAGCCACCCAGGTCCCTTGTCTTAACTTTGCCGGAAGCAAGAACGCTTTGAACAGAATGGAGGAGTTTTTTGGAATAGTCTGGCAGATTGACATGCTTGAGAAGCCTGGCAGCGCACAAAAGCATGGCAGTGGGATTGGCTATATTTTTTCCAATGGCCTGTCCGTAAGTGTGCCTAGCACCCTAAAAAAGACATAAGAAACAAGATAAGAAAGAGTTTAAGTTTAAGAAGATTAAACAACCGACCGGTTCATAAATAATGCAGTTGGAAGAATAGCTAGCGCCAGGAACAACACCAGCTCCTCCGACCAGTCCACTAGCCAAATTGTCGATAATGTTGCCATATAAATTGGGCATGACCATTACATCAAACTGTTGAGGATTGCTGACCATCTGCATGCAAGTGTTGTCGATGATCATGGAATCGAATTCAATGTGAGGATAAAACTCAGAAGTTTGCTTACAACATCTAAGAAACAGTCCATCTGAGAGTTTCATGATGTTAGCTTTATGAACTGCAGTGACCTTCTTGCGTCCAAGACGAGTGGCGTAGTCAAAAGCGAATTTGGCAATACGCATTGACTTTTCTTCAGTTATGATCTTCATGCACTCGATAACACCAGGAACGGACTGGTGTTCCAAAGCGGAATACTCTCCCTCTGTCTGTTCACGAATGGTGATAAAGTCAATGTTGGAATGTCTGGTGTTTACCCCTTAAGAAAAAAGCACATTAGAAGCAGTGAACAGATAAACTAAGCAAAGTACCTTTCATGGATTTGATGTGCACCACATTGGCGAACAAGTCTAGTTGTTTGCGGATTTTCATATTCAGAGTCTCCAGTTCGCCAGACCGAGAACTGAATGGCGTGGACAGAATGCCCTTCAAGGCGATCCCGTTGCGTTTAATGGAGTCAATCACCACATCAACAGGTACGGACATAGTGGGATTCACTTCGCTAAGAAACAGTTCCTCAAAATGTACCGGTACCGACATTGCAGCAAATACTTCTTTAACTGCAAAACAAAGTTCGGGTCCAACTCCATCGCCCGGAATCAATGTGCATCTTACCTTGTTTTCCAGTTTAGCCTGTGGCTGTTGCTGTTGCTGCACTTGCACACTGGTAGACAAATGTTGTCTTGACAAGTGTGGTTTTAATGAGCCTCTTCTTAACAGGTCTGATCTTAACAGATGTTCACTTAGCGGTTCATTGATGGAAGGGTGCTGCCCTAAAACACATCCTGTAGACAAGGGTCTAGTAGAAACGGGTTTGTTCAGCCAATTGCTCAATACGGCCAAGGAATGCTTACATGTGCGCACTGAAGCCATCTGAATGTCTGAAGCAGTTGAATAAGTATCCTCTTTTGTTCTGACAACTGTTGGGCGCGTCTCTTTTGTTCTTTCGATTAGGCAGTTGTTTATTTTAGGTATTTTTTCGAATTAGGTAGTCCTTTTTCACTAGTATTTGATGGCTAATCTGTTTTATGGCCCTTCTTGTGACTTTTTTTTGTGTCCTGTGTTGTGGTTTGCTGTGCTGTGATCTGCTGTGTTGTGGTCTGCTGTGTTGTGATCTGATGTGTTTGGTACCTTCTGTATTGTAGCTGTCTAGTTGTCTTCTTTGCAATACTGTCTTCTTTGCAATACTGTCTTCTTTGCAATCCTATCTTCTTTGCAATCCTGTCTTCTTTGCAATCCTGTCTTCTTTGCAATCCTGTCTTCTTTGCAATCCTGTCTTCTTTGCAACCTCTTCTTTCTTTCTTGTTCTCACTGTCTGGCTCTTTCACTGTCTGTCTCTTCTCTATCAGTATCTCTATCTCTAGCTATCTTTGTCTCTCCTTTACTTGTTTGCTCCCTCTTTGGATCCAGCTTGTGCTCACTGTGTGTCTGTCTGTTTATCACTGAAGCAACCAGCAATGTGGCTTCAACTGAATTGCACGCTAACCTAGTCTGGTCAAAGGACGCATGTGCAGACTGCTCAAAACCAGATAATGGTAAATTACGCACAGCCAGCTATTTATATTTCGATGGTATCGAACATTGGGCCAGGTAAATCAGTGCAAATATAGTGCATCGATAGTCAGTGCATTGGTTAATTACGTCGGTTAAGTACTTTGCTTGATTATATTGCAGACTAAACGGATTTTAAGGGTTGTCTTGTAAGGGTATCTCAAAAAAAGGCTTGCAAAGCATTTTTAGGGTGCTTTAAAGGGTGCTTTAGAGGGTGGCTTCAGACGATGACTTCAAAGGGTGCTTTCAAGTTGTATTTTTAAGCACAATTTTTAAGCACAATTTTTAAGGGGTTTTTGAAAAGGCATTTTCGGGGAATTCACGGAACAGACCTTAAAATAGATCTTAAAAAAGCTATTGGAAAATCTCTTGTAATAGGTAATGGAAAACTTTTGCGATAGCTTTTGAAAAGCGTGTTTGTTAAAAAACTGTTCTCTAAAAGTTTAAAGCTGTCCCAATTTATTAAAAAATGTCTCAAATTTTATCTTCATTACAGCCTACAATGGGGGCCAGATGCTGGTTGTTCACTATTTCAATGCATGTTTTGCATGCAGGTTGCTGCAGATTGAGTAAGCTAAGAGAAACAATTCTATTAAACAGTTAAACCATAATCATCAATTTAATCTGCACTGCAAAATCTGCACTGTGAAATCTGCACTATGAAATTTTCACTTTCAAATTTTCGCAACAAAATCTTGTTCTGCAACCACATTTAAGATATCCGCAATAATTAAAAATAATAATAATAATTTATTATTCGCCAAACAAAATGCTAAAGCAATCCTTGGTTCGGTGCTTGTTTAACTTCCAATCGCAATCAACAAACCACCCCGCACTGTTTGTTGACGATCAACATGACAACGTAGATTTTAATAACGCCATTGCTCAGCTGGTGTTCATTCGTTAATTGTGTTTTGACTGTGGCATTTGGTCCAAATGTCATCTTACTATCTTTCTATGCTTTTTTTCACCTTTTCAGTCCATCTATTCTTCTGACATTTTCTTAAAGTCTGTTGCCACCTTTTTTGCTCGATCCAAGATAGTACCGGATCCTTACTACCATTCCACAAGCAAACATAAGCTAACCATTCAAATGTCGGTTCAGACATTTAATTTGTTTTGTAAATTAGATTTTTAAAAAAATACGCATTTGTGTGTGCTTTATTATTCAAGTAATTAGCTACAACAAATACACTGGTGCTTGTTTTCATGCTTGATTTGAATAGCAAACTGTAAAGTTAATTAAACATTAATAATTACAAAATTTTAGTCATACTAAATAGATGCAACGTCAGCTCTAATACTAACATTTCAAATTATCAACACCCACGAAAACATCTGAAACTTCAAAACACCTATAACGGCAAGTTCAAACCCAATATTAATAAATGCTCTAAAAAACCAAAAAACAAAACACAGCAAAATTAAAACATTTTTTCAATGATATAATTTTAATTAAATTGAATTAATCAATTGTTTACGCGTTTCCAGCTTTTTTTCCAAAGTTCCTCTAATTGATTATTTTTCTAATTGATGATTTGTTTTGATTATTAATTTACATAGGTTTACTACAAGTGTTGGTTGATTAGGGGAGCAAGATCACAATTTCAAACAAAGGTGCAAAATGTCTTATAATAAAACCAACAGTATTCTTAATTTGGAAGATGACGTAGATGACACTACATTTTTACAAAGAAATAGGTCGCATCAAGCTGATTTTTCTTATAACCATAGTCAGAAAAAAGATTCGGCTATAGAGGAGTTTCAGCGTAAACAAAAGTTTTACTTACAAAATACCCTAGACATCCAAGAGTCGAGCTTAGCAAGTACGAAAAGTGCCCTTAGACTATTAAATGAATCGGAACAGGTGGGCGCTAAAACTGCCGAACAATTGCTTAACCAACGAGAACAGTTAGAAAAGGTTGATCAAAACCTAGACATTATTAATGGGAGTCTAAAACAAACTCAAAAGAATCTTAATTCAATGAAAGGCTTTTTCAATGGGCTAAAAAGTCTTTGGCGAACAGAAAAACCCGCTAATCCTGTAGAGAACAGCAAATTAAGTAATTCACAATCAGTAAACACTTTCAGAGAAAATAATGAACTTTCTAAATGTGTGGACAAAATTCGTAGTAATAGTACCCAATACAATGGAGCTAACCATCCGGCTTTAAATGCTAAAGGTGTTAATCGAGATGGTAAGCTAATTTCTTTTTACAACTATTATTTTTTTAATTTTTCTTATTTTTAAAGCTGTGTTAGAAGATGGTATAGATAAAAAAACTAGATTTCACAGTGCTTTTGATAAAAATGAAGCTGAGTTAGATGAAAATTTAAGTGATATACAACTTGGAATTGGCAGATTAAAAAGTTTAGCTCTTGGATTAGACAGAGAAATCACTGAACAAAACGAATTCCTTGACACAATCGCTTCTAAAACCGAAAAAGTTGATGATACCCTTAAATTTCAAAATAAACAAATGCACAGGTATCTTGGAAAATAGTTTATTGTATTTTAATTGTCATATTATTATTAGTTCTATTACTGCTTTTTTCCAAATTAATAAAAATTTTGAATACACATTAATCATAAAAAAAAATTTGTTTAAAAATCCTCTCAACATTTTATTATAATAAAAATGTTTTAATAAATCATGTTAAATTAAATTTATGTACTGGCCTAAAATATACATTTATACAAATTTTCTACATTTTGTGTTTAAAAACAACTGTTTTGTATGAATGGCAAACTATTTAGAAACTTATTTAAAAGCAAACTGCAATAATAAAAACTTTCATAAATAAAATAAATAATCAAAGCTCACTTTAAATTATCTTTAATTGACTGGGTGGTGTATTATGTAATAATCATGATAATACATTAAAATTGCAAGAGGTTGACCTATGATCAAAGATACCCAAACAGCCACATTGGCATATTGAGGATAATTTTTTAAATATTTGGCTACAAACATTGCAAATGGTATTTGAAATAACATTCCTGAAAAAGCCCAAACTCTGAACATTTTCAAAGGCACAGAAACCAAATATTCGTGAAAGAATGCGGAAACTAAAAACACAGCAGTTGAAGCTTGAAACCTAGTAAATCCTTTTCTTAGTAATGGTTTATAAAGATGTCTTAAACACCATTTATGTACAGGTATATTCCAATTTTGCCAAAAGTATTGCACTGAGTCAGCATTCCTAAAATAAAAACATTCAAATTTTTCTTAAATTGTATTTAGAAGATTTTATTTTTAAATTTACCACCAATCCAGATAAAACTTTCTATCACCAAAGCGCATTATTTCTGCTACAAAGTTCAATGTAGAGTGGAAAAACCAATAAAAAAATATTAACCAAATAATATGATTAGGAATCTTGATAAGAAATAATTGAAATTAGTAATAATAATAGAAAATAAAAAAAAACATAATTACCGCTATTTTTAATAATCTTTCAAACATTTTCGGATAATTCATTTCTTTTAAAGGTAAAAAAGAATTATTAATTGTTGGGACAATCCATTGCTGAATTAATGCCAAAATAAGTTGACTTAAAAATAACTAATAAAAAAATAATTAATAATCAAGAAATTATTAATAAAAAATTGACTAAGTTGTAACAATACTAATTACCATTTCAATAAATCTCCTTAGCAAAAACCTTTTTCTAATCCGCTGAGATCTTGGAAAGTTAAGTTCATAGCATAGTGTGGGCACAAAAACAAAATAATACATATTTGATATTGATAAATTATCCGGAAATGAAACATGATTATCTTCAGAGATAGTTTCGCCTGATATGTTGGTTTTTTCTAATTTTGAAAAATCTTTTGAATTCAATTGGTTTGAACTGAAAGAGCGTTGTCGTTTTAGATATTTGAAATAAGATCCACCATTGTAGCGATATTTAGCTCTAAAATCGATTCTTAACCAATAATTGACCATATGATATGAAATTAGCTTTAAAAATAGGATGCTAACTTGACCTAAAGCAATTGAAGATGCAACTGGATGACATTTGACGTTGAAGACCACATAAGGCGGAATAAGTATAAGTGCTAAAAGATTAAGAAGAACAAGGGAATTGCAAAGTATTTGGTTGACACCGTTAGCTAGTAAGAAACGTTCAATAGCAAAAGAGATGAGAATGAAGAGGTTGAGAGAGAAGACGATCTGAATAGAAGTGATAACTGTTGCATCTTTGAGAAAAGCTAGCCAAGAAACAGGGTCGACAAGTATTCCGTATTTGAGCACATTTTCCAAAGCAACCCTGGCGTTGGAGAGAATCTGAAAGGAGTTAGCAAAAGTGGTGGCAGAAGAACATAGTTACCAGAAGAATGAAGCACAAGTTGAGCAGACCCCTGTAATTGGTGTAGTTGCTGGAAGAAGAGAGCAAAGAGTCCCTTAAAACGTGACATCTGCAATGCGAATTAAAGTGATTATAGTTGCTGTTGTAGACAGCCGAATGGAAAACGGATTACTAACGGATTATCTGGATCTGCGGCTTTGAAGCGGTTTTCTCGAGCGGTTTCATCGTCCACTCGCCCAACCGATTGAGCCCGTCTTCGTCTTAATCCATCCTTGTCTAACTGTTTGCTACTAGTAGGCTTGTTTTTCGGTTTTTTTGGCGAACTAATGGACGAACTATCTGCATTTTTCTTAGAAGTCATGTTTCAACTGGAAAAAAAAAGCTTAAGAAAGTGACAACATGAAATGCAGTCGACAAGTGCTGGATTGTCGTTTGGCAAAAATGTAACAAACTCACTTGTTAGACGAATTAAGAAAAAACAGCAATGAATAAGAGAATATATATTTGCACGGTGATTGCCTGGAAAATGAATGCGTTGAATGGCGTTCAAGATTGGTAAGCTTAAATTCCCACAGCCAATCTGCTGTTCTGGACGTGGCTAAACAATCTTCATCAGCTGCATCTAAACACACAAGTCCAACAGTCTGGCTCCACAGGAACAACTGTCGATAGTCAGATTAATTTCTTTAATTCACTTTACTTCAACTTTTAAAATATTTAATCAACTTGCTTGCATTCAACTTGCTCACTTCAACTAGCTCACTTTCAACTAGTTCGTTTTTCACTTGTCAGCTTTCAACTTGTAGTTAACCAACTCAATCTAACTAGTTGTTTTCAAATAGCTCATATTCAATAGCTCGTATTCAATAGCTCGTATTCAATAGCTCATATCCAAACAGCTTAGATCCAAATACTAAACTTGCTTTAACTCACTTTGGCTTCTTCAGCTCCGTTTCCAAGTCCAAACCTCGATTTCTTTTCTTAATCCCTTGATCTCCTACTAATCCTAACCTTTGCTTCTCTTCACTACTAACTCTGGACAAGTCAACCTGTCAACAGATAAATACTTGCCGATAGCAAATGCAACAGCACTTTGTTCGCTACTATTGCGGCTAATTGCGTTTCATATTCAGCTGATCACTGCCCAGCTAGCTGATTGCCCTTCACCAACAGTTAATCAGACTCTTCTTATCGTCGACACTTTTCAATTATATTTTGAATGTCATTTCATCGTAAACATTAGAGTATTATTATCACCAGCTGTTAAGACACACTCACTCTTTTTCAATCATCTCTTTCAAATTTGGTCACGGCCAAACTCACTACTTTTACACGTTTGTTTGTTTCAAAAGGAAAATTCAACTTTAAAAACAAACACTACTATAATATTTACAATTATTCTCACTAATCACAAACACACTCCTCTTACTCTGTAATCAATGTCAAGATTAAGAAATTTAATAATTAACTGTGCGTCTGTCAAGCGCTATTTTTGAATTTTAAATACAAAAAAAGCAAAAAAAAATGCACAAATACATATTACATTATTAATTCTAAATGTTTTAGGATTCTAAAAGTCTTCACATTCTATATATTTATTTCTATTAAAAAACTTTACAATTAATTTTATAATATTCAATCGCCAGCATATTACATAATTATCCCTCCTCCGCTGTACTCTACTCTCTGATGTGGTTCTAAAAGATCAAGCCAGTCTGATGGATAAGTGGGAAGCAAGCCCATTGATTGACATTTATACAACGCTAAAGCCAAACAAGCCATATTTCCTAACAAATAAACAAATTTTTGCAAGTAATGTTGGTCACCTTCAATTATCTTAAAAGCTGCAAAAATTAGAAATAAATTTAAATTGTTTCATAAAAAAGTTCAAATTTTTTTTCATATTTACTTGAACTCATTGAAAATATTGCTTTAATCGGCCTTAAAAATAACATTCCGACCATCATAATTGGAAAAATAGAAATTGAATTGCCAGCCATGTACATAATAAACAAATTCATTGGAACTTGTCTTAATGGTCCAAGTGCTACATCCCATGATTTCTAATTAATAACAATAATAATAAAACTTTCTTTTTTTAAATCATTTATTATTTACTTTGACTAATAAATTTTGATCGACTTTTTGACTTGTTTCATTCGAAAATTGACTGTAACTTGAATATCCAGGTGGACTAGTTAAATCACATTTTTCAAATCTAAACGAAAGGGTTTTACCAAATTATTTTTAAAATCTTAATATAACTTACTTTGTATTAAAATTTAAATCATACGGGTGTTTCTTTAAAGCTCTATTATATTTATACATATTTAAACTAATTACTTTTATTAATTTACAAATTAGGTTCAAGTATTATTTTTGCAAATGAATATTTATTTTTTTCTCCAAATATGTTGCTATATTATATAAAAGCGCGTTTTTTTGAAAAATTAGAAAGTAGACTTGCACTAAATGAATTAAAAATATTTAACAATATTTTACAAATTAACAATAATTAAATTACTTCCGTGTTCTAAATACATTTTTAAAAAGTGTTTATACGTTTAAATTAATTCTTTAATTATTAACGTTTGACTAGTCTCTAATTAGTATCATTATAATTCATCAAAAATCAGAAAAACAACTTTTTTAAATATAATTTTTACATAAATTTGTCTCAAATCATTCAATTTAATTTTCTTAAAACATTCTTAAATAAATTCTAAAAAAAATTTTCCAACCTTTTTTTAATTTAAACATGGTAAATTTTTATTTTGAAACCATATAAAACAAAATGTGGCCGTATAAAAAAAAGATAATGATGCCAAAATTCCATAAAACTATTATAAAATTAATTAACAAAATAAAAAAGATGAAAGAAAAATACTTACAACCAAAATTTTTGTTAACAAATTATACCAAAAATTAGGACAAAATGTAATCCATACAACTATACTACAAACTGAATAAAGCAAACTTGAAATCGATTCTACAACTAAAAACTAAAATTTTTTTAGTTATTAAAAATAAAATTTTTTGAGTGAAAACTTACTAAAAAAGGCAGAATCAAAGGCTGGAAAAATAAGTGCAATCGTTTGAAACAATAAGAAGTAATTGCAAACACAGTATAGATAAAAGTTATTAACGTTAAATAAGAAAAAAATGTGTAGCAAATTGGATGTAAAAGTTTACATGGTTGCAAAAAATTAATTAAACTGTGACAAAGAAAACAAATTATCTTGAAAAAAGATTATTACTTAGAAAATTTAATTTGGGACATGTGTTTAAATTTTAAAAAAAAGATTTGCTAACCGATTGAGAAATACGAATCAATCCATGCTTCGTCGTCACGAACTTATAGTTTAAATAAGCTTTTCTGCAGCATCTTGCATTAATTATGTTCATTGATAAAAGGTCTGAATGTAAAGGAAAAAAGCTTTTACACTTAAAACTCATTTTTATTAAACAACAATTAAGTTAACAGATTGAAAAAAAAATTTGCACTTAATATATTTATTTAAATGTCCTTTTTTTGGCTTTTGTTTATTTAAGTTTTTGAAAAAATTTGCTTAACTTATGCCAAATTTTAACTTTTAAACCATAACTTTTAAAAATATCTTAAGGCAAAAATTAATGTATAAAAACATAATTTCAATTTTCTTAAATGTTTAAAAAACAAAAAACAGACTTTAAATAAATAGATATACAAATAAAAAAAACTTTTAAATTTAGTTAGTTAACCATTGTTCAGGTGGTCTTGGTATTTCCAACTTAACAGCCTGCTCCGCATCATTAATAAGAAAAGAAGGTGGTAACGTTATATTAAAATCAAGTCTTTTAATTGCTTTCTTTGCTAATTTCTCAAACGCATTATGTAAGTTTTCAGTAGTTTTCGGCATTTTAATTATTTGAACAAATGGTTTTCCATTAATCAAAAATTCGACTTTTGCTTTGAATTTTCCAGATTGACTTTCGTCTATAATTGAATATATTGGTTTTTTACATCTGGTTTTTAAGCAATAGACTTCTAACATTGTTTTATAATATTCAGCAGATTGAGATTCAACTAAATCATTTGATTCATTTTTAGTATCTAATTTATGTAAATTCTGTTTTAAAACTGGATAAACTTGATCTTTATTTATATTTGGAAAATGGAGCTTCAATTCTTCTTTAACTTCATTTAATAAAGCTTCTTTAACTACTGTACAAACTTTTTTATTTTCTTTTATAACTTCATTAGTTTCTTTAAAATTATTTTTCGATTCTTTTACATTGATATCTAATCCTTTAAAACCATTTTTCAATTCTTTTGGAAATATTTGTAAATCCTTTGAAAAATTCTTGTATTTGTCTATTCCGTTTTTCTCTACTTTAAAATTAGACTTTTTATCAGGGAATTTTATTTTCAAGTTATTTAAATCAAAATTGTTTTTTGAATCAATTTGCTCCCAATAATTTATCCTTTTTTTAGATAGATGCATTTGATTTTTAACTTTTGGCAAATCACAATTGAATTTCGGATCCAGAGCATGATTATCTATATTTTTTCCTTGACTTATGTTTAAAAGGAAATTTGATGGAATTTCAAAAACTTTTTTTTTTTTACAATTTCTCGCAATTCCATTGTCAAACTCTGTATCAAAAATCACGGTTAACATTGTATGTGCCAAACGAGGTTCATTGTTTTTTTTTCCAATTACAAATCCTTTTTGACCTAATGGTACTAAATAACTATTTTTAATATTAACAACTCTATCATAAATATTAAATTCATGATCATTTTGAGGACACAAATTTAGCGCCTTATCACATGGAACAAAAACTTCGTTTATTTTAAATGTTTTAGTTGAACTAACTGGATCATTACCAAATACATTCCAATATTCAACTACATCTTCAATCGCTTTAATAATATTAGAGTCTAATGCAAAATCCTCTAAATTTTTTTGTTTTTCTATAAAACCAAAGCTATCAATCCAGTCTTTTAATTCCTTTAATATGAGTTCAGCATTATCAAAAGGTATTAATTGATATAAATCAAATTTACTAGTTTCATTTCGATTATATTCATTTGAAATTATATCAAATATAAATGGATATCTTTTTTTATATTCTTCAATTATTTGAGGCACTTTATTAGAAAAAAACCACATCCCATTTTTAAAACGTGAATAATCAACAACCTCCTGTTTTAAATAATTAGTTTTTAAATTAAGTCCAAGATTAATTTTTTGCCCTTCACTATTAAAACAAAAAAATTGTCCTAACAAAAATCTTAAACAATTTTCGGATAAATTTACTTTATAACATAATTCATGTAATGGTTGATACTCTAATTCAAAATATTCTTCTTCTCTACTTTTCAATTCGGATAAATCTGGTTCAAAGGAAGCAGTAAATTTAACCGTAATTTCATTTGTCTTCATATTCGAACTTATTATTTCTCCTTCATCGCCAAAAAATTCCGGATTTAAAAGAAAACATTTTGAGCCAATTTTATAAATATCATTGAAAGTTAAATTAGATTCATTTTCTTGTTCTTTTATTTTTATATCTTTTACCATAAGATTTGCAATACTATCAATTTCTTTGGTTGAATATTGTAAACTTTTAATAATTTTACCATCTTTATTCGGTGTATACAATTCACCTATTACGGGTAATATGGAAACTAAAACTGGACTAGTTTCAAATAATATTCCTCGTTTATTTCTATAATAATTAATAAGATTGCCAATTTTTTTTTCAGAATGACTTACAGATAAAGGATCATGTTTTCTTTTTGCAACAATTTCACCTTTTTCTTTTTTTTTTAAAAAATAGATATAATCATCTCCGTAAACTTCTACTAATTTGCCAATTTTTAGATATGGCCAATCAAAATATATTTTTTTACCAATCAATTCATTCCAATTATTTTTAAATTTTTTGTCTTTAAGATAAATAACAAGACTATCATTTCTTGTCGGTAGATAAAAAACTCTTAAACTTAATTTTTGTAAACAATACTCAAATTGAATAAAATCAAAACTGGGAAAAAAATTATATAAAGGTTGAATTTTAAGAGTTTTTGCTAGACCTTTTTTCCAATTAGGAAGATTTACCCAAAATTGATTATGATTAACATAATCACATTTTGCTTTATTTTCCACTATATCATTAAAAAATTCTGGCATTATTGATTTAAAAGGTTCTAACACTTTTTCACTATATGTATATAAAATATGAGGTTGAATAGAATTTAATTTTTTCTCTTCATTAGTCAATTGATTGTTGACTTTTGCACATAAATTTTTTATAATTTTTTCCTCTAAAAAAGGTAATAAAACAACGCCTTCCCAATCGTTCTTTTTATTATTTAAATCAATTTGTACATCATCTGGAAAAAAAGGCTTTAAAATCTTTTCAGTTTCCAGAAGATTTTGGAATGGTTTAGGAAGAAATTTCATTGATTCTTTAGGTAAAATAGTAAATAATTGTTCAAAAGGCGAATATGGTTCATCAGGTTCAAATGTTATTATCTCATTATCTAAATAATTTAGATCAGAAACAAATAAATTATAATGTTCAGGATAGTACCATTTCCATGATTGACAGCCATTAAAATAATAATACAAATTCCATTGTAATGTTTTAATGTAATCATGTGTAATTTTTTTAAAACGATTTCTATTTTCAGGACTTAAGTCCATTTTAGTTTTATAATAATTTAATTTATATTGATGAAATTTTTCTAAAGATTGAGGAAAATTATTGATCAATTCAAATATTGTTTGAGTAATAGTTTTCTTTTTTTCAATAATATGATTAATTATATTTTTGTCTTTACTTTCTTTTAATTCAGACATAAAATTTATATAGTCAAGTTCTTGTAACTTGTTAAAAAAAAGTTTTAACTTAGATATGTTAATTTTTCCTTTTTCATTTACATATCCACCAATTTTTCCAAAATTTTCTTTATAAACTAAGAAAAGTAAATCAAATCCATATTTAGAAATATCAAATCCAGGTAGATTAGGAATAAAATCGTTTCCTATTAAAATGGTCAAAAAAATCCAGTCATCAATGACATTTTCTAAGTCGTAAATGTGTGGATAATGATTTTTAACAAAAGAAAACTCTAAATTTATATAATCACGAAGAATGCTTAAATGAAACAAGTAAAAATTTATGTTTTGAGGTTTATTTTTAGATGAATTTTTTGAAAATTTTGAAGGTAAAAATGTGACTTCTTCTCTTAAAATTGAGAAAAATGGTTCATGAGTACTTAATCCTAATATAAACAAATCTGCATCCAAACCATACATGCAATGTTTAGTGTATGGGTCGTAATCTTTTTGTGCTTTTTGAAATCTAATAAAATCCATTATTTTATGTTCACCTTCTCCGGGTGTTTGATGGCCGGACAAATAAACCTTAATATTTTTCCAATGTAAATCAGTTGAAATCTTTTTCACAACAAAATAATTTAATTGCTTTTGTAATTTATCCATAAAATCAGTTCCAGGTGAAATGCTATTTGAGTCAAAGCCGGAAGTTTCAGGCAATTGAATACCTTGTTTTTGAGCAGTTTCTTCCTTTTCTTTCATATCTTTAATGCTTCTGAAACGACGAGCTCTTTGGTGATTCATTTTGGCACGAGGGGCAACTCCATCAACAGCAATAAATAATATTTTTTTTGGTTTAATTAAATTAAAAACATATTCGATATAAAAAAATATATCAAGAAAAATATCTTTCTCTTTAATTCTAAATTTAACGTCATATTCATCTGGATGAGAACAATTGTGGATAATTCCATTTAAGTCTAAGTATAAATTATCATAATCTGGATTCTAAATTTAAATTTTATAAAATTTTTATTCATTGAAAAAAAAAAATTCTTACCCGCCAATCATGAAGAGGTTCTATTAAACTTGGGTAACGTTCAGTTAACCATCTGAAAAATTTTGGAACTCCCATTGTTTTGCAAAAAAAAACAATATTTAATTTAAATACTTAAAAAAATAAAATATCTTAATAAAGTCTTTTAATATTAAATTGAAATGGTAAAACTGTATTATCATTGAAATAATATTTAAAATTGTTTTTTATAACAGATTTTCGTGAAAATAGCAGTCTTTGTTGATAACTTGTAAATAAAAACAACTTGTTACATCTAATTACAATTTTTTTATTTCTATTATTACAATTAAAAATTTACTTGGTCGGTTTGTTATAAGTTGCTTAAATATAATTATTATTAATTATTTATTTTCTTATTTTTAATCACTAAAATTAAATATGCTTTTCAATTATTTTCTTATTTTAAATTAAAATAGTTCTCTTTATATATTATTTAACATATAACATTTAAAACAATTATTGAGTATTTTAATATTTTCAAATATAAATTATTTAAAAGAAATTCAATAAAAATAAATTAATATTATCAAAAAATAAATTTAATAACGAACCTTATAAAAACTAAATAAAATATTGTGTGTTAGTTTTTGATTTTTTAGATAGTTTTTATTTAATGAATTAATTTTTATAAAATACCTATTTAAATACTACATAATTTTTTTTTTAGACATCAAGTTAATAATAAAAAAAAAACAATTTTATGTTTACTTATTATCTATTAAAGCTAGATAGTATTCTAATCTTTTTTATTTTACTTTTTTATTTATTTAACAATTGTATCATTTAGAGAAATTAACTTAGTAAATACATCATTAAAAAAAAAAATTATATTTTAAAATTCTATAAATTATTAAAATTTTATCAAAAAAACTTTAATATTTAAATTTCGATTAAATTTTTTCAAATCTCAAATTCGTAAATTTAAAATTTATGAACTTAAATTTGCCGCTTAGTATATTTTTTTTTTAGATAAAATAATTTATATTATAAATATTTTATTTACAGTAATATTAAAAACAAAAAAATTTAATTATAATTGATTTATTTTTTTTTTTTTTTTGATTAAATATTAAAATAATTAAATTTTTTGGCTTATAAATAAAATTCTTATAAATTATGTCAATTATAAATTAAATTTTAAAAATTTTAAGATGATTTTTACACAAAAAATATTTACTGTTCGAAGTAAAATAATACATACTATTAATAAAAGTTTCAAAAAAATTAGGCAAGTTTATAATATTTTAAAATTAAATAATATTTATTTTTAATTAATTTTAGTGAAAATTCAAATTTATCAAAAAATGTTCGTTTTAATTACATGAGAAAAAATCCTAAAAAAGGATTTATTATATTATCTTTTTGTTTAGTTACACCTAAAATAGATTTATCTGTCTTTGATTCAAAAAACAAAAATTTAACTAAACAAGAACAACAAATTGTAAACAGTACTGGAAATATAGAAAAGAAGATTCTTTTTTGGAAAATATTATGGAAATTAATTAAACCATATTTAATTTTTTTAATCGTTTCGATTATGGTCAGTATGCTATTAAGTTAATAAATCATAAGAAATTATAAAAAAAAATTTTTAGGGGTCGGTGGCAATAGCTTTTTTGAATGTAAAAATTCCATTATATTTAGGATCATTAACAAATGTGCTTTCAAATTTTATAACGGAATCTTTTAATTCGGAGCAATTTTTTAAAAGTGTTAAAAGTCCTGCTTTACGTTTACTTACTTATTATTGTTTACAAGTAAGAAAAGTAAATTTTTTTTTTATTATTAATTTTCTGATTCAAAGCATTTTAAAAGGCTTTATTTACATCTATAACTATTGCCTCGCTTTCGATTCTAGGAGAGCGAATGGCAGCTGATTTGAGAATTCAAGTATTTGATTCGGTCATGCAGCAAGATATTGAATTCTTTGATAGAAATAAAACAGGGGAAATTATTAATCGTATTATTACTGATATTCAAGAATTCAAGTCTTCTTTTAAAATATTTATATCTCAATGTCTAAGAAGTACAACACAAGTTCTCGGTTGTGCTATATCTTTGTATATAATTTCTCCTAAATTAAGTTTATTCTTAATAATACTTGTTCCAAGTATTGTTTTTGTAGGCTTTTTTTTGGGAATTTATTTAAGAGAGATTTCTAGGCTTTGCCAACAACAATCTGCGATATGTGGTTCTATTGCTAATGAAGCTATTTCTTGTATAAGAACTGTTAAAGCGTCTGGAATGGAAGATTTTGAAAGTGAATTGTTTAAAAATGAAATTTTTAAAAATGCAGCCTTAAATCAACAACTAGGGATTGGAATCTCTATTTTCCAAGGTTTGACTAATTTAGCACTTAATGGCATAATTCTATCATGTTTATTAGTTGGAGGTCATCTAATGTCAAATCAAGAAATTTCAGCAGGAAATTTAATGTCTTTTTTAGTGGCAGCACAAACTATTCAAAAATCTTTAGCAAACTTATCTCTAATGTTTGGTCAATATGTTAAATTTAATAGTAGTGGAATAAGAATATTTGAATATTTAGAAATGGCTCCTTTGATTGTTTCTACTAATTTTTTAAAATTGAATTCTTTAATTGGAGACGTGCAATTCAAAAATGTTCGGTTTGCTTATCCTACAAGAAAGGAACATTTAATTTTTAATAATTTGAATTTAAAATTACAAGCGGGTAAAATAACAGCTATTTGTGGTGAATCTGGTTCAGGTAAATCTACTTTAGCTCAATTATTAGAACGATTTTATGATTTAAACGATGGTTTAATATCTATTGACGGAAAGGATTTAAAAGAGTTAGATTTAAAATGGCTTAGGACAAAAGCGATCGGTTATATTAATCAAGAACCAACTTTATTTGCTACCACTATTATAGAAAATATTCGATATGCTAATCCCACAGCTTCTGATGAACAAGTTTTTGAAGCTGCAAAAATTGCAAATGCTGACGAGTTTATTAAAAAATTTCCTAATGGTTACCAAACTATTGTTGGAGAAAGAGGAGTAACTATTTCAGGTGGTCAGAAACAAAGAATTGCTATTGCAAGAGCCATTTTAAAAAATCCAACTATTTTGATTTTAGATGAAGCGACAAGTGCTTTAGATGTTGAATCTGAAATAATTATAACAGAAGCTTTAGAAAAATTAATGAAAGGAAGAACAGTTCTTGTAATAGCTCATCGTTTAAGTACAATTAAAAAAGCAGATGTGATTGCTGTAATTTCAGGAGGTAAAGTGGCAGAATTAGGCAGTCATGAAGATCTAGTAAGAAAAAAAGGTTTATATTGGAATTTTATTAATAAACAACAAACTAATTAAATAATATTTTTTAATTTATATATTAGATAATTTTTATAATCAATTATTAAATTTTTGTGTTTTATATGTTTTTTATTAGTTTGATTTATTTGTTAAAAACATAAATTATTTATGGCAGTTTAATTTAATAAAAGTTACATATAATTGTAAATTTAAAAAGAAAAATTGTTTTGTTAAACCTAAATGTTCAATATAAAATTTAAATAAATTTTGATAATGTTATTCAGGTTATTTTGTGTAATTTGTTTATTTAGTTACAAAAAAAAGAAATTTATACAAAAAAAAAATTTTATTGTAAATATAAGAATTAACAAAATTTAATAATATAAATATCAAAAATATTTAAAATGCTAATTTTTCTATATTATATCTTTAATTATTAAGTTTTAATATCTAATTTCTAATCATTTTAAATTGTTTCTAAATAAAGACAAATTTAAGTTAGCTAAATGTCATATTTTAGTCGGCTATTTTACAAATTATGAAAACTAAACTATTCAAAGGAAATGGGCGTTTCATGCGGAAATGTAATTTGAAATTGCACTTTTTAGCTTGCGTTCACAATTGCAGGCAGTAGTTTAATTAATTTGAATGGTCTTGCAATGTAAAGCTTGTCAAGATGAATGTTAGAGAATTTATAGTCTTGTGTTTAATTCACTTGATTCATATGTCTTGCCATAACAATTATCATTATTATCACTATCATCTTTTACATCATCATCAATATTGAAAAATTCTTATGTCCACAAATGTAACACAAAAACATAACAATTTTGTGTTTTTGATTAAACCAAAGTATTTCCGGTAAACCTAATTTTTATAAAAACCATTATTATCATTTTTGTATTTTTATTTTATTTTCATACACTACATATATATATATTTTTTTATCGATGGTACAAATATTCTTTTAGTTTTAAAATTTTAATTTATTTTATTACTTTTTATCTTCAATCGAACACAAACCTGTACAATAGAAAATTAAATGTTTATTTTTATTTTTTATTAAAGCAAAGTATTTTATAAAAATTAGTATAATTTGTTAAATTTATGCATAATAAAAAACTATCAAAAAAACATTAATCAATAAAACTGATCATCTGTTAAATTTTTATATTTTATATTAACTAATGCAATTTTGTTTAATCTAATTTTAAATATTGAAATCAAAATTTTAAAATTTATAAATGGTTTATATTAAACGGTAATATATTAAAATATATTAAGTATATACAAAACTTAAAAGTTAAAAATTAATTAATAATATTAAATTTAAACCTTATCATTAACATTTAACTTAGAATAAAAGTATAATGTATAACGTTTCAAATGAAATAAATACGCTATAAAATTTGTTTTAATTTTCAATTATAAATTTGTTAACATTTTTATAATTATGATGTTTTAAATGTTTTTTAATTTAGATTTATTTTAAACAAAAAAAATGACATTAATAATATTATATAAAATTAACATTGTGTCAAATTTGATTTTTTGTTAATCAAATTACATAAATTAATGTTGATTTTAATTTTGATTATAATTATCATAAACTAAATGCTTATTAAAAAATTTTTCTTTTTTTTCATTTTATTTGATACAATTATTTATATAAGTTGTTATAATTTAATAATAAAAATTACCTTTATAAATCAATAATTTTTTTTATAACTCAGTTATTATAATAAATTATCAATAATTAAAAAAAATCAAAATTTTTTTTTTAATTTTTTTATTTATATCAAACTTTATTTTAAATGTATTTTGATTTTTTCTTTTGTTTTTTTTTCATATTATACAAAATTTTTAAAACTAAATTTTTTTTTTTTAATTTTATAATTTGAATATAATATTGTTAACATGAAATTTAAACTAATTGACAGTTTAAAATATAAAATAGCTTTTATTAATTTTTTAGTTTTTTTTATTTTAAAATATCAAATTTATTTTTTATTATTAATAACTTTATTATGTTGTTATTCAATAAATTTTAAATATAAATTAATTAACAAAAAATGTTAATAAATTAATAGCGTTATTACTAAGCTTAAAGTTTAGAAAAGAGACTCAAGAGAATAAAGCGGAAAAATACTATATAGTTAAAGCTTCAAAAAAACTTACTTAACTAATAGTATCAAAGGAGCTAAAATGCGCAAGTAGCTTATAAGTAATATAAGTTAATAATGACTGATGTTGTAAAAAGATATATTATAACTTAAACACGTCCCTCAAGAGTGCATTGTAAATTTAATATTAAATTTTGAGTATCAAGTCTGTTAGTTCTAGTAATTAAAATTATCTTAATAACTCAAAATAATATTAAATTAACTCAATGAGGTTAAATTAATTATTTTATTCGTCAGAAATATTGTTATTATATTAGAATAACAATTTATATTTAGTGAATTTTCATAAATACTAACCTGTGTAATGTTTAATTTTGATGTTTTTTTTTAATGTTTGGAATCTTGTTTACATGAATTTAAATTCAAAGTTGTAATATTAATTTTTTTTTTTAAGTAATAAAATTTTTGATTTTTGACATTTAATATTTTAGGTAAAAACTTATTATTTTGCACGTAAATAATATTTAGAAAAAAGAATATATAACTTTATAGAAACTATTTTGTTTACAACTAATTAAAAATAATCAAAGAATATTTATAAATTTTAAAACCAAAATTTTAAAATTGTAAAAATAATAATTAATTTAAATTAAAATATCATATATCAATTTTTCTATATTAAAATATTAAATTAAATATGCTTAATTTAATTAAGTTAAATTTTGAAGGAAAATTAATAAATTTATAAATTTTTATTTATACAATAGCAATAAATTGATTTAATAAACTACTATTTTTTAAATTTTATTGGATATATCATAATTATTATTTTAAAACAATATTTAATATAAAAATATTTTTATATTTTGCATTATATTAATTTATAATAAACGCAAAAAGTTTTGTTATTATTATATTGTTAATATAATTAAATTTGTTATTAAATTATATAAGATTTTTTTATATAAAAATTTTTTTTAAGATAAAAAGTAAAATTTTATTATTTCAAAATTAATATATATTACTATTAATATATTTTAAAAATGCAAAAAAAAATTTAAATAAAAAAAATTGATTTTAATAAACAAATCAATTTAAACTTTTTAACTAAAACTGTTTAATTTATTTGAAACTAAATTTTGAAAAAAATTATATAAATTTAAATATATTTTATAACAATTTTTTATTCTTAAAAATTTTTTTATTTTATTAAATTATTAAAATTTATGAAATATTTTAAATTAACTATACTAACTTGAATATAATAAATTAAACATTATTAAGATTAAATTTTAAGTTATTATTTAAGTTAAATTAGTTTAAGTTTATTACAATTTATATGATTGTAAAATATACCAATAATTTAAAATAAATTATTTATAAAATTTTGAATTGAATATTAATTTTAAAAAAAAAAACAGAAAAAAATGTTATAATTTAATTATAAAAACAATATATTATAATTAAATTTTTTTGTGATATTTTTTTTTAAATTGTAACATACATAATAAAAAAAAACTATTTAATTTATCTTATGTTTATTTTTTTGTTAAGTCTAATTAGTAATAAAATTACTTTTTAATTTTTTTATAAATGATATAAATATTGATAATTAAACATCTAATTTTATTAGTGTTAATGTACATATTCTACAATTTATATTTAAGAATGAAATTATTTTATTAATTTTAACTAATTACTTTTCATATTAAGTAAAAAAGTATAAATAAAAATAAATTTTTATTTCAAAAATATAAAAATATTTTAAAAATAAATATAAACAAACTATTTTTCATAAATTTACTAAAAAAAGTACAATTATTTGATTTATTCATAAGTAAAATAAAAAAATTGTACTTAGTTTTTAAGTATGAAAGTGTTAAATAGATATAACTTGTCAAATTTAACAAAATATGTTTTGTTTTAAAAAGATTTTTGTAATAAATTTAAAAAATACTAATAAAAAGTAATTAGTATAGCTTTGTGCGCACAAAAGCTCATTATAATTAAGAATGTAACTGTTTAGTTTTAAGTGCTAACAAGTTTATTAACATAAAGTTACAAAAAAAACTTTTTTTTTTAATTTTTTTATAAATTAATTAATAAATTAATTTTTTTTTATTTAATAAATTATTTAGATTATATTTAAATTATTATTAACATATATTATAATGACAAATATAATTAAATAACATTATTTTTGAATTTTATATATTTTTATATATTTGAATATATATTTTTTATAAAATTTATAATTATTCAAAATAAATAAATAAAATATAATTATCTAATAAATGAATTATAAAAAAATCAAATATAAAACAAAATAAATCAAGAAAAATAAATCTAAAATAAATACAATTTGTTTGTTGATAAAAGGAATGGTTGAATAAGTAAATAATTTGTAATAAACAAAGAATTGATCCGGAAACTATATGTAGTTAAAGATAGAAAAGAAGTGAAGCAAATCCTAATGAGTGCGACCAAAACGAATTGGCTTAAATATGCATGGCTTTTAATGTTTTGTAAATTGATTTCAAAAAATAAAAACATTGATTTATTTGTTAAATGTCTGGCAACTGATTCAATGTTTGGATAAATGTATTTAAGACAAATCCAGTTAAGTGATTTGTGGTTTAAAGAAACATGCAAACATACGATTAACAATGAACAAATTAAGAACTAGTGGTAAGAAACCTAGTTACAATATTCTATTAAATCAAATTTTAATTTTCAAATAGTATGCAAATTATATTCTTAAAATAATTGCTCAAAAAACAATTAATTTTTATGCATTCAATGAGCAAACGAATAAAAATGAAAAAGGCATTTTAAGTAGTTAAATTTATGTGTTATAATTAATTGTGACAAATTGCTAACAAATTTCACGGAAAATGACAAAACACATTTTAAACTAAATAGGATTGTTTTAAGCACACGTTTTAAATGATCTGCTTGGCCGGACAAACTGGTCACAGATGTGATGATGAATACTAGAATCTGTTGCCGATTTTTCATCTTGTTTAGTCACACCCCTCAAAATAAAAATAATTGTTATAGTCCGCTTAACAGACACTACATGGGCAAATTCTTTACAGAACTAGCCCTTTTATCACATTTAACTAAAAAATGCTTTTTCACAAATTGTAACCGTGAATAAAATTAAAATAAAAAAACGAGTGGTTAAAATGACATAAAAACAAAGTGGAAATAATGTTACAAACAAATTAAAGCAAGTGGTGCAAAAGTTTGCAAATAAAAATAATTTAAAATAAAATTTAATATAATGATTTAAATTTTTTAAAACAAAATTTAAAACAAGACGGGAAAAAAATAACATAAAGAAAATCTATAAAAAAAAATGTGGATAAAAATAGCTAAAGATTAAGAAAAAAAAACTAATTTTACAATAGTTTCACATAAATGATGATAATAAATCTGAAACAATGTAATAAAACATGCAAATGAAATGAGTTTAATAAAATGATAGAAAAGCGGTTTTATTGTAAACAAATGTGCATTTACAAAAGACAAATGAAATTGCGACCAGCAAATAAATCAAAAGTCACCGGAAGTCTTAACTTTAACTAAAAGGGGCGTCATTGTAACTGTGTCAGGTCAAAAACAGGCAATACAAAATGATCACATGTCTATTATAAATGATGAATTTGTCGATCAGTTGTTTTTTTCATGTTCAAACAAGTCTAGTCTATTTAGACATTTTTATCTATTACAATATATTGTCATACTTTTCCATCATTGCTTTTCATTACTCAGTTGACCGTGCATTTTTTTTTCTTTGTTATTTTACTTTTGATTACTTTGCACATCAAACGGACTAAAATAAAAAAAAATTATTGATTGTTTTTCAATATGTTTTTCATAAATGCTTTACAAAAATGGATGCAAACAAACAAGATTGAATTGAGAAAATAAGCGTTTGTTTTCAACAATTAATCAATTAAAAATTATTAAAGTAAACATTTGATTAAATAAATATTCTTATTTTTTAATCATTATTTTTGTTTTATTTAAGTTACTTAAAAGGTATATATATTGTAAGAGAAATTTGTAAAAAATTTAAATGTAAATAATAGATGCCATTAATTATATAATAAATGCAAATTTTAAACTTTTTATTTATAATTAAATAATTAGTGATTTTTAATTATTAAATAAATATTCATAAATAAAAAAAAAATATAATAAAAATAAAAAAATATTTGACATAACAACTAATAAGAAAGTAAAGATAATCTAAAAAAAACTAATAATAAAGCCATTGAACCATCTAAAACAAAAAAAACAAAAGGAAACTAAAGATACAGTCCACTGAATATTTTTCTTATTCACAGCCACTTGTTTTTAATATGAATTTCTTTATGATTGCGATTATGTTTACTATTATGGTTATGATTATGATTATGTTTATGTATTTTTTCAGTTTAAACAATACTTTTCATTTGAGACCTTTGCACCCAGATCTCAAGGTCATTTTTTATTTGTTAAGCTCATTTACATCAACTGTATTTAAGTGTGAACCAACGTATCTCTTTATTTGTAAAAATAAACACCAGTTTCTTAATTTGCTTAAAGCAGCATTTTTGGTCAAATTTTACCTTGTTTTGTCACTATTTTATAGACGCTATTTATTCAAGCATTTAAGACTGCTGGCGATGTGTTTGTATTTTTGTTTTTTGAATTAAAATATTTAGTTTACTTTAAATCTTGAAACATTGTTTCACTTTTTTTATTAGCAAAAGTGTAAATTTTGTTGAAGTAGAATTTTTTAGTCGGAACTATTACATCCATTTTTATTGTCTTAAATGAATTTATTTTTTATTGGTTTTTCGCTTATTCGACTGAAAAATTTTTCTTATTTTTAGTTTGGTTTGTTTTTCGTTTTAATTCTAATTTGTTTTGTTTATTTGCCCTTTCCTTTTTTGTTATTCACCTGTTTTCCAACGTTATTTTAAACAAGGGTCTAGTGGCAAAAGTTAAATAAACAAGTGATGTTTTTATAAGCACTTCATTTGTTTGCTACGCTTGTTGGTCTTGATAAACACGTCGCATAATTATCATTAGCCATTGGTCACATTTCAATGCGTTTTGCTTTAACTTGGGCGGAGGATTTTTTCTTGCATGGTTGAAGATAAAAATGGCGCGAAAAACTAATTCAAAAAATAGTTCTGTTAACCACACTTATATTAACGCAATGCCCAACTATTTATTGTTCATTTGTTTTTAATAAATAGGTTAATTGGCTTATGTATTGTATTTTTAATTAAAAATTGATTTATTCAGTTCTCAAGTTGCAAGTTCGATTTAGTTTTTTTTTTATTCAATTTTATTTAAATGCAGGTGCACAAAATAAGAAACATGCATAGAAACAAATTAAATCAAATTAAAACAAATATTAGAAAGATAGGTCAAGAAACAGTTTGATCAAGACATAAAAATAAAATGCTTTAACTTTGTTTTTATTTGTGAATTCGAATTGAATTTTGGGACAAGAAATTTAGTAGGCTTAAAAATGTAAATATAAATTAAAGCGTATTATATTCTAATAAAAGCAAGAAATATTTACAAATTTTAGTTTTGATTTAAATTTATTTATATATTAACTTATAAATTTATATTTAGAATAGTTTGAAATATTCAAATACTACTTTTTGGTTTGTTATTGAATTAATAAATTGTATCTGGCACTAAGGTTTAGTTTTAATTTGATTAATGATAACTCAAAGTTTAAATATTGGCCAAGTATTAGTTAATCCATTAATGTATCTAATTAATGAATTTAAAAATTATTTCAAATTTTAGTATTTTGAAGATGTATGAAGATTTTTGCTAAACAGAGTTGAACAAGATGGCAGCACAATAGACATTAATTTATTACAGCTAAAATTGTTTAAATTAATTAAAATTTGGCCTATGTTAATCGTGATTGGCAATAAATATGTAAATAAGTCTGACAAATTTTTGAAAATAATTATAGAATGAATTTGATTTTTATGACTTAATAAATAGCTTGAACTAACTAATGAGTTATTAAAATCGAACTAAAAAGTGAATCAAAAAGTGAGACACGATAAAAAGCAAAAATAACATGATTTTGAATAAGTAAAATAAGTTGCATTTTAAATTTTAAAAAGTTTTTTTAATTTTGCTTATTTGTTGAATTTAACTGAAAACTTTATTTGTTTGGAAAATGGTAATGGCCAAATAACGTAAAGCTATAAGCATATTTGACGAAGGGAATTTAATTGAATATGGATAGAGAAACGACAAAACATACAAATAAAAAGACAAAGTGAAAAATAAAGATTTTATTTTAAGAGTAGGGCAATAAATGTAAACAAAACGAATGAAAAACAATATAGAAAGAGCTGGCAGTGTTGAAATAGAGCAGAATCAAGGTAAAAAAGAGTAAAAGATGAGCGAAGTAAACAATTGCGTCGAACTGCAAGCAGTGAAGGTGACTTTCAGGAGTTTAACAAGGCCAAATCAAAAAAGACTGAGCAGATATGATAAAAAACTAGAAGGAAGGTCAAACAAAGAAAAGGCCGATGAAAAGATGTAAAAAGATCATGGAATAGATGGAAAGCAATCAGGCCATAAGTAAACCGGCCATCAAAGCCGCTGATTGTATTCTAATTGCACTGCGCACACCGGCTCTACAACAAGGCATGTCTAAAGCGGAAGTCAAGCAAACCAATTTCCTTTGCGCATTCTCTTGTCCTCTTTTCATCCCTTTACCTATGATTTTTTAAATCATTTTTTAAATCATTTTTTAAATCATTTTTTAAATCATTTTTTTAATCATTCATTTCTCATCTTATGCTTCATTCGTCGCACTTCCTACTCTTTGTTTCTCTTCAGTTTAGCAATCTCTTAAATCCAACAATCATCTAATTGCTTGACATTCACCTTGATTTTCACTAATACAAAATCTTCTCACTTATAAGTACTTATCAGAAAACACAAATTCATAAAAAATTTGTGAAAACAAATTTGTGACAAATTATTTAAAATTGCACTTGATTTAAGACTGTTTATTAGATCAGATCACACTTGGTCAAATAACAGGTCAAGCTTTAAATATGTTTTGCATCATTTTAGCCTTGGGCTGTGACCAAAATAAAATGTTCAACAATACAATCATTATCAGCTCCCTTCATATTTAAGACATTTTAATACTATCTTAACATTAATCAAGCGACTATTTTAGCGACTTTTTTATTGGACAGCATCTTTTACAAATACAATCTATAGACTTCTATATGTCAAAAATTAATCAATACAAAAATGCTATTCAATAGTTAGCTTTTGCTTTTGGTGACTATATTGTGTTATAAATCAATTGCCATATTGAACTGACAATCAATATTTTGCTGTAGGTTACATCGATTTCTCTTTTTGTTTTTGTATATTTTTATGATTAAGATGTTGAATATGCTTGTTACTTAAATAATAAAAACTTTTTTTTATAATTTTTAAGATAACATGATTAAAAAATTGATTTAAATTAAATGCTAATTTTAGAACTGATTTTTTTTTTTTAAGATTATTTAACTTGTTGTGTAAGCATTATTAAAAAATCATTTGCTAATCTTAACAATTCGTAAGCCTATGTTTAAATGCCTATTTAGCAAATTTGTTTTTGTATTAAACATTTTTGTTACTATAATTGTTAGGTTAAGTATTTACTTGTTTATTTATTTAGCGTTCATTTCTTTATTAATTAAAATTAAACATTTTTTTTTAAAGTAACAAAATAAATTTAACTTGTAAAAATTCAATGTGGTATTTAGATAGTAATAGATTTTGAAAATAATATACGAGACAAGCTAGTTAAGAACATGTTAAAAAGTAATTAAAACATAGTAATTAAAATTTTGTTTATAAACATTATATAAAAAATATACTATTTTATTTGTAAATTGTTTGTTATTTTCTCTATATATGACATTTTATTGTACTTAATTAAATTAAATTTTTTTCTTTTTAAATATTTTGTTTAAAATTTGAAAAGTGTAAAAAAAATTTAAATTCAATCAAATAAAAAATAAATGTTTAATAAAAATAAATTTTTTATATAAAAGTTATGATAAAATTGGTCGAATTACAATTATAATTAAAATTTAGTTTGGTAGATTTAATTAATTTTATAATGTTTTTATTAAATTTTTTTTTTAATTTTTTTTATTTAATTATATTTAATTAAATTTAATTATATTTAATTAAATTTAATTATATTTAATTATATTAAATTATAAAAAAAAAAAAATCTAATACTATTTTTGTTTTAAATTTTTAATTTGTTATTAATGCAAAAAGTTTTTAAATTAATTTTAAAATTATAAAAGTATATATTTCAAATATTTTATATGATTGTTAAATATTATTAAAAAACACAATTTTTTTTTTAATCTTAATAAGTTTTTTTTTTATTTTTATTATATATTTATTTTTTTTTTTAAATGTAATTTTGTAACATTTTATTTAAAATATATTTTCAAGAACATATTTTATTAATTTTATTAACACAAATTTACTTTTGAATTTGAAAATAGAAAAAAAGAAGATAAAACTGGCCAGGTGAATATTTTAGATCTAAATTAATAATAAAATTATGTGCAGTCATAGGGTAATAAAAATTAGAATAATTTTTTTTTTTTTTTTTAAAAAGCCATTATCATTATTTTTCATTATTTTTAATCATTTTGAATAATATTCTTTTTTTTTTATTTTCAAGGTACGATTGAAAACTTTCATTTTTTATTTATGTAGTTTGTTAAATAATTATTAACAATATTTATTATTTTTTAACTTTTAATTTAAAAAATTTTATTTTTAGAGTATAATACTAGTAAAATAAAAATTATAATTAATATTTATTAAGAAAAAAAAATTCTTAAATTAACTTGTTAAAAATGTGAAAAAAGATTTTGTGTTAAAATACGTTTGAATGACAAAAATAATGTTATATAGATTATTTACTAGTAAAAATAGTTTAATTATGAGTTTAAATTTGTGTTTGCAATTAAAATTTTTATAATGTACCTACTTAAATTTTATCTATTAGATTTGTTTAAAAAGAAGTTAAAAGCTTTATAAAAAATGTTATGAATTAGTTTAATTTACGTTGATTTTTTAAAATTTTAATTGAATTTATTTTCGAATTACAAAGTTACAAATTAGAATTAGCTAAAACGAAAAAAATATGGAAATTAAAGATTATTTAAGTGTATAGAAAAGTGCGTTTACTTAAAAATGTATATGTATGCTCAGTTTATATAAAATTGAGGGAGTGGAGAAATAATAAAAAACAGTAAAATGTAAATATGATTATTAAATTTAGGCAAATAACTTTTAGTAAATTTATCACGTTTATTGAGTTGTTTTGTGTTAGCTTTATGATCTTATCGAGATGTAAAGTATTTTTTTAGTTTAAGTGGATGAATTTAATTAATTTACCTAATGGATATAGCATAGCAATCGGGTAGTATTAATCAGATAGTGTTATTAGACTTGATTTGGTTAAAAGGTTAAAATCAAGAAACAAAAGTGAAGTTTAATTGGCGAAAAAAAATGAAGAAATCTTGTGTTGTGTAATTGGATAGTGTAATTAAGTGTAGAGTTGAGGAAGGATAGAAGTGGACACATAAAGAGTAAATTAAACTTGAGAAGAGATTAAGGAAAGCAGATGAATGTTGAAAAGAGTAAATTTGAGTTTAAAGAAAATGGATTGAGCTTAAAGAAAGCAAGTCAACCTTGAAAAAAATTGATCGAGCTTTAGGAAAACAACTTA
This sequence comes from Pyemotes zhonghuajia, assembly GCA_025170145.1. Classification (NCBI taxonomy): domain Eukaryota; kingdom Metazoa; phylum Arthropoda; class Arachnida; order Trombidiformes; family Pyemotidae; genus Pyemotes; species Pyemotes zhonghuajia. The sequence continues at coordinate 10,359,260 of CM045844.1, forward strand.
AATTTGAGAAGTGTTGATTAGCCATGAGAAGAGCCTATTAACCTTGAGAAGAGTATTGCAAGAGCTGAAGGACATAGAAATAAATGTAGCAGGCTTCCGGTTGGGACAAATGATTGGTTTTGGCAATTTGATGGACTGGTTGGTCAGCTTAGATGCAAGTGTGCTTCACATTGCGGCAGAGCGAATGTGCGTCAATTTCGCCTGGCCCACGTTTGACCGACATTTGGAGTGCGTCGACGCCGGATAAGTAGATTGCGAACAACGGATCATATCTGCATGTGGCGAAGAACAGCTTGGACAAGTTGGTATCTTACGGAAGCAATCAACAAGCCGGTCCATGTAAGAAGACAACATAAGACAAGACAAATGCCGAAATTAAGATTCCAGACTCAGACCGACAAGATTGCAAGGATAAAAGAGACGCATCAAGGTGCGAGATATTCAAAGTGACTTCTGGTAAGCCAATCGATGTCAAATAGACACTTATATAGTGGTCTGCACGCCGTCTCCGTTTCGCGCCATTCCTTTGCTGCGCTGTTACACTGAAAACTGTTCAACCAAATTGTGGCCACACTTGTGAAATGCACTTTCAACAGTGCGCATCTTATTCCACTCAGTGCGTGTTCTATGTTTTCTTAAATTTTGTGCTCAATCTTTTTTAAGAATGTTTAATTGTTTGTTTTCCATTGTTCTCAATTCTGTGAAATAGTCCACTGTTCGTTTGTTTGTGTACTATTGATTTATTTTACACGTTCGATATTCAATCGATCACAAATCTCAAATAATTGGCGCCGCTACCAGTTTAAATTCATCTAATCAATGCACACATCCATTTGTGCATCATTCAAAACTTCTTTTAATTTGTTTTTTATACACACATTATCTTTTCAAAATACTTATGATTTCAATGATTCTATCTATTTATTTCAAATCCCTTACGGATCGAACTGAAAAAATTATTTTTGTGATAATGTTTTAAAAAGTCCACTTTTATTTTTCCTCATCTAGCATACATTTCTTTATTCATTTTGTTAAATTAAAACTTTATTTTATTCTTAAAAAAGTAATTATGCAAAAAATTTGTTAAAAAACATTATATTCAATTTAAATATTTTGTTTTAAATCAATTATATATTTTAATAAATTTACATTTCTACAAAAGTGAATCTAACTTTTTAAATATTAATTTTCAAAATAAATTGTGATAAAAATTTAAATCCATCTTATTTAAAAACAATTTCTTTTTTCTCTTATTTCTTCTATATTTCATCACTATATTTTGTTTATTTTTTTTTTAAGTTTAAAATTCATTTTTTTTAGTAAAATAAAATTTCAACCTTTTTATTTTTTCTAATTTTATTTTTCCCTATAATTTACTTAGTAATATTCATTTTTCAATAATATACATATATCAAAGTTTTAATTCAAATATTGCAAATATTTTAATCAAAGCAATTTAAAATAAAAAAAAAAAAAAAAAAAACTTTAACATAAAATATGCAAAGTATTTAGTGTTCATTTCTTTGTTAATTAAATTTTAAATAAAAGTAAATTAAATTTCATTATGTTTTATATTAAGTATTTCAATGTAAGTGTTTTAAATTTTTTATTTTCATAAATTTATATTTAAAAAATACTTTTTCTATTAATAAAAAATTTTATTTCAGGTTTTTACTATGTTAATATTTAATTTTTAAGTTTCTAACATGACAATTAAATTTTTTTTTATTCATTTTATTAATTTAATTTTTTTCAATTTTTTTATTTTTTTTTTTTTGAAAAAAGTTTATTTATTATTTTAAGTTTCAAAAATGATTAATAACTTGAAATTAATGATTAAAAATAAAATATATACTTATTTTAATATTGTTTAATAAAAAATTTAATATAAAATATTTTAAAAGTTGATAAATAGAAAGGCATTGTTAAAATAAATTATAATAATTATAAATTTGTTCTAACCTAAAATTATTTTTTAATATTTTAAATAGACATTATTATAAATTAGATCATTTGTTTTTTTTTTATCATTGATTATTAATTTTTTTTTTAGTTTTAATTTTACACAAATTATTAAATCTTAATTTAAATTTTTTATTTTTTTTTTTTTGGCATTAAATTTTTAAAATGCATATGATTTGCTAACAATCTAGTATAAAAATTAAATATTATCTAATCTGATTTTAGTTATTTTATTCAAAATGATTTTTTAACTTCCTGTATGTTCAATTGATGCCATGTGATTGTGCCAATTTTTGTCAATTTTTTTTTTATTTTTTTATTTATTTTTTTTTTATATTTTTTTTTTATTTATTTATTTTTTTTTATATTTTTTTTTTATATTTTTTTTTAATATTTTTTTTTTATTTTTTTTTTTTTATTTTTTTTTTTTTTATTTATTTTTATTTATTTATTTTTTTTTATAGTCATAAGCATTCAAAATGAATCGATTACAATGTAAATTCAATATTTATAAAAAATCATACATTTTTTTTTAGTCAAAATAATTTTTTTGATATTGAATTGATTTCGACATATGTGAATAAGATGAATAAATTTTAAATTTTTATTATTCTTGCACAAAATGATTATAAAAAATGCTTATGTTGATTTAAATATGAATTTATTTTATTAATAAAAAATATGAAACAAAATTGATACAAATCTTCATTAAAAGATTATTTTGTAAAATTTATGTATTTTTTTTTAATTTTAATAAATAATCTGTATTATCAATGAAAATTAAACTTTTTATTATTTATAATCATTTTTATTATTTTATTTATAGGTCAATATAAACAGGTGCAATTTTAAATAATCAGTAAATTAAATTTAAAAGAAAAAATTTTAAATAAAATGTTAAATTTACTTTTTTTATTTATATTGTAAATGATTTGAAATTAACAAAAAATAAAATTATTTAGCTATTAATAACAGTGCCGTAATATTGAAAATTTGACAAGTTTTCCATAATAATTAAAACATTTTTGTAAATTGCATCTTATTCAATTTTAATTGGTTAAACATGTGATAAAGTATTAATAAACTTGTTAAATTTGTGTAATAATTGATGCGTTGAATATTGGTGTCAAGTTTATTAAAACAAAAAAAGTTTGAATCAGAAAAGTCGTAAAATCAATAAATTATAATTGGATAGTAAAAAAATAAATATGAACTAAACAAAGAATGTTGGAATTTGCTTTTTGAAATTTTAAGGTTTTAAAGTTTTAAGGTTTTAAGGTTTGAAGGTTTTAGGGTTTTAAGGTTTTAAAGTTTTAAAGTTTTAAAGTTTTAAAGTTTTAAATTTTTAAAGTTTTAATGTTGAAAAATGTAAAATAAAATATCAAAGGTAATTTGGCTGTGATGAACGTGCAATTAGACTGAAATTAATTTGAAAAAAGTAGTGCAAAAATAGATTCACTATGAGTCGAAACTGCGAGACGGAATAAAAAGTGCAATATGTAAATTAAAGAGTAATGGTAAATTAAAAATGAATTAAGTGAAAAAATTGAGAAAATGTGTATCACGAAAGTGTGAGCTGTTACGTATGCTAGTTAAAAGTGCGTGGCATTGAGTAAAATAGAGTGTTCAAGGTGAAAGGTCAGTTGTGTTATAATTTGGCTTTGAACTTGAGAAAGAAAATACAAATTTGGATTTCGGTTTGAAAAAAGACAAATAAGGTTTTTAATGGCTGTGACGTACTCAGAGCGTTCCAAACGAGGCATGGTCAGTTTGTTGGCGAAGAATACATTAGCCGGCGGCAAACCGACAGTGGGTTGGAATAGTGCTCCAGCACTAGTTCAACTGAATAATTGCGATGTTGGCAGTAAAAGTGGCGGAGGTTGTTTGCTTCCGGCATTGAAAATGCGTAGTTCACAAAGACCCATTATTTTACATATAAAACGTAAACTAAATAAGCGGCTGCCTACTGAAACTCACAAAAGCGCGCGTTTGCATTCAGATTCAGAATCAATGCCGCAATCAGTTGCTATTTCATTGGCCTGCTCAACTAAACAAAAATCAATTACTGATGACTATTCGTTTCCGGTAAATACAAAGTCATTAGACCAGTCTATTCAAACCGAGCTAACCAATAACACGTCCAGCATCTATTTCGAGCCCATCCGAAATCGGAGCTCTTCAATCAGCTCGACCAACTCATCTGCTGCTAGTGTGGACATTTCCAACAATCAATTGTAAGATCTTTATTTATTTCAAAATTAATAAAACTCCAATTCAAAAAAATCAAAAACCAACAGCTATTTAATATTACTTATTGCTATTTAATCTAAATACAATTACTTCGCAATACAAAAATACTAGTAATCACGCTTGTTTTAGTTGTGTTATGTTTTAATAAATTGATACATTCACTAACTTTAATTGCGCTGCACACAATCAATTTTTCATTTCAAACGCACTTTTTCGTGCCCAACTTGTCTATTCAGGTGTATTATTACATTCAATATAAATATATCATATTCAACATGATTGCTAACGCACAAATTATAAAAATTGCAATTTAAATTATTCTCTAATATAATTATTTCTTTACTTATTGTTAAAGAATTTTTTTTACACATTTTTCATTTTTATGAACTATTTGTTTTTACTTTTCTCGTCTCATTGTTCTTCAATTTTGTTTTTGAATCCTTGCCTAATTTATTTTTTAATATAAAATATGGCAATAATTACTAAATAACAAAAAAAAAATTATCATAAATAAACAATATAAAAAAAATTTACTATTTCATGCTATTCTAGCATGTATTTCTGTGTTTTTTGGGTATTATTTCATCATTTGTTGTTATTGCCAGAAACACAAGAATAAAAGGTTTGCATTTTTAAAACACATAGCAATTGCAAATAAAACTGCTATTGCTATGTTCTTATTAACAATGTAAAATGGATAAACTAAATAAAAGCAAATAAAGCTAAAGTAGCATCATAAAGTAATGTGAAAATAGCAGCCAGATGGGAAATAAAAAATAAATGTTTTAAAAAATTGTTTCAAGAAAACAAATAACTGCTTATTATGTTCACATTTTAAATATTAACACAAAGTTTGCTTTAAATTAAATCAATCTTTATTATACTTTTATGAATAGAAATCAAATAATTATATTTATAATTTTAAACTTTCAAAAAACAGATATATTTGTATTAAATTTTTATGTATTTTTTATTATTGATTTAATACTAACATTCAAATCTTGTAAGCTACTAGTTTTAATGTATATTTGCTTTTTTATAAAGAAAATTTACTTTGTATTAGGATAGTTGCTAGACAAAAATTTAATTCTAGTTGGTCTTTTTTCCTTATTTTTTAATTATTATTTTAATATTTATATTATTTACATTATTTTAAATAAATGATCTATTTATTTTATTCTATATTTTTTTTTATTAAAAAAAATCATTAATTTAGTTTAAGTTTGTGTATTAATTAAAAAAATTATTAAATTTATTAATCTATTAAATAATTTTATTATTATTTATTTTTTAAATTAATTTTATTTTATTTAATCAGCTTAATTTGTTTAATTATTTAATTTATTTTTTTTTAATTTAAAAAAAAAAAAATTGAATTATTTAATAAAATATTTAAATTATCATTATAAATGTATAGTATAACATTATTATTATTTTTTTTTTAAATAAATTTTATCTAGATAAAAATAGTAATTGATTTTATTTAAAATTTAACTTAGTTTATTATGATAAATCTACTTATATAATAAATTAAAATGTAAAAAAAATAAAATTAATAATAACGTAAATATGCTTAATAAAAAATTTTATTAAAAATTTATATATAAAATATAACTAATCGTGGTTAAATATAAATAGTTACCAATTTCTGTTCTATTACAAAATTATAATCTAAAATTATATTAAAATAAAAAAAAAAATTAGGCAATTAGATTTTTGATCATTTTACTTTGAATTAAAAAAAGTATTAATTCTGATCATTTTTTATTTTAAAATATTTATTAATAATTTAAAAAAAAAATGTCTTAAATTATTTTTATGTAATAAATTAATTTTTATAATTATATTAATAATATATAAATATTTTTTTTTATATATGTATATTTTACGTAGTTAAATTTTTAATAATTCATTTTTGATTTTGAATTTTTTAATTATTTAATCTAATTTTTTTTCATGTTTTTTTATTATTCTTATAGTAATTAATATTAATTTTAAAGTTTAAAAAAAAGTCTCATATTTATTACAATAACAATAATTGATGCATATAATTTTAATTATTTTTTTTAACTAATTTAAAATGTATATTTGTATTATATCTACTTTAATCTTAAAAGAATAAATGTCATCTTAATAAAAAAAGTTATAGTTTGTTTTTTATTTCTGGTTAGATGTATAATTTTAACATGATAGAATTTTTTTTTATATTTGATCTTAATATCTTTTTAATCAATAACTTTTTTTATAATTTTAATATATTAAATGTAATATATATTTATTGCTTTTTATATATATGCAATTTTTTTATTTTTTTTTTGGCATTATTATTATTACCGTTTATTTTTTTTTTTTATAAATTAAATCATAAAAATTCAATTCCAATAGCAAAAATTTTGTATTTAAACTATTAATTAGTTAAATTTATATATATTTAATTTTATTTTTAAAAACAAAATTAAAAATTATTTTTTGCATAAGATAAACTGAAATAGTTTTAAATATTTTAATATAAATAAATTAAATATAATAAAACAAATGTAAATTTTATTATAAAATTTTTTAACATTTCAAGCTTTTAAATTAGTTTTAATTTTTAAAAATTAAAATATAAATAACTTTAAGTTGTATTTTTTAAAACATAGTATTAAAATATAATTTTTATATTATAATATTTATAAAAAAAATGTTTTTTAAAAAATTTATAAATTTGATTTTTAAAAAATAACTACGCCTGTAAAGCATACTTACGTGCACTACATTATTTAAGATTATATAGTTTATTTTAATATTAAATGATTGAAATATGAATACTAAATATAATTTTAAATAATTTTTTAATTAATTATTTTTTACTTATATTTGTTTTATTTAAAATTTAATTATTTTAATTTTTGAATTTATTTTTTTTTAATTTAAACAAAATATATTTAATTTTTATATAAATAAACTAAATTAAAAATAAAATATAATAAAAATATTAAAAATTTACTAGTAAACAATTTTTTTAAAAATCAATTTACTTTTTTTATCAAATAAAATTTTTTTTTAAATTAAAATTTTGTTTAACAATTTAGAGATTAATATATATTTATAATTGCATAAAAAAATATATAATATTAATTAAAAAAAATATGTTTGATATGTTTTAAAAAATAACTTTGTTTGCTTTGTTACTATTTTTAATTGAATTCAAAGAAAAAAAATTTTTAATTAATAACTAAATTAACTAACAACATTAATACTATGTTTGTTATTTTATGACTAAAATTTAAGTACTAAGTTCAAAAAATATATTTTTTAAACAAATTAAATAAAAAAAAAATTTCTAAAATAATATTATTTAATAATTAAATTATTTTTTTTTATTTGCAAAAACAGTAAAACAACATTTTTATTTTTCTTAAATACAAAATGCTGAAATCAAAATAATTTGATATTATAAAAAATTTATTACAAATATTAAAAAAAAATTTAATTATTTGAATAAAATATGATAAAAAACAATAATTATTTTTAATTTACTAAAACAATGTTAATTTAATCTTTTAATTAAAACATATAATTAATTTTAAAATATTTTTATTACAATTTTTTTTTTTACATTTTACTATTTATTTTAAATTTTTTTTATTATTTTATTTGCTTTGTAGAGTAATTATTTAGTTGCGTTTTTTAAAATAAAACAAATTAAAGAATAACGGTTTAAATAACAAGTTTGATTTTTTTAAGTTCACTTTTAACACATTATTTTCTTATTGTATCTTTTTTAAAACACTAGCATAGCAATGGTAATAGTTGCCTTAAATTATAAAGTTTTTTACTGCACTTAACTAAATCTTTTTTATACTATTCATTAGTTTTTACTTGTCTTTCAACAAGGATTCTATTCATCATATTACTGACGCCAAGTCTAGGTTAACATAAATAATTATCGACTAACTCGTATTTAGATTATACGAAATCATAACTTGTTACTTTTCACAATATTAATTTAAATTATTTTTTATCACAGTATCATGTTTTTTTTTCTTTGTTACATAATACTAGTATTTAGCTTCTAAATGCTTACTCTATTTTGACTAAGTTAGCAACCTTTACTTTATTTATAGTTAGAAAATTTTTAAATACAATTTGCTACAGTTTTACATAAAATATAATTATTATGTTAATGTTTAGGCAGTTTTTTTTAAATTGAAATACTTTAAATTTATCACATAATTATCTTAGATTACTTTATTATTTTATACAAATATTTAAATCTATAGCATTTTTAAAAATTTATTTTTTTATTATACAAACAAATATTTTTTATTATTTTTTTATGGATAAAATATATTGTTAAAAAATTTAACAAAAAAAAATTGTTTAAAAAATAAAATAAAAAAAAATAACAAATATTTATTTTTTTTTTATAAAAGATAAATATAATAATTTAAAAATAATTAAACAACTTAAATTGATTAAAATATTTAAATAAATTAAAGTTTTTTTAATTTATTATTTACTATATTTATTTAAATTTAACCTATAAATGAAGTTATGTCTATAAGATTTTAAAATATTCACAATATATATTTTAATTTACTTTAATTGAACTCTAACTTTGTTCTAGTTTTTAAGTAATTTTTCTTCAAAATTAATATAAATATTTGAAATTAAAATTAAATATTTTAAAAATGAAAAATATTTTATTGAAATTAAAATAATTGTAAATAAATTTATATTTTTATAATAATTAAATTATTATAAATAGGTAATTTTAAGAACATAAATTTAATATAAATATCATATTGATTAAAAATTTTAACTTATCATTAAGAACAAAAAAAAATATTTTTTTTTTTTACAATACAATTTCTAATAAAAAAATAATTGTTTATTAAATGATTTGTCGTAAACTTTATTTTATAAAGTACAAAATTATTTTTATTACAAGATCTCTTTAAGAAATTTTCACTTATTTTATATTTTAATACACATACTATTGATACATGTGTTTTTCTACTCTATACATACTCTCTCACCCAAGCATATGTATGATAGAGGTAACATGTTCAAGCCAAATAGGCAAAGGAGCATTACCTAATATAAAGGGGGAGACGCAAAGCTTATGTTAAAAAGTTGTAAGGTTTATGACATGATTAAGTAATTTAATAAAAAAAAAGCTATAAGAAAAAAAATTAAAAAAACATAAATATCATTAGTTAATCAAAACATTTGTTTAAACATGATTAAAAAAATTAATTCAAAAATATTAAATAATTAATTTTACATAATAAGATAACTTAACCTATCAAATTTTTAAATTAACTATGTTTATAAGTAATTTATTAAATTTAAAATTTAAATTAAAAAGATTTGATTTTACCATTTAAGAAAAAAACTAAAATAAAACATAAAAAAGTCAAAATCAAAATAATTTTATTTTATTAAATTTTTTTTTGTTCTAAAACCTAAAATATATATTCTTTTTTTGATTTTTATTACAAATGAAAAGCTAATTCTTTTAATATTATTATTAATTTTAGTCAATAATTAAGTTTAGTTAAGTAATTATCTTAACTATTTTTTGCTTAATAATATACTAAATTTATATTTTTTTTTTGTTGATAATAATTATTTTATTGGTTTTATCTAACTTGTTTAATTTTGTCTTATAAAGATTAATTATCTTAATTAAACTCTTTCAGACCTTATAAATTCCAAAATTACATTGTTTATATCACTTTATAGTCTTTTAATGTTAAATTTTGTATTGACATTACTTTGTTATTTTCTATTATTTATGATGGCTATAATAATTTTTTTATTATTAGTAATACACAAATGGATTTATTTTTTGATAAATGTTGACTAATAATAAAAAATTAACAAATTTAAAAATATTTTGAAACATCTACAAAATATTAACTATTAATTACAGAATTAACTGCAAATCATATAAATAAAAATAACAATTTGTTTTTTAAATTTAAAAATATGAACTTATATTTTATATATTGATTTCTAAATGTTTATAATAATATTATAATATTAAAATATAATATAATTATTTTAATTTTATTTATTATTAAATTATTTATCATAAATTGGATAGACATAAAAAAAAATTAATATATCTTTAAATATATTTTTATTAATTTTAATTTATAAATCAAATTATTAATATATTTCAAAAAATAATGATAGTTTCAAAAAATTTAAGTTTTTATTTATAAATTTTCGTATGACACTGCTGAATATTCATTATTTACAACTATGATTTTTGTGACTACAATTTTGCTTGTGCTTAAAATGCCATGTAATTTAAGGAAAGGTAAAAAAACAGATATTATTCATTGTAAAAATGGATTAAAAAAAAATTATTTTTGGTATAGTTATATTATTTATAAAAAACTCTGAAAAAATATAAATAATTTTGTGTAAGAATGATTAATATAATTATAATAAACTTTTCACTACATTAATAAAATATATCAATTTTTATAATAATAAATATAAAAAATAATTTAATTAAATATATTTTAAATTTTTAAATCAAATTTTATTTTATTAAAAAATAAATATTTTTCTTTTTAAATGAAATTTTTAAAATTTTATTGTTATAACTGATAGTATTTTGTTTTTAATTAAAAAAAAAACAAAATGCAATTAAATAGATCAGTTATTATAATATAATAATTTGTAATAATATTTAAATTATAATATTTTTATAAAAGTTTACAATTAATTCAATTAATTTTGCTTAAACCATTTATAAATACCTAAAATTTAAGTTTTATAAAAATTATTTGCTACATTTAATATATAAAAAAAAAATAAAAAATCTAGTAAAAGCATTTAAAAGTCATTTATAAACAAAATTAAACTATGTTGACGCTATCATTTACATTTTGTTTTTAATAAAAAAAAAACTAAAAAATTAATTTAAAGCAGGTTGGACAAATTAAAAAGCTTTAACTTGAAGAAAAAGGGCAACCTATCAAAATAAAAATTTCAATTTATTGCTAGAAGTGTCAAATTTACAACTTTGTAGTTTCGTGAAAATTACTAATAAAAATTGTTTCACTGCTTTTATTAAATTTAACTGTAAAAAAAAAATTTAAATTTTATTTGAAATTAAATTTTTTAGTATTTAAACATTATTTATATTTTTTAAATTTTTATTTGTATTTATTTTTTATCAGGTAAACTTTAATTTTATTTTTTAAACTTAAATAAAATGATTATCAAATTTTATTTAGAAATAATTATAAAAAAATGAATTATAAAAATAATAATATTAAAATGCAATAAATTTTATTTTTTCAAATAAGCTACTTTAATTGATTTAAAAAAATAAGAAAAAATGAACAAATCACTTAGTCTCTAGACAATAACTATTTTTAAACAGATGTCAACATTGTTACATTTAGTTTAAACAAACAGAACTTTTGTTTCTAAAATGAATAAATTATTAATAATATCATACTTTGTCACGTATAAAACAAGCACATTCTAATTTTTAGGTTAATTTTTAATTTGATTTTTTTAACATTTAAAGGTAAAACTTTATTATTTTTTTTATTCATAGTTCTTTTAAACAATATTTTTTTTAAAAAAATTTTGTTAAATTAAAAAATTAAAGATATATGTTGTTTAATTTAATTAAAAAACAAATTATTTTGAGTTTATTTTTTAACTTGAACTACTAAAAAACTTTTTATTAACGCTTATCTAAACTTTGATTAATTATTATATTTGATAATATTCAACTATATAATAAAGAGCGTTGTAAAAATACTATTTTCCTTAATTCTTATTCGTAAACCCCGTTTTCTTTAAGCTCAGTAATATAAGGGATAAATTTTTAAAATCGTCCAGTTGTGATGACAACTAGCTTAAGTACAGGTGGAGATGGTCCATCCTATAGAGGTACAGCTAGTTACATTGACAGTTATTTTTAGACAATCTAAAGAAGAAATTAGCAAGATATGGGAGGAAAGTAAAGAGTTAAAAGTATAGACAAAGCTGTCTTAGCTAAATAAGACAAAAATCAATAAGTTCCAGATTAGATAACCTGGAAATAAAGAATAGTTAAATAAAGGCCAATTGTAATTTAGCTTTAGTTCAAGCTAGTAGCATAAAGCTAACATATGTCTTTTCAGATTTTTAATTATTTTTTTAAATTACGTAATAAAAAATGGTTCTAAATTCATCGCGTTTTTGTGTCCCTAATTTATTTCTTTAGCAAGATATAACAGTTTTCATCTAAAGTGTCTTGCTGGTGGCAATAGAAGTAATATCTTCACAATAGTAAAATTTTATAAGATATATAAAAAATAAAATTATACATTTTTACATTAAAAGAAATAAGTAAATGAATGAAAAATTCTAAGTTTTATTGCATTTTATAAAAATTTTTTCAAATAAAAAAAAAAATTTTATTTACAATTTATATTTTATTTATATTTATTAATTATAATTTTTACTTATTTAATTTTTTTTTAAAGCTTAATTTATTTAAAGTGTAAAAATAATTTTAAATTAAAAAAAATTATAACAATTTTAAAAGTTTTAAAATTTATATTAAATAAGTTAATTTAAATTTTATAGTTTTTAAGTTAACAATTAAAAAATGATGTTTAAAAAAAATTATTATAAATAGCTTTAATTAAATAAATAATGTTATTAATAATTAAGTATTTACCAAAAATCAAAAATTATAGAAAAAATTAAAAAAAAATTTTTTTTTTTAAAATATTAAAATTTTTTATTTTAGTTTATATTAATATCATTTTACAGCAATATTTGTAACCTAATACAATAAATTAAATTACTATGTTAAGTGTCAAATATATTTAATTGATTTAATGATAAAATATCACACTTTTTTTGATATCTTTACAATTATTTAACCATTCAGTGTTTTTTGTATTCGCTTATATTTTTTTTCTACCTATTGTGACCTTTGACTTTACCAAAGTAGCACTTTATTTTATTCTTATCACTTCTTTTAATTTCATTTTGTATTTACTTGCCACTAAAACTACATCAGTTGTCTTTTTTTAACTTCTTTTTGGGATTTTGAAATTTCTGAAGTTGTAATCTTTACAATGTTTCTCAACTTGTTTTATCATAAACTCAAGTGTTAGTTTTATGACTATTCTTTTAAAAAATGCTAAGAAGCCCTTGACTTTATCATATTTTACAGGAATTTACGTAAGCATATGATCTAACGCTAATCTTGAAAAAATCTTTATTTTTGTAATGTAGTATCGTTATAAATTCTGCAAAGAAATTGTTATGATTCTTACTCTTACTTTACACTAAAGTATTTCTTTTACTACCTATTCTTGGTTTCCTTACAATCTAACTTTTTTTCACCCTTGATTTTATTATTACCGGACAGTCATGAATCTTATTTCTTAAAAATTAAACTAAGAATAAAATCAAGTATTTTGTTCTTTTATTTTTTATGAGCCAATCACTATAACTTCATTTATTTTTTTGAATTGTTTTTTAACTGTACACTATGTCATAGAGTTCAAAGTGCAACAAGAAGTCCATAATGGATTTTTATGTTTTATAATTCACTGCACCTAAAATCAAATCTTTTTGGATGATCGATTAAAAATCTTCTGTATAACCTATAACTTATCCATAACCTATTGACTTTATTTTCAGAAATGACAAAAAAAAATTTTATTTACAGATTACAAGTATTATTATTTAAGATAAAATTATTGTTTTTACACAAAGCAGTACACTTCTTCCATAGTTATACAGAACTATTGCTTTAAAATTGAACAATCATTTAAAACTAATACTTATCTGCTAATTGAAACAAATTTCACATATGGACTGTAAATCGACAGATATTTAGGATTTAAAAAAGGATTAACTATTTGTTATATAAAATTATTATTATAAAATAAATATTTTTTTACTTTATATAATACCAACTATATATTTATTACTAATCTTTTATATTAATTTATAAAATATATATATATATATTTTGATAAACTAAATTTTAAAAATAACATATAAAAAATATCTTGTATACATAAACTTATTAAATTAAAAAAATTGATAAATATTTTATAACAAATATTTTTAATCTAAATGTTTGTTTAATTTTAATAAAAATTGAAATTAAAGCTATCTAACACTTTTTCAAAGATGATGACAAAGTGCTTAATATTTATACCAAGAAAAAACTTTTTGAAAATGCACAAACATAGACCATTTACAACAAAATGTGACAATAACTGTTATTTATGGATAGTATTTATTCATTTTCTTTTTTTTCATCTTTGTTTCTTCATTTCATCTTATTTTCATTTATTTACTTTTGCTTATTGATACGCCAAGTAGTAAAAAAGGGCACAAAAAAAACATAAACACTTACATTAAGATAAATAGTCATCATCTTTTTTGGATAGAAGAGTGTTGTGATGGTGTCATCATGTTTACTTGTGCTTTAACATGTCTAAAGTCGCAAACTAAAATACTTTTGTTTTCTTTTTTGCTTATTTTACTTTTTTGAACTTTATTTTGTTTTTTATTTGTGTTTAGGTTTTGTTTTTTGTATTTGTTTTTATAAAAAAAAAGTTTTATTAGTTTATTTTGTATTAAAACTTTTATTTTTATATTATTTTGAACGTGTGTTACAATTTAGACTAAACTATAAAATCATATAATCACTTTTATTTAAAGTAAATTCCTATTAACTTTTTTTTAATTTTTAATGCATCAAAATGTTTTTATTAAGTTTTTATTTAACTATCGTTTATTAAACTTGACATTGACATTGATAAATTTGTACATTAAATATTTATTAATATTGACCATCTTAATCATTTTAAAGTACGGTGATTTGACTATATTTTTAATAATTAATTTAAATATTAGTTTTTTTTTAAATTTAAATTTAAATTATTTTTTTTAATTTAAAATTATTATAAATGGTTTAGGTTTAATTTTTGAATTTCAGGGGTTTTTAAATTATGTTTTTCGAAACTTAATAATTTTAATTTAAATTATTTTTTTTAACTTTAATTAAAATTTTGAATTTTAAACTTAATAATTTTTATATAAATTAAATTTTTTTTCATATAAAAGCTTTCTAAAGATTTTTTTATTAAAAGAATTTTTGTTTAAAATAAAAACATATTTTTATTTAAAATTAATATTAGCAATGAAACAAAAGTTTATTTATTAAAAAAAAAAATTTTTTTTATTTATTTTTAAAATTGATCATTGTAATTTAAAAATATAACCAGAATAAATAATTTAACTAAACACTTAACCAATTTTTGTTTATTTTTGATTATTTTTGTAAAAAATTAAAAATAAATTTGAGTTTCAAAATAGTAAAAAAATAAAATAAATTCAAAAATAAACAATAACAAAAATATTAATGAAAAAATAAACTGGGTGTTGTAAAGTGTTTATGGACTACAAAGTATTCAAATATATTTTTTTTTAATTTTTAAATAATTTTAAAAATTTTAAAAAATAAAAAAAAAGTTATCATATACTTATGTATTTTCAGTATAATTTTATGATTATTTTATTTCTAAGAAAAGCAACAATATAAATTTAATTGATATATGTATAATACAATTATCCCATTTTTATTTTTTTTTAATTTTTTATATAAGCGGATATAAACTTAAAAAAATGTAAAATGTAAAAATTTAATACTATGTAATCAAATAAATTTGTTGCATTTTTTTTACATTGAAATATGCTTATAGCTAAAAAACATAAATAATTTTGGTCTTTTAGGTGACCTAAAAATATACATTTTATTTTAAGCTATTAATTTAATTATCAATATCTAAAATGAAAAAAAAAAATGTATATATATAATTTATTTAATATAAAATATATAAATTAAATAATTATGTATATACATTTACCATTTTATTTTAATTATAATATTTCTCAAATCTGTTTTATTTTAAATGAAACCATATTGATAATCAAAAATATTTTTATTAAATATTTTCTATTCGTTGAATCGTTTACTATATAATTTTTTATTTCAAAGTCAATTTTTTTTTTCGGAATTTTCATTATTTTTTGATTTTTTAAGAAAAAATTGAAAGAAAACTACAAATTATTAAAAGTTAGCTATTAAAGTTTAATTAAATATAAAAAAAAGTATGTACTGATTTATTTTTTAATAAAAAAGTATTATTAAAAATGAGATTGACCGACTTAAACATAAATCAAGGACAAATTAGACAAAAAATGGAATAAAATAAAAAAAAGTATTTTGACTATCAAAAATAGTCAATATTAGCCAATGTAATTTAATAGCAAAAACGTATTTAATAGCAATAGAATTTGTCCTAATTGGTTTGATTTTACTAGTTAAGCTAGAATAGTTTAACTTGCCAATGTGAACAAAGTGATGTACATTTACTTTTAGTTTTATAATTTAGACTTTACTAAAAAGATGAAACAAGATAAAAGACGATGAAGATGAAGAAAAATGGACTAGAAAAATATTTGAAGTTAGCATTATAGAGCATTAAACAATGAAAGAAAGTCAAAGATTTCATTTGTCGTAACGATGGCAATAACAATAATAATTATTTTCATGCAGTTATTCTGAAACAGATAAACGATTGCACTGCGTGTGTGTTCATATTTATTTTTGACTAAATTGTTGGCTTTATTTTGCTTTGTATTAATTATTTTGGCCTCAGTCATACTTTTATTTATTCATTATATATTTTTTTAATTTTTTGCTGCTATTCAACTGAAATTTGTTAGTGCATTTAACTTTGTTAAATTTGAATATTTGTAAGATCATAATTAAGTAGAATCGATAAACTCATTTAAATATAAAACATCATAAAATGATGATCATATAAACAAATGTGGCCACTTAAATTAACAATTATATTCTAAAGCCATATTTTTTGATTAAATTAAGTTTATTTATCTATAATTTTATTTCCAAACTAAATAGTGCCTTCTATTGAGTTTTATTTTAACTATATTTTAATTAGTTTGTTTAAACTGAATATGTTTTGAAGATTGCCATCTTTTTTTTTAAATTTTTTTATTACAATTAAATTTTATTAAATTTGAAATTTCTTAATTTTTTTTTAATTTTTAATAATTTTGTTTTAATTTTTTATTTTTAAAATAATCTGAATTGCAGCTGGTTTTTATTTTACTTGCATTTGATTGTTTTGCATTAATTTAATGTAAAAAAAAATCATTTAAAATGTATGTTTCAAACACATTCGCTTTTTTTTGTTACTTATAATTTTTTTTTTCAATCGTAAATATAATAAATATGTTAAAAAAATAAACAAAAAATGCAATAAAATTCTATATTTGGTCAGTAAAAACATCTCAATCCAATCATATTTTAAACATTTTTTCTAAATTTAAACACGTTTGTAAATAATAAAAACACTAAACTAAAATAAAAAATATATTTATTAAAATTTTGTCAACTAAATAAAATAATAATAAATAAAAAATTAAGTTTTTAAACTTTAAAATAAAAATTATAATTAAAAAAATATAATATTTTAAATTTAAAATTATCCAAATAATTCAGCTTAAATTAACAATTAAGAACATTAATAACGTTTTTTTATTTAATTTTAAACATTATTAATTAATTTATCATTGAATTATTTTTTAAAAAAAATATATAACTTTAAATACAACTTAAAATTTTGATGGATTTAATAATAACATTTTATAAAATTAATTTAAGAAAATTTAAAATTTTTTAACCAAACTGATACATTTTTTTTTAATATTTATTTTATTTATTTTTATAACATTAAAAAAAAAAATTTTCTATTTAAAATATTTTAGTTATTTAGGTTTTTTTTTTTTTAAATTATAACTATCTTAATTTTTAAATATATAATATATTTTTTAATTAAATTTAAATTTTATTTTAACATATTTAAAAATTATAAATTTTATTCAAAATATAAATATTATTAAAATATGGTAAAAAATAAAAATTATTTAAAAAAATCTAATGATTATATAAGATAATTACTTTTAAAATCATGTTGATTTTGATTAGTAAACTTGATTTTTAACTAAACTGCATTTTATATAACATTTGATTTTAATGTAAAAAAATATTAATGGTTTAACTAAAGTTGACACGATCATCATCCACCATTTTTCTTTTTATTTGCCTAAACAAAGCTATAGTTTAATAGTTTAATAGTTTATACTATGTTACTAAAATGATGTAGATACATCATCAAGTAAAAAATTTTTTTAATGTTATGATGAGTTCGATAATTTGAATTTGACTTTGTAACATTGTAACTTGAAAAAAAATATAAATAAATAAAATTATTGAGAAATTGAGATTCTATTAAAATGGTATAGTATCATTTAACTTAAATTTTTTCATAAGTTTTTGGTCTTTTTACTTAATAAGCTTAAAGTTTTAGTTAACTATAAAATTAATTTGAAATATATAAATAAAAAATTTAAATAATACTGATTTAATTAATTTTATATTTATTTATTTATTATGTTTTTAAACAGTTGAATAAATCTTTTAATACATTATAAAAATCAATAAAATAAAACTTTTTATCTAAAACTAAAACATTTTATTAAAATTTTTTAATTAAGTTTAATTATTTAATAAAATATTAGTTACTTTTATTATTTAATACTTTAACAAATTTAAATTTATTTTTTTAAAAATAAAATAAATTTGAATAATAACTAAAAACATCTTTTTTAGTTTACAAATTTTTTTATTTAGCTACTTATTTTATATTTATATTATAAAATATAAAGTAAAGGATTTGATTATAAATTAAGATGATCAAAGATAACAAATTTTTGATAAATTTGAAAAGAAATAATATTGACAAAAAATAATAAAATAAAAAAAAATTATTTTTTTTATTGTTTTAATTTGGCTAAATCTATCGTATAGTATTCTTATATTTCTTTTACTACTTTTTTGTAATTTAGTAATAACAATGCAATTTTTATTTTTACTAATATATAGTAAGGTAAATCTAAATATTTATTATACAATATATTTAAATATACTTAACTAATTATTAAATAATAAAATAAATTACCAATTACTAAAAATCTTATTAAAATTAAGTAACATTTTTAATTTAATTTTTTTACAATATCAAAAAATCTTTAAGTTTATGTATTAAAATTAAGTAATTTTTTAATGTTTTATATATAAAAATATTTAATGTATAATTGTTTATAAAACAATAATTTGATCAATTACATTAAATTTATTTTATCAATTAATAAAAAAAATATTTATTATTAATTTTAGTTAAAAGTTTATATTTAATTTTCATAAAGTTTAATATAAAATTATTTTTTTAGAAATACTGATAAATTTTTATAAATTTAGTTTAGCTAATATAACTGATATATAATTAATTAGTTTATTTTTGTATAAACAATAATATAAAAATTTATTTTTATAAAAATTATATGAAATTAAATATTTAAATATATTAAAAATTATAATATTGTAGCTTGTTTAAAGTTTTTTTGTAAATCTAACATATAAGTAATATTAAGATTTGTATGTATTTTTATAATAATTTAACAAATTTAAATTTAAATTAAAATAAAAAAAAATATATTTATTCAAATTTTTTGTTTTATTAATAGATAAATTCATAAAAATATTTAAAAATTGAATTTAATATTTTTTATAAAATTTATAATAGGTATTAATTTATACATATGAAGCAATATTAACAAAACATTGAAATTTAATACTTAAATTAACATGTGGTTTTTGATCTATTTTGTTGTTTTTTTCTATTATTTGTAATATGACCTTATTTTTCTTTGTTTAATTTTGATTTATTTAGGTTCTTATTTTTTTAAATAATGTCTATTACTTATAATGCGCATTCAATATTTTACACATCAAACTCATTTTAATCAAAATTAGAAACTTTTTATTTGAAATATATATATTAACATTTATACAAATGAAAATTAAGTAAACAAGTTAAAAAAAATATTAAGAATAAATAAAAAAAAAGTATAATAAAACAAAAAAAAATCACAAATTCTAGTGCTCAAATTTTTATTTGAAATGAAAAAAGAAACTTGTAGTAAATAGATTTATCTAGCATCAAAATACTATTTATAATTGAGTAATATGCATAGCATAGAAATTTGATACTTGACAAGCGACAATATTGTGAGTATCTACATAAGATGCATTAGTCGATTATCACATGCAAAAATTACAATAAATAATAACAATATGCTACTCTTTTACAAAAGTTCAGTAAGTAAAAAATTGAAAATAAAATAAAAATAAATGAAAAAAAAAAAATATAAAATTGACAAACAAACCTAAACTAACTAATAAAATTGTATGTTCAAATTAATTATAAATGATTCCAACATTTGGAAAAATGTTAATTAATTCAGTGGTTAATCATAATTTCATTTAAAAATAAATATTTTTTATTTAAAAATATAAATATTTTTATTTATATTATAAATAAAAAACAAAATTTTTAAAAAGATAAAATATTTTTTTTATTTTTATGTATACATTTTTGTAAAACTTTAAAAAATTAAAAAAAAATATAATCTTTTAAATTGAAATAAAATTAAATAATCAAATTTATTTATTTTATAAAAATTCAATTTTTAAATAGTATTTAAAAGTATTATATTGAATCAATTTATAATATATAAAAAAATTTTAAAAAAATTTTAATAGTTTAAACATACAGTATTAATAAAATTGGTCAATGACAAATAGATAACGATAAGTAAAAATGTAAATAATAATAGAAAAGATATAAAATATTTTATTAAAAATAAATTAAATAAGAAGTTGTAAACTAAACCATGGTAAATTTATAATATATTTAGATATTTTACTGTTTTTTGTATATTTTTAAAGTTTTGATGTAAAAATATCTTATTTTGTTTATATAAATTCTTAAAAATTTGTAATGTTGTTATATATTTTATATCTTTTTGTAATATTAATGTTTTAATTTTATTTGTTGTAATATTTTTTGATTAATGTAAATATGTAAACTATTTTTTATCGATTATAGTTTAATATAATTTTATATATTTGTTAATTTTTATGTATTAAATTAATAAAATAATAGACTAATATATAACTATTTATTATAAAATTTATAAATTTATTTTATAAAGTAATTTTTGTAAATATTTTTGACGTGATACAAGTTTAGATAGATTATTATCAAAATATTTTTGTCATTTAATTTTTTATATTTTAATTATTTTCTAGCTAATAAGATATTGTAAAATGAAGATCAAACATTATTAAATATCTGAATTTGGCATTTTAGTTTATAAATCTGTCTAAAATTTTTAAATATGTCTTATTTCAAAGTGCAAAAATATTTCATTTAATTTTTTTTTTTAATTTTTGAATTATTTTTAAAAGTAAGCTTAATTGAATTTTTTTTACTTTAAATTTTTAAATAAAATTTTTTAGCTTTAATAAAAATGTTGGTAAAGTTTGTTGCAAGAAACTTATTTAGATTCAATAATAATTAACTTGATTGTTTCAAACCTACAAATACAGTGACTTTTGCTATTGATGATCTGTCGTCTGTTTTTGTCATTCACATAACCACAAATTTTTGAACATTTTATATTGTAAATAGCTTGTTGGATGTTAAAAATAAAGTTTTTATTTGCTTATTCTTTTAGTTTATCATCAAATCTGTAAACACAAATAAATGCATAGAACAAGTGTTTCGTTTGCTTATTTCCAGCTGTTTTAGGTTTCCAGCGGTTTGCGTCCTTTTTCTTGTTTGGCTGTTAAATAGTTCTAAAAGGTGTTTTCAATGTCAATTTTCTTGTTTCAATAAATCCAAATTCATCAAGTACAATTGATTTTACCACTTGAAATAAATACTTGCTTAACAAACAAAAAGTGTTTTTATTTGTTTTTAGTTTAACTTACGAGATTGACCACAAACGTATATTAATTTGAAATTTTTTTTTAATACTATTTAAAAAAATATTTTATTGTTTTATATTTATTTAAATTAAAAATTTAACTAAAAACATAAAAATAAATATTGAAAAATAATTAATTAAAAAAATTAAAATTATTAATTAATTACATAATAGTATATTTTTAATTTAAAATTTGAGTAAATTAAATACTATTTAATAAAAATTTAAAATAAAAAAATTTATTTTTAATTATTCAAATATTTTTAATTATTCAAATATTTTTAATTTTTTTATTATTATATCAAAATTATAATAATATCTGATTAAAAAAAAACTTTAATTAAAAAAAAAAAAATTATTGAAGATTAAATGTAAATGTTAGATGGTGAATAAAAAAAATAATAATGTTAGTAATGGTAATTGAGAATGAGAGGAATAAAGATGATGACTGTATTTTAGATGTTAAAGATATTATTTATTAAAAGTTTAAATCAAATAAAAATAAAATTAAAATATAAAAAATATATATAAGTATGTATATGAATTATTGAAATTTTAACAAAATTAAGAAATTTTTTATAAAAATTTTTTTTATAATTACAATAATAACAATTTATTTTTATTTTACATTTTAACCTTTAAGTTATATATTCAATATTAATTAACTTTTGTTATAATTTTTTATTAAATCTAGGTAATTTTTGTAATTTTTACTGATCTTAAATAATAACAACTATTTATAAATAAACTAATTTTATATAAATAAATGAAAAAAAGCAATGTTTAATAAAAAAAAAGAAAAGATGTTAACATGTTAATAACTTATAGTTTATTATTACACATACTGATGACTAAATAAAATTACGTCTGTTTTTATCAGATTTGTTCTTATTTAGCGCAAATTCTTATTAAAAAACCCGTATTTTTATTTCCGGCTTTGATTTCAAATTTAAACAAATGTTTTGATTTTGGTTGGTTTGGATCTTAGAAAATGTTATTAAAAATTATACCTGATTCAAACGATTTTAAAAATTCTGTTGGTCTTATTTGTATAGGATAGACTAACAAAAAGTTTAGTTAAAAGCGTAAAATGCAAAATGTTTAACAAAAACTTAGCCGGCATTTTTTTTATAATACTATTTTTTACAAAAAACTATTATTATATATTATTTTATCTTTTATTTGTATTTTTGTATTTTCAATCAGCAACCTTACAAGCTGTCTATTTCTTTGAATCAAACTAAAAAATTTTTTTTTTAACTACTGCAGGTATAAAATTTTCTTAATAACTCCTTTTATTTGACGGTTTTATCTTAAATTTTTACTATAATTTAATATATTTTTCTTATTTGTTACCATTCATGTAATTTTTTTGTACATGCAAAAATTTATTTTTAAAACCATAGAGACTAACTTATTTCTGTTTTATTTGTCCATTTTATATTTTATATTTTATATTTATTAAAAAAAATTTATACACATTAATGAAAGGTAAGTTAAAAATTTGTTAATCAAAAAAGATGAGTAAAGCTATATTTTATTTAAATTTTTTTTTGTAACATTGAATAACTTTAAAATAAAATACTCTTTAAATGTAAAATATAATTTTTTTTAACTTATTTTTTAAATTTTTATTATTTAATTCTAACATGTTATAAAAAAAATTTACTTTTCAACTTTAAATCAATTCTTTTGTGACCATATACCATTTAAATAAAAAAAAAAAAAAATAATAAATAATTTTTAAAAACTAAAATTATTCAATTCTCAATCGGGATTTGATTTATGTTTATTATTTTTATTAAAAGTTTAATGATTTTAAATAATAAATTCCTTATTATATTAAGCTATTAAATATTATTAAATAATACTTTTTTTTATAGAAAAAAACACCTGATAATAATATTAAATAAACAAATAAATTAAAAATTTCTAATAACTTACCAGAGAAAAATTTATTAAAATGAAATTCAAAATTTTAAATTTTATTTGTTTTTATCATATCTATTATTTATATTTCAAAAATTTTGTTTTTTATTTTTATATATATATAATTGATAAAGTTAAATTTTTTTTTTTTTATTTACACGTACATCATTTATTAATAAAATTAATTTTATTTGATAAAATATGTGGTTAGCTTTTATAATATACATTATTCTAAAATTATTTTTATTTTTAAGAAAAAAAAATATAAAATTGTAGTAATACATTATTATATCATTATATTAACTAATTAACTCTATTACTTAGTGTCTAATACCACACTTACAGTTGTAAGAGGTATACTACGAATGTATAAGATCGTCCGATCCTGTGACGGAAGGACAGATAGTAGGAACTAACAGCGAGCTTATGTTACAAGAAAGAGTAGCCTTGTTCAACATTCAAGTGACGAAGCTGTTATACTAATCTGTTACTTCCACAGACGGGCAGAAGATTCTAGTAGAACTCCAACTAACGTGTTAACTACGATCAACTATGGTGTTGATCGTAAGAGACTAACAGTTAATCCGAGATCCAGATAACATGGCCTGGTGAGGAGTATATAAAAGAGTGTGTTAACTGAACGAGAAGTCAATAGATATCTTGTCGAATTAATAACAAGAAGAGTAACTTAATCTGTAGAATTCAGAAGATACTTGTATTTATTAATAAAAAAGGGTTTATCAACCCGTTTTCTTGGCTGTGTCATTTATTCTGTTCTAGGAACAGTAGGTTATTCTACTGTTGTTGTTGTTGTAATAACGTTTAAACTCAACAACCAAGTTACAACAAAATGTATATTTAAAAAAAAAAAATTATATTTGTTTTACTAAAATTATACAAAAAAAAAAAATAATAAAATAAGAACAAAATTAATTTTTTAATTAAATTTTTTTTTTATTAATAAATTATCTAATTTAGATTTAATGATATCATAAAATTAAATCTATGATTTTATTTAATTATAAATATAAAATTGATTTTGGTGATATATTTTATAAAAAAATTAAAATATATTTTTTAATTATATATAATTTTATTTTATTTAAAATATGATTAATTTTTAATTCATTATTTAATAACCCCACTAGTGATAAATTTTATGATATATTTATCTACCAACAATTTTATTAATAAAATTGGTATGTTATATTTTTACATATATGTTTTATTTTATTAATTTACTATTTAAAATTTAATAAAAGTAACAAAAACAAGTATTTATTTTAGAATTATTAGATATATTGTAGTTAAGTTTCTAGTTGATTTACATTGGTAAATATAGAAATATTTTAGAATTTTTACAAAAAATGGTACAAAAAGGTTAATTAAAAAAATTAATACAAAAAGAATCAAAACTTAATTTATCTTAACAAACTTATTTAAATTTTACCTATTTAATTGGCTGAGATGCCATGGATAATGTCTCAGATCTCTGATCAATGATACTGTTCAGCATACTTAAATTATTTAAGGATTTAAAAACACACAATAACACAAAAACGAAATTAAGATTTTTGAATTTGAAATTCTTTTTAAATGTAGTTTATTCTTCAAGTGACGTTCCCAAATCAATCTCGATTTTAATTCGAGACTCCTCTGCTCTTCTAATGCATATTAAAAGGATAAAGGTTGAACATTTTTCATACTTTTATATATTCCATTTACAAATGTGTAAACTTATTTAGTTAGGATACCAAGTCTAAGCAAAATCAAATATTCATAGATAAATGTAATTTGGTTATATGACTTTAGGTTACATCTTTAGATAGTGATTTAATTAGTAGTCAAAACTATCTTCCGTCAAAGTCAGGATTAACAGTCTAATGATAGCACATGTTTACATGCCAGACGTTATAGTTGATCGTACAACTCGGTCTTTACACATTTACCTACGAAACTCAATTATAAAACTTCTCTTAAGACTTTTTAAGTAATTGAGACATAGAACTTTATATACGGACTATAAAATGGTTACTATATATTTATTTATTTGATTGTATCATTTAAGTGACAATTGATCCTTTATTTTAAACAAAAAAAAGATTAGATCAACTTAAGCCTGCAGTAGCCTACAGATTTACTGGAAGGGTTTAAACCAATTTTTTGTCATCTGAGGTTTAAGACATGATTAAAATCGCTTGTTAGCTCTTTAAAAAACTCTGACAATTTTGCAAAAGACACAGATAAAATTACATTGCGTGAATTTATTGTTTAATCTAACCTTTGTAGTTTAGACACTTTGAAATAGAGGTATAATCTCAATGAGTCCGACATTTTATTCGATTATTTAATAAAAAGGTAAAACAGCAATATTTAATAATTTTTTAAATTATTTAATTGTAAATTTATAATTTATCCATTGACAAATTAATAATTATAAATATTTTATTTATAAAAAGTTTATATAAAAAATTTATAATCACAAAAAAATATTATTTTTTAATAAATTTTAACAAAATAAATTAAATTTTATAGGAATAATGGATTAATAAAGTAATGTTTAAAAATTTAATTTTTACTATGACATCTATTTAATCAATAATAAAATTATTGCTTTCTAAGAAAAAAAAAAATTTTCAAAATAATAAAATAGTGAAATTTTGTTTTAACACTAAATTACAATAGTAATACTTATAATTTAAATTATAAAAAAAAATTAATATTAAAATTTATAAAAAAACAAAACTTAATTTTATTTTTTTTTTTTTTAATTTTAACATATTATTAAATTATGTTTTTGTAATTAAAATAATTATTTTTATTTATTATATATTACAGGTTTCATTTATTTTTTTTTATTTTAGTATATAAAGTATTTGTAAAACAATTTAAAAAACATTTATATTAATATAATTTTAAGTTTTGTATTAAAAAATTAAATTTAAAATAATTTTAAAATCAAAAAGTTAGAGAGTAGCTTTATTTATTTCAAAAATAAAAATTAAATTGATGTTAACAGAGAAATGTGGTTAAAATATAATAAAATCAATAATTTAAAGCTTTACAAAAAAATTAAAGATATTAGTTAGCTAGTTTTAAACTTTAATAAAACAACAATTTTAAGCGTAAACCAAAACTAGCCGATTTTTTTTTAAATTTATTAAAACCATTATTTAAATAAGTTACTTTTAAGTTAAAAATATATGTTATATTAATTCATAACCATATTAACGTTTGTCAAATCTCAAAATATTTTTATTACTATTTTTTTTATTTAAAGTTTGAATTTCAATGATTTCTTTTTGGTTTAATAAAAATAAAGTAGATTTTTTATTGTTTTTAATTTAATATAATTTAAAATTTAAAAAGAATAAAATTCTATAAGTTATGATTACTTATTAAATTAAAATTCACATTTATTTATTATTGATTTATTATAGATTTTTATTTAATTAAATTTTTTAATTAATTTAATAAACGATAAAAATTGACAATTAAAATAATTCTATTTTGATAAATTTAATTTTTTACATATTTATTTAATAAATTTCTAAATTTTTTTTAAATATTTTGATATTTTATTTAAACTTGTTCTAATAAATATATTTTTGTAATAATAATATTTTTTTTAATACTAACTACAAAGGGTTGTTTTAAATATATGAAAAAAATCTGTTTCAAAAAAAAAAAATTTTTAAATATCTTGCAGATATATCTACCGAAGGTTTTCAATGGGCTAATTGGTTTTTATTCAACAAATGTATTATAAACATTTATTAGATTAGTTTGTGTATTGCGAAATCACTTTTTTTCTGTAATAATTTGATATTTACGCCAAGGTACATTCCAATGAGATTTTTTACTTCTAGTCTAAAATGTTTTTAAGAACTAAAATTGAAACATTCCTAAAAAAAATATAAATTTTTTTTTTTGTATGCTGGTCTTATTAAATAATTTTTCTTGTTTTACTATTAAAACTTATATGTTTTACAACAAGATTTTTTCAATTTTCATAAGATTTTTTTTCAGATGCTGTTCTCAATCCACCAAAGGTCCAAAAACCCATTTGTTGAATTGACAACTTTAACTCTTAATCTGAAAAACTCGCACTAACTTTTTAAAAATGTGCAAGTTAATTTCTTAGCTTCTAATAACTTTTCTTTATTTAGATTTTCAATCAGTTGTCTAACTTAAATTTTTTTATTGCGTTATTTTTCAAGATTGTATTATAGTATTTTGCATGTGCTCTTTACAGTTACCCAGAATATTGTCCTTAAGTTATACGGATTAACGCCTGTATTATTAGGCCACTTTTTGAAATTATTGTCTTTTAAAGTTAGTCATGCAGTTACAAATTAATTTTACTAAAAAACTTAATTTAAATAATAAATATTAATTTATAATGTAAATTTTTTGAAATTTTGTACTCTTTAGTTTTTATTATATTAAAGTTTTTCTCAAAAGTTCAGTTTTAAATGTTTTATAGCAAATCAATTTTTAAGATTTAAATTTTATTATTTTAAATAATTTAATTTTTTTTTTAATTTAGCAATATTTACCTTATATTTAATTAATTTAATTAAAATAAAATTCACTAATTATTTAGTCTAAATTTAGAGTTAACTATGTTTTTCTTCTAAATATATTTTAAGAAATTAATAGAATCATTTGTAACTTACTATTAAGCATTTACTTGTTCTTATACCAGTTTATCACTCGAAAGCAAATTCAATAACGGAAATGTTATAAATAGTTTTTTTTTAGAATATACAATAAAAATAAAATAAAATGAATACTGAAAAAAAATGATAATAAATAAATAAAAACCATTGTAATTTTACTGTCAAACAGTCTTTAAATGCAATATGAAATAGTTTTTTAAAATTATCATCATTTTTTCAAAATAATTAAAAATATTTTAAAATAAAATTTAAATTATTTTGATAATATTTAATTAATATTTATAGTTAAAATATTTTTTTAACTTAACATCCAAAATATTTATAAGTTTGATTAAGATTTAAAATTTTTTTTATTTTATGTGTTTTATATCTTTTTGACAGTTTCATCGTTTGCTATTTTTTTAAATTTTTTATTATTATTTATTTTTTTTTTAAATAAAAGTAACAATGTAAGAAAAATTTAAAACTGTATAAAATAAATTTTTTTTAATTTTATGATTTTTTGGCTATTTAAAATACACTAGACTATATTTGTTTTCTTTACAACTTTAAGACTGTTTAGATTATAAATATAAGTATTTTTATCATTGGAAATATTTTTGCTTTTCAAAATTTTTTTTTTATTGTTTTTAGATTTTTATAAATAAAATTTATTTTTCTTTCTTATTATATATTTTTAGTATATACTTTAATTTCTTATAGAGTTCAAATAATAATTTATATTTTTATATTATCTATGCATTTTTTACTATTTTTTTTTTTTTTATTATAACTGTTATCTATAGTTTTAGTAAAAAATTTTAATTTGTTTACCATATTTATAAATATCTGTATAAAATTTAAATATATTTTATATAAAAATATAATGTTTTGTTTTAATAAATATTAGAATTAAATTAAATTTTATTTTAAAAACTTTCAAAATTAAATAACTAATAATAATAATTAATATTTTATTTTTAAATAATTTATAATCTTAAAACATTAAGCATTTAAGCAGTTTATTTTAATTTTACAAAATATTTTTATTTTGAAAATAAAAAACTTAATTATATAAACAAAAAATTTCAATCAAATAATTATTTATTTATATTATAATTTAGCTATAATATTAAAAATATTTAATTTTTAAATTTAAGTAAAGTAAATATATAAAATAAAAAGAATGTAAAATTATAAAAATTTCATATATGTCATAAACCACTCCTCAATTCTCCTTAGTGTAATCAATGGAGATATACATTAAGTAATGCTCTCTTGATTCTTACACTGGATATTTTCTGGGTGTAGCTTTTCACTGCTGCATTGTGTGATAGTTGACAGTTGATATCTTTTTGTCTACTAGTAATCAAGCATTTCCTAAGATTTACACCTTAGAACGATCCTGTACATTAAAATAATATAATTTCTTAAAATTATAATTTTGTCTAAACTTTTATTTAACATATTAATTTTATTAAATTGTACAATATATAGATATAAAATTTTTTATAAACTAAAATTTTAATTTTATTATTTAAATACTTTTTTTATAAAAGTTAATACTAATAAAAATAAAAAAATAATTTTAATAGATGTCATTTATGCTATTATAAATAATTTACAATTACCTAACATAATTTGAAATAAAATAAATTTTTATTTATTAAATAATTATTTAAAATCTTTTTTGTTTTAAAAAATTTAATTTAAATAAAAAATTTAATGATTTATTAATATTTATGATAAAAAAAAAATAATTTTTTGATTTAAATTTGATTTTTTGTTAAAAAACTTAAAATAATCAAAATATTATTTATTATTTAAATTTTAAATCTCTAAATAATTTTTTTTTTTATTTAATAATAAATAAGAGGTATAAATTAATAAAGTTATTAGACTTAAATAAATTTTATGTTAAAATAATTCATAAAAATTTGAATTTGTATTTAATTGTTTTATTTAAATTGCTTTATTTACAAAGTTATATAAGTAGTATGTTTTCATTTTAAAGGTAAAGACTGAAATTTAAGTTAATCTCAAGATTAATGCAAAGATCCTAATAAATACTCATAAAAGACAAACAAATTTTTTTAATAAGTTTTGTTTTAATTCTTTTCATATACATATTATTTTATTAGTGTTAATTAATTTTACTTATAAATTGAATAAAAAAATAATTGAAAGAGAATAACTTATTTTTACATATTATTGTTTGATTGGCTGGGATGCCACAGACGAGGTCTCGGATCTCTGATCTGTGAAACTGTTAGGCATTGCCAGAAATGCCTATGTTGTTAGAATTAACCACAAATTTACACACTACAATTAATCAAATTTTAATTTTTAATTTTTTTGAAACTATCTTGAATTGCTTCTTAAATGAGGTATTTAGCTCAAGTGAAGTCCTCAATTCTGTCTCAATATCAATTCCAGACTTCTTTACTCTTCTATTATAAATTAGAAGGGTAAAGGTCGAAGTTCTCTTGTACTTTTATATAATCCGTATACAAATGTGTAAGCTTATTTCAGTTAGGATACTAAGTCTGGGCAAAATCAAATATTCAGGTTTAACCATATATAAAAGTAATTTGGTTATATGACCTTTAGGTTACATCTTCAGATAGTGATATAACAAGTAGTCATAGCTATCTATCGTCAAAGTCAGGATTAACAGTCTAATGTTAGTACAGGTTTACATGCCAGACTTTACAGTTGAAAATACAACTTAGTCTTTACGCATCTACCTACAAGACTATCCTTTACACCTTGTTCGAGCTAGAATTCTCAGCTAATTTCACTACTCACTTATAAAACTTTTCTTAGGACTTACTAAGTAAATGAGACATAGATTCTTATATACAGACCATAAAAGGATCGCTAAATAATTATCTATTTGGCTTTATAACCATATACTTTAACAATTATTAATTTAAAACTTATTATTAATTACATTAATATTGTTATAATATTTTTTTTAAAATTCAATAAGTAAGTATAATATAAATATATTATAAAATATATGAAATTTAATTAAGACAATATTATATAGTTTTATATAATATTATAGCAATAAGATTTGAAAGCACTAAATAAATTTAAAATGCTAAATTAAAAAATTATAAACAAATCTTTAAATTTAATTAAATATTATATTTGACATAAATATTTTATACTTAAGGTCTACTTATATTTAAAAGTAATTCAAAAAAATACTTATTTATTTTCATAATAGTTAAAAAATTTCAATATAAAATTTAAATAATAACTGTATATATTTAAATTCATATTTTTTAATTAATCTTTTAATTTTTAATAATTAAGAACATTAACTTTTTATATAACTATTTTATTGAACAAATATTTAAATTATATAAAAATACTAGTAAATAATTTAAATAATTAATATTAATTTTTCTTTGTATATAAGATATATATTTATATAATCAATTAATAAAAAAAAATTTATATATTTTAAATTACTGTTTATAATAAACTTAGTTAGAATTGCATATTTTTTGGCAATATTTTTTGAATACAATTTAAATTGCATTGTTAATAATATTTTTTTGAATTTCATTATATTAGCATTAAACAATTTATCGATTGTTAAATACGTTTTGTTTTCTAATGGCAACTTTTTTAATTGTTTTAAAAAAAAGATATATAATATTACTAATTTATAATATTTTTCATGCACTTTTTAAATTAAATCTCAATTTAGTTTATCTATTGATAATCTAATTTCAAAAAATTTGACAAAAAAAATATTTAAATAATTTAACATTATTTTTTAATTTTTTTAATAAATTTTTTTTAAATTAATAAATAGCTATCTTTTTAGTTATTAAAATATATTTAAATAAATTAAAGGTTGTAATTAATCCGTTAATTTTTCCAATGATCTATCAAAAATATTTTATTTTAATGATTTATTTAATATTTTTATTTTTTTTGTAAATTTTTAACTAAAAAAGTTTTTGAACAGTTTGACTTAAAAACTTTAAAATAGTTTTTTTTTAAAAAAAGAATAATAAATTATTTTTTATTAGTTTTAACTCTTAGTTAAAGATTATAATAAATTTAATTATAATAAAGAATATAACTCTAAGCAATATTGTGACATGATAGATATAGTTTATATATAAAAAAAATTGTAAATAAAATATAAATTAAGTAGTTAAGAAAAAAAAAAGAATTAATTTTCCAGCAAAACATTTTATTAAATTATTTAATAAAAACAAATTAACTTAAAATTAAAAATTATTTTACTTTGTATATAAATACAAAGTATATATTAAAATATATACATTAAATGTTAATTAAAAAATATAACTTATATATGTAAAATACAAAATAATTAAATCTATTTATTTAAATTATATTTTAAAAAAAACAAAAAAATATTCATGGTTATAAAAATTATGTTTTTAATTAAACTAATTTTTTTGTTTAATAAAGGATTTATACAAATTATTTTCTATTAATATAATTAAATATTGATAATTTTAATACTAAATAAACCTTTAAAAAAATTATCTGTTTTAGCATTAACCACATTGTAATTTATATACCTGCCAGACGTTTGTATAATATTTTATTAATTTTATTTTACACTAATACTATATTATTTAAAAATACATATTGTTTTTAAAAATTTATAACGCACCCATAATAATTTAAAAGTATTTTTTTATTTAAGCTATAAAAATTTATTTTTTTAAAACTTTATTTATTTTAAGCTTTTATCTATATCTATTTTAGTTTTTAATTTTTAATTATAAGTTATAAATAATTTAGTTAAATTTTTTTTTTAATAAATGTTTACATTAAATTTAATTTAAAATAAAAAAATAATAAATTGAAAAAAAAAGTTGAAAAAAAAAAAATGATAGAAATTACAATTGGTAACTAATTATTAACTATAAATAATTTTTATTTTGTTCATGACATAAAATTAATAATTAATTAATAATAAGCTATAAATTGTTTTCAACCTGTAGAATTTTTAAATAAATAAAATTAATTTAATGAAACACAATTTTATTTAACTATAAATTTAAATCAAATTTTATTTGTTACAAATTAATAGAACTAAATATTATTTTTTATTAAAATTATTGAACTATAAATTATATTAATAAAATTTTTAAAATTTAATAATTAAAAATAATTATTTAATTTACTGATTTAATTTTTTTTTTTTTTGATCATTAAATATTGATTATTATTAATCTATATTATATTATTTTTTTATTTTTAATTGAATTTTTAAATAATTTAAATCAAATGAATATTTTTTTAATTTAAAATTTTTTTTTAGTTCATATTTTTATTTTATAAATTAGAATAAATCACTAAAAATTTAATTTGCGTTAAAGTGTAATTATGATTTTTAATTTGATTTTTATAAATCTAAATTAAATTACAATATATTAAGTTTATTTTTTTTTATATTGAAAATAAGTGAGGACATGTTTTTAATAACAAATATATAACATCAAATATCATCTTTGAATAAAAAAACTTTCTAAAATTTAAAACAAAAGATATTAAGTTAAAACTTAACTGGAAATAGATTAAGTCAAATAACTATTCATTTTTTGAAATTTGCAAATAAGTAGACTGAAGTCACAAACTGAATAGTCATATGATTAATTTTTGTTCAAATTTTATTTTTCAAATATAAATCAACACAACATACACATTTAGATTTCATTGTGGCCAATGAATAAATTTCAATTTAAATAGCGAAGGTGTGCAAGTTAATAATTATAATAGTTGAAAATAATTGAAAACCAAAAAAATATTAAAATAATAATAAAATAAAAATAGCAGTAAATTTGAAAAATAAATGTAGTAAAATAGTAAAAACGATAAAATGCAAAATAAGCATAATAATGCAAAATATGGAAAAAATAATAAAAATAAATTGTACATTTAAATGCGTTTGATAGCCAAACTAGTTTATGTCCGAAAATGTAATCAAATTTAAATACATTGTTTCAAGTTAAGCTGATTGTGTTGATTGTGCATGCAAAAACTAAAATTTATTCTCATTAAACTAAATATCAGGTTTATTTATAAATGCGGGTTGTTCGTATTGGCATATAAGTAATCAAAAACTAATAGCAATGATAAATTTTTAAAGGATGCTATAAAGTTATATTTTTATCAGCAGTTGTAATATAAAAGTCAAGTATTCAAATAATTAACTTTTTAAAAAATTATAGGTTATTAGTTATTTTATTATCAATATTTATAATTATTGAATCAAATATTTAATAAAATTTTTAAATTTGATTTAAAGATATAAATAAATTATAATTTTATTTTATAATTTTTAAACAATAAAACTTTAATTTTAACAACTGTTGTAATTATTATTATTTTAATTTTTTTTTCATTTATTACTAATTAATATTATTTAATATAGTTAATTTTATTTTTTTATTTCTATTTTATTCTTTATTTGTTTTTTAATTATTTTGTACATGTTAAAATAACAAATGTTTTTTTAAAATATAATCGTGATTATATATTTTAACTATTTTTTGCTAGTAACTTAAGTTAAAAATATTTAAATTTTATTTAACTTGATCTAAAACTTTTTTAATTTAAATTTTTTTTTTATTTTTAATACTAAAACATGATTTATAATGCTTTAATGGTAATTTTAAAAAAAATTAAGTCAATAGTTTTTGTTTCAAAATATTAATAAAAAATTTAAAAAATGAATATTTGTTAACAATGTTTAAATAAAAAGTATAAATTTTAATACACTTTAAATTACAATAAATACTTTGGGCGTAATTTATGTATATTTTCTCAAATTTAATTAATGAATAAAGGCGTGCTTATGTAAAAATATTTTTTTTATAACTTGAAAAATTAAATAAATAAATTAGATAATAATTTACATAGATTTTTAAAAATTAATAAATTAACTTTAAAATTTAATTTTAAAATAATTAACATTATAAATTTTTTATAATTATACATATATTATATAATTATTTTATATAAATTTGAATTTTTTTATTATTTTAATTATAATTTTTAAGTTAAAATTATTATATAAAAAAAATTAAAAAAAAATATTTTATTTAAAATTAGATATATTTATTAACTTATTTTTAGTTTTAATAATTTTTAAAAGTTATTAATTATAATTTAGTTTTATCAAAATTATTATAAAAAATTATATATAATATTCAAAATATTTTAAATATTAAATAGATAATTAATAATTATAAATATAATATATAATATAAAGATAGTATGTTAATTTGTTTAATTTTTTGTGTTAATTAGGTTAATTATAATAATAAAATTAATGTAAGCCTTTTTTTAATAATTGTTATAAATGTTTAATTATTACTAAAACAATATTATCTTATATATGAATAATTGCCTTAATTAAAAAAAAATATTTTTTTTTTGTATACATTAAATACATCATTTTTTAAAAAAATTTAACTTTTTAATAATATTTTTTTTGCGTTATTATATTTAAAATTGAAATTTAAATGATATGATTTATCTTTTTTTTTTAAACTTTATATAAATATACAAAAAAAACTAATTATGAATACTTAAACTTTATTGAACAGTTTTTTTTACTACTTAAAAATTAGCAATTTAAGAAGAATTAAAAAAATTTTATTATATTTAAAAGCATAAATAAGAAAAAAAAACAGATGACTAGCTAATGGCATCAAAATAAATATTATAAAATATTATATTATAATTTAAAACTTAATATTTAATTTTTTTTTTTAATAACTTTAATTTTAATTTAATAAAAAATAAATTTAATATAATAAATATGGTATAAAGAGATAAAATATTTAAAATGATTGATTTTAATACATATATTTTTTTAAAAATAAATTTAATTCCTTATTTTAAATATAATAATAAATATATTTTTTATATACACATCTAGTTTAAATGATAAAAAAATGTTTTAAAATTATTTATCACATTTAATTTTTTTTTATTTTAACTTTGTTTAACACTATCGTTAAAAATAAAAATTCAATATTTTTTTTTCCAAATATTAACAATTTAATTTTTCTACTAAAATTTTTAAAATTAATTTTCAAATTAATATTTAAATTAATTTTTTTTTAAATTAAATATTATATAACTAACTTTAATTATTTTAAAATAATTAGATATATATAATTAAACAACTTTAAAAAATCAAATACATAAAACTAAAAAAAAAATATTAAATTTTTAATTAGAAAAATTTAAAATATGTTTGATTAGGATTTATATATTAATATATATTAATATTAAATTTTTTATTTTTTTTAAATTATTATGATTCATTGAGTAAGTATATTTATTCAAAATATTTTGTAAATAATTCTAATTTAAAATAGAATTATTAAAAAAGTAAACACTAGAACAATAAATAAAATTTTTTTTTCATTAATTATTACTATAACTTTAAAATAAAAATTTGCTTGTTAAATATATCTCTATTATGTCTTCAGCTTTTACAACTACTTTGATCCTACTTTTTTGATTTTTATAAACAATTTAATATTTGTATGTCTATATTTTTGACAACATTTTTACTAATCCGTAAATCTTTTATTTTTGAAAATTTTTAACTTTTTGTATTAGACCAGTTTCTAAATATACTGTTAATAATAAGTAAACAATTTTGTTCATCTTATATGATCAATATAAGAAATTTTTCATAACCTAATAAGTTCTCATTTATTAATTCTTAAAGTTTTTCCGTTAATAACTATTAAGAACTTTTTTTTTAATCTTAAAATTTGTTTCGTCTTTGATTTCTTTAAAAGTCTTCAGACTATAACCACTTTACCTTATAAAATAACATTTGTCTAGAATGTTCAAAATTTTAGTAAAAATTTTTATAACTTAATTTTAAATTTTTAAATTAATCTTTTTTAAAAAAATTGATTATTTTTTTTAGTATTTAAAATATATTATTTATTTATAAAAAAATTTACTAAAAAAAATTTAAATTTTAAAACTAATTGATTAAATTAATTTAAAAAAAATTGACAGATATATTTGTCTTAAAATTTTAATTTTACTATGCTTCAAGCTATGTTATATAAGTATACGGAAAATAAATTTAAATATTTAATTAAAAACAAATTTATTTTATATTTTTTATAAAATAATTTATTAAATTAAATTTAAAAAAAAAATAGGTATAAATTAAATTTTTTTTATTAATCAAAATTATTTTATTAATAAAAAATTATTAATTAACAAATTTAGTTAATTTTTTAATTATTTAAAGTAAATACAATTTATTTTTAAAAAATGTATTAAAATTGTTTTATTAATTTTTAATTTAAATTTGATATTGCCTATATATTTATTTTATAAATTTAAGACTTTTAAACCATAAATATTAAACTACTAGCATAAATAATACTAAACCTAAACCTTAAACTAATAAATAAACGTAAACTTATCTAACCTTATAATTTAACTTTTATATTAAAACTTGTTTATAACTTTAAATTTTTTATTATATAATTCTTATGAGCTTTATTCTTTACTATGGATTTATTTTAGGTATCTTTTAACATAAAATTTTTTATTTTTAACTTATATATATTTTATAATTTTAAAATCATATATTTTTTTACGTTTAATGTTAAATTAAACATATTTTAGAAGTTATGTTTTTTAGAACGTTATTTTTAATCTGTCTTATAGATATAGTTTTCTTTATTTGATTATGTTATTATTTTTTTTTCTTTTAAATTAAATACTAATTCTAATAGAAAAATTTTATATTTTTTATTTATTTAAATAAAAATTGATTTTAAGCTATTTAAAATTATTGTTTAATAACTAATATAGTTAAATTTGATTTATAATTATTTATTGTCTTATTTATATATAATAATATAATAATATTTAAAATTCATAATTTAATAATGCAAATTAATTTGATTTTAGGTTTTGTTAATATATAGATAGTTAAATAAATATTTTTTTTAAATGGTTTATTTTTCATTTATTTTATTCTATATTTTATAACACATTTTTTTTTTAGATTTTTTACATGCTTATGCAACGAGTTAAATTAATTTAATTTTTTTTTTTTAGAAGTTAGCTGTTTGTTGCAGTTTATTGTAACTTATGTTTAATTCAATTTATATTGTCTACTATTTAGTTTGACATTGTACACAATTGACATAAGAATAGATAAAGCCTAAAAGTTATCGACACACTGCAAAATAACTAAAAATCTTTTTTTTATTTTAGCTTTATCATTTGCTTAATTTTTCTTAAACTGTTTTTTTATACAGTTTTTTTTTTTTTAGTTTGTTTTATCTTTTCATCATTTTTTGACGTAAAATTGCTTTCATTAAAGCAATAAGAAAACAAAAACTAGAATCATAGGCTTAGTAAAAGTCATTTCTTATGATAACTTGCATCGGTCATACGTGTGCAAAGGCAATTTCAATAAAACAGCTGGCGTCGAGTAGCATTTCTGCTGTCAGTTATGTTTGCATTTTCTTCAAGATTTTCATTATGACCTAAATCAATTTAAGTAAATATATTTTTGCTTGGATTTTTATAAAATGTTTCCGGTTTTGTTGAAAAAATGTCAAAATTTGCAATTATTGTTTTAAACAAGATCTACTTTTAGTTTTTTTGTAATGTAACTTATTTAATCAGTTACAAGTAAACTGTCAATTCAATTTTTTGTAATTATATTTTAAAGTAATTATTTATTTATATTTTAAATAAATTATTTTTACATAAATTATTTTTTTTTTTCGATTTTAAAATTAGTTAAAAATTTTTAGTTAAAATATTTTATTTTTTTAATTTATTGAACTATTAATATAGTTTAAATTATTTTTAATAAACAAAATTATTTTATTAGCTAAATTAAAAAAAATATTTTTTTGTTTTATGATATATTTAAAAACGTTATTTAATCTATTAATAAATAAATAAGTTTACAATAAATTTAAAAAAAAAATTCAAACAAAAACTAGATAAAAAGTCATTGCAAAAAAAAAATTACAAAATTTTTTTTTTGTTTATACACCTGAATAAAACTGATTTAAAGCTGATTTAAAATGTATTTTTTATTTTGCAACTTAATTTTTTTTTAATGTTTGCTTTATTTTTTATTTATTGGAAATGTTTATCATTTTTTTTTTTTTTGTTATTTGCATCTGCATTTTTCATGTTGCGCAAAAATGCTTTTTTATTCAAAACAAGTACATTTTGCATGAACAAAATAGAACTCAATTTTAAAAATACTAGTGCTAAAAACGTCCATTAAATGGCTTCAAGCCAAATACTTACAACACTACTTATTGCCTATAAATTTAAAATATTAAATTTAGGATATCTTTGAGCACATTACATACTAGATTAAAACG
The DNA here is from genome assembly GCA_025170145.1 of Pyemotes zhonghuajia. Taxonomy (NCBI): domain Eukaryota; kingdom Metazoa; phylum Arthropoda; class Arachnida; order Trombidiformes; family Pyemotidae; genus Pyemotes; species Pyemotes zhonghuajia. The sequence continues at coordinate 10,399,437 of CM045844.1, forward strand.
AGCAGCCGTTTAAAATTAAAACACATGTTTAAGAACAAGAGTCAAAATATTTAAATTTAAACTGAATTTAATTTTAAACAGTAATATTAAAAATATAAAAATAAATACATTAAAAAAAAAAAATTAACTACATTTAAATCGATTTTAACTATTAACCTTAGTTTATTTAAAAAAGATTTATTTTAATAGTAAATTTGATTACTACTGATTAAATTATCTTTTATTTAGACTGGTCAAAATTTAATATAAATATGATTCTAACTTTATCTAAAAAAAAATTTTTGTGTCCAATTTAACAGCTTTGTTTAATTAATATATTTGAATAATAATTTTTAATTTATTTTTAAACTTAATTATTAAAAATCCCTTTAAGTAATAAATGGACACTAAAAAAATAGGTGTTTAATATTTTTTTTTTTAATAAATTTAAAGTAACAACTCTAATTATCTCTTAATTGCTCAAGTTAAAGTAACTCTTTTTTTTCAGTTTTTTTGAATTTTCTCAAATTTTTTACAGTTAAATACTTTACATATACTTTTGAATATCATTCTGCAATCTTTTATCTAACTTAGATTTTCAGGCTAATATTCCGTTAACATTTATGCTGACTTAGTCGTTACATAATCTACCAATTTGAAACCTCAGGTAATTTAAGTTATTTAATTTGTTCTCTAGATTTTAGTTCATTAAAAAAAAACTTAAGTTTGACTAATTACTATGCCACAAAGTTACTAAGTTACACTAAGATAGTTTGAATGATCGAATGTTATTATTACATTATATTACGTTATTTCAACATTATTAAATTATAAAAAAATTAAAAGTTTATTTTGTTTATTTGTATTTTTTTTATAATATTTATTTTTTCTTATATTTAGTTTTTTAAATATAAAATTTTATATTATTACTTTATATTTAAAGAAAACATTATTGTATTATAAATTATAAAAAATATTAAAATAGCTTAAATTTTAAAAATATTTAAGTTTTATTAATTTAAATATTTTAAAGTAATTAAATATTATTTAAATAATGTTTTATGTGTAAATATAAATTTTTTATATATAGTAAAGATAATAATCAATATTTAAATTTTAAAATATATATATATATAAAGTTAAAATATACTAAATCCTATGTTTTTAAAAGTTATTTTTTTGTATTTTTTATTATCAATTTTATTTATTTTAATTATTGCAATGTTTTTTATTCATTTATTTATTATTTATTTATTTTTTTTTATGTTTTTTTCTATAGTTCTATTGATTTTTAACTGAATATTCAATAAATCAGTTTCTTATAATATTTTGTAATGTTTAAACATTTAATAACAAATATGATGAAAAAATGGAATGAATGAGTGAACACATTATTTCTAACTTTCAATTGCTTAAACAGTTTAATCCAAGCGTAAACAGTTCAATTAGTTTTTGTTAGTGACCAGTGATAGTAAATTGCTAACTAGAAAATAAAGTCAATATTACAAACTTATTACCTTATTCTTTTGTTTTGAAATATTGCTTATAAGTAGAATTATTAAAGACAAAATCTAAGAAAAAGTTTTACATTGTATTATTTTTTTGATTAAACAACAGCCGGCTGTTTGCATTGAAGCTTAAATATTAATAATTTTTTTGTTATTACTAATAATCGTATCATTTTTACAAAATAAACTGTTTACTATAGTTAATTTTTAAATAATACCTATTTGATTACATTTGAATATAATATAAATTTATTTACCTTTTATAATTTGCACAAAATAATTAAAAAATATTTTTTAAAATTTTAAACGCAATTATTTATTTTTTCTATTTATATTTAAAAATTTCTTAACAAGCTATATAAAAAAACTAAAATATGAAATATTGTAACGAAGTGTCTTTACAGGGGTAGATATTCGTTTTTTTTAAAAGTTTTATTGAATAAATTTTAATAAAGTAATTTTTTAAAAAATAAATAAATATTCAAAAATGTTTTTTTATTTTTAAAAAAATTAAAGTAGATTAAACAATTAAATAAATATTATTTTTTAATTTACTTATTATTTATTTAAGAAAAAAAAATGCACAGTTTTCAATATAATAAAAAAAAATTATTATAATTTATTTTTTAATATTATAATATTATTACATATTAATGTTAATATTTAATACTAACACAATTTTGTCAATCATTATTACTTAAATATTTACAGTTTACAATTGTTAAAAATAATAGAATATGCATTTGTTCTCAAACACTTTTGCAGCTGTTGAAACCTGGATGTAAAGTAGCTCTGTTTCTCTTAGATAAAAAAATTTACAATAAGCCAATACCAAGTCAATATTGTAAATTGAAAATACAAGCTTTAGGCTAAATGAACTAGAGATTGTTTAAAGCAAAATTTTTTGCAAACATGGTCGAATGAGTGGCCATCAGCCAACTTTTCTTATCTGATTCGTTTAAAAAGCAGATGCAAAAAAAAAATTGTTTTGCTAGAATGTGCATGTATTATTAATTAAGTGTGCCGGCAAATTGAACAGTGTTGTTTTGTATTTGTTTTTTATAGCTATCTCTAGTTATATTTCACATACTGAGCAATTGCTTGAATTAAATTGAACACCAACTAAAAACCACTTGCCATTCACAAATTCTGTCTTGCTCCATCTCTGTTTTGTTTAGCTGCATCTATTCTTCATTTTTTTCGTCTTTTACCCTTTTTCTATTCAATGCTTTTAGCCACTTCATTACCACCAGCTGTCTTTTTGTCTGCAGATGGACAAACTTGTTTCTATCAAATTGTACTCAACTTAAATTCTTTTCTTTATGAAAGTTACACCAGCCGGGTTTTTATGCTTATATTTAACTTACACGTCAATACGTTTACCATTTTTTCACAAATTCAATTGATTTTTAAATTAATTTATAATTGTTTTTAATTAATAATGCAGTGCAAATTTAACCAAGTTTATTTTTATAAGTATTGGTTTTAATTTGTTAAAATCTTTACATTTTTATTGATTTTTTTATATTTTAATGTACATATCTATAAAAAAAAAAAAAATAAAAAATAGTACTAAATTTTGTTAAATTTTAAATCAGCTAAATACTGATACAAATTTTAAAACTTAAATTTTAATTAAATTTATTTTTTTTTAATGTTGCTTAAAGTAATTTAGTTATTAGTATATTTCTTTACAAGTAAAACTAAAACTTTACTAATTGCCAGTTTGATTTTGCGCACATAATTTTTTTCAATTGATTTTTGTTAGTGCTTGTTAACTTATTTTTCACAGTTTGATACTTACATATTTCACATTGAAACAGTCCATTATAAATCTAGTTCTTTATGTTTGGCTTTTGGTTAAATTAGAATTTTCGGTTTCTTAATTTCAAACAAAAAGAGAATTCGATACATTGGAGCCAGTCAAAATTGAACTTAATGTGAATCAAACTCAGTGGCCGCAGCTAGATGCAATAAAAATAAATAACTAAACAATAAAAACAGTAACAACGTCACTAATATTTCAAATAGTATTTGAGCACCAGATATATTTAGTTATTTTGTAACAATTTTTTGTTTATTTATGTGTTTGTTTCTTTGTTTCATTTATTTTACTGTTTTAGGAAAATTGTATGTTCTTTGTATTTGCTCTGATTCTCATTGATAGAATAAAAATGCTTTTTATCTTTTCTACTCTCTTGCGTATTATACTTTAAAAGTATTTTTATTAAAAGCAAAAAATATATGTATAAATAAAAAAAACTAGAAAAGTGGACATTTTGTCAATTAAATGTTTTTCAATTCTTTAAAAAATTTTCTTATTTATGCTAATGACTTTTTAATTTAAAACGATTGTCTATAATTTTATTAACTAAAAAAAAAAATTATTAATTTTTGATAAAAATCAATTGGCGACTAAATTTAAAAGTTAATTTTAGCCCAACCCAAATGTTTTGATGTTTTTGATCCATTGCCCAAAAAGGTGGATTTTTAATTTTATTTCACAAGTTTAGATTAAATAAAAAAAAAATGATATTTTAGTTTAAAAAATCAAATACACGCAAGTTGTGAACAGGTGAAAAGTACTAAGATATCTAGAAAGAAACAATGTCCATAAATTTGATTATTACTTAAAACACTAAAAAAAATAAAATTAATTAATCAACGCCTGAAATTAAATGTGTTTTTGCGTGTATATAAAAAAATTTTTAAGCAGTGATTTAGGGCGTTTTAAATTTTATTGTGTTGAAATAAACATTTACTCTATTTGGTGACAGTGTTCAATATCAACACAAAGTGAGAAATCGCATGTTATTTAAACTTTTGATTATTTCATTTTTTTAAATATTTTATTTTTTAATTAATTATATTTTATTTACAAATATTTTATTTCAAATTATTTTAAAAAAAATTAAAAATTATATAAAATTAAAATTATTTTGCATTTAATAACTAAATAATTCAAAGTTTTAAATAATAATTATGTTTTATTATTATTATTTTTTTTTTATAAATTAATAGATGAATATTGTTATAATTTAAATTTAAATTAATTTAAAATAGTTATATTTTCTTACAATTAAATTTTTTTTTAAATTTTATATAATTAAAAATTTCAATAAATTTAAAAATAAATAATTTTTTAAAATATACTTATATTGATTATCAATTTATATATAACATAATAATACTATTATTTTGAGTATTATTGTTATTATTATTTATATTTTAACAATGATTAAAAGATTAAAAGAATACGCTAATTTTTTTATACGCTTTAGTTATTTTATAAAAAATATAAGAATGTCGACTTAGATTGTTTAGATTTATATGATATTATAAATAATCCGATGAATAATCTAAATAATACTTTTTATAATACTTTGTTTTACTTATTGAAATAAATGTTTAATCATTTTGACCTTTTTATATTGTCACGTGTTATTTATTTTATTTATAAAATGTATCTTTATCTAAATAAAAAAGTTAATAAAAAAAATAATTTTAAATAATTTTATCTAATAATATTAACTTATTTTAAATATTAATAGTACTAATTTTAATTAACATTCAATAAAAAAAAAATAAATAAATAAAACAAAGTTTGTTTGATATAAAAATAATTTTTTTTTTTAAAATTATAAATTTAAAATGGTTTATTTTAAAATTTTTGGTTTATAATATATTTGATTTTTAAGAATTTGATATTTTATTAAACGTTTAAATTTGTTTAAAAAAAAATTAATTTAATCTTTTATAAGATTTTTATATGTAACAGTAAATTTTTAGAAAATGTCCAGTTATTTAGTATATTTAATTTTTGTGTAACTTAGTATTTTTTTAAACTTTTCACTTGATTTTTCATTTGTTTGAATGCTTTTTTTCATCATTAAATTTTTTATACTTGAACACATCACAATAGATCCGGTCACACATACTTACACACAAAGCAAGCAAAAATCAAGCTCATGTATCAATTGAGTAAAAAACTGACAAAAATTTCTAAATAAATCTTGATGTCTTGCTTTCATATTTAAGTTTTTTTGATAAAAATTTGTATTGAATGCAATTAAATTGCTTTTATAAATTTTCACTTTTCTTTTAAATAAATCGAATGTTTGCTTCTATTTATACAATGCATTTAAAAATCTATAAAATACTTTTAAATTATAAAAATAAATTATTTTATAAAACAGATTAATACAAATTTTGAAAAAAAAAAAAATGTGACAATAAAATAAAAAAACAATATAAAATTTTTATAGTTAAAAATTTATTTATAATTTATGAAATTATTTTCATTACTGAAAATTGATTTTATTTAATATTTAGAAAATATAAATAATTAATTTTAAGTTATATATGGTTAAAATTAAAAAATATTTTTAACATAATTAAAAAATATAACAAATAATAAAAATTATAATTTTTTATATTAGCTAATAATTAATTTTAATTTTTAATTGTATTAGGTTAATGTGTAAATTTTTTCAATCAAATTTATTTTTTTTTTTTTTTTTGCTTTTTGCTCTATTATTTCTTACCAAACCAACCGTTTCCGATCTAAAATAACTTTTTAAATCTAAGTATTGAAAAAACTATTAATACTAAATTGGTTTAATGTTTGTTTCTAACAGCAACTCAAGCGTCTTTTAATGCAAATTTAAACCCAGCTGTCATCTAAATTTCTCTTGTTTTTAAACCTAACGCTGCATATTTACATTGACATTTTTTACTTTAAGCTTTATATAAAGTTGTTTGATGGGAGTTTAGGTTAACGATTACGAACAAGGCAATAGTTAATGGTGGTTTTAGTTTAGTTACATAGACTTCGACCATATTTAAATAAGATCTAACTTGACAAAATATAAAAATGTATTAAAAAAAATGAAAATATTAAAATTTGCGCACTAAATTTGATTTTACAAAAAAATTTTAAATTAAAAATATTTGAATTTAATGTTATTTGACATTGACCTATTTCAAAAACAATAATAATTAAAAATTAATAATTATTAATAAAAATTAATTTACTTATATTATTTAATTTTTTATTAGAATTAGAATGATTTTTAAATAAACAAAATTATAATTAAATGTAATTTAATCACAAATAAAGCTGAGATTAATAATTTTTAATTTAAAAACATTAGTATTTTACAAAAAAAAAAATATAATTTAAACAAAAAAAATATTGGCTTTTTTTAAAAAAAAACCTTGAATTTTTCAAAAAAGTTAAAAATGGCTGTTTTTTAAAAAAGTATGTTTATTTTTTTTTAAATATTTACATCAAAATTTAAAAGTGATAAACTATACCCATAAATGATACGAGATAAGCATAAAAGTAATAAGTTAAACTAAATTATTTTGATTTATCCAAATATGAATTTGTTGAAAGACAACAAAAGATTAGATCAAACACACTTTAATATGTATTTTTATTTTTAGAAAAAGCAAGCAATAAAAAAAGTGTAATTAAAAGTATTGAAATAAAAAAAAAAATTTTAAATTAATTTTTGTTAAACAATAATTTAAAAAAATTACCATTTGAGTTTTATTTTTAATTTTAATGTTTATTATAAAAATGATATTTATTAAATAAATTATAAAATTTGAATATTAAAATATATATTCTTAACTATTTTATTAAAATAAGTAAAAATAATAACAATAAAATAATAAAATTTTAGTTTAATAAATTTTTTAAAAATTAAAATATATATAAAATTTAATTATTAAAGTATTATAAAAATTTTATAAAAATTATTCTAAGCAACAAATTATAATTTAAAAAAAAAAAATTTACTGTTGTGTTATACCGGAGGATGCAGTTGTTTCAGATGGATTCATTTGTTAATCCGTGTAATTGTCAAGTACAAACACTAATATAGTTAACTAATTTTCACTGATAGAAAATATATTGGGTATTCAAGGATGACAGCCCGCTTACTTTCAATACACAGTATATCCAAAATAGGAACTTTTACAGAATAATTTGCTTTTATAAAAATCAAAATTGGTTAGTAAAAGTACTCAATTCCTTTTCTTGTGTGTTCAAAATTCCGTTCTTATCTCCTATTTATACTTGAGTGAGACATCTCTTTCAGATTTAGTATTCTACATGAACCAGAATAACTACACAGTGTCTCTGTTATTCTTACAAAAACATTGAACTGACTTATCCAAAAATACATAGAGTACCCCTTTGCACCTGCAAAACTCTGTTCAGATCAACCGAAAAATAAAACTAATCTAGTTGTTTACCATACAATAAAAATACAGACTAAACCTTAAGTATGTGTGAAAACAAGCACAAAGTCAGAATAAAATGTAAGCTGTTCTTAAAAAAAATAAGATCTGACTTTATAACCATAACTCTTTTAGATCCTTTAATAAAGTCAATACATACTTTGTTTTACAACACAACATTCTTTTAGTCTCTTTTATCACCCTAAAACTATTTTTGTTTTCCATACTTCCACATTTACTTAAATAAATTTGCAAATAAAAATGTGTAATTTATTTATACTATTAGTTATGTTTTTAAAATTTAAAAAAGAATATAAATTTAAATGTAAAAAACCTTTCTGACAAAATATTGAATTTAAAAAATAAAAAACTTAAAAATATATCTTACAAAAAAACAAAACTAAAATAAATTTATTATTAAAAAAATTATTTTTATTATTAAGTAGTTACAAACAGATCTATATTAAAAGACAATATTTAATTTATATTTTAAAATAAAAAAAAAATCTATATTACGGTTTTAAAATTTATTTATTTAGGTATAAAGCTAATTTTAATAATAAAAAAACACAATTATTTAATTTAAATTTTAAATGCAGAATAAGTATAATTAGTAAGATAATATAAAATAGACAATATTTTAAAAAATGTAATACTTGAATAATAATTCTGCAAATATTTAATAGAAATTTACACCATTTTAAATTTTGTTAGTTAATTTAATTTTGCATATCAAAAAAAATTTAACTAAAATTCTAAATAAAATTCAAAAAAATTTGTAAAAATTTATGAATTAAATTAAAAATAAATACTTTATCTATATTTAATTTTTATTGCAAATAATTTATTAAATCAAATTTAATAATAAATTTTAATCCAAAAAAAAAAATCATTAAAAATTAATTATTTTATATACCAAAAAGAATTTAAATAATTAAAAAATAATATATTTAATTTAAAATTTAATAAAAAAAAATAAGACAATAAAATATATAATTTTGATTAATATAGTTTTAAAATAATAAAAAAATGTAATCAATCAATTTTTGTAAGGATATTAAATAGACTAAAAAAAAATCATTTTTAAAATAAATAATTGTTGAAATTTTTATAATAAAAGTTATTATTTTAACTAAAAACTATAAAATATTAGTAATTTATAAAAAGTTCTAGTTTTAAAATTTATAATTAAATAAAACAATGTATTTAATTAATATTTAATAATTAAAAAAAAATAAACAATTTAATTTTAACAAAATTATTTAAAAAAAAAACATAATTTTTTACAAAATAATTATTCACTTATAAACTTTTAATTATTTAAAAATTTTTTTTGTATAATTATAAATATTTGTTGATGTAGACATTTAATAATTAACTAATTGAACAAAATTACTAGGTTATATTAGAAAATACTAATAAACGCTATGAATCACAAAAAAAACGATTAGCTCTGTTTGTAGAAGAAAACTGTTGGTTGCATCTTGAAAAGTTAGTTTTCATAGTTGTACTTTTAAACATTCAAGAATGATACGTGCAATATATCAAATATAAGTTAATTTGGCTCAGCCAGCATTTAAGCAAAAAAACGGCTAGTTGTTAGCTGGCAAGGGTACAATCGCTTTATTCGACTATGCCTTTAATATGATTAGCACGCCAAATTGGGTTTTGACTTGCTTTAAGGCGGATCCTGGAAAAAAGCAACTGATTCTGCAACAGTGGCATCAATAGCCAAAAATACTTTGTTTGTGAACAATATGGTTAAAACGAGTCGTTTTTCACTAGCACACTTGTAAAGCCTTTCTACCGGCAGCAATTAAGCTTTTGCTATCAATGACTCTTTATACATCTTATCGAATTGTTACATTAAGTTTCAAAACTGAAGTTTTTCATCTTTTAACTTGTCATTGGCAATCATCATGTCAGACTTTAAATTTATTATTCGTTACATGTTTATTGATGATCTGCCCATTGATGTTTAACTCAATTTATACCTGCAATTTAATTTTAAAACAAGTCAAACCCATTTCTATTTAAAAACTATGGTAAATTGCGAAAACGTTTCTATTAAAACGTTTTATCTTTTTGTTATAATTCTGTAGTCTCATAAAGCTGAATAAAATACTATAATAATAATAAAAAAATATTAAACTATATAAACAAAAGAATTAAAAAAAAGGAGTTACTGTAAGATTAATTTAAACAAGTAGATGAACAGCATTCTAATCAAACAAAATAAGTCAACGGGCGTAAATCAATGGCGGAAAATGATGATAAACGCACACAAGTGGCTTCTTTTTAAGCCAATTTCTTCAATAGAAAAGGAAGTGTTTTAGTAGACTATAGAAGTAGTTAATTAATTTGCTCCAACCTAACAGCTTGAAAAAATCACGCGAATTGGGAGTGTGAACTGATCGAAAAATGTTTAAAATTACGTGGTTAAGAGCCAAAAAATAGTTTTGGAAATACGTTTTTGTATCCACTAGTCTATTTAGCTGGAACTAAGACTGAGATACATCAAACTACCACAGTAAAAGCCACAAATATTATTAATGACCATCATTTTGAATGCATCAATGACAAAAGCGTTTGTTGGCCGTTTTCTTATGTTTTTTCTGTTGCACTTTTTCAACCTTTACATTTTTTGTCACAACTTTTCTTACATTTACTGAATTCATTTAAAATGATTTTGCTGATTTGCTTGTTTTTTACTTTCATTTATTCTCCTTATACTCAATTGAACGGGCAATTGTTTGCTTTACAAAAATTTCATTTGTTTCTTTTGTTCTGCCTTTTTAATCTTTTGCATTTTTTATTCAAGTTGATAAAATATTTGTTACAGTTTACTGGGGATCAGCCTTCTTGCATTCATCTTACTTAATACAGTTTTCGGCTAATTTTCATCTTTTTTTCAGTATTACTTATTACATTTTCGTTTTTTACTATTTTCTTTGTACTTTCCTGCTAAATCTAAACTCCAAAAAAACAAAAAGCTATTCCATCTCTGTCGCGATCGGTATTTTAGTAAAAAAAAAAAAAAAATTGGGTAAATATGATAGTCGTGGTATGCTTTTAGCTTTTATCAATAACGACATTGAAAAAAGGGTTAATCAAGGTGATTTTTTAAAAAATTTACTAATTACACCTTTCACAAATTTTTTTTAAACTATTTTAGTCTTATTTGTCTTCTTTTTTAATTTGATATCACTTATCTAGAATTTATATCCAACTTTGTGTTATATTTTTATTTTATTTTTTCATCTATTTCAATCTTAGCCACACGACTTGCCATATTTTAAGCATCCGTTTGCCTTCTTATTTTTGTCTTTCCATGACCATTTTGTCGTATTTACTTTGTAATTTAATACTTTACATTTTTTTAGTTTTATTTCCGCTTTTTTTCTTTTTGCTTATTTCTTTAGAATTGTATTTGTTTATTTAAAGATAATTTTAAAATGTTTCTTTTTTTTACAAAAATGAATTTTTTAAAGTTTATTTTCTTATTTGAACTTTTTCCTACAATTTTGCTTATTTTGCCTGAATTTTTAAAGCAAACATTTGGTTGCCGTTTGATTGATTTAAGCGATTCATTTTAAGCTTAGCTATGGAAAGATTAAAATAAATTTTTGACATTTTTTAGTTTTAGTAAATTTTAAATATTGACGGAAAAAAAATATAATTTGAATGTGAAAAAAATCAAATTTTTTAATTTTAGCAATAATTTTTCAATATTAAAAAATAAATAATTTAAAATATTATAAGTAATTAGTTTTATTAAAAAAAAAATATGAAATAAAATAAAATTTTAAAATATAAAATAATTTTTTTTTAAAAATATATATATATTTGTATTTTTTTTTATATTATTTCAATTAAATTAAAATATTTCCTTTATTTATAATTAATTAATTAATAATTAAAAAAAAATTAAAGTAAAGTAAGTTTTTAGAGTAATGATTTAAATTAATGTATTTTTAAATTTATATTGGTCGAAATTAATCAGATTAATGTAAAAATTTATTTAAGTTTACTAACACATTTGTTTAACAAAAATATATTCATCATATTAAGTTGTCAGTTATTCAAACGCTATGATGCATTTTTATATCTTATTTTGCGTGTACTTGACTTATTTTTTTGATGATAGTAAGTTCCGATAAGTAACTGTCATGTAAGATGGACATTGTGTCTTTTTTTGCATTCATCCGGCTTGTGTTTTATTAATTCACTATGTACATAAATAATTTTTTTTTTTTTTATTAATATTTTTTGTTTGATATATGTTCATCTAGTTTTTTTATCTATTTTGTTACTTGCATAAAATAATCTAAAATTTGTCATTTGAGCTTAGACACAAGTGTTGAATAGTTTTTTAAAAATTGTCCCTGGCGTAACATTCTTTATATGCCATAACACAGCGGTCAGGTCATTTACTTGCTTTTCAAGCATCTAAATACATTGATTCTTTAAAGATTTTGACGTTTGCATCATTGATCATGTGAGAAAGTGATGTATGTTTACATAGCAAAAAAAAAAATTTGAAAAAGCATCAAATAATACAACTGAAATCGGTATTTTAAATCAAAAATATTATTTGAACAATAATTTTGTGTAAATAATTTTAAAATTTAAATTTTTTATTTACTGCCATCTATACAAAAATCCTATTCTAAAAATTACAATTTTTTTTAAATTTTTAATCAACTATAGACATTGATAATTAATGATTTAACATTTTAAGATTTAAATCGAGTTTAATTTAAACTTACTATTGTAATATTTGATAAAATAACTTATCAAATTTAATTTTTTTTTTTTAAATTTTATTTAAATATATTTTAGTATATTTTAAACTATTTTAATTTTTTTTTAATATAACATCATTCGATTTAACTATAATTTGCTGACGGCAAAAAAAGTTATTTGTTTTTTAAAAAACATAAATAAGCCTTTACTTTTAATTTAAATTTATCTAAAAATTGGATTTTGTCTATATTGGTCTACTATTATAAGTTTAAAAAAAAATAAAATTTCAATTTAAAATTGTTTAACAAAAAAAATTTTATTATTGATCTTATAAATAAATTAGTTTTTTATTAAAATTAAAGCGATCTAAAAAGTAAAATTTAATTATGTGTCATATGTAAATAATTGGATTCAACTTTAAGATAAAATAATCTTAAAATTTAAAATCAAAATAAACTAGAAAATATTAAATTATTTAATAATTTATATCTTATTTAAAAAAATTAACATATAAAATAATAGTATATCATTTTTATTAAAACTTGAATGATAATGGAAAAAATTTAAGCAATTATTATTAAGTAGGTTTTAATACTTGTGACTTTAATAATTTAAAAAGCAACCAATTTATTTAGTAAATAATCTTAAATTTTAATTTAACAATTAGGTCAAAGGTTATTTCTTGTTTATTTTAATTTAAATATAATAAAAGTTTTAAAATACAATCAATGTGTAAAGATAAAAATAATTAGATGTAGTAATCAATTTACATGCATTGTAATTATTATAGCTTTTTTAGCTCTAACTCGTTCATGCAAATACTATTCATAGCCACTCAAATTTTATGAGCCAAATTTTATTTTTTCATCTTCACATGATAAATTTTTATCTAATGAATAAGCGAAGCTAGAATTCGCACATAAGCCAGTATTGGCCATATTAAAAACAGTTTTCAATAGATAATTTTAATAAAACAAGAAAATCCGCATTTATTTGTATTTGAAAATTGGTCTTAATAAAATTATTTTCTGCTTGTTTTGTCACCAATTTTCAGTTTAAACACTATGTTTGGTTTATTTTATTATTATTTGCGAATAAACTATGATGAGTGTGTTGTATTCGTTTTTATTTTTATTTTGCAATGAAAGTTGTCGGATATTAGCTCATTGCTCTAATTATTCAAACAAATTGAAAACTATTAAACATACTTGTCCATTTGTTTAACTCAAATACACAATTTATAAATTTAATGCAAACTATTTGCTTATTATCTTATGCTTAAAATTTAGTTATTTTGCAGTGATTTAAGCAAAATTTATTTTTTCTTTATTTTCACACTTTTTCCGATCCAGTCTTTATTTCAACTTGCCAAATCTAAATATGACAAATTGCCTGTCATTTTAAGCTTTAAAATTAATGCGGTTTGTACTTTGTTTTATTTTAAAGTTTAGTCATTTTAAGCTTGCTATGCTTTCAATGCTTGAAATTGATTCTACTTGTTTCTTACTAGTAACATTTACACTGATTTTTTAAGTGATCATCGTTTTATAAGTGATCATCAAAATTTGTCTATCATCAATGTATCTTTTTTATAATTTTTTTACTTAATATTATCTTGTATAAAAATTCGTTTTAAGATTTTCTAGCTTGTTCAGTGATTTAAAATGCGATTAGTTTGACTGAATCTGAATGCATTATTGTATCTTCATTAAAAAGCAAAGAAATATTTGACACAAATTTTCTTTTAAGTAAAAAGTTGATTCATTTCTATTTAAATAAAAGCAAATGACTGAAATATAGGAGATACAAAATAAGCGTTAGTTTAATTTATGCTTGCGTCAGGCGTAAACTGGATATACATAAAAACAAATTATTTGCACTTAGTGTAACAATTTAGTTTAATTACAATTGCTTAAGAATCCAGTTTAATATTTTAAAATTTAAATAAAGCAAATTTAAGGTTTATAAAAAGTTAGCTAAAATATTTTTGTTAAAATATATAAATAAAATAAAATGGGTTTAAACCTAATTAAAACATGTAGTTTAACTATAAAATTAATTGTATTAATAACCAAAAACATCTAATCAGATTAATTTGTTAACACAGATTAACGCACATAAACTATTAAAAATAATATCTTATTTTTTTTTGCACACCATATTTACATCTGCTTACATCTATTTCTTACTAATAAAATGACCGCATCTTTTTACATCATTTCTTAATCACACAATTATTGTTTGACTTTTTGCGCTCAATTGGTAACCATGGCCTGGCTTTATTTTTTACTTTTTTATTCTTTTCAATATTTAATTTTTTTTACTTTGATCTGGAATGTTTTAATGAAATATTTAAAAAAATGTATTAAACTAAATTGAAATTGTGTTTAATCACATTATGTAAACGCCTTTTTTATTTGAAAATTTGGATTTATGAAACATTTTGGGAAAAAATGTTCATTTTCACACATGGTCACTAATTATACTTTTAAAATAAAATTTATTTTATCAATTAAACATTACTATTGAAACATTTACAATAGAAACAATGGATCAAATGAAATGGACAATTTAATAATGGACGAATGTGCAGCTGCTATGGTGCTGATGAGTTTATCTTATTCGCCTAAATCATTGGATCATTGTAGTAAATGGAGTCAAGATAATAGCGAAGTATTTTCTTTACCAGTAACTGCGCCATCGCCCACTTGCTTTTATCAGGTAAACTATTTAAATTTTTTGCATGGATCAAAAAATTGCTTAAAATTTTTGCTTTCATATATGCTTTGTTTGTGTTTACGTAATTAATTCAAGTCTATTGATCTAATTGAAAGTTTATAAATTTTTTTTTTGTTTATTTTTATTATTTCTATTTTAATTTTTAAATCATGTTTTTTATTTTTTTTTATTTTACTTTTTTATAAAAGTTTTTTTTTATTTCTTTTGTCATTTGTATTTGCTAGACTTTGAAATTTAATTTATGTTTTATTTATTTTCACACCGGAAATACTTTTTGGCCTCAAAAAAAATTCAATTGCCTTTTGTGCTAAAATGAGTTTTTTATGGATCATTTTGAACAACTAATTTATTAAGAAAATGAGTTGCTTATTGCCTGCTTTATATTTTTGGTTTGATTTTTAACTTAAAAAAAAAAAATAAAAAAAAATATAAAAATTACAAAATTTTATGCAGGCAACTATATTAAATCAATAGAGTTTATCCTATTTAACCAAAACATACATTGATCATGTTGATGATTTAGCATGAACTTACAATTGATGTAGAAAACAAAATAAGTGTTAAAATTATCATTAAGTTATATGTCACAAAACATTTTATTACAACTTTAATCAATGCATTTCTTATTTTGTTATAGCATCTTTATTTCAATTGACTAAAGTTTTTGATTATATCAAAAATGGTTTGTTAAACTTCAAAGTTAAATTTTTTTTTTCATTTTTGTGTTTTAGGCATGTTACTTCTAGAATTGTCCGGTCAAGCTTTCTAAGTTGTGTACGCTGTGACAAAAAATTTTGATTTACCAAGTGTCTAATGGGCGTTAAAACTCAACTATTTTGTTTGCAACATCACTATAAAAACTTTGCAACGTCTTTCTATTTTTTTTTATTTTTAAATCAACTTTTGATGTTCTTTAAGATTTTTATTTAATTTTTTTTTTATTATTATCCAGTTACTAAAATATAAAATTTTTTTTCAAAACTAAAAGTTTAAGTTTTTTCGTCAAATTTTTAATTGAATTGTCGCTTAGTTAACCGATAACAAACCAACAAAAATCAAGTTACACAAAGTGGATTTGTCTACCATTTTTAATGATTTACTTTAAAAATTTATTATTTAAAAAAAAACATCCTAATAATTACAATGAAAACCTACTTATGATCAAATAAATTTTTTAAAATTTATCAATTTTTTTTAGAAAACTTAAAAAAAATTATTAAATATTTTTAAATATAAAATAAGAATTTTTTTTAACATAGAAGCCTGCTATTCATTTAAAAATTATGTAAAAAAAATTTTAAATGAAAATTATTATTTATTTTTATTATATCATGCTTAATTAGTTATTTTTTTTTTCAAATTGATTATTTATTGCCAATCAAAAAAAGTTAGTTTATTAATTAAATTTTTTAAATAATTATATAAAAAAAAAATTATAAATTTAGAAAAAAATAATATTAATTAAATTTTTTTTTTATAATTAAAAAATAATATCTTAAATATTTAAAATTATTTATTTTATATAAAATAAAAAATAATTTTTAATTTTAAAACATTTATATAAAAATTTAGTGGTTAAAAATTTAATCATTATTTTTATAAAAACTGTTTACATTAATTGAAATATATAAAATATTAACGTTTAAAAAACATATTTAAAAAAAAAATTAAATTTATACAGTAAATTCAGTAAATTTAATTTATAATTAAATTATGTTGTTTCTATTGCAAGTTTTCTGTTCATTAAATTTTTTTTTTAATTTTATATTTTTGAATTTTTGAATTCAATACTAATAGAAGTTTGAATTTATTTTTAATTGCGTTTTTTTTGAAAAAAAAACTATGAATTTTATTTATTTAAATCTAGGCACCTAAAAAGAACCAATTTATCTATAATAAAGAGTATTGCGTTTACAGGTGTGCTAATTTAAAAAAAAATTCAATTAGAATATAGTAACTAAAAAAACTTTGGTTTTAATTATTTGTGGTTTAAACAGTTTGAATAATTTCAATTAAATTAAGAGTTTTATTTGTTAAACGTAATTGATTAAGCATAAATAGAAAAAGGTAAAATTTAAAATTTAATCCTTTAATTTTAAAAACAGATCATTTACTGAAAAAAATAGAACATGTGAAACATATGTAAACAAATAATGCAAAGGAGTATAGTAAACAAACGAATTGTTTGACAGACATCAGATCTACTATAAAGGCTTAAGGGACCTTTTGAGTAATCTGGATTTTTTTTGCATAAATTTGGCAAAATATTATCATATCCTTTTTAATCATCTATTTTATATGAATTGTTTTCTCTTTTTTTGATTGTCTACGTTTAGAGCCGTTTTTTTAACAAGTTTTTACTTGATTTTTTCATTATGTTGATAGATATTTCATTTCTTTTATTTAGTTTGCTAGTTATTGTTAGATTTTTTATTTTTGCTTGATTTCAGATGGGTAATAGCTAACATAAAGTTTGATCCGGTTTTGATCCAGTTATGATCTAGGTCCGATGTGACTTTGATCAAGCTTTGACCTTAGCATGATCGGAACTCTTTTTCGGGTGTGCGAATTTCGCGGTTGCCTATGGCAGGCGATAGTTTGCATTTAACAGATGATTGGTTTTTGGATTGAATGTGTTTGCATCTGCTCCATCAGCCCGCAAACATCCTACACTTGTTTTAACTATTGCCATAACTGGCCACCACTGTATGGCGTGTTTTGTTTAGTCGGCTTTTCTTTGGCTTCTTCAATTTTTGTTTGGTCTGAACCAACCAAAATTGATCGCAATTGATTGCACACACTTTGGCGACAAACTCTGCGCGGCTTTCTGGCTAAACAGACAAAATGATCACAGCAAGCAAGCAAAAGAAGTTGTCACAGACCTAGAGATAAAAACTTGCTTTGAAAAAAATGTGATCTAGGCTTTTGTGTCGGCGCTCAACTGTTTCTTTTGGCTGCAACGCCTCTTTTTCGCCAAGCACCCAGAAGCCAGTCTGTACTCATTTATCAGCTTATTGAGATCATTTTCTATGCACGTTGGGCGTGTGTGTAAAAAGGCGTCTCATTGGCGTCATTGCACCTGAGGCTCGCCGTAAATACTTTAAGCAACTGGACATGGCCGATAAGCTAAAGCTGAGTAACTGTCAGATACCAAAATCGAATTAAATGGATGGGATTTTCCTCTTCATTTCATTGCTTCATCCGTTCTCAGTTTTCTTTATCGGTTGCACCGCCGGCGTCTTAGCCCAGCTTGCTACTCTTAACGGTGGTTTCTTAATGTCGGTCCGACAGAATCAAGATTGTCCATTGATTTAATGTTAACGCACGCTTAATCTCCCTTGGAACAATGACTTCTCATGTCTTGTGCTTTGACAAGATAACTTTCATCACCTGTCAGCTAAAGTAAGTGCAGGGGTTGGTTTGACTCTTCTGACCTTATTACTTATCAACTTGTGACTTTTAAACATTGATTTTCAACTGGTTTTATTGTTTGTTACATGTTAATTTTACATGTTTAAACCGACCAGTAAATGAGTGCTATTTTTTTTTTGATTACTTTTTTTATTGATCAATTTTTTTCTTAAATAAAAACGACAGTTGCAACCCATTATAAGCTTGATGGCAAACCACTTAAATAAATGTTTACAAGATAGTAAATCATTAATAACACTCGCACTAGTAATAGTAGACTTAATTTTCAATTTCCAACAACAATTATATTAATAATGTATTCCGATCGGATCAATGTTCATCTTTGCTTTTGTTTTTCATTTTGCTGATTTTCAGTTTTGTAAAGATTCAAAAATTTCAATAAAAAAAAAAGTTTCAATAAAAAAATTTCAATAATCAAAATTTCAAATAATTTTTGCCACAGTTTGTTTAGTTTTTATTAAAATAAATAAATCATATATATTTAAAAAAAAAAGTTATTAAAGATTTTATTAAGTTTTTTAACTTTATAGCTTTCAAATTGTGCCTAAATATACTAAAAATTAAAATATTTTTTTACTTTGTATTTGCTTATTTGCAATAATATTTTGAATAAAATCCATTTAAATAAAATTGTACTTTCAGCACAGGTGTAATTATATGTAAAAAAATATAAATAATAAAAATAATGGAAATAATAATTAGTATCTTTTTTTTATATTTAAGATTTAATAAAGTGTATTAAAATAAATTTGTATACATTTTAATAGGTTTTAAAGTTTTTATTACATTTTGAACAATTTTATGATACTTAATTTATTTTAATAAAATATAATATACCCTAATTTAACAATGCTAGACAATCATATAATCACAAGTAAAACAGCAAATAAATTTAATCAAAGAAAGTAGAGAAATTTGAGTAAAATTAGTTTATAAAAATGAACATGAACAAATGAATATGCAATTTTGCCATTAAATCGAATCGGCCTTTTCAGATTCTGATCATTTATGAATTTTTGCAATTAACTAGAGGTACTTTTGAACTGCCCAAATGTGACCACAGTGTGTCCAAAGTTTTGCGTGTCCAGTTCTCAACTGCTTTTTCAAAATAACCAACCCACTACAAAAGAGTTTAACAAACAAAACGTATATTAAAAACGTTTCATTAATTGTAGCGCAGTTTAATTTATTGCCAAAAATCTAATTTACGATGCTAACTATAGTTACTTTTAGTTAGACAAGTTTGCAAAGTGCAAATTATTACAACCAATGACAAAAAACGGCAAAAACCAATGGAAAATTCATATGAAAGTTTCAATGACAGTCAGAAATGACAGTGGCCAGCTCTAGTGCTTATATTGCAAACCAATATTAGTCTATTATGAAAAAAGAAATGTTTTCAAACTTGTTTTATTCATATTTTTCAATCAACAAACTCTTTAATTATTATAACGGACCAATAGAAATGTTTGCTTGTTTCATTCATAATTTGTTCAAAAGATACATTTATTTATTCAGACTACCATCTCTAAACACATGAAATCTAAACTTTATTATTCTAAATTAAAAACATTTTTCTGGTTGCAATGACCTTCATTAAGCCAATGATGTTGTATGGTTCATTGATAAAAGGGTTAGCAAACTTTAACAATATATGCAAGCTAATTGACCTGTGTACTGGTCGTCTGTGATCAAGTACTTCAAAGAAATAAGTTTTATTTTTTTTCTGCCTATTTATTGTTCATTTTTCTTTCCAGTTCTCCTTTGGGCATCAAGTGATGAGACTGGATGAGTTTTTGTTCTGTTTATTTTGGTAAATTTAATATATTTTTTGCTTATTTGATGAAATTTACTAAATTTACAAACTTACTTTGAAAAAAACCTCATTCAAATTAGTTTTTGATTTTTTATAAAAAAAAATAAAGCAAATATTTTTTACAATTTCAAAGATTCTTGGTCAAAACTTGATCAAATCTGTTTTGGAATTCCTATTAAATATTTTTTATTTCTTTAATTGATTCGAAAACCATCTGAAAAGTAATTAACTTTGAAAAAAACATCAACTAACATTTATTCTTGTTTTTTTCTAACTCTAATGTTTTTCATTCACGTTTCAGTCATTTTTAAATCGTTTCAATTATAACTAAATACAAATGTAATACAAAAGTATCTAATAAACAAAATTAAATATTGGCAAAAATTTAGTGGTTTATTATAAACTAATTCATAAAATAGTAAAATATCCTAAATTGAGATTTTTTTTACCAAAAAATTTTAATAAAAAAATTATTATTTTCTAGTTTTATGATTAAAATAAAATTTAAAAATCTTTGCAAAAAAAATAATAAATTTTAAATAAGTCTAAAGTTAAAATACCTGTTTAAATTTATATTTAAAAGAAAAAACTTATTATTTAAATAAATTTAATCAAACCATAATTAGTTTTTTTTCTGTTTCACACTTAAGATAGGTAAACTTAAAATTAATAAAATTATCATTTAAATTATCTTAATTATTATTTTATTAAAAATGATTGAGACAAAAATGTATATTTTATAGAGTAATTTATATTTAATAATATTTTTTTGTTATAACTAGTTCAATCAATAAGCTATTTAAAGTAATATATAATATATAGTAATATATAGTTTAATATATTTTATAGTTTTATTTTTAAAACAATGTTGTAACTTGACCATATGCAAGAAGATCACTTATCGCTTAGTCTAAATTTAGACTGTAATCACAAAACATTTACATATAAATTTGATTATGAGTACAATTCTATTCTTGCTTTTCAAACTTAATAGGCATTTGGCAATTTTTTTTAAACGCATAATTCTGCCTTTGCGTTTTTGTAAACTTAGATTGCTTTTGCTCTTCAGGTGGATTTTCATTGACAATTTATGTATTCAACACTAAACGTTTTAATATATCAATATAATAATTTGCAAAAAATAAATAATAAAAAATACCATATTTAAAAACTTATAGTTTGTAAAAAAATTCAAAATATAAATTTGTTTTTGGTCATTTAAAATTTACTATATTAAATCAAAATTGAAAAGAAATAAAATTGAAAACAAAAAAGATCAAATAAAAATTGAATAAAAAACAAATTAGAAAATAATCGTAAAAAAGTGAATATTAATAAAAAAAAAAATAATAATAATAAAATAACAAATCACAAAAACTAAAAAGGCAAAGAAAAAGGTTTAAAAAAAAATATAAAAAAGCCAACTTTGTTATGCTCATTTTTGACAAGATGATGCATACAAATAGCAACTGATGTTATTAAACTTTTGCATGTTTAAACATTGACAAAATATGTAAATTTACTTTTTAACTAGAATCTGGTTTTTAAATCTTTATATTCAAGTTTCATGTTTATTATATAAAAATAGTTTCGTAAACAAAAATTATAGTAAAAGCTATTTACCTGCTATTTGGTTAAATAATATGTACAATCTTGCAGAATTTAACTCTAAATACATATTTTACTTTAGGCCATTGTAAAACTTTATAATAAAAAATAGAGCAGTTCAACGACTTCTCTTAAAAAGCCTCAAATTGAACAAGGAATTGGTTTTAATAATTTTAAAAAATTTTAATTTTTTAGTTTTAAAAATTTATTTTATCATCTTCATAAGTATGTAACACAATAGTTATTGCTTGTTAAAAATTTCAATTAATTTTTTTTTTAAAAACAATAATTTTTTTTTTTAAACAATAATTTTTTTTTTTTTTAAATTAAAATTTATTATTATTTTTATTCAATTTTTTTTTTATTAAATATAAAAAATTATTCATTTATTTTATCTGTTTTTGATTTGATTTAATTATTTCAACTCAAATATAATAATTTGAAATTTTAAAATCTAAAAAAATATAATAATTGTTAAAATTTGTAAATCGAATTTTATTTAATTAAAAAAGATTGCTTATTTTAATTGAAAAAAATAACTTGTTCTACATCATTAACTTATGAACTAATTAATTTAAAGTTAATTAAAAAATCAAAAGCAATTTTCCGAAAAAAATTCAAATTTTTTTAATTTTTTTTTGAAAATTGTTAATTATTTAAATAAGTTAATTACAAAATAATAGTTCAAATTAAGCCTAAATAATAATTTTTTAAATAATTATATTTGAACCAAAATTTGTTAAATTCAATAATAAAAAGATAAAATTATAATTTAGTTTTATTTTTTTAAAGAATAAATAGATATTAATACTAATATTATATATAATATATTGAAATATAATAACTTTTTATTTAAATTTAATATTTAATTAAAATAAATAATTATTTTGATTGCTGAAAAATTAATTTGTTAAAATAAAATAAAAAACCTATATTTTAATTTTATATAATATATTTTTATAATAAAAAATTATAAATTTTTAAAAAATACTTTAATATTAAATTGCATAAAATTTTAATTTTTAAAATATCAACAATGAAAAGAAAATTAAAATTATAATTATATAATATTTGATAAAACCTAAAAAAATATCAATAATTAGTTTACATTAAAAAAAGTTAAAAAAATATCAATTTTGATTTTTATTGATAAATCAAATAAATGAATATGTAAAAATAATTAAATATAATTTTTTTATTTTTAATATAAATTGTATTTATATATATAAAATTCAATTTTTAATTTAAAAATAATTTAATTTTTTTAGCGGATTATATTTCAATGTACTTGGCGAAATTGTGGTGAACAAAGTTCAAACAGGCAACAAATAGAAAACCATGTACGACATGAACATCTTAAGTAAGAAATTAAATACTTTTTTTTTATAATAAAGATAAAATATATTTAATAAAAGCTTATATAATGTTTTTAAAATAAAAAAAAAAAAATTATTTTTTTTATAATTATTAAATAATATTACAAATTTCAACCAATTTTTTAAATTTTTTTTTCATTTATTTAGTTTTATCTAAAAATACAATTACACAATTTAAAATTTTTATAATTTTATTTTAGAATTTTATGTTCAACAGCTGATCATGAAGAGGATTTTTATTATACGGAAATTGAGTTAGATTCTCCACTTGAATCATCTGGTGTATCTTCAGCCGATTCGGATGCACCATATCTTAATATTTTGACCAACTGTTGCAGTGAACCAAGTTCAGTTTGTCAATGTACATCCGATAATTTAACAAACTTTGCTTTAGTCTCAGTTAAGGATTCTCCTACTTGGTCACATATGGATATGGCTAGACCAGCTCATGAAAACCCTGAACTTCAAAAAAGCTCTTCTAATTCTTCTGCTGATTTTGAAAAATCAAAATTAGAATTACAAAATCATCTTTGGAAAAAATTGAATAAAAGTGGTAGAAAACGTAGTCGTAAAGTGGTAAGATGTAATCCAATTACTAATGGTTGTTCATCTAATAGTCGTAAATTTGGTGCAAATAAACCTCAAACAGTATTTTCTTCAGAATTGCACGAACATGAACTTTGGCCAGAAAAATGGGATGTGAGTTCTGTTAATTCAGATAATCAACCGTTTTCGATTAGATGCAATTCAATAGGAACAGATCAAATACAAAAAACTAAAATTAAAAAACAAACTTCATTAAGCCAACAAGTTCGTAAATCAGCATCTGCACCAATTGCTATTCCAGGTATTTCTTTAGCACATGTGGCAGATGTTGAAGCGGCAACAAATACTGAAAAAAGTTATTGCGATCATAATGATTTTGTTAATAGTTTGACAAATGATCAGTTAAATTTAGACGACTCAAAAAAGTCATTGGATCAATTAAATAAAATATCTAATTTTAAAAGCGAGCATTTTAATATAACGTCAACATCTAGTTATGATTGTGCTATAAACGCACTAAGAGTAACACGTCCATCTTCAGCATCTTTATCCAGTTCTTCATCTACATCTTCATTTTCACATATGTCCAATATTGGATTAAGTTTATCTGATTCAAATGAACCATTGTCTAATGACAATGATATTATTTATAGTAAAACTATGACAAAAAATGTGTCTGGTCATAGTAGATTAGTTAAAAACAGTTCTAGTAATCAAACTTTATCTGAAAGTATCTCAAAAAGCCATATACAATGTCTTAGTTTAAAAACATTACCGCATTGTGCCGTTTCACCTGTATCAAATAGATGGTCATCAACTGTACTCAAATCAGATTTGATTGAATCATCAACTGATAATTCAAAAGCCAAAAACTCATCCGATAAACCTATTCATTTGGCTCATCACACTCGTGCTCAAAAATCAGGTTTCTATGCGAAATTACATCGTGGACAAACCGGCCCGTTAAAAGGTCATAGTTCTAATGCTAATTCAGGACCTAGACGCAACCGAATGCCCAGTGGTAATGGTAAATGTCGTAAAAAATATGGAATGGAAAATCGTGATCAATGGTGCATTCAGTGTAGATGGAAGAAAGCTTGTTCTAGAGTAGACAATCGTTCTTATTCAAACTATACAAGCGATGTTTTTGGTGGTCTCATGCGTGATTTTTCATCAGCTGAGCAAGTTTTGCAACATTGATACATGTTAGCGACAATCTCAACTTTAGCCACCGATTGGATTACCATTTAAAAAGTTTCTAGTCTTAAAATCATTTTAAATAAAAAATATTTTTTGCCAACAATTTTATAAAAAAAGTGACACATAAAAATATATTTTTTTTAGTTTTTCAACATTAGAATACTTAATTTTTATTGGCAAATATTTTCAGCATGATTAATGCGATTGAGGCGTTGATTCCTAGACGGCGCAACTTACCTTTTTTGTATTTCATTCTTACCACAAATTTACTTGTTTATTTAGATTTTAAATACACTTGAAAAAAATTGAAGAAAGTATATTTTTTTAAAATACTATTTTACCGCCGCTAGCTATTTTTAGCATGGCTGCACAAATCTAGTTTAAAATAGTAGTTAAGTATGCCAATGTTTTAAATGCGTTTAAATTATTTAATTCAGAAGATAACCCAATCTCATGACTTATTTTACTTTAAAGTTTATTTAAAATTGCTTTTGAAATTACATTTAATTTTTTTTAATTCATTAAGTCTTTGAATTTTAAATATGCAAATTAAATCATCTTTTTTTTCTTTAATCAAATTTTTTTTCTTGAAATTTACAAATTTAAAAATAAAAAATCAAAGCTTTTGAAAAATTATAAAATATAAATTACTTTTTCGTTAATTTAGTTGAATATTTTTTTTATCACTAATTCACATAGATTAATTTTTTTTTTGACCTAATACAAAGTATAATTTATTTTGGTATAAAAACTAATTAATAAAAACTAAACATCTAATTTATTTTTATTTATTTTATTTTAATTATTATTTTTTAAATTTTCATGATTAACTAAATTATTGTTTTTTTTTGCTGCCTATTTAAATGTATAAATAATTAAATTAAAAGCTAAAAATTTACAAATCTAAAAAATAATTTTGTATTCTAAATAGTTTAGTTTTTTATAAACATTATTTCATTACTTTAAAATATAGTTTAAAATTAAACTTTTTTAAATCAAAGTTTTTTCAAATTAGTGTATTAACTTAATAAATAAAAAGATTATTTTAAAGTCAAATATTACAAATTGACAAACAAAAATAAATGTTTTAACAATAGTTGTATAATCATTCATAAATGAAAACTCAGATTACAATAAAATTTATATATCTTTTTTTTAATTAGCTTATTTTAAACTTTATTTTTAAATATATTTTTATGAATAATCAGATAGCTGTATGAATATTTGAACTTAAAAAAAAAAATGCTTACATATTTTAATTTATGTTTATAATAAAACCAAAAATGACAAAATTAATGTGCTAAATACTATAATGTTAATTAAAACTTTAATTAGAAGTTAAACAACTTATAGTTAAATTTATTACTTTATTTTTTGACTGATTACTTAAATAATTTTTTTTTTTTAAAAACAAAATATATAATTTTACAAAAAATTTTGAATATTCAAAAATTTCATTTTTAACAGGAGTTAAGATTAAATAGATTAAAAAAAATAATTAAATTTTTTTTTAACATAATGATAAAATCATTTTTTTTTTTTATTAAAATAGATTCTACAAAATATGAGTTATTTTTTTTTAAACTTAATCTTTTTTTTTTATTTTTCTCAAAATGAAAGTTAACTAAAAAAGTAAAGTTAACTTGAAATCTTTAAGTGATCATATATAATTTTAACATGGTCAACTAACAATAAAACTTTTTCAAAAA
This sequence comes from Pyemotes zhonghuajia, assembly GCA_025170145.1. Lineage (NCBI taxonomy): Eukaryota > Metazoa > Arthropoda > Arachnida > Trombidiformes > Pyemotidae > Pyemotes > Pyemotes zhonghuajia. The sequence continues at coordinate 10,426,345 of CM045844.1, forward strand.
ATGAATTAGTGTATAAAAATGAAATGCTAAAATATGATTAGTAAACGTCCGAATGTATAGAAAAAGTTTTTAATTATGTTTTAATCACAAGAAAATATTCATTTGAGCCGATGGTGACCTTTTATACCAGTTCACATGAACAGCAAACAGTTAATTAATTTTTGGTTCAAATGCAAATACTCATTGCATGTTATATGTTGCATTTCTGTGATTTATGAAAAAACACGTGTATGCACCTCAATAACAAAATCTACAAAGTTTATTGCCTTCAGCTTATCATATAAGTTTGAAATTTTCTACAAACCAATTTACCTTAGCAAACTAGATTCTATATTGTCTTCAGCTAGTCAAAAAATAGAAAACTTATCGTTTAAAATTCAGACCACAAACAAGAATTAATCTTAAGAAAGAAGCGATTAGTTGGATCATTGATTAAACCAGTATTGATTTCCCTTGGCATTTGCATATACAATATATTGGATGTATAAAAATTTTAGTCTTAAATAATATCATAAACTTTTGAAACTAAAATGAATCAAACTAAATAAAATAAAACTTGGAGACAATTTTTAAAAGCAAAATGCTCAATAATATAAATAAAATCTTATAAAAACTAACTTAAACATGCCATAGTTTACTAAAAAAAATTTTTACTTATTTGTTTAACTTTTAATAGAGAATTTTGCATAGTCTGGTAAAAGCTAAAAACAGAAGAAACTAAATTTAATCAAAAACTAATCTTTCTCCCTAAAAAATAAGTGGAAATAGGTTGATAATAAAAAATGGACAAACAATTCGTGCAATATTTATTTTTAATATATAAAAGTATAGATTCTACATGACATTCAAATATACATACAAAAGACAGTCTCAAAAATAAAAATCTAAAAAAAAATGACAGAAAAGCAAAAAATGCAAAACAAATCAAATAAAGTATATTTTTTTCAACAAAATATGATCAAGATATATAATAAAGCAATTGCGATGTCCAGATTAAATGATGCTCTAATCCTTTGGGAATGCATGTGTTTAACAAACGTTGTTACTTTAACTTATGTAAATATTAGAATAAATATTCGATGTTCGATTGTCAAATAAACTCATAATAAACTTGCTGATTACAAGCTTGTTGTTATTTTAGTTTGAGCAGCTTCTGACCAAGCATAAATCCTGATGATGTAATGCAACTAATGCAAATAGTGCATTTAATGTTGAGCTGCTTGCTTTAACTTTAAATTATTCAAGTGGTTTAAAACAAATAATTTAGTCTGAAAACAATCAGCACACGTTTGGAAATATAGATAAAATTGAATAAAACAAAATATTAATAAATATAAAGAAAATGCCCATAATCACACCATGTTTACCTCATTAAAATACAGTTTTCAATTATTAAGAGTTTTTTTGTTTAATATTTGCATTAAAAATATTTAAATTTTATTCATTGTTATTTTCATATTAGTCGATTCATTGATCACAATACCAATTATTTTTAATTCAATTATTTTTTTTTTTATTTTATGTCATAAAAAAAATATATATAAATTATATGTCTAATGAAAATGTCATTTTACCTATTTAAAATGTATATTTTACTTTTGTTTATATGTTTAATGAAATTTATTGAATTTTAAAACAACTTTTAAATTTACCTCTAAAAAAAATAATGTAATAAAAATATTTAAAAACAGTATTTTTTTAAATATTTTAATTAAATAATTTACTTTAAATTTTTCTAGATTTAATTTATAAAAAAAATATATAATTGAACTACCTTAATTGTGGACCTAATAAAATAATAGTTTTAAAATTAATTTTTTAAATTTGCAGTTAAAATAAAGAATCAAACACTATATTAAGTATTTTAAATAATTAAGAATTATTGACTTTGTGCTTATTTAAATTAACATTATTTAATTATTGACTAAAATAATTTTAAAACTTAACTTTTATCTAAATATAACAATTTAACTTTTTCAACTAAATCTATTTAAATAAATAAATTTTTATTTACATTTAACTATTGCTTTAATTAATATGTTAAAAAAGCAATTTTAGTAATGATTTCTAAAAATTTTAATAAGACCAATAAAAATAATGCTAAAAAAATATTTTCCGATGTTTAACAACATTAAGAAATTTTTTTATAAACTTTTAAAATGTAAATATAAAACTTAACAAAAATTTAAATCCAATTTGCATTAAAAAAAAAATTTAATGGATTTTTTTAAATTAAATTTAGTAAATATAAATTGTGACGTTTAATCAAAAAACGTTTAAGATCAGTATTATTTTTTGACTGTTGTATTTGGCATTAATTGGAATGATAAAGACAAAAAACAGATTTTACCTGCATCAATTATATTTACATGAAAAAAAATTTATATTGCAATTTATTTGCTCAAATAATGACGGCCTTGAGCTTTTTATCAAGTTAAAATGTATCACTATTTCATAGAGTATTTACAGATCTATGTATTGATGTACTCATGCAAACAAGCAATGTATAATCGGCAAGTTAGATCCAGCTGCTGAAATCTAATCAGTTGCACGATAATGACTTAAACACATGAAATAGTCAAGTTGGGCTAGGAAATTAGTATTACTTGTAAATGCTACTTTCCAAGCTATAAGAACATGCAATAACTAAAACTTTTAGTCATTAGAAATAGTAAGGTTTTACAACAAATAACAGTGAAAAGAAATAGTAATAATTTAAACCAGAATCAAAAGCTAAAATGTTCATAATTTGCAAAAAGGCAGTAACCAAAATTGAACATTGTACTAGGGCAGATGAAGATCTCTTGTCAAATCGAAATCGAACAATAGATAATACTTTGATCTAATGATCCATGAATGTTCATGTATTTTCTGAATTTTTCATTTACACATAATTCACGCTATGTTTCGTGCAATTTTAGTTATCATTTCATTAATTTTCACTTATTCTTTTATTATTTTGTTTATTTTTTATTATATTTGTTGGTTACAAAACTTATTAGACAAGTGTTTTGTCTTATCAAGTATGTTTACTTATTTTATTTTCTTAGCAACTTATATAATTATACTTCATTCATTTAAAACAAAAGTGTTAAATATCAATTTATTTTAAGCTAACTTTTTTTACTTATTTAACTATTTTAAATAAATAAAAAAATCTTAAAAATATTAAAATTGTATCATTTTATATAAGTTAACTATGAAAATTAATGATGTATTAATAATGTTTTTATTAATCAAATTAGTCAAAATAATGTATTTTATTAAAAATAAAAAAATTACATGTTTTTTTATTAAATAAAAAATTAAAAAAATTTTAATTAACTATTTATTAATTTAAAGTTTAGAAAAAATCAAACTATTTTTTATTAAAAAAAAAAAAATGATTTATTATTTTAATTTTAAAAATAAAAATTTAATTGTTTTTATTTAGGTTTGCATCTTGAAATTATAGTTTTGTTTTTAACTAATTCAAAATGTGTCTTGTTTAACTTTGTTCATAAGGTTAATTAATAATAATATTATAATTTTAAAATTAATTTTTGAACAGTTAGTTGATTAATAATATTAGAAAAAAAAATATTTTAACTAAATAACTTTTTTTATAAATAAAATTAAGTAATTCAATCATTTAATTTCATATTGTGCATTAAATTTTGTTCATTATCTTGAAAAAAAATTAGTTTTGTTTTAATTTAATTTTTTAAATAATAAATACATTTAAGTATACAAATAGATAAATAATGCAAATGTTACAAATATTTTAAAACAATCAAAATTAAATTTAATTTATTATCATTAAGTAAAATTTAACACGCTTTAAAATAAATTCATTACAAAATAAAAAATCAAGTAAAAAAAACATGCAAATATATATAAATCATATAAAAATTTCATTAAAAGTTAGATTTTAAGAAATGGCCACATTGTTAGTTTTTTACATGAACCATGTAATTTTCAAATTAATTTATCAAAATCAATGTTTATATTGTAAAATTTATTTATTCCCATAAGAAAATGCTATTTTTTTTTTTATAAATATTTAAGTGCATTTTCAATTGTTCAAATAAGAACCAAGTTTAGATACAAATTAATATTTATAAAAAAAAAATTAAAAAGAACTATAAAAAATATTTAAAAAAACTGAAAAAAAACAACTTATAAATACAAATTTAGTTAAATAAGAATTACAAGAATTTAAAACCATAAAATAATCAAAATAAATTAAATATCGTTTTGTAGTAATAAATTCTAATTTTCAAAAACCAATGTAAATAATATAAAAAATTTATGTTAAAATATGATTTTTTAATAATCTAAACATTTAACCTAATCTTTTAAATCTGTAATAATTTTAAAATTAAATTCAGGTTTACGACAAAAATAACTTATTAAATAATTTCATTAAACTAATTTATTTAGAATTTGAATTTCAACTATTATTATTTTTAAATAAATCACATAATTAATTAATAAAAAAATCTTTAAAAAACAAAAAAATTAGATTTTAAAATTAAATTTTGCTGTTAAAAGTTAAATAAAATATATACAATTAAAAAAAAATATTTCTTTAATAAATTACTTTATTAAATATAAAAAATAAAAAATTAAATAAATATATATAAGTATTAATTAAAAATAACATAAATTGATAAAATATTTACTAAAATTTTTTATTCTAACCACAGAGTTTATAATGTAAGTAATAATAAAAAAATTTTTAACTTTTTTAAAATATATATTCAATTTTCTATTTAAATATTAATAAGATTAAAAAATTAATAAAAATAATTAAAGTAAAAAATAAATTATATATTTAAATTTAAAAATAATTATTTATGTTTAATAATTAAAAATATTTTTTATTAAAAAAAGATTATTATAAGGTATAACTTTATATTAAAAAATTTTATTATTATAAATGGAAATCAAATTATATTAAAAAAAATATATTTAATAAAAAATCAAATTTTAAATATAAATATTCAATTAAAGATATATTTAATATAAAAAATTTTTATTAATTTTATATATTTTTATGATATAGGCATTAAATTACAAATTAATTCTTTAATAAATTATATATATTATTTTTTTTGAAAAAAATTATTTAAATTTGATAAAAAATAATTTTTTTTTTTTTATATAATAAAAACGTCATAACGTTGATTCAAAACATATGCGAAGATAAAAATTGACATGATTGACAAGAAATCATAAATTAAATAATAAATTTTTTAAATTGAATTTTTAAATTTCAATTGTAATTACTTAAAGTTAAAATTTTGAATAAAGTGATCAAATTTTATCAAAATATTAGAGTAAACATCAATTTTATAAATTATTAAAATTTTACTTAAAGATATTATAGCAAACTAACTAAATCAATATAATAAATGACTTTATATAACAAAAAATCAAAGTTTAAAAAAAAAATAATAAAATAATAAATTATTATTTAATAGAAAAATATTTTAATACTTTAATTTAAAAAATAATTTAAAATTTTATCATAATAAATTTTCAAAACAAAATATATTTAATAATAAATTTATATTTTAAATATGTTATTTTTGTTATTTAACAACCAAATATTACAAACAAAATAATTATAATTTTATCTTATATTTATAAAAAAAAAAGTTTTCAATTTTTAATTGTTAATATTTTTTTATGAATAAAAACAATGTATTTTTCTTTTAATTTACTTACTTAAAAATTTATCCTAATTGTAGGTAACATCAATATTAAAAGTTTTTTCAATTTTTGCTAAATTGGTTCATAACTAAATATATTTATAAAATTGTAAGTTTGTTTTAGAATAATTTGCAAGTAAATAACTTAGTATTTAACGCTATTTACTAAACTGATTAATAATAAAAACAATGTTACCATTTATTCTAGTAGTAACATTTTTTAAATTTTCAAGTTTTTTTAAGTAAATTTACAAATAAAAGTTATGTCGAAACCAGACACGTAATTAGTATTTTGTCAGCAGGCTTGTGGTAAACTTATCAACTAGTCATCTAGATAAACTAAAATAAAACAGTTAAAAGTTTTGTCTGCGGTCATCATTTGATTATAATAAACAACATGCTACAGTTACATGAAATAAACTTTAACTTTGTTAATGACCATTTATATACATGTCTATCACAAACAAGTCAATAAAGATTAAAACGCATTTTTAAATGTTGATTTTATGTTTATTTAAATATATATTTTATTTTGATTATTATTTATATTTTTAATTTTTAATAAATTTTTTTTCTATGTGTCCATAAAATACATTTTCTTTATTTTTTTGATGTCATTAGTAAGGTAAAATAAAAATAAAAACTTAAAAAATTAAAATTTTAAAAAACATAAAAAATAAAATATAAAATGTATCATCAAATTTTTTTTTAATTATATAAGCATTAAATTCATATCATTTTATTTGATTAGTAATTATTAATTTTTCAATATTTTTTTTATAATTGATTGCACTATATTTATATTTTTAATATATAATAATTAAAATTGTATTTGAGAAAATAAGATAAAAATTAAAATTTTTAATACTTAAGTTAAAAACTAAAACAAGTAAAAATAAAATTATAACAAGTTAACTATTGAATTTTATTTAAGCTACTTTAAGTTTTAATAGTGGTCACCATTAGTAACACATGAAGTAATAAAATTGATGTAACAAACTAATCGTAATAAATGCGAGTAATGAAAAAACGGGTAAAAAAGAAGAAAATCAATGATTATAATAAATAATTTGAAAATGCCAGGTACTAAAAAACTATAATTTTGTTTTTCTATATTTTACTTTTTTATTTAACAATTTCTTATTTAGTTGAAACTTAATAAACAAAATTTTTTAATGAAAATAAAATTTAATTTTTATTTTTACCTTGTTAAATATTAATAAACGAATTAGTTTGTTTTTTTTCAGTTGGTTACATTAGTTTTTAAACGACTTAAAAAATATGAACAATAAATAAAACTTTATTTTAAATCAATATTGTTTGAGAATGAATATGTTTAACGTTTACATAGATTATGCCCTGAGATTCTATTTGTGAATTTGCAAATCTAAAAAATAAAAAAAAAAAAACAATTTAATTAAATATTAAAATCAATAGTAAATTTTAATAAAAGTAAAATAAAAAATAAAACTTCAAAAGAAACAAATAAAAATATAAAATTATTAAAAACTGTAAATTTAGGTTAACTGTGTACTAAATTTTAAACTTTAATAAAAAAATAAAACTTGTCATTATTATTGTTTGTGATCTAAAAACTTATATAAAAATTGACTATTAATGAATATCTCTTGGCTATGTTCTTAACATCTTTTAGGTTCGAATTTATTATGCTAGTTTTTATTTAAAAATTTATTAAAAAAAAAATTTAACAAATTTGGTCATTACTGGCTATAACATTTATAAAAAACAAAATATAAGCTTATCAAGATTAAAAGTAAAATACATAAAATTTAAAACAATTTAAGTTGATCAAAACTAAAATAAAAATCAACACAAACAATCAAAAAAATTATAAATAGTAAGTTTACACAATAAAAAACTAGATAATTGAAAAACATTGTAAATAGGTAATGTAAATAGTGTTTACTTTTTTGGTGAATAAATTGCGGTTAAAACTAGCCACAAGACAAGTGGTACAATGGATCAACTCCTGGTACTGTCTGAAAATTTTTTTTTATAAAACTAAAAAATTATTTTTTTTATAAAAATTAGTTAAAAAGAAATTAAAAAATGACATTTGACAAAATAAAAAACAAAATAGAATAAAAAAATTAAATTATAGCTTTAAATATAAATTTAAATATATAGTAAATTATAAAAAATAATAGAACTATTTAAAAAACTCATTCAAAAAAATTATAAAATAATATATTTATAATGCAAGTAAATTATGTTTAATATAAAAAAAAAATAATTTGTAATTAATTCATAAATTAAATAATCAAATACATATTTAAAAAATAATAATTATGACAGTATATTTTTTTTTAAACTAACAAATTGACAATAATAGTAAACTAGTATTTTATGTAAATAAATAAATTATTTTTAATAATACAAATAATAAAAATTAAGAATTAAATAATAGTATCATAATAATTATAAATTTTTGTTATATAATGTTGTTATATAATGTATAATTTTTTCAATTATTAATATAAATTTATTATTTTATTAATATTTGTTTTATCACGTATTATTTTAAATAAAAATATTTTAAACTATTTTATTTTTTTTTAAATATTTTTATATATATTGTTTATTTGGCTATTATGATGATAAGTCGTTGCTTTTATAGTGTTTTAGACTAATATTTAATTTGTTTATAGATTATTTATTTTTTTAGCTTTTTTTATCAAATAATTAATTGTTTGTGCTTTTGTTGTTTTATTAAAATTTATTTGCCTACTTTTTTTTCAATATTTTAATTCAAAATACATTATTAAAAGCTTGTTTTTGTAAATTTTCAAAATAAAATATATAAAAAATTAAATTTAAGAGATTAAACTTATTAGTAGATATTAATTACATTAACATCTTAGAATTTTTTAATTAAAATCTATTAAGTCATTTATTCTGTAAATTTTTTTTTATATTTAATTAATATAGCATAAACAGAATAAATTATTTCATACAAACTTAAAAATAATATCATTAAAATTAACGTTTTTAAAAACTTCATACTTTAAAACTATGTAAGATAATTTCTTATTATTACAATATAAAAGTTATTAAAATATAAAAGATTAATTCTAGATTATAATATCTACAATATAAAAAAATATTCAGGTGTGTCCAAAATATAAGTAATTTGCAGAAAACATCAAATTGAACCATTAACTTGATTTCATAATTAGCATGTTTAAATATGTTAAAAAATAGATATTTTTATTCATCTTTATAACTGTTTTATAATTATTTAAAATTAGTGTTCAAATTTTTTTTTTGCAAAAATCATTTTTTATTCAAAAAAAAAAAAAATAATAATAAAATATTTTCTAATCAAAAACACACAAAGTTAGGTTTAAATTAAAAAAAAAATATATATGATTTTAACAATTGACATTTGAAAAACCCATGTTTTGAAGTGATCAAGCAGATGACAACTGTTTCAAATACATTAGCAAAAGCAAATTGAATATTAATCAAGTTCAAATGCATTTTACATAATAAAGTATTTATATTAAATCTACTATTTGACATTTCTGGTAGATTAAAGCATGTTTTTCTAGATATCAAAATAAGCAATTGATTTTTTTTTTTCAAAATAAACTAACCTTATTAAAATTTAATAAAAACAAAAAATAAAAATTAAAAGTATAAAAAATTAAAGAAAAATATTGGCATTAAGTCAGTGTTAACACGATTGAAAAATAAAATATTTAAATTTTATAAATAATTTCTTTTTAATTAAAATATTTTAAATAAAAAGCTAATAAAAATCAAAAAAATAATATAAAATTTTTAAAATTTTATTGAAAAAAAAAGTTTATCATATTAATTGATTTATATTCTGTCAAAAAAAGTTAGAATATAATCAATTTTTTATAAATAAAATATTAAAAAATAATTATTTATCTATTTAATTAATCTTAAGTAGTATTTTTAAGCAGTATTATTAACAAATAATTGCGTTTTAGTAAAGACTAAATTGCAAAAACTTAATAGGAGTTAAATTACAAAGTTGTCAATATTTTGAAGCAATAGTTGATAATTTATATGAAACTGAAATTCAATTATCTGCAATCGAAACGATAATTGTAGCTTTGATATATTCTTTTAATGTCATAATTATAAATGCTTGTTCATGATTATTAGTGGTAAATGCAAAGTGTAGGTGTATACAAGTATGTACCTGCATAATAAGTACAAAACAAATACTAGTACATTATTTTAATCAAATTTAAATTAATTCAAAAAAGTCTAAGCTTCATGGTCAGACCAATCAAATATTAAATTTTACTAATTTTAATTTTTTTTAAACGGAAACACAAAATAAAATGTTAAAAAACAGAATTGTAAATTTAGATCAAAATAAAAAACACACTTAGTTTTTTCAAGTCATTTAATTTGCGAAATGCCAATCAATCAAAGACAGCAACTATTTGTAGTATTTTTTAGAAAACATCCAGATTGCTTTCTTGCTTTTAGCGCGTTTTTAGATTTATTTATATACATTTTCTTATTATCTATAAATGTAAAACTCAGGTGCTGAAAGTTTTTTGCTTCTGTCCGTGAGCCACTTGTTTAATGGTTTAGCCTGTTAGGCGTTTCGTGGATTAAACTTATGCTGATGCACATCGCCAGCCAATTTATGGCATATTTTGATAGATCCAGTCATTGAGGACAACATTGATGCAGGAATATGATTAATTAAGCGTGCATGGCATGCTTGCGGACCTCTGAACAATAAAAACCGCAAACCTTGCTTGTTTTGTCAAATAAATAAAAAAAACTTATATTAAATTAAAATCGAGTCACAAATTTTTAAAAAAAGACCAAATTACTGAATACAATGATGAAATAGATGAAAATTTTGACATAAATTGAGTTTTTTAAATTATAAAAAAATAAAGTTAAAAATACTAATAATCTAAAATAATGCAAGCATCTTTTAAACAAAAGAGTAAAAATAAAATTTTAATAAAAAATTTTAAATAAAAAACTAGTAAAATAGATAATCAAATAAAAAAATTAAAAAAAAAAATTTATCCGATATTTGAGTGAAATATGTTATAAATTTGAATTTTTTTAAATAAAAAGTAACTTAAACTAAATCAGGTAAAAATTCAACTAAATTAAAAGTAAATTAATTAAAAAAATAATCTAGCAAAAATTAAAACAAAATGAATCAATACATGTGTTTAAGCAAATTTGCATGCATATACTCTTTAACTAGATTGACATGAAAACAAAATTTTCATGAATTTTTCTTTATTATGCATAGCAAGCAATGTGGTCGTATTTAATTATGCTAGATTTTTATCCGAAACAACGACAAAATATAATGGTGATCAAAATAAAAACTAGTAAATGACCTATGTTTAGTTTTTTTTATTTGAGACTAAACTAAATTATGGAGCATTTATTTAATAATAGAGTATTTTCACAATCTAGAACATCAATAGGTAATATAAACTTAAATATATAGCAACTTATCTATGCAATATATTATCATTCTAGTTTTCTGTTTCAGACTTTTTTTCAAGATTTTCTTTTATTTTTTATGATATTTTTTATTAAAGCTTTTATTTTATTTTACTTTTTATAAATTATATTTTTATATTAATTTTGTAATTTTAAAATCTTGAAATTAATATAAGTTAAATATTTAGTAAAAAAAATGTTTAAATTATACTTTATTAAAATAGATAAAAATTGAATAAATTTAGCAATAAATTAAACAAAAAAAAAAAATAAAATAAATATTATATAAATAAAGTTAAAAATAATTAATGTAACTATGTAATTTTATAAATTTTATAATTTTGTAAAAAAAAATTTCAATTTTGATTGAACTTAAGTGAATCGGTTTATTTATGTCAAACATGATTACACTTTGAAATTTTTATTTAAAATAATAAAATTTTATTTAGATTATTTAGATTCAAAAAAACTATAAATAAAAATTTAAAATTAATTTATAAAAAATTTAAATTACAAAAATATGTAATTAAATTAAACTAAAAAAAAAATTAAATAAAAGATTAACTTATTTTTTCAAATAGGTCTGTATTCATACATCTAAATTGACAAGTGTATCAGTATTTTTTTTTTTTTATTGGAATAAACATTGCAAAGAATAAATTATATTGTAATAAAACAAGTAATAATAAAATCGATAAGTGTTTTTTGTATACAATATTAATAATATAATCAATTATACATAATTAATTATATCTTAAAATATACAGTTTTATTACTAAATTAAGATGAAGTTAAATTTATGTATAACAAACTTAAAAAACAAAAACAACAGTTAAAATCATTTATTTAAATATTTTTTGTTTTTTATATTAGCCATTGTATTTTTAACAAAAGAACTTGTCAAAATAACTTCTAAAAAAATTCGTGGTATTGATATAATATCCACAATAGTTTATTATTAGAATTTTTTTAAATTTTTTTATTGATAACTGATAAAATTATATTTTAACATAGTATACTTCCGAAGTTAAGTATATTTAAACGGTGTAATGTAGAGAGGGCGCTAAAAACTGATCAAAAAACAAATAGCAAATAAAAAATAAAATGTTAAAAAAATGGAATGCTAGTAAAACGCAAATTGTTTGCATGATTTGCTAGATACATAATTTACATGAAAATAAACGCGTCAAACTATTAATTTTGACAGTGAACTCGGCGTATTACTAATTTGGTTAACAAATGCGAACAGACCAGTAAATGGGTTGAACGTGGCCTCAAGACTAAAATAAGCGCAAAATTAGGAAGAAGTTCTAACAATTGGTTGGCCCGCCTTTAAGACTATTGAGTATAGCCTATTAAGATTACACAGCAAAACAGAACTAAATGAAATATTGAAGCAATTTTTAATGTTATAGTCAAGTTACCGGAAAGGAAAAACAAAAAACAGAAAGGGTTCAAATAAGTCCAATTATAATAAAAATATAATTTTTTTTAGAATAGTAATACAAATATATTTAATTGGTAAAAATAAAGATTGGTAAAAAATAAGACCTTTTAAAACTATAACTTTATTTTTTTTACGGTAGAGAGCAGTAATAGGCTTGATCTTTAAAAACATTTTTTTTTAAATATTTAAAGGAACTGCTATTTATTTAATGTAAAAAAGTTGATCTCTTGCAAGTAGGACGCAAAAGAAATAAATTCAAAATAACTTTGAATTAATAAATAAGTATTTAAATTTATTTCAAATTGCACTTATTATATTGCATTATTGTAGATGCAGTTAATTCGATTAGTTAATAATTGGCCTTTATTTGTCTGTTCATTGAGTATTAAATTTGCACATTGACAAGTAACAAAGGCAATTTAGTTTAAAGGCAATTTAAAACTAACTATTAAATTAGTAAATAATTAAGTGTGAAACAAATCAGCCCAGTGCCTCAAGTGAAAATACGCAAAAATTTAAATTTAAAATACTGTTGAAATAAAAGTTGAAATAAAAAATGATTTTCTAAATTAAATATTACTATACAAATAAAATTACTAAGACAAATTATTGTCAGATATAAATCAAACGAAACTATTGCTAGTTTTATATGAACTTGTTTTTATTGTTTTTCCTTTTGCCTAGATTCATTGAATTCATCATTTCAATTCACTTTGATGTTTTATTTGTTTTCATTGCTAATCATTATAGCTTCTGTGTGTCTATTAACATAACTAATGATGGCTTACATAGTTTGCACTGGTTATGTTACTTGTTTAGACAGCAGGCCAAAGATGAAGATATAAAAGATGAGTTAAAAGCAAAATAAAGTGAAAACAACATTGGAAAAGAATAAGACACTGAAAAACGATAGTTCGACATTACAATAAGAAAATTGCACCAACATAATGGGGCCTAAATGAAAAACAATATACACTTAATTTCACAGTCAGTTACAGATTAATACAGTTGGCTGAGTTTGGGGATGTATTTCAAGACGCTGATCATCAAATTGCAATGGATAGTGCAATTATATTGAATGCATAATGTTTATGATGCCCAATCATCATATAACTTCAATCAGCTTTCAATACAGTTATTCGTAGCCGTATTTTATCTTTGGCACGTTGAAATAGAAGATTTCTGTTGCTGCAAATGTGGCAAAGTTTGGTGCAGTATATGTAATTGCTATTATTGACAATGTGCAATCAAATGCTCCTTTTTTAGTCGTTTTTTTTTTATTTTTTTAGCACTATTTAAACTATTTTCATTGGTTCAAGTGGTGGAGCTTAATGTTTGCAACTCTTATAGATTCAATATTTTTTTTTTTTTTGTAAACTTGATTTTATAACTGCCTGTCATCTTACATGTATTCAGTGATAAGATTTCATCTTATAAGTAAACCATATTTTTGAATGAATAAAAACCAAAACAACAATTTGATTTTTGTTGAAATCTTCTTGTTTTTGAAACGATTTCAACATCTTTTTTAGTTGTTCACATATTTAGTTACAAACAATAAGATTTGAATTATTATACCTTGACTTTAATAAACACTTTTGATCGTCTTATCAATAATGATTTACAAATTGAAAATAAAGGCGATTAAAGATTATCTGTAAAAGATTATTGCGTGGTTGTGTTTTTTATTTTTGCAAAAAGTGCTAAAAAATAACGGTGTAAATCAGTATGACAGAGCATTAAATATGCAAAATAAAAAAAACAAGCCAAAGTAATCAACTCGATGGTCAAAATTCGTTATTCTTTTAATATAAGCCGTTTACAAATTTTATAAAAAGAAATTGATTGATTTCTTTTTTAACAAAACGTATGCTCAAGTCATTGGATCTGGCATTCTGGCATTTTTAGAAAGCACATGTGTATTGTATCAAAGATGCGTTTGGTATAAGTAATGTAAGAATGGCGGAAATCAAATTTGCATCAGTCTCTTTCACTATATTCAAATTAAATGCGCCATCTGAACTGAAGCATTGTGCTCATCGTTTACATACTGCATCTGCCATTTGTTTCCTTAACATTGAAGAATGCATCGAACTGAACGTGAAAATAAAAACTTAGCTTAAATTATGTTAGAATGTTAGTTGTAAAAAGAATAAAAAAACAGAAAATAGAAATAAGGCAAAAAAAAAAATTGAAAAAAACATTGAAAAATGGAATAAAAATCCAATAAACGATAATAAAAAATGTCAAAAATGATATTTAGAACATGAAAAATTTTATTAAAATAAAAAAAAAAATAAAATAATAAAAAAATTTTGGTGCCAATTATTTAATTAGATAAGCTACATGTTAACGGAGGTCGCGACAAGGTTACTGTTGATATATTAGGAAATATAATCCTTTAGTGTGAATAGGTTTATATTTACTAGCAGATTTTTTTGAAATAAATCTTGATAAAATCTGAATTCAGCAAAGTTGATGCTTTTGCACGTTGCATCAAGATTCATATTTACATAATTGATTACATATCTAACATTCACTCTATTTTAATAATTTTTTGTCTTTGTTTACTTTATTTTTTGATAATTTTTTTTTATTAATTTTTTTTTATTGGTTACTTTTACTTTACAGTTTTATTAATTTTATTGTTTTAGTTTAGCTTTATCTATTATAAATATTTAAATATATATATTTTTTTAAAATAAATTTAAAATTTATTTTATACTTTCAATCAAAAAGTCAAAATATTTAAGAATGCTTCAAGTAAGTTAAACCACTTTTTAAAAATAATGTCATTTAATTTTTTTATGATATAATATTTAAATTAATCACTTTTGCACATTTATTTATGTAAAAATTCAGAGGTAATTAAGAAAATCCTTTTTGCCAATTTAATAACTTATCTATAGATTTTAACGTAATAGCAATTAATTTTTATTGTTTATTTTGAACTTTTGCAAACATAACATAATTTAAACACAATCAATTTTTTTTATGTAAAAAATAGTATGGAAATGCAAAAACAGTGAAAAGAAGTTTATAGAATATATAAGCAACAAGCTTGCACGCAGAAAATCGGCAAATAAAAAATTTTGCAAAAAAAACAACTAAAATTATCAGCTTTATAGAAGTAAATTTTAAGTAGAATTTCTTTAATTACTCATTCATACTGGTCTATGTTATGATTAAATTGAAATAGTAGTTAAGTTTTTTTCACAGCTTGATTTTGTTTTCTCAGGCAAGCTTGTTTAGCAACACGTGCCATACAAAGAGTTTTTGATGGCAAAATGAGTGAAAAAAGTTTGTTAATATTTTGAAAAAGTTTCATATAAAAAGGATTGATAAAACTAGTGAATTGAACTAAAACTAAAATTACTGGCAAAATATTTGGGGACTAATTTTAAACATTGTGAAAACTTATTATACAAATGCTTTGTGCAAACGGCTAAATCTTTTCAAACACACGTATTTGCAAGTAATTGAGTTGATAATGGGCTCAGCACAAGCAATGGCTTACAGGTGCTGGCAGTATAGCTTGCTAAACTCTAGTTTGACGGGCCCATATCGTTACAGCCACAAAGCCTTCGGCGCCGCTTAATTGAGGCTTTAGCTGAAGCAATTGTAGGGCTCGTAAATGTGATATGCAAGTCGATTGCGAATCAATGGTCTTCATCTTGCAAGAATCTGATTTTTCTTAAATGATGAAACAAGCCAAGCACAGATGCGCCCCGCCATTAGCCAACAGCAAAAATAGTTAAATGCTTTCAGAAATTAAATTTCCCGCCATGTTTTTAAGCTTGTATTTTCTTGCTTGATTTTGTAACAAAAAATAAAGGTTGGCCATGCTAGCCATAGTTTACCGGCGAGAAAAGCTTTGCATTTAAATGGATGCTTAATATTAAGTGCAAAAGATACTTTGTGTTCAATGGCCCGCTGTGCCATAGGCCAAACTTGCCCCGTTTTTTAGCTTAGTTTAAAGATTATGTGGTTAAACGTTTGATTTACTTAAAGGTCAAACACATGATGTGCGTTTTAACCACATTCAGCTTATTTACAGCTGATGCCGCAATTCACTGCTGTTACAGTTTAATTTTACGCTGCCAATAAATCGCATTCTAAAATGTACCATTTTGCAAACTTTGTTTCTCAGCCACAAATTAAAATAATATTACAATAAACGGTTCAAACGCAAAAAATGCTATAAAAATTAAACAGCAAAATGTTAACAAACTCCTTTTTTATACTGTTAGACGCTTTAAAATTACCAAAATTAACATTGATTTGCTATTATTATTTTTGTTATCAATTTCTGTTTTGTTTTTTACTCAAATAGAACACATAAAAATAAATAAATATATTTTTTTTTCACTTAACAAATACTTCAATTCAGCTTTGTATCATTCTATTCTGATTTTTAAGAAAATGTTTTGACACCTATTTGCCTAATGACAAAGCAATGGTTTAACTCTAATTATAATAAAAATATTAACAATAAATGAATTTTATGTTGAAAATTAATTGTATCACTTTATTTAAAATGCTGTTTTTATTATGCTATTATATAAAAAAATTTTATAATCGTATTTACTTTTGTTAAAATTTTTAAGTTTCATAAAATGGTATATAAATTGTCAATGTTCAAAATTTGGCTAAATAACTTCTAGAATTATATATTTATTTATTTTTTTATTTTTATTGTATTAAAATATTGTTACTAACAAAACATCATTATATTTTTTTAAAAACAACTTTTCGATTTAAAATTTTCATTAAATTATTTCTTTCAATACCTTAAGACTGTCAACTTATTTAAATACTGTTTAATTATTATTATAATCATATTTTTAAATATAAACGTGTTATAATGTTATTTACATTAGTAATGATAATTATCTTTTAACTTAATGGTTTTTTCTAATTATATGTAAATTATATTTAAATTTTTTTTTTGTTTTCTTTATTTAATTCCAGTTAAATTTGATTTACTATAAAAATAATTTTAATAGGAATAATGTTAAAACTAAAAAAAATAAAGTAAAAAAATTTAACAATAAAATATAAAACTGTTTTAATTTTGTTTATATTATGAATAAAAATAAATTTAAATTGCTTTAAACCAATGACAACAAGTGGTTCTTTTTTTTTCTTTTTTTTTTCTTTATTTATATATATATTTATTAAAGAAAAAATTCAATTTTTTAAACTAATAAAGTATTATCTGAATAATAAAATTAAATTCATTTAAAAAAAAAAAATAAATAAAACCATTAATTAAATTTTAACTTAGTTATTTTTAATATAATAATTTAAGTTTAGTTTTAGTTATTTTTAAAAGAATAATAAAAAACAAAAAAAAAAAATTAAAATTAAAAATGTATTAAATTAGATAAAACAGATGAAGTGAAAAGATTAAAGATTGATAACCTTAGCTTTTGTTCTGGTTCAAATTAAAAAATTGATCATTGGTAAATTTTATTTTTTCTTATCAAGTTAAATATTTTAAATTTTGAACTGTTTGACAGAGCTTTTGAAAACTTCTCTAGAATGCAATTTTCATTATTAAATTTTGGATGTGGAAGTTAAAAAAACCTAATTTCAATTCCCAAAATGTTTTGAATATGTTTTAAGTTTCGACATTTTTATATATAAATTTAAATTCAAATGTTTTTCAGTATTTTATTCAAGTTTTTCAAGATTTTACAGCATTTATGTTTTTGTATTATATTCAAGCCTTTATTGCAGTTTTTTTCAACAACCAATCTCACTTGTGAATTAATTGAAATTGCAAATGCAAAGATAATAGAATCAAATGAGATTCCCGACCCTTTCTTTTAATATACAATCACATTAGTTAAAGCTTGCATGACAGAAATATTGCGCTACTTGTGTAAATCAAAATCTAACTGGAAAGCAGTTAGGAAACGGTAAATTGTACAAATGAAAATAGTAAAACAGAATTAAAAAAGCTATTACAAACTTTTCATATTGTAAAGTATCACAAATATGTGACCTGTTCCATCTGCATTTTCTGTTTTTCTTCTTATTTGCTTGTTTGAAATTGCGACTTTTTTGCTAATTCATTAGTTTCACGCTAAATGAATTGTTTGAAATGCATTTGAAATATTACTGAAACCAAAACCAGAACACATGATTAAAATTTAATTCCTCTAAGTTGTTTGAACAGTTAGTTAACAGTTTAGTGTTTAGTTTTGTTTTTCTGTAAAAAATTTAACTAAATTGAGAATAATTCATATTTAATATATATTTATGAAAAAAGTTGTTTAATATTTAGTTGTAAAAAAATAAAAATGATTTGCACCTATAGATAGTTAAATTTGTTTTGAACATTATTAAAAATTGCTTTTTGGGCATTTAATTGACATTTTACACCTAAGCACGTTATATGAACATCTAAAATTAAACATATGTTATATATATTTTGAATAAAATGAATACAATTTTTAATAACTAATAGCAAAACAATGAAAATAATTTTAAATAATTAGGTGATTTTATTAAAAAAAATTATTTTTTAATTATAATAAAGAATGGAATGTCAATAAAAACTAGTTGAATTAAAAAAAAAATAAACTAAATTTTTTTATTTTAATACTTTTTAATATTTTTATTTTGATAAAAACTTTTTTTTGCTTGTTGATTAAAGAATAAGGTTAATAAAATAATAAAAATTTAAAAATTTTAATAACAATATAATAATTAAATTTGATTTTTATAAACTTATTGTTAAGGCTTACAATTTTTGTTTTTAAAAAATTATAAAAAAAATATTTTTTTAAATTATTTTAATTTTTTAAATAAGGATTATTTTACATTTCTTTTACTTTGACCAAATAAAACCAGCAATAAATGTGCATTTCAACATTAAGTTGTCTATTTGCACTAAGTCTGTGCAAATATTTTAAACCCATCTTTTCTTTGACATTACAGTCTTTGGTTTAATATATTTTTAAGCTATTTTCTATTTTCTTTTTTATTTTTCGTTTATCTGCTTATTTAAACAAACGTATTTACACGCATTTTCTGCATATCTTTCAATTTATTTAAAACCAAACGCTTGAAATATATTCAGAACTAGTTCTACTGTCTCAAACGGACATAAAAGATCACAAAAAATAAAAAAAAAAAAACATTATAACCAATTTGAAAATGTTCAATATTTTGAGTTAAATTTTAAGCATCTCTTAGAGTAGTTTTTTCAATTGTAAAATATTTGCATGGTAAACTTTTACTTTAAATATTTAAAAGTTGTGAGGCCAACTGTCTTATTTTTGACAGTTGGTTTGCAATTTATTAGCCTGTCGCTGTCAAATGGTTGCCAATTATGCAATATTAATACATTTTTGAACATGATATTTTGCATCATTTCTTACTTAATCAAATGTCATTTAAAAATACTTTCATTTAAAATAAGCAAAGTTAATTTTTTTTTTAATTTTTTTAGCTCATCTTTTTAGATTAATTTTAATGAAAATTAAGTTAGTGACAAAATTTTTTAAAATTTAAAACAAATTTTATTTATTAATTTTAATTCTTGTTTAAATATTTTAGTTAATAATTTTTAACTTAATTTTAACTTGTTTATATATTTAGTTTTTGTTATTATTATTTATTTATCTTTTTTAATTATGTTTAAAAATAATTTAAATTCAATTGAATAGCAAATATTTTATAACTTTATTTAAATACAGTTATAAAGAAAAAAAATTTTCTGTTCTAGGTATTTTTTTAATTATTATTTTTAGTTAAATTAAAAAAGATGCAACATAAATTTTAGATTAAAAGTTTGAAAAATGACCACTTGTAAGACTCAATTCTTGATGTTAATGTAAAAAAAAAATCAAGAATTGAAAAATCAAAAAGACAAAAGAAATGTTTTGAAAGTGTTAAAAATGATAAAAAAGTGGTTTTGATCAGTTCAAAGTGCACAAGTTAAAACATTTTTACCGGCAAAGTGCGCTTCCCAATAAATTTTTTTTAAGTTCTTTTTTTTCCACTTCCGATTTTGATTTTATTTTGATTATTTATTTATGTTTATTCGCTTTTATTATTTATTTTGCTCTTTATTTCGATCAACATCTAGATTGATGCTTTGCTACTGTCTCTATATTCGCTTTTTGATACTCACGAGTTTTTGCGTCAGGTTTGAAAATTCCCAATTTTTTATTTATTTTGCCTTAGTCAAATGTGCATAGTTTTGTTAGGTTGAAACCTCTTGTTATTTTATATTTATTTTTGGTTTTATTTCCAAAGGTTTCATTATATATTTCATATATCTCTCCATTATTTTCTTTTTTCATTTCGACTCAAACTAGTCTTGGCTACTTGGTCTTTCCGCTTTGAAACATTTTCAATGGTTCAACCAATGTTTGTGCTTGTTGTGTTTAACCAAACTTGCAAATAAAGAAGACGAAAACCCTGAATAAGAAAATATTAAAAAATAAAATTATAATCAAAAAATAATAATTCAAATGTAAAAGTCAAAAAGAAAAGTGTAAAAAAAACAAGCTAAAAAATAATACCGCATTCATTATTGAATCATGTGTAAAATAAGCAAATTTATCAGTGAAGAGGGTATTCCAACCTACCCGTTCAAATGAGCCATTCAATTGATGGCAGCATGTCGGCTGCAGGGCAACACGGCACAGCTGTTCTATGGCTTCTTAATAGAGCCGGATGCCAGCATTACGGGCTGGCATTGCTAAGTTGAATTGACTTGTCTGCGCCGGTCGCAAACCTACCGGATCACCTGAGGATGCTATGCTGATGGCAGACAAGCCGGAAATTCAGACGGCCAAGTTTTAAATTCAACCTTACACATTTACATCCGGCAAAAAACGCATTAGAAATTTCAAATTTTCTGAATGCTCAGATCAGCAGTTAAAGATGACTAAGCACAAGCTGGTTAAAGACAAGTTTGCAAGATCGAAAAACACAACAGAACTGGGCTTTATGTAAACACAAGTAAAACACATTTGATACACAAGTTTTGATACATTAGCCAGCAGCGGAAATTGAGCGAATGTCTGAACAAGTGCCTATTCACTGGCTATCTGCAAACTTGTTTTAACGTCGACAGCGCCTCTTAATGCGTTTTCTTATTTTGTCTTTTTGGTTTTGATTTAAGTTCTAAACTTACCAGTGAAATGCAATAATTTGCTTTCAAGTGAATATTGTTTAACGATCAAAGTTTAAACAAATAAAAAACGTAAAAAATAAAATTTCAATTTTGTTTTAATTTTTTTCTACTTATTTTTCCATTAAAAGATTATTTTAATTCAATTTTTTGTTTGTGCTAAATGGTCACTGACTACTTATTTATATTAAAAAACGCAATTAAAATTATCGTTTATTTATTTTAATATTTTTCTATTTTATTATACAAAGTTTACTGTATTGCAAAAAATTAATAACCATTTAAGAAAAAAAAAGTTTAATAAAAAAACACAATTACACAATAACCAAATGATTTGTATTGATAGTATTTCATAAATTATTCTATGAATGAAACAAAAATAAAATTATAATGAAGAAGTAAACAATAAAAAAAAACAATTTACAAATCTCAAAAAATATGAAAAATGTTTTACAATTAAATCTAAAATTTTTGTTTTAACTTTTTATTTTTTTACAAAGACTTCGTTTTTGTTAATACATCATACCTTAAATAAAATACGCCTTTTTTACTTCACCGTTAACTATCTTCAACCACTTGTACAAATTTACTTAAAGAATTTGTAATGTTAAAAATGATTAATTATCTTTGCTAATTCATTTTCACCAATTTTAACCTGTCTCATATAATGTTAAATTTGTATAATATTTCTTAATCTATTTATTTTTTTATTTGATTACATCATTTTTATTCTTTCATTGGTTTTTCCATTTGTTTTCTTTAATCAAACCATAAAATAATGCTTAAAGATAAGAAAAAAATAAAAACATTTAAAATTGTTAAATTTGACATTTTGTTTTCATTTTAAAAAAAAATTTAAGAGACATCAAATGTAAAAGTTAGTTAAAAGTTTTTCATAAAGTTTAAAGGCAAAACAATTTGATAGTAAAGGGCAAAAAAATAAATTCAGTTTGAAACGGACGCAATTTGTCTTATGCAGGAGCTGCAGGCGTTTATCGAAATGACCAAAGGCATTAAAATTGGTAGAAATGAGACGGACATCAATTGATAAATATCAAAATATAGAAAAGATATTTTACATCATTATTTACAATTTTGCAGATCCTGCTTATTAGCTTTTTAAATGACTTTGCATAGTTTAAAATAAAGTTTACAGTTAAAAAAACTTTCAATTGATCAATTACTAAAAATCAACTTTAGTTTTTATGCAAAATCAATTTTTTTATTTATTATTATTATATTTTAAACATTATATATTATTTAATATTTTAATGTTAATATTAATTTAATATTTAAAAAAATAACTTTTATTGTTTAGTCTATTGTTAATTTAAACAATAAAAATAAATTTTTTTAATTTTTTTAAAATAAATTAAATTTTAACATTTTATAAATAATAGGTAAATAATAACATAAAACTTTATAGTTTTAAATATAAATTTTTTTTTAATTAATATTATGTTTTTTTAAAGGCAGTTTAATATTAAAAAATTATGGAAAAAAAAATGATTAAATTTAATTTATTTAAAATTATTATAATATTTAGGTTTATAAGTAATTGTTTATTTTAAAAGTTTAATTAAAATTAAAATTTATTTTTATATTTAAATATTTTTTTATTTAAATAAAATATTATTTATTTTTTTACATTGATAGATTATATTAAAAAAAAATTATTTATCTAATATAAAATATATTATTAATATTAATATATAATATTAATATTTTATTTAATGGTATTTGAAAAATTATTTTAAATTAAGAAAAAAAATAAAGTAAGAAATTATATTAATTTTATATATATATATATATGTTAATACTTAATTAAATGCATATTTTATACTAAATACAAAAAGAAAAAATAAGTAAAATTAGGCTTACAAATATATGCATTTATTTTATATTTTTATTTAATAGAAATTTTTGTGCATTTTTTTCTTAATGGACTAATCTTTACAGTATATTGGTAAAACATAAAACTATATTAAATTTATTTATTCATTTTACCTTTCAAACACAATCATCTAGGAATTAAATCAGATTTTTAGAGATAACCGCCCATTCAAATTAGGTATGTTTATTAGTAGTTCAGTTAAAAAAACAAAAAATTTCAGAATTTTTGCATTAATAAATAATCATAGATTATTAATCAAAAAACAATAAGAAATATGTTGACAGTTGACTTTATTTAATAAAATTTAATTAAATTATTTTTATTGATATCTAGTTGATTAAATAATTACCTAATAATTTTAGGATTGTTTAAATCAAAACTTAAAAATAAATCAAATTTTTGTAATATATTGAATTAATTTTTTTATTCAATTTAAAAAAATCGTAATTATATATTATTTTTATTTTAATGTTTTAAATTATAACTTAAACAAATATTTTATTTTGTTTATAAACTATGTTTAAAAAATTTTACTTTATAAATATTTAAAAAAAAATTATTAATTTAAATAGTTATATTTAAATTTAATAAATATTAATTTAAGTGTTTTTACTAAAACGTTTTTTGAATATAAATATTAGTTTAAATATTTTATTAATTTTTTTTTTAATATAATGTTTAGCAATTGTATAAAATATCATTAAATTTTATTATTTTAAAAAAATAAAAAAAATATGTTTAATATTTTAAAGTATTAATTTAAAAAAAAATATATTTTTAAAACTAATTAAAATTAATTAACTAAAATATAAAATTTATTTAAAAAATTGTATAAAAATTTAAAAAATTAAAATTAGAAATTAAAAC
Source organism: Pyemotes zhonghuajia (assembly GCA_025170145.1). Taxonomy (NCBI): domain Eukaryota; kingdom Metazoa; phylum Arthropoda; class Arachnida; order Trombidiformes; family Pyemotidae; genus Pyemotes; species Pyemotes zhonghuajia. The sequence goes on from CM045844.1 coordinate 10,450,890, forward strand.
ATAATAATTTATTATTAATTTGAAATTTAAAAATGATAAAATATAAATTTATATTTTTTTAAAAATAAATATTAAAATTTATTTTTATAATTATAACTTATTTATAAATATTTTAAATATTAAACACAAAATATAAAAATAATAATGTACAATTTATTTTTTTACTTTTTAAAATAAAAAAATGCAAAAAATATTTATTTTATTACAATTATTTATTTGGATTAACTTATTTTAAATAATCATGTTATTTTATTTATAGATTTAAATTTAAATTTTTTTTTTAAAATTTTACATCTTATTATATGTTATTAAATTATATTTTTAATAAGATTTAATAATTTAAGTACACAAAAAGTGTTGATGAAAACTAATCTAAATTTTTTTTTATCTTTTTTAGATGTATTTAGTTTTATAAAGAACAATTTACTATTACCCTATCTAAAAAGCATTTAAAAGTGTTGATATAATATGTTTACGTGAGCATTCACATTAAATACATGACTACAATAATGAAGCATACGAATCCTAATCATTTGATTATAATGTTTTTATGTATGTCATCAACTTTTATTACTGTGGCTATTATAATTTTAACATTAATGTTATTTGATTATAAACAAAATCTAAACAGTTTATTGAATATAAAATAGATACAAAATAAACAATAGTGAAAAAATAATAAGATGTAAGGTTATTCAAATATAAAATTTGCAGTTATAAAGTTAAAAAAGCACTAAAATAATATTTTATCAGTAAAATAGACAAAAAAAAATAAATAAAAACAAAAAAATTGATTTTTTGATTAGTTAAAGAATTATTTTAATTTGTCTTTTTTTTTAAATACTACTAAATATATTTAATAATGATTATTTTCAAGTTCAATGTTAATAAAAACTAATTAAATCATAACTATGACTAAATTTAATTAATTTTTATTGTTAAAAATTAAGTATAAATAATAATAGAATAAATAAAAATTTTAATGATTTTTATATAACTTATATTATATTATAACTTATATTTAACTTATATTTATAATAAAATCAAACGTAAACGAAAGTTTAAAAACTAATAATCTAGAAGTTTTTTTTAAACTAAATTTATAATATATATGATTTTATTAATATATATAATATAACTTTTTTAAAAAATAAATAATTTTTTTTAATTAATTTATATTTTTAAAAATAAAGTGTAAATTTTAAATTTTTAACTTTATTTTATAAATAAAATTCTATATTTAATAATATTTGATAAAAATGATACTTATTTTAAAATGTAATATGTATACAAACTTTATATAAAAATATTAAGTTATTGTTCAAATTAAGGATAAAAGTATAAAAAATAATTTAATTTGTAATATTGTAGTATGATACTTTACTTGAGAACAAAAATAAGGACCAAGATAGACGGTTTATACCGTACTTTATTTAACAAAGATTTTTACCAGAGAAATAGTTGCTTTACGCCAATTTAACAGATTGAGAGTGATATATATCTGGATATCTCTTAACAAAAGAAAGTCTTACAACATATTATCCATCGTGGTCATAGCATACCACGACAAGTTACTCATGTAACTCTTGGCTTAAAGCCGCTCACTTACTTTGTACTGACAAGTTATGAGTAACTAGTGTTTGCAAAGTAAGGAAACCTTAGTTATGGTAACACATTTCATGTTAGCATCAGGTCTTCGAAGTAAATTCGGCATTCAGTTAGAAATTAATATCTTATGCATAAGACATCTTCATTCGAATTTACTACAATATAACAATTAAACATAAAAAAAAACAACATTATTTTAAATAAAAATTATATTTTTACGATAAAAGTTTTCACTAAATAACAATATTATAAATTTAAAATAGTCAAATTATCGAAAAAAAAAAATGCAAATAACAAATAATATAAATAATTTACAAAATAATTAATTTATTTATATAATATGAAAAAAATATGAAAATTTAAAAAATTAAAATAAAAAATTATTGTAGTTTAAATTAAAATTTAAAAAAAAATAATAGAAATAAAAATAAAGAAATTAATATTAATAGTCAATAAATGTAAATTTTTTATATAAAAATACTAATATAATCAATTAAAAATATAACTTAACTAATAATTAACTTTTAAATAATTAATGATAATAAAAATAAATTATTACACTAATATAGTTTTTTAAATATATTTATTTATAAATAAATTAAAAAATTTTATTTTTTATAACCTATGTATATACTTAATTTTTTAACTATTTTAAAATTTAATTTTTAATTCATTTATTCTTTTATATTTATTAATCATAATTTTTATTATTTTACAACTTTTTTATTTATTTTTTAAATTATCATAACACATCTTAATCGTTTTATCAGATAATATGTTTTATTCTTTACTTTTAATACTTGTAGAGCTTAAATTTAATCAATTTAAATCTTTAACTAGCTCAAATTTTTAAAAATAAAGTAATCATTAAATTAAAGTACTAGAAAAATAAATAAAAAGTAAATTCATTATTCTTATATTTTTTTTTGCCTTATAATCTTAAATCATTTAATTATAGTTGTTATATTAATATTTATTATTTTATGGATTTTCATTTATTTTTATTTTTTTTTAAGCGATATAAATGGGTGCGCAAATATTCTACTTTTTAATGGTCAATAGTTAAGTTTAGAAATTATATGCGGTTTTGTATATATCAAACTATGTGGCAGTTCTAGTTAAATTTTGAATTCTCTAGTTATTTCAACTTTAAGAAGACACAACAACCTTTAATTGTTTAGTGGTTGATTGAATAAATATTTTTTTTTAATATTATCGTGTATACATTTCATCAAAATATTTATACTATATATTATTTTAATCGATAATTTTTTTAACTCTTTGGTTTGTTTTTGATTTAAAAGGCGCGCCAGTATATTTTTTAAACGCTGCATGTGTTAATATACTAATGGAAGGGCTTGTTTTTAAATATAGTTTAGAAATTTTAAGATGCACTTTATCCAAAAATCAATGTTTTAAATACAGCTTCAGCTAGTTGGGCGCCATTATAATGATTAACTTTTAAAAAATAATAAATTTAATTTTTATATTACTTTATTTATATTTTTTTGCTTTTAGTTTTACTTTTTCTTTGCTTAGCACTAGAATATTATTTTTATTTATTAAAATATTATAAACATAAATTAAGCTTTAAGAACAATTGGGTGTATTTACTTAAATTTTAAAAAATTATTTAAAAAAAGTTTTATAAATTACTGTTTAAATTAGCATTATTTTTAATAAAATAATTATATATATGAAAAATAATTTTAGTAACTTAATATATTTTTAAGATTATTATAAAAATATATTATTTTAATATTAAATTACTTAAGCTAAATTATTAAGTTAAAATTATATTAATATTTTTATTAAAAGTTTATGCTAAAAATTTGTGTAATTAGTTACTAATTAATTTAATTTAAAAAAATATTGATAGTATCAATTTAAGTAACTATTTATTACAATAAAACTTTAAATTAAAATAAATTAAAATAAAATAAAATAAAATAAAATAAAATAAAATAAAATAAAATAAAATAAAATAAAATAAAATAAAATAAAATAAAATAAAATAAAATAAAATAAAATAAAATAAAATAAAATAAAATAAAATAAAATAAAATAAAATAAAATAAAATAAAATAAAATAAAATAAAATAAAATAAAATAAAATAAAATAAAATAAAATAAAATAAAATAAAATAAAATAAAATAAAATAAAATAAAATAAAATAAAATAAAATAAAATAAAATAAAATAAAATAAAATAAAATAAAATAAAATAAAATAAAATAAAATAAAATAAAATAAAATAAACAAAAAATATTCAAATTGTAAAAAATTAAAAGCCCAAAGGTTTAAATATTATTTAAAAACAATAAATTTTTAAAATAAAATGATTACTTAGCACTTCTAAACAAAAGACATGCATTGCATTTTTAATGTATACATTGATGAATACTGATTATTTGTTCATCAATTGAGCGCATTTTCTTTATTAAATAAGACAGTGCTCAATTAAAGAATAAAAATAGAATAACTTAAGTAAAACTTCACTTATTTGACTTATTATTAAAAGCATTGATTCAAATGCTAATTTATCAGTTTAAATAATTATAAACTAGACCAAATTCAATGTTGTGAGTATTTGACAAATAATAGCATCAAATGTGGTTAGTGATTGAAATGATAAAAGTGCATAGTTGGTTTACATTCGTAAATTAAAAACATACTATTGATTGGCAATTGGTAAATTACTAAAAAATAAAAGTAACTTAAATCCAACAAGATGCTTTTGTCCAGTAGCTTTAATTAACCATTCAAGCTTGTCTCGTCCAATTTAAATCCAACGCGAATATTAGTATACTAGACACGAAAGATTACTGCACGTTTAGTTTCAATGTGCCAACTGCCAGTGGCAAGATTAATTACCAAAGCCACAGTCAGCAAGTGGCCATTTACTGTTTCAGATTCAAGTCAAGCGTGTAAAAAAATAAATTCAAACTAATCTTTTCTTTTATTTTTTTCATCCTTTTCATCGTTTTGATTTTTTATATTAATTTTTCATTTTCTTTTCACCACTATGTTTTGTTTTTAACAATTTTTAGCTTTTTATAGTTATAATCGACAGTGAAACAACTGGTCAATGTCTTTGATTAGCCTTGATCATTTTTAACAACCATCAAACATACTTGTTTAAATTTAAATAAAGTTTGCCTAGAGCAGCATTTTTTTAATGATAAATGAATAGCTTGCTGTCATGATCAGAACTCACAAATCTCATCATTTTACTAGCCAAGATGATCAGTTGATGTCTAAATGCCATAAACAGCATTAGTCGGACCAATAAATTGGCTAAAACTACAAACGGCAGACCACTTAAATTATCGGCAAATTTTTGTCACTTGGCACAATAATTTTAGGGAAAATTAGATAAATTGTGATACACTGAATTTATTTTTGAAAATTCCAATTTTATTTGCTTATTCAGTAAATGTAATGTATCAAAATACAAACAGTATAATACTAGTAAAAACTGTCATCACAATATTGAACTTAAGCTTAAATCATTAATTTGCCTTTTTTGTGTAGATTAACTTTTTTTTGATTTCTAAAAAATATGCTCTAGAGTGTAGTTTAATTGTGCATTTATTAAACCGTATGTACCTTTTTAGTATTTTTAATTTATTGTTTATTTTATAAATACAAGAAATTAAAATCATCTAATTTAAAAAATTTAATTTATTTCTTTACAATCTTTAAATTCATTTTTATATTTTATTCAAATTTTAAACTTTTATTCTTAAATTACTTGTAATAAAAATTTTAAGTTAATAAAAAATAAATAAGAATTTTTTTAATTTTATCTAAATATTATTTATAAAAATTTTAAGATTTTTTAATTACATAAAGTTTTTGCTTTTGGCTATAATTAATTATGATATTTTTTTACATAAAATATAAATTATTATTTTTAAAAAAATTCAAATATAATATTAAAAAAAAAGAGTATAAAGAAGAATAAACAACATATAAATTTTTTTTTTTTTAACCAATAAACTATGAATTTCACTATTTAATCCTTTTTTATTGCCAAAAGGCATATTCAACTAGTCCAAACAAAGTAAGTCCAACATAAACAAATTTGATAAGTAAATTTTAGCCACAATCTAAATCATATTGAATATAAGTCACAAATTAATAGTGTGATTATTTTTAAATTTCTAATTTTTTTATTTGTATATAATTTTTTTTTGCTTTAAAAGATACACTTGTTCTTTTAATTTGAAACAAAACCAATAAACTAATATTAGACCAATATTGTTCTTTTTTTAACTAGTTTAGATTTCCATGTAAATAAAATACAGGTAAACAGTTAAACCTTATTTTCCGCCTGTTTTCATTTTTTTTTTTTTTCAATTCATTTTTTATTTTATTTGAATTTGTTGGTTTTGTTTGCTTTTATTTTATTTTTTTTTACTTTTTTGGTTTTTTCCACTTATTTACAGCTCGTTTTCAGTGTTTTTTGAGTTTTTGCTTGTTTAAATTTCAATTTATTTTTGCCAACTTCCGCAGTAAATTTGAAATTGTAACTGATGTAATTTTAATGCTGGCATTTAAATTTAAATTGAATTTCTATTTTAAAATCATCTCATCTTTTATTCTTTTGTCTCTCAATCAGTGTTTCTTTATAATGTGTTTCTTGTTTTAGTTAAATTGCTTATTTTTTTTTTTTACTTTTTTTTTACAACTTAGTTAAAAATCAAGCGTTTGTACGTGCATTTATTTTTAAGACTTAATTTTAGTTTGATTTAAATCATTTTTTATAATTTAGATTAAATTAATTTTTTTTTTCAATTTTTAAATTTTACTGTAAATTTCATTTTTTAAAAATTATTCCTTATTTCACTAACTTTTGATAAATAAACTAATCTATTGTAAAAACAATCATATGATGTTATAAGACAGTTTGATCAACTAACAAGCCAAAGGCAGATTAAATTTAAAAAAAAATTGCAAATATATTTAAATTCAAGGTTTTCATAAAATAAAAAAAATGAGTAAAAAAAAAAGAATTACTAATGATAAGCAATGTAACACATGCAAAAATGTGTAAGTTTTCATTTAGCTTCATTTTCAGTATCTTAATTTAATTTTTTTTAATTCTTTACTTAGATTTTGAACGCACAATTCACCAGAGAAATGTGAAGTACTTGTTCATAAACAAGTAAACCTGAATTGAAAACTAACTCAATGAACTATTTGAGCAATAACATATAGTGAAGTAAAAAAAATACAAACATGATAAAACATATGAAAAGTATTACAATTTCAAAGAATTGAATAGGAGTGAAAGTAAAGTAGAAATTGAAAAGCAAAAAGATGAAAAAATGATGAAGAAAATGATGAAAAAATAAAGCTTTTGAAAAGAAGAGAAAATTACTGACAAAACTAAATATAAACATAATACACATGGTTGGCAAACGAAAGAAAATGAATATGAAATATCTATAGTGTCTGTGTTAATGGAGCGCACAAAATGACGGAAACACATTTTCAACTTTAAACCAACAACGGGTTACATGTATATACTTGTAACAAATATAGTAAAAAGTCATCACGTCTCAAAGCAATGTTTATCAATTTTCATTTTTGTGATCTTTTCAAAATAATAGTTAACTTAGCTACTTAGCTACTCATCTTTACCCTTATATTTCAACCTTTAAATGCAAAATAAACGTAAATTTAACTTTAGTCCAATTTAATAGATTTAGCAAAAAAAAAACAGACTTGTCTAAATATAATTACAAAAAAAAAAATATTTGACACATCTAATGCTTAGTCAAAACAAAAACTATTTTCAATATAAGTACTTACCACGTAAGAATAACATTTTGGACAAAATTTACATGTTAAGATGTAGTAGTTAGACATTAAACTGAACCAATAGTAATAAATATGAAATAATATCTTTTCGTTTTTGTCATTGAAAAACAACTCTCTATCAGTTTTTATTATTATTTTTTATTTTTCTTTTTTATGCCATTTATCATTTGCCTTTAGTCCAGTAATAGCTTGTTTACTTTTTCATTGTTTTTTGGTGGTAAACACATGTGACAACAAAACCATTTGTGCTTGACTTATTCTGTTGATATTCTGTTGTTTTCTGTATCTATTCAACTTATATTTTCAATGAATTTTAGTTTTATCTTATAAATTTTACGATCTTTTATTATTAATTTGACTTAAATATATTTTATATCTAGATTTAAACCGCCTGATGGCTATATTTTTTTTATAATAAGTATTTGAATCTAAACTAATTCTAAATGAATTTTTTTTATTAATCAATTAGGTAAAAATTAATATGTTTTTAATACCTGATTATATTATTTTTAAACTAATTTTATGTTTTAATTAAATTATCGTTATTTTTATTAATCTTATTTTTTTTTAAATAGTTCATTATAAAATAAATAGAATATTATGATTAAATAAAAATAAGTAACAAATTTAATTAAAAATTTTTTTAAATTTTTTTTATTTAATATAATTAATATAGGCGTATATATTCAGTCTAACAAAAATTTATTCTAGTAGTTCAAATATCATCACTAGTTTTAATTTTTTATTTCATTTTTGACAAATTGATTAAACTTGATTTGGTTTGGTCATTTTGTGTTTGTTTTTTCATTTAGAAAATTTTGTTTCACTTGTCAAACGTTTTTGTAGAAAACCAATTTGAATGATCAATCGTCTTCAATTGTGACAATAACGTTTTTCCATATTTGCTTGTTTTGTTATATTGTTTTTTTTTTTAACATTTTTTAATTTTTTTAATATTTTGATTTTATTCTTGCATGTTTTAATTTTTTTTTATAAATTTATATTAAAATAAAAATATTAAAATAAAAAAATTTACTATTTCAAAACTAAATTTACTGTCTTACCTAACTTAATTTTGAAAAGTATTATTATATTTTATAATAGTTAATTTAAAATTTTTATTTATTTCTTTTTATTTTGTTTTAAATAGATATATTTAATGCATGAATTATCTATATTATGTTTATTTAAGGATTATAATCAAACATAAACCAAATTAAATTTGTTGTAATACATAAATTTTAAATAGATTTCTATTAAGCTATTTTTAATTAAAAAAAAATATATAAAACTATAAAAAACAGTATAATAATTTTGAAAATATGCTTGATTTGATTTTATTTGCTTTTATTTGTTTTGTTGTTAATCTATTTTTTTGTTCATTTTTATACATTTTTTCATTGGTCTGTTGTCTAGCTAGTATAACTATTTTTCAATGGCACTTCAATGATTTGAGTGTTATATATTTGTATACTATTTAATCAATAACCGTAAACCAAACTAAAATCTTGCCTGTTAGTAAGCAAAAAATGGGCGCAATCATAATGTCACCAAAAATTGTAGAAAAAATAATAAAATTTAAACACAAAAATAAATCACTAGAAGAAAATAGAATAAAAATAAAACTTTTATTAAACGTGTACAACAAAATATATATTTAAATAAAATAAAGTGTCAAAAATAATAGCTTTTTTAAGAAATAGGTGAAAAATAGTAAAGAAATGCAAGTAAAAGTAAATAAAAGTAATTGAGGCAAAGTGAGACCAAATGAGGAAATTCTAAACTCTAAATGGCAAGTACCATTTGCATAAATGAACTTCAACACTAGGGAACAATTGCTTGATACATGTGATTTTGAATTTTATTATGTTATTTGAAATTTTTCTTTGTTTTTTCACTTTTCTTTGTTTTATTACTACGCAAACTATCAGCCTACACGATTAACCCTAGTTGCAAATAAATATATACAAAAGTGTGCTTGTTAAACAAGCCGGAAGTAAATACAAACCAAACATAGTGTTGATGTTTTGTAAATTAACATATAAAACGATACAATTATTAGCTGACTTTATGTCGTCTTTATGTTTAACTAATATGATTTAAATTGAACCTGTTTTCATAAGCATCAGGTGCTATCAATCCATTGGTTTGTCATTTATTTTATAAGCAATTTTAATTTAAGTTTACAGCCATATTCACAAGATGGCAACGTATGTCAATAAAATATTAATGTAAAAGTATTTAAATGTTTTTTATTTTATTCTAAATATTATTTAAGCAAACTTAAAAAAAATTTAATTGTTGATTAATAAAAATTTTCTAAAATTGTAATTTTTTTTTGGTTAAATAGTTATTATTTTTTACTGATTGTAAAAATCAGTTTTTTTAAACCATTTTATTAAATTTATATTTAAAATGGAAAAAATAAATCTTTAATCAATTACGATTAATAACTTTTAATTTACAATTTCCATATAGTAAATTAAATTAAAATAAAAAAGTGTCAATAATATTTTTTATTATTTTATATACAGTTAATAAAGTTTAATTTTCCAAAATTTAAAATTATTATTATTGTTTTTAAAATAGTTTTCAATTTTAAATTAATTTTTTTTTGAGATACTAAATATTATTTCAATTTAAAAAATGTTTTCTAATGTAAATTGATTCTTATAATAATATACCTGTTAATTAAATAAAACAACATTAACCAAATAAGATCATTAAAACTCAATTGATAGTTTGATTTAAAAGTTTTGGTAAAATAAAATTAGCAAACTTTGCAAATTACAACCATTGGCTTTGAATTGTTGAAATGTGGTCACAATTTTTTTGTTCTCTAGTATTTCAATGTGAACAAATCGACTAAAGTTGAAATAATGTAGAAACTCATTAGTTTAGATGGACGGTAAAAGACAACAACTCAGCAAATGGCAGCAGCTGAGTCTTAAGACCAATGGTTCGAAATGATAATGGGTGCATTGCTCTGATTCCCCAATCAGCTATTGATGGACACAAGTGTTCACAAGTGCTCAAAACAGCCGGTTCTTCAAAACAATCAGCACACATTGACCATCAGTTCAAAGCAATCACTGGCCATCAACTGTCATAGTCACTGTTTGCAATCTTTTTACTCACATAAGATTAGTTTAAAGCAATTCTCTTACTTGATCCTGATGGTAAAAATCTTTTATTTCCGTATCCTGTTTTACTTTTTCTCTTGTTTTCACGTTTAAGCAGATGTTTTTTGCTGTTTATTTTTTGTACTTTATTTTTATTGCCTTTACATTTTGTTTTTCTTTTGTTTTCTTGAGTTTTTATTTTAGTCATTGTGCTCACACTACTGTAAGCGTGTGAAATAATAAATGGCCAACAGACAAAACGTTATTGTCCCTTGCATTTGTTACATTCAACAGTGCCCTTAAATACATAATCAGCATTTTTGTTTGAACAAGTGCAAATAAAAATAAAATTTGTTACTTATGGTCAGTAACGTGCAAATACAGTCAGTTTATTTAGGAATACGTTTAAATACATTAACAAGTAGCATAGAAATAAAAAACAAAAATTAATCTTAACATTAAAATAAAAGTAATTGAGCCTTTAAAAAAAAGATAGGAACAAATGTAAAAAATTGTGAAAAATAAAAAAAAATGTAAGAAAATCAAAATTGAAAGAGTAGAAAATGTAAAAAAAAAATTGTTTAGAATAAAATTTAGTTTTTGATACTTACCACCAATGTTCAACAACTATTTTCATCTCATTTGAGAAAAGCCACATTTTGATATTTTTAATGTGAACAAATTTTTTCGCAAAAAAAATCTATTTCGATAAATCGGATGAGCGCCTGCAGTTATGCTCATCTGTTTTACTAACCATGTTTTATAAAGCAAGTACTAGTTTGTTTCAACCTTTTATCACTTTTTGGGAAAACATTGTTTTTTTATCTTCTGTTCTTTGTCTTTTCTTTGTCTTTTTTCTTGTTTCTAAATTTTGCAGTAGTTTTTGCCCATTTTTACTATTATTTTTTTTTTATCTATTCAATTTAATTTCTACACTAGTTTAAGCTTGCTTTGTCCAAACTGTTCAATCATATTTATTCTAGAATGCAATGTGTTTATATAATTTGTCCAATGAATTGGTCGATTTGTTTATTCATCTTTACTATGAACTATTATCTTCATTAACTTTATTATATTATTCAAAAATAGTGGTCAGCTATTTCTAACTTTATAAAAAAAAAATGCTGAAATTACAAGTAAAAAATTTGCACATTAACTAAAAAAATGGCTTCAGCGACTGATTTTGAATTAATTTGCGTATCATTTACTTGTAACGGTTTGGTGATTCCATTTACTACTGAAAACAAAACTAAACCAACTAAAGCGTTGTTAAAACATAGTTTTAAGAGTTGAGGTTAGATAAAAACATGAAAAAATAAAGGTTTAGGATAGGTTAATGTTAAGTTCGATATATGTTCTTTTTTCAGAATCATTTGCTAACTTCTTAAAATATTCTTTGACGAATCTGGTCAAATTATTCTCTGATGATTACTTCTTATGTTTTTCTATAATGCAAATGTGCATTGATGTCAACACAATGTAATTTTACATTTGTCTTAATTATTTTACGCTTTGTATCATTTGTTTAATAATGTTTATAAAATTTATACAACAAAAATTATTTTATTTTATTTTATTTTATTTTATTTTATTTTATTTTATTTTATTTTATTTTATTTTATTTTATTTTATTTTATTTTATTTTATTTTATTTTATTTTATTTTATTTTATTTTATTTTATTTTATTTTATTTTAATTTTATTTTATTTTATTTTATTTTATTTTATTTTATTTTATTTTATTTTATTTTATTTTATTTTATTTTATTTTATTTTATTTTATTTTATTTTATTTTATTTTATTTTATTTTATTTTATTTTATTTTATTTTATTTTATTTTATTTTATTTTATTTTATTTTATTTTATTTTATTTTATTTTATTTTATTTTATTTTATTTTATTTTATTTTATTTTATTTTATTTTATTTTATTTTATTTTATTTTTATTTTATCTACTTATTTCCTACCTATTGAGCAATAAAAATTAAGAAATAAAACAATGTTAAATGTTACAACTATTACTATTTGACATTAACAATATTGTTTTTTAATACAAACACTTGAATATAAATCGGTTTTTTTTCAAAATATATCTTCATCTTTCACCAAGCTCAAATTTATTTGATACATTTACCGTACAACAAAACTAGTGTTGCTTTTATTTTATAAGCAATCCGTTTTTTGTGGTCTTATATTTACAGTAATAAATGCTATACAATGATAAACTTATATAAATATCTATTAAATTAAGGTAAGTAAGTTGATCAAAAATATTGTAAAATTCCAGTGGGAACAATGGAAAAATATGAAAATTTGATTAAAAAAAATAAAAAAAAAATAAAGAAAAATAAAAAAAATTAAAAAAAATTAAAGGAAATTGCAAAAATATAAACCAGTTGCCAATTTAAGACAAAAAAGAGATTTGATTCAATGCAGTGTTAATGAAAATAAACAAGCTTTGATCAGCTAACTTGATATCTTGATTAATGAAGATGAATAGTGTTTTGCAGATCTGATTTCTTTTGATTGGCAAAAACACCTGGTCACAGAAACAAATGTAGCTAGTTTGTGGCTAAAGGCAGTTAACTCAAACAAAATGGCTGATGCTTTTTTATTACTTTTTGCTTGTTTCTAGTACTTGAATTTTTTTTTGCTGTAGCATTTGTTTCGTTATTTTATTTGCCCATTTACAAAAATTTTTTGTCATTTTTTAGTTTGCACCACATAGTCGGTTCACTAACGTTAGCTCATTTTTTATTTGATCCAAATTTAAATCCAAGCAGTGGACCATTGGCTATTAAATTTTGGTTGGTCGCTATTTGTTCGCTTTTCACCTTGCATCTTTTGATTCGTTTTTAACCTTGCTCTTTCGTTAGAATACACAGGTTGAGAAATTTGTCAATTCAATAGTGTTTTGATTTTATCAAAATTTGATTTAGATTTTGCAACTGGAGGGCATAAAATTTTACTTGAATAAAGTAATACTATTTTAAGTGGAAGAAAAAGAAAAAAAAGAGCAAATAGGTAAAAAATTGCTTATTTTATAAATGGGATGAAAATGACGCCAAATATAGTAGCAAAATACCGGTAAAAATAAACGTTTTAAATGCATGAAAACAAATTAGGTGGAAATGGCAAATTGATGCAAATCTTTTTAGTTTTCAAAATGTGTCTAGTGGAAATAAAACAACATGTGTCTACAAAATCAGTATTTAATCATTTGATTTAAATATAAACCAAATTTTAAATATTTTTTTTTACTATTTTTTAATCTTTGTATAAACAATTTATTAATAAATTATTTTTTAAAATATTTTTAATTAATATTATTAATAAAATAATTGCATTTTATTTAAAAAAAATTTTTTTTTATTAATTTTATACACTATTTTTATTATAAAATATTAATTTTTAAATAATAAATTTTTAAATAAAAAATTATATTTGAATATACTTAAAATTTAGAATTATTTTATTTTTACAAAATATTTTTTATATATGATTTTTTTTTTAAACTTTATATTATTAAAATAAAAATATACTTATATATTTTAAGTTCAAATATTTAAAAAAAAAAATTTAAATATAATTATTAAAAACATTTTAACATTTTTTTTAACTTATTATGTTTATTTAGCATATATAATAAATTTTTATAATAATTATATAAACATTTTATAATTTTTATATATTAATGATCAATTAAGTGTCAATTCAAAAATCTATTACACAATAGTCAAATTCAAATGTAAAATTTTTATTTGAAAAAAAATTACTAGATCATAAGATTTCATTCATTATTCTATTTATAAAAATTTGGAAAAAAAATTTTAAATGATTTCTAATTTTGAGTTTATAATATTTTCATTAAAAAAATCAATCATTAAAAAATGAAAAAAGTTATTTTTGTAAAGTTCTTATTTCAAAATTAATAGATTATTTTGTTCAGATTAAACTGGTTCAATGACAGTAAAAGTCTAATTGAAATAAATATTTTTCTAACTGTTAAAATTTTTTTTTTTTCAAGTATTTTTAGTAGATAAAAAAGGCGTAAAGTAAAGTGATGATGCTTTGCAAAAAAAAAAAAAAATAATGGTTACTTCGACACTTGTGAATTGGCTTCCTGTATAAAGTGCATAACATTGTCGTCAACAGTCCGCTTTTTAAAAGTAGACAAAAATGAAAAGTCGCCTTAAACTGATGAATTCAGTGGACAAAGTTGAAAAATATTTGCATCATATTTTATTCATCTTTTATCATTTTTGATTTAATTTTTTTTTATTTGCTTTTTTTATTTTATTTTTTATTTCATTTTTTTATCTTATTTTATTTCGTCTTTTTGATGTCTATTTAAAAGAAACTTAACATTTTTTTTATAAAGATGATTTTTTTGTAGTTTACATCTGCTTTTACTATGTTGGCATTATTTCAGATTACTTTTCCTTCAAATATTTGATTTTTTAAGATAATTTGCTATAAACCTGCTGTGGTAGTTTTTGTGGTTATCGAAACGCAGCTGTTGCAATATTTTTCATGTTT
Source organism: Pyemotes zhonghuajia (assembly GCA_025170145.1). Classification (NCBI taxonomy): domain Eukaryota; kingdom Metazoa; phylum Arthropoda; class Arachnida; order Trombidiformes; family Pyemotidae; genus Pyemotes; species Pyemotes zhonghuajia. The sequence continues at coordinate 10,465,990 of CM045844.1, forward strand.
CTTAAGCAGTTAAAATTGACACCAAAAAACAGTTTTTACATAATTGTATATTTATACAGGAAACCTGTTTTCACCTCAGTATCCGATTTGTTATTTACTTGTGCAAATATTCAAGTAATGAACATTAACGCTTGATTGATCAATAAGCAAGTCTTTTTTTTACTTAATCTATTTATATAATAAAAATATGATATATATAAACTAATGTTTTTATTTTAAATAATTCAAAATTTAAAAAAAAATAAACATAGTACAAGTTTTTTTTATATTTTTATTTTTAATATTTTAAATAAACTATTTAATTCAAATTAAATATTTTATTTTTAAATATAATATATTTCAAATAAATAAAATAAAAAATTTAATCAATTAAATTAAAATTAAATAAAAATACATATTTAAAAAATCGTATTTTGCATATTATTAATTTAAATTTTATTTAGAAATAATATTTAATATATATATATATATTTCTTAAAATAATTATTTATAGTCTATTCTTAGTTTAAACTTTAGTTTATAAACATTAATTTATGTTTTTATATAGGTTTATAAATTAATTTTTTAATTTTAATATATTAATTAAACTATTCAACATTAACTTTTATGAATAAAAACATTTATTAAATTGTTACTTAAAGCCATATTTTTCAAAAATATTTAGTAAAAAAATATTGATTTAAACCTTTATTTTAATTTTAATTTTTAAAAAAATATACATTCATAATTTATAATTTATATTAATTTATTTAAAATCAAAAAATCAAGTTAATAATGATTTTAATTAATTAGTTTGTTTTTAGTTTTTTTATTAATTATAATAAATTAATATTTTTTTTTAAACTAATACTATTTTAATAAAATTTTTAATAAAATCATTTTTTTTTAAATAATTTTTTTTTTTTTTTCAAGACAACAATAAAAAAAAATTATTATAAAATTTATTCATTTTATATTACTGAACTTGATGATAGTAAACGATAGCCTACGCAATTTTGTCATTATTTAGATTTAATTGAAATCTATCTTCTTGTTAAAATAAACGGGAAATTGTGTTCAATGACGTTTTGTAAGCAATTTCTATGAAAATTCAACCGAGTTGAGCCTCATTAACTTGGTTTTCTCAGATTGCTTTATTTTTTAGAATACATGAATTTTTTTTTATTTTCTTAATTAATTTCTAATTGGTTAAAAAAATAACATATCAAATGAAGCATTTTTTTTTTAAATGCACAATTTAACAATTTAAAACTATTGAAAAGATAAAATTAATTATATAAAAATTGTTAAATTGTTGCATTTTTAACAATAATATTTTAATAATTTTAAATAAAAAAGATAAATATTGAATATGTTATAAACTTAATATTATTATAAATTAAAATTTTTTAAAATAAATTTTAATATATCTATTTTTTATTTTTTAATTATTTCAATTGTGTTATTTTTTTTAACAAATTTAAATTAAACTGTTTAGATAAAAAAATGTTACTTTTAGTCTTAACATTTACCAATTAAACTTTTACATAATATTTTTAGTTGAGTAAAACTTAATTAAAAATGAAAATAGATTAAAATAGCTTAATTAAAAAAAATTGTTAAAATTTTTTTTTTTCATTACATTAATTAATTAAAAAAAAATTAGAAAATTATATACCACTAATTGCTTTAAATCAAGTTTTTATTGGGTTGATTATTAATTTAATAACTTAAAAAATATTAATTTTTTATTTTATTTATAATCAATTTTTTTTTAATTATTAAGTTTTAAAATTTTTAATTTTTATTAACAATTTAATATATTAAAAAAATATAAAAAAAAAATTAGGTTAAATATGTTTTTAAATTTATGTTTGACATTATAATATTGGATGCTATTAAACTATATATATTTATTATTTTTAATCAAAAAAGTTGAACCTATGAGATAACTGTTTTTAAATCTAATTTACATTATAAGCAAAAAAAAAAAAATGGCTAAAGTCTTTAATGTTAAAAGTTTTTTTTTATTATATCTGATTTTAACTTTTATTTTTTATTTAAAAGTTTTAACATTAGTTTAACAATTTTGTATTTAAATTAAGTAATTTTTTATTTAAGATTTACATTCAGCTTATTGAAAGTAATTTAAGATATATTTAATTTTTTCAAAATTTTGGCAAAATGTTTTTTTTTATAGAATATGTTTAACTAATAGTTTCAGATTAAATTGCCTAAAATTTAGTGCAAGACTGTTATTAAATTTAATTTTCTAATGCATTTAACTTTCAAAATTTTGATTTTATAACTAACAATTAACTAAATATTGGTTTTGTTAATTCAATTTTTTACAATATTTACTTGAAACTAGTATTAATAATAATTATACAAAATAAATTTTTATTTATTAATGTAATTTTAACCACTAAAAATTTATAAAAAAAATGTGAATATAATTATTAATTTTAAATAAATGTAAATTAAATACTTATTAATACATTAAAAAAAATTTTAAAACAATGTTATATTAAAAAAAAATTAAGATTTAAAATGTTGAATTAATATTATTTTTTTTTCAAATGATTTATTAAAATTCAAATTACATAAATATTTACTTACATTTTAAAACAATAATTTATTTGTTTATCAATAAATATATATTTAAATATTAATAAATAAAATTTAAATTATATTTTTAATTCATTAAAAATGATTACATCTAAAATTTTGTAAATATGTCAATATAATAATTTAAAAAATAGGTGTTGTCGTACATTAATATTGTTTCAAAAATGTAGTTGGTCAATTTTTTAGTTAAATCGAAATATAAATATTATTTGCATAGCCTGATCTGCGTTTGTGTCCATTGGCTATGCACAACAAATGTAACTAAGTTCGTTTTGCAATTTATTATTTGCATTTGGTTTCGTGCACTGAATCAAACGTGTTCAATGGGCGTGTATAGCAATTGAAATTTAAAGTGAAAAATGTTTCTTTTACAGAAAATTTTCCAACCTGCTTGTTCGAACACAAAGCACACGTATCTTTTATAAATAAGAAATTAATCTTGAATCCAAACCACTTCTGGCCGCAAGCTTCTGCAGAAGAATCAGATTTATTCTAAACGGCTACAGTTGGCTGCTATTCAAACACAGGTCAAAATTATTTGAAAAATTTTATTTGTCCTTAGTTTGTCCTTGATTTGTTTTTCATTCATCTTCAGTTTGTGTATTATAACCAATGCAATCGTAATAGTCTAAAGCAGTATACATCGATCAGACTTGACCACCAAATCGCTCTTAGAACTTTTGGCCGCACATCATTAATTTTGCAATTTATATGCAACCGTTTGTCTTACTGTTTGTACTCTAAAATTATATGATATTTTATGCTTAACGCTTTGAGAAAAAAAAAAAAAATTATAAAACACCTTTAATTCAAGCGAATTTTCATCAAATTTATTTCTAGTTGATTATTTAGTTTAAAAACTCCAATGACCAAAATTAAAAATGACAAAAAAATAGTAAATTACAAAATTTGAAAAACACTTGGTAAATGATTAAAACATTGAAGTTTGAAAAAGATCAACTGATTAAGATTTAAACTAGTTGATCAAAAATCAAATGCACGAATTTTAGTTAAATAGACAAATAACAAAAAATAAAGAAAATTAAATCTAATCAAAAGTGTGGCTAAATCTAGCAAGTTTGTAAATAAATTCAACTCACATCTTAAACCAAAGAAAGCACTTGTTCAGCAAATTCACCTTTTTTAAGTTTGTAAGACGTTTATCTGCTGTGTTGGTTGACTTTTCAAAACTGGTAAAGAACCATAAGAAAAAAAAGAGGACAAGAAATTTAGCTTTGTATAAAATTAGTGTTTAAATAAGAGGGAAAAAATAAATAAACTGGTGAAAAAAACAAAAATGAAATGAAAAACAGATGATCCAAATGAAAAGCAATAAAAAATTAAATAAATAAAAATCAAGCAAACAAATAAGAAAAAAATCTTAAAAAAATAAAAAAAAAATGCGAACGATTGAAGAAGAAACGAATCAAAAATCGTGCAAAACGTTACTAGTTAACTTAATTGTAGCTTTTGCTAGCTTGTTTCAAACAAATGCAATTTAGTTAAGCTGCTTGTTCAAGTGTGACTGGCTTGTTCACATTCTGACAACGCCCCCGCCACACCTGTTCACTAGTACTATTTGACCTTATACTAGATCGGAAGTTGACTCAGCCTGTATGATTTGACTTTAGCTTAAGTAACCTTTGTCTGGCTCATCTTGCTTATTTCACTTATTTTGCATCAATTGAACACCAGCTGCCGTTTAGCAATTAATTTACGCTTATTAAATTTGCAATTGATTCTACACATTTGTTGCACGAATTTTTGCGTTAAATGGTGATGCTTGCAACAGCAAGCTTAAATCACATCTTTCACGTAAAATTTTCTACATAAATGATGAACAAGTTGCAAATCACCGCCAGCTATAACTTGAATCAATAAAGGTTTTTTTTGCCAAAATGTTGATGCTTGTTAGCAATGCTGATGCGCTAAAATTAAATGTTAAATACGACTTAATTGCATTGAACGCAAATTAAACATCAAATCAATAGCTTAATAAATGCAATTTAAAGGTCAGTGGTTTTATTTTTTGATGTTATTGATTAAGATATAAAAAATATAAAAATGACAATAAATTAAAAAATATTAAGACAAAAAAAAAAAAATATTTTTGATCTCAACGTATACAAATTAAATAAACAATTAATTTTCCTTTTTTTTTTTAGAAAAACTAATTTTAAATTTTATATAAACTTTTGTATACTTTCTATTATAGAAAATTGAAAAAAAAAATTTAATAACTATAACAAATTAAAAAATATATTTAAATAATAAATTAATTGAAATAATTATTTAAAATATTTTTAAATAGAAATTTTTTTCCGAAGTTAATTTTATTTTTTTTTTTAAATAATAATATATTAACTTTTTAAAAATAATAATAAACAATATTTAACAAAAAACATTAAATTTACACAGAAAAAAAAATAATTAAAATTTATTGGAATATTTTTTTGAATTTATAAAAACTATATTTTAATGTTTATGTTTTTATGTAATAATTATTTTTTTTTTTAATAAATTATAAATTTAAATTTATAAAAAACAAAATAATCATTTTTGTTAAAAAAATATTTTTTCAAATGTGAAAAATTGTAAAAAATAAACATGTTGGTTTTTATTTATTTTTTTTAGAATTTACGTTTAAAAATTAAATAGTAACAATAATTTATTTTTTATATAATGATTAAACTTTAAGTAAATTTAAAAAAAAAAATTAATATATAATAACTACTTCAATATAAATTTTTAAAAATAATTAATAAAGTATTTCAAATATTTAAAATATTTAAAAATTTTTTTTTATATAAAAAGGTATACTATGATATTTAATTTAAAAATTGAATTTACAATAAATAAAATATTTAAAAAATAAAAAAATAAATTGATAATTTTGCTATCAAACATTTAATGATTAAACTTTATTAAATATTTTTTTATAAACATTAAAGTAATTTAATTTATAAATATATCATACATTTTTTTTTTAATTTTTTATTCAAATAATTATATAACCAATAAAAATTGATAACATTAAAAAACTACAACATTAAAAAATTATAAACTTAAAAATTTATTTTATTGACTAAATCAACTCTATTTTATTAACAGGTAATAACTTTAAAAATTGTATGCAAAATTTTTAGATCAATTAATATTTTTTTAAATATTTTTATTTTTAAGTATATTAATGTATATAAGTGATTATAAAATAAATAACGTATTTTTATTTTATTTAAAGTTTAATAACTTATAAAAAAAAGTATTTCAAATTTTTAATTGAAAATTTGATATTTTTAAAGTCAAACTATTATCAAAATAATTTTAATTTTAATTACAAAAATTTGCTTTAAAGTAGCGTAAATTTTTAATAGACTAAATGTTTACAAAATTATCTGTAAAATGAAATATTTTGTAAAAGATTTTATACGATATATTATTTTTCAAATTTTATTTTTTTAAACAAATATAAAACTAAATTTTATAATTTTTTTTTTATCATATAGATAGATTTTAAAACTAAGAAAAAATACTTAAAACTGTATTATTGATTTAAATCATATAAATTTTTAAATTCTTAAGTTTTGTGTTTTTTATTAAAAATTGTATAATAAGTTAGCATTTTTTTTTAATTTAAAGAATTTTTAAAAATCTTTTAACACCTAATAAATTTAGATCGCTTTTTTAAAATTTTGTATGTTTGTTTACTAATTCTGCTTTTAAATTATAATCAAATTGACAATATGTTTTTTAGTATATAAAAAACATGGTTTATAACATAAAATAACTCACACGTTATTATTTGTTATTTTAATTAATTATATTTTTATATTAAATTTATTATTAATATTTTTTCCTTTATTTACTATAGATATAAAAATATTAAAGAAAAAATAAATTAATTTAAATAACTATTTTAGTTAACAATTTTTTTTAAATTTTTTAAAATATTTTTGATAATTTTTTAATATTGATAAAAATTAATATTAATTTTTTTTTATAAATATAAAATTAATTATTTTATGTATTGAAAGAAAGTGTGATTTACAGGAGCTTAGACATAAAATAGCTTCATTTGGTTTGCCCGTATTTTCTTATGCAACATTAACTAGCAATACAAAAAATGTGTGTTATTAAATTTAGTTTATAAAAAAATAAATTGTTTTAATTAGTATAAATACTAGTTTGTGTAAATAAATTAAAAAAATTGATAAAAATTGACTTGCGCATTATTGACATGTGTTTAACCTAAAAAAGTAGTTTTAAGCAAATAAATATTTTTAATTGAAACTGCATAAATAAGATAGGTTATTTTTTAATGCAATAAGCAATAAAAATTAGATAGAAAAAATAATATAATTTTATAAAAATATGATCAGCATTTTTTTTTTTAAATAAATAATAATTGAAAAAGTTAATATTTTTTTTAATTTTATTTTTTGATTCAAATTGACTTTTACTTTTGAACTTTTAAGTAAACTATAAGAAACACAACCCAAGTAAACAATAAGCATAGCCTAAAACACACGCACACAGCAAACTTATTGTAAAGTAAAAGTTGACACTTTACTGTTTTTGTTTAAATATATTATTAATACATTTAAATAATCCATTGTTTGCTGACTTGTTTCTAATGTTGTTTTTTTTGCGTGATCTTTTATTTTAAATTTTAAGCAAAAATGATTTAAATTTAAAATATAGAGACATTTTTAAACAGATTCGATATAAAACCGTAAACATGCATGAGCAGATCTACAAGTTAAATGCATTGAAAACAATACAAAAATCAAAAAAAATAAAAAATTATAAATACGTCTTATAAAAAAAAATTATAAAAAACTGGTCAAAAAATAAAATATAAAAAAAAAAGTCAAAACATGCAAAAATTGAAAGTTTATATTACAATTATTATGCCTGCTAGCCAATACAAAATATAAAAAATGATGACTTACTAAGGAAGAATTAAGCTAAAATCATCATTTGAATTTGCATTGAAAGCACATTGCGTGAATAATGAGTAGTAAAATAGCCACCACGGACAATATGTCAAAGTAAAGAGCTGATCTTTCTTTAATTTGTTACATTTATTTATAACTAGAGTGATTTGTATCAAGAAATGGAGGTAAGCAACCAAAAAAACATCTTTACTAAATGAACGATAAATTCATAATTGCAACCTTATGCAGATATTAATTCAAAAAATTTTTTGCATATATAAGATTGTTTAGAAAAAGTGAGATGAAATAGTGAATAGTTCTTAGTTTTTTTATTTTTTATTATCTATTTTTATTGTTTTTTGCATAGTCAGTACGCAAACAAGAAAATTTGTTTCAAATGCTTACGGATCATTTCTGACGTAAAACTCATGAAAACAAACAATAACAGTTATAGTAATAATAATAAAAGCAAATGAAACACTTATATATGCTTTGAATAAGAGATAAATTTTAAAAATATAAGTATAAGCAAAATTAAATAAAAAAAACTTTAAATTAAAATAATTTAAAATTTAATTTAAAATAATTTTAAAAATTAAGATAATAATATTTAAAACAGTAGTTTTATATAAAAGTTATTAACTTATAAACTTTATAAAACTTTAATTTTATAAAATTATATAAATTAAAAATGCTAAAAAATATTAGTTCAAATATAAAAATTTTTAATATAAAAATTATATTTTAATTTTTTCTTAATTTATATTTTGCACCTCTAATTTTAAAATATTTTATTTACATATTTTATATTTTTTAATATTTATAAAAAAAATTATCATTTTAATATATTTAAATTTATAGCAAAAATAATTTAAATCATCATTTTTTATTTATTCATTTAATTTTTTTACAACAAAAAGTTATTTAACTTATTATAATTTGCAAAATAACATACTAGGTAATATATAATATATATATAAATATTTATGTAAATAAAATTGTACAAAATATTCAACCAAAAAAAAGTTAAGTTTTTTATAAGCTAATAATATTTTAATAAATATATTTAATTATATATTTTATATTTAATATAATAATAATTTTATTAATTTTTTTTTAATTTTTTTTTTGTTTTATAATTTATAATATTTACTTTAACCAATTATTAATTTATTTTTTTTATTACTGATTTATTAAAATTTTTTATTGTTATAAATACAAAAATTTAAAATAAAAGAAATTTTATTAAAAAATTGATATATTTTTAAAATTTAAAAAAAATAAATTGCAAGTTTGATAGCACATTGAGGTATCAAATAATTTATGAAAAAGTTTTAAAAAAATATTCTTAATTTATAGATATGCTATAACAATATTATAAAAAATAAAAAATTTTAAAATTTTAAATAAAAGTAAATAAAAGGTTAATGCTAAGGTGCAAAATTATATTAAACAATTAAACTTACAAACATTTGTTGGATTAGAATCATACATTATTTATATTAAGCATTATAAAAAAGTTATGTAAAAAAAACTTAGTGTACTAAAAATATAAATTAATCTTTAAATATTACATTTTTATTTTTATTACATCAATATAGTAATTCATGATTGTATTAAAAATTTTGCATATTTGTAAAAGAAGTGCTAAAAATTTAACAAATCAATTAAATTAAAATTCTTTTTTATTTATATAATATAATAATGATTAAAATAAATAGTAGCTCCTTTATAAATATAAAAAGTGACAAATGTTAAATTTAAAAAACAAAAATTTGAATTAAATTTTTTCAAAATGATGACAAAGTAAATATTCAGTTTAAATGTTTGAAATACTGTATTTTAATAAATTATTCATTTTGAAAAATGATGAAATGTCAAATGTTTGATACAATGTTAGCTTTATGTTAACTAAATAAAGTAAATGATTTTATATGCTTAACATTGATTGTTTATCGATTTATATAAAACATTCATTTTTTATTTTAAATTTAATTTGTCCTGTTCATTTTTTTAATATTTCTTAGTTTAAAATTTGACATTGATATTGACAATTCATAACATTTATAACAAATAAAGTTAATACTATATTTTTACTATATTTGATATAGTTTTACAAATTTATCAATATTGCTTTTCTATTATTGTATTACTTTATTATTTATAATTATATTTAAATTTTGTAATATTGTGTCTATTTTTCAATGCTATTATATTAGGTTACAATTGTTTTACTATTATTTTATTTTTTTTATACTTATATAGTTAATAACCTATTAATTCATTTAACACACTTTATCAATATAATTTGTGTTTGAATATTATTTTATTCTTATCAATTAACTGTTGTTCTCTAATTTTGCTATTATCCGTTTATTTTTTTTTTCATTTGGCTATTATAGCTTTTGTATTTAAGCAATCGTTTATCAAATATTCAACTGTGATTTTACTATTATTTGACATATTTCATATTATTTTTTCTATTATTCTATTGTTAAATCTCAACATTATGCGGTTCAAAGTAAACAATTCTATATAAAAAAAATATGTGTTTTTAATTTAAAATTTATATTAAAAAATAGAAAATTATTTGTTTATATTTAGTTTTGTTTACAATTCAAGAGTTTTTCAATTGTTAAACTAAATGTCAAAAATGTCATTTTTTCAATATTTACTTATGATTTGTAGGTCGCAATCGTGTGAAAACCTTGGCTAAGTAACAACCCAACTTGGTTCAATAAAATTGCCATTGAACTAATGAAAGCGTTTAATTATCTTGTATTTATTCTAAATTTGCAATATTAAAAAGACTTTGTTTATCATCAACTTACGTCAGAAACTGTTCAACTAATATTGTTATTTATTTTTTTTTTTGCTTCAATTTGAGTCTGTGTTTGAATAATTTTTAGCCTTTTACTTAAAAAGTTTTTACAATTTAGATTAAAAATACTCAATGCTACAAACTTAAATTTGAATTTAATACAATTTTTGAATTTTAAAAGTAAATATATAAATAAATTTGCAACCATGGGCATTCTTATTGAACTAAAATGTTTACGTTGTATTTAATAACAACTTTAAATAGGTATATTTAAGCGCTTAATTTACTAGGAAAGGCAATATTCAAGTTAATTTGGTTTTCCAAAAGTTTATATCAAAAAAAAAAAAAAAATGACGAGTGAGCATAAATTTCATTCTTCAATTTTGTATAGTATCCTAGCAATATTAAATAAATTTGTTAAAAAAGATACATTTTTTATTAAAAAAATCTGTATACGAAATTTCAAAGAAAAGATTTTTATTACAAAAAAATAATATATAGAACAAATAGTTTAATAAAATGAAAAAAAAAATACATGTAGTAAACATGCCTGGTAAGATTGTGAATAAAAAAAAAATCTAAATATGCAACTAAAGGTTTAATTATATAAAAACATTCATTTAAATTTTTTTTTCAATTTTTGCAATTAAATAAGTCCATAAATCAATCCCATATTAAGATAGTTTACAATTGATTACTTTTTTTTGTTATTTATATTTTATTCATTGTAATTATTTTTCAGAATTTAATGCTTACAAAGCAAATATTAGAACTATCTAATTGAGTATTTACGTGAGTATCAATAACAAAAAAAAAAAATTAAAAAAAAATTAATTAAATATGAAAATTGAGCTGTTGCTGAGAAGCAAAAGTAAACATAAAACACTTATAAAAAGTAAAAACTACTAAATAATTTCATAATTAAATGCATGCAACTAATCGAAATTTGACATAAATCATGTTTACATCTCAATTTATACAAATCTACACATGTCATATTTTTTTTTAGTAATATTTTTTATTGTTTTTACTTGATTTAATGAAAGTGAGTTAGTTACTTACAACTTAATAAAAAAACAGGTTTTATTGTATTATAAATTTAAAGACAGATATAAAAAAAGACGGTTGTGACTAAGTGGTAATAGATTGTACTAAATTATTAATAATATATTTTGTAAAATATTTGATTTTTGTCGTGTATATATTTTTTAGTTTGGTTATTAATTAAATTGCTTATCATAAAAATAAAATATAAATTAATAAATAAATAATTTTATTTAAAATTTTGTATTTTACTATTTTTTTATAATAAATTTACTAATTCAAATAATTACTTTTTAGACAATAATTAAAAAATACATTTTAAAAAAAATAATAAATTAAAAAAAAATAATAACTAACTAAAGTTTAATAAAACAAACAAATTTAATTAAAATTATTTTAAAAATTATTTTTTGTATATTATTATTTAATTTTTAAATATTTTAATCTAAACTTTTAAATTTATAATTAACTTAAATCTTTATAAAAAAAATCATTAATTTATGATTTTTTTACAAATTACGCAATATATATTAAAAATTAAAAAAAAAATTTTAATCTATATATATTTTAACTAATTTTTTAAAATATTTATTTAGTTATTAAAAAAATAATTATGAAATTTTTTTATTAATATTAATTGTTATAATAAAAATACATTAAATTTTTATTAAACTTTTTAACAATTTTAAGTAAAAATTTTTTTAATATAAAATAAATATTAATAATAATTATCAATCAACTAATAATATTTAAATAATTTATATATATTTTCTTAAATAATATAGTGAAATAGTTATTTTAACAGAAACAAATAATATAAAAAAAAAATTTTTTTTTCAATTAATTGTAAAATTTTTAATCAAAAATTTTAATTGTTTTTCAAAAAATTGGTAAATTAAATTTATAATAATTAATTTTGTTTATTATTTATAATAATGTAAAAAAAATTATTTTTCTATTAAAATTTTGTTTTTATAAAAATGATTTTAATAATTTTTTGTATAATATATATTATTTAAATATATAAATTATTTTTTTTAACTCTCTTTTAAAATTTTTTTATAAAAATTATTTAATAAAACTAGTTTATACAAAAAAAATTGAGATTATACATAATATTAATATAAATATTAATTTATTAATATTTTTAATTTTTATCAACTAAAAAAAATTAATTAAATTGTTGGTAATCTTATATGAAAATAAAAAAAAAAAATTTTGAAAGTTACTTAGGCAAATTATATAAAATTTATTTCGTAAACATATTCATGGGAATAAATATTTTATTTTTATATAAAGCAATTCTAAATATATAATTTTAACAAGGATTACAAAATTTTAGCTATGACAATAACAGCATAATGAAAATAGACAGCTATCAAACATAAAAAAATTATTTCTAAAAAGCGTTATGAAACAATTAATATTTTAAATTGTATCTATAATTTTTTATAAAATAAAAAAAAAAAATTAAAAATATTATTTTGTCAAAAAAAATGTATATATGTGTAATTAAAAATATAATTTGATTACCATAAAATTATTTAAGAAAGTTAAAATTTTTTGATAAAATTAGTATTATCAATCACAATTTACAAGCAAAAAAAAAATTTATAAATTAAAAAATTATTATAATATAACTGTTTTATTTTAATTAGAACTATATCTGGATTAAATATAAAAAAAATTATTTAATTACCTTTTTGAAAATAAATATTTTATATATAATTTTTTTTTTCTAAAAATAAACTTTTATTTTTATTTTTTAATCATTAATTTTAAAGTTATATCTATTTTAAATTAAAAAAAAATTAATATATATTTATGAAAAATTAATGAAATAATTATAAATCAAATTTTTTGTTTTAATAGTTTTAAAAAATTTTAAATTTTATAACTTTATATTGTTTGTTAATAAATACTTTTTATATAAAAAAAATAAACTATAAAAATAAATAATAATTATATATATATATTAATAATATTTAAAATTAAGGTGCAATAAATTATAATAAAAAAAAATATTTTATAAGCTATAATTTATTATAATTAAGTAATTTTTAAAAATATTAAATATTTTTTAGTAATTTATACTTTACATATTATATAATTTTATTTAAATAATTAATTTAATACATTATAATTATTGAATAATATAACAAATTTTTAAAAAATTAAGATTTTGTTGTAAACAATTAATATAAAGAATAACATTAATAAATATTAAAATAAAAAAAAATAAATTTATAAATATATTTTTTATTTTATTTATTTATATTTAATATTAAATAATTAAAAAATAATTAAATTAAATAATTTTAAAAATAATTTAATAATATAAATAAAAATAAAATAAAGAATATTCCAAATGAAATAAATAAATAATTAATTTATTAATTAAAAATTACAACAACATTTATTTAAAAAATAAATAAGTGTTTATACTCTATAAATAAGAAATATTAAGCTAAATTAAACAAAAATAAAAATTTGAAACACTCATAATAAAACAAAGACATTTTTTACAAAGATCAATAAATTTTTTTTAATTAAATAAAAAGTAAATAAATTGTGAATAAAATATATATAAATAAAAAATATATAGAAAATATAAACAAAAAAAAAAAATGATAAAAAAAATATTTAATTATAAATAATATATTTAATATCAATAATTCAATAAATAAAAAAAAAAAAATACATAATAGTTACAATAAAATTAACTTTTGCCAATTCATCACATTAACGGCAAATTGAATTTTTTTATACATTGTTAATTACTAAACGTCCACTTAAATTAGAGTTGTTTCTAAAATAATTTTAACTCTTGATATTTGTAACGGTACAGGTGTATCATACAAACAAATTTCAATTATAAACTTAATTGCATGCTTACAAACAACACATATTTTATAGCTTTACTAACATAACAGTTTATTATATTACATTAATATAAGCTTTTCAGTTATTTTGTTTTTGTAAATTTATTTAAATCAAATTTCCACTAGTTTTTTTTGTATGCGTGATATTATAATACATTTTATGATTCATTGTAATTTTATATACTGACCAAAATGTAAGTAATAGAAATAATATAAATAAACACTACATGAACAAAATATTATTAAACTAATTTTGAAATAATTTGTAAATCATCAAGAATTAATCAAATAAAAAATTAAACCTTTAAAAATTTTTTTTATTAATTAATACTATTACATCAAAAAAAAAATTGTTGAAAAAAATTTTTATTTAACATTTAATATTTTATTAATAACACATTTAATTTAAATTTAATTAAAAATCTAAGTTAATTAACTACAAACTGTTTTATAATTAAAAATTGTTTTTATATATTTTATTTTTATTTTATTAATATGTATAAATATTTTTATTTAATTATGATCAATTAATAACATAATTAAATATCTACTTAAAAAATTTCTATAAAACTTATAATTATGAATTTATAAATCAATTAAGTAAAATAAAAAAAAATAATGTAATAAATTTATTACTTATTTTATTTAACTATTTTATTATATTATTAAATAATCTTAACTTAAAATTAAAAATTTAGAAAATAAAACATTTAAAAACTTTTATAAAAAATATATTTTATAAAAATAAAATTTAAATTTTATTTTTTTTTTAATTTTTATTCAAATTAGAAATCCCTATTTTTCATCAATTTTTACTTAAATAATTTTATTATTAAATTTGTTTTTAAACAAGTTTTTATTTCATATTACTAAATAAAAATTAGTATAATAATAATATATTTTAAATAAATAATCTATAAATTTAAATAAAATTATTCATAGAAACTAATAATGCGCTATTTGTATAAAATATAAATTTTTATATATAAATTTTTTTAACAATGTATAAATTTATTAAACACAATTTCTTAGTGTCTATTTGTTTTATTAAAAAAAAATTTTAAAAATAAAATTGAACAAATTAAAACTAGTTTAAATTTATTTGATTATAGAAATTACAAAGTGACCAAATAATAAACTAGTTTTTATTTAAAAGCTTTTTTTTTTATAAAACTACTAAGGTTGTAAAACTGATAGGTTTATTTTTCATTCTAATCACATAACTTGAATAATGTAAAGCTGGGATATTTAGATTAAATTAGTTTAGCATCAATCAGCTAAAATACAGGAAAACAAACATTGTCAGAACAATTCTCATAAACAAGATTATAAGTACAAGGCATAAAAGAAAAATTAAATAAATAAAAAAAAAATTTAGTATAGTTTTATACAAAATAAAGTAAAAGGTATAAAAATAAAGTTTAAAATGACAGCTAATATAGTCTAATTAACTAAGCTCTTTATTAGGTAAAATCGGTCCATCAACGAGTCACTACATTTGTATCCAATGACTTAAAATCAATTTAATTAAGTTTTGGTTTTTTAATCACAATTTATTGCGTCTCAAGAAAAAAGCTAATTTTGTTTTAGTAACAAATTTGACATTTGTTTTTTTTTTTTGAATTTGTCCTTGTCTAGGATTTTTTATTTTTTTATTTGTTTTTTTATAAACAAATTTAATTCACTTAACTTTTCTTGCATCAATTGTTATTCACACGTGGTATGTTTTTTCTTTTTTTTTTTTTTGTTAAGCAGATGTTTCAAGATATTTTGTCACATAAATTATCTTATTTCCTGTATTATTTTATTCTTAACCTTTTTTATTTTTTTTTATATGATTTTTTTTGGCTTTAAATAAAATGATTTCTTAGTTATACCTGTATAAATCATGTTAACGTAATTTCCATAATATCAAAAAATTACTGCATTTCCTTAAAATTAAATTAAATATTTTCTTTATTCGATATTATATATTTTTGAATAAATGATTGTTAAGCATTTACATAAATATATAATTGTTTTATAATGATTTAATTATAAATAGAATATGACAATTACTTATTTTAATAAAAAAAAAAATTAAATAAGTAATAATAATAAAATAATTTTAGGGTTTAAAATAATTTAAGAACGGTGACAAAAAAAAACTAAATCATCAAATTATTATTGGTTAAAAAAAAAATTAAATTTCAATGTTACAAAAATAGTTGCGATATGTGTAAAGAAAAATTAAATAAATAAATACGAAAAGAAAACTGCAATTAAGCCAAATTTAACCGGCTTAAACTAAAGGCTAGACTGAAAAATTACTAAAGTCGACTCATAAAACTGTTTAATTGGCTTTACTGGATATATATGTTATACAACCGTTTCTACACTTTTACCCCTTCCCACGGTTTACCGATTTTTGCAAGACAGTTTCTAAATGTCAAGTAAATAGCGCAGTAAATAATTGGTCCGGAACAACTAAAAATGGACTAAAAACAAATAAATCCAGTCTAGATTAAATTAGTGTTAAAAACGCGTGTGCTTGTGCATGTTGTAAATAAATTATTCAGCGTTTGAACAAAAGTTGAAGCCGGTCAAGCCGGATAAACAGCATACAAACAGTTTAAGTTTAACATATAAAAACCGGAAAACGACTAGGACACAATAAACGTGAACCATGGACAGTGTATTGGAGTTTTAATCAGATGCAACTAATTCATAATAATAGTTAAAAACTATGACCACACTTGCATGTCAGCAGTGGAGTGTTGAACTAGCTTGCAGTAGAAACAAGGGCGGTTATTCAAATTGGTCAAGTGTGATCAAATAACAGAATAATTATCACAAAAGTACTAAATAAGCAGATTACACACTAGCTGGTTGTTTACCTGCTCTAGCAGTCATTGATGTTGCAAATTGATGGGCCGACTTTTTTGGTTATACAGGTCAGTTTCATTTAACAAACGAAAATCGTGCTTAACAATTGTTCTTCCCAATCGCTTCTCTATTAACTGACTTTATTTTAGTGAAAAAATTTTACATATTTAATAAAAATATTTGTTTTTCCATATTTTTTGGCTATATTTTTGGTAAATTTTCAGTTATATTTTTCAGTTATACTCTTTAGTATATTTTTGTTATCATTATTAATAATTTTTATAATTATTTTTTCTTCTCGTTTTCTACGCAAACAACGGTGAAATTTACCTAAAACAATAGAATTTAAGCAATCATTCAAATAAGCGTAAAAAATGCTTGAATATATGCATAAAACAAGCAATTTAAAGCTATTAAAGAAAATAAAAATAAAAAGAACGAAATAAAACTATACAAAATAAAACTATACAAAATAAAACTATACAAAATAAAATAAAACCGAAAAAACAGCAAATGAAAACGTTGCTTGAATATTTAGATAGAAATTTAGGGTGACATGCAAAGAAAAAAATGAATCAAATACACAAAACAGCGGAAATACAAAAAAAACAGGCAAAATTAAAATCAAATAAAATCATACAAAATTCACTCTAACAAAAGGTTGAACTAAAAAAATTTCCAACAAAATTGGTGACAAGTGATATGTTTTACTAGAGCAACAAAAGATAGTAAATCAGTAATAAAACAAAATTCACAAATCGTTTCATTTAAATATTAAGTGAGGGCTACTTCCACCACTAGATGGCAAAGCTGCAAATTGCGTGTTTAAATTAGACTACCTTAGAAAAATGCATTTAATAAATTTGTAATCTTAATGCAGCTTGAACTGACCGGAACAATTATTCTTAAATTTTAACGCCAAGCAAATCAGTAGGGCTGGTAAGGTCTGATTGGCCATAACGAAGGTCAAATTTTCATAGCGTGCATGTTCAAGTTCACAACTTTGTCTTTCTCCCCATGTTCTTCATTACCTTTACGTTTGCACCTTTGTTTTGCTTTTGTTTAGCTGCGTCTGTTTTGGATACTTTATATCACATGCAATGTGTGCTATAAATTAGTTCGGTATAGTAAGCTTTGAAATTTATAAACAGCCGCTTTGTATGTGTAAAAACAAAGGTTACAGCGGATTCACCAATAAAAACGTGAAGATTAAAAATAAGTAAAAAAACTAAGTTAAAAGTTTTGCCAAATTCTGATGTTAAAAGTTCAACGTCTTGCAATGCGAATAAGCACTCTGTTGTTCTTTCCGTAACCATCCGATTGCCTAGAAACATAATTAACACGACACCAAGCCAGCTATTCAAAGAGTTGGTCAAATTATTAGCTGCAAAATTGAGCAAAAACTTGATGGTCATAAATCTGTTTTTTACTCTCACAAGGCATCTTTTTCTACGCATTAAATTTAAACTCAAAAGGCAAATAGACTCAACCATTGTTCATAATCATTTTCAACAGCTTGAATAATTCAAAAAAAAAGTAAAAAAATCATTACTATTAGGAATTGAGAAAAAATAAGTTAGTTTTAAAAATCACAGCAAAATAAAATCTAAGACTAATTTTCAATATTTTTTATATTTATTTTATACTATGTACTTGCTTAATGGGAAAATGGTAAGCGGAAACATTTACGACAATAGACTTAGATTTCAATTAAACATTGAAATTTGCGTGAAATATACGACATAAAAAATAAAATAAAATTCAAATTTAACCAAATTTGCCAAAAAAAAATACTCAAAAAATAGCATAAACAAACAACTTATGTTAAATTACTTACTATAAACATATAATCAGACTTTTTTGAATTCTAATAAAAACGTATATTAATAAAAATTAATTTTTTACAATTGAAAAATTAAAAAAAAAATATATATAATTTGAATTTAAAATTTTCAAACAATAATCAAAAAAATCAACTAAAATATAATTTTTGCAATCATTACAAAGTCCTCTTTTTAACGCCTTGTAAATATGAATAAAAATTGCAAAAAAACATTGATTATGAATTTTTTATAAATAAAATCATTATCTTGAATATTTTTAGTATTAATGCTGATTCTTTAAGCAATATGTGTTAAGCTGACACTAAATTGATAAGCTAAATATTGATGTTGATAAATGAGATTTCAAATTTTGCATCTTAAAACTAGTTTATTGTATTACTTTTATTAAACATATTTTAGCATAACCTTTTGCTTCGTTTAATTTATAAAAAATAGTATTTCTTTTAATTTTATTTGTCAATTTAAAAATATTAATTTCAATTAATTTTTTATTAATTTATTTTTATTTAACTTTTTTAATTCAATTTTTCTATGAAATATTTATAAATTTATTTTATAAAAACTAAACAAAGTTGAATGTAAAAAAAAAAATTATTAATTTTATATTAAATATAATTTCAAAAATAAATAAAAAAAAAAAATATTTTTATTTTTTTTAATATTGTTTTAAAACAATAATAATTAACTTTTAAAATTAAATGTTATCACCAGTTGCATTTAATTCAAATTATTTTCAATTAAATAATTTTTTTTAAAAAAACTATAAACTTTTTTATTAAAATAAGTTTTTGATTATATAATTTTTTTTTATATACTTTTTAAAATTATTATTAATTGCTACTGATTAAACTTATTTTAAATTTATTTTTAAAATTTTAGAATTTTTTTTGATTAAAAACTATTGTTTGTTTTTTGAAAAACATTATTTTTAGATAATGATAAACGTTACATTATTCAAGATAAGTTTTGTTATTACATGCTTTATAAGAAAAGTTTATTATTTATAAGAGTAAAAATAAATTAAATTAAAAGTGTAAATGTTTAAATTTTATAAAAGATGTTTAAATTATATAACTATCTTTAGCATTAATAAACAAATATGTTATGAAAAGTATTACTATATTAAAAATTATATTAATTACTAATAAACATAAGTATTTAATAAAATAAACTATGAAAATATTATATAATTAACATTATAAAATTAAACAAATTATTAATTATAATATTTAATTCTAATTTTTAATATTTATCTAATATCTAATATTTAATTAAATAAATAGTTAATTTAATAATTCTCATATTAACATAAATGGATTGTTTTTTTGACAATAATATTTTGAATGATTAGGTAATTTTAAAAATTAAATCAAATTAGATAAATATTAACTTAATGTATCATTTTCTATAACTTTATAAATATAAATTTTTATTGAAACTATTTTTAACAAATAACTCTATTGAACCTAGCAATGTTAATGATTCAAAATGAAAAAAATTACTAAATCAGTTCAATTTTTAATTTTGAATTAAAATCAGATCAAAACTTGCAACTTAAGATTAAAAATAGACTATGGGAATTTTATAAATATTTGTTAATGTATAAAAAAATAAAAAAACGTATGTGAACATAAAGATCTTAGGTAGATTAATCGCCGTCACATTTTTTCAAGCAAGTCGGTTGCAGACGATTGAGACCTTTAATTATGACCTGGCTTAGACCAAACGATGTAACAAGCTAAAAAAAAAAATAAATAAATAAATAAAATAAAAAAATAGTCTGCCGGAAGATTAATAGGTAATTAAATTGAAATTGCTTTCAAATAAATTGAATTAATGGTCATCTCATTTTTTTGACTGTTTTCTCACCTAAATTGTATTTGTTTGTACCTTTTTCACTTAAACAAATATTTGTGTATGTATTTGCTTGTTTTTTTCTTAATTTTTTTTCCGCTTTGTTTCCGCTCATTTCCGTTGCTATCTATTGCATTATAAATTGCAGTAGTAAGTTGACTAAAATAAGAGCAAAAGTCATATTGCAATGCTTAAGGTATAGGTTGACTAACTAACGCCTGTAATTGAATACTAAATACGAACGATACAGCACAAAAGATTTATCTGACAATTATAAGATAAACAAGTATCAATATTTGTTTTATAAGAATATTTTCAAACAAATTGCTATAGTTAAATTCAATTTATTGACAAATATTACCCAAAAGAGCAAAAAATTAATTAAAATTTAGCACAATTTAACTAGTACATGAACACTAGAGAATATCTAATAAAAAGCAAATTTGCCTACTGATTCAATACAAGTATTTTTAATCTAAATCATTCTGAAAATACAATTCATCTAACACTTAAAAATTATTTTTAAAACTAATTAAATAAATTTAATAAAAATGCATTAAAACAATTAATCTTAGATATAAAATATAAAAAAATCTAATTAATTTTCTATAAATTTAAAGTATGTTAATTAATTTGAAAAAATAAATGTACTTTATTAAATAAGTAAAGTTGTAATTAATTTACGTTATAACTTTTAATAATAAAAAATATTAATTTTTATAAACAATTTTAAAATTATTTTTATTTAAAAATATCATGTTTGTGTATTAAATATTTCAATATTTAAAATCTAAAATTTTAATAAAAATGATTATTATAGATATTTATTATAAAAATATTTTTTTTTATTTGTTTATAATCATATTTTGACAAATTATATTTATTTATTAAAATATTTTATTATATATTTATTAAATTAAACAAAAAATCAAAATTTTTTAAATAATTAAAAAGACATCTAAATTAATTAAAAAAAAATCCGACGTGCTTAAACTATTGATGATTTCAAAATAAATAAAATCAAAATATTTTTTAAATTAAATTAATTCAATTTTTTAACAGTAATTTATTTAAAAAAACTTGTTGAAAACATAAGTAAAAACAAAATATATTTTTAAACTATTAAAAAATTAATTTGAACTGTTTAATTTTGCTAAAGAAATTCAAAAATATAAAACGCATTAGAGCAAGATTTATTTTAAGTTTAAAATTTTATTTATAAAAAAAATATAAAAATTATTTAAATTTAAAATAAATAATGTAAGTATTAACTAATGAATTTTAAAAATTATTATTTTATAATTGAATAAAAATAAATAAAAAAATATTCTTAAATTAATTTATGGTTGTAAAAACATTTATTTGCCCTATTCAACCAAAGAGGGGTAGAAAATTAAAATAAAAAGCCTATTACAATTTTTCCGCATATTTTATAATATTAAGTAAAGTGCAAACAAAGTTATTCAATTACTTTTTAAATGTGAGCAGACACTGACAAAATAGACGTAACTGAGGTGTGAAAATTTTTTGAACGTAATTTGAAAGTTTCTTATTTATTATAAATTTTTTTTTTTTTGTTTTAATTCAAATACAATTATTTAACTTTGGCAAAACGTAAGCACTACAAAATAAATGTGATCAAGATTAAAATAATAGCAAACAATGCATTGATGCGATACTTAAACAACAGTAATTGGTTAATGTTTGCCTTTAAATTAAATGTTTGAATATTCAGCTTTTTTGTTAAAGATAATATATATAAAAATTAAATAAAATGAAGTTAAAAGTTATAAAATAAAGATTAAAATTAAAAAGATGAAGACAATAAAAAAGTAAATCAAATTTAAAATGAGAAAAATTTAATTGTCTGCAGCTATATTTAGTAAATCTTACTTATTATATTTTACCTAATCATTTAAAGTTAAATAAATTTTAAAAATTTATTTTATACAAAATTAATTATAATTAATTCTTAAAACATATTAAAACTGTTCTTACACCTAAAAAAATAGTTAAATTTTAATCTTTTATATACAAAACAATATTTAAAAAAATAGACCGATTGCATCTTAAAGTTAGTTAAGTTTAAAATAATTTGTTAAATTATATTTTTATAATTGTTTTTATTTTTATTTTTATTTTAGTTTTTTTTTTTTTTTTTTTTTATAACTTTAAATAGTAAATATTTTTTAACTTTAAAAAATTATATTTAAATTTTATTATAAAAATTCAAGGTCAAAAAATAAATATTATTAACTTTATGTTTTGAATTTTAAAACACTAGTATTATATTATAATATAACATTGATTAATAATAGTAAATTTTCAAACAAATAAAATAAATTAAAGATAAAATTTCTAAAAAATTATTACATAATAAGTTAAATAATTTATATAAATTGAAATTTTGTTATCTATTTTAAAAATTATTTTAGTAATTTAAAAATGCAAAATTTAAACCACTTAAAATTAAAATAATTTTAACAAATTTTATATATTTAAAATCATTGAAATTTTAGATTGAATCTGACTTTTGAAAAATGATTTGTTAACATTAGTTTTATATAAAAATCAATGACCAGAAATGCTTATTTGCATCATTGCATTTTTTACAATATTTTTTTTTTGAAATTAAATTAATATAATATATTAATGGAAAAGTAATAAATAATAAAAACAATATAAAATAGTTGACAATAAAAATGACAAACAAACAAATAAAAAAAAAATGCTTAAATAAACTAAAAAAAAAAAAAACAAAAAAAAGTTAGTAAATAAATTAAAAAAAAAAACTCGTAAAAATAAATCTATTAAAAAGCAAAAATATAGCTTTTAAATACTATCAACTATAACAGGTAAATATATTTTTAATTGTAGAAACTAATCAGTGAATAACATTGTAAATTCTATTTAAATTAGACATACAGATCTTTATTACTTTATATGATCAGTTAACTAATTGCTCATGTACTCTCATCTTACAATAATGTGAAATTTGTTAGTAATCATTATATTAATTGGGCGTTGACAAAATCATTCATTCACATGTGTTGAAACAATTATATTTTATTAAAAATTTAATAAAAATATTTGAGCTGTACATCAAATTTATATTTATATTAAAAAAAAAATAAATAAATAAAAAAACTGATTAAGGTTAATCAGATTAAATTTTAAATTACGTTTGCTTTATTTAATCAAAATTAATTGTAAAATTAAATTTTTAGCAATTTAAAATGAAATAAGTTAAATTTATCTGTTGATTAAAAATAAAAATTTTATCAAATATTAACGTAATGTATTTTATATAAACAAAAATATATTAAAATGTAAAAATTTATTTTAGCATCACGCATTTATTTAAAATCAAAAATTAAATATTAAGTTGAATAATTGTCTTTGCCGTAATAGATTTCCTAAATTAAAAACCAAAATAATGAAAATAGCAATATAATTGAAAAAATTAAACAATTAAAAAAATTAAAAAATTAAGTTGAATTAAAATAAAAATGTTGTGAAAATGATTAAACACATTTGAAAGCCAATTAAACAAAATTAAAGTTGATTATAATAATTTACTTAAATTGCATTTATTTTCTATATGTGTTTTACGCTAAGTGTTTAAAAGAATAGTTTTTTACAATTAATCAAATTGCTCAATCAAATGTAATTTCCTAGATTTAAATTAGAATATTAGCTTTACACGCAAACTAATTATTACCAGTTGTACCATTTATCATTTTATTGTAGTAAAAACTATTTATGCTAAGTTAATTGTGGCAAATTAATTTTTTTAAAACAAAACACATGACTTTGAATGAATGTCTTTTTAATTATGTTTCAATTTGAACACAAATCAAATGATATAAAAGAAAATGGTATCCAAAATGATTTGTGTGAAAAAATGACATAAACGAGCACATTAAAACTTTTTTTGTTTAAATACAATTTAAATAGCATTGAAATTGTGGGCAAAAAGTTTTTATTTTCAGTTTTTAGTGAACCATTATAATAGGAAAGCGCATCAAAACTGATTTAACTGTTGTGACATTGTTTTAATATTTAAATTAATGCTTTTGAAAATAGTGATTTTTAATATACAAGTTTACCTGTAAAAAGGAAACCACCTGTTTTTATGTGTATGAACATTTAAATATTTTTTGAACCAACTAGTTATCTCAACCAATAATAGAATAAACTTTAATAAAAGAAGAAACCTGTCTAAAGAAAAATAAACCAAAGTTATAATAAAAATACACTGGAAAGTGGAAAAAGAAACAAGTAGAGAAATAACTCAAAACAAAAAAAGAAAAACAAACGCAAAGTTAGGGCAAGTTTAGAACAGACAAAACAGGTAAAACAAAAATCAAAATAAAGAACAGAATAAATGAGCGTCAATGTTGATCTAATGTTACAATAAAGTTGAAACAAAATTAAAATAAAATTGAAACAAAGTAAAAAGTAAATTAAAATAAAATTGAAACAATGCTAAATAAAAATAATAACAAAACAATATCAAAAAACAAAGCAGATACAAAGTGAAAAATAATGTCCAAAATAAAAACAAGTAATATAAGTACATTATTAGCACACACCTACTTATGCCTGGTGTATACCTGCTTGCGGAAATGTTTGCTTAGGTTTGGCCCCCATCAGCCAATATGGAGAATCGTATTTGTTTGTATAGCAAGCTGGGATGCTTATTTCTTTATTTTTTCTTAATTCAGCTGACTTGGCTTTTTGCACTTGTTTATAGTTACTTCAAGTTTTGCTTATTTGCTTAATTTAATCGAATTTAACCATAACAAACCAACGCAACAAGCTTCATCTTGTTTCAGGTGGTTTATGGCATCTATTGGTTGCTAATAAAATAAAATTGTTTTTGCTTCTGGCACTTTCAATTTGTTACTGTTGCATTTCTATTTGCATTTTTCTATTCACTTCTTTTGCTTTAATTCTTTTGTTATTTGTTTATTTGGGTAAACGCAGTTTTCTATTTGTTTTCTTTTGCAAAGGTAACATTAAATCAATAATTGGCACTTTTTGTTTTCTAATTTTTGTTTGCTAGTTGGTGTAAATGATTAAAATTCAAGTTTCATCAAGGTTTAAATGAATTTATTTAATATAATATTTGCAAGTCTAGCACAAATTCTTAAGTCAAATGTGCCTTTAAACAGACGTGCGAGCAAAAACGAATAAATAAAATAAATGTAATATATTATTTAAAACATAGGTTAATGCAAGTTAATTAAAACTTTAATTGAATTAATTAAATAATTAAACAACTTTAATATTGAAATATATCATATTGGAAAAATAAAATGATTATAAATATTTTGACACTGATTTAAATAATATTAAATTGTGTTAAAGTAAATTTATTCATCTTATATTTAAGCAAGTTAAATAAATTTGAAATAACCGGAACCAATTTAATTGGGATAAATTAAAAAAAACTCTTTGCATGGCAAACACAGAAAAGTGATTTTTCTGTGGGAACAAAGAATCAAAATCAGCTAGAATTAGAAAGCAAGCTTAGATAATTGCTTTTTTAAACTATTGTAGCTAATACAATACTAAGTATCTTTATATTAGAAGTACACAAATATTTCAACTTTGACCCAATAGGTGTTTTGGACACCTACAATTAAATATTAAGTGTTTTATTCTGGCCAATGTTTTTAAATAACAAGTCTTAGTTAATTCAAACTGGTTTCCATTTTTCTTCAAATGGGAGTTAAACATTTAAAATGTGTTTAAGAAGCGGAAAACAACGTAAAGATTGTAAAATAGAAACCAACATTTGTCAAGTTTGGAGCTTGTTTGCATTTTTTTTTTTTGTTTAATTTTTGGCTTTAAAAGCTTTTTTATTTGAAATGCCAATGGCATTTATCAATTAAATTTTGCTCTAACTTTCTTAAATAAAATGTAAAATTTTAATTAAATTTAAAATTTAAACTCAATCAATATAAATTTTTATTAATATATATATATATTTTTATAATTTGTAACCCATAATGACATTTTCATTTTTTTATCTTTAACTTTCAAATGTTTCAATTTTTAAAAGAAAAAATGTAAAAAAAAAAAAATAAAACAAATTTTTAATTTTAAAATTTCAAAAGTAAATTACATGTGACCTTTTTAAAAAAAATCTACATTCTAATGTTTTTTAAAACTTGGATTTAAAATTTTAAAATTTAAAGTCACTAGATAACAAAGATTGTTTTGATTGAAGTAAAAAATTAGTATTCAATTGAAAAATAATTTTTTTTGTAAACCTTGTTAGGTTAATTTAAATTTAAACAATTAACATAGACCTACTAGTTGAATTTTTCTTTTATAGTAAGTTTAATTTGATCTAAAGTTAAATGAACAAATACTAACAAAAAATTAAATGACTTAAAGAACTTGGTATAAAATATTATTAAACAGCAGGAAATTTTTTATATATTAGTTTTTTAAAAAATTTGAAGTTTTCAAAGTTGATCATATGTGAAAAACGTAGGCGTGTTTCAACACAACCACAATAACCTTCGAAATTGAATGAAATAAAACGCAAAATTTATTCAAAAGCTAAATTTACATGGAAACAGTGCAATGAAGGCCATTAATTTTAATGCTGTTGAAAAGACTAGAATAAAAATAAAAAAAAAGTCCATTAAAAAAATTCTTTGCTAGACATAATCACAATTTTTCAGATTTAGATTAAACTTACGAATAAGTATGTTAAATTAAAAAAACTGTTAATCCTCTAAGTCCTTCCAAAACAAACTAGTTCAATTTACGTTTAAAAAAATCAAGTGCACTGAATTATGATTTATTTGATTAAATTTTTTAATTGTGATTTCAAATAAAAAAATTAATTCAAAAAAATTAAGTAAAAAATGATTGAATTTTAAAATACTTATCTAAATCAATATGAAAATTGAGATTTTAAAAAGTGATAATTATTTTTTAATTTATATTGGAATAGATCAAAACATTTAAAATAGATGTTTGACTATTTTAATTTTCAGAAATTCAAAAATTAAATCAAATATAATTTGAAATTTGAGTAAATACTTATCATGTGTAAATCAACTTTTAATTTGCTCAGCTTAAAGTCCCATTTTTCTTTTAAACAAGATCAGACGTTGACAGACTCTATTCTGCATCCTTTTCTATTTATCTCTCCATGGTCGAATTCCATTAGTTTTAGTCCTTTATTTCAACAAATTCCCTAGATGCTTACCTCTGAATTTGACAAGTGTTGCCTGTGGTTTGTTTTGATCTTAAAAAAAAGTACACCTGTTCTATTGCACCTGTTCTTTTCTTAATTTTACTTTATTTTTCTAACATTTTCTGTTTTTTTTTTTATTTTCTTATATTTCTTTTTTGTGTTTTAATTTTTTTTTGTATTACGCCGATTTAATCAGATTTCACTTTATCTTGTATCTGGGCAACCGTCTGTTTTTGATTCAAATACATCATACATTCTTGCATTTGTATCATCAATTTTCACCAGACAAATTCTGCTAACCATTGCATTTAATCACATTCATTTTTTTCTTTTTATTTTGTTCTTATTATTTGAAAAAACATTTGCCTAATTTTTTTTTGACTAGTTCTTTGATTTTGGCTAGAACAGCCTTAAAGATGGCCCTTGTTCAAATAATTAACAAATAAAATTTTTGTATTGACCAGTGTTAAAAGATGTGATCAATCAATTTTTTGCTACTATCATGAGTTCAAGCCATTTAAAAAAACTGCACCGTTATTTTAAACTAAACACAATGAAACGTATATGAATATTTAAAATACAGTTAATCAAATCAAAAACATGTATTTGATTTTGGTATTTTAAAGACAAAAAGTCAAAAAAATAGAATTGAATACAAACTTGATAAATATTTTACTGTAAGTAAGTTAGTGCTCAAGGTAAAGAAAATATTTTTAAAACGTTTTTCAAAAAACAAATTTATTATATTTTTTAATTTTTACGTTTGCCTATATTTTAAAACAAATTATATTCTAGAATTTTTATTTGAAAATGTTGTCATTTTAAGTAGAATACTAGTTTGCATTAATTTATTTTGCTTTCATTTTTATTATTTTTTTTTATTTTATTTCATTTGATTTAAATCTAACATTTTTAGGTTTGTTATTTCTATACAGACAATGGCTGCATTTAAACTAATTTTTTCACCAAATCAGTTTGAAAGGTAATTTAAATTACATTGACCATCGCATAGGAAAAGTAAAATTTGCATTTAAAATTTGTTCATTGTGTAATTGTATCAGTTTAAATTAAGATTGTAAATATTAAAAAAAAAATCAACTTACTTTTGTACCAAAATTTGTTTAAATTAAGTTTAAATAAATGTTCTCATTTGTTTATTTTTCCTGCTCATTAATTATAATAATAAATTTTAAATTCATTTTTAAATTAAACTTGCTTATCGAAATATAGTATTTGAATATTTAGACTTTTTTTTGTTTTGTTTTTAAATTACGCTCATTTTTTATTTGCCATTTAAGTGCAAAATCTTTTTAAGAGTAAACATAAAGAAAATATAGCTAATTGAGTTTATTAATTATCAAGTCATTATTTATTAGAACAATTAAATGGAAAAATCAGAGTGATAAGTTTATCGTAAATAATAATCAAGAAGCAAAAATGGTTATAGTTCAACATTTTCAACTAGTGTTTCAACTTGTGATATGATTAAGAAAGTGTGTGCCAAAAATAAATATTGAGTTGATGTAAGCCAGATTACAAGAAAAGCGGCAGTTGTTTGTCTATTTTTTGGCTCTTATTTATGAGAGCTGTTTAAGCTGAATTTTTGATTGTTTCTTTTGTTTTCGGTAAGACACTTGTTATTCATTACAGCATTTTAATTGTTTTTTGCTTTTTTGAATTTGTTTTTCTGGTTTTTTGAATTTTGCATATCTTGAGCATTTATCATAAGTTTTTTATGCTTTGTCCATCATAAGTAATTTCCGCCTTGATATGTTCTCGTCTTTCAGATAATACATAGTATTTTGTTGCACCATCACCAATGTATGTAAGAACATGTATGTATGTGTGTTAACGAAGCAATGATCGAACCAAGCAATGCTATTGTGATGTTTTGAGACATTAATTCAAAATCACTCGCAGTTTGCCCATCATTTAAGCATCAGTTTAGCATCAGTTTTGTCATCAACTTGGTCTGAACACATCAATTGAAAACATCAATATCTTTAACAGTGACTTCGAGCCACTTTTAATGATAATGCATTGGCCAACGGTCTTAGTAAAAAGAGTGTGCTGATGATTAAATCAGACGGCATCTGTTCCCGCAACAAAATGGTTATTGAACTCGTTTTTCAATAAACTATGTCTGTTTTTGGGGCTAGCACATAAACAGACTACAAAAAAGGCAGAACTAGTCTAAGGAATAAAAAACACGTTTATTATGGCAAATAAATTAAAATAAATGGCGTCTTATTGAGTCAAAATTGAAATCATTTAAAATCAAACAATGTTTGAACTAGCTTTGAAAATGTCATAGGTGATGCATGTTAAACATTACTTAATTGTTTATTAATGGTTCACTGTATGATGACAAAAAATTTTACAAGTTAACACTTAATTTTTTGATTGCAATTAAATTAAACCAAACAACGGCGCTTCGTATTTAAGAACGACTTAAGATTTCACAAATATTTTAGTTTAACTAAATCATTTATATCTCTGTTTCTGCCATTTAATTCACTATTAAAACACTAATGCTTTAACAAAGCATAAAATGCAGTCAACTAAGTTAATACAACATCACAATACACGTTTTAACTGTTCAGATTTTCGCTTGATTGTGATAGTTTTTGCGCTTTTTTCAATCCAACATAAATCAATTGCTTTTTTTTTAATTGTAGCATTTTTGACAGCAACGTTTAAGCATCTTTTTTTTTTTATAATCAATTTGAACATAAACTGTGGCATAAAATTGATACTTACAAAGATGAACAATGGGAAAATGAAAGTTTGCTGAAAAAATGAAATATTTAAAAACACGCTTAATGATCCACTCCGTGTGAACAAGTTAGATTAAAAAATATTTAGTCAAATCATTTTTTGTTCTTATTGCTTTAATTCGTTATTCAATTTAATTTTTTTAATTTTAATAGACTAAAATTTAAAAAAAAAAATTCTAAATAGTAGTTTAAGTTTAGCAAAAATAAATATTAGATGATTGTAAATGCAATTAGACACTAGGTTACTGTGTAAAAAGTTTCAAGCACGCAAATAATCATTGTTTAAATGTATTAAACAATATTGATTGATTAATAATTTTGTTCAATTTTTTATGATTCTTTAAGTTTTAGTTTGGTGCAATCAACATGAAAAAAATCATTTTCACAAAACTCATTATGTAACTGTAAAAATTAGTCAAAAAAAATTTTAACAAATAAAAAAATTGAAAATGATATGAATTCATAAAATAAAGTTATCTAATAAATAAAATAATAAATAAATAATAATTAATAAATATTGGAAAAAGTGTAAATAATTTAAATTGTAATTAAGTTTAGGTTTATATTAAAATTATATTAAAATAATAGAAAAATTTTATCAAAATTTTATCAATAAATTTAAGTTAAAAAAATTTTACCAACTTAAAAACTTCAAGAAAATTGTGATTGACGATGAATAATTTGCAAACGGCTTGTAAGCCATAATTAAAAACGATATAAGGCGTTTTATTTTAACACAGTAAATTTCAGTCAAAAAATAAAAAACTAATCTTGACCATAAAAGAGCAGTTAATGAGTTACAAAAAATATGTTGTAAAAATAAGCTAATGCATAAAAAAAGTACGCCTAAAATCTACAGGAAGATGTTGGAAAACTGAAAATCAGTGAATCGTTTAAGATATTGAAACTTAAAGAAAAAAAAACAAACAAAAATTAAAAAAATAAACTAAAAGCTGAAAAAAGACTAAAAACACAAACAATGTCTTTATAGTTTAGTTTCAAAAAAACTAAATTCAGGATTGGCATTTTTTACAAACAGAAATTGATCAGAACAAAAAGCCTAATACTTATTTACAAAGTGTGTGATATATGGGTTTACATTTTGCTCATCACTTCCGCCTGCACCTACTGCATATACAAGTGAATAATTAAAAAAAAAACGCAGACAACAAAGGATGAGCAAGATTTGCTAACAACATAAAAAGATACAATAATACAGCTAAAAGGCGAGCAAGTATAGCTAACTGATTATCCATTGATAACACAGCTAAATGTGTCAATCGCTTATTACTAGTGCCAATGGCCAGATACAGTCACAAGATAGATGATAAGAATGAAGCTTACCGCCTAAAGATGAATGGAACCAAAGTTTAACCCACTGTCAGATGGTTGCCTAATTGAGAATACCTTTTATTGTAAGGCTAATGTTTCTTATCCAAATTTTACCTCAATTTATTTTCAAAGTAACAATCATTATTAAGCCTGGTTTGACCATGCCCATATTAAATTTTACATAGGATTTAAAACTGGATTAAAAACAGCAACTAAATGCATCACTTACTATTGTTAGTTTTTTCAGCAATTTTTCACCCAAGTCTCGCTTGAACGAATAAGACTAGTCTGTTTGTAGCTTAGGTCAGTATACGCCTTTTAGTAGGGAACTAGTAGTTTTTCATCTGCTCTAATGTCATCTTCAGTCGGTAATCTGTTAATCGTATAAGTTACTATAACATGGCACCATGTGTTGATTAATTAATGTTTCCTGTCCGCTAAAAGTTGCAACTAACTGCAACTTAGCTTTATATACAAACTACTTGGAGTAGTGGTACAGGTTTGAATAGCAAGTGCTGTTTTTCGTCAGATTTTACTTTGTTCTTGTCTCATTTGTTTTATTATTTGTTATACAAAATTTCTAAAAACAAATTTTTTTTTTCTTTTATGGTCTTTGTTTCAAATTTTGCAAACATGTCGCCACTCAGCAAAAAATAAAAAAATGGTGAAATAAAGTAGTCATAAAAATATTTGCCCATCAAAAAGTAAATAAAAAACAGTCAAAACATTTAAAAGTTAGCTAAATTAAGCTGAATTCTGAAAATTTATTATGTAACTCTATAATCAATTTCACATTTATCAACTTTTTAGGCACATCTTTTAAATGGTTGATTCGGACAAGCATCTGGCTAATTTTCTTTGCTAGAATGGGACAAATTTGACCTGCAAATCTGCAATTATTATTGTTTTGCAGACAATCTTGATTTGTCAAAATGGGGTTTAAGCGGATTTGCAATTGATCCAAGTTAATGTAGTTAACAAAGCGGATCAGAAATGCAACAGTAAAAAACATGAAAAAGGTTAGTGGTCAGGTCAGTGGTCAGTTAGCTAATTGAACTGTTGCTGAAGATAGGTATAAAGCAACAACTAGTGTTGATTCTTTTTAGACCAGTGTTCACTGGCCTCAAATAAGAATCAAATGCTTGATTGACTTTTTTTCAACTATTTAATTAACAGACTAAAACTAAACTATTTTGCTTTTATAAGAGCAAAAAGGAGTCACAATTTGAACAGTATTCATTAGTTTTTTTCAAAATTACCACTTGTACAAACGAGCAAATTGATTGTGGTTTAAAGCTAGGAAATTTGATTGGCCGAAACAAATGCCAATTAGTTTGAACAATTAACCAGTCGCTTGGGACAATTTCACCTGAATTTTCAATGATCACGTTTGAAGAGCTATTTCCTATTAAGTCGCTGTAATTTGAACTAGTTCTGCCCACCATATAGTCAGCCTTGAATTGTGTTTGTTTCAGCATTTTATTTACAACTTTTCATTTTAGTGTTTTTTTAATCAAGTCAAAGCATGAACTAACTAATCAGACAGCTGTGGATGTCCGTGGATAAAAGCTAGATGGGACAGCCGTGGACAAAGTAAGTAGGCTGAACAAAATTTTACAGCCAGAACGGCTAAACAAATTAGTATCCATTAATTTGTTTTTCGTAAACCATCTCGAAAATGGCCAAACCTGGTTCTATTGTGTGCACTTTTGTTTTCGCCTGGCCACATTTTCAATTAGCAACTATCTGTTTTACTGGCCTGTCAATTTGCGTCTATTGGCTTATTTGCTTCTTTATTTTATTTTTCTTCTGGTCAGTTGCTGGTCCTTTTGTCCATTTTGATTTTACACGCTTCAAAACTCATTGGTCGAAGCTCTCAGGCGTAATTTCAGACAAGCAAATTGATCAGAGCAGCCGGAACGGTAAAAGTTAGATTAAGAAAAAATAATAAGCAAGAAACGACCAGACGAAAGTCGAAATTTGGCAAAAAGCACTTGTTTTCATCTCATACACTTGCTTACCGCAATGGCATCTTTTAGTTGAGTTTATGGTCAGAAGTCGGTCGACGTTCATCAATCTTCTGGCACAAGTCAAGAGCGCCCACTTTAATGATAATAATAATAAATTATGTTGCACATGTGTGCCAAAGCATCTTTTTTATGCACAGGCGTATGTCAGATTCAATAGTGTTGGCCTTTTTTAGCTTGCTAGAACATAGAAAAGAAAAGTACAGAGCCAAGCATAAGTAAAGACAGATGAAGTAAGATAAAACGAGATGGAAAGAGATAACGAAAAATGGTGAGAAATGGTGAGAAATAGTGAGAAATAGTGAGAAATAGTGAGAAATGGTGAGAAATAGCGAAAAATAAAAGGAAATAAAAAAATGAATAGTCCAAATGCAATATAAAACTGCCTATGAGTTTTTATTTGAATATGGCTACTACTCATTGCCGACTTAATATGTATAAATTAAAGTACTTAAATGCTAGTCGAACTGATTTTTTATCTTTTTGCCCTTGAAAATTTGGAACAATAAATTTTTTGATAAATTTTTTGATAAATTTTTTGCTGATGCTTGACTTGTCAGAAAATTCATTTTTAGTCAAACTCAATGATGTTGCATTCGATCCTTACACTTGTTCACTTAATCTTAAGAGCAATAAGAATTTTTGCTCTTACTTAACTTTAAACTCTAATAATGTTTTGTGCCAAATTTATTCATACTTTTTGTAAATTTTTTTTACTATTTTTTTGTCTTTTTATTAAATTTTATTTTTTATCATTTATGCAGAAAATAAAAAAATTAGTGCGACAAGCCTATGTAATCCACACATATTAGAAAGGCAATGATTAATTGAAACAGGCCAAATGTTAGAAGGACTGTGGTTAAATAATATGATGTTCCCTGTTTTTACGAACTGTCATCACATTACCAAGTAAACTAGACAGAAGAATAAATAAAAGCAACTAAAAAGATAAAAAACAAGATAATAGCGTTTTTTCTTAAACGTTTTTTTTTAATTTTACATTGATACAATTGCAACAATGTTTCTCAGCCCATTTTGTCCCAAAAGACAAACTGAAATTCTTGTGCACATCTTTTGTTTTCAAATTCCTTATTTAAGAAAACCAAAAAAAATATTCTTGTTGTGCTTTAAAAAACATTTCTTTATTATTTAGCTATCTTTCTACACGGATTTCAAGTTCAAAATATACACAACTGAAAAACTGATTACATTTGTTTAACTAATTCGATTCAAGCCAGCTTGACAACTTGCATTTATTTTGTTGGTTTTGTTTTATTTGTTTCTGCTACAGACGTTTGTCAAGTCAAATAGAAAAAGGTGAGTATTTTTTTTTGGCGGGAAAATAACTTACATCTAAAGTTAGCCTACAAGTTGATTTTGTATTAGAACAGCCCACAAGCCGCAAGCTTTGTAAAATGATCAATTGAAACCTTTTGTTTCGTTGCATTTGGTTCACAAACCAAACGAGACATTGAAAAATGATGTGAGCAACCTAAACGTTTAGTTAATCACTTGTGTATATGAAAATGCAAAAGGCTGATTGATTCACAGGTTTGCACAGACTAAAATTAAAGGATAGCCTGTCTGAAAACCAGCAGTAAATGTAACCAACAGCAAGTTGAAAACAGATGAAAATTAAGCCGCTAGCTAGTGTGCATAGGCTTGATAAGCACAAACATTTGATCTGTGCTAAAAAAATTAATGAGTTTTAAGCCAGATCATGTTCTTAAAAGAACAGTCAATACACTTATAATGAATGAGTCTATGGTTTTCTGTTGGATGCAAAGCTGTTGATTGACCCCCATACACAGCATTATTAATGCAAGTGAATTACGTTGTTTATAAGTTAATTAAACTTTTTCAATTATGTTTTTTACAGACTGATTCGAATAAATTTGTTATGATTAAAAACTTAGTAGAATTGTAACAAAATCAGGAATATGTCTAAAACAAAAACAAATGTAATTTTTTGCATTTTTCGTAAAAATTGTTGTCTTTTTAAAAATTTACATTGATTTTAGTTAATCAAATATAAATTTTATATTAATTAATAAATAAAAAAAAATTACCTAATTTAACTATTATCAATTTAACAACTTATTTAACAAAATAAAAAAAAAAAATTCTGTTGTATACCTAATCCTTGTTAAAATAATTTCAATTTTTTAATTAATTAATTTTTTTAATATAAAATAAAATATAAAAAAAAATATAAAAAAAAAATATAAAAAAAAATATAAAAAAAACTATTTTAAAAAAATTATTTTAAAAATTATTTTAAAAAATTATAAATAAATTGAAAAATCAAATAACAGTTTAATAAAAAATTTCAAATTTATTGCTCTTTAATTGAAAAACAACTTTTTCCGGTGCTTTAATTTTAGTTTGCTTGATGTTTCTTTTGACAAAATAATCGTTTAAAAAAAAAATACAATGTTATAAAAGAATAAAGACAAAATTTTTAGTTAAGCTATTGTTAGACTTATTTTTTTGTCTTAATCACCATTTTTGATTTCTGACCTAATCTAATCTTAAGCACTTGAGTGGATGTATTTACTTTTGTTATAAAAATATTTGTTTGATTAAGTAAGAAGTAAATGTTTACACACATTGGTAAAACTTAACATATTTAATAAAATACAAACGAACATAATCACAATGAACGATCAAATTAATTGTTTGTGAAATGATCAATTAACCCTTGACTAAGCAATGAACCGCCTATAAATGACAGCAGATAAAAACGATATTTAAAAAGTCAAAAAAAATAAGATGCAATTGAAAATTAAAAAAACCAAAAAGATTTTCTAGAAGGTTGTAGAAGAATATTTCTAACGAATATGAAATTAGAAAAAAATAGTTGACAAATATTATTTTTTTTTTTTATTTAAACAACTAATGAAATTACTTAGTCAAAATATAAAATTAAAATACCATTTTAATTAAATTAAATTTTTTTAATAAAATGCTTAATTTTTTTATAGTTTATATTTAATTTTTTATATTTAATACTTTTAAAAATAAATCTTTAAAAAAAAATTTAATACTATAAAAATATTATTAATAAAATAATTAAGATTAAACAAATACTAACCTAATGATACTTAATTTAATGAGATTTAACAATAAAAAAAATTGAAAATGTCTTAAAAAGTTATTTTAACCAACGATCAGAACATTAAAAAAACGCATTAAAAAAATAAATTTTAAAATTCTATACTTTTTTTCTTACTTTTTTATTTTTGCATTAATTTATTTCACAATAAGTTTTTTAATTAAAAATAAATTTTAAATTATTTAAAAGATGTAAATATATTTTTAAGAATATATAAAAGCAAAAAAAAAAAAAAATATTTTTATTTCACAGTTAATTAAAAATAATTAAAAAAACAATGATATTTTTATAGGCATCATTTAAATAAAATAAAAAATGATCTTATAAAAGTAAATTATATATTAAAAAAAAATATAATCAATTAACAATAATGTTGATGAGAATGAAATATTAAAATTTATGTTTAATTTAATATTTGACTTAAAAACAAATAAAAACTTAGTTTAAAAACAAAAAAAAAAATATTGACATAATTATATTTAAATTAATTCAACTAAATATGAATAAAAAAATATTAAAACTAATTATCAATATTTTTAATGACGTTAGTTTTTTTATTTTTATGTGTTTTTTTCTAAAAATGTAAACAAAAAACTAAAAAATAGAATTATTAAATATGTGATTTTATACAAAAATATATTTTGATTAATCAATTGCTATCTTAATCTAAATTAAATTATTTAAATTAATTTTTATTATATTTAAGAAATAACCTGAGATAAATTATTTTTTTATTTTAGCAACTTCTTTTGAAATAATTTAAAACAAAAATTAGTTTAATAAACATTGACGCTGCCTTCCTGGTTGCGATCATAAGCTGGATTAAAAAAAGATTTTTTAGCTTTTTTTTTTTATTTTGAAACATCTCATTATATGTAAGTTAGAAATAAACAAAACATTAGAATACGGTAAAGTAAAAAAGAAAATGTTTAATACATAATGAAAAGTTTTTTTTTTTTTTTATTTTGTTATTATTTTTGTTTAAAAAAAAAAATTTCTGAGAAACCAGGCAAAAAAAAAAACATTAAAAAATGAAAAAAAATAAAAATTAAAAAAAAATAAACTAATGAACAAATCTAATTAGAATGAAGTATCCTTCGAAATAAAACATGTCATTAAAAAAAAATAAGTAAAAGAGCAAATAAAAAAACATATCTACTTTTATAAATGAATAATATAGTTTGTTTAATATATTGCGATTTGTTTTGCTTTATTTTCTTATTGCTTTTCACCACAATTTAATTAGGTAAACAAATCAGGCCTTAGAATTAAATACGTTGGTCCCTATGTCAATATCAATAATCTAAACTAGCTTAAAAATACTTTTAAAGATTGAAATGAAAAACTATCATTAATATACTAATCAATTGATCTGATGATTCAATTTAACAAGCTTTGAACAAGACAATTTAGGTTTGAATTAATTTGAAATTGCAATGTTTAAACTTGTTTTCATTTAACTTACAAAGCGTGCCTAATTCAATGTCAAATTTTAATAAAAACAATATATTTAAACCAGATTTTGAATGAATTTTTTTTGCCAGTTTTTTCTTGTTTATTGATTATTTACTCACAAAGAAAAACAAAAGACAATTAAAGTTTTATTTTTCTAATTCCCTTTGCGTTTAGATGAATTGCCTAAAAGCAGCAATGATATCTTGTTTTAATAGTAATAATATAACCTCCCTGTGATACTTACCAAATAGATTTGTTCAGACAAATGAATCGAGGCAAACCGAAAATAAAAATTATCAATTCATTTCGTTAATAAAATAAAAGACAAACTTATAATATAATTTTTTATAAATATATTTAAATGTAGAAATTATAATCTATAACATACATTTTTAAGTGTAAATATAAGCAAATATATATTTTTATAATAGTTATTTTTAATATTTTTAATTAACTTTTATATTAATAATAATTTTTTATTTATTGTTTAAACTATTTCTTTTAAAAAGTTTTTTTTTTGTAACTTATTTAATTAAAATAATTTTACTTGCACTTCTATCGCAAGTACTTCTATTGTTTGAATTGTTCTTAAAAATATTTTTATTTACGGTCAGTATACTTTTTAGTAAAATTAAATTCAGATTCGAATTAAACTTACTAAATATTAAATGCATGGACCGGCTTAAGTTATTAATATTGTGTTTCCGATTAAGACTTTTCTAAAATTCTATGTAATGACGTGATTGAATGAAACAATTTTTGTGAATAAAGATGTCAATTTTTTTTATGAATGTGCGTATGTGTAAAAGTGTATATATGTATATGTATATGTATATGTATATGTATATGTATATGTATATGTATATGTATATGTATATGTATATGTATATGTATATGTATATGTATATGTATATGTATATGTATATGTATATGTATATGTATATGTATATGTATATGTATATGTATATGTATATGTATATGTATATGTATATGTATATGTATATACGTATATATAAATTCTATTAATGTTTAATGAATTTTAAGATTTTTAAAATGAAAATTGTGTTTGTGTTTACAAGTGTACAACATAATTTATAGCTCAGTTTAATTAATGCAATAGATGAAATAACACTCATCTTAAAAACATACACTGAACATTTTTTTAAATTTTTAATAGCTTAAAATTTAATTTAGTTTCAATCTCTATTTTTTCATAACATAAGTTATTTACCTAACTTTTTCGATCCAAGAATATTTATAATAAAAATACACATTTAAAATAATTGATAACAATTGTAGCAAACTCATTCTTTAAAAAAATGGATGCCAAAAACAAAGACTGCAAACTTGGCCTGTACACTAGTATCGGGATGTGTTATAAAAGTTGTAAAAGTGTACGAATATTTATGTGTGAATATATGTATATTTCTATGTATGTGTGTGTGTATGTTATGGGTATGTTGCAAATGTGGTTGTACATAAAAAGAATATACAAGGCAAACCAAACGTCTTAAGTAATGCCAAAGCCCTTTTATATCTTTATTTAAAGAGTTGCAATTTAAAAATGTCTTGGTTCATTAAGTTATGTTGAATATGAATCAAGTTGTAAGTAAAATGCCTAACTTTATGACAAACTAATGATTTTAATTTTTTAATGCATCTCATCTGCAATTTTTTCTGTACACTATAATTGATTTTTTTTATTTTTACTTGCTTGAGATGATTCAATTTTATATTTCATTGTCTTTAGAGATCAAACAACAAAATGCCATCAATTTGTAGATTAAATAATCTCTACTGACGCAATTTAAATTCTCTCATCTATTTAATAAGTGTTTTGTTGCTTACACAAGTTTGGTATAATTAAGTCACAATGAAATCTTATGTTTTGTGGTGCTGAGCAAGCAATTTACTTGTTGGTCAAAAGCGATTGTTTTAATGCATAAACTGTTTTGAAAAACAGTTAAGAAAAAAATATTAATTAAAATATTATCAATTGTTTTCCTTATTCTAAAACAAGCTTAATTAACTTGAAATTTAATTGTAATAATTTACAAAATGTAAATTTTTTTGACCTATGCTGCGAATTGCACAAATTGATTTTTACATTTAAACTATTTTTTTTTGCTCGGACTATAATAAATTTTCAAAAAATTATTATATTTTTTATAAATATTAAAATATATATATAATATATATTATATATTTGTGTATTTATACGTAATAATTAAATTGTTAATGTGCATGAATTTAAAAGACAAATTTATGTCAATTTAATAACATTTAAAATTATAATAAAATTTTTCAATAGAAAATAAGTCAATACAAATCATAATCAAATAATATATTAGTAAATATTATTGAAAATATTTTTATATTTTAAATTAAACTGAAATATATATATAATAAAATATATATACATTTATGTTTATTTTTCAATAATAAATTGCATTAATCCAAGTTTAATGCATGTGAGATGAAAAGGTTTGTTTTTTAAAAACATAATTAATTAAATATTCTTAGAATAATAGAAGAAAAGTTAATAAAACTAAATAAAAAAAAAATGATAAAATACAAATTAAAAAATTCCTAGTTAAAATATTTTTTTGTTTTAACAAACTGATTCTCAAGCAAAATAAAACATGGCATGAGATGTGAAAATTTAAAAATGTCACTTGAATGTGTCAACTAAAAGAAGCAAATTATTTATATATATAAATTTATGAATATATATTTAAATATAAATTATATATATAAATATAAATTTAGATGGTATGTGTAGCACACATTTTATCTTAAAACCAGGTAGCCGCCATTTGCATAAAAGCCTAGTTTTAATAAAGAATCCATTAAACTTAATTTTTTTATTATAAAGTTTAAAGCGCCCATTGCAAATTTTAGTAGTTTGATTAAATCAGTTAAAAACAATAGTCAGAATTAGTGAAGACCATATAACTGTAAAAACAGTTAATATTTTAATATATTTAAAAAAAAGAAAAAATAAAATATTTGTCTAAAACCCTTTGAACAATTATAAAGATAGTCTTAATTGTAAACTGAGGCTAAGCCAAAAGTAATTTTAAGTCAAACAAAAGACGAAAAATATGCTCTAGAAAAGGGTTGAATAAGTGTTTAGAAAAAAAAAATTGGATGTTTGATAAATGTAGATCAAATTGCTAGTAAAGAAAATGATCAGTGAAGCCAAGCTAAGCAAGCCTAAGCAATCAAAATACGACATAGTGATAAAAAAGAAAAAATACAATGATAATATTTATACATTATGATAATAATTTCTATCTAAAACTTTTAAATAGAAGCATAACTGAGTCAAACGAAAAAACGACTATTCGAAGTGAGTGTGTGAATAAGACGATTGGATAAGAGAAATAAGTGTATAAAAACTAGAAGGTAAATTATGTCC
Organism: Pyemotes zhonghuajia; assembly: GCA_025170145.1. Lineage (NCBI taxonomy): Eukaryota > Metazoa > Arthropoda > Arachnida > Trombidiformes > Pyemotidae > Pyemotes > Pyemotes zhonghuajia. Next base: position 10,508,193 of record CM045844.1, read on the forward strand.
TGTAAACAATATAAGTTCAATATATGACACTCCCCCTTCTTGTTTAACACTGCAAACCCTTGATTGCACTTGATACATTTCTCAGGTCGACAGGCATGCTCTGGGCGTAGCAGAACTGCTTGTACTCAGTGAATTGAGACCAAGTTTGTTGAAGAACTATTTTTGTACAAATGTAACAAAAAAAATCATGTGCAAATGAATTTGCCATTTTTGTTAATTCTTTTAAATTGATAATAATAAAATGTGAAAACGCATCAGTAATCCGTTTCACAATTAAGTTTGATCCAAAATAGCTTTTTTAACCGGTTATGTTTGAATGTGTGTGGGCGTGTGGGCGTGTAAGTTGGTAATGAATCAATGTGTTTGTTCCAATGAACATCAAATGAAAAAACAAGACAAACATAGCCGCAATCAGACCGGAAACGTATGCATCAACCGGAAGAAAGCGTGAGTCCAATTTCAAAATTCAACAGTGTGTCCACAGTACATGTGGCAACACTTGAATTAAAATTGGTGAAATAATTGTTTGCACTAAATAATGAGAAAAAAAACTGTTGACATAAATGGCAAAGCTAATCAAAAAATGACAAGAACGCCAAGGATGTCTTGTGTTGTCTAATATATAAAAATAATATTATAATAAATAATAATGAAATTAATGATTTAAACGGTGGAAACAATTTAATCAACTTATAAATTATATTTAAGCATAAGTAAATTTAAAATTAAATTTCAACTAAATCAGGAAACTAATTATATTTTGTATTCTTAATTTTGTCCGCTTATTATGCTCTATGATTTTGTTTAAAAAAAGAAAATTTAAAAGAAGAATTTTTTAAAAAGTAAAAAAAAAATTTCAAATGGTTAAAATTTAAATCAAGTAATCAACATACTAAATTATAATAGTAAAGTTAATTTGTTTAATTGTTTTTGCACTTCAAGTAATTTATTAATCATTAGTGCCCTGATTCTCAAAAAAATTTTAATCTTTTTGAATTTTTCAAATGATTTGTGAATTTGAACTTTAAATTCGAAATTAGCTAATAAGTTATCCTTGACGTTTCTGAATTTGAAACACTAATAAAAAGGCGTATTCAGAATATTATTGAAAAAATTTTATAATATTCATAATGATTGTAATTAAAAATAAATTTAAATAATAAATAAAAAAATAAAATTTTATAAGTAAAAATAAGCCAAATTATGTTATAAGAGTAAATAAATGCCATTGTTTCATCAATATTGAGTTTATTTTGTATGGTCGCATTTGTTATTATAATTACTTTTTAAAAAAAAAAAATTTGTTTTTTTTATTAATGATAAGACCAGATTAGCTTGCACAATTAGCAAGCTGATTTCAATCAATAAAAATATTTGGAAAGAAAAAAATTGTAACAAAAATAAAAAATAATGTAAAATATAATGAAAATAAATCTATTTTAATATAAAATTGAAAACATTGCATATTTTATTAATTGGCGCTGTTTCCGGTTTTAATAAGTTTTATGCAAAAAAAAAAAAAATAAAAAATAAAAAATAAAAACAAAACCTGGCCAGCTTTAAAACTTAATTTGCCAATGATGAAAAATTTCGTAATTTTTTATTTTTTAAATTTGTTTTTTGTACCATTAAAATGTGCTTTAAATTGAATTTAAATAGTTTTAAAGAGATTGTGTAGACTCGGCCTGAATAAATAGACAATTATGTCAGAACCATTGTTACCACCATTAAACCAAATAAGATTCAAAATGAGAAACAAACTAATCTAAAGAAATTTGATTGAATAAGTAGAAAATGAAAAATATAAACACAGTTGGCGTTGTTGATTTTAGAAGTGAGAAATGGAAATAATAAGAGCAAAATGAAAAATGCGTAAGAGAGAAGGATGTTAAAAATTGTAAAGAAGACAGATCTGATTGAGTGTAGTGAGAATTGCGGTTGAATTTAGCCGGAAGTTTTAGTTGTAAATCAAAAAGTGTCTTGTTTCTTGATTTGCAAATAGTATTCACATAGTGGGAAGATAATTGCTGATCATGCAAAACAGTTGATGATGAAGTCCGAAGCGGAAGTGGAAAATGGTAAATCACTTGAAAATTAAAGAAAGCTTTTTGAAGATGGACATTAAAAAGCGTGAATATTTTGTAAGAATTGATTATATTGCAGTCTGTAGCTAAAATTAAGAGCAAAACAGATAAGAACACAAAACAGATGGCAACACATTTGTAAAATTTGGAACAATCACATTTACCCACACACATATGAATATACATAAAGAATGAGAAGATAGAGAAAGAGAGAGAGAACAAAAGAAAGTAAGAGAATAAAAGAAAGTAAGAGAATAAAAGAAAGTAAGAGAAAAAAATAAAGTAAGTGAAAGAAATAAAGACGATTAAAGAGTAAGCAAGATTGGCAACAGACTTGATCCACAAGCCGACCACAGTATGATGTAGGCCAGAATGTGAAAAGCTAAAGAAGCAAATAAGAGGGCAGAGTGGTTTGAGCAGATGGACTTGAGCGTATTGGTCTGTACAGGAGGGTTTATAAAAGAAGTCTGAACAGAGGGGTTTAGCAAACGATTTGAACAGAGAAGCCAAAAAAAGCAACCTGATCAAAACGGTTTGAAAATAGTAGCTTAAAGGCAGAGAAAATTAGCCTAAAGCTAAGAAAAGTAGTTTGGATACTTAAGAAAAGAAATGTGAACAAAAAGGCCTAAAAAGTGAGGCCAAAACAAAGAAAATTGAACAGGCAGGCCAAGGCAGGCCAAGGTCACTTGGCACTGACCACAGGCAGTTGATTGGTTACCAAAGCTGTTAATCGTTCTCCTGACACGTTAACTGTTGAGGACGTGGCTTGGTTAGAAGTCTGCAAACCTCCAAGATCGGCCTGGTAAGCAGTGAACGCATTGATGGTCGAACTTTGACCGGTGACACTTATTTGAGTACTTCCGGAAGAATCTACTCGGGAACAAGCTTTTTTCCACCTGCACTGGACACACCACTGATGCTTATTTTCCATGCCGTATTTTTTGCGGCATTTGGCACCGGAATTTCGCAACCTTCCGGTTGGCGTCCGGTTGCTGAGTCCGAAAAGAGAAGCTACGGCGGCACCTGTTCTTAGACCAGTTTGGGTGACGGCACCGGAAGTATCAGCACTAGTCGCACTGCTCAAACTGCTAGGAGTAGTGGTTCCTTTAAGACCACGACCCAACAAACTAGAAGATTTGGAGTATTTGGCGAACTTGCTGCCGGAGTACTTGGCATTGGAGTACTTGGCATTGGAGTACTTGGCATTAGAGTACTTGGAGCCGTTGCAGCGCAAATGTTTATGGGGCCCAGTCTTGCTTTGGTTTCGAGTAGATACACTGGACATGTTTAATTTGGCGCTAGAATGTCGAGTTTGCGGGGCTTGTTGACTGGCTGCGGCCAATTTGCGACGCATGTAAGGTGACAAGTAACTGTTTGTACTAGAACTGTGACTGGTCCTGGTGCGACTCGAACTTAAGCCGGGTGTTTGTTTAGACTGTTTGTGTACTGTGGGCTCATGTTTATCTGGCTGTTCGGTCTGAGACTGTGTTTGTTGTGGTTGATGTGGTTGATGTGGTTGTTGTGGTTGTTGTGGTTGCTGTGGTTGCTGTGGTTGCTGTGGTTGCTGTGGTTGTGCTTGTTTTGCATGTTGTGATTGTTGTACTTGTTGGGCTTGTTGTACTTGTTGGGCTTGTTGTACTTGTTGTGCTTTCGGTTGTGGTTGTTGGTGGTTTTCCACTGTTCGAGTCTCCTGAGCCACAGACTTGCATTGGTTGTCACATTTGGTAGGCTCTTCGGTCATTTCAAGTAAACCACTTGTAGCGGTAGTGGCCAAAGTGGCCAGAGCTTGAGAAGCATTCAGTTGAGAAGCGTTAATTTGAGAAGCGTTAAGTTGAGAAGCGTTAAGTTGAGAAGCGTTAAGGTGAGAAGCATTAAGATCCATAGAAGGCTGATTGTCAGATTGGTCTTCAGCAGAATTTTTTAAGATGTTGTTCAAGTTGCGCTCGTTTTCCACAGTTTGCAGAAGAGTGTCGATGGGAGAGAAAGAAGAAGCAAACGAAGCACTTTGCACGCTTAAAGGAGAGTATACACTAGCCGAAGCAGGAACAGGTGAATCGAGTGATCCAAACGAATGACAGGAACTGAGTGAACAGTTGGACGAGACTGATGATACAGATGAGGTGGGTGAGCCCAAAGAGGCAGGCGGGGTGGGCGAAAAGCAGTGAAAGTAACTTTGCGGAGAAAGTTGCACACTTCCCACAGTGAAACTGTTGCAATGAGCGTGGGCGTTGGCCGGCTGACGATGGGCCAGCGAGATGCCCGGAATGTTGATCGGCTTGGAACGGGTTAGAAGACTGGGCAAGTGGTTGCGACGAGCATCCAAAGCAGACTGACTGCAAATCACAGATATGGCCTTACTTTTGAGACCGTCTTTCGAAGAGCCGACAGACTTGGCACTGCAAACACTGTCCGCAGCCACAGCAACACCGCACTGAGCAGTGGGATAGTGAGCAGTGGGACAGTGAGCAGTGGGACAGTGAGCAGTGGAACAGTGAGCAGTCGGACACTGGGCAGTCGGACAGTGAGCAGTGGGACAGTGAGCAGTCGAACAGTGAGCAGTCGGACAGTGAACAGTCGGACACTGAGTAGTGGAACTGTTTGTGGGCACAGTGTTTACGCCACCGTCCTGGCCACAATTGCCTTTGCCACAGGCCTTCCTTTTGTGTTGACTTCGTTGTAGACTGGCTTGCAAGTACTGCAAGTTGTGCTCCATATGCAACGCATTCCGGTGCTGCAAACTGGCCAATTGTGCCGGACTCAAGTTCTGTAGACACGAGTCTGCAGACACAGTACACTGTTGGCTTCCACTACCTGTGCTACTGGCCGAGGCCGGAACTGCTGGTGTGGTCGCGTTTGTGATCAAACTGTTCTTCGGCTTGCGACCAGGCCGTTTTCTTGCTTCCACCTGGTTCAGTCTAAAACTATCTACCAAATTTTGCTTGTATTCCGGGTTCTCATGAGCTGGTCTAGCCATGTCCATGTGCATCCATGTTGCGGGTGTTTTGCGCTTACTAGTCTGATTCAAACCAGCTCCACTGCTACAACGACATTGGCAGCCAGAGTCTAAATTGTTACACACGCAACCACTTCCGTTTGGCTGCTCGTGCAGAGGAGATTGACCTGCTGAAGACACCCCAGACGAGTCTAAAGGAGAATCCAGCTCTAGCTCCGTGTAATAAAAATCCTCTTCATGATCCTCAGTTGAAAAAGTTATGCTGTAAGAACAAAAAAGTCAATTCACTTTTGTCATAGTAATTCATGCAACAGGCACTTCGTTGCATTCTAAATATCATTTATACAATGCAACATTCCGACACCAAACTAAATCTAAAATCTAATTTCATTTTTCATTGCATTACTTTTTTTTAAAATTACTACTTTAATCTAATTTTTTGTGTCTTATCCTAAAACTATATCTTTTACATTGAAAACTTTAAAGTTACTTCAAAAACTTTAAATACTTTAAAAACGTTAAAAACGTTAAAAACCTTAAAGACCTTAAAAACCTTAAAAACCTTAAAAACCTTAAAAACCTTAAAAACCTTAAAAACCTTAAAAACCTTAAAACCTTAAAAACCTTAAAAACTTTAAAAATCTTTTAAAATCTTAAAGATTTGAAAAAATCTTAAAAATCATAAAAACCTCAAAAAATTTGAAAAAATCTTAAAAACCTTAAAAATCTTAAAAACCTTGAAAACTTTTAAATTTTAAAAAAGCAACCAAATCATCTTTTCACCCACAACACTAACTTCACCATCACAAAACCATCATTGCACACATAAAAAACTATCTCTCAACTAAAAAACCTTTTCTTTGCAAACAAAATTATCTTTTCACCTTTAAAATCATCACCCACAAAATTATCATGCTTAAAATGATCACTATCAAAACGGTCACACTTAAAGTTAAGTCTAAATCTTTAAAATCATCACTTTCAAAATCATTTGTTTCTAAATCTCTTCATCCTAAAACTGACTTTTCACTCTCATGACTATTTTTCACCTTAAAATCATTGCTTCAAATTTATTGCTCTTTAAGATTATCTTCTTTTCCAAACTTTAAGTAAATCACAAACTAACATTCCCATAGCAATTTGTTCATACAAAACTGTTTGCAATGCGATCTAGAGGCGCGTAAACAAAACAATTTCTTACATTTTCTTAAACTATCAGCAAATGTTCATAAACTTATAAATGAACTTGAATAATCTTAATGAAATATTTTCATGAAATATTTAACAACAAAAACCAAAACAGTTTTTGAATATTAATTACAAACAGATAAAAACAAGCCACAAATTACATAGACTATTATAAAAAAGAGAGTAAAAAATGAAATAAAAATCACTTACCCCAAATGTTGCAATCTAACATGTTGTTCCATTTCTTCACGAACATTGCATTCATGTCCACAGTTGCGCCAGGTGCATTGAAACACCATGCGGATGCTCTGTTTTATTAGTAATTTGTTATTATATTTCATTTTGAATATTTAGGTGGAATTGGTGCTTGATTTGCACTAGGGATTTGCGACTAGTTAGAATAGCTAAAAAATGCCGGCTAGTCTTGTTATTTGTACAGGGTGGCTTGACTCTTGTATTCACAAAAAGCAACCGGAAGCACTTCACTTTGCATCTAATTGCAGATTTGAATCAGGCTAATACAATTTAGACAATAGAATTTAGGTTAGGCTAAGACAGTCGAAAGTGTAAACAAGTGATAAACACACATTAGCATCAGTTCGAAAATAATTTGTACAATTAAAATTGGTCAAATCGGTTGGACCATGTCATACTCTAAGCCCTTTTAACCAGATAAACTGGCTACAAAACGCTATGAAACGTTTTAGAACGTTAAAAAATGCATATATTTTAATTTGATACAAACGTTTTGCTCGACACGTTAGCTAACTCACTTTGACACTTTGCAATCAGTTTTGAAAAAGGGCAGCAAACTTTTTTTAAAAGTCGATTCTAAATAATTTCGCGCGTTAATTTCACAATTTGCTGTTCTACTTCGAACTGGTTGAACCACTTGTTCAAGAGGACACGTTGACTGGTGTGAGTGTGGTGCGAAATCCGGCCCAGTATTAAAAGGTCGAAAAAGCTAACACAATGATGGAGAGAGGACAAGGCGTTTGCAAAATAATTTGTGAAAAGGTATTGAATGCTAAAGATGACTATTTCGACAACTATTACCTAACAAGGCCACATTATGCAAAGAGTGTGTGGTGAAGAGTATGGTAGCGTGTATGCTAAAATGTGTGCTAGAGTTTGTGCTAGAATTTGTGCTTGAGTTTGTGCTAAAGTTTATGTTAGAGTTTATTTTAGAATCGGTGATAGAGTTACTTATAAAGTTGCTGACAGAGTTGCTCAATTAATGTGTGCTAGAGTGTGTGCTAAAGTGTGTACTAGAGCGTTTGTTAGAGTTTGTGGTAGAATTTTACTAGAATGTGCAATAAAAAGTCTACTAGGTGTTTACTGAAATCTGTCAAGAATCTGCTAAACAGTTCTGTAACACACTATGCCGAGAATGTACGAGACAATCTGCTAGAAAGCTAGCGAATATGCAAGACAATGGGCAAGACAATTGCAAGACAATTAAGTTTTATTTGAAAACATTTCACATCACAAAGCACTTGTTTTCAAACTGTTCACATCAATTTTGCGGTCTGTGCACCGCTTTCATCACTATTTCAGGAATTTTAATATACAGTTTCCGTTTTAATTTTCGACAGTTCCGACCAAATGATTTTGTAAAGAAGACAAAGAAAATGAAGCTAGTTTGGATTAAGAAGCAAAATCATTTGTCTATCTTGGCCGACTGGTTCGCTCGACTGAAGCTCCTTCGTCTGTACTTAACAGATTTCACACATCACTTGTCCACCAGCATTCAGAAGTTAGTTTGATTGCACTTGCTATACAGCAAAAAAGCTAAGTCGGTCTGATCCTCAATTCTCAAATGATCAGTTCTCAGATGATCAGTTCCCAGATGATCAGTTTTCAAATGATCGGATTTGGGATCATGATTTTGCACCAGTTTATTTGCTATCAAAGTTGTTCACACCTTTCTTTTTTTTTTTTAAAGAGTCAGCTTGGCATCCACTAATCTAAATAGATTCATTATGAAAACTGAATATTCTATTCATTTTACACAGAATAAAGTCAGCCTGGTTGACCATTGCACAATAGGTTTAAAATCAGTTTAAGATCGGTTTAAAATCAGTTTATGATCAGCTTAAGATCAGTTTAAGATCAGTTTAAGATTATTTTAAGATTATTTAAGATTATTTAAGATTATTTAAGATTATTTAAAATTATTTAAGATTATTTAAAAATATTTAAAATTATTTAAAATTATTTAAGATTATTTAAGATTATCTTAAGATTATTTTGACATAAAATTATTTTAGAATGAGTTTTCAGTCTAGGTTGAGTCTAGGATGAATTTAAGATCATTCTAGTATTAGTCTAGGATTAGTCTAGGGTAAGTTTCTAATATGATTCAGTCTATATTGTTCACAATTGCACTAGCTGCTAATTGCTAAACTGATCAAACATGTGCAACAGTTTATGCTGGTCAAGGCAACACTGAAAGGACTGCGAACTCAAAGTAAAACAATTGAGCAAGTTGCTAATTGAAAGAAACGATGCGAAACTTGGGCTTCTTAGACCAATTTCCAAGAAAACAGTGCAAAACTTGTTCAAAGCAAGTTTTGCTCTTGTTTTGCTGTTGTTCACTTGTTTCTGACGTTCAGTTGTTTCTGATGTTCAATTCAGTTTGAGAGCAAAGTGATCATATCCGATTGAATGTAGGTTTGAAAAGCGCGCCTAAAACAGGCAGCTAGTTTTCAACACCTGAAAAAGTTTTAATCACTTTTAGCTAGAAACACACGTGAAAGTCGTTTATTCGGTGTTGTCGCATTTTCAATACAAAGCTCGTGGACTTGCAAATTTGAACAAATAGAATTGAATAAATAAGATTAACTTTGGTAAATCAATTTCAATAAATAAGATTTCAACTTTGGTAAATCAAATTAACTTTGGTACATTAAATTAAATATTATTTCATTCGCATTCATGTGAGTTTTGTTAAAAAATAAACATATATGTATATATATATGTATTTAATTATATATATATAAACATAAAACAAAAACTAAAACCAGTTCAACATTTGTTTAATTGAATTCAACTTTGTTCGTTTCGGTACGATTTAATTTGATTAAACATGTTTTAAACAAGTTTTACGTAATTTGTAGAGTTTTCAGTTTTCCATTAGATTTGGCCAAGAAATCGAGCTGAATCTATTTGGCTTGCACAGGTTAAGATCACATTATTTTGGTTTTGTCATTTGAGCCGACAGTGAAGAAGGGCAACTAAGCCGAAACGGATCACAACAAGGCACATGGACCCACACACAGTTGGCAGGCATTCGGCTTTTTTGCACTTTGCACAAAAACTTGGCACACCTTTGCGCTTAAACTGAGATCATCACAGAGAGAATGAGAAATTGATGGAGGTGAACATGTTATTAGATTTCAAGATCAAATATACACATAAACACACATAGACACACATAGACACACATAGACACACATAGACACACATATATAGACATACAAATACACACACACACACACACACACACACACACAAGACTAATCCAACTTGAACAAATTAAGTAGACTTAGTAGACTTGAGTAGACTTGAGTAGACTTGAGTAGACTTGAGTAGACTTGAGTAGACTTGAGTAGACTTGAGTAGTCTTGAGTAGTCTTGAGTAGTCTTGAGTAGTCTTGAGTAGTCTTGAGTAGTCTTAAACAGTCTTGAGTAGTCTTGAGTAGACAAAACTTGACAAAACTTGACAAAACTTGACAAAACTTGACAAACTTTGACAAAATTTCACAAAACTCGTCAAAACTGGACCAAACGCGTCAAAACTGGACCAAACTTGACAAAACTAGTCAAAACTGAACTAAACTCGATCAAACTGAACAAAACCCAATTAAACTGAACCAAAACAGGACCTGGGCCGATTGCAGCCAAAATGAATTGAGGGCAGCGGTTGACCAGGTCTGCAGGATGGCGACACAAGATGAGTGGATCAGATTCGCAATCTGAACAAAACGCCTTGAGCCGAACTGGATTGAAACTATGAAATTGAGTTTACTATGAAATTGAGTTTACTATGAAATCGAGTTTACTATGAAATTGAGTTTACTATGAAATTCATTTTAGAACTTGGTCTCAACAATCTGACGCGGCGATCCACCGTGCTGAGCGCGCGTTGAAGGCAAACTGAGTTCGGCGCCGCGTCTGCAGCTAAATTTTATGCGACTGGTCAGTCAGAACGGTATATAGCAGTTTAGAAGGCGTGTGCAATTGATTGCGTCTAGATTAGCTAGACGAACAGCTGCACGCGAAAACCGGCTTGTTTCCTCTGCAGAGGCGGGGTGTGGGCCTGTTCAGTGTTTGCGCTGTCGCACAAGCAAAAGTGGCGGTGCCGGTAGTAGTTGTTGTGCGGTGTTGGGCGTTGCCAAGCGGAAGCTTGTTGTAGTTTGGTTGTGAACGCCCATTTTGGTGGAGACGTTAGAGTGTTTGTGTGGCGCAGTTGTGGGGTAGGTAAATAGGGTGCAGCCAGTTGCTTGTATTGGTGGTAGGTTCACTGTGTGGCTTGTTCTCCGCCTCCGGCGTCTGCTGCGCTCTTTCTCGGCCAAAGCTTTGCTCTACTTTTGTTTTACCTTTTTGCATCAGTTGTTTGGTTTTGTTTTTTGATTTTGGTTTTTGGTTTTGTTTTTTGATTTTGGTTTTTGGTTTTGTTTTTTGATTTTGGTTTTTGGTTTTGTTTTTTGGTTTTGTTTTTTGATTTTGTTTTTTGATTTTATTTTTCCTCTTATTTTCTTATTTCTCTTATTTTCTTATTTCTCTTATTTTCTTATTTCTCTTATTTTCTTATTTCTCTTATTTTCTTATTTCTCTTATTTTCTTATTTCTCTTATTTTCTTATTTCTCTTATTTTCTTATTTCTCTTATTTTCTTATTTCTCTTGTTTTCTTATTTCTCTTGTTTTCTTATTTCTCTTGTTTTCTTATTTCTCTTGTTTTCTTATTTCTCTTGTTTTCTTATTTCTCTTGTTTTCTTATTTCTCTTGTTTTCTTATTTCTCTTGTTTTCTTATTTCTCTTGTTTTCTTATTTCTCTTGTTTTCTTATTTCTCTTATTTTCTTATTTCTCTTATTTTCTTATTTTTTCTCTTATTTTCCATTCTCTAAATCGTATTTTCTAATTTGCTATTTCTTTTTTCTCCACCCCTTGCCCTGCATGTCTAGCCTTTGGCCTGCATTTGTTTCTCCACCTCTTTGGCTTGCGTTTAGCTTGTGTTTGGCTTGTGTTTGGCTTGTGTTTGGTTGTGGTTCGCTTTGCGTTCGGTCTGTGTTCAGTTTGCGTTCAGTTGTTCTGATGTGCTTCTCTTTTCTTATTTGTCTGCCTTTCTATGATCTCTATGTTTGTTTATTCCTCTCCGACTGACCGCCAAAAACTGAAACTTGTCGCACAGAAGCCGGATCAGTGCAGTAAATGTAGCAAAGCTGGATGCGCAGGTACAAGAGAAGCCCGGCCAAAAGAGAAACCCGACCAGAAGAGAAGCCCGACCAAACTGCTAATGTCAGGTCTACAATGTTACCTTGCTACAAAAATAAACAGCTTGAAAATAAACAGCTTCTCTGATTCTGGTTCAAGATTGTTTAGACAAGCCATTCATCCACAAGCTTGTTTTTACAAGGACGTGCTTCGAATCGCTTGCACTGTCAAACTTTCCAACACGTGTTCGACATTGCTTGCACTGTGTTCGCTCTACTTTCATACAACACAATCACATAACTGAACGAAAAGCTTTGCTAGCGAAAACTTAATTCCGTCTTACTAGTTTTCTTTCACTTTTCTCACTTTCATAAGTCCGCTTGTCATTCAGTTGTCGGATTATGAGGATTAAAAAAAGATAATCTTAAATTCATAAATCTAAATTTATTTAAGTTTGCATGTTGAAAATGGCGAAAATTTCAAATTTCTTTTTCATTATTTAATTTTTAATTATGAAATTAGTCGCATTTCTTGCTTTTGCATGCTTTAAGATGCCTAATTGTGTTAGTTTGCTTTTTCAGTGTGATTTGAAACTTTTTTAAACTTGCAACTTTTAATTTCAAGCTTGTGCAGATTTTCATTAAAATAGTGATTCGCACAATTCGGGCTTAGAGCGATTAGATTTGAACGAATGCAATCGGCAAATTTAGGCTGATTGGACAAGTTGTGAAACAAAAGTCGCACAAGACAGGTACAGTGAGAGTCGCACTTGTACAAGGTCTAGTTTTGGATGTTACCTAAAAGCCCTGGAAACAGCTGTTCAAGCTTGATCCCCTGATGCACTGATCTGCAGAAGCAGAAGGAATGTGCAATATGAATATGTGTGCACAATCAATGTGTCTGCACTGGATTCCGCACATGACTCTACACAATTTGCGTGTTCTTTGTTCTAAATTGTTTTTGCTTCAGTTCTGTTTTCCGCTGGCCTTGATCTTTTTTGGTCTGACCTTCAATTGCCTTTGATTGTACATTTTCCAACCAGTCTCAACCGATCTGGCCTGTATTCATTTTCGAGGCACTCGTTTTGGTGGCATTCATTTTTGTGGCACCCATTTTTGTGGTACTTATTTTTGTGGTACTCATTTTTGTGGTACTCATTTTGTGGTACTCATTTTGTGGTACTCATTTTGTGGTACTCATTTTGTGGTACTCATTTTGTGGTACTCATTTTGTGGTACTCATTTTGTGGTACTCGTTTTGTGGTACTCGTTTTGTGGTACTCATTTTGTGGTACTCATTTTTGTGGTACTTATTTTTGAGGTACTCATTTACTCATTGTTGTGGTACTCATTTGATGCCATTCAGTTGGTGCCATTCAGTTGGTGCCATTCAGTTACTCGACCCGACCCTCACGTTTCCGTCAACCTGTCTAAGTTGGTTGAAGCAAACATCCGATTCACGCAAACAGCACGCTTGCGCTTGCTAAAGTTATGCACACCATATCCACAAACAATTCAAACGAAAGCATAGAAGCGCAAATTTCGGTTTTACCTGAATCTGATTAGTTCATTTTTCACAGTTTTTCACATTTGCTGCGACTTTGCTTAAATATTCACAATTGTTTTAGGTTGCCTAATTTCACCCACTTCCTGCTCTGCACTGCTTCTCTAACCTATCTAAGAACAGTGGTTTAAACAAGGCTAAACACGTGCAAACTGAAAATTGCCGGAAGTGGCACAAGCAGATTTGTGTTTATGTTTATCAGCGCAGCACTTCCGGTCAGTCATATAATTCAAACCATGACCAAACAGGTGACAGCGCCATCCTTGATAAGCCAACGCGCATGAGCTCTACACCCATGGCTCACCTTCAGACTGGCAACCTTGTGTTGTGTTCTTATTTTTTTCTTATTCTCTATTTTACAACTTATTTCATTTGTCTCTTGCTCTTCTACTCATTTTTTCTCCTACGATTTTTTCTTTCGTTCATCTCTTAATAGTTCTTTCTATCCTTTTATGTTTAATTTTGCCATTATTTTCTATTAATTTTTTTATTTATCCTTTCTATTTATATTTCTATTCTTTGCTTTCATTTTTTATTCTTCCTTCATTACTTTTTCATTATTCTTTCATTCGTCTTTCATTCATCTTTCATTCTTCTTTCATTCATCTTTCATTCTTGTTTAAGTCTTTTTTCAATTCTCTCTCACACTCTCTCAATACTCTCTCAACTCTTTCCCAACCCTCTCTTTTTTACCGATTTACATTCGCTTCCGATAGTCGCCAAAATAGCGCTAAACAAATCAAAAAAGCTTACATCAGTCAGACGCGTGGCAGTGGGTGTATCCAAACAGATTTAACCGGAAAAGGAAACAGGTCAACACACAGTTTCATCAAAGTGGACTACTAACAAGACCATTTTACCATTTTGTTCATTTGATCTTTTGGCCTATTGGATAGAAACATTCTAATCCATCAGGGATTAGCTAAAATCCTGACACAGCTGTTTGCTTTTCTACTCAACCTTCTTACTAAAGCTAGACCTTTATTTATTCAAAGTCATCCTTGCATTGAAAATGCTTTATGTTTTACTTTTCTTTTTTCTACTTGAAAAGCATATTTTTATTGCTTTTAAATTTCTCAACATTCAGCACAATTTTGAACAGGTAGATGAGGCAAAAATTCAACGGAAACAGTGCTAGTTCATGTAGAAGAAAATGAAAAGATAAGTAAGTTCAACAGAGGAGACAAGTGCACAAGTTTCACACAGTTGGGTAAATAAATGATGACAAGAAAGCTAAAGATAGCAAGCGAACGTGTACTAGTGTGGCAACAGTCTAAAATTGAAACAGTGATTAAGTAAAACATTTTAAAATTGCAACATTGTAACAGGCTAGATTGTAACAAACTTATTTGTAACACTGCTGCAACACTTCAACACAGTTTAACTAAACAAAATTGTAAAACTGTAATATTGTAATATTTTAATATTTTGATATTTTAATATTATATTATAATATTATAATATTGTAATATTGTAATATTGTAATATTGTAATATTGTAATATTGTAATACTGTAATATTGTAATATTGTAATATTGTAATACTGTAATACTGTAATACTGTAATACTGTAATACTGTAATACTGTAATACTGTAATATTATAATACTGTAATACTGTAATATTGTAATACTGTAATACTGTAATACTGTAATACCGTAACACTCTAACACTCTAACTCTCTAACACTCTAACACTCTAACACTCTAAGACACTTTACTATAAGATGCTACCCACCATAAAACTATAACATTGTAATAGTATACCTGAATATTTTTTCCGTTTTCAATACTGTAAATTTAACCTACAAATATTTTATCTAAAATACCAGGGGTGACAAGCTGACATATTCATCTTTACGCCCACTTTATTTACAATAAAAACAATTGAAAAAGTAAAATACAGGTAAACATAGTTAGAAAATTATAAAAATTACACTATTAAAGCTAATGTAAGCTAATCAATAGCAAGTGCCATTTAAAAACTTTCTTAGGTTTTTACTAAACCTTAGGAATTCATCAAATTCCATTCATCTTTATTCAATCATCTGTTTACCTATTAACTTATTTATTTTGCTGTATTTTTTAAATTCTAATTAATCCTTTAAGATTTATTAGAGCATATTTTACTTTGCTTTAATATTTTATTCTGTTCTGGTCTTGCAATTGTTTTCGTTCAAAGATTTTACTGAAATCAGCTGAGAATTGGTTTGTAAATTGGCAGGAAAGTTAACTGAAAGCAGTTGCATATGATCTGACAATTGCAACGCATTACAAAGCAAAAACAGCAGATGATTAGATTGGCTAGAACTTTGAAACAGTTGAAATGAGCAAATAAGGTAAAACAGACAAAAAAAACTGTCTGCCAAACCGGCCACATGTTTGCTGAAAATTAAATCTCCAGAGTGACTTGAACACAGTTAGTAGAAACAGGCAAAAATTTCGGATGAGTTTTGTATATGCCAAAGGAACATGATTGATTCGATCAGCAATAAGCATAATCTAGTGGATTAAGATTACAGGATTAAAAAGGGCAATTGGATTGGGTTTTGTGGCTAGTATTTAATTAATGATAGTTTTTCAAAAGATCAAAGTATTCTGCAATCTTAGCCATGAATCTATTGTGATCTGACGCCTTTTCGAGTCAGTCAACTTGTTTTTAAACATTTTTAATTAACAAGCCAAGTAATTAAACGATTTCGCGCTCAAGTCGTTTTTTACTGCTAGAACAATTTATATGTTATACATTTTGCTATTTTTTGTGATTAATAACCGGCAAACACCGAGTTAGCTGTCCATCTAATGGTTTGTTCAATTGAAAAAACGGGTGATTGCAAAGTGTCCGTTTGTCAAGTAACTCGGTTGTGAAATTGCCCGGCTGTAAAGTGGTCCAACTGTTTAATAATCGCTTGTTTAGTCCCTGGTTGTTTAGTCCCCGGTTGTCTGATACCCTGTTGTTTAGTTCGGAGTGTCCAGTTGCCGACTATCTAGTCTCTGAATGTTTTATACACTCGTGTCTAGCACACGAGTGTCTAGTACACGGGTGCCTAATACACGAGTGTTTAATGCATAAGTGTCCAGTGAATAAGTGTCTAGTGAATAAATGTCCAGTGAATAAGTGTCCAGTGAATAAGTGTCTAATGTATAAGTGTCCAATGCATAAGTGACCATTGCATAGGTGTCCAGTGCATAAGTGACCATTGCATAAGTGACCATTGCATAAGTGACCATTGCATAAGTGATCATTGCATAAGTGACCAGTGCATAAGTACCCAATGCCAACTGTTCAAAGCCCTATTATTTAATACCCAACTAACTAGTATCACATAGATTCTAATCATTTAATCGTAATCATCAATTTAATTCAGATTGCAATTTATTATCCTCTAGCTCTACAATCGCTCTATTCCACAATCGTATACTCTACAATTATATTGCTTCTTTTACTCTATAATCCCTACTCTATAATTCCCCTATTCCATTATTCTCTTAGTCTACCATTCTCCTACTGTACAATTTCTCCACTCTACTGTTCCTTTAATTTACCGTTCCCTACTAAAACATTACTGTCTTATATCATTCCTTATTATATCATTCCTTATTATATCATTCCTTATTATATCATTCCTTATTATATCATTCCCCTACTATATCATTCCCCTACTATATCATTCCCCCACTTTAACCAACTACCCTCACTTTACCACCCCTACTCTACCATTTTCTTATTCTACAAACACGTGCTTTACACAGGTACGTCTATTCAAGGTTAACTCGATTAAACTGCTTTTGTCAGCTTATGAATGACACGCCTATTCGGATTATGCAAAATTAACGTACAATAGACACTCTGATTATTCATTTCATATTTGAACGTTATTATTATTATTATCATTAATAATGATGCTTCTTCTAGTTTATCTAGCTGAACGGATCGTGCCTTTCTTCTACATCTTGTTCTCCGTTTCTTTGGATGCCACTTTTCACCAATATGAAAAGGTGATTTTCTAAATGAAATTCAGCTCTGTCAATGCACTTGCATCGCATAATAATAGTAATAATGCGTTGGAAATCATTTCTCTTGGTTGTTGAGTATTTTCATAATTTTTTATTGAGGGTGAGCCCAGACCATTTTGCACGGCTGCGAATTCTTAAACACACAAACACTCCTGCCTAAGCCATAAAAGTGGTTTAAAGAAAACAGCCTTACATAAATAAAAGTATTAGAACAGGACTGCAGACAAACAAAGAACCAGGAGAAGTAAACGATGGGAATAAAAAAAAAGATGAAAAACAATGCAAAATACATTCAACTTGCTATCTCAAGTTTATACAAGTGTATTTATATAAGTTTATTTATATATATACGTGAATATACGTGTATACTTTTACATGAAAAATAAACAAATATATTATAGCAATTGAAACGTGCCAGTTAAGAAATAGTGCCCATTGAATATAAGACAAAAACAGAACAATAAAAAAAAATGATGATGAGCACAAGATGCGCAAAAATGATTACTAAAAAGATCACCAAGAAGGTCGACACATGCGTGCTGTTGCCAGCACAGATATTGCAACAAATCAAGTGTGAACAAGCCGGTGATCCGGTCTGGATCAGCTGGAATTGCGCAAAAAAAGCGACAAATAAATAAAACAAACATAGCGAAATAAGCGAAAAATGCGCAAATCAAAAACAGGCAAAAAAGTAGCAAATATATATTTAATACACATTTCGTCAGAGCAATTATTTCTGGTCCACTTTGGCCTGTGCCATCGGATTAGTCGATTAATCCGTATGGAGTTAGCTAGTCGCGTTCAAATGATTTCATGCAAGAAAAAAACTCACAAACCAACATTAAGATGAAACAAGTGTGGTCCTAAGCAATATACACCGATCAATTGTAATCTTGTTAGCATTGGACTGCTAATCTTTAAGATAAATGTGAAAATAATGGCGTATAACTAAGCCTGCAAACCAGCTACTGTTGTTATGCGACCAGTTCAAGATTAGTCAAAGCCAGCATCTTAGATTGCCTTTAGGCATAACCAATTATTTGTTCTCCGTTCGGCTATGGGTTTGGGCCAATTAAACGCGATCAGTTTAGGTTTGTGCGTAGTCTTGTATTTATTTATGCATAGTTGCCAGACTTTGTATCAGTTTTGATCACAAGTTTTTATTGATCTTGCATTTTTGGTGTCCTTGTTTGCCTTATCCTACACAGTTGCGTTTCTCTTTCTCTACTGTTTTGTCCTTTTGCATCTTTCACCACTTTGCCGACTATCTACCTAAACCTTAAACCTAATTTGCTTGTTTTAAACACTGTTTTGATTGGTTGTTGTTTTAAAATTCAAAGTCGTCCAGTTTATTTGAATGCTCAAGATTATTTAGATTATGGGCTTTCATAGAAGGCGACTTTTGTTCATATTTACTTTTTATAAATTACTTATAAAGTTCATTTGTATTATAATTGAATTATGTGTGCTGGATGATGCTTTTTCAAGTTAAACTGGAGAACACAAACTGCAAATCGTGAAAAGCCAATCGCTTAAAAGTGCATTTTAATTGTGAAATATTGCTTCTAACATAATTTGGCAATTGATATGATTAAATTAAATATTAGTTTAAATGGCACTTGTTTTGTGTTTGGAGCCGGTTTTAAATGAATCATATAATGAAATAAACAAGCAGCAATAATTAAAATGTTTTCTTCATGAATGAGCGAGAAATGATGAAGAGTAGATGAACAAATGGCACAGAAGTAGAGGGTGCAGAAGAGCAGATGGAAAGCATTGACGCAAGTTTCAACCAATGACAGAGAGTGTCTGGCTGTTGGCAAATTGCATGGTAAAGGTGCCTACTTATAATTGTTTGCTGTTGCCATTCAATGCATTTACAATGGTTTTCTTTACGAATGCGTTTCACTGAACTTAGTTACAATGGTGATGGCAGTGGCAAGATAAAAAGCCACCATTGGCGCCAATTTTCTGTCAGACAGCCACAAAAACTTGAACAAGCCAAGCAGCTGTGCATCTTTTATCTTCATTTGACTTGATGCCGTAATAAAGCAAAATGTTAGCTTTGCCGAACAAAGCGACCAAGCTTAACAAAGAAACAAACGACATGAATAGAGATGAGGGCAAAACAGAAGGACAAGAAACGCACAAGATGATTTTAGAACGTTTGTCTAATTTTTTGCTGTGCAACATCTTGGGGGACATCTTAAAAGAGATTTGAATTATTTGCATGGTGTTGGATCAGACAAGAATGTGTCCGGTCTGATTGTTGTCGGCAATCTTAATTGTTTGCCACCGGTTTAAGAAACGCTAACATTGTCCATCTTTTTACGCACGCTTTCAACTCAATCTGGCTAGGGCAGGCCTGCAGACCACATTTTAGGTTAGGCTTTTTGGATTAGGTTTTACGGATTAGCAAAAACTGTGCATTAGTAGTGAACTTCAGCCGGTAAATACCTCTTCAAACCTAAACCAAACACCAACCCTCAGCTGAACCTTCTGTCTAATCGAAACCAGTTGAATTTTGCACTAAAGAGAATGTCGCAAGTTCGTCTGATTCAAATCGAGTTTGATCTGGTCGTGCTTGTTCAAATAGACTAGATAGAATCTCTAGCAAAGCTCAGGTGTGACCTTTTTTGCTAAACTTATCAGCACATGACTTCTTTGCACTCTGGCTTACCATTTGATCAATTATTTATTTGTTCTTCATTTATTATTTTGTCTGTTTTACTTTATTTCAGTCTATTTCGGATTAACACATTTCAGCGCTGTTCTTTCATTAACTATTTTCCACCATTTCACCTTTTTGTCTGGCTTTTATTCAATTTGATGCATTAGCAAAACTGATAAAGAATCGGAAATGAAGAGAGCCAATGAGTGCTCTTGATTGTAAACTTAGTGCAAACCTGATTGGTAGCATGCATGCGTGAAACATTTTCAAGCACAAAGCACGTTTGATTTAAGCTTGAGAAAGACTAGTAAAAGATTAAACACGTATGTTGGACGACAAATTATTAATTTAATGATTACAGCCTGTGGATGATCTACTGAACTGGCTTAATCAGCCAATTTAGACCGGTTTCCAAAGGCGGGCAAACTTAATAATTCATGTGATTTGTTTGACGAATATGCAAAAGAATGTAAAAAAAGCATAAAGTTAAAAAAAGCAAGATGGTGAAAAAAGCAAGATGGTGAAAAAAGCAAGATGATAAAAAAGGCAAAAAGGTAAGAAAGTAAAAAAGGCAAGAAGGTAAAAAAGGTATGAAAGGTAAAAAGGTAAGAAGATAAAAAAGGCAAGAAGGTAAAAAAGGTATGAAAGGTAAAAAGGTAAAAAAGGTAAAAAAGGTAAAAAAGGTAAAAAAGGTAAAAAAGGTAAAAAAGGTAAAAGAAACAAGAAATAAAAAATGACGAGACAAAAACTAACAAGACAAAAAATAAAGCAAATGCTTGCTTTACCTGACTTTGCCAATGATGATTTGCCTTTTACACCAGCTTACTCAAAAACTGCATCTTAAAACCGATGGCCACTAAAACAGGCGCACTTGCAATCTCTTTAAGCTTATTAGATTTGCCTTGCAATATTGACGAAAACATAAAAAGCAGAAAAAGTTAAAACGGAAAAATGAAAAAACTTGAACCAATACGTGGAAAAGTGCATCAAGTGTACTTGAGCCGGCTTTTGGAGTAGATAGACTTTTGCCATTATCAAATCATGACTCATAACGACGCTTAATTATCTGGCTACACCCGTTTTGTTACAAACTTGGTTATTCATTAGAATTTGTCTCTGTTTTCGATCAGCTGTTGCCTTTCAGTTTAGAATATTTCCATCAAGAAATTCACATTCTTCAACACAAATCAGTTTACACAAAGACAGTTTCGGTAAGAAATTTTGAAAGATGTATTGGGGTATCACAAGTGCAGCACTAAATCATGATCCAATTCAAGGACAAATCAAACACAAACAAAGCATTGAATAGATCAAACGGAAAGAGAGAAATAAATAAACTGACAAACATGTGCAATGAAACAAGATAATGAGCAAACCTTGGTAAAACGTCTGAATCTTGTGAAATGTGCACTTTGATTTATTTGATAATTTTTTTGTGGCCAAATTGTGTTGGTCGTCTTTGCTTTATATTCTTATTCGTTTTAGTGATGTGTTTTCAAAAACTGTTCATAAAGTAAACATTTTCCAACAGGAAACGGAAAAGTGAAAAAGCTGCAAACAGTAAAAATTGAGAAAGAAAAAGCAAAGAAGAGAAAAATCGAAACCACAAATAAGCAAGATGATGGAAAATAAAAACGCAATTCGTACAAAATAAAAGCAGATTAATCGCCTACAATTTGCTTACACACAAGATGCGAACAGGAAGACGCGTTAGATGAAAAGAGGATCAAAAAAGGAACCTACAAGACGGTATTAAAGTGAAAATGAAGAGGGTGTAAGGGTGAGGGTGTGAAAAGGAGATTTCGAAAGTGTGAGAAGAAGGAATGAAGAGAAAGGATGAAAGAGAAGGAGGGTATAAAAAAGATGATAAGAGTAAGAATATGGATGGGAAAATGAAAGAGAGTTTGGTAGAGAGTTTGGTAGAGAGTTTGGTAGAGAGTATACAAGAAAGCGTCAAACAGCCTACAGAAAAAAGTATGCAAAAGACTGGCAGGACATGAAATAAATTTGCAATGAATTTCAAACAAGAATTATATGAAATGTGATGAAAATCAAGAAAGGGTTTCAAATGAAAATAGCTGTAAAAATAGCAATAGAAACACTAAATAAAACAGCAAATAAAAATAGAATGGCACGGTCAAGTGCAGAGCAAAAGCAGTAAAAAGTGAAACCAACTGCTGATGCAACGGATAACGGCAAAGACAAGAACAAACGTAAGAAATGAAGCGCAAAAACACTTCTTATTTATTTGCAGCCGAATTTCACAGTTGATCGAAAAGCGAGCAAAATGCTTTGTGAAAGCTTTATACGTGAACTATGCACGCAATTAGTCTGCCAATGACCAGGATTAATTCACTGCGATGGTGCGGATTAAGCGTTTCTAATCCGGTTCGGCCTTACAACACCTGAATTTTGAGCAGAAGCTGCTGGTGCGAGTTGGACGCGCAGTTAGCGATCGAAATGATGGTGTTCATCTGGCTGAAAGCAAATTTTGCCATTAATAGACGCTTGCAAACACTGTTATTCAATATGCAAGCTGAACACGAAACGGGCAATCAAAGAACCTACTAGTGTTATAATTTTTGGTGCCAAAATGCAAATGCACAGAAATAACGATAATAAAAATGCTTAACCAAAACACAAAACTGCTAGTCTGGCGGAAAAATGAAAATCACAAACTGTTAATCCTAAGTAAGCAAGCGAAACAGTGCGACCGGCTCTTGCAAGAAAATCAACTCATACTGAACTTGCTAAGTATCTTATTTTGCTATCTTGTCAGCATTCAAGTTCAAGCTGTTCCAACCAAGTTCAAGCTGTTCCACCAAGCTCAAGCTGTTCCAACTGCCGTCGTCGGTGTGGCCAAGTGGGTGCCCAAAGGTCATAAATACTTAAACGACTTATCTTAATCCGCCACCGAAACAAAGACTTTGCACACGGCAGCAGAGCTAAGGTTCTTGAAGCGCATCCTAAATCATTGCTATGAATGTATGCAACTTACCTTGTTTTTTGAAACTGTATCAGTTTCGCTGTCGCTGGACTGCTCATGGAAGCCTTCCTCTGCTGAACAGGTCACATGGCCGCCTTTCACTGTTCGTTTACATTTGCGACCTTTAAGCGCTTTTCTGGCCAGCTGCTTCCAGGCGCAGCGTGATCTGGCCTGTCCTAATGCATCCAAATGCAAAACACCTGTATCAAGCAAAAAGTTTCGATTAGTTTATTTTTGGCAAACTAAACAAATTTTACATAATTAAACATTTCAATTAGCTATTTGTTTTATTTATTTATTGGATAATTTTTTTAACTTGTTTGCTTTGTCGTTTTGATAGCATCTTATTTGTTAGCCGGAAAGCAATTTGTTATTGATTTTCATATTTTCCTTAATAAATACTCTGGTCACAACGTTGTGCAGTTGAACAACATTCGCGTTATGTACAGCTTCTGTTTTCTTTCTTGTTTTGATTTATTTTGCATTTTGATTAACGTTCGAATCAATCAAACCACCGGAAACTGATTATTTGCATGTTATTTAACTTAATTGCGAACATACGGCCTGTCAGACCATAGATTGCATTGTTAGCCGATTAGTGTCTATGCCTCTTGTTTTTATATTAACCTACAGTAAGCAAAGTCACAGCAAAGCTTTCGCTTGCTTCTAAAATCCTATCTTGCGTTATTTCCTTTATCTTTTGCTTGCCTTTTGTTTTCTGCTTGCCACTAAATTAGTCAATTTAATCTTACTAACAACCCAACTAAATACGAATTTCGTCTCTAAACCAATTTCGTCTCTAAACCAATTTTGTCTCCAAACCAATTTTCTCTCCAAACCAATTTTGTTTCTAAACGAATTTTCCCTCTAAACAAATTCTCATTGTCCAGTTAATTTCAAACAATTTTCTCAGACAGAGGCTGCAGTCTTAAAGCGACCGGATTAATATTTAGCCAGACAAGTTTACCATTTTCATTGAAATTTAACTTGTTCTCTTAATACCTTGATTTGTTTTTCTAAACAAAGTTGATTGCTTTGCTAATTTGCTCAAGTTGAATTTAAAATAAAATAACGTCTAATTCTAGGCTACAAATTCACAATTTACTAGACTTGTTTCAAATGACAAATAGTTCAACTTGTAACTTAGTATGCAAATGTTGTTAAAGTTTAATTAAATTATT
Source organism: Pyemotes zhonghuajia (assembly GCA_025170145.1). Taxonomy (NCBI): domain Eukaryota; kingdom Metazoa; phylum Arthropoda; class Arachnida; order Trombidiformes; family Pyemotidae; genus Pyemotes; species Pyemotes zhonghuajia. The sequence goes on from CM045844.1 coordinate 10,532,272, forward strand.
TTATTTAAAAAATACAATACTTAAAACTTTCAAGCATTTTGTTGCTCAATATTAATGCTAATTTGTCGAGTTTACATTTAAATCGAATAGTAAAGTTCAACAATCAAATATAAAATTATTGTCCATTGAAATCAATAATTGAACTAAGCAAAACTAAAACAATAATAGTGTCGCACAAACAGAACCAGTCCGGTAAATTAACTGGTCAGGTACTAGAACTTTAATCGGGCGGTAATAGACTGGTGGCTAATGTGACAATGGATAGAATCAGTCATTTCAATATGCTAGCATTTTATACTCGCCAATTTCTAATTCAACTACTATCAAAATACAAAACAGTTGACTCATTCAAACTCATTAATTATTTGCACAAAATTTCATTTGTTTGTAACTTAGTTTTTAAAGACATTAAACCTCTATTTACTTTTAAAATAATTTTTTAATGCAAAACTACTGCTATAACAACTTTATACATCTAATTTAATCTAACCTAATTTTATCTAAACCTTTTTTAATTACATTTTAAAAGTTTCATTTTCAACAGTTTAAAACTGATTAATTTGATTTGACAAATAATAAAATTGTTATTGTTTTTGGAAGTGTGATATTTTGTTTGTTTTTAAAACAAATTTAATTTCAGTTTGTTTTGCAATGAAAATATGAAAAATAAAAAACTAAACTTTCAATAGTAAATTTTGTTTAATCTTAATGTAGTGATATCGAATAAAAAAAAAAAAAATTAAAGGTAAACCAAATTTTACCATCTTTTAAATTAAAATTAGGATTTATTTTTTAGATGACCGATTTACTGATAACAAACTTAAACATCATTCAAGTGATTCCCAAGTGTCAACAGCATATGCTTGCATTTTTAAAAAACATGTTGGCGGAAAAATTGACAAAAAAGTTATCTATTAATACATGGACAAAAAAAATAAATAAAATAAAAAAGCAATTATTATTCAAACGTGAAAATAAATTATTACTATTTTTTTTATTTATTTTTTTATTTATTTTTTTTTTGATAAAATAAATGGTAAATATAAAAACATCGACAAAATAAAAATTGAAACATTGAATAAAAACAAAACCTAAAACATAAAAAAAAATTAATTCTGAATAATAATAAAATGCTAAAAAGTAGACATAAAACAATAAAAAATAGCTGTTATAAAATATGTTAAAAAAAGCTCATTATGAAACCATACAAAATAAGTGAAAAATGATAAAATTGTAGAAAAAAATTTAAGGACAGTGACAGTAATAAAGGGCGATGCTTTTATGTCATAATGGGTAATCCGACTAAGTACGCATTTAATTTGCAGTCAAATCAGATCCACCTAAGTTTTAATTAAATTTCACCAAGTTAACTGAATTCAAACTAATTTACTAAAAGACAAATTTAACTAAACCAGATTAAAATCTAGTGAAAAAATAGCAAAGAATTATAGTTAAAATTAAGACTACACAATGACTGCGCATCATGTAAACTTATCCATGCAAATCCAGCTAAAACATGCACTTAAGATCAATTGTTTCGTTTGACCACACCTACATGAAAAATTAACTTTTTATAAAAAAGAGCCACAAGTGCTCATTCATCACTTAGTCAGTATGGAGTTAATTTCTTAGTCAATTAGATCAACTGACATATTGTAAAGCCTTTATTCAAGAAATTTGCAGTTTAAAGTAATTTGAATGATGAATTTATGCAAGCGGAACTTGGTCTGTTTAGTTTATCAAATTGAGCTGAACTGAAAAATGACCAATCAAAAAAGGGTAATGAAAGCCAACATAAAATCTGTTAAGAAGGAAAAATTGTCTTCAGAATAGACTATTAAAAACTGAAAAATAGTATAAGAATGTATAAAGTGAATGTTTAATTTGAATTAAATGTTGGATAACGATAAATTTGAAGATTGTTTAAGTATACAAAAAATTATTGGTTTGCTAGAAAAAAGGTGTGCAAAGCACCTGAACCATTTTCGGCATGGCAAATACATGTATTAAAAGAGCACAAAAACTGAAACAGGACAAAAGTCGACTTTGTTTTGGGTTCGCAAGATATTCGATAATGTTTGTAAAAACCTTTTACTAAAGATTACAGTAAAACAAGACTGCAACTAAAGATCGAATTGAGCCAGAACAGCGGATCAGACATCAAATGGAGTCTAAAAAGAGGGTGGCAAAAAACAGACTGATTACGTGCTCTAGGCAATTTATTACTAACTTGTAATCACAAGTAGCAATGCTTGCAGCGGACATTTTGCCTCAGACGAAACGGTGATAAAAATGCATCCGTTGCGATCGAATAAACAATGCACTGAAGAAAACAAGTACTAGCATAAGTCCAGTTATCGAAACAAAAGAACAGCAAATAAAATGAGAAGCAAAATAAATGAAACAACGCGATAGAAATGAAAAACGCGGGAAAATAGAGTGATTCTAAATGCAAATAGACAAGTCGAGCATGAAGTGGGCTTGCATAGACAACACAGTTGACAACTCGTCGAAATTAAAACTAAATTTTTTGCAACTGTTTTTTGGTCTCTTGTTTGCTGTCTTAGATCGACTTCCAGTGAAAAATTTAAATGGACATCAAATAAGATAGACACAAAAAGCATTAATTTATTTATGAAAACCAAGTTTGACCAAGTATTTTCAATAACAAAAAAGTTGGTGCGTTTAGACTTTGCCCCAAAGGGTTCTCAACCAGATTTCTTTCTCAGTCCAATTTGCTCAAAACTATTTAACCTTCCATCTTGAAACTAACCATGCAAATCCACGTTTGCATTGATTGCATGCATTTTACTAGCATTTTTTCACTTTTTATTTCTTCATCTTTCTTTTTGATGGCCAAAATCTGACCAAATTAAGGGGAAAACTGTTTGCAAATAAACACAATACCAAATTATCATTGCGTAGCCATTGAACACCAAAGTGGAATCAATTATATTCATTGATTTCTAAAGCAGTTTGGCAACAGACAATTCAAGCACAAACCAGATAATGGCTTTTGTGAAATATGTACTTATGTATACTGGCTTTGTAATAAATAAACCATTTGTAGATTTAACATGCTTGAATCAGTCAATTTAATGAACATCTTAGATCCTGCTTCTCAATCTTTTCTCCTGGTTCTTTGTTTTCTCTATTTTTAATTTAAATAATCTAAACACCTAATTCTTATATTAAACACTTTAGTAATCAAGTGAACAGCTTTGTGATTATTTAAAAAACCTGCGGCAATACTAGTGCTGGTAAAGCACAATGTTAGTTCTTTGGTTTACACAATAGAAAAGGACGTGTTTTGCCCAACGTATATTGTATAAATACCTGTCATTTGCATTATAATAGATTACCAAATTATTAAGCCGGGGTGTGGCTCTATAAAAAACATAATTTCATCTTTCCCCCCTATCGCTGCCATTTTGCAGCATTTTCACTTTTTTTATTTTTTAATCTTTTTTCTTGCATTTTGTTTTTTATTTTCCATCATCTTTGCTTCTGAATTTTGTCCTAGTTTAACTAAAAGGTCGAAATAAAAAAACCTTATGACATAATGTCATCTGACTATGATTTTCCAAGTTTTGTGACAAAGTGTACGCATGGGCAATTTTGTTTTGTAACAAAAACGCATGCGTTTAAATGCTTTTCTTAATTTTAAGAAACAAACGTGGACAAAAATCATGAACATTAATAGCAAAGCCATAGATAATTTAGAAAACACCTGTATTTATGAAGCAGCAGCTGACTTAAAAATGTTTTGCATTAAAAACTAATTTTCACTTATCTTTTTTTTTTATTAGTCCAAATAAAACAGCCTATTTAAAGCGACATATTTGACTAAGTTCAAGTACAAGTGGATTGAAAAGTGAAAAACTCAAAAGTTTATGTGTGATTTAAGCGGAAATGACGGGTGTTTGCCATAATTGTGCAAATGTTTACTCTAACGCTTGACCAGTAAGATCATTTCTTTGAATACATTGGCTGACACACTAGAAACGAACTGTTTTTGTTTGTTTTTTAATATATCTATTTCCGGTAGGCGTTTAGTTCCGGTGTCGAAACGTAGTGTGCCAAGTGAAAACTTAATAGAAAAAAAAAACAAAACCTTCTGTGGTCACATTAGAAATCAATACATAGGCTAGAAAGGTGTGCACATTGGAATCATGCAAAAAATTGCTTGAAACAAAACAGAAATTTAAACAAAAAGTTAAAATCTGGGTTGGAATAGTTGGCAATGAGAAAATTTCATGCTTAGAATAGCCAAGTTCAATGTGGAAATTGTGTAGCGAATGAAATGGAGCAAAACAAAAGCGAAAACGAAATAAGAAGCGGAAAAATAGAAAGCAAAATAAATGTGGTCAGAATATGCAATAGAGATTAGGATCCGGGGTGGAAATAGCAATGCAAAAACGACGGCACCAGAGACGACAACAGCAATGAAAATAATGGCCACGAGAATAGTGACAACAGCATTGCAACAAAAAGGTTCAAACGTCAATTAAAACAGCCACAAATGATCTGAATTCATTGCTAATCTGATTCGATATACCGGCCAATATGGCCAAGGTAATAAATAGTCATTTAAACCATCGACTTAATAAAGCAATAGCTATAACATCAGTAAGAAAATCAGTTTTACCATTGCTTTTGTTTATAATAGCTATCACGTTTTGAAAATCATTTCACTGACTTTGGTCAATAGATCACTTCAACTACTCTAACCTATAGATGACGGTCCAACTAGATCCAGCTGAAAAAAACTGTTTCTTTAACGGCAATGTTTGAATGCACATTAAATATATTATATTTTAATCAGTTTTTTTATTTTTTAAACATTTTCGTCACACAAAAAAAACTAAAATTTACTAATCCTTCACACATTTTTTAACTTGATTATCAATGATTGATTTAAAATCAATCAAACATAGTTTATCGGCTTTTTACATTTAGCTTTCAAACTTTTAATGATAAATGCAACAGGACTAGGTTTGATTTTGAACATGAAAGATGCCAAATATAAATATGATCATAAGCCATAAGTTTTAAAGTGAATTTTTAAAGACCTGATTACAATCGATTTCAAGATGGCTTATGATTGAATCTGAAGCATATAAGCTTTATGAATGTGATTTTACAAGCGTTTATTAAAAACAAAATTATATAAAATCAACTTGAATAAATAAGTTTCAAATTCATTTCGCTTTCTTAATTTGTCAAGAGTTGTAGACTAAATTTTTATGATGTAAATACTTTTAAATAGTGTTTTAAATGATGTTTGTCTTTTTTGATTGCCTCAAGTAGGATCACATATTGATCAAAATCAAATGAATAATGAACCATTTGTAAAAAAAAACTTAAGTAAAAAAAACAAGTGCAATAGAAAAGTAATTTGAGTAAAAATAAAAAAAAAAACTAGGTTAAGAATAAAGCTAACGAATTAAAAAAACTTGAAAATAAGTGGCAAAAATAAATTATTTACTAAAAATGCTTGCAAAAAATAATCAAGAATATAAACAAATATGAAAATGTATTTTAAAAACTAAAAAAATAAAAAACAACAAAAAGCTTAATTTATTGATTTAAATGAAATATATGACACAAAATGATAAGCGGTCAATGGAAATGTTTGAGACTAGATTGAAATAATCCACTCCACTGATGAAAATAAAAACAATATTTATGTAGATAATGATGAATAAAAAAGCAATGGGGTGCATAGTGCACCAAAGTTAAACAAATACAAACCCACACTAATCAATGCTGCTTATATGATGATTTCAAAGCTTTTTTGCTTTTAAAATCATCATCTTTAATATTGTAATCAAAAAGCGTTTTATTCGAACTAGCCTAGTTTGCAGTATTTAACAACTTGTTTGCACTTGTTTTATAAACGGCAAATCTTTATCCCTAGATTTAACTTAAATTTGCTTATCTTTCTACATCGTTTTCTCCTAATCGTTGCTTTTCTTGCTCACATATCTTTAATTTGGTCGAAATTGTTTCATTTTGTCTTGTTGTCTAATCAGTTCATACATAAAACAAATAGGTGAGCTTAGCGGGATGCAATCTAAAAAACTTTGTTGTTTCAATTAACACCCCCTATTGATTTAGCCATTGATGACCCAATGTTAGTAGGATGTAGATTTAGGATCACAGACTAAATTTAGCCATTGGCATGCTGTTCAAGCTCATTAAAAAGCACATTGTAATTATGGACTCGCCATCAATTTGTTTTGCATTTTTGCTTGCATTTACAACACACAGCTTGCAAAATGGTTGACTAGCAGACTTAGTTAAACTCAAATGAATTGATTGAGTTCAAGTTTTTTGACTATTTAAGTACTTTAAGCAATTTTTGCGGCAAATAAAAGATAACGAACATATTTAATTGATTATCTTATTAGAAAAAGGTATAGTAGAGTCGTCAATTTAGGCAATAGTAAATGGTTTAAATTGTGAAGTCAAACAAAGCAAAACTGGTTGGTTGTTTATTTAAACAGTTTTAAGCCGCCTCGTAGTCTAAACTGTTCAAAACGGTGGTTGAGGGCAAACAAAACAAACTTGAAAAACCAGGCCCATAAGGATTAATGATCTACTGGTCAGTTTGGGCGGTAAAAAGGTGTCTAGCTTACTACGTTCAAAACTATCTAAGAAAATACGATTAGCCGGAAACTAATCATCAACTAGCCGCCGGTCAATTGACCTATTGACCTGGGCGGAGTGAACAGCTAACACTAACTAGATACGGTAAGTTGGTTTCGGTGAATCAGCCGATTATAAGACGATTTTTGCAAGATCTTTTGCGAGACAACTTTCGTAAGACAAATTTCACAAGCCAACTTTCGCAAGACAATTTCCGCAAGACAATTTCCGCAAAAAGATTTTCAGCAAGCAAGACACTAAAAAAGAAACAAAATGCAGCTTCGATTTACACCATTTTTTGCCACAAAATCTAGTAAAAACAAAAGACAGAAAGCGTTTGATCGACTAATTTATGAGCTTTTTGATGGCGCAAATCGGCGCTAAAAAATGAATAAACATGGCCATGAATAAAGTGAAATAAAAAGGGAATTACATCTTGATAATCGATTAATAATTGAAAAAGCTATAAATCTGAACATAATTTTAGTCAAGATTGGCTAGTTGTGGTTAAAGATCAGCACCTTTAAAATCAGATCAGCAATGGATTGAATAAAGGCCGAGCCTGTTTCACACCAAAACTGTGAATTTGATTAAAATTGTGACCTTAATGTTGTTCTGTATTATTGGTTTTGCATTCATTATTTATAAATAATAATTTGCCTATTTTCATATCAATAGGCTGCTTGTCCATTTCGTTAATGTTGAACCAAAATTGAACAAAAATATCTTCTTTTTTTTTGCTAAAAATTAAAAAAATTAATTGTGAAAAATGAATGAAAAGAGAAAGAGAAGTAAAGTTGAAAAAGTAAATTTTCAATTTTGTGGAGAAGAGTGAATGAGCTAATCTTAATTTTAAACGGTTTGCCTATGTTAAATGCGAGTAAAAAGAAAAGTTGCGGATGAAAATGTATACATTTTATTGCAATTTACCTATTAGCATATAAAATGAAATTTATTTCATTACTTTGCAAGTGATTTGTCTAATGAAAGACCATCACAATGATGGCAGTGTTAAATAAACAATAAACGGCTTAATGCCAAACAAGTCGGCTTTCAAATGATAGCATATCTATGGCGGTTGAAGCTAAACGCCAATCTGGCCTTGAATTAGGTAGAATTTGGTCTAAATGATGCTGAATTAGACCTAAATGGGCTTTGCCACTTCCCCTTTTGCATAATTGTTTTACTAAATTTGATTTTTCACATAAACGAGTTTGCCTCTTTATCTGTGCTTATTTAGGCGGTTAAGCACTTGAACAGACTGCGATCAAAGTGATTTGGCTGCATAAGTCAGTTCAAATTTAAAGTACCCTTTTAGCCTGTTTGAAATCAGAAATGTCTGCTGCTAACACTTGTTTATTTCTTGGCCGTTTCTTGACGTAATTCGTACCTAAACCAATTTAAACTTTGTTGAAAAAGCGCAAAAATGACATCATAATGTCAATAAGTTAGCAAATGACATTTTGACCTTGTTAGAATTGAATGGCTACGGTGTAAATGTGTACCAAATCCGCAATAAAGCAGCTGCTCATTGTAAAACAAGACGTAATGAAAAAAAGAACTTAAAAAGAGGAGTTTGAAAAATGGTCAAAGCGAATAATAAATAAATTAAATACACACAACAGATTGAGATGCCAGCTTCACAATGCCTGATCAAAGGGTACAAGAAAGACAAAAACAACGGTTAGAAGACGATGATGACAAAGAAAAAGTGACCAAATTTAAATCTGCATTACAAATCAATATTAACGATTGCAATTATTGAAACTATGCGCTTGTTAGTTGCTTATTTAATTTGCGGTCTGCGACCGGTCTTTTATGCCAAACATCAGCCACAAGCAAGGCCAATTTAATAAAACACGATTAATTACGCTAAAGCAACTGCACATACTGCAATTAATTGAATTAGTTTATTTAGCCTTTTGGCCAGTTGGCCGATGCAAACAGACTTTATGGCTGCACTCAATCCGCCATATGTTGGTCTATTAGCGGGCTGGTTTGTTATGTATACATTAAATCGACATCCACAATAAACTAGCAAGTGCATCGCTAATGTGGCTCAGGTACTTGCATCAATCACACATGGCTTGTCATTTATACACAAAAACTTTTGCTGTTACACCTGTGTTTTATTTATCCATCTAGTTTGTGCGGCTGTGATCGCAAACCTGGTCGATTTCACTCTATTAGAACTTGTTCTATTAAACGAACAAATTTTCCGAACAAACAAATCTGTTCGGTGATCTGGTTGTTGCTAATGGAAGAGAAGCCGCAGTTAAGCAGCCAACATTAAAAAGCGTTTCCATCAATTGCATAATGCACTTAGACATGTCGTGTTTGCTCATTACATAATTTGCCCAAATCTTAATTGTTCATATATATGATTTACTGGTTGTTGTCACAAATACGTTTGTTTGTCTGTTCACTTTCGGCTTTGCCACCTTTTTTCCCTCGTTCGAGTAAATTACTTTGAAATTTAGGCCGCACTACTAGATCGGGGAATTAATAGCAAATTAGTGGCTCTCAGTCGCAACTTTGTCTTCTTTATCAGAGACTAGACACGTTTTGCACTGTTTAAATTGACCGGCTAAATAGCCAAATTTACTTTTATATTCCGAATCCAAATTTTCGTCTTGCAAAATGCATACTTCTGGAACACAATATCTTATTATTAACTAGAAACTGCACTTGTAATTTGAACGCATCAGTCAAATAGCTGAGCTAGCGCAAAACACCTGCTCAATATTTGCGAAAAGACTGCAAGCAAACCTCTCTCTCTTTCGGAAGTGGTCGAAAATAAGTGATAATTAAAAACGGTTGAAATTGGTCAAAGATGGCGATCCAGTTAACTGCATATTTTAATTAAACATTCACCACAAAGACATATATTTTAAGGCAAATGGATCAAGTGCCATAACCACCTTGGGTGGTGCGATTGAAACAAACACAAGTGAACTGGAAAAGGCCACACACACGCACATACACATAATCAATTTTGCTACGACTTTTGTCAATGAAACAAGTGCAGACAAGCTTAGCATCCGCTGGCAGGCCAGTCACAGTCATTTCAATTAATTAATCAACCACCATTAATAAACTAATTAGAAAAGCCGTACCAATAAATCAAACACTGCCGACACTGGTTTGTAAGCCAGGCCTGCACAGCTGTTAAAGGCCGCTTTATTTCAAGTAGCTAGTTTGTTCTTAGACTGACTTTGAACAAAACAGATTCGTGCATAAACTGCATGCTTGATTGCTTTTTTTAAAGATGGACTTGCAAGTTGAATAAGTCTGATAAATTGATACATAGGTTTGCACACACAAGGTGTACAATCTGATTGAAACTTTGTTGCAAACACATCCTGTTAAAAATGGCGCCTAAAATGACCGGTTTGCATACAAACACGCACAATCGCCCGACGATGTCAGTCCAACATCTTAAACAGGCAATGGCTGTTTGCAAATGTAAACTAGTTTAACTGGCACATTCAGGCGCTAAATCACTAGCAAACAGCACTTGTCAAAACATAATGGCGAATAGGAGAAACAGACAGGGAAAGTAAGAAATGAAACAAGCCGGAAATAAAAAGGAAACGAATTAGAAATGCTTTCCTATGTAAATCTATTGCCATTTTAGATTTGTGTTCGGCATCTGTCATTTGGTCAAAACAATAAACAGTTGCAATTTAAAAACGCCATTGCTAAAAGGGGTTCGAACTGTTTATATCCGTTTAATTTCAATTCGATTCTACCCATAAGCTCATGTTTAGAACTGTTCTTAGCTATTTAAACAGTGTGATTCCCTTTTGCAAAATGTAATCAAACAACTATGCGCATTGAAAAAGTTTACTCAAATTTGTTTGTTTAAGGTGAGCATTATTCAAAGCTAAACAATAAATTAGCAACATATTTGTTCAAATAAACTTTAGCTAAAAATATTGAATTGTGGATTTAGTGAAGCACTTGTGTAAAGCGAAATAGTTTTTCATTTAGATGAAAAGTTTGAATTAGCGGTTTGGCGCCAAAACTGTGTTAAGCATGAAAATGTGACTTACAAGAAAAAACAGATTAACAAATAAAAGTGATCATAACGAATGCTTGTTAAACGTGGAAGAAAAGTTGCAGGTAAGAAATCCTGGCGTACAAACAAGCAATTTGAACACAATTCATACTTAGTGAAAAGCTGGCAAGTTTAATTAATGTTTAATTGCAAGTCAAAGGGGCGAACTAACTCAAGCAAAATGTAGCTGCTCAGTGCAAATGCAAGCGTTGTTCTGAGAAAATTCACCTGTGCACTGTTAGATGTAAATGGACACTGATCCACGGTGTTGACCAACTTAACTGTGAAAATGTGAGCTAATAAATTTGAATCGTAATATTGAATAAATTTGTCAGTTTACTGTTCGTTTCTTTTGGTCTGGATAGATCGGACGCAATTTGCCCGCAAGTTTGTGCTAATTGTCTTGTTCAGACGGTGATCACTTGATGGCCAACAGCCAAACAATTCAAAAGCGGATTGCCTTACATGTGGAAAACTCATCTGATAATGAGTTAGTCTGCACACAATGCTATCTTGTTTATCTCCATCCTTCTTATCCCAACTCGTCATTCATGTCTTTTGTCTTCATTTTCTCGTTTTCCCAAAAGATTTGCCATTGTCACATGCTTGTCACATACATGCATAACACAACCGCCCACCTATAAACCAGTGAAAACAGATACACGGTTGCTCAGTAGGCCATGGTATTAAATCATCAATGGCCAGAAGGTGAACAAATTTGTTTCTTTCAGCAAGTTGTTCACTAATGTTTGTCATGTAGTGTATGGGCTTTGACTGGATGCTTAAATTTGACAATTGAATCTCAGCTTGTTAATCTAATGTTAAAATAGATAGTGCTCTTTTACGTATCCCCCATTAAAACGCCAACGGTTCTGGCAGCTTTTTGCATAGGCTAAAGCTGATTTTTCTTCAGCTATCCGCGCAAGAAAACCAGAGTAACAAAATAAAAACAGAATGCATAAACGAAAAAGAGATGCGAAAAAACAGAAGAGAGAAATTGATGTTTTCAATAGTGAAAAATACAAACAATAAAAGTAAACTTTTTGCTTTTAAACATTTTCTTTATCATTTTTTACATTTTCATTTCTCTCATTGCCGGATGGTGACTAGTGACAAGCATCTGAAAATAGCATTTAACCAAGCTAATGCTTTTTGTGTCCATTTTGCAAATGTATTGGTTTTGCAACAACTTCCGGTGGTTTATTGAACGTTTTATTTCGCAATCATCTTGCACAAATAGCATATATAACAAATCTTGCTGTTGCTTGCTTAGTATTTTTTGTCAAATTTTGTCCTAATGCGACAGCACACGTAGTCAAACAAAAACTGTTGAGCCAAAACGCAGCAGATTCATTGAATTTAAATTGATCACCAAATTGATCACTAAATTGATCACCAAATTGATCACCAAATTGATTTCAAATTGACAATTCGATAGCCGGTAAACGTGTAAATAGATCGAATTGGCCAAACAGCCATGCAATCAAAGCCAATAAAAGCAACACACATGTGTCTAGACAAATAAATGAGAAAAGCAATTTAGTGCCCATGAATACACAATAAAAAGCAAGCCGAAGATAACAGCTTGTCAGAGCAGACAGTGACAATTCTCTATCTCAATCGAACCAGTGCCAACCAGCAGACCAAGCACCAGAACAAACGAAATATTTAGAAATGGCGACACATTTAGGAATCGTTGCATATTTAGTTATGGCAGCATTTTAGAAATAAAGACATTTTAAACAATGGAGACATATTTAGCGGAGGAGACATATTTAGCGGAGGAGACATATTCAGCGGAGGAGACATATTCAGCGGAGGAGACATATTCAGCGGAGGAGACATATTCAGCGGAGGAGACATATTCAGCGGAGGAGACATATTCAGCGGAGGAGACATATTCAGCAATGGAGATATATTCAGCAATGGAGATATATTCAGCAATGGAGATATATTCAGCAATGGAGATATATTCAGCAATGGAGATATATTCAGCAATGGAGATATATTCAGCAATGGAGATATATTCAGCAATGGAGATATATTCAGCAATGGAGATATATTCAGCAATGGAGATATATTCAGCAATGGAGATATATTCAGCAATGGAGATATATTCAGCAATGGAGATATATTCAGCAATGAAAACATATTTACAAATGGTCGCATATTTATGAACAGCGGCATATCTACCAACAGCGGCATATCTGCCAACACGGTATATCTGCCAACAGCTGCATATCCACCAACAGCGGTATATCCACCAATGAAGGCAACAGACAAAAGTAATCCATAAATAAGAAAACAAAACGATTGAATAAAGATGTATGACAACAAGTGGATTTATTCACTCCATTGCGGCATTACACCTTTTTTCATATACTGAGATTAATTCGGTCGGATTAGAGCTGACTCAAGCAAGCAATCTTTAAGCCCACTAAACAAGCAATGCAAACAAACATCAAGTGTTAAAGCTGCTTTGGCAAACAGATTTTAAACTGACAAATTCAGTCTTCGAAATTGATAGACTCAAACTAGGCATAATTTGTACGATCGACAAACAAGTGATTCTAATTCACCATTGTCGTTCAGTAATTGAACTTTGTATCAATTGCCCAGTTTGAATTTTATCTTGCTTTGGCCTCAATATATTGCTCCTTTTCGCCCCACTGATCCATGTTGAACTACACAAATCTGCCAGCAACTTGACAGCGGCTTCACAGTGGTTTGATATTAGTCCAATAGAAATCTGACGTCCGCTGACGGTGGCCTTAAACAGCCAATTAATCGGACACGGATTGACGATGCGATGCAAATTTATCCTTTTAATTCTCAGAGCACGTTCAAAACCAAATACTTTGTCATTTGTTTTCTATTTATTTGTGGCACAAGACAAACCATTTTCATCCTGATTCAATCATGTTCAAATTGCTTTCTCAAACTGTAAAACATTATAAATGCAAACGAGTAAATTGTCTATTTGATTTTAATTCATTTTTTTTTCGTTTAAACAAATTCCACATTTCATTTGCTTTTCATGTTTAAACAGAAGCACAATTAATTCTAATCGTTTAGCATTAGTTGTTGATTAGACAAAAATGATCGAATTCGAGTTTGTTTCACAATTCTGTACAAAACTTTTCAAACTTTTCTGCATAAAAGCATTAAACACAAATTATGCTGAAACGGTCAAGATGGCAGTTGATACATTGTTTTTACATTAGATTTATCCATTTTGCAATTATGATATTTAATTGCTTAAAATTAGATTTGGATTTAAAAACACAAGTTATGAAAGTTTCTTATGGCGATTCTTTCAATCACAAGTTTGTGTGTTTAGACGCTTTGAAACCAGAAATAGCAAATTATGAAAAGGAACAATACAGTTAGACAGGTGCCAGATTTAATTTCATTTTACAAGTTAAAAGCAGTTTTTAATTAAATAGAGAAAGCTTTTTGAGGTTTCTGGATGTTGTCTAATGTGCTCTCTTGAGAACAGCTGTGACCTTGCTTACAGATCTTGCATTGGCAATCAAAGTAGAATAAAATTTTAAATTTGATGATTTCACCGGTTCTTTAAAACACCGGTCTGTTGTTTGGCTAAACAAAGGTCAAAACTAATCAAAAATAAAAACAAACGAAAAATCTAATTTAGAGTATTTCACTTGACTTGATCTTTAGATTCTTCTTGAAACAACTTTACTAACAAACTAGACTAAGAATGATTTCAAAGTAACTAACAACAGTTTCAAATTACAAGCAAGTATATGCCGAAAAGCTTTTCCAAGAGGCTTACACAAAAATTGACATAAAGAAAGTAAAATAATGTAACCAGAAAAATGAAAGAGAAAAAAATTATAAAACATGAAAAAACAGGTAAAAATAAAAAAAAAGTAAAAAATTTAATAACAAAATTAAAGCCTAAAGCTATCTTAAAATTGAGCATACAATAGCCAATAAGAAATGGTGGTAGACAAATATAAACAAAAACAGCTTTGACAAACTTACAAAAAAAGGGCAACTATGATGAAAAAAATGTTTTAGTTAAACGAAAAAATTTATTATATTAAAATTATAAATTAAAAATTGTAAATTATTCACGTTGGCAATAAAATAAAAAGATTATAAAAAATAATTGGTCATAGTTTTAATAAGAGGTTCATTTTTAATTTAATCACAAGTGGTTTTACGTTTTTGCCTTTTTCCTGTTTTAAGGCTTTTCAGTTTAAAAATAAAAAGCAAGAACTAAATTTACTAGATTAACAAAAGCTATTAAATAATAATTGTCCTGAACCGGTAATAGCCCATTAACGCTTTTTTATTTCAATTAAAATTGAAAAAGATACAAAGTAAGTGATGCTCATCAAATGTTTATATCAGCCCATTGATCAATAATATTTCAATGCATTCGCACTTTTTTAAATCTGATACACTAAATTATTACATTTTTTCATTTTATTTTGATACTAAGTTTTTATTTTATTTATATATATTTTATATATATTTTAACTAAATGGCTTTTATCTAATTATAATTAAATCAACATTTAATTTTAAGTAAAAATGTGGATCAAAATTTTGAGTGTTGAAATTAAAATTAAAAAAATAAACTAAAGTAGTAAAATAAAATTGAAAAATTAGAAAAAATAATTAAATTTTCCTAGTTCATCAATTTAGCATTATTTGGATTTGGCTTGATTAGTCTATGGATAATATATGGTTTTAATATTGAACCTAATTACTAACTTAAATAAGTTAACCTTTTAAATTAGATAATTTTTTTTTTTTTAATTTTTTTTTAAGCTTTATATTTTTTTTTTGTTAATTGTAAATTGTCCGTGTTTGAATTTTTCATTCGTAAATTGAATGAATAAAATAAATAATTTAAACAAAAATTTATTAAAACACAAAAGCAAGTAAAATTATTCTTAAAATTATTTAACAAAAAAGTTTATTAAAGTTATAATGTAAATAAATATAAAATAAGTATACATGCAAAAATTTAATTTGTAAATATAGTAAAAAAAAAGAAAATTAAATAATTTAAATAAATAATAATCATGATGCAATGCAAAGTGATAGTCTCTATTATATGAAAATGTATAATTATTAGTTAACTACTTTAATTATTAAGGCGGAAGTCGAAATTTATTAAAAGTAAGCTTATTCAAATAAAAAAGCTACGCAAGTCAAACAAAAAAAAAAAAGAGATACAAAAGTAAAAACTAATTATTAGTAGGTGTTGTCTTTTTGACCAAGCTAAAAAGAAAATCATGAATTTAAAAGTTAACTTTTCAAACTAATAATTCAGTTTAAATTATAGAAAAATTTTTTACACTGGTTGCATTTAAATGTCAATGAGATGGATAAAATAGCAATCTACTAAAAGTAAATAAATAAGTTGTAATAAATTTACTACAAAAAATTTTTAAATAAATGACGGAAGTAAAAACAAAACTAAAAACGGATAAAAAAACTATAAATTGACCAGACAAAACCTGTTTATAAAACAATTATTTGTATTATTCAATGGTAAATCCAAATATTACTTAAATAAATCACGATAAACTGAAATATTATCATTGACAAACAATCTAAAGTTATGACAAGTAAAATAAATGTTAAAAAAAATTGTTCTACAGGTAAGAAAATGGAACTTATTTAATTATTGATTAGATATCAGAAAAGAAAAATAGACATAATAAATGCTAAACAAATTGCATCTATATTTAATAATCTGATAAAAAACAATAAAGACTAAAAAACAAGAGAATAACAAATGAAATTAATTTGCACAAAAGAAAGAAACGTTTTGCTAACAAATCTTGGGATTTTAAAAGTTCAAACAAAAATTTGAAGCCAAAACAAAAATGAAATTTGAAAAAAAGGAAAATAAAATGAAAAAAATAAGCTGAGAGAAAAATGAAGAAATAAAAGATAAAGAAAAAAACCGATTGACAAGGATTTGTGTTTAGCTTCTGGTAACTGCGGGCGGTCGGATTACAAGCTCAAGGCTTTTACATAGAAAACACGATGGGCAAAGTTCATCAGATAAAAGTGCAAACTAGTATCAAAAAAAAAAATTGTCGGAAAATCGGAAATAAAAACAAAATAAAAAATTTGCAAATCAGGCCAAAAATAAACAACTGGAGCTTTTTGAAAAAGTGCAAAACTAACTTAAAGACCAACTGGTGGCAAAAATAATCAAGTTTAGCTACACATGTCTGCCAATCGATTTCTAATTAATACTTGTCCGTCTTTGTCTCAGGAATATTAGTCTTTCACAAGTTGACGAAAATAGATAAGTGAAAAATAAGAAAAAAGAGGACAAAGATTATGAAAAGATTATGAAAAGATTAGAATGATGGGAATGAGAAAGATGAGAAAGATGAGAAAGATGAGAAAGATGAGAAAGATGAGAAAGATGAGAAAGATGAGAAAGATGAGAAAGATGAGAAAGATGAGAAAGATGAGAAAGATGAGAAAGATGAGAAAGATGAGAAAGATGAGAAAGATGAGAAAGATGAGAAAGATGAGAAAGATGAGAAAGATGAGAAAGATGAGAAAGATGAGAAAGATGAGAAAGATGAGAAAGATGAGAAAGATGAGAAAGATGAGAAAGATGAGAAAGATGATGAAAAAGATAATGAAAAAGATAATGAAAAAGATAAAAATAAAAAAATAGGTACGATGAAATATCGATGAAATATTTGAATTAAGCGAATTAGATAAATTGGATAAAATATATGAATTAGATGAATTATATAAATTATATGAATTAGATAAATTATATGAAATTTGCGAAAATGATGAAATAAATGAAATAATTAATATGATGACAATGGGAACGATCAAAATGCTCGGAACGATGCAAAAGGTAAAAATAAAGAAAATGATGTAAAATTAAAAGATGAAAAAAATAAAACAGATAAAACGAAATAAAAAGAAAAGCTTAAAAATAATTAGTTTGAATAGAAAGTACATAATGGTTACTTGTGTAAAAAATCTAGTAGCTAAAATGATTGAAAGCAATAAGAAAACAAGCTTAGTTTATCCCGTTATTTGTTTTATTTTTTATAACGGGTTTTAATTAAAAACCAGTGATCTAGTTCGAGGCAGCAGATGCAGATGAAGTGGACACTTTCTGTAGTCAGTGCACGTTTCGTTCTAGCATTTGCGAATTCAAGTCAAGCCAGGCCTGGCTGAAAATCAGTTTAAACCTGCATCAGGTCTCCGCTGGACGTCGAATACCCCCAATCATATCCCACACACACACCGACTCAAACAAAAGAGGTGTGGTAAGTGGGTGTGTTTGGCCAGTGGCAGAACTGCTTTGGAACTCCGTTTGCATCGCAAAACCAAAGCAAACCTAAAATGATCACCCAAAATGCTGATTGGCGGCCAACTAGGCAAATCTTGTTTTGTGTACAATGGAAATTTAATTTTCCAAATACAGGCAAGCAAGTTGAAAAAAGCTTTAGATGAATCAAGCAAAGCCAAAAAATCAGAGCATCTTATTTCCATAATTTTTCAATTTTAATTAAATTATCAGGAGCTATGATCCGTGGCCCATTAAGCCAAGCGAACAAGCCGTCGCTGACATTAAGCTGATTCAGCGACTCCTTTACCTTTTCTAAACCTGAACACAATACTTTGTAAACTCCTTGGCCAATCAAAGCTTCACTTTGAACGCTACACAAAGCAACCAATTTTACTAACTAGTGACAATAGATTAAATCTAATGTTTAGAGTTCGGCATCTTGCTTTGTCTTAAAATGCACAGCTTTACACACCGCTAAAGCTGATTAAACTTGAAAACAAAAAAAAAGTTCTAGATCCGGTTTAAATTAATGACTAAATCAAGTAGATAAAAGACAGATTTAACGAATAGCTTATAAATATACTTTTAAATACAATGCAAAATTAGTTAAGAATTTTCTTGTTGATTTGAACGCTTATCAGATTTTTCATACAAATCTTTTTAGATGCCAAAATTATTTGCAAACAAATACTAACTACTTTTTGTTTGAAAAACTGTTTTGATCAGGATTTAAAGTGAAGAGTTTTAATACAATCATAAATTATTTATCAAAATTCATTTGACGAATATAAGTCGAATATTGATTTAAAATTATACTTTCATCTTTTAAAGGTGTGAACTATTTTCTAAATCAAAATCTAAATTTGTTTTCATTTCAGTTTAAAATAAGAAAAAACGCAATGCAAATTTGATCATATGTCTTACTAATGGTTCAAATGCACAATTAAAAATAAAAAAAAAGAACCATTGAGTCAATTAAAGAACCATTAGTAAACTTGGTCTGCCAGAACAATTAAATTTTATATTAGAAATCTCCATTTTAAATAATAGTGGTAAAAAGCATATTACCCATTCACAATGACGCGAGTCAATGTTAAATATTTAACTAAAGAAAATTTATTTTCAAAAAAGGGTTAAATATGTTTGTAAAAACTGAAAATTTAAATATTTAATCAAAAAAAACTTTCACATTGAAGCAGCCAAAGTAAAAGAATAGATTAAACGAAATTGAAAATAATCAGAAGAAATATTTGAATAAAGTTAAGAAATTGGTAAAACTTGAAAACAAAAAGCAAAATAGACTTAAATAAGTTTAAAACGAAAATAAAAATTTAAAACAAATGAAAAAAAACAGAAAAAGAAGAAGACGAAGAAGATGATTACTAACATGGCTACTGAGTGTAATTAATGCATTGTACACCTTCTTGACTTGGACCTTTGTTGACTGCCCCATCATTATAATGATCATTATCATAATTATGTGTATTGACAGACGGCAGTGAGAACAAGTGAACACATACTTTTTATAATCAAAGCTGATCTGCATCTTAAACTGGCCATCTTCAATATTGTCTTTAAATGGTTGCTTTTTTATTTTTTTTGTTATCTGTTTAATGTGCAACTGTGTATGCACAAATTTGATTTTTGAAATTTTATGCTTATGAATTTGTGCGTTTGGATCAGTATTTTTAGATCAAATCCAACCACATCGACAAAAAATATCGACGGCTGATCAACTCTTTTAAATGGGAAAAACTTAGAACTAAATGTTAAACTGATGGTTAATCGACGTCAAATCTAATCTGCACTGGTACAAAAAAGATCCAACAGATCAAACAAGCCACAGTTCTTACTTATTGTAAAACTGCACTGATTTAAGAAAGTAAATATCTTTAATGACAGTGTGAGTTGTTTTCTTGCTATAGCAATGCAGTTTCGACAATTTAGTGTCAAATATATTTAGAATGCTTTTGTGCGAAATTGGCTTGAACGCACGCACACTAAAATCGTTCAAAGAAAAAAGGCTGAAGTAAAAAATTAAAAAACAAAAAATGAAAAATAGTAAAATTAAAATACGGAAACAAAATATAAAATGAAAGTATAAAAAAAATGGGGAAAAATGCAAAAACATATAATAAAATATAAAAACAATTGACTTACTTGCCCGGAAACGAGATTTTGGATTAGTAGAAAGACTCATCAGCACCATTGCTGCAGCACATTCGTCCATGATCGGATCATCTTGATTAAGCGTCTTGTGTCTTTTGCTCAGCAGTTTTCTGTTGTGGAAAAATAGACAAAAATGAAACAATCAAGCAAAAGAAAACAAAGAAAAAAGCAAAAAAGTGCAATTAATATGAAATATGTGCACGCCCCAATATTTGCAACATTCACATATAAATACAGCTTGCAAATGTTGCAAATGTTGCAAATTGTTTGCTCGATTTTTCTAAGCTTAAACTGCGACTTTTATTTAAGTTATTTTCACTGATTAAATTTGTTTAAACTTGAATTTCTTTTTAGTAAAAAATACAAAATAACTATTTTCTCTATTTTTTTTAAATACTATTTATTTTCTTTTTTGTTTTGCCAGCATTACAAGAAAAAAAAAGAAAAAACGCAACATGTCATTTGTAGCAAAAAGTGAACAAAAAAGCTTAACCAGTAAAAAAATCTTAAAAATAAAAATAGAAAATAAAATAAACAGTGCAAAAACAAAACAAAAAATTATAAAAATAAATAATGTTAGATTAAGGAGAGGCTGAAATGTTGCAGATTTTTTACTGATGAAACTTTCTGTCAAGTAAAAGAAAGAGGAAAACGAGATGAAGGATAGAGAAGATGAAAGAAAAAGAAAAGGATAAAGAAAAGCAAAAAGGATGAAAAAAAGGATAGCAGTGACAATAAATATGAAAAAGAAATTAAACTGGTATTCAAAGAAAGTTTGACTGAGAATAAAAAACAAACAAACAAATAGAAAAATGACTTAGATTTAAGCGAGTTGTGATTTAATGTGAAAGTCACAGCAAAGCGAAATTTAAATTAAATTAGATAATTTATTGCGTTATTGTTCTTGTTAAAAGATTGTAGTTTAGTTTTGCGCAGTTGCTTTGGCCGGAGTCGGCAGGTCAGTATAACCAGATTAGCTGCGGTTTAAAAACAATTGAAAACAGAGTTATTTAGCTATAACCAGTTGCAAAACAAGTCAAAAAAGAAAATATGAAGAAAAAAAGTTGAAAACGAAAATGCCAAAAAAGAAAAGACCAAGAAAGAAAAGATCTAAAAGAAAGAGACAAAGAAAAATGAACTAAAAAGAAACAAACCAAAAAAGCAAACCAGCAAAAAATAACTTATAAAAAACTAATAAGAAAAAGATTAAAAGTGAACAGGTAAAAAGAGAATTAACCAAAGACAAAACAAACATTTTACTGTCATCGTCTTAGTATAATAAATAATCAATTGATACTTTGGCACTTGATCCAAATAAATAACTGACAAGCCGTTTAAAGACAACGTTTCGGAGTAGAAATTACAATGTATAAGAAATAGTATTATGTTTTAATCGTTAAACTACAATTTAGGAACATGCCGACAAATCACGAGTGGTAAAGGTTGGCCAGTCACAGCTGGACTAAAATCAAATGACCAATCGTTAAGACACGATTGCCTAGTATTTAATTGGTCAGTCCTGATCAAATTGGTTCATTAATTTTACAAGCGCACTCGCCGACGTACGTCAGGAGATGTGCAAGATTGAAGCAATCAAAATTATCAAAATAAACAAAATTTAATCTTCTTTGCTAAGCTTCTTAGCTGGTCAGATGGTGAAGAAGCGTGTCAGCCATCGACCATTTGACAATCTATTTATTTTGCTTTGTTATCCAGTTTGGTTGCTTTTCCGCCTGCACAAGCTAATTCATCTTAATTGAATAAAGCTTAGGGTTTTAAACAGTGTCTTAATTGTTAACCGACTCAACAGCCAGTGGATGTAGCGAGGAGCGGGAACAATTAATCGCTACAAAATCTCCAGACTCTTGGTTTCGGCAGTTACTAGGGTCGAGCAGAGGTGGTATTGGAAAGGATGCGTACCCAGCAGTTGTGCAAACAGCCATTTAAATAAGCCATTAATTTCTCGTCTAATTTGAATAATTCAGCCCACTTAAGGCACGTAGAAAAAGCCAAAACCTAAAACAGTCTGACTGAAAAGACGCTTGGATGCCAATGTCTTGCTTGGCTTTGGATCACTTAAGTCATCTGATTCCAACCAATCATTCTTCTTTTACGGTCTACTGCATAACACCAGATCTTCTCATTGCCTTTGTTCAGTCTGCCCATTTAGTTTCATGCTCTGGCCATTGACCAGAAACGCCACAGATCCTAATTAAACCTTATTCTATTGCCACTTTTGTCTTCTACATGCACCTTTACTTTATCAAACTTGTTTCGTAATCATTTTAACCTTTTTGCTATTTGATTCACACTTTTTATTTATTTTTTGTGCAAATATTGGTATGTTTTTTGACAAATTAACGCCTTTTACAGCCCTGATTTATCTCACAATTGAAACATTGCATAAAAAACAACAAAAACAAACTCAATGTGGAAAAAGGTGCAAAAACAAAACAGTAAACAAGTGGAATGAGGGAAAATAAAAATTAAACTAAAAGATTAAATAAAACAAAATAAAAGACAAATGATGCAACTTGTGCGCTTTATTTTCAGTCTCTTTTGTTTCCTCTTATTTTTTATCATCTACGTTTTTTACAAAAAACTTAAATTGATGAAACTAATCTGATTTAATCTGATTCAAATTCAGCCGCATTTGCAGCAATTGAAACCTATCGTAATCAAACAATTCAACAAAATAAACACCTGTTTTAAAAACATTTTTGTTCGATTAACCATGCAAACACGCCCTTTCAATTAAGGCAGCACATAGAATTTAGTCAATCATTATCTGTTTAAAATTTTAAAAATTAAGATAAGACTAATCATTATTAATGTGATCATGATGCATGACCAGTTAGTCACAGATAATCAACATACAAAACAAAAAAATTGAAACAGAATAAAATAAGAAAAAAAATACCGGATACAGATTAGTTTTTGTGTTGTTATTTAGCACCAAATTTTGTTGCTTTTTCATATGTAAAGCATGGTTTTCAAATTAATTTGCATAATCACCTTGTACAACATGTCATTTGTTTTTGCGAACTTTTTCATTTTTTTTCATATTTTTATATTTTTTGTTTTTCATATTTTTATTTTTCACCAGTTCCTTTTTAATTTTTTGTGATTTTGCGTACAATTTTTTGTATTATTCCACTTTATTGCCATTATCATTAGCATTATGATTATAAATATTATTTTTGCTGCTCTGCTGCTAAAATAGTAAATTTTTAAAATGGCAAGTGGCTTGAGTACCAGCAAAAAATAAATTATGAAATATAAATTTGTAGCAAAAAAAAACAACAAAAACAGTTTCCTGTTGATAAAAAATTATCAAAAAAGCAATGAAAAAACTGATGAAGAAAAAGAAAATAGAAAAACAATAAAACTAAAAATCAAATTAAAAAAAAAAATACACGGTCAGTATTAGGCTTTAATTTTAATGTGTAATTGCGATGAAAGAGTAACAAAACAATCAAATAAATAACAGACAAAAAGAATAAAACAAATAAAAACGAAAAATGGCCAAGTAAAATATGCGAAACACAATGCAAGGTGTGCATTTGAAAGTTTGTATATAAAGGCTTAATTAATGGACTGCCATTTAACTAGTGGGCAAGATCAGTCAGGATGGCCTTGATCACATGGGCAGACACAAATTGTGTTTAGCTTTTAAATTGTTAATTTCACGTATTTTCTTTTAAAATAGATTTAAAATTGATTTGATTATTTTTGAATTTATTTAAAAAACTCAACTCATCTTCGATTGATGACAATTTTTTTATTTGTGCAAATTGATTACATCAATTGCATGCATAATCAAATAAAGTTGCTATTGAATTGTTTTCATGGTTCAGGTGTGTTTTTTCGACTACTATAAAATGTTTTTAGGATAAAAAACATTAACGATTTCTTAAAATTTAGTGTAAGATTTTATATGATAATAAAAAATGACAAAGAAAAACTAGTTATAAATATGGACAATATTAATAGTAAATATTAGCTGTTCCAAGTTTATAGACGGTTTAATGTGAAACAAACTAGTAAATAATCGACAAAACAAACGAAAAAATAAATGACCAAATAAATTGTAAAAATAATCAAAAATAGAGAAAAATAGATAATTTAAAAACATATAAATATGGATAAAACTAGTTTTATCCAGTTATTATCGGCTTTGTTTTGGTTCTATTTAATTTTTAGAATCATTTTGCATCTAATTTTCAAGTTGCTATAATCACGCAATGTGATTGTGTTGTGCGTAAAAAAGGTCAGCAGGCTTTAGGTACAATAATAAGATGGTTTTAAATAAAGCATAATATAAAAAATTCAAAATTAATAAACAATTTTTGTTGATCCAAATTAATGATTCTGTTACTTGGAATGGCTTGATATTAAATAATAATATTTTAATAAATTTAGAATAAAAGAAATAGCTGTTGCCGTAACAATTACCAATGTAACTTAATTAGGTCAAAAATGAATTGGCTTAAGTAACACTTGCTTAATTACTGAATACGTGACCAAGTAAATGAAAATTTTTGACGCAAACTTAAGCTTTTAAATCATTTCAATCATTGTCCATTGTTTTTTATTGGCTATCGTTTTAGATACTGTTTGCCTACTTTGCAGCTTAAATTATGGCCAAATATTGCACCTTTTTCCCCATTAAGTTTTTTTTAGTGCACAAAACTGACTAATTCAAATGTGACACAAAGTTTTCATAAAAAGTTGAAGCAGAAAATAACATAGTCTAAATGGACGTCGAGACCACACTGTGCATGTAACCCGGCTTAACAGAAAAAAACAACAAAAATTCAAAAAAAAAAATAAAAAAATACATGCAATTTTTTATGTAAGTGTTTTTTCAATGATATTAACTAATAATAATGATGCTTCTAATTCTGTTCATTGCTGGCTTTAAAGTTGAATTTTATTTCAAATATGTGCACATAAATATACATTTTGTCGAAGACCATTGAATAAATTTTTTTTTCCTTTTTATAAAGTGATAATATTGTATATATTGCATATTGCTTTATCCGAAATATCTAAAGAAACACACAAACTTTTTTTTATGGAAAACCTTCTAAAACTTGCTGTATAAAAAGTTGGTACACAAGAAGCAAAAAAGACAAACAAAAGAATAAAAAAGTAAGAAAACAAAGTAAAACAAGCTAGCTTCGTCAAACAAGTCGCTTTGATGCTAAAATATAAACAGAATGGCAAAAAATGAGTGTGGAACAGTTCCTGTTCTAATCACAGGTCAAAATTTACCGTTAAGATGTATTTGAATATGACTTGAATAAGATAGTTTAAGAAACAAATGAAATAAGATCTGTTATTTTTTTGAATTCAGTCAATATTATGCAAAGTATAAGACCAAAACTACTTGAATTTCTTTTTTATAAACTTGTGTTTTTGCATGTTTTGCTTGATTTTCTCATTTAGATACATCTTGATTAAGTTACTAATTAAATTTACAAAGAAAAATTTAACAACCAGAAATTAAAAGCCCAAACATAAAATTGAAAAATTGAAAAATCAAAATAAAACAACGATAAAACAGCAATGGTATATTAATTGGAAGACAGCTGGAGCTGTTACGTTGACACTCAGTGCGAGAATCAAAATGCGTGAAAGTCCACAGATCCACAGAAGATGGGTTTGGTTAGTAGACATGTCTAGCAGCTGTTCTTCAATAAACTTTACTGCCATGCATCACATCAGCTGATCCAAGTGACAGAAGCAGATAAATGTGTTGATTATCAACGGTAAAACGCGTCAAGTTGATTTCATAGCATGACATTTAACAGCCACATAGTTTAAGTGACACCAAGTCGAGATCTGCATTTTGCCGGATGCATTGCAATCAACTAACTTTGGATCAACTCATTTCTAGATCAACTTGTCTTCGGTCAACTAACTCATGAAGACTCAAAAGCTAAAAACAAGCACGATCCTGAATTGATCTAATTTATCTGCACATTGATTCTATCTGCGTAGTAGTCTGACAAAAGACTCAAAAATGATTTGGATCTTTCTGATGTATTTAATATACTCTTTTAAATTTAAAATATTACAAACTTTTTAATCTTTAAATATTATATCTTATCTGCAACAGAAGAGCTAGTTGGTACCAACAACTTTAAATAGGATAAGAACAAATA
Source organism: Pyemotes zhonghuajia (assembly GCA_025170145.1). Taxonomy (NCBI): domain Eukaryota; kingdom Metazoa; phylum Arthropoda; class Arachnida; order Trombidiformes; family Pyemotidae; genus Pyemotes; species Pyemotes zhonghuajia. The sequence goes on from CM045844.1 coordinate 10,558,642, forward strand.
CTCAAAATAGATGCTTGCCTAAGTTCGGACTTTCTTGATCCAACAAGTTTGTAAAATTATTTTAACTCGACTAATTTCGATTCGGTCGACCTGCTTATTTTTTGCTGTATTTCTTAACCTGGTCGGCCATTTTCAAGTGACCTTAACCCTTTTGCCAAATAACTGAAGTCAGTTACTGACGTTGTTATTTTGCAAAATGCCTTTTTACTCAAACTTATTCAATTGAATAGGTCATCGGACTTTAGGCCAAAGTTTTACTTAATTTCTTAAAGACAACAGGTCAAGCGACGCCTGTTTGATTGTCTGATGATGAGTTTTGTTCAACTTTCTTAAAACTTATTTTTTGGTTTTCACTTTTCGCACCGTTCAAATCTCAGTGAACTGTTTCTTTGTTCGGCTTTTGATGAGTCAGATGCGAGTGCCAAGCTGATTTCAGTTCTTACTGAAGCGTGGCCAGTGATGTGAAAATTCATTTGTTCTCGAGACTTGCTTATTTAGATTAGCCATAGCCACCTATAGTTAAGTAAAAGTGATCTAAGAACTTGTTCGGTTTGTCTTTGTTTTGCTCAATGTTAATTAATGTCTGCATTCAACTCGAAATTTGAACACGCTGAAACCTTAAAGACAACATATTTCCACAGATAAAAATCTGGCCAAAAAACATTTTTTTTTTTGAAATTAAGATGAGAAATCTTTTTTGTCAATGATCAAAAATCACAAAGTGGCAAACCAACACACTGGCACATTCCAAACGATTGTGCAATAAAAGAAAGCGATTTACAAGTCGCATTACAACTTGTCTCAGATAGTTTAGTTTTAGTTTATTCTTGGTTGATTTTAGCCCAGCTACATTTTGACTTAGCTTTGGCTTAATTTAAATTTAAGCTAATCTCGAACCCAACTAGATTTCGACTAAAATTTTGCTGAACTTTTAGCTGGCTTGCGGATTAAAAGCCACTAAGCAGCAGATTAATTGAAACTAAGATGCACGCCTTTTGTGTTTGAAAAATTGAGTAAAACAGTTGACATTTAAGTCGACAATCTGCGGACAATCGGATTGCGCACGTCTTTGCTTTTTACATTACAAAGTCATATTAGGTCAGGTTAAATGCGCAGTTTGTTTGATTTATTTAGTATTTGCTTTAATTTTAATTAATTTGTGACCAGTTCTATCTTATTTAAGGCGAAATGCGTGTCACTTGCAATCGTGCACGTTAAACACCAACTGATTTAGCCTAGTATAAAAGCCGATTGAACTGTAAGTTATTTAATCACGATCATGTTGAACAAAGAACTGAGTTTATAGTGAAAAGCAAATTGAATATAAAAATTAAAACAAAGCAAACCATCTTAAAACTGACTGAATGCGATGCTGGACAACTGGTCAACTAGATTAGGCAAGTTTCGGTTTGGACGGTTTATTGTCAAATAAACTTGACCGCAGCAATAAATGAAATACAAAAATGAAGCGAAGAAATAGCAAACAAAAAGAAGGCGATTTGTCATTTAAAATTTGTCGTCTGAAACTTGTCGTCTAAAATTTGTTTCTTGTTCGGAAATTTGAAGAGATGGAAAAACATGTGGCCAAGTCAGCAGCAACAAGATGCTGTATACACTTGACACATCTTGGCCCGTTTGACTCACACCAGTTTGACAAGCCACTGATGCGTATTCGACCTTGTTTGCAAAATCAGCGCCTAGGATCAGTTCAGTTAAAAATCGGCACCAAACGTCTTAGAGTTTGACTTGCCCCTTTAGACTGTAAATCGATCAAAATCAAGTTGGCCACATCGGAAGCCTGACACAAGTATAAGCTAATGGCAGTTCTGGACAAGCGAGTCAAACAACTATTCAGAACCGTCTAAGAAAGAGTGTTTAAGTAACAGACTGCGCAAAGAATAACCCAAAATAGCAGGTCCAAAGACAAGACAGTCAAGACACGCCCTGGGCATACTAGCTAATTAAACCCGAGCTAAAGTGAAACAAGCCGGTCGCAAAATAACTGATCATGTCAAGCCAGCCTAAGTTGGCGTGAAGTCAATTACATCTAGATGACAAGTGGTCTAACTGCGTTCTTGATGTTGGACCTCGAGCAGACCGGAATAAACCCAAGTTTGGTACTCGAACACGACTGGTTGTGCCTAGCCCAGGCGTGATGGGCGTTTCTTTGGATGTTTAAGATAAACAATAAAGTAATTATCATATTAATTATGATTAAGTGATCGCGAGTTAACTGGTGAGCTTTCTTTATGCATTTATAAACAAAACGCTAGTATGCGGCCACTTGTCTAAGCTAATCGCTGTTCGCTCCAAAGCCTAAAGCTCTCCATTGCTTGTTTCATGATACGATTTCTTGTAACTTTTCACGTTCTTGCTGTTTCCAGGCCAACTTTACTGCTTTTTCTTCGCGTTTCTTGGCCCTTTCAGTAAAAAACGAGACAAATGCTTTTTGCTTTTGCTACGTCTTTTCACTTATGCTACAGCGAATCAAGTACAAACAATCAAATTAAATACAATTAAAAAGAAATTAAAGTGATGAAAACAATGTTTGCTAAACTAAGTGTGAATGCTGTTGGGTTTTGGCCTTTAGTGCTTTTCCGTCCTCGTTACAGTTACTTTTGTCCAAAACAGTTGCTACTTATCTACTCGTATGCAAATACATTTGTTGATCTTTTTTACTTAAACATTTTTGCTAATGGCAATCAGCTTGCTACGGCCTCGCCAAGATATGGCCTGATTCTAGTCGCGTCATTTTGCAAAGCAAATAAGCCATCAACTTTTCGGTGCTTTCATCACAAATTAGCCGTTCGAAATGAATATATTGCTCAATTTTTGACCAGTTTGAATCAAAGGCAGTCAAACATGTCAAAATGCGAAACAATACGATCGAGCAATTTTTTAACATTATCAATGCTTATTAATAAGCTTAATTATACGAGTATATAGTTTAAATAAATTAACCAAAAACTCTAATTAACTAATTTATCTTAAGTTGCTTTCTTTGGCACTATAGCAAGCAACCGGTCATTTGATCAGTCGGTTTTAATGATTAAAATGCAGATAAAAGAAACTAGCCCTTTATTCTTACAAATAAAAAGCAACTGTTTCCAACTGGTTCAAGCTCGAGTTTCCTCGATTTCCAACCGTATTCCGAACACATTTTGATACAAAGTGAAAGAAAAGTTTTTCTCAAACTCGACCAACTAGCAAAACTGAATTTGATTTTCATTTGACACCATTGGTTTTGCAAGATGCAAAATGCATTCGTTGCATTTGAACATGTGGCAGCAAAAACTGTTTTTGCTGAATAGTCCATAATTGAACACGATCTTTTGATAAAAAGCGTGTAATTAGTGCATTCAGTTCAAATGCACAACAAGCTTTCTCAAACTGACCAGTGGGTCCGATCTATTTTCCATCCGGCATCCTTGGACCTAACCTGGACAAAATTTTGGCATGGGCGTGATTGTTTTGGCTTAACAAACTTGAAGCTAAGAAGCCAGCAATCAGACCCACTCTAATGACCATGCTTTCTAAATGAAAAACGTGCTGTGGCATTAGAAAACCTAGTGTTTTGTGTGCCATAAGAAACACAATTTTGGCAAAAATAAACAAAATAAAAGCAAATGAAACAGAATGAAACCAAATGAAACCAAATGAAACCGAATGAAACCAAATGAAACCGAATGAAACCAAATAAAATACGAAATAGTCGGCTAACAGCAGGCAGTCTAGTACTAAACTCTTGCAGATTCATAAAGCAGCAGTTGAAACAATGTTGAATACAAGTATCAAACTTTTCTTTTGAACATTCGCACACCAAGCTGATAATAGATGTCCAAAGATGCCTACTCATTATGACTATTCAAGCTCATAAAATCAAAATTGTACATGCTTAATTGCTACGATTATGGATGCCGTTCATTCAATATTCAGTAGATGTCCACTGAAATAGCACTTTTGGCGCCAATTTGTCTAGACAACTGACTTGTACGACTGGTTTGGACAACTGACGTAGACAACTGGCTTCTTGGACATTGCGTTTCAAGCTTAATGTAACACGCCACAATAAAACTGTTGAACTGTTTTGTTATTTAATTTTTCATCTTAATTTTGTGGCCACTTTCACTTGTTCTAGTCGATTAAAAGGCGCGAAGCAGAATAAATTGTGAAGAAGTCGGATTTTTTGCGACTAAAAAACGAAATAAAGTAGTAAAAAGTTAAAAATAATACATTTAGACGTTACTGGTCAAGTAATCCACAAATACAAGGGCTTAACTTGACTGAAGCGCATTTATTTTATCTTTTATATTTCAATTCTCGAGAGCATTTTTTCGTCTTCACAACTTAGTTCTAGCATTTTATGTCGGAAGAAAACAGGTGAACCATTGTGAAGATCTAGTAAGTCAACTGGCTTTTGGCGTGATTCGTGTTGATTTGTATTTACATTTTTGTCTATTCAAAGACCAAGGGTCAACTTCAGCAAGAAGAATGCGGTGGTTGCGTCGCGGCAACTAAAACAGTTTAATTTGGCAAGTTTGCAGATGCAGTGAACCGAATGGGGCATCAAGAGCATGTCAGGGGACTAAGTGTCAATAAATAAGAACAAACGACCTAGCTTGTTGTGAGGCCAATTCCGACTTAGGCCAATATCATACAAACTCAATCAAGCACAATTCTCCGCTCACCATCATAAGTGTGTTTGCTCTGTTTGATTCAAGTGCCACAAATTTGTCTAGGCAAGCATAATTCTCCTTTGTCCAGTTTCCACTTGATTATACGCTTTATGGCCGCATTCATCTATCTTCTTTTCTTGAACGGATGTGAGTTGCTTTAAAACTAACCATTGCTTTCAGCTGGTCAAACACCTAGCCAGTTATTCATTTGATTTTTCGTTCAATGGTCTTGCTCATTGGTACGTTAATCAATTTGCTCACTGGACTGTTTATTGGCCAGATCAGCCAGAGTCGACATCATTTCAACCAGTCAAGTTAGTGCAAGTGTATGAAACCGCATAATTAAACACACAGCCATGCGTCTGGTTACATGCATGTTACGCCCCCAAAATGGTAATAAAAATCGGTTTAAACTCTAGAGACAAGGCTGATTCAAGTGAAATGACCGTTGGCTATCACCTTGTTGCAAAAGCAGACAATTCCGCCAAATGATGCCATCAATTTGCTGATCAATTCTAAGTTCAATTGGATCACAAATCAAACTCCACTCGAAAATCAACTAAAACAAATTGTGTTTGCAATTGCAAATATTCATCTGGCCCACAAGCGCATTACGCCTGCTACAAATCTTGACAAATTTTTCTCATCGTCTGTTGTCTGTCTTAAATGTGTTAAGAAATAAAATTAAAACAAAATTTCTGCTTTATACTTGAACTAAATGTCAGCTTAAAATTTATACTAGTTATTACGAAAAACTGAAAAAAGTTATGACTTGATGTAGGGCTTTTAAACAAAACTAAATTTAAGCTGTGTTTGTCGGGGGAAGACAGACAAAGTCAGAATTAGACTTGAAAATAAGATTAACTTGCAAAAGTGAACGGGCCAAATTTAGGCTTAGTAATGAAACTTAATTCGAGATTACGATTAAGTACAATAAACAATAGACAGCGATTATTTGGCTAGAAATTCAATTTCAAAATCATAGAGCACAAGTTTTCTAAGTATAGGATTAAATATTTAATAACAGATCTTTGATTGCAAGTGCATCAACTGCAATCCGATAGTAGCCCGTAATCAGATAAGCAAAAGTGACATAATTGCGGGTTAATGAGTAACGCTTTGTGGCCAATCGTTTGCCAGTTTAGCTGATTGGCGCCTTTTTCAGTTTGACAAGTCAAGTCAGACAAGACAAGGACTGATCCGTTTGGCGCCATCAACTAGCTTATTAAAGCTACATGTCAAACGCTGAGCACTTGATTAAAACAAATGTTAACATGTGGCTTTGTCACACCATTTCAATAAGCGTGTCTGCAAATCACTGCCGAACCAGTCTTTTACTGAACTTCTTTTGCATCGTGAATAATCTACAAAAATGTGATCATTACGACTAATGGTTGATTTTAGTTATAATGGTAAGGTAAAGCAATGGTAATGTAAAGGTAGAGGAAAGTGATGGTAGAGGAAAGTGATGGTAGAGGAAAGTGATGGCAAAGTAAACCAATTGCAAAGAAAAGCAATGGCAAAGTAAACCAATTGTAAAGTAAAGCAGTGAAAATCTAAAATGATATCCTTAAAATTAAGGAAATTTCAAATAAATAAATTTTTAATTTTTAAACCTCTAAATTAATAAAAGTTCACTCTGGTCTAAATTACACTGATCATGATTAAGTGTTGATCAACATTGGAATGACATCGGCTTAAATACGGACTGTCACTGGGCTTTCTCTTTTTCCAAGCAACGCCTCGTTCAGGTGCATTACCGACTACATGCAAGACACACCTTTTTCTATTTCTTATTTAGTTTCTACGCTCGCATTCAGCCTATAAATACTTATTCATATCTGCATGCAATGACACATCCAATACTAATTAAAATAATTTTTATTAAATCTAGTTCAATATGAGTGTCATATTAACAAAAATAAACGCTGTAATTATGAGTTTCTTTTCAAGTTCACTTTTATTTTCCAACATCTGCCTAATCTATTTTTCGCAAAACTTATACAAATGTGCTTCTTGCGACTTTAAGCCACACGTTGTCTTTGGGCAAAAAAAACAATTAAATTTCAGAATTTCTAAAAGTAATAAGTGCTTTAAGCCACCTGTATTTGCAAGAGAGTTGTAGGTTTAAATTTTTGAATTCAAAATAATTAATTCAAAACTAATGTACGTTAAAATGCAGACAAAAGATCCGATTTCATGCAATTGACTAGTTTAATGTGTGGGTGAAAAAGTAAATCTAGTTTTCTAAATGAATTGTAATGTTTTCAATTTCTGCTCTTAAAAAATATTAAGTTTAAATTTCTTGAGCATCAAACACAAATAGAACACGAGCTTAGACTTGCGCTGAATAAAGATGTAAAGCATGCTGGTCAATGTGTGATTGATATGTGACCGTTTTTGTGTCATCACAGCGGTCATACAAAGGTCAACTGACAAGCAATCAGCAGATGTGTATGATCAGGTTTCATTTGTTTGAAAATGATCTTCTCACTTGTCTTTCACTTGTTCGTTTCGCTATGTAAAAGCATTATCTTTCCATTGCGTCGACTGGCTGACAGACCGGCGCCAAGCATTGCTCACGCTTGTTATCATGTTTGACAGAAAGCCATGCAAATGTATCGAAAATGTAAACAAATAGTTTACAATTTTGCATTTACTTTTTTATAACTTCTCTTCATCTTGCCTCTTTTATTTATCATCTTCATCGTTTAGTATCCCTTCCTTTTTTCTCTGACTTTGCCATACGCAGCTATAAAAGCGAAATGATCTTACTGAAGAAAATTCTGTCATGTGAATGCATTTTATCATCGTTTGGGTGACAATTGACTTGTGTCAAACTCTTTTATTGTACCCTCTTACCAATTTAATCTGTTTACTAAACGTGTTAATCGATTAAAGCATAATAAATCAATTAATAACAAGTTTGGACATTATAGTTTAGATTAGTACATCATTAGATTAGCACGCATGCAACAAGAATAGCCCAAATAGAGTCGACTCACGGCATAAAAAGTTGGCAAGTGAATCTTTCAAATCAAACGTGTTTGGCTAAAATACTTGTCGTCAATATGTTGAACTAATTGCCTTTTTACAATCTAACACTTGAACAAATACCGGTGGGCTACTGAAATTATTTTACGGAAAATACCATTATACTATTCGCGTTAACTGTTTCAACCAACAGTTTATTAATTAAATTAAAAATTTCAAATTGCTTAAAATCAATTTCTAAATCAGTCTTCAGTTTGTATTAAGTTAAATACAACTCTAAAATGCTTCGCTGGTCTGCAAGATAAAGCCTTGTCAAAAAATAAAAACAAGTGCATCTAGTCCATGTAAGTCCATACATTATTAATCCACACTGGCCGGCTTGCAAGTGCTCAAAAGTGATGCGACTCTGATGCTCAGCTGGCTAATTACATTAGAATTGTTTCTTATTTGAAATTAGAAACAGTCAACCCCTGTTTGTCTGGGTCAGCCGCTACATTATGCCGGTGAACAGGTGCAGTTTCTCTCATATCTAATTTTTAATGTACTTAAAAAAGCATTTTCGAATAATACAAGCACTTGCACTTGCTTTGAACCACTTGTTTTTATAATCGTTAGAATTATTTCAGATCAAACATTCATAGACAAAAAATACTTGAAATCGCGCTAAGAAGATGCAGGAAAGTACTTAAAAATTTTATTTCATGTTTTAAAAACAAATTGATAAGTAAAAAAATAAAATTTTATAAATACATTATTTTAGTAGACTTGTTTTTTAAATACTTATTTTTCTAGTATTTAAATCACTTTGATACCTTAAAATGCATACATAAGAGAATAAAAATCTAAATACTTAATTTCCGTTAGTACATTACATTGTTTCAAGCTAAACATAAGTATAATTTTTTTTTATTAAGAAAATAATAATTTTAAACTATTCACACTATCCTGCGTTGGCTTGCAGTATATAATCATTTTTACTGTCATAAGTAATAACATTAACAATGTCAAAGCTAATGTCACTGGGAATATCAGACAAGTGATGTTATATAAGTAAAATGAAAGGCAATGTCAAACATGAAATGTCAACTAACTGAAAGCAGAAAAAAGACAAAGGGTGTTTATAATTGTTACAAACAGATAAAAGCCTGACCTAAACTTTTGGCCAAAGCAATAGAAAAGCATGCTAGGCAAATCAAACGACAAAATCAAACGTAAAGCCAAAAAAAAAAAATAAAGGAAGAGAATGGAGTAGCAAAGCCGGAACAGGACAAACTAACCGCCGGAAAAAAGTAATAGGACAAATAGCAAAAGTACCATAAAACAAAGTACACATTTAGATTTTGATACATTTGCACCGGCGCATTTTTGGCCGCACCTATTCAAATGTTTTAAAAATAAAGTTGACCTAAACAGTTCAATGATGCGATCTCGGCCCGTTTACACAAATAAATGCAGTTGATTTAAAAGCATTTACACAAATCCCGAACCAGTCCAAATAGCTATCCGACAAGTCTATCACAAGCAAACTGCATCAGTGCTAATGTGTTTTTGATTTGTGGTCTTAGACCTTTGTAAACTCTTTTAAACATTTCAAACTCAATTGAAGGAATTCAAAGTGATTTTCAACTTAAAATAGTTACTTTTATGAAAACTCTTAAATTGATAAAATCTAATATAATCAAAAAAAAAAAAAAAAAAATAATAAAGAAAAGTAATGCATTGTTAAAATAGACGTGTGCAACACGTTTTCAACTAAACTAAATTTAATAATAACATTCCAATCAAATTTAATGTTTGATTAAACGACTTTCAAGAAACAAATATTAAAAATGATACTAATTTTAATATTTTATTTTATCTTAAACTTTAGTCTATAATTTTACATTTGTTTTTAGTTAACTAGTTTTTTTTTGTACAATAACTGCAAAATAATTGTCATTTACAATTTTTTACGCCCATATTTTATAATTACGTAAATGTCACACTTGTTTTGCAACTTTGTTTAGTTACAATTTCTTAAGATAATCAATATATTACTTCAAATATATGGTTAAAATTAAACTATGTTTGTTAATCAAATCAAATCAAGATGTTGATTGAATCAATTAAATGAAATCAAATACATAAAAAATGATTTAATTATTAAAATTTAATAAAAAAGTGCTAAAAAAAATTATCTGAGAATAATAAACCTAAAATTTATAATTATTTGTCTATTACATTTGAATCAAGATCAAGATCAAGATCGAATAAAATCAAAATAAATTAAAAAAAAAAAACATAATATAAAAACAATTTTATTATTAATACTTGAATATCATCTCAAACAGGTGCATAATCATATTTTTTGCACCTGTTTGCTTTTATTTAATTTTTAAATTTGTATTTTTTTATAACTAATTGTTTTATTTTTTAAATTAACTTTTTTATTCTTTTAACATTTTTAATTTATTAAATTTATTTATTTTTTTATTGTTATTTATTCACTTTGGTAGTTTTATTATTTGCATTCCGTTTACAAGTAAAATAAGTTTAAAAAAGTCTTTAAATAGAATTGTTTATATCACGAATAAAACGCACAATTTAAGTGTCCAAAAAATTGAGTAAAATATAGTTAAATAAAAAAAAATGTATGCAATTATTATATGTAATAATCATATTTTGTTTGATAAAAAATTACATGTTCAAAACAAAAAATGGACAAATTTTAAAATATACAATTAGCACTAAAAATATTAACCAACAAGTGAAAAGATTATTTTTTATTTTTATTTTTTTTTTGCTAGCAACGCAAAAAATGTGATCATGCCAAAAAAAATATTTTAAATTAAAAAAAAAAAATTAAGAAAGCATTAAAGAAGTTAAAAAAAAGACGTAAAAATATTAAATAAAAATAATAATCATAAAATAAAAAGTACTAGGCACAACTTAAGTATAAAAAAAGCAACTGGTTTAGATCTAATTAAATGCCAAATTTTTTTTTAAATTGTTCACCTCTTTATGAAATCAAATAGTGTTGCGTTTTGATAAATAAAAATATAAATTAAAATAAGATAATTTATTGCAGGTGAAAAAAAATAACATTTAAAAAAAAAATTAAACAATTGCACTAAGTGTTAGAAGATATAGTTTGTAGCAATTAAAAAACAGCTGATCATTTCATTAGTATTGTTTAAAATCATACAATTACTATTAAATTTGTCATTGAAATTATTAGAAATTTCAAATTAAAGAGGAGTAAATTTTATATTATAAAGAAAAAACAATTTGTAGTTTTTAATTTTGCAAGACGATTTCAATTAAAAAAAAAAAAAAAATTTTTAAATTTAAATTAATTTTATTATCAAAGTTTAAAAAATTTAATATTTAAAAGTTATTTATTTTTTTTTTTAAATTTAGATAATAAATTTTTTGTCTAATTTTAATGTTTATATTTTAAATTTAAAAATCAATTTTTATTTTAGTTTTTATGTAACTATTTAATTATTTTATTCATATATTTAATATGCATACAATAATTTATATGTGATCCGAAACATAAAACCATAAATTGCAGTTTACGAATATCAGTTAATCGTTTAAATTAAAAACAATATTAATAAGTTGTATAAATTTAAAAAAATGAACTTTTTTGTTTTTTAAAATTTACAAATGATTACAAAAAAAAACAATTTTTGAATATGCATAATTAAAGATTTAACAAAAATAAGTATAAAATATCAAAACAAATGTTTACGCAAAACATTTAATTAGTTGTTACAATTAGAGAAAATCGCGCCACTTATAATATGTTAGTTTAAATAAATTTAAGTATACTGTCGATATGAAACATAAATGTCTAACATTGATACTCGACATTAGTAGTTAGTGTCAAAATAAAACCGGCTCGTTTTTCATTCAAACACGTGCCTGACAATGCTAAGATCAAAAGCAAGTAAAAACTTAACATCGCTTGTCAAATCAAACACATTAGCTACATTTGATACTTTAGGCTAGGAAACGGTGCCAGGGGACTGATCATGACCGCACTTCTGCCAGTTTTAACATTCTTCTATTTAATGTCCGTTTGTTGTTTTTCTTTTAATTTTGCTTGGACATCAATTGTGTAGCCACAAAAATCGTTTTTATTTCCAATTTTGCTTGCAGCCGAATCAGATTAAGCGTGAAATTTAAAGCAAAAAAAAAAATTGCTTCAATGATTAAATGTTGTATGATATGCTATTAGTTGCAATCTATAAGACACGTTATATTAAACAATGTAAAATTAAGAAATCAAATTGAACTTGGTCAAATTATAAATACTTGCACAAATTAAGAGTTTTGTTTCTACTGAATAACTTGTGGGTAAATTTAATGTAAAAAAAAAAAAGTATTCAAAGTGTTTAAAATGTTTAAAGAAAGAACTAATTTGCCATTATGGAACAAAAATAAAATTTGAATGCGCAAAAAAAATGTGCATTTTAAATTTAAATTGCCCAAAACTGTAAATTAAATAATGAAAGCTAACAAAAGCAAAATTAGTATTTATAAAAAAAAAAAAAAATCAAAAAATAAAAATTAATAAATAAATAAATAAAAACATTTATTGTACATTTATCATTGTCCAGCTTAGTTAATCAACCAGCAAAACTTAAATGGATGATAAAATGAGCAGATTCAAGAAAAAAGATTTCATAGAATAAATTATGCTAGAATAAAGCAAAAAATGTCTAGTACAAAAAAAAGCAAACAAAATTAAAGACAAATAATGTGAATATAATATGAAACGGAAAATAAAAACATGAAAATGCATATTATATATATTTACATTTATGTATTTATTTATATATGTTTCTTAATAAATAAGAAAAGCAAGTTAGAAAAGCCAAGTAAAATTAAGCTAGAATGACCCTTGATGGAGTTAGACTGAAGAACAAAACAACTGATCAAGTGTAACTGTTTTGGACAAAAATGTTGAAAGTAAGTAAATCATAACAAAACTTCAAACAAAGCCGAATTCAATTAAAAACGATAAAAATCGAGTTGAGCGAGATGAAATAAAACATAATTAAAAAGCAAAATGAGTAATGTTCGAACATGATAAAGAAAACAATTATAAAGAGAAGAAGATACAAAGACGGGGCGCGTCTAAATGGATACATGCCATGCAAACACGCTTGGTCAAGCTTGATGACAAGCAAGATGGATAGCAAGACTAGAGCTGGTGGGCACTTAAGAAAAAATTGAGTTTTGGAGCATGAAGTTTAAAGACACAGTGTAATAAATAGGTGAACAAATGCGAAGGCTGAGTAAAAGTTAGTTGCAGTAAGTGAACGAATGTGATAGATGGACGGATAGGAAATAATAGAAGCTAATAAAAAACGAATGTAAGGAGAATCGGAGAGTAGAATTGAAGTAGGATGAAATAAAGATTTGTAATAAAAAGTGTAATGGAAAGAGTTGCAAACCTGAAACAGAGAGACCTAATAGAAGGAAAGTGAGAGCAGATCAGAAGCAAGACGGAAGCAAGGCTAGAACAGAAGTATGAGTAGAAGAATCAGACAGGAGATGGGATGTGGAGGTGGAAAAAACAAAAGTAGAAAAGACAAAAGCAAGACAGACAAAAGTAGAAGAGACAAAAGCAGAAAAGACAAAGTAGAAAAGACAAAAACAGCTTAATAACAAGCCGAAACAGCGATTTCAAAGATCTAATACAAAACCTAAATAACAACTAAATGCCAAATTTGAATGTCAGGCTTTACCTGTTGAGATCAAGCCCGTTTGTCTCGCCACAGCTGACCGCTCAAGGGTGGTGCATGTTCGCACCTGCGCTCCAGTGGTTTGCATGCACAAGTGTATTTTGGCTGGCAGTTTTTAATTATGCCATACACGCTTATCATAATAGCATATCTGGCCATCTTCTGCCACACTAGGTACAGGTGAACTAAAGTGACGGATGTAAGCCAAACACGGCCGCGACCGTAAGCCTGATTAAATCAGATAGAACAATGTGAACAGATTGGACGTGTCACAAACCGATTTTGAACTTGTTCTTCGCCTCGAATTGACAGACACAGAAACAAACTCATTGGACCAAACTCACGCACACAAACAGACTACAAACTGCGAAAAAATGCAAAAAACTGCAACAAACAGTGACAAACAAGCCAACTGTCCAATCTGCTGGAACAGATCACTTGTTCTCTCTGCACAATTCTAATGATGGCAACGATCATCAACAGGAAAACAAGCTAATGAACATATGTGCATTGCATTTTGCCGATGAACAGTAGTAGTAGATAAACGGTAACCTACGAATGAACAGAGGCCTGCCAATGAGTAGTGGCCTATTAATGAGTAGTGGCCTACCAAAAATAGTGGCCTACCAACAATAGTGGCCTACCAACAATAGTGGCCTAACAAAAATAGTGGCCCACCAACAATAGTGGCCTACTAATCAACATTGGCCTACCATGAATACAACATACTAAGAATACAAGCATATTAAGAATACAAGCATATTAAGAATACAAGCATATTAAGAACACAAGCATACCAACATCACAAACATTCCAACATCACAAGCATGCCAATGAACACTAGCCACAAATGTCGTGGTGGTAACATTAGCTAAATCACACATGTCTGATATTTGGTCATTTGTTCTCAATCACTCTACCTACTCAGCTATGAAACGTTAGTTACAACAAATTTCACTCAATTCTGCTCTTTCATTCTACTCTTTAATCTTGCCCCTTATTTCACCTTTCTGAATCTGACATTTAATTCTTCAGCTCTATGGCACTTTATTCTCCCTTTTTTCAAATTTCATTTACAATTTTCCTGCAGTCTTTCTTGCAGACTTTCTCATCTAGCCTTTCCTTGCAGTATTTCATCTAGCCTTTCTTTACAAACTTTCAATCTAGCCTTTCCTTGCAAACTTTCAATTTAACCTATCCTTGCAGACTTTCAATCTGGTCTTTCATCGCAATCTTTCATTCCAAACCTTTCTCTCCGAACTTTTTATTCCGGACTTTCATTCCGGCCTTTTAATTCGGCATTCCACTTTCATTTTGCATTCATTTTGGCAATGCAAAACGACATAATTCATTTTCCAAGATAATCATCAGTAATTTGCCTGCAAATTAGCTTCTTGCATTTACAACATCGTTTCAGTAAGTTTGGCCGGTAATTTACCATTTTACCAGTCTATTTGTTTAAGATTTTGATTTGGGTTAGGCATATTTATAGGTGGAATAGGATATTTATTGGTTAAACACACTGTTTAGACTAAGTTCATAGCTTGGGCTAAGCACTTAGCTCAGGTAAAACTAACACGCTTGGGTTAAACACCTTTGGATTATCTTAGTCTAATTACTTTGCTTTTTATTAAATGACACAGTGCTTTTCCTGTTTGACTTGCATATTAATCGATAATCTTCTAACGCAATAGGGAACTTGCTTGCGGCTCCTTTTTAACGTTCTGGCTAGACATACACAGTCTGGCTAGACTGTTCACAGTCCACATGTTAAACATGCCTGAAACAATTTAGAGCAAAGCATTAAATAAAATCTTAAATTCTCGCACGCCCACCTGCAAGAAATATGCTTAAGTAAATACATGTCTGGTTGATGATCGTTTTCTGGATGCGATCGATTGACCGCAACGAAACGATCTTCGACAAACGGAGTAGGACCGGATTGTAATCCGGGTCAATCTGCATTGGCCTGCCACAATTCATTTGGTGTCCTTTTGTCTGTTTTGCTAAATCGGCCTTTTCAAGATCAATTGAGTCTAGCAAACTGTTTATCGACCTGATTTTATTTAATCCATTTGCATGTTTTATTTGCATTTTAATATATTTATCTCTTTTTCAGTTTGTTCAGACAGATTCACATTATTAAGAAGGTGCAATTCAATCGTTTTTGCAAATGGTTGAAAAAACAGTACAAATCAACTAGATGACTAGGTGGATAAGCAGTTTAGTAGCAAGTATGAAAGAAAAATAAGCTAAATGAAGAAGAAAAAGAAGAAGAAAAAGAAGAAGAAGAAGAAGAAAAGAAGAAAAGAAGAAAAGGAGACATAAATTTGAATCATTAGAACCTGCAAATGACAATTGTCTACTTAGCTACTTAGCAGCAACTAAGACAAAGAATGTAAAACAATTTGACGAAAATGATGAGGCTGGACATGCCGGGATCAATGACTTATGATAAAGATCAGTTCATCGAGCACCTCTTTACTAGTTTTGGCTGTTTGTTTTGCATTTTTAGCTATTGTTTTCAACAGCTAAACGGTTTCCATCAATTTACATCGTCGAAAACTGGCGAGCTAATTTGTTAGGAAACATTTGCACCATTTCCCCTTTTGTTTTCCGTTCAAAACGGCTTAAACTGCAGCATTTAAATGACTTAAGACTTTGTACAGGCTAGATTTCGGCCCATATTGCCAGCATATTGATAAATTGAAAATAATGGCATCATATATTAGTCAAAATAATCAAACATCACTGTCCATTGGTTTGAGTTTGCATTTATCATTACTGCAATTATCATATTCACCATGCATTGTGCCTTTCGAATTGATGCGCGAACGCAATGATCATACAATAGACAATTGATGTCTCCCACATTTTGCTGTGCAAACAGACGTGAAGATTCCGGCTTTAATGTTTGGCATTTTTCATTTTTATGATTGCTTATTTGTGCAAAATATTAATAAATCTTTGCATTTGCATGACAGCCGTGTTTAAAATTGCCAATGAAATATCCGACTTGCAGCAGACAATGTGTTTTTATTGATTAAAAGCGCTTTAAAATTGAAACCGGGCAAGATAGACCAAACCCGTGCTACAACGTGCACATCTGGCCAACCGATCCACCAGTGATTTGTGTTTGTATCAATGTATCAAATTTAGTAAATAAAATATTCGCAATGGCTTAGTTATCTTCATTTTGCATTTTAGTTTGCTAAACTATTCATTTGCGCTTGATTTGTTTTCTTTTTCAATCAGAACAGCAACCATCATCAAATACACCCAGCTTTTAGATAAGAATTGCTTTTAGATTAAGCCGGCCAGGTTGTTCCTGTTAAGATTTATTCAAATCAACAGCATTGAAAAACTTAAAGAAAATTTTACCTGGTTGCAGCTATTTAGCATATAAACTCATTTATTTTATGAACAAATTATTTTTGCAAAAAAACTGCGGCTTTTATTTACGGTCTGCTACATGTGGCAAGGTGTGTTTATACAAGAGGCAAACCGGAAACAAAATGCCAAGTTAGAGCAATTCGTGCAAGATTGGCACCAAGCTTGTTGTCAAGATTTGTCTTGAGTGCTTGTCGTGAAAGCCCGTCATCAAAATTTGACGCCAAAGTTAAAGGTCAAAAACTGTTGGCCATAGTCTGCGGCAAAAGTTTGTTGCAAAAGTTTGTCGTAAAAATTTGTCATAAAAGATTGTCACGAAAGATTGTGGTTAAAATGATGTTATGCAACTGCAAGCTTAGTTAAGATTCTGTTGGCTTAAGTACAATGTGTCTAGCATGTCCATGGTGAGAGGCCTTGTCTTGTTTCGGTGGCTTCGCCTACTCACAAAAGCTTGTTTTTCGGGATTAGTTTGTTCCAAAAAAAAAAGAAGATGATCTAGTTATCTTGGTTGCGTATAACTCGAAATTTTTTTTTATTATAATAATATGATAATCATAATTTATAAAATAAAATCTAAAACAAGAACAAAGCATTTTTCTATTTGTTTTATTTTGCTTCAACTGCATTATATGCATTTAAAGGACGATGAACAGTTTGAACGTGAAAAACAATAATCATAATAAAAGATAAAACAATGTTTGCCAAG
Organism: Pyemotes zhonghuajia; assembly: GCA_025170145.1. NCBI lineage: Eukaryota > Metazoa > Arthropoda > Arachnida > Trombidiformes > Pyemotidae > Pyemotes > Pyemotes zhonghuajia. Next base: position 10,576,146 of record CM045844.1, read on the forward strand.
CTGATTGTGTAAATTGCGATGCCTAAAGCAAATTTGATGGGCGTTAATAAATTTTTAATGCAATTGCAATGAACAAAGCGTGTTAGAAAAACGACAGCCTTTAATGAATATGACCAGAAGGTCAAATTGCATCAATTTTGGCTTAGAGAGGTGAGTGAAAGGAATAGACTGACAAATCCGGCCAGTAGGATCATCCGGGATAATCGTGGCCAATGTAGGCCGTTTTACAGACTTTGCATAAGCAATGCGCACGTATTTTGCATTTAAATTGCAGTTTAATTTAATTTCTAGTTTAATCTGCGGCGTCAGGCAATGGCAAATCTTGATCTGTTTTGGCTACACCACAACCGAACGTGATATTGTACACGTGAGCACATCAACCAATTTAATAGGTTGCTGTAATCTTTACACAGGTATACATGTGTCCCAACAAGTGCTTTTGTCACTTTTATGCTTTACGATATGCAAGTGAATATAAAAAGAAAATATAGGGAGATTTATATAAGGAGGGGATTATGGAAACAACATAAGCAAACAAGTCTAGGGAGGAGATTTGATTGTAAAATGCATAACATAAGGAGAGGTGTTTAACCAAAAAAAAAAAACATTTTAGCATGAAAAAAACATAATTAAAGGAGAATAAAAAAATGCCAATGAGTAAGAAATAATAAAAAACAGGTAAAAAAATAAATTTAAAGGTGTATAAAAAAAACATAAGTAAAAAAAGCAGAGGTGAGAAAAATTGAAAAAAGATTATAATAAAAATGAAATAAAAAGAACATAGAAGAAAAATATGAAAAAAGTGAACTAAGAAAGAAGAAATAAAAAAAAATATCATAATGGTCATTAGGCAGAAGAGATAAAGAAGATAAGAAAGATAGTGGAGATAAAAGAAATAAAGGAAATAAAGGGGGTACAAGGGCATAGTGAATAGAAAGATTGAAACGATAGGAATGATAGAAAGATAGAAACGATAGAAAGATAGAAAAGATAGAAAGTTGAAAGAAATGAAAGAAGTATAAAAAAATAAAAGTAATGAAAGAAATATATGAAATATAAGAAATATATGAAATATAAGAAATATATAAAATATTTGAAATATATAAAATATTTGAAATAAAAGAAATAAAAGAAGTAGAAAAAGTAGAAGAAGTAGAAGAAGTAGAAGAAGTAGAAGAAGTAGAAGAAGTGGAAGAAGTAGAAGAAGTAAAAGAAGTAAAAGAAGTAAAAGAAGTAAAAGAAGTAAAAGAAGTAAAAGAAGTAAAAGAAGTAAAAGAAGTAAAAGAAGTAAAAGAAGTAAAAGAAGTAAAAGAAGTAAAAGAAGTAAAAGAAGTAAAAGAAGTAAAAGAAATAAAAGAAATAAAAGAAATAAAAGAAATAAAAGAAATAAAAGAAATAAAAGAAATACAAAAATACAGAAATGCAGAAATGCAAAAATACAGAAATAAATGAAATATATAAAATATATAGAATATATAAAATATATAGAATATATAAAATATATAAAATATATGGAATATATAAAATATATAAAATATATAAAATATATAAAATATATAAAATATATAAATATATAAATATATAAATATACTAATATACTAATATACTAATATACTAATATACTAATATACTAATATACTAATATACTAATATACTAATATACTAATATACTAATATACTAATATACTAATATACTAATATACTAATATACTAATATACTAATATACTAATATACTAATATACTAATATACTAATATACTAATATACTAATATACTAATATACTAATATACTAATATACTAATATACGAATAAACTAATATACGAATATACTAATATACGAATATACTAATATACGAATATACTAATATACGAATATACGAATATACTAATATACGAATATACTAATATACGAATATACGAATATACTAATATACGAAATACTTGGAATACACGAAATACACGAAATATACGAAATACACGAAACACATGAAATACACGAAATATACATAATTTACAAAATATACATAATTTACAAATTATACAAAGCATATTAAAAAGGGGATGCTTAAATAAGGGAAAAAAGAAGTAAATAAAGAAAGAAATTGAAGAAACTGAAAAAGTTAGTGTCTGACCGTGTGTCGGACCTTGAAGCAGTCAAACTGGCTTGGCCGCAAAGCCGCTTGACCGGCGCGTTGGCCCAGCAGGTGCCAGACAAAGCAATTAGATTAGACAAGACAATCGCAAGGGCAACTGCCAACACCGGCAGCAACATCTTCTTGCCAGATGTGGACTGCGTGTGATTCAGTTGATTAACGCCGTCTAGTAAAAAGGCAAAACTGTGTGGCAATGTAGCAACTAGCCTGGGAGGTTGTTAAACAGGTCTTTCTTTCGACTTGACAGGTCAGATTGGATTTAGTTTGAGGCCATTTAAATCACGCCTAAAGCCAGACGTGCACTAGATGAGATTCGCAATAAACAGATCGTGTTCATTGATGGCGAAACAAATGAAGGATGCAGTTGTGCAATCCTTTGACGCCCATTTCAATTACGTTTCTTGTCTGTTTCTTGCTTCTATGGACGCGCGTCACGTTCCAAAGGTCAGTTTGTCCGAATTCCAACGTGGACATTTGTGTGATGATTAAAACCTGGTGCCGACTTTGTCTAATTTGATTTCACCTTGTATTTGTTGCCCGAATTCAATTTCTAGCAGCAAAACGAGTGCAAATTCAATTTGAATTGCAAATCTTCAACTATTTCACTGTCCTTGTTTCTCTTGATCCTGATTGCCAGCCAAAAACAAGCAGATAAACAAAAACCAACCAGCGCAAAACTAAATCAATCACGACCAAACCAATCAGCACAAATCGCTGTTCGATGCAAACCGAAAGCAAAAACAAACAACAATTTCAAAAAACAATAGAAATGAAAAAATGAAAACCAAAAACAGCAAAAATACAACCCAAAACAAGTTGCAACAAGCCAAAACCAAGGTGAAAAACAAAAGAAACACAAGAAAAAACAAACTGAAAACGGAAAAAAAGGCAAAACAGTTTATTTGTGTTAAATTCAAGCTGTTTGCCTTTGCTTTACTTAAAACTCATCATTTTAGTTTTATGTTTTTAGCTTATTTCGCAGACTTGCCTCACAATTATCTAAAATCATGATTAATTGAAACAAATTAAAAAACATTAAAGACGCTTAATTTAGTTTAGTTTAAAATTTTCTAGAAATTGCCTCTTAATGAGCTAAAAAAGACAAACTTTCTGCTTGTTCCTTGTTCGAACAATGAAGTACAGCTTAGATTGGCCAGGTTAAGCTAATTTAAGCCTTAACCAGCCTCAACACTTGGGCCAGCGCATCTAAGATGCTTAGGTTTGATCAGACTTGGTCGCACAAAACTTATAAAAGCGAAAACAAGTCAACGGTCTAATCTGCGCTCGAAAACTTCAAAACAACTTCAAATTTGTTTGCAATAAAAACAAATCAAAAGCAAATAGAAAATACTAAAAAACAAATCACAAACCTAAACCTAACCATGAAGCTAGTAGAATTGAATAAATACCGAAATAGCGGTCAACTAGTGACTGGCAACAAACTCACATCCGATTCAGTTGATCTTATAGACCAGTCCTGTCAATAAAAGTTGAATATAACCAAAACAAAACCTACGTTGGATTAGTAAACCAAAAAGCAGACAAACCAGCCAAAACTTGAAAACAGTGAAAACACGAAAAGTTTCATCTTGCCCATTGACCCGTTTACTAAGCAGTGTTTAAGGTGCGAAATTAAGACAAAGGCAATCGCTGACGACCTGATTGGCCTGGCTGCATGGGTCGGCCAGTTTGACCTTCAAAGGACTCGAATTATTGGTTTGTTGCAAAGCCAGTTTGTCGTGATGAGTGCATATTGCCCATTAGACGGCCAATCGTGTCTGGCTCTAGATTAGTTTATTATGAATTCGCATTTGATTTCTTTTTAATCCGACGTTTTAAAGTGATGAATTTCACAAATTTTGATTTGGCACTTTGCGATCAAAATTAGGCTTTTCTCAAACTTAAATACGTGCTGGAATTGCTTTTTAATTTGTCTAAGTTGCATCTTTCTTGCTCTTTCCTTCTCTTTCTCTTGCTTGAGCCGCTTTGATTTGTTTTATATTTAATTTGACTGGTGTCTAATTTGTTTGCCCTAAAGTTTCGCCATTTTATCTCATTTTATTTCTAGTTTGGCAGTTTTTAGTTATTTAGCTATTGCGGGATGCACGATGTTTGCACTTAAAACAAAGAAAAAAATAAGCAAACAAACACAAACAGTAAATCGTGCAAAAAAAACACCAATGAACAATATTCACAAAGCTATAGCAAAATAGATGAACACAGGCAGAGCAGACCACTTTTGATGACAAGTTGCAAATGAAATTTATTCGCACTTTGCTAATCAACCGGAAACACAAACAAATACCAATTTTCATCACATGCACGCAAGGATGGGTTCAAGCTATTGCAACTTTGCTTAGTCTGATAGGGTGACAAATTCCATCTGATATTGCGAAACAAGTAATCGGCAGGTGTTCCCAATAGTACCTGTCACTTTGTCCAATGGATTCATCGATTTGAACATCGATTTGTCATTGGCCGTAATGGTCTTATGTGTGGCTTTAGCTCGGCTTATTCATTTTTATTTAATTTCGCTTTATTAAGTTCGAACTTGATTGAGTTTTAAACTTTTGTTTGCTTGCTTTCTGGGCTTTGTTTACTGTGTAAAAAGCAAGACCAGGATTGCAAATTTATGATTACTTACGCTTGGTAATCATGGTCCGCGTGATGTTCCTTGGTTAGCGACGTTGTTTTGATCAAATTTGGATGCAGTGATGATGAGAAACCATTAATGAAGTCATGTTCAAATGAGACTTGGCCATTCATATTTGCCTGATGTGGATCGCAAGATGTTTGCAAACGAAACACAGATGCGCTGAAACATGATCTGAACATAATAAACATTGAATTTGCACTTCTTATTTTACTTTTTTAATATCATTTCTCTTCTTCTGTTTGTGTATGTTTAAGTGATTTCATTTATTCTGCCTAAAACATTGGAATCAGATTTGGCCAAGCAGATCATCTGCTGAAAAAGGCTAAGTAAAAACAACGCAAATAGGCAACAAATGATCAAGTGCTAATTATTGCGCATTAGATTGGTGCAGACAATCACAATTATCAGTAGTCCATCAACAAGATGGCGCCATTTAATTTGTAATCAATAATTTAGCGAGCAGGTAATGGTCGTGATTTGATCACCAATAGTGTTAATATTAAAATGCTAACGCTATCAAAATATGGTATGAACAAATAGAGAACGTCAATGATAACGATTGGTTAAACTTTGGTTAGACAAAAAGATGAGGAATCAAAAACGCTAAACTGAATATCAGAAGAGTGCTGAATAAGATAAAAAGTGATTGATCTCAGTAAAATTTAAACAAATGATCTAAGCAACTTATTTGGGCAAGTGATCAAAGTAAGTGATCTGAGTAATTGATCTAAGTAAGTTATTTGGACAAGTAATTTTAGTGAGAGATTTAAGCAAACAATTGAAAAAAAACGATCTAAGCAAATGATCTAAGAGAGTGATCTGAGCTAGTGATTTTAGCTAGTGATCTTAGCTTGTGATCTTAGCTAGTGATCTTAGCTAGTGATTTTAGCTAGTGATCTTAGCTTGTGATCTTAGCTTGTGATCTTAGCTTGTGATCTTAGCTTGTGATCTTAGCTTGTGATCTTAGCTAGTGATTTTAGCTTGTGATCTTAGCTTGTGATCTTAGCTTGTGATCTTAGTTTGTGATTTAGCTTGCGATCTTAGCTTGTGATCTTAGCAAGTAACTTAGCAAATGATCAAAGCAAATAATCATAGTAAGTGATCAAAGCAAGTGATCAAAGTAAGTGATGAATCAACTTGAGATTAAGAAGTTACCCTGGATGGCCAGGAGATGAAGATGGTGCAGATTGCGGCGGGAGACGGCAGTCTAGCCAGGCACAGTCAATCCGGGCAAAGTTACCTGGCCAAAGCTGTAAAGGCTTGTTACAGGTAGTTTACCTGTCAAGTTAACAAAACAAGGTGCCGCAGTGGGTGATGGAATACAACTGCACACATTTCAACGCTTGATCGCCACTTGATTGGCAATTAAAAAGCCATGAATGCAAATTGAATTAGCTCGACAGCCTGACGAGTCCAACAAGTAGCAAATTCATAATGTATCAGCTAAACTAGCAAAGCAGTAAAAAATTGAGTCAACAACTGAGTAGACAAACTAGTCAGCAACTTAATCGACAAACTAGTGAACCACTGAGTCGACAACCTGGCCAAACAAACAATCCAATACTGAACTCAACCAGTTGATCATAGACAACACTTCCGATTCGCTGGGCTAGCAAATTCCCTCATTTGTACCTGAACTAATTTAGTGCTGGTCATAAGCAAACAAGTTTGTTGCAGCCACTTTGCTTGGCTAACTTGAATATCATATGCAAATGCTTGTTTGCAGAACTTTGATTGTGCCGGCTTTGAATGATCAAGTAATTATTGAACAATTTGCCATTAACAGTTGCTATAAAGAAAATGGCCGTAAACAATTCGCTATAAGCAATTTGCCAAATTAAACATTAATCGCCTGTATTGCACACTTTTCACAACCGCTTTGCCAATGATGGAAGGTGTTCTTAAAAAGCAACCATAGCATCAGTTTTGGCTGCATCTGCACACCTGTTCATCTGCACCTGCTGCAACTTTTTCCTAACTAATTTCCATATGACTCCGGTGCGGCTAAATCAATTGAGCAAATTTAATTAGACAATTTTCTTTGTTTAGTGTTTAGCACTGTGAGCGGTCGACTGAGACTGCTATTAAATTCAATTGAATCGAAACGGCAAATGCATAGACAAATACACGATCCGTCAGACCTGGTTTGTCTGTTGGAAAATGATTATAATAACATTAACTAATCAAAAATGTACATTCTAATAGTAATCTTGTTTTTGGCTGTTTCTGATCAATTGAACAATTTTAGAAGAAAAATTGCTAATTAAGTGATGCAATTGCTAAGGCGTTTTGCAAGCGGATATAAGCAGTCTAGCCGGAGCGGAACAAGTTGCAGTTATCCGGAACTGACTGGGCCAAGGTAGCAAACGCCCGCAGGTCAAAAATGGTTTCATGCAAATAGTTTTAATCTAAAGGCCAATGGCAAGTAAGTTTGCAATTAGCCGAACCGCAATGGCCGGAAGCAGTGTCCGATGTAACCAGTGTATTCGGCCATTTGCTAATTTGCACAATTTTTTTTGCGAATATGTCCACAGTAGGCGTGACACATGTAAGATGTTAATGGTAAGTGGCGCAATGAAGCGAATAAGCCCAAAGCCAAGATAAGTAATGCGAAAAACAAATGCAAACAAACGCAGATGATGGAAGACAAGCAAATGAAAAATGATAATTATGCAGCAAGTGCACAAATAAACACAGACAAATGGTGTGAACCAATTTCTCCATGATAAGCTTACACCGGTTTTGTAATTGGCCAGTCCACCCTTTCATGCAACTATCTTGCTAATTGTAATTCAATTGTGCACTAGATGTAATTAAGCATTTCGTGTCATTGCTATTTGTTTATCCGGAATGCATCAAAGGCCAAAGGTCGTCTGCAATGTCTTTTACTAAGATCATATCCGCTGTTCTGGCCGGTCAAACCAATTGCACAGAACGCCAATGAATTTGTATTTCAAATATTTGCGTTCCATTATGTGCGCCTAATAAAATTGCCGGCCATTCAGACCATTCAGGCCATTCAGACCATTCAAACCATTCAAACCATTCAGACCATTTGAGCCATTCAAATTATTGAAAATTTGCTTATTTTTCTAGTTCTTTTTCTTATTTTTCTCGTTTCTATCTTGTTTTTCTCTTTTCTCTCCTTTCTGTCTTTTTGTTTTTTTTTTGCTTTTTTCTTTCTTTCTTTTTCTTGCTTTTTTTTTGCTTTCTTTTTGTTTCGCTTTGTTTTATTTTGTCTTGTTTTATCTTGTTTTATCTTGTTTTATCTTGTTTTTTCTTGTTTTTTCTTGTTTTATCTTGTTTTTTCTTGTTTTTTCTTGTTTTTTCTTGTTTTTTCTTGTTTTTTCTTGTTTTTTCATGTTTTGTCTTGTTTTTTCTTGTATTACCTTTTCATTTTAACTTGTCTTTTTTAGTCTTACATACTTTTTGTTTCATATTCTTTCCTGTCTCAAATTTTCTTTTATTTTATTTTTTCTTCACTCATCTCTGTTAATTTTTGTCTGTTAACTCCTTTTATCAAATCCTCTTTGTCAACTCCTCTTTATCAACTTTTTTTTTGTCAACTCCTATTTGTTAACTCCTATTTGTTAACTCCTATTTGTTAACTCTATGTTAACCTCTTTTAACTCTTCTTTTTCAAATCATTTTCAACTCCTCTCTTTCAACTCTTTTCTCTCAACTTTTCTCTCTTCCAGTTTTCATTTGTTCGGTTTGTGACAAATAAGTTCAATATTTGTCCATCACTTTACTCACTTTCAATCAAGTTTGCAGATTGATCAAACTAAAAGACAATGCCGTTTTTATTGCCGCATCACTTTGACTTGATTGCAGCGGAAAACAGTTAAAAAAAGGCGGAAACAAGCGCACTTAAGAACTAAATAAGAAACAGATGTGCAGATAAAAACTGGACGCAAAATAAAGCATATACATAAAAGCAAAAAAAATTAAAGATTAACTCGGCCAACTGAATCCTGCCTGGTCAAAAGTTCATTGGCCAGTGGAGCTCTTTTTGCAACAAATCACATATTGGAACAAATACATGGCGCATATTATCGCTTATCGTTTTATTGGATTAGTAGAACCGGTTGAATTTTCTGAGTTTAGCCATCTTAACTGATGGATTTGATGGATCTAATGCATCTCTGATAGACTTCCATCATCTGATGGATCTGATAAATTTGATAGCTCTGATGGATCTGCTTTAGCACTTGTCAGATGCTCGCAAAACACAACAAACTTATTTAGTTAAACAAAAAACTAAATACTGATTTTTGCTATTAAAAAGGTAAAAATAAAATGCCTGAACTTAATAAAAAATAATGTGGTCGACACGTCTCCAGGCTGTGGCAAACCTGTATGATCGAAAAATGATTAAAATTTTCTTTTTGCAATACTTATTAATTTATGGCTTTGTTTGCTTTTAATACATTTTTGCCTTATTCACATGTGTGCCTGCTTTATTATTTTACTAGTCATTTAAAAAACTAGCACAGAGTCAAATAAAAGACAAAAATAGTTGGTCACAGCTTTGACTAGTAACATCTGGTCATTTTGATGATTTGTATAGGCAATGATGACAAACAAATGTAATTGAAAAAGCAAACAACTTTCACGCTAAATTCAAAGCCACAGCAAATGATGACATGTTGATAAGTGTGGGTCGTATGTTAAAGGTAATCTTCAACTTTTGCATTTTTTAATAAAAAACATATTGACAGATGATGAAAGGTGAAGAAAAATTAATTATAGTAAAGATAGCTTATAAAAAAAAGTAATCAATTGAAATTTAAATGAAATTCAAGTTGGATTGCATTGATTTTACGATTTTGCATCTGACAAATTAGCGCCAAAACATTCCAGCCGCATTTAAGGTAATTTTAAAAGCGATTTCTTGTTTAAAACTTTAAAACTTAATTTAAAAAACTAATTTTACAATTAATTTTTAAGCAAATTTTCAGTTTTGGCCTCGAGTGTAAAACGTGTTCATTAACCATTTTAAAGCGCATCAATTTTGTTTAATCAATTTTATTTATTTAATTGTTTTCACGCAGATTTCGATAGCATTAACAAAGCCATAAGAAACAGTGTTCACCAACATCTTTCATTTCAGATGTTGTTACATTGCTTTTACTTAAAATGCCATCAATGCCAACATTATTTTGTTCACGATAAACAAGCTTTCAATTTAAACTTGTTGCCATTATCTTCATTTCATCAGTTTCGCCATCATTTTTCTTTTCCAATAAATGTAATTTACAATTGTTTTTATATTGCTTAAATGCAAATGCACAAAAAAACAAAAGTATCATTAAATTGTATATTCATTTGTTTAAATAAGCAAAAAAAAGCTCTAAAAAAATAAAGCTTTTCCATTTGGTTTAATTAAACGTTTTCAACTGAATAAGAGGATTAAATTTACTGTATAAAAATTCAATAACTGAATTTAAATAGATAACAATGACACTATTATCGGAAGTAATCTTTCAAGTTTGATTATTCACGTTTGCGTGTAGTAAGACATTGCCTAAAAACCCGCTTAATTATTTATTCAAAATTGTAATTTGCTTTATTTTTGATTAAATTAGACATTAAAACTGAATGAAGAAAGTAGAAACCACCATTTTTATTATGCAAGTAGATAAAAGTTCTTAATCAGCCATAGGCGTAGTCAAAGCCGAAATCAAAATAGGCTGGCTAAAAATGGGCAAATTAAACAGGTTGAAAGTAATTTTTTTGAAAAATAAGTGAATGATTCAATTGTAACTTAATCAAATCAATAGAGAACTAAACCTGTTTAATACTAAAACACCGTCAAACTTGATACTTGAGTAAATATAATGGTTCAAACTGATCCCAATTCAATTATCGATCATCGATTAGCTGATCCACTGATTGCTTTCAAGAATTAATTTAATTGCACAATTAAACAAACTGGCTTACTTTGACCAGTGTTTTGAGTTTTAAATTTATTTTGTTTAGCTAAATTTATGCATTTTAAGTTTAGTTTTTCTTAAATGTTTTACACCATTAATTGTAATCAAACGATTTCAGTATGTGTTTAAATGTGTCGAGCCCCCAAAAGTTAAGTGAATGTTTGATTTTTATTTTTCAAGAAGACGATTAGGCGATTTTTGAGGCTAAGCATAGAAAATTTAACCTGGCTAAGCTCATAATCCATCATTTGCATCGTTTTCAAAACTAGCATTTTATACGGTAAGGAGTAAATGATGGCAAAAAGATTGACTGCAGTATTGTGCAGTCAACTATCTTTTGCCGGTCAATCTTAATTCCAACAAAAGCCAGAATATGGATCTAACGTAAAAAAAAGCTTAAACAAGTTTTAATTCGTCATTTTAGCAAGGCATGATTCTGACTGGCCATTCTGGCTACTTGTCACCATGCCAGTTCTTTTTCCATATTTTGGCGTTAATAAGTAATAAAATCACCGTTTATTGCATTCAATTAAGTGCAAACAATGAGCACGCTTGATAAAACCATTTAAACTGTGAAAATCAAAGTGCCTTTTCAATTTGCCATCACAATGAGCTCGTTTCATAAACAGCGATCTAAAACTAACTTTGTAAAGCCTGTTCTATTGCAAGTCACAGACTTTGGTCCGAAAGAATCAATGAAATAATTAAAAAATCGCAAAACAAGCTTAAACTAATCTTAAACTTTAAGATGATTGAATTGCAAACAGTTTCGCCCAGCATGAACTGGTTGCACAAGAGGCTTTCAACTTACAGCGTGCCTGGACTCATTTTCAAAGTCATCTCTTTCTTTCATTTTTTTCTCCCTTTCATCCTTTGCACAGGTCATCTGCACACTCGACAGACAACTAGCAGACGTGTGTCTAATCCTTTAAATTGCAAAATCGTGCTAAATGATCACTTCTGAACTAACAGTGACAATTTCGATTCACCCGATGTAATTGCAATTTGTAACTGTTGCATAAGTCACTTTCAGTATTTGCACTGTTTGCGTAACTCAAAAGATAATTGTGTATTTATAAAACTATTCACTATTCGTCTGGTGTCGGCCAGTCGCGTCAAAGCCAGAACAAGACCTGATTACTGATCAGACAAGTGATCTTAGGACGTTCGTAACAAACTTGCTTTTCTAATTAAAACTTTTTTAATTCATTGCCTAGCTTAAGTGCTATGAAGGTTTTATAAAAAATTCACGAGTAGTAGTAAATTAACCAAACGGGAATAGCTAATACTAGATGCAAAGATAGAATGGAACATGATAAAGTGCTGAAAAAAAACTGATTTGATCAAACTTTGTGCAACAATGTTTACGATTTCATAGAGAACTTTTAATGCATTAATAAACATTGTTTTTCATTATTTCTTAAATCCATGGGAACATTGTAGATAATAATTGCAAATGCTAAAAACCTTTTTAGTGTAATATTTGAAAGTTATTCAAAGATGTTCTTTTCAAGATGTTTGAAAATGCTTGAAAAATTTACAGATGCTTGAAACTGTTTGGAAATAGTTGAAAATGTTTGCGGATTCTTGAAGAGGCATAAGGATCTTTGAAGTTGTTTCAGTTTATTTCAGTTGTTTTTAACTAAATTGAGTTTATTTAAAGACATTTTTATAATATTTAAAAACGATCATATAGAAACGTTTTAAAAGTGTTTGAAGCTTGAACAATGCACAAATAGTTTTCTTAATGAAGCAAAACAGTTTAAATGTGTTATTTTAAACGTCATTTAAATATATAGAAATAAATAAATTAATTTTTTTGTTTTTTTAGATTATTTAGACTTACATTTAAAATGCTAAATCTATTAATTAAAAAAGGAGATGTGGCTTTGACACATTGTGTGATCCCTTTGAATAAAAGCCAAGAATAATTTGGGCTAATTTTTCTTGTACGTACTTTTTAATAACTAACATTTAAATCAAATAAATTTAAAGCAAGATTTTATTTGAAATTCAATTTCTGGCTGAAAATTGGCTACAAACTGAATTGGATTAATTAGAGAGCCAGTAAGCCAGAATTGACTCATTTGTGAAGCAGCACCTTTTAAGATAGATCAGATTGCCAAAAGCCCATCTGGGCAATTGTGCAAAATTGTAGAATTGTGGAATTTCGCAAAATTAATAAACAATTGAGAACAGTGTTTTGCTGGTTTTTAATTCTTGTTTAGCCTTTGCTTGATTGCAACGTTAATAAATAAGCCAGAAGTTGTCTTTCAGATTAATTTCTTTTCCTATTAAACATGCTTGGCGATTAATTTGCTTTTACATTTTTTTAAATTGCATTTCCTTGTAATGTTATTAAATTGTTGTTTTTAATTTGCTCTGCGTGTGTCTCTCAAACACTTGTTTGTGTACGCTTGAAATGCGCTTCCATTGCTGACTAATAAAAAACTGAAACAATTTTCTTCCAGAGAGTTGTTTTCGTTTGTCAAGCATAAAGCGACAATTAATGAACTCGGTACACGAACTAAGAAATTCGCACTGAAAAACTGTCAATTGAAGCGGTCAAGAACTGGTGCAATTTTTGGCGCGAAATGTTCAGTCTGTAGAACGAGTGAGTAAACTGCATCAAATTATGGATGTTAGCATTTTTTGCGATTTTAAGTAGATGGTTTTTTGTAGGCTTTTTTCGTAAGCACCTTTTGCAAATATTTTTTGCAGAAGTATTCTCCAGGTATCTTTTTATGCATTTTTATTAGACACCTTTTTTAATGGACACCTTTTTTATTGAACACCTTTTTTATTGAACACCTTTTTTATTGGGCACCTTTTTTTATGGACACCTTTAAATTCATTTTTGAAAGTATCCTGTGCAGGAACTTTTTGCTAGCATCTTTTGCAGGATCCTTTTGCTAGCATCTTTTGCAGGATCCTTTTGCTAGCATCTTTTGCAGGATCCTTTTGCAAACATCTTTTGCAGGATCCTTTTGCAAACATCTTTTGCAGAAACATTTTGCAGGAACCTTTTGCAAGATCCTTTTGCAAACATCTTTAGTAGGAACCTTTTGTAAGCATCTTTTGCAGGATTTTTCTACATGTATATTAGCAGAAGGCTTCCGCAAGTATCTTGTGCAGGAAGCTTCTGCATATATTTTGCGTCGAAACCTTTAATAAGCATCTTTTCAGCAACCTTTAGCCTGCTTCTTCTATCTACATCTTATGCATGTATCTTACATTTATGTTTTGATGCCATGTTTCGCAGCTCTTTTATGCAGGTATAATCTGCAGATATGTTCTGTTGCTATGTTCTGCCAACATGTTATCTGACTTCTGCTACTCCTTTGCAATCTTCTAGCTCAAAAGATCACCGCTGACTTGCGGTTGCAATAAACCTGCACCAAATTTAATTTAATTGCGATGATGTAATTATTTTATCCTATTCAAAACGCTCGGCCATTAGTGCTGGCTTAGTTTCAACATTGAATTTAAATCGCTCTAAATCCTGCTACTGTACTGTGCATTCAAGTCTAAATCTATTGTGCTTATCCCGGTTTTTGAACTGCACTCTTCTAAAGCCTAGACTTATTGTCATGATAGAACTGACACTTGTTTGCACAAACACGCACCTGCTCAATTGCATCACGTTTTTGCAAGCTTGCACATAACGCTATTCACAATAGATTAGTTTTATTTGTTTGTTTTACCATTTTTTCGTTATTTATTTTTGCTACTTAATTTTCGCTGTTTTTCATATTTTTCAATCTTTCATTTTGCTCCTCTTTTGGCTTTTATTTTCTGTTAAATTTATTTTCTTCACTTTCTCTCCGTTCGATTGCAAAATCGCTTGATTCAACATCACAATCAAATACTGATTCCACGCCATTATATTCAGTCCTGCACGATCAAACTCTCCGGCAAAGACCTTTTATTCGATTAATCGATACCACGTTTTTAAGACTTTCAAAGTGGTCAATTAAAACTGCAAGTAATATTTACCATCACTAAGTATAACCTTTTTATTAAGGCTAGTTTTCAACTACAAATTTTATATTATAATTCATTCGCTTCGAATTCTGCAAAATCCAGCCCAAATCACACATTAGATTATATGATGTCCAGGTTGAATTTCTAATCAATCACTCAATTGATCATATTCATCATTTTGATCGCTAAGTGATCAATAAAATGATTTGAGCAAATTTTTTGCCAACGCAATGAGCTTAGTGTGGACATGTACTAAATGACTTTTAACTGTTACTTAAATATGTTTAAATGCGCCTTAAACGTTTTCTTAAAACATAATCACACATGTCTTGCATTGACAAGCCTAAAAATAAAATAATAAAGATACATGTACGCCCTTGCTTTTTTTAGTTTGTAGCATGTGTATATGATAAAAAATAAAACAATGACATTTGCATCTTTTTCATCTTTTTTTCTCTTTATTTCATTCATTTTTTATTCATTTTCCTTTTTTGCTCTTTTTCTTTCTTTATTTCTTCCCTGCATTACGTTTCTCTATCTTATTAGCTAATTTATTTTTCATCTTTTTTTCATATTTTTTTATTCATTTCTGTACCTTTAACTGCATTTTGTTTAGTTTTATTACCAACAGTTGCCACTTTTATCGTGATAAAAACTCCATTAAATTGTGTTCAATGTGTTCAGTAAAATTATTTACATTATTATGTGGTTTTTCATCGTATTTAAACTGATGACTTTTACCATATTTTAAAATCTTATTATTGCTTTTTTTATTTCGTCTTTTTTTATTTTATTTTATTTTTTTTTTATTGCAACATTTGTTTCCGTCTTTTTGCTTAATTTTGATTGCGATGCAAATGATGAAATTAAATATGAAATAATTTGCAAATTAAATGTACTTCAATTGGTGGTGGATGGTATTTGCATGCAGTTTAAGTATACAAATTGCAGTCTATCATTTTAGCAAAATATGATTAAACGAAATTCGTACATATGTGCCCATTAGTTGTTGGCATTTTTCAATGATCTTTGCTGGATTTACTCATAATGAGCAGGTGTGTCAGCAAGATGGCTATTTTATTTTCACTCCTTTTGCATTTAGTGGTGTTAGCCAACACTTTCGCCTTGTTTAGGTCATTCGTGATCAAAGTGATCTGTTCGCAACAAACCAACAAATGTGCAAAGGCCATTAGTGCAACTTGAATTGTGCACACCTTGGTGGTCAAGCAGGTTGTCAGCAATAAAGCACTATGATAACGTTGTCTTTGCAAAACAAGTACTTTCAGTTTTTGCGGCATCTACAAGAACAGCTTTCTTGGCCATTTAAAGAAAATTTAAATGTGTTTAACCAGAATGTAAATTTGCCAAATTAAATGGCTAACACTCATTTATGTCTAACACATTAAGCCGCTCAATAGCTGAACAGGTATCGCCATTCAATGTCTGCCAAAATGACAAATAAAAATCGTTTAAGACGTTTTACGTTTAGCTGGCTTTGGCCTGATTCGCAATAGCAATCGGCCTACGCAATTTTATCAAGTTTTGTCTTTGTTTTACTTATACAAGATACCTGCTTTTGATCTGCGCAATTTTTGTAACGAGTGGGCGGCTATAAGATTGCAAATAACTTTTTTTACACCATTTTGCTACCCACCTTAACCCTTTCTTTAAACGAACTGCAAATTTCACTTGCATCACAAACAAAACCACTACTTTAGAGTGGGCATTTGGTCTAATCAAATTAATTATCTCTACAGTATCTAATCATCTCTAATCAAAGCATCTAAACAGCCGCAGGAATCTGGAAGTAATTGAAACTTTACCCATTAAACCTACATTCCCATGGACTTGCCTTATTGCAGCCACGTATTTGCTTGCAAATTGATTAGCGTTTTATTATGATGTTCCCTCTGGATCTGTCTATCCAATAGAATGAATTAGAAAGAAAGCACATGAATTGATAAATGAAAAACAGTTGTTTCTTAATTAACTAATTGCGGTTTACCAAGCTCATAAACGTTTTCTTATATTCACTTGCACTAGCCACATTAATCTATTAATTCGCTTCAAAGCAATTGCAAGTGCATTCAATTGCTTGCGGTTGTGTTCCTCTATTTTGTATATCATTGTCTATCATCGTGTTCTATTGTATTGTTATTGTATTGCTGTTGTATTGCTGTTGTATTGCTGTGGTATTGTCATTGTGTTGCCATTGTATTACTATTGTGCATTCTACTACATTTTAGACTAATAAAGTTTATTCATCTTCAATTCGACTTGCATCTAAATCTGACTTGCTTTATCAGTAATATATTTTTTTCTTGATGGACATACTACTTACTTAACTTACTTGCTTGGTTACAATGCAAAAATAAATGCTAGCAATAGGTCTAACCACTGTAGCTTATTGTGTTTTATTATATGTAATTCGATGTTATTACACGTTAATTGTCTGGCTTTTCAGACTAATTCGGACTAATTCATATACTAGTTCAAACTGATTTTGCTTTTTTCCAACTCAGACAAACTGTTGCAAACTGTTTTCTTTTCAAACGCATTTTTAACTTTGATCTGCCGGATAATCTAAAAATTTTGGCCTCAATTCAAATTATAGTCATTGTCGTGCATGGTTTGGCTTAAAAACAAACTTTTTATTAAACTGGACAAAAATTGGTCAAAATTTTATCTGTTCTACTTGGATGCAAAAAGCTTTTTTCTCAGCAAAATTAAATAAAATTATTTGCAAACTGTTTATTAACTAAAATTGCGGTTATTCAGTTTCATCTGCAAGAAATTTCACCTTGACACAGGCCAGTGACTGTTTAAAGATTTTGACAATACTACCAGTTCAATTAATCCAACTGTAATGTTCTCTAATTCAAGATAATCCTTGTCAGCACAATTTAAACGCATTAGATCAGCTCGCCTTGCTAGCATCTACACATATACTCATAATTCATCATTTGTACTGATGCCAGTTTGAATGGATCTAGTCGGTGTTGATCCAGTGATGATCAACATACATAAAAGCATAGTGATTAGCAATGAGTAGAAATTATATTCTATTTGTAGTTCTAGTATATTAGATCTAGTTCATCTTTTAACTGAATCACATTGTGTATTTAATGTGACTAAAAACTTTAGTAAATTTTAGTTTTTCCGTTTTACCGTATTTTCACACTTTATTAATTTAAACGCAATTTAAGCTAACATAAAATAAGAACTTGATAAATTTAATGAACCAAAAAAAAGAAACAGTCTTTTTTTTGTATTTTAAGTCTAATCAATTTAAGATTAATTTGATATTTGCTTTTTGATTGTAAAATTAATCAATATTTCTAACTTTTTCAGTTTGAATTTTTATGCATAATTTTGTCTTGTTTACACTTGACCACGCTTTAACACCTTTTTTGCTGTCTTAATTTAAAATTTACTTCTT
This sequence comes from Pyemotes zhonghuajia, assembly GCA_025170145.1. Classification (NCBI taxonomy): domain Eukaryota; kingdom Metazoa; phylum Arthropoda; class Arachnida; order Trombidiformes; family Pyemotidae; genus Pyemotes; species Pyemotes zhonghuajia. The sequence goes on from CM045844.1 coordinate 10,594,315, forward strand.
AATCTTTTCATGTATTCAAATAATTTAGTCAACTTCATCAACTATTAAATATATTGTAAACATTTAATTCAAACTACATATTATTTATTTATAAAAATATAGAATATTACCAGCGAAACTGAATCAATAAAGCAAATAAGTTTTGTTAGGTTTAAGCTTGTCAGTTTTTAAATCACTTCACATTAAAATGCCAGGTGTATTGTGTAGGTAAGTTAAATAATAAAACATAAAAAAAAATAGTTTCAAAAAGCAGTTAATTTAATCAAATTTATTGTTTTTCTATTTTATAAAAAGTAAAATATACATATGTAACTTATGGACGATTTAAAATGACAATAGTTTATCTATAAAAAAGCGTGTGAGTCCATCATTAACAGTAAACAGTTTAAAATGCATACAAGCAGCTGATTATGGTTTAAACCATTTCGGAAACAGTTTCATATACACAAGAGTCAAACAAGCTAAAAAACAATGAACAGAGAAAAATAAAAAAAAAACTAAGTAAAATTGATTTAGTTAAGCCTTATCAACCAAATCGACAATTTGCTCTAAGCAACAGGATGAGCAAACAAAAGAGGAAAGATAAAAATAGATGAAGGCAGTAGAAAGCAGATAAAAAAAATTAAATGAAGAAGATGAAAAATAATGGAAAATTGATGATAGAATAAAGGCACAATAACTAAAGTTATCAACAGACAAATGTCAATAAATTAAATCATTTTGTTACAAGTTGTGCCACATTTTACTTGGGGCCATCAAGCAATAGCCGCCATTTGAGTTTAGCTCTAATGGACTGAGAAATAAGCGGAACTGGGCACAAGTGACCTGTGATAGACTGCGGATGTTTTAGTCTTTTTGAATTGCCGCAATAGATTGAATAAGACCACTAATTGCTTGATGTTAGACATGCAAGTTTTTTTGAACGATCCTGCGTTGGCTATTTGTAAAAATGTCTATCTACAAGCAAAGCAATTAGGAATAAGACGTCTAAATTGTTTATTCGTTGATCTCCTCCTCTTTTCTGCACAACAAGTGCATCAATTTGCTAGGCAAGCTATTCAGCAATATTGGTATGCAATTTGTAGTTTAAGTGTGAATAATTTAAACTGACTGGTCAGTGCTTGATTTTCGAACAGGTTCAAAACAATTTACTACAATGAACTGAATAAAATAAATGGTTTCGTAGAAATAAACAAATTAAAAAAATTATCAAGATTTTGGTCGGTAAGAGTTGTTGCTCAAGATTTACAAAATTTTACTGCGATTAAGATTGTAGAACATTTTCTAGCTGTTTGTTTCAATTGACTTTCTTGTTCATTTCTTACAAACATACGGTTCGCTAATTGCAATTAATTTTTCTTTGGTTTGTTTACAAAGAATAAGTTACTTTATTGTGAAATTGAATTCTTGAAACGCATTTTGGACATAATGAAAATTTTACTAGCAATTCACTTGCAAATCAACTTTGGATGCGTATAATTCAACGTGAAACGCATCAGAAAGTAATTAAAATTTATCATCAAAACATTTTAAACGCATCAATCGCTTTTTACATTGCAAGTTTTTCATTGTGTCTAGCGTTAGTTTGAAACAGGTGTATACACAATTGTGATCAAGTACAGCACAACTAATCCATTGGCAAGCAGATCATAATTTAGATATTGCAGAATAATATTACTGCTGGTTATTAATTACTGAAACTGTAAACAAATTTTAAACGTTAAAAACTATTTAGACTCGCCGTTCAAACTCAATTTTTACTGCTTTTTCAAATTATACTCACTTTAGTCTTGTCCTTTCTTATTTAAGCATATGATTAATAGATACACCTACACTTGCTTTGTGTTTATTTTCTAATAAAAAACAGTAGCAGTTTAAAAAAGTGACAAACAGAAGACGATATCAATATTTAATTGCTGCCAAATTTACAGACTTTAGATTTTTAATCCAAAATTGCAATTATGTAAGCACAAATTTTAAAATGGCGCATAATTTGTTGATTCTTTTAAAAGCAACATGTTTCCATTTAGTCAATAAACAGATCTGTTGCTTTTGCATTTTAATCAAAAAAAAAAAAATGAATAAAATAAATATGCAAAATTTTGATGTTAAAGATCTAATGCCAAAGTTCTAGAAGTTTTAGTTTAATAAAAAAATTATTCTCGATCAAGCTAATTGTCTGTCATTTAAGATAGTTGAGTCGTTTTCCGCTACTTTTTTATTAAAAATACTTAAAAACACCCCTAAAGACTTGATACAAATCCAAAAAATCATCTAACATTTGCATTAATTTTTATTTTTTTTTTATTTGCTACATTTCTTCCTCAATGTTTTATTTTGGTCAATTTCAACCTGACGATTTTCGTTTATGACCGAATCCGTTGCCAATGATGTTTGTCTGTTTCAGTGGATCATTTGCGTTATGGCCATTAAGTCTTAGAGTGCATTTTCAATTAAGATGCACTTACTTCCGGTCAGTTGCTTATGATATTTTGCACCTGCGCTTTATGTAACAAAAAATCTTGTAACTTGTGAAAACATGCTTACAAACTGATAGGCTTTAGTTTGAACAATCGTTGTCGTAAACTATGTCTGTAGCTGGCAGTTTCCTGTCAGCTAGAATCTATTGCAATCCGAATGTCAAAAGGTCGTTTTATTTGCTTGCATTTCCTGTCTTATGCACTTGTAAGAAAACGAAGAAACTAACAAACAATTTCTCTAGGGCAATCCAGCTACTAATATTGACTTCAGTTTACTAGCTTTTAATTTCTTACATTTTTATTTCCAAAATTTTGTTCCAATCTGTAGAAGATAATTAAGCATGCACAATGTTCAAGTAGTTTAACAGCAAAAAAATAAAGAAACATTTGCTACCAATTTTACTTGCAACAGGATGACTTAGTAATTTTTTCTTATGTTTGTTTCAATCGAAATAGTTCAAAATGTAGAATTTGATCTAATCATCGATTCAATTGACCACAAAATAAAAATTTGCACTGGTTTACAACTACATCCAATAGCATTCTGTTTTTTTTTTGAATTTGCTCCAACTTTTTTCTTATAATTGCATATCCGTAAAATCTTTCAAACAGATTAACTGTTTTGAGTTAATTTTTATTGATATTCATTCCATCCACTACAATAAAATTTAATCAATATCTCTAACTAAACAATCACCATATCACAATAAATAATATCCCCCTCCCCACTTCGGCTCACAAAATATAACAACAAACAAAAATCCTAAACCTCAACACCCCCCCCCCAAAAAAATCCAACAAATATAACACAAAAACCCCCAACACAAAAACAACACAAACACCCCCAACAACAAAAACACACAAAAAAAAAAACAAAAATCCCCCCACAAAACAACAAAAATCATCAAAAACACCTCCACTTTTCAAAAAATCACAAACACACAAACCCTAAAAATTACCACAAAACCAATCAAATACACCCAAAATATACCCCCCCAATACAAAATCTTAACAACAATTCCCCCCCCCCACCACAAATTCAAATAACCCTTACCTACTAACACTCTAAATCCAAAAAAAAAATTAATTAAATCCTAATATTCTTTCCCCAACCCCCCAAAATTAATAATACTCCTCCCTGCTTACACTAACATCCCACATAATATTCACGTGAAAACCCTCACCCGAACCACCACACCTATCTTAACTGTCAGAACCATAAGAACCTACCCTACCCCCCCTCACCCCCCTGTTATTACTCCCTTCTTCACTCCTGCTAACCCCCCCCCCTCCACTGCGCCCCCCACGGCCATGAGAACAATGATTTAAAAACATTGTCATCACAAGACGTCAGTATAAGTAATCAAAACAATTAACTATTGTGTTAGATGATGCAAGTGGCTTAATGATGGTCAGTATTTACTATAAATACTAGTCATATATTGTTTACAGGTCATCATCATCAGCGACAAAATAAACCTCATGAAATAATCAAAAAATTCAAATTTTAGCTAATTTTTTTTTTATTTAAGCTTTTTTTTTTTTTATCTTTTGTTATTCGCTTATTATTTACGACAACTTGGCAAAAGTTTAAATATTTACTTATTACAATATTAAAAAAAATAAAACATTAATGTTTATGAAAGAGGTATATTTATTGAAATTGTAAGCAAAAAAAATGTCATCAATGTATCAATCAAAAAATTTTCGTCAGTTTCAATGGTTAACTTATTTTATTAATTTTTAAAATTATTTATAAATATTATATCTGATTTTTATATTAAATAATAATTTTTGATCCTGATTAACTTTTGTTCAATTATATTCAATTCAAATTTAAACAGGTACAAAAATCGTTAATGCTTGAAAAAAATTGTTTGTGACAAACTGCATTTATTAAATCTGTGTGAGATTACCAAGGATTTTTGGAATGCGTGCTAAAATACATTTTCATCTTATAGATTTACTAGAAAATTGTTGCCACAGTTTACAATCACATGCTCAATAAATAGAAAAAAAATTGCAACCTAAACGATAATTTATATTTTGCTAATGTTACCTTTATTTTATTTTGTTTTAGGTTATTTTATATATTGAAACAATTTATTTAGCATATTTTATTTATAAATAATATTTTTAAGAAAAATTGTTACTAAAAATCATTTTTAACTAATTGCTAAAAGATTATTAAAATAATTAGAATATTTAAAATAATTTTTTTATTATTTGACCTTCTTATAAAATCGATTAAAAATTAGTTTTATAATTATTAATTAATAACTATATAAACTTTAATTGATTTTTGATAATCTGCCAATTCCGTTTATTTAATTTTAAATTTAAAACAAAAAAATAAATTATTTATAAGACAAATAATGAAAAATCTTAATAAAAACAATTGAATTAAATTTTAAATAGTTTTTATGTGATTTATTTAAATTAAAGATTAATTTTAATTATTTTTCATTAAATAACCATAAATTAACAAAACATACTCAATTTTAAATAAATTGAGAAATTTTGTTTGAGTTTAATTTAATTAAATTGTATTTATAAAATATTGTTGTTTTTTTCTGTAAACAAGGACTATTTTAATTTTAAATTTAGCAAACAAACTGGATTAATTTTTAAATAAAAAACAAATTCTTCAACATGTTACTAGTTAATTTAATTTTAATTACTATGCAAATTTTATATTGAATCTTATTCTAGTTAAACACGCAAACATTATCATAGCAATTAACTAAATAATTATTTTAATTAAAAAAAAACTTAAGCATGCAATCAATATTAATCGCTTAAGTAAAAGGTAAAAAAAAAATTTAAATACGTGAAAATTAACTATTTATAAGATTTTTATTTACATTAACATGTTTTTTAAAGTTTTAACGTTAATTTCTTTAGATCAAACCAGTTTAATTATTATTTTTTATTCAAGTGTTTTTTTTTCCAAATTTATTTAAATTTAGCAGATTAAAAAAGTCAGATTAGTTTAACAAAAGAACAAATTGCTTATTTAATTTTTGTTTGTATTAAATTAGTTGATAATCACTTTTAGATATGCACTTGATTTACCACTTGATTGGCGACCTGATCACTACTTAGTTATAATTTGATTACAAATTAATCTCAAGTTAATCACTTTTAAGTCACCGTTCAATCAATACTTGATTATTTATTATAAAAAAAAAACAATAATTAAATAATATTGAAGAAAACTATTGTAAATTTAACTAAAAATAAAATAACAAATCAAAAATTATTTTATATTTTTTAAAAAATTTAAAAAATAATATGTAAACATTTATTAAAAAATTAATTAAAAAATAGACAAGTTTAATAAATTCAAGTTATTAATAACAAGATTTAAAATTAAGCCCAAATTAATTTTATAAAATAGTTTGTAGATAACCGTTTATTCATTCTAGCGGTTTTACTTAAGCCGATTTTAATCTATTTTAGCTAACAAGTACACAAAATGAGTTAGCTGTCAACTAACAAACGATAAACATTTGCTTAATTACATCAAAATCTCAAAAAATTTTTATAAACAACTTTTTTGGTTTATTTATTGTCATTTAGTCATTCAAACATTTATTTTATTTAGCCATTTGTAGACAGCTGTCAACACGGTTCCCATCATTATAAGATACTTGAAATAACTTTAAGTTTGATAAAGCACCTGTTTGAACAACTTTTAATAAACAGGTAAACTTAAATCCAAATTTGAAGCAATGTGGAACATTCACAGATCATATTCCATGTGTAATCAAGATAAATTACTTTGCCGATCATGATTAAGATCAAAGCCAGTAATTGATAATGTAAGTTTGTAATGATTATTAATTAAACAAAATAAGAAGGATTGTTCAGATTCGTTTTTTTTTTTTTAATTTACTTTTTAATTTAATGCTATTCGATGTTAGAGGAAATTGTAGCGGTTAGTAAGAAATATAAGAAAAATTATTTGATAACAACATTTTAGTTTGCAAGTGTTTCAAATTCAAAGTTAAAATTAAAACTTTTCATATTTTTTACATATGGGTTTAACTAAGACTTTTTAACTTTCACACTTTTTTTAACGCTGAAAATTTTTTTTTTAACTAATTAAGAAAGCAATTATAAACTAAAATCAATTAACTTTTGTAATTAGTAAATTCTTTATTAGTTCAAATATTATAATCAATATTCTGCACCTTTCAGCTGTAGCCATTATTTTTTGTATAAGCAGTTGTTTTCACACTTGATCTATTTGCCGGTTTTACTTTGTGGCTTTCTAGTTATACTGTAGTTTAAAACTGTTATAAATTTATTTGCAGACATTGAAACAAAACATGTTCATGATAAAATACAATTAAATTTTTATCTATTTATTCACTCTACTATAATATCTTGCATAATCTGATCAACACAACCGCACGTTTGAGAACTTAAACACATGACGGATGCATTAAATTGTAGCAAATATAAAACGCCTCTTTAACTTATTTATTGGCTTAGTATCGGATTATTAGTAATATTGTGCCATCTCTTTTTTTATTTTTTTTAACCTTTTAATAAAATCAAAAAAAATAAAATTACAACAAACTTTCATTAATAAATTCATTCAATAAATTTATTAAATATAGAATAAGTTTAAATAATAGCAATAAATTAAAAAGCAATATTGACAATTAATTCAATTTCTCAAGAGACTAGATGTTTATTAAATAAAAAAAAAAAAATAAATTCTATTTTTACATAAAATGTTATAACAATGTGTTTATGTTATAACATAAAATCACGTTCTGATTAAATTAATTTTATCCATATTTTAATTTATAAATTTAAAAGTTTATTGATTAATTTTAAATTTAAATAATTATTTTTTAATTAAAAACCATGAATTATTTGCTTTTATAATTAGCAATTTTATCAAACTTAATGGAAGACTAAGTTCATAGCAAATGTTAGAATATAAAAAACAATTAATACATTAGTAATTGTTAACTTAATTAGATTTATTTAGCTATAATTGTTTAATCTAATTAAAACTTAATTAAATAAGCTATTGCAATTAAAAATAAAATTAAATTAAAAATTAGTTTAATCAATATGTTATTTAAATTAAAAACAATCAGTTGTCGGTAGTAATTAGTTAATTAGATTTAGCCGAGCATCTTTTTTAAGCATACGGTATGGTTTTTTACAAAACAAAATAATTCAACTTGAAATAAGAAATGTGCATTTACAATTGTTAAAAAAAAAATTCAATTCAAAAGTAATTCATAATACTTTTGACCATCATAAATTAAGTTACTAGAAAATAAAGTCACCGTTCGACGAAGCTTAATTAAATTCGATGCAAAAGAGATATGTTTAAATGAGAAAAGTGAAAATAAATGAACAAACAAATTAGAAAACAAATTAGAAAGTGAATTAGAAAACGAATTAGAAAGAAGATTAGAAAGTGAATTAGAAAATGCATTAGAAAACAAATTAGAAATAGACAAAACAAAATGCAGAAAAAATGCAAAACATTTGTATCTTGCAAGTGACCGAATCTGTTGCCAGACCTTTTCACGATTGATTGCTGTCGGAATAAAAACGAATGGTCATATGTAACTGTTAAATAGTTGAAATGTGTTCTCAATGATCAACTAGGACGAAGTAAAACAAGCAATGCTAGATCAAATTCAGTCTTTATTGCAGCCCAATGAAAAACTTGTAACCAGACCTAGTCGAGTCTGTATTTAGACAAAAGGCTTCTGTTGCAGTTGATTGGGAACAGTGTTTAAAAGTGGAAAGCACAAATAGAATTGAAGGCTGAGACCTGTGCATTTGATCTTGTAAAAAGGTGGCAATAAAACCGACCAAATGTAGCTTCAAAAGTGATGGTTTCAATTTTAATTAATCATTTGATGGAAAAACACATATTTATTGCATTGATATTTTAATTAAGATAATTAAAATACAAAAACTATTTTCAATTAAAATAGTTTTATGAGTCTGCAAAGGCAAAAACAAAAAGAACTTGTAATTTATTGTGGCAATCACTTGTTTAACACAACAAAACATAATCATGATCATCATTAACACTTGATTGGATAAAATAGTTAACCATTTCGCCATTTTTCGTTGTGTCCAATGATTGCCAGCAGTTTATTTCAATAAACTAATTGTGGCGTAAATTAAACACACAAACACATTGTTTGAAATGGTTGCCATTTAACAGCGTATTAGTCGTACATTAGCCAAATTCACAATGGAAATATATGAATGAAAGTGGTGCAAACGAAATTTTCGATTGAAAACTTCAAACCGATGAAGGAGGCGTGCCTTGTGACCCGGAAGTGGTAAGAACAAGTTGTTTGGCATATCATAATTGACCTACACATAGACCCCTGTGGTTTGTGCCAGGATAAAGGTTGTCGCAGCTGGATTCTACCACAATTATCGGCCAGGCTGTAAGTTTGGCCAGTAACTCTGTTAGCGGATGCCGAACGCTTTTCAATCAGCTCATCAGTGACTCTTGTTTAGTCTATTTGGAATCAACCACTAATCGCAGCAGAATCCAAAATGCGCACCGGAAGCGCCATTATAATGGCTTACTCTGTCCGTTTACCGGATTTGCTAGTCATGGACAAAGATGGCCCAATAGGCGGATCCATGAGAAAACAGTTTTGAAATGCCGGAAGTGAAAATTGAGAACACAATCAGAAGTCGATTGTATGTGGTCAGCGGATTGCATGTTTCTTTTCTACTTTGTTTCTTACAAGTTTTTTTACGTTTTGCTACGTTTTACTACGTTTTACTATGTTCTATTATGTTTTGCTACGTTTTACTACATTTTGCTACGTTTTGATACACTTTAATATACTTTTGCTACACATTGCTACACATTGCTACACATTGCTACACTTTGTTACACTTTGCTACACTTTGCTACCCTTTGCTAACCTTTTCTACATTATTGCTTCATTTTTTTTCTTTCTTTTTATCTCCTCTTGTTTTCTTTTTATTTTCTTGCTTTATCCATTTTTTAACATTGACCACAAAAAATTTCAAAGTTTACTCTTTCCTAAAAATTAGATATTTTCTATTCACCTATTACATTAACAATTTTTAATTTTGGACGCTTTTTTTTTAAATTCAGACAACTTCTATCCAATCAAAGTACTTAGGATTTAAAATAAGGAAAACGCTTGAACAGAACATCAAAAAAATAACATAACAAAAAACAACACAATTGAAAAATTTAATCATTAAAAAATCAAATCAACAAAGCATGCAAAAGATAGTTAATCAAAAAACTTAAAATTTTTCAAAAGTCAAATATTTAAAAAAGGTTAAGAAAGAAATAAAAGTCAAAAGACAAAACATTACTCAATCTAATCAATTTTTTAATCTGTAATCATTTCAACAAGTTTTTGTTGATTAGCAAGACTAATTGATTTATCTAAAGCAATTTCTTAATCAAATAAAATTATGAAAAACTCATCAAAAACTAGTCTTAAGAAAAAGGCAACTGTCAATTCTTTACAAGGCGCTGGCCAAAGGAATTTGGCGAATAAATTTAAAAAAAAATAAATTGTGCAAAAAATAAATAACGCAAAGGTGGAATAAACTTGAAAATTCAAACATTTCAATTAGTGAAATTTTTTTAATCAAGCTGTTTTCAAATTAAATCCTTACGAATCAAGTATGATTTGATTGAGCAAATGTCAATTAGTTGAAAGAGTTAAATTTAGTTCTAAATTTTGCTTTGCCATTCTGTCAAATCTATAGTTTGGACTTACTCAATATTACATCAATTATGCTCAATAAAGAGCTGAAAGATTTTTAAAAATCAGTTTTAACCATTTTCATAAAAAGTTATTTCTCTGCTCACGTAAAATCAAGTAACAGAAGTTAGTTTGAGCCAAATACTGACCAAAAAGAAACTAATTGGTTTGTTCTGTCAATTTGATTGTAATCATTTACTTTAATTGAAACGTATTTTATTTAAGTACAATGAACAAGACGTTTGTTTTTACTAAAGTTAAAAAGACGTCAATTTTAGATTTTAGAGCTATTTTTTTGTCATGTATTTTTTTTGGTTAGCTTTGAAAAAGAACTGGGCAGTAGAATTAAATTGCAATTACAAGAAAAGCAATGATCACGTAAATAAGATCAACTGCCATAATGTTTAAAACGTCAGGATGTATTATTACAACACTAAAACACATTAGATAGATAGACGCATGTAATCGTTTATTTATGCATGCTTATCCGTTGATTAGAGTAACATTGATTAGGATTGTATGAATCAGGGTTGATTTGCTAGAATTGCTTTAGTTAAGATTATTATAATCATGATTGAATTGATTAGGATTATATGGATCAGGGCTCTATCAATATAGTTTATATGGTTTGATTGCTTGGTCAAGATTGATTTGATTAAGATTATATGGATTAAGATTACATAAGTAAAAATTATGTTGGTTGGAGTCACATTGATCAGAATTACATTAGCCAAGGCTGTATTGGTCAGGGTTGCATAGAATAAGGTTACACTGGTCAAAGTTGTATTGATCAAGGTTTCATCGATCAGAATATCAGATTGGTCAAGGTTTTGTTGGTTAAAATGTTTGAATGGTGAAAATATTTAAATAGTCAGAATATTTGAATGGTCAGAATATTTGAATGGTCAGAATATTTGAATGGTCAGAATATTTGAATGGTCAGAATATTTGAATGGTCAGAATATTTGAATGGTCAGAATATTCCAATGAGCAGAATATTCCAATGGTTAGAATATTCTAATGGTGAAGATATCGCAAGGCCATGTTTTTAAATATATTTTTTTAGTTAGAATATTTCTAACTAGTAAGTTTTATTGGTTAGAACATTGCATGGTTTGAATTTCACATTAGACAAGGTTATTTTTACAAGGATATTCTATGACCCATAGTGATTTAAATCAAGGTTTTTTAAAACAGGATCCTATTTTTGAAAAAGAGTTTTATCAGATACTTGAACATAGTTGTCGATTGTTTTTTTTTGTAGTGTGCACAAAAACAGGATAACAAATAAAAAATTAGAGAGTTTGCTTTGCATGAAAACACGTGTTCAACCGAACGAAAACCAACAGCCAGAGCAGGTAAATTGCAACAATTTTGCGCAATTAAGACAATTGTATTTTAAGACAATCGTTTCAACGCTAGTAGGACTTGCAAAACAGCTTTGAACTGACCAGTAATTGCTGACTACATTGGTGGCATTGAAAAGTAAGAGCGTAATTTTTAGGCAAAAGGGTACTCTTAGTGGCAGGCTAAGAGAGGCTGGCTTAGGAAGGGCAGGCTTTTGAGAGGCTGGCTTAGTAGAGTCTGGTTTAGGAGAAATGGAGGAAAAAAAGAGTGCAATGCACTTGCTCTTCTACCAGGACGAAAATCAAGATGGCAAAACATTACGAACGCAATTACCAGCTCTTTCTGTGTTTGCAGACTAACTGTATATATGTGTTCGCATTCATGGTAAAGCAGTTTAATTAATTCACATTAATTTATATCAGATTAACGAGAAATATTTAATTAGATCTGCTTAACTGCAGCGACGTGCATTGTCCAATTACTGGCAATCAACTTCATCATTAGCTAAATTAATTACGAACGCAATAGCTATCAGGAAAGACGGAATAAAAGTGAGTAAGAGCGATTTTGACCAAACAACAACTTCCGCCATGTGTTATGTTGCCGAGCAGCTGAGACATGCGCCTCATCCCAGCTGTTCCGACATCTTCGGTGTTCTACTTGTCTTGTCTTTGGCCGGGACAAAGTGTCTAGACAGGTGTGGCAGCTGATCACTTGTCACGACCTCCTGTGCAGCCATCTAGACGACAGGATTGGCAAACAAACAAGTTTGTCTTGTTCATGACCTATCCACGCCCACCACAATTCGACTTCTGTCAACTGATCATCTGCATGTCTTTCTATTCCCACTGGTGATGCCCTATTTGCTTTAATTGGTGTTTGTGGACTCAGTCTCATTTTATGAGAGTTCATCTTATGTGAGTTGATCTTGTTTGAGTTGATTTTATGTGAGTTCATTTTATGCGAGTTCATTTTATGTGAGTTCATCTTATGTGAGTTCATTTTATATGAGTTTATCTTATGTGAGTTAATCTTATTTGAGTTGATCTTATGCGAGTTGATCTTATGCGAGTTGATCTTATGCGAGTTGATCTTATACGAGTTGATCTTATGTGAGTTGATCTTATGTGAGTTGATCTTATGTGAATTGATCTTATGCGAGTTGATCTTATATGAGTTGTTCTTATGTAAGCTGATCTTATGTGAGCTGATCTTATGTGAGCTGATCTTATGTGAGCTGATCTTATGTGAGCTAATCTTATGTGAGCTGATCTTATGTGAGCTGATCTTATGTGAGCTGATCTTATGTGAGCTGATCTTATGTGAGCTGATCTTATGTGACTTAATCTTATTAGAAATTATCTTACGAAAATTCAATAACCCCTTTATTGCGTCTTTCTTCTTCCTTTAAAACACCTTTCGTGAATACTAAAAAAAAATTTACCCACTTTCTTTCCAGATTATCTCAATAAATGATGGTCACTCCAAAATAAATTCAAACTCAATCAAAATTATGTGTGCCATTGCCATTTTTAAATTACAATAAATTCTTTATTTTATTGTGAAAAACTCTGAAAAATTCACAAATCTGTGACAGCTTCTTTCAAGAGTTCTGACATAAACATGTAAGTACAAAAATAGACAATAATCGTAGTAAAATCCAAAGTTGATTATGTCAATTGCTTGTCAAATATTCAACAAAATCTAAGCTAATTGAACAAATTTCAAATCTGCACAATCAAAAGTTTATCTATTTTGCGACAATCGTTGCAAAGTCAGACTAATTGACAAAATATAACAGTAAACAGTGATCAATTACAAGTGCAAAACAGTGTTTACAATCAAGGATGCATGTGTTTGATTAGAAAGCAAATCAAGTTTACACTTGCCCATTGGAACTGCTTAGCAAAACAGGTGCGATTTAAACACAAGAGAATCAGCAAAATTAATCAACACTTGAATAAAAGTGTAAATTGCATTTGATTGATGTTTATCATCAATTTACAAATGACATTTAGTTTAAAGATGAATGTGAAGTAAAACAGTAAAACAATAGCGACTTGTTTTTTATCTTCTTAATTTGAAAAGCAAATTTGCCAACATCGTTTCGATCGTGTTTGCAAAATAGTTTGATTCAATTTGCCGTAACAAAATTTACAATCAAGCACAGGTCAGCTGAAGAACTGTTGTTAAACTAATTGTTCAAGCGTTTTTCTTTCGTTTTTAGCCATCTGATCATCTCTATTTGCAAGAGCATTGAAGCGGTCATCATACGCAAATATCTATCTAACGATTCATCTTCGTACTCTTAACACCACTTTAACCTTTTTCTTTTCTCTAGCATCCACTTCTTGGATGCCAGTTTTTCGATCTGCTAGTTAACTGCGAAAATGTGAAAAAAATAAGTAAATATCTGAAAACTAAAGTAACAAAGCATTTTGGCGCGTAATTTACAAGATTTAACTTCATTTTTCGATGCTATCATTAAAAAAGTAAACTTTCTACTAATCTAGTTGGCGGAACATTTAACGGCAAATCATCTACTCTAACAATCGAATTCAAACACGAAGGAAGAAAGAGCAGAACTATCTTAAAACACAAACAAAGTCGCTGGCAATAAAAAGCAAAGTTAAATAATTTTGAACGCACTAGAAACGGAAAATAATGTAAAACAGAGCGAGCACGCAAACTGCTACAAAATAAGAAGCACAAAAAGACAGACCAAAAGAAACAGATGGCTTGATGGCCACATTAGGCTATATTGAACAACAAATGGTAAAGCCAGTAGACCAGGCATGTACTCAAACTAAGCCGGCTTTAAACAGGTCGCCAAACTGATGACTGGTTCAGACAGACCAACCGACAGCAGTTTTGCCGATTATCGGCAGCTAATGGCTTGCTGTTCCAAATAGCGCAGAAAATTTGGCTAAATTTATATGCTTATTCTAGATGAACAATCAGCAAGCAGATTGGTTTTCAATGTTTTGCTTAATTCACAGAAAGATTGGTCTCATATGAAATAAGGCAAACAGTTTGGTTATTTGTCTATTAAGAAGGCAGAAATCTGTTAAGACAATCGAGCGAAGCCGGTGCCCAAACACTGTTGATTTTAGCTTGTTCTAGTCTCAAATTACATAATTGCACTTTTTTCAGCTGAAACCAAAGAAAATTGAAAATTGTGTCTAATTGCGCCGCGCCAATTCGCACTGTTCACTATCATTTTAATTCAAGGTACAATTGGAAAACTGCTTAATTACTGCAACGGAGGCTGCCTATAATCGGATAAATAAAACTTTAATGAATAGACCATTGATTGGTTTAAATATCCAAAACTAAAGCAAACAGTTAACCTCTGTTTCGTCCATTAAATAAAATGTTGTTTCTATTATGTTTGTGCATCATAATCAACTAAAAACCACAACTACAAACCATCATCTTCAGTAATAACAACACACAGCATTTTAGCGCACTGTCAATAATCGACAGCAAATGATGCAGATCAAATTACGCGCCAAACCAACAAAACTGACAAGTGTTGCAAAATCGTAATATTGTAGAAACAAGTAGCTTGGCCCATAGAGCGCAATCAAGCCAGACCAGCAAATTTTATTGTGCAGATCCACTGAATTAACGAAAAAAATCTCTGGCACAGTAAATGATAATAATTGTAATAACTGTAATAAATAGTAATAATAAAAATAATATTTACATTGATCTGTTGGTTATTTTTAAAATAGCGAATAATTTAATGAGCAAACAAATGAGATGGTCTTTCAAATACGAAGTGGATGCCAGCTGATCCACAAAGACCTGCCTGGTTTGCAAGGCACTCGACTAAAAAAGAAAATATAAATAGTCGCGATAAATCAGTATCACAAAAGACAACCGATCACAGTGCATTAGGCGCTATTAAAACTTCTGAAGAAAGACTTTTTAGCGGAAGAAATCGCAAAGGCAAACAGGTTGTGAACATCGCAAGTATTTATTTAGTTCACCTGCTCGTCCTGATCTGATGGTTTATAAAAGAAATCAAACAAGCAAAAAATGGCTTAGCTCAGTCAAGTCGTGTTTCTTGCAAACTTAATAGTTGCTTCTTCGTCAGATCTGGATACGGTAAGATGAATTGCAAAAGGCGTCAAAATGCCAATCTTTGCAACAACGGATGTCTGCCGCAACATTCTGATTGATGGCAGAGGAAACAATAGCAAACCAATTCGGCATTTTCAACTTGCTCAACTTGTTTGTCTGCTCCTAATCCCATAGTTGTTTCGACAGAACACAAATTGTTATCTTATCAGATTGCACCTTAAATAAACTGTTCTCTGAAGTGTATCTCGAAATTTGTCTTGATTTTGGTAGTGCCTAAATCAAATGTGAAAAACTGCCGACATCAATTGCTCGTTTTACGGACATAATTAAGCTGTTCGGTCTATCTGCAATAACTAACTCTATCAACTATTCAACTGGATTAAGCAAAAAAGTAAAAACAATGAAAAAAAGACAAAAATCACAAATGTATTTGTTTTGCCAAATGTCTTAACTTCAAATTTGCTTTTTGTTGTTCTAAAACATGCCGTCTTAATAGACAGTTTGTTCGAATCACGTTTAATCTGATCAGTTAAATGACAGCGACAAGACAGAAAATACAAAAATTTCAAGATTAACTGGCCATCACACCTGAACTCACATTTAAACCAAACCAATATCCAGCTGAGTGCACACTGGTAGTCAGAGCAGTCGGTCAAAACGACTCCATTTTGATGGGCATCAAACGATTGTTTTAAACTTACTTTTTACTTTAATTAAATGCAAGAAAAAGATTAAATACAATACACAGACCAAGTTTCCATCAGAAAACAAAAAAATTTAAAAATCGAAAAAAAGTGACTATAAAAAGACACATAATGGAAAGCATCTTATAGCAAACAAACGCAAGTGTTGTTACGTGCCAATCAAGCATCAGCCTAGTTTAATATTGGACAGCTTTGAAATTTAAATACAACAAAAAACAAATTTATAATAGAAATAAACAAATTTTTAACAATTTTTTTTTTCAATTTTAAATTAATGCTCCTATTTTGAAATGCAATATTTTTAATATAATTTCAATCTGAATTGAACAAAAATTTTCTAGATTTCAATTAAATAAAAAAATCAGTTTTTTTCAGTAAGCTAAAAAGTGCAAAAAATTGTGATTATTGGCTGCAATAAAATCATAGTGATCATAAGTAAAGAAAACTGGTGAAAGAAATAACTTTAATTTTTTTTTTTACAGGATTTTATTTAATGACCCAAGTTTTACATGCAAATTAAACATTAAACAAAAAAAAAAATAAATATAAAAAACGAAAATGCAAATTATAATCTGAAACTTTAATATGATTAAAAATTAACTTGAAAAATCGATTAGATATTCATTTATTGATTACTTTGTAATATTAAAAACATAAATTGCGTAAATTTAGTTCTAAAAAAAGTTTATTTTATTTACATAGAAAATGATATTATTTTAAATTAAAATCTAAATAGGTAAATCTTAGATTAAGTTTTTATTTTAAAAAACGTAGATCATGATCATAAATCAGTTAAGGTTTTATACCGAAAAAAAAAAAGAAAAGAAAAATTAAATTAAATAATAATAAATAAGAAAAGCGTATAAAATGAAACAGAATAAAAACGAAATTGTAAAATTAACTGACCACTTGAGAATTAAAAAAAAAACAAGGATAAAAAATATTAAGATAAAAAAATTAAAAAAACAAATACATCACGAACAAACATTATAACAAATAAAAATCATCTTCTTTATTTTAGTATTTGACTAATATAATTTAAAACATTATGTAGATCATAAAATAATTGGCGCAATAGCCATGTCTGAACAATTTAGTTGTTTTAAATGCAACTTTTTTTCATTTTACTTTTTTTGTAAATTTATTTTTTACTTTAAATTGTTTTTTATTATTTAAATTATATTCTGACAACGTATACGATGCCTATCAATTAGTAATGAAATTGATTTTTGTTTATTAATTTTTAATAAATTTTAACATTAAATATAGTTTTTTAGTTTTTTTTTTAATAAATTATTTTTTAAAAAACTTACAAGAAAATATGTTCAATTTTAAATTAATTTTAGTTTTTTGTTTAAATTTAAAACTTTATTTTAAAAGCAAACAAGGTCAAACTAATTTATTAAACAATAGTATTAAAAAAAAAAGGTTTAAATTAAAAATTATCTACAAGTTATTTAAGTAACAGAAATTTTTTTAGACATGTTTACATTTTAATGAATTCATTTTAAAGTAAATGCAAAAATAAAAACAGTATCATAAAATTAATTTTAAAAATTAAAAAAAAAAATATAAACATGAAAATAAATGCAAATAAAAAACATTATTATATTAATTGAAATTGAATGAAATCAAGCGGAAAATTGTAAGAGTTCGATATTATAATTTAGAAATTTGCAAAATAATTTTTAAATTAAAATAAATAATCTTTAAATAAATAAAAAAAATCAATAAAATTTATAAAATAATGACGCATAAATAACTTGTATTTGTCTTTGTAATTTTTTTTAAATTAATAAAAAATGTATATATTTATAAAATTGGTTATTATAGATTGATTATAACCTGTTAATAATATTTATTTTATAGCTAAATATATTAAAAAAAAAGTATAATAAAAAAAAATATAATAAAAAAAAATAATCCAATTGTTTTTTGATATTTTAATATTGTTTTTCATTACAATTACAAGTAAAGCTTATTTAAACATAGATGTAAAACAGATTAAGTAAATGGCTTAGAAAGTTATAAAATTTAAATAGACAAAATTTGATCAAACAAGTTTGATAAAATCAAATCTTTTATTAAAACAAAAAAAATAACAATGACTAAATTACAATTGAACATTTTAACTTGTGACTGATTAATTGTAACAAATTATTATCATATGCAGTCACAAGTGTATTTAGCATATAATTTAATGGCAAAACAATTTATTGATTAAAGAAACGTAATAATGTTTTTAGCAGTTAAATTGATTGTCAAAATCGATTAATCTAAAAACAAGATGATAAATAATGCAATACAATCCCAATGTTAATGGTTATAAAGTTAAATAAAATACAATGAAAATTTGCAAATAATTAGTTAATACAAATATTTTCTTATATGCAAATCATATTTGATAAGTATTAATTTTAAAAAAAAAGTAAATAAAAAATAATCCTTTTTAAACAATATTTTAAATTTTCTTACTTAATTTTTGACAAACTGGTCAAATTATTTATAAATATTTATTTAATATAATTTAAGTTATTTTAAAATACTTTATTATTTAATTTCAATTTTAAAAATTTGCATAAAAATATTTGCAAAACTTAATTATTTTTTAAAATTTTTTAAATCAATTGATTGAATTTTAATAGATTAAAATTTTAAATTAAATAAAATATTTTCTAAATAAAACTTAATTATATTGTAATTATATTGTAAATAATTATTTTTTAATTATAAAAATAGAAATATTTAAAATAATTTTTTTAACAGCATTAAAAAGAAACACATATGTACCCCCACTTATGAATTGAAAAAATATAATCAAAAATAAAAAAATGTTTATTTTTTTGTGTTTTTTTATTTTAATTTGTTTTTTATTTAAATTAATAATTTTTTTTAATTACTTACGTTGATCTGCACCTTGTCAAATCCACACTAGTAGAAGATGAGTTACTAGAACTGACTGATGAAGTTCTTTTGCGTATTGGTTCAAAATGATAAATAGAACTCTTATGTTGACCCCTTCTTAAAACATGAGCTTCATGTATGCGAGCAGATTTGCGGGCGGTAATGCCTTGTGATTGCTCATTGGTTTTTCTTTTGATTGTTATTTGAGATTTATAATCGATTGCATCTAATTGATCATCGCCCTTGTCTTCTTTTTGATCTGAATGATGTAGCAAATAGTGGCTAGACTTGTTTTCACTGGATACCATCAAAGGTAAATTCATCAAGAAATCTGTCATAGCGGGTGCAAGTTCATTCATGTGCATTGTGATCAAATGTGGTGCAGATGCACTGCGCCCCTTATCACTTGATTCCATTGTTAATACTTTGATTTGCTTTTGTTTGCTTTTTTGCTGCAATCAAAACATATTTCAGGTAATTGTGCTTACTCTCACAATCACATTTCACTTGTTCCTATTTATTTATTTACTTTTTTTACATTAAATAGTTTATTCTTTTTAATGAAATAATATCTAAAAAAAGTACAAACACATGAATGGAATCATTTCGTAAACTAAATCAAATTAAGGCATCAATTAATATTGAATTGTTCCATTAAAACGCTTGCACATCATTATTTTAACGTGTAATTTAGATAAGATAATTAAATTATTAAAAGCAAAAATAATTTACACAATCAATAAAAGTTGTTTTGTTACATTTACATAAAATATTATAAATGTTAAAATTTAGTTAAATTTACATATTCTTTTTAATTCACTATGATTAATTAAAATTTTATTTAAATTTATAATAAACTTCACTTAAATTTACTTAAAATCAATTTAATTTAATTAAAGTTTTTTTTTTTAAATTAAATTATTTTAAATTCACTTTAATTCACTTTAATTCACTTTAATTCATTTTAATTCACTTTAATTCACTTTAATTCACTTTTATTTACTCTAATTTACTTTAATTCATTTCAATTTACTTCAATTCACTTAAACTCACTTAAACTCACTTAAACTCACTTAAACTCACTTAAAATCACTTAAACTCACTTAAGTTCATTTATATTTATTTTTAACTTTTTCAAATTATTGAAATTTAATTAATTCAAAATTTTTTAAATTATTAATTTTTCAATTAATTACATTTATTCTAATTTTAATAAAATTTTGTATAAATGTTTTAAACAAGATGATTATTTTTAAATTATTGTAATTAAAAACAATGGAACATTTATAGATATCTTTTTAAATATATTAAATTAATATGTTTAATTTTTTATTATAAATAAAATTTTATAAATTTTTAGTCAATTCAAATTTATTTTTACTATACATTTTTTAATAGTAAAAAATAAAACACCTAGTTTGAAAACAAATTTATTAATATTTTATTTAATTGCATCACTATTAATTATTCATTTTTATTGTGAACAATTAGTAATCTAGATTTAGCTTGCTAATGCTCTATTTGCCCTTGTGGTGTGTCGGTGGGCCGCAAACTATTTAAATAAATTTACTCTCATTTTATATTTTAGCTGTATTAAATATTAAATTGTTATTTCATTAAAATGATTTAATCAAACATTTGATTTAATCGAAAATTTCGCGCCTTCCTCTTTATAATTTTTGTTTTACTTGTAAGTTTGACATAAATATATAAACATGTAATCAAAATTTAATTGATAAACTAATTTCAGATAGTACCCTTTATTACATCATTTTTTATTATAATGAATCATTGTCCAGTATATTTTTTTAAATTAATTATATTTATAATTTTTCAAAATTCAACAGATTTAATAGTTAATATAATTTAATTAGCCAAACCCTTTTTTCCGATAAATTATATTATAAATTATTTTAAGTTTTAAACATATTTTAATTAAATTAATTTAATCAAGTTTATAAACTTTTAATTTTTTATACAAAAGTAAGGTAGAAAATTGTTATGGAACAATTTTAAATCAAACTTATTAACAATAAAAATTAAATTTAAAAAAAATTTAAATAATTAAAATAATGCACAAATTTGATTAACAAAATCAACTAATTAAATTATTTAACATTTACAACCTTTAAAACCAAATGATCTAATTTTTCAATTACGGCCAAATTTGAAACTAAATAAAAATAATTAAAACAATAAAAAAATAATATATATATATATATATATGAACAAAAATTTAAAAAATGTATTTTATCACTTAAATAATTAAAAAAAATTAAATATTCATTAAATTAAAATTGTATTTAAAATGTTTTTTATATAACAAATATGTAAACAATGCAAATGAATATGAAAGTAAGTAAAACAAAAATGTTAATATTGAAGTTCATATTTAGATTTAAAGATGTTAAAACGATTGTGTTTAAATTATAAATTGTTGATTTAAAACTGATTATCACTTATTTATTTGCAAATTTTCAAGTGATGATGCATAAGTTGCATTTTTTATTAAAATTAATTAGTATTAAAAATCAATGTTGAAAATATGTAATAATGTTGAATTAGCCAAATTTGAATTAAAATTAATAAAATAGATGATAAACTTAAAAAAAAATTTTTTAATAAAATTTACTTAATTTAAATATAAAAAAAGGTGCTAAATTAGTTAAAGTTGATGTGTAACCAGATAAATAATTTTTCAGATTGACAAATGATGAGACAATTTTAAAATAATAAATCTGTGATTGTTTTTATTGATGCAAATTTGACATAAAAGCCTGTTTTAAATCCAAACAGATGGACCTATTAAAATTAGAAACAATAGTAAAAAAAAAAAAAATAAATATTTAATAGTAATAAACAAGAGTCAAGATTAATTGGATTGCATTATTTTTGACCGTGATTGCTATAAAGTTTGATAGCTTTATCTTAATGACACACAGTAATATGGAGATACGGCAAGTGAATTGCAATTTGTTAACTATAAATTACTCTGGTGCTATATGTTTTAAATGAAAAATGCTAAAAGAAAGCAATATATTTGAACAGCTTTAATTAGCGTAACGTTAACTTCTCAATTTTGTGTTTAAATTTAATTGCTATATATACAGTGATTTAATTTTGAATTAAGTTAAAAGACAACACTATTCACTAATTTAAGCAATCTTAAAGTAGGCCGCAATTTAATAAGTTAGAACTATATTGACAAATTAATTAAACTTCTTTAGATTTAATTTTAAGTACCAAACCATATCTTAGTTTCATGTCTAATCCAGGTAATAAACAACTAAAATCTTAAAAGAATAATGCTTCAGAAAAACTAACTTTACTCTATGAATCGACATTGAATAAAAGTTTTCAATAAAATTAAAAAGATGCAATCAGTAAAAATGTGATTGAAACGAACAAAAGTTTAAATTAGCAATCGATTTCAAACAAGTAGCCCAATCATATTTAATCAAATAATAACTCAAACTGAATCTAGCAAAAAACAGTAGCAAGCAATAAAGTGTAACGTTTGTTACAGTTGACCACTTTGTTCAATTATGACTAGTTTCAAAGATGCGAAAGAGTTCAGTCAATCTGCCAAACTGGACATTAATTGATGAAAAAATCAATGTATTAGCGCAATCGTCCACTGAGTTCATTTAATTTTTTCAATGTATTCAACCTATTCACGCGACTGAATCAAATGCATTGAATAACCAGATATATTAAGAATGCAATACTTTATATTTAAACCGAAAAGCATTGGAAACCATTCAGGCCAATCTGTGAGAGTCAAATCAGTCAAATTTCAATTGCACATTAACTACAATCATAATGCATTTTGCATTGATTTCTTTTGATTTCAATGTTGCTTCAAATGTTGTCTAGATGGGCTCTGTATCAATGCTCTCTTTCATTGCTTTCTTTCAATGTTTTTCAAAAATTTCTCCATCAATGCTGCTTTAGATGTTGTCTTAGTATTGATATTGTCTTTCGTTTTAATTTGCTACTGTTCAAAATTTTTATTGTCAATGTTGTTCTTATTTTAAAGGCGTCATTTTTTTAAAATTATTTCCAAATTAAGACATTTGTTTTAGTGTAAAATAAAAAATGGAAATAAAAAACTAAAATAAATAAAATAACAATTTTTTGAACATTATTGGATGAAATAAGATAGAAAATAAATAAAAATGCAAAATAATTTTTGTATTTTTTTTTAGTATCTTAAAAAACTGGCAATTGAATAGCACAGCATGAAAAGATGCGCATCGTCAACAGTTGATTATTATTATAAATAATTTCACTTGTCCAGCTTCTACAAAAAGAAAAATGATAAAGTGAACAAACCTAAAATTTATTTAAGTAGTTTGAAGACAAAAAATGATCTAAAAGGCTTCAAAAGTCAAAGTTCACTTGTTCCAGGCCAAGTGAAACAAGATGCAACAGCAAATACATCAAAATAAAATTTTAACATTTGTCTTAAACTTGTTATTTGCTCTAATATTTTTTACATTAAAATTATTAACAAACGCTGTTCCATCTATTTTAAAGTTTTTTAAACTGAGTAATTAACAAATTTAACTCACATTAACTAATTGTTTTTAAAATAGTTTTATGCAATTTAAATTTGAAATAACGGCACAAATTTTACATTTTATAAAATAACTAATTATTAACTATAATAATTAAACTTTTATTAAGTGTAAAATAAATAAATATTAAAAATAAACAAATTGCATTTAATTACTGATTATCAAAAAATAATTTTTTTTTTTTGTAAAATATTATTTACTTATTTAGTATATCAAAGTATATTTACTTATTTAAAATTTTATAGTTTTTTTTTTAAAAAACTGATAAATTTTATCATGTTAATCAACTAAGTTGTCTTTGTCTGTTTTAATAAAAATCAAAATCAATAATTTTATGTAATTTGAACTAATTACAAGCATATGCTTAATAAAACATAAAGAAAATCTAACATATTAGAAAAACAAAAAAAAAAATAAATAAATCTGTATTAAAATTAAATAAAATTAAATATAATTAAGTAAAATTGTATTTTTAATGTTAAACTTGTTTTGAAATTAAAATGCAATATATTAAAATAAATTTTAAATTTCTGAATATTTATACGATTTTTTAAAAAAAAAAGTTTTTATAAAAAAACAATAAATAACTAATTATTTTTGTATTTATATATCAATTATTTTAAATAAAGTAAATTATTTTTTATCATATTGATCTAAATTGATCTTTAATTGTAAAAATAAAAAAAAATATAAAATATTTAATTTCATTATAAACAATGTGTTCTTTAAATGTTAATTAATAAAAAAAAAAGTTAATTATTTTAAAATAAAACATAATTTTTTTTTTTTTATTTAAAATAAATTGCTTGTCAACAATTCAGATAAAACAAAAAAAAAATATAGTGACAAAAAAATAATCTAGTTCTTATAGTATTATCTGAAAAATGTAAATAAAATTAAAAATTTATTTAGTTTACATTTTCTTAAAATTTAAAAAATACAATAAAATATAAAACATAAATAACATAATGAATAAATTTAAATGATATATGTTTTAATAGCGCCTTTAAATTTTTATTTCAATAAAAATTTAATTGTTAAAAAATTAATTTTTTAATTTAGTAGTTTTGTAATAAATAAAATTAAAAATTTTAATTTAATTTAAAATCAACAATTACATAATTTTCTTGTTTGATTTTAGATTTTTAGTATTTTATTTTATAGTTTATTTTATTTAAGTTAATTAAAAATTTTAATTTAAAAACAATTTAATATGTTTAATAATTTTTGTAACAATTAAATTGATGAAAAACAATTGAAAAATAAAAAAAATCTAAAATATTAAAACATAATTATTTTAAAGAATATGATTTTAATAAAAATCAATAGGATTGATTACAGCAAATTAAGCCAGGTAGGAAAAATATGAAAAGAATAATTGCTAAAATTTGAATAAATAAGTTTTTGTAAATATACTGACAAAGATGCGGGAAAAAATGTTTGAAGAAGTCATGTAACCAAAACTGTAATGCCTTTGGTTGACCTTTTTGACCTTTCAATTGCATTTGAATATAAATTAATTGTGTACAAAGTCTGTGGAATAGTAGTACTGGTTGTGGCTACATTTGAAACAGCTGATCCACAACTGATTGAAAACCGCGTAGATATGAGGCTTGGGTCGGGCAAGATACAGTATATTTTAGTTAGTAATGCAACCAACTAGAAATGAAATGTGAAAAATGCAAAAGAAAATGCTTTAAATTAAAAATATTAAAATTAAACAAGATTCATTCTTGATGATAATGCAAATACACACAAGCCATTCATATTCAGAGTAAAGAGCCACTGAGGAGCCACTGAGAAGCCTATTGAAAACAAAGTGAAACAGGCAATAACAGGCAACTAAAGCAAACAACTTGTTCGTCTTAAAGAAAAGCTTTTAATTTGAAACATTAACCATAGTGCCCGTACTTTAAAAAGATTCATAATTTTGGCCCCTTAAATTTTTTGCATCTAGTTTTTGATTGCCCTTTTTCTCCTGCTGACTCTATTAACCGCCCATCTCCGCTTTTCTAGATTGGCATTGGGTTAGATCGCTATGTTGATCGTATTATGTTTAGCAGCAAATAATTTGCAGTCGGCAAAATAATTTTACTTGCAATCACTTTATTTAAGACAAACAAAATTTGGACTTGAAGTGATGACAAGACGCAGAAAAATTAAGTAAAATAATGAGAAAATAAGGAAAATAAATAAAAATTAGAAAAATCAAGAAATCAAGATTGACTAGACCGACTAGATAACGGGCCACAAAACATCTTGACTCAATCAAGATAAATCATTAAGATAAGCTTTGTGGTTCATTTAAGATGTTCAGATGCACTGACCCGCCATTGAAAAAGTGCAGACGAAAACAGGTTAACCCAGCCACGAATGGATGGCAATATGTTTGCACACTGGCATAGCAATTAATGGCTTTTGCCTTTTCTTTTACAATTCTCTATCTACTTGCATTTAAACCACTTAATTTTGGATTTTTTTTTTAATTTCCATTTCTGTCTTTAAAAGTTCAATTTCTCATTTTAGTTTGTCACATTGCTTTGTTATAACATATTTGGATGCCCTTCAACTAAAACTTAGCTTAAACTTTACTAGTTTTTTTCTCAATGTTTCATAATTGTTTTAATGCAGTTTCATCTTATTTTTGTCCTAATTGTTATCAACAATTTTTTTCGATGTTTAAAATTACTAGATTTTTTTTTTTAATTATTTCATAAAATTATTTTGCAAATCTTTTAATAGTATCAAGGACCTTTGTTAAATAAAATTTTTAATAATTACTGCTTTTCTTCTTTTTTTTTTATTTTTTTATTTTACTATTATTTTACTATATTCATATGCTGTTTAAAAATAAAAATTAAAACAAAAATCATTCAATTATATATAATCAAATGAATTTATTAAATTTTACTATTTAACTATAAAGAAAAGATTTTAATTTTATATTTAATTTAAAACAATTAAATATTTGTTTCAATTAAATAATATAAACATTTTTTTGTGGTAAAAAAAAAAAAAAAACGCACAAAGGTTAATTAAAAAAAACGTTTAATGTAAAATGATATGTTTTTGTTAGCAGATAAAACACATGAAAATAAAAACTAAAATTTATCTGATCAAATCACTTCTCTTTTTTTTAAATTTTTCAATTAAAAGTTTAAACAAAACTCTTAAAAAAATCTCTAATTACAAATGCTAAATTATATTTTTACCATTTAAAAAAAATAAATTATTATAAACATTATATTAATGTTTTTTATAAAAATTAGCAAAATTTATAAATGATAACTATAAAATAATCAAAGAGTAAATAAAAAAAATGAAAATATATTACAAATTTAAAAAAAAAATAATATTAAATTTCAAGACCAACTGTTGATGGAAATAAATTGTGGTTAAGTGAAATAAAAGGATAAATTTTTATTAAGAACTTTGCACAATTAATTAAATTAGATCAAGATTACAAAATTTAATTGATTTTTTTAAATATTAATCAAGCGAAAAAAAAACACAAAAACAAATATAAACCGTGAAAAGTTTTTATTTGAAAATGATTGGGTTTCATTAGAAAAATTATATAAAACATGGATTTGTAACACAAGTTTTATACTTATTACTTGTATGAAAGGTAAATCCAGGTTGCAATAATTGATACGGAAAAATGTATTTAAAAAAGTGTATCAAAGTTAGAAATAGTGTATCACTTTCACAAGTGGGTCGGAACAACTTGCAACTACATACTCCAACATGGACTGATGAGTTTTATAAGTTACGCCCATATTAATTTAAAAATGATTTAAGCTATAAAGACGATATTGAAACTTGTTTACCAAACGCTTCCTGACACTGTTCACTTGAAACAGGTGTATAAGAGCGACTAACAGATAAATTAGGGCGTTAGATTTTTAATTGGACTGAAAAAATTGAAGTGCATTTAATCACTAGCAAACACGCCTACACTTTTGAAAAGATGTAACACTTTCTTTACAAGAGTTTTTCTTTAACAAGAGATAATGAAAAAGTGAAACTAAACTAAACTAAACTATTCACAAGCACCAAAACACATGCAAACACGAAATGAAAAAAGAGAAAGAAGAATAAGATGTTCACAAAGAGAATCACAAAAGTAAATTACACAGTGATGGATGTCCACGGAGTTGATTTGTGAATAACTAAGTAATAATTGAATTTGTAAAAAGTCTGATTAATTGGCTAATTGTGATTAGAAATAAATTCATAGTGTTAAATTAGAGACAAATTAGTTGTGACCAGAAGTACAAACTGTGACAAGTAAAATCAAGAGGTGTGGAAAAGTGTAAAGGAGATAGAGAAGCTGGAGTTGGAGGAGTTGGAGGAGTTGGAGGAGTTGGAGGAGTTGGAGGAGTTGGAGGAGTTGGAGGAGTTGGAGAAGTTGGAGGAGTTGGAGTAGTCGGAGTAGTTTGAAGAGATGATGGAAAACGTAGAGAAGATGGAAGATTTTGAAAGAGGTAAATTTGGCAACAAGGGTAAAAAAGGTGAAAGAGGTTAAAAAAGGTGAAAGAGGTTGAAAAAGTTGAAAAAGTTGAAAAAGTTAAAAAAGTTGAAAAAGTTGAAAATGTTGAAAAAGTTTGAAAAAATTGAAAAATTGAAAAATTGAAAATTGAAAATTGAAAAATTGAAAAGTTAGAAAAGTTAGAGAAGTTGGAAAAGTTGGAAAAGTTGGAAAATTGGAAAAGTTGGAAAAGTTGGAAAAGTTGGAAAAGTTGGAAAAGTTGGAAAAGTTAGAAAAGTTAGAAAAGTTAGAAAAGATGCAAAAGTTGAAAAGTTGCAAAAATGTTGCAAAAATGTTGGTGCTTTTGAAAGTGTTCTCCTTGCCTTCTGCTCGTGAGCTAATCCTTGCAATCTTCAATGTTCATCAACAATTAAGATGTGATTCAATTATCTTAAGACACTCACACGCACATTTGTACACAAGAGCTGATGTGGTCGAGATGCGATGCACACAACTAATCATAGGGCGAGTGCTTTTAGTTCTGCGTTCAAAGCTTGTGCTTGCTGGCATGCAACTGTTCCACTGTGGCTAGCTGGCCATTTAAATGCAGTAAACGAAGGCGAACCGTCAGCCGCCGCCTCTGCTAGCAACTGTCACCCTGGCGCCATCTGTAAGTCCGCATCTGTTGCTCGGCTGTGCAGAAGGCGCTCGGTGCTAACACACTCCCTTGCACGCTTACAAAACTTGACGCTTACATGACGCACAATTGCTAGTCTTTGTTTTTAAGATTTTCAGCATGTTTAGGGTGTTTCCGATGTCTAGGGTGCTTAACATGCTTAGGGTGCAAAACATGCTTAGGGTGCAAAACATGCTTAGGGTGCAAAACATGCTTAGGGTGCAAAACATGCTTAGGGTCCTTAACATCCTTAGGGTCCTTAACATCCTTAGGGTCCTTAACATCCTTAGGGTCCTTAACATCCTTAGGGTGCTTAACATGCTTAGGGTGCTTAACATGCTTAGGGTGCTTAACATGCTTAGGGTGCTTAACATCCTTAGGCTGCTTAACATGATTAAAAAGCTCAACAAGCTTACGGTGCTCAACATGCTTACGGTGCTCAATATTTAGCATGTTTCAGATGTTTCAGACTTTCAGAAAGTTTCCGATGTTCAGGTGTTCAACATGTTAAAAGTGCTCTGCATACTTAGGCTCCTTTACAGTGTCTAGGGTGCTCAACATTTTTAGCAGTTCAGCATTTTAAGCAGTTTCAAATATTCAGCATATTCAAAATGTTCAGACTGTTCAGCATGATCAGATTGTTCAGGATTCTTGTTTGTCACTGGTGCGACCAAATCCCAGTTTATGATCTTGAGTCCATGTGCATGCTGATAAAAGAGTTAAGTACATGTAGTTAAGTACAAACAAACATTCACTTTCTTAATTGCTCTCGCCTTCCTTAGCTAAAACGAAACAGCTTTACAATTTACCACTTCGCACTTCCACCATTTTTCCCAATTGCAGTGCTTCTAATTGTGTTTCCAGAATTGCTCTCCACCACTTCCAATCCGTTCTCACCACTTTGCTGCAAATTATTAATCAAAATCTTTTATTCACTCCGGACGCTTGCAACTTTGCTCTTTCCAAGCCCCATTGTTAATATTACAGCCGCTTTAATTAGTCCAGCTTAACAATAATAAATCAATACTTTTTAAAAAGCTTCAATTAAAACAATTAAGAAATAAAAACCACTTAAATCTGTAAAAACGTTTCATTTATTTCGATTCAATCACCAACTTTCCAGCTTTGCAATTATCTATTAGTTGATGCTAATGACAAACACAAATTTTAAATTATCTTAATATTTTTTCAAATATTTTAAAATTATCACAACAAAATTTCATAGCAAATTCTTATTTAATTCAATTTACCTCCAATTATATTCATTTGGCTTTTCTATTATTTATTCTTCATGTAATTTTTAATTTAATTTCTATTTTTTTAACTGCTTTTTTCAATTTGCAAATATTTAATTTTTTTTTTCTAAAAATTAATTCATAAATGATATAAATTCATTTTAATTTATTGTTTATTTTATTTCATTTTTTATTTACATTATTTTTTTAAAAATAATAAACTTTCAAAGTTTCTTAATTAATTTTTTTTTTATTTTAGCAAAATTTAATTTTACTTTTGATTGTAAATAAACAATGTTATCTTTTATTATTTAAGTTAATCATTATTATTTTTAATTTGTTGACATTTGTTTTCGTGCATTTAATTAAGATTTTTTTTTAACAAATTGGTAAAAATAGTTAATCATATTTGGAACAAATAAACAAAAACCAATTTTATTATAAACACAATAAAAAAAAATTAAAAAAATAAAAAATACAAAAAAAACAAAAAACAAAACGTCTCCATAAGATATAATTGACTTCAGTCAGGTAATATTTAATTTAATGTAATTTTATCAAAAATTAAAATCAAGTAATATAATTTATTTAAAAAAAAATTGTAAAAAAAATATAAAAAAAAAATATTTGCAAATAAATTTTTTAATTATTAATTTTAAAATAATAATTATATAAAATTAAAATTTTATTTTATTATTTATTTATTAATTTTAAATTATGCAAATATTATTTTTTTTTTTATAAACAAACAATTTTAAATTGTAATAAATAATTTATTCATTTTTTTAATAAAAAAATTAAAAATTAAATGTCACAAAAAATTTAAATATTAAACACAGTTATGCTTGATTATATTTTAAGAACAGATTAAAATATTGCAATAACTTAAAAAATTGGTAAATATTAAAAAAAAAAAATTATTTAGATCTGATAAATGCAGTTACTCTATTTTGCTACATTTGAAAGTGTGTTAAGTTAATATGATTTTTATTTGAACGGCCAACATAAGCACAAAAAGATGCAACAAGAAGGTAAAAACAAGAGAAACACCTGCTTAGCATCTTTTATTACGGCTGTAGCAAATTTACCTGGGGCAGTTTTCTAGTTTTAAAGTCAACTAAAAATCAGGTATGTGTGTGGTGAAAACTCATTTCACATGCTTACACAACGGCGTCTTCTTTATCATAATTTTCTTACTTTGTATAAATTTAAACGTAAAAATATAAAAAGCCATCAACTCATCAAACAATCAACATTGTATCAAATTGGGCAGACTTTTAACGACAAACACTTCGTATTGCTTGTGGCTATGCGTAGAACTTGACGCACTCAAAAACAATGATGATAAATATGAAATAAGTGGGAAGTTTGCATAAAGATACATGAAGTGCAATGATCTCCTAGAATTAAGCATTAAACTTAGCTATAGAAGATAATTTCTCAACAGTCATATAGGAAGACACATGCTTGCGATAAGTTAATAAGAAAATATAAGCACAAACATTTTAAACCTAGAAAATAATAATAGACATAATAAAACATTAAATGAACTTGATTGAAATTAAAGCTCAAAAGTCAAATTTAGCCCATTTAACAGACAAAATTAAAACAATTGTTTAGGCCAATTTTTTCAAATGCAATCTGTTCAAATAAATTAAACAAACAAATTAAATCTAAATCAAAATAAATGAAAAAAAAATGTAAAAATTCGCTCGTCCAGTGCATTACTTTTGAATCAAGATTAATGTAAATGTTTGCAATAATTTCTATTTAAAAAAAAAACAAAAAAAAAACAAATAAAAATAAAACAATTTTTGCTTTATAGTAATTTAGCTGAGAAGAATAATAACAATTTCTTATCCTAATTTAGAAACCACTGAAAAAAGTGAAAAACTGAAAAAAAAACTTTTGGAGCATAAAAAACACTAAAGGAGGCAATTAAAACTAGAAAATGTTCATAGTTCAAAAAAGCACACCTAGTAAAAGCTATGAGTAAAAAAGTCTTATTAAATGCAACCTGAACATAGAAACAATGTAGCAAATTTTGAAATAAAAATATCAAAAACAAAACAAGGAAACAATAAAAGACACAAAAATGCAAATTTATAGCAAATTTAGTCCGTTTTAAATAAACTTACAATGTGAACACAAAAATCGCTGAAAAATCAACCATAGTAAAAGATAATCACAGTCTGGTGCCATTTGGCCAATGTAAACGTTCCATCAGCTATGTTAAAAAATGGCCTGGTAAGCGTCTTTGAACTAGCCGTTTGTTTGCAATTATATTTAATAGCGGCTTAGTTATCAACTATTTAGACCAATAGATGAAAATATATATTTTGAAAAGAACCACATCACCGTCACTTCGATGTGGTTTCTTTGCCACTATCTATTTTCACTTTTTTTATCTGTCTACGATTTGCTTTCGTCATTCATGCAAGACTAGTGAGGCCAGATTGACCAAAACCGGCATAGTTGTATAAAAACAAGCCCTTTAATTGTGGCTTTTGTTTGTGCTAATTTCTCCAGTTCATTAAATAGACACAAAACATAAACCAGTATAAACATCTTTGATTTACGGCAAATTTTAAGACGTTCTAATAAAATAGAAATAAATCAAACAATATGAAACGTTGTAAGTAACAAGTTGAAAAAAATAAAGGCATTTTTTTTTATTATAATAAAAGCAATAGATTAAAGTAATATATTTGTATTAACTAATGATATCAAGCGACTTTTTAAAATATATCACATAATGAATACTTAAAAAGTTTTCAAATTTAAGTGATATATTATACTGATTACATAATTTTAAAATTAATCAAAGTTGTAAAAAATAAATGTTTGAGCAAAAATCTTTTTAAAAAGATAAAGAACAGGAAAAATAACAATTTTTAGATTTGACAATTGAAATTATTTTTGTTTTGATACATTGTTCGACTACATATTGTTAAAACCAAATCTTTCTTTAATAAGTGTGTAAAGTGACTTGTTTTAATCTGAAGCTTTAGAATCGAATTTAAATTGAATAGAAATAAGTCACATCGATATAAAGTAAACATTAAGGATTATATTCATGTTTGTAGCCGATGAACATAAAAAACAAAACAGAATTGAGATGAAAAATTTATATTCGAGGAGAGACAATGACCACACGATTGGAGCAAATGAAAGTTTGCTGACTTAGTCAGGCTCAGCAACGAAGACAACTACAATCTGCTTTGCTCAGGTCGTCTGATAAATAGTGGCGTGTGTGTTTGCATACGCGGCTGATTATATTTATACAGCAACAAAAAACGGAGACAAACAGTTTGAAGCTTTAATCATTCGACAAACAAACAATTTAATAAAATCAGTTGAACAAGGTCATATGCAAAGAAAAACTAATCGGATGAAAGGGCAATCAAAAAACGGAAACGAATCATCTTAGAAGATAGATTTTATTTCTTTAAACTTAATCTTAAACACTTAATAAAAAAAATAAAAACAAATTCAAAAAAGTCCAAAAACAAAGCAACTTTTTTACAAAAGAATTGCTAAAGATTGTTTTTAACTTGATTTTAAGCAACTAGGGTTGAGTTGATAAATAATCATAATATTATTGAATAATAATAAAAGTACAATTGTCCATGGCCTGCAAATTATAAACTACTTAAGCTTGTTAAATTAGTTAAATACGATTAGCGGTTTGGTTAATGCGGATTAAAACGTATCTGATTTTGAAATTTATTCATTAAAATTATTTTTTGATATAAACTTTTTATATTGCTATGCAATATGTATAAATAATATCAAGTAATGAATAAATATAAAGATGTAAATATAAAGATGTAAATCTGTTTATTCAGTATTTAAAAATTAGATCAAAAATAATTTAATGCAGAAGATGCAAAATCAGTTATTTAAATTCAAAGTAAATGCATTAAAAACCGTGAATTGTTGGATATTAAATGTTTAACATATTTGTTTTTGATTTAAAGTTTTAATTAATAATTTTTTTTTTTAATTGCTTTTTATATTATTCCATGCAGCTACGACAATGAAACTATTGAATTTTATAGTTTAAATTTGATTAGTTTTTTTGATCAAAATTAATCTTAATAAAATTTATAAAACTAAAATTTAAAAATCATAAACAGTCATAAGAAATTTTTAGAAAATTTAAAAAATATAAATTTTACAATATATTAAAAACGAAAAACAACATAAAAAATATTAAAAACGTAACAAATTAAAAAAAATCAGATGAAATGAGCAAAAAATAAGAAGGATTCAAAAAATTGGGAAAAAATTATAAATGTATAAAAAATTATAAAATATTAAAAATTTTGTATTTTTGCCAGTTTTTCATTAATTTATTGTATTTTTATATTTGGCTGTTTTTTCAATTGTAAGTAACATGTTTTTAATTGCATACTTTGATTTCTAGATTGACTTATTTGAACCAAGCTGTTTATTTTTCATTTTTAAAATATGAAACAAAAAAAAAAATTTAATCTTTTACTTTTAAATGAAACAATCTTAATTTACTTTTTTTTTTAATGTTTAGACTCGCTTTTTATATTTAAATTCATTTTTAATGTTTACATTTGTTTTTACTTTTAATACAATTTATTTATTTTTTTGCCTTTCCACTTTAAATAGCGAATTTTTTAAATTTTCACTTTTTATTTTCAAAAGGAAAGTAAAATGTTAAAATAAATTTTTAAACGTAAAAACATCAACAAGTAAAAAATGTCATTTTATTTAAATATGAATTAAATAAATTTATATATTATTTAATAATAAAATCAAATAATTATAAATATTTGTTAAATATCATAAATTTTCTCTAAATATTAAATAAAAAATTTAACATAATTTATATTATTTATTTTTTTGCATAACATAATAACGCGTCTAGAACTCCTATAAAAATTAAAATTTTTAAAATTATTCGAATAGTAATTTTATATTTCAAAGTAATCATAATTCACAAATATAAAATATAAATTTTTATTTTTTTTTTATTAAATACTATATTTATAAATTATTAAAACAGCTAAATAAGACATTGATTAATCAAGTGTAAAAAAAATTAGTCTAAATGATGTTAATTGATACAATGTTAATTAAATAAAAATTTATTATATTTTTAATAATAATTTTTTTTTTGCTTAATTGCATTTATTTTAATTTTTTAATGAGCTATTAATATAGTGTTATTTATTTAAAAACTTTTCTATTAAAACAGGTGTAAATTGAATTTTAATTGCTATTTTCAAGCATTAACATATTTTTTGATTTATTTTTAATTTTTTTTATTTACATTTAATTAATTTATATTTTGTTACACTTTTGTTAGTTTAAGAAATCGTTGACAAACTAAAAAAAGCTTTTAAATTCTGTCACAAAATAGTTTTTGGTTTCAATAAAAAAATTTTTTTAATACAATAAAAAATAAATTACAAAAAAAATATTAAAATAATCGATAATTTAAAAGTAAATTTTGAACTATTTTTAGTATATTTTTATTATTATTATTCTTATTTATTAGTTAAATTGTATCTAGTATATAATTGTGTATAATTTTACACTATTGATTTTTTTTTTAAATTGAATAGCACGTTACATTTACTACTTAATTTATAAAAAAAAAAAATTAAAAATAGATTATAAAATAAAATTTAATAATTTTAATGAATTTATAAAAATTTATTTTTTTTATTTTACAAACTTAAAAAAATTAATTTATTTTTTAAAAAAAAAGCACTAAATATATATTTTATTGAATTTAACTGTTATTTATTATAAATTATCACATTATACTTTTAAATATTATAAAATATTATAAATTTTAAATATAATATTAAAATTTATATAAAGATAAAAATTGTGGATCAATTTTATTGTGCTGCAAACTTTTAATTTATTAAATTTCTTATTTCAAAATATTTGCATTCGTGAAAAGGATAGAAAAAATGAATTAAAAATATTTTTTTTTATTTAATGCATAAGAAAAAAAGTAAAGACGAGTTTGCTTATTAAAAGTAAACGGGAGCACAAAAAAAACAAATAAGACAATCTTGTTTGTCGATCGTAACATAAGATAATAGTATTATTAGGATAAGGTTAATTAATATTGTGCATCCAGCTCAAAAAATAAATTAATTCTCAATGGTGATTTGAAAAATTGATTAAACAGCAGATTGGATTGGTCAGTTTTATTATAAGTTAAATGTTGAAATAAAACTAAAATTAGTTTTAACTTAAGAACTATCCTGTTTGACTAAGCCTGTTGTTGACAGTTATTGATTTAACTTGGATAATAATTTAATTTTGCAAAACAGACACCTCGATCGCAACATCTAAGATGTGAATTTGCATGGTCAAATGGGTGAGTCAGTAATATACAGTAAATCCAGTCCATTAAGTGACTTATTGTGGCTCAACGTCTGTTGCCTGTAAATTTGTCACTGATTATCAATTCAAGGTTAGCTTAATCGATGCGCCATTGAATGCTTGCTGCGCATGTAACTTCAAATTATTATAGGCTTTTGCAGGTAGTTTTAATAATTATTTTTTTATTTATACATTTTTTATTTGCTTATTTATTTTTTGGTCATTTCAAGAAATCGTAAGCATTCGTGCATTTTACAACTGTTTGATTACATGTTTTTTTTTAAATCTTTATTTTAAATATTTTATTTGATTCGCTTCTAAACATTCGATTTGTTCGTGTTTAGTATTCGTGTTCATCTTTATAATTGTTGGCAACTTTGAAAGGCAGATTTCATGACAATTATGGGCGTCTGATTATGCTTTCAGTCTTAGGCACACTCCTGTAAAAATGGTTGATGAAGGCAAAAACAGACAGTGAAAGTAATGGAGATTCATTAAAACGAAACTTTGCTTGGCTTTGCTTGGTTTTGTTTAGCTTTGTTTAGTTTAAGCTTATTGCCAAGATCAACTATGCAAATCAGCAGTCTGAGTATTCAAATACTAAAAACTAAAAATTAAAGCCTTAAAAAGTCAGTCAGCAAAAAAGTTAGAATCATAAGACTATCAAAAATGCCTCAATTGTGGTGCAAGCCTTCATCACTTCTTACTAGCTGCCTATAATTATAGCTTAGATTTTAATTTACTTCTGTTACTTTTTTATAATTTAATTATTAAAACATTGTTTATATTACAGAAGTTTTTTATTTAAATTAAAAAATATAAAGATCATTTTTCTTTAAATGTATTTTTAATAATTTTTAAAATATTGGTCAATTTGACTAGTTTTAAGATAAATCAAGTATAAACAAATGAGTCACAAAGAATTACAATTTAATTGGTGTTGATTTAACCTTGACCAGTCACTCAACCAAAGCAATTTGCACAAATTGTCATGTTTACCGCCCTGTCCATAACTTACGATCTTTAACTGCTTCATCTGCACTGAACCATTCAAACAAATGTCTTATCAACGCCGTTAAATCAATAGAAAAAATTTGCTCGCATTCAAACAAGTGTTGTAGATGTGTTTTTCATTTAATTATTTGTTTATTTTTTTGTTTGCATGCGACCATCTTAAACGGGTGGTTCTAAGATAATAATTTCTTAAATTCAACTTTTTAAGGTGTGACGATTTAAGATTATATTTTGAAAAAAGAAATTGAAAAACATTGTTTAAGACAATTTTTTACTCAATTGGATCGCTAAAAAAGTTTAAATTGAATTTTATTCTTAATTAAAAATTATTTTAATGCGTTTTAACTGCACTTGCACATTTTGAATACATAAATAGAAATATTAAAAACAGAA
This sequence comes from Pyemotes zhonghuajia, assembly GCA_025170145.1. Taxonomy (NCBI): domain Eukaryota; kingdom Metazoa; phylum Arthropoda; class Arachnida; order Trombidiformes; family Pyemotidae; genus Pyemotes; species Pyemotes zhonghuajia. The sequence goes on from CM045844.1 coordinate 10,632,352, forward strand.
GTTCCATTTTATTTTAGTTAAATAATTTGTTCAATTTTGAGGCAAATAATAAAAAAAATTAAAGGATGGATTTTTAAAATTAATATTAAATTGATATTGTAAAAACTAAAAGTTAAATTTAAATATAAATTTAGTTCAATAAAAACATTATATATAATAAATTTATTGTTTACAAAATTAGAAATAAAAAATTATAGTCTAAAAACAAAAATGTGGCAAATGATTCAAAATAAAATATCAAAATCGAATCAATAAACATATTAGTATTAATTTTAAATTAAGTGGCAAAAAGAATTGTCAGATGTTGATTAGATAATTTAAAATTTTAGCATCAATTTGTGTTTATATTTTTTAAAATAGTTAAATTGTTTTTTTTTTTTTTATTTTGCCTTAAACTGTCAAATAGTTACTGCAAATAAATTGAAATATGATAAAATAAAAAAAAAATGAAAAAACAAATATAAATAAAAAGTAACAAAATTTCATTTAACACACCTAACACGATTTGGTTTATAGCCACTTTCAATCAAATAGATTCACTTATAGTCTTTACATTGATTAAAATGTTTCTTGATGTGTTTTTTTTACACTTTTTAACCTTTAATTTTAAACGTTTTTTAAAAACCTTAAATGTAAAATTAATTACATATACTTATTTACAAAAAAAAAAAATAAATAAATAAATAAATTAAGAATAAATAAATAGTTATCAAAAAAACTAAAGTAATTTTAAGTTTATAATGTTTTTAATACTTTAGTTAAGCAATCACTAGAAGCCTTTTAATAATTATATAAAAAATTTTATGTTAATTTATTTAAACAAATATTCAAATAATTTGGATTATTTAGATTTTTAAATCAATATTTTAAAATTTAATAAATTAATTCTTAATTAATTTAAAAAAAAAATCATTAAAATTATAATAAAAAAGGTAAAAAAAATAATAAAAAAAAGGTAAAAAAAATAATAAAAAAAAAGGTAAAAAAAATAATAAAAAAAAGGTAAAAAAAAATTATATTTTTGTTTGAATTTAAAAACTCATGCTATAATATTTATATTTTATAAAATTATTAAATTTACAAATAAACTAATAACTAGTAGTTTGATGTTTTTAAAAATTGTTATAAAAATATTGCGCTAATAATTTGGTTTGAAGCAGTTAAAAAATAAAAATAAATAAACAGGTATCCCATATGAAATTAAGTTCCAAGTTTATTTAAGAATACAAAACAAGTCTGTAAAACAAACATAAGACTCAATCAATCAAAAATATTATGATTTGCAGATGCATGGCTCACTAAGTTAAACAATTGTGATCAATTACATTAAGAATGCAGTGCAACTAGTGTCCGACTGATTACCTTAGGTGAATATTGAGTAGTCTATTGGCTTTGACTGTGGTAACTGCAAAGTAATTCAACTGTGTTTACATTTGCATGCATTCAAATACGCTTGAAAGCAAAATCTAATTGACCAAACATTAATAAACCTTTTCAGACACACCTTATTGAACGTGTTTAAGATGAAATTTTGCAAAAATAAATCAAGTGCGAAACTACTTAAAAAAAAAAACCCAATAAAGTTCCACATCAAATTGCATCAAATTGTATCAAAATTCATATTTTATTATTTAAATTTGAAAATATCAACTTGTTCTATTTGACTTTTCAAGTCTGTTCATGTCGGATTAGAAATCAAATAAAAATTTTTTAGACTTCTCAATTACAATCCAATTAAATTCAAACTGCACAAAATTAACATTAAACTAAACAATCGTTTTTATAAATAAAATTTATGGATGCGATTAATAAAGTTATGAATATAATTTTACAAGTTAAAAGTCCCTAAAAACAAGCCTAATTTTAAACGTTATAATTGTAAGTAAATACCAGTCAGAACATATTTTATATTATCAGTGATCAAATTATTTCAAAATAACCTAAAAATGACAGACAAAAAATATATAAAGCGATTTTTGACTGAGTTTAGATAGAAAATAAATTCAAATTAAAAATTAAATTATTAAGTTAAAAAAAAATTTAACAAAAATAAATAAACTTTTAGAATTGCAAAATCTAAACAAAACAAGCGTATAATCCACTTAAACAAAAGTCCAAGCTATAATCAAACAAAGATAAGAAAAAAGCCATTTAACAAAATTTTATTTAAAAAAACAAATTGAATTATTTTATTTAAAAAAAAATTTCATAATTTTCTTAATCTTTTGCTGTTTTTACACATTTTAATGTTTGTTTGATTTCGAGTTTATATTGTCATTTTGCTGATGTTCATCTTTTTTTCTTTTTTACTTTAACCTGTCTGTTCCAATTGTGATTCCCACTTTTTTACAGTAATTTAATCAAAAAACGTAATTGTTCTGTGATTGGTTTCAAATTTTATTAAATCATTAATACTAACTCAACTTTATATTTGACAAGCACGGGTGGCTACTTTTTTACCATAAATCCTGAAACTAAAAAAAAATTGAAATTAAAGTTTACTAAATATAGTAAATTTAATCATTTACAATCATTAAGATAAAACTTATTCTACTATTTTGATTTGTTACTATTTCACTTTGCCTATTATTTAATTTTTCATTAAATCAAATAGTTTCATTAAATTTCTGTTTTAATTTTTATTCTTTTCATACCCAATTAGTAGTAAACATATAGCGCAAATAATTATAACTAACTAATAGTCTAAGTTTTTTGAAACAGACGCATTAAACAGGTTTTGAAGCCAACCATTTACTGTGTTATTGCCACAATGCTGAAACACATCATTAATTTAAATATTAATTTGCATAATTGTCCGAATCATCAAATTTAATCGTATTGTTTGCACTTTACAAACCAATCAAACTTTTATATTGTTTTGTTTAAGCGTTTTATCTTTGCATTAAAATAATTTCAATTATAAGTCCGATTTATTTAACGATGTACGGATTTGAAAGGCACAAAAGTCTTGACTTTGAACAAATTTGCCATAAAATGAAGATCACTTGTTCTAAGATTAGCCATTAATTCTAATATATTGACTTTGACAAAATTTAAGGAGGTTTGAGTTATTCTACCGATTTCAAGGGTCTGTTTAATACGATCGGCGCCTATAGTGCATTGAGAATGAGTTATTCAATGCTCGTGTATGTCATTGCAATAAAACGCAGATTTAACTTGGTTTCTTAATTTGTTTGATGGGCAGCCAGTGTAAGACGCCATTAAACAATATCTTCGACCAGGGCTAGTTCGTCAGGCACCAGCCACGTTTAGATAGCTGCACTAACGGTGTATATAAATGTGGTTGAAAGCTGTATTCATGGCAACACGCTGTTTTTTGATTTTCAGACTTAAAAAATCTACAGCGTAAATTATAACTGAACATTTAATTAATTATTTTTTTCATGAGCTCATGTCTGCCATCAATCTTCTGGTTTCTTTCCAATTTTTTTTAGCATCTTTTTCTGGATGTTCAACCCTACACACCTGACTTTATTGTGGTTTCGAGTCATATTTAAGTAAATTTTGGCGGGTAATCGCCGCCGCCTTGCGTCCAATAAATAAAGCCAAACTGTTTTTTCAAATTTAAGAAACTTTTAAGAAACTTGCTAAGCCCGTTTTTTCTTATTTTGTTGTTTTGTTTTAGTTGCGACCTGATTGCGGCCAGTAATTTTAGAACAAGAGTGTTTGCGTCATGAGTCTGAAAATGCCTTAAACTAAAATGCAAAAGAAAAACAATAAAAAAATTACATTTTAAATATCATAAAGAAGATCTAAAATCAATTTTGTCCAAATTTTAATTTTAAACGAATATAGTTTTTGTTTTGCAAAACTTGTTGACAGTTACAATTAAAATAAACTTTTTTTCAAGTAAGTACTTTTGTATGATCAGGCACGTGATACACACAATTTTCACATAAATTATTTTTACACTTTCTAAGTTAATCAATTTAAAATCATTTGTCAAAGCATTTGAAAAATGTACAATTTTTAAGCACGAATTTACACAATATTAACTTAATTCATGCAAAATTAATTTTATCAAATAAATTTGCAATCACAATTAAACTTGAATATTGTTTTTCAAAACTAAAAAAAAAATTGAAACAATATAGATGTTTATTTATTTATATAATTACAACAAAAATTTTTCACTTATCAATTGTACGTCGTCAATGTCATCTTATTATACAGACTCATCTTAGTTTTAAAGCTAATTTTAAAAATCAATGTTTATTTTATTGATGCAGTTGAAAAACAACTAATTTAATCTGTTAATTTTAATCAAACATAGATTAGTCGCATAACAAATATTGCTTATCTAGATTATGCTTGTACAAGTTTATTCATTAACAGTATGAATAAAATAATTTAATTAAAAAAAAAATATATAAGACAAAGCAGTCATATGTGTCATATTTTTTCAAAGTTTTACTTTTACATTTATTAATTTAATATTTTAAAAAATTTAACGGAAAATCGGGTCAATAATAAAAAAAAATTAGATTTATTTAAAAACCGATATGAGCTTGTTGTTTGATCCTTTACCTATGCTGATTCGTCTGTTTTTTATTCGTGCTAAATTCGATGAAAATTTAAAATCAACTTTAAGCAAGGACAAACTTTCAAGTGCAAATCAGTCAAACACAATTCAACATTAAACTTGTCCTAAGCCCGTATCCTAATCTTCAATTCGCCTTACTCTAAACGAATTCTGAAATCGTTTAAATTTACTTATTATTTATAGTTTATCTTGCTTTCGTTTGTTTTTTATTGTTAATAGTTATTCAAAATTTATTCGCTTTAAATAAAACTTTAAAATTTGCCACAATAAATTGCAATTAAAGCTCGAGCACAAAAAAAGTGTTTCAAAATATTTCGGCAATGAAAAAGTAAAACGTCTTTTAACTTGACATACTCTGAATCTAGTTTTTTTTTTAAAACCACAAGATCATTATGAAAAAAAAAATTAATTATAAAAAACATTGTTTCAAACTTTTTTTTTCTCAATTCTTTAAACACATTGACCATGTTTTTTTTTAAGTTAAATTTATTGAAATTCAAAATTAAAAACAATTTTAATAATTAATTTTAATTTTTTAAACTATTTTTTTTATTATTAAATATAAAATTCAAATTAGTTTAAATTAAAGTTGCATTTTAAATGCGATACTATTATACAAAAAAAAAATAAAATAAAATAAAGAAAAAAATAAGTGTATTAAAAATATAAGATTATCAACAGGTGGACACTAGTAAAATTCAAAATTAATGTTGTTTTACTAATGGTTCGAGATGAACATTGCTAAAGGCTAACTTTCAAAGCTTAAGTATACTCTTTACTCATGACCAAATGTGGAATAATCTTTTATAAATAAAGTGAAAAATTGACCAACGCCAACGCAATCTTCGTTAATTCAAAATTGTTTTATTTTAGCGGGAAAATGATGATTTCAATGTTTGAAAATTATTTATTTCAATGTTTTTTTTTTTTTTCAAACTTTCTATTTTTTTATTAGTCTGAAAATTAAAATAATTTGCTTACTTATAATGATAAAGATGGTCAAAATAATTACAAATCACAAAATACATACATCACAACCTACACTTGATTAATGAATTATTTCTTAGTTATTTAAATAAAACCCACAAGTTTAATGATCAATTTTAATAAAATGTTATTTAAATCGTATTAACAGAATTAAATTTTTTTAATTAAAATAAGTCAATTAAAACCAAATGACTAATTTTTTTTAAATTTTTTGGTTATATTAAATAGTTTTGTATTTGCAAAAAAAAAAAAATTTTAATAAGATTATAAAAATAAAATTAAAATTAAATTAAATATTATATTTTTTTTACGTTTATTAGATTTTGTTTTTTAAATAAAATAATTTATCAATTTTTTCATATTTATTTAAAAAATAAAAAATTTATTGATTATTATTTGAAAATATCAATTTTTTTCATAAATTACTAAAGTAATTATTTACTTAACTAGTCCGAAAGAATGTTTCATGTAAATTTGAAACAAAATTAAAGATTTAATTTACCAGGTAGTTTAGCTAAATAAAGTGATCTATAGTCGTGATTCATTTACCGTTTAATTTTTTTATCGATTCAGCAATAGCAAGATCCCAATTTAAAATTATTACATTTTATAAACGTTTTTTTATATCAAGAAAGAAACCTATATTTTAAAAAAGTTTCGTAACATTGCAAACATGTTTCAAATATGCATTAATAAAGTAAAAACCAATCAAATTGGTTATAAGCAATTTAAGCATCATGAACAGTGTGAACAAAGCAAAAAAGTCAAATGAATTGCAAAACAATCAAATAAATGAATTGTTTAAACTTAAATAACCAATTTAAAAGCAAATTGTGTTTGTTTAAGAAACTAGTTAGTTTAAACATAATCGCTTAAAACTTAATGTTCAAAAAAAAAAAATGAACTACGCATGAAAATATTATTTCTTAACACACGAACCTATTTCACTTTTTAGATTTTCGTTTTGATTTATGAAAAATGATGCCAAATACAAAGTTAAATAAGATCATCAATTCCACACTTGAAACAGTGGCGACATATCGTGCATACAATTTATTTAAATACCTGAAGTCAAATTCTTGTTAAATGCCAGCTTAAGGCTAAACAGGAGAAAATTTTTTAATCTTTTGCACTTTCGTTCATCTTTTTCTCTCTGTTTAACCACAAACAAATATAAAAAAATATTGTTTTTTTTTTTGTTCACGACTTAATCAATAATTATTTAAAAATATTAATGTTTAATCTTTTTACAACTACTTTGTTTTCAAATCGATTTTTTATTAAAATCAAACTAACCAATAATTTTAATAATCAAAATGTTTCATTTTAAGTTTAAATATTTACTAATAAAAATAATTTTATTATAATTACAATAAACTAACAAATTATTCAAATCTTATTTAGAGCAATTATTTTGATGTCATTTTTATCTTCTTTGATTACATAAGCTTAAATTACTTAAAATTTGATCTTTTAAAAAAAAATTTTTTAATTAAATTTTGGAATTAATTAATCTTAAAAAAATATTATTTAAATAAATATAAATTAAATGATTAAATCAATAAAAAAAAATTTTATTGTAAATTATCATACATAAAAAATGCATGTATTATAATTAAATTATTTTTTACTGGTTATAATTTATAGTTATAATATTTGGTCTTTAACATTTGTTTACCTGTATATGATACGGTGTTAAACAAGGTTTGTATTTGGAAAAAAAACAGCAAATTTTTATTTTTATTTACACAATGTGTTTGTAATTATTAAATGTTACCGTTTAAAAAAAAAATTATACTTACAAAAAAAATGTTATCAAATATAAACAGTTTAAATACATAAACAAACAAACAGGTATTTTGTTGAACAACATTAAATTTTATTTATGTAAACAAACAGAGAAAAATGATTAAACAAACTATGAAAATATAATTTCAACACTTATATAAAAATTGATTATATCAAAAAAATTGACAACACATATCCTTTGTAGATTTAGTAGGCTTAGCTATATTGACATGAGAAGTTGGACATGCTGCGGCTAATCTTTTAAATGATTAAGACATTGTCAGAAATCAGGTAGAACTAATTTTTGCTATGTTTATTTAGTGTTATAATGCAAATAAAAATAAACAAATCGAAAGTTGTTTTAAAACTATATTTTGCATTTATTAGTTTTTAATAAGAGCATCAAAGCAATGGTAGTAGAAAATAAATTTCAGGCTAAATAAAGCATGGAAAATGAAGAAAAATGAAGAAAAATGAAGAAAAATGAAGAAAAATGAAGAAAAATGAAGAAAAATGAAGGAAAATGAAGGAAAATGAAATAAAATGAAGAAAATTAAAGAAAATTGAAGAAAATTGAAGAAAATTGAAGAAAATTGAAGAAAATTGAAGAAAAATGAAGTAAAATGAAAAAAAATGAAGAAAAAAGATATGGGCTGATTAGTTCTGCACGATTAGTTTATTGAGAACGCTGGTACAATGATTTGTATTGAATGGCGTTGTTTGTGTGCTGATTATCATATCAGTTGATTTGCTTTATAAAAGTCTTAATGAAGTCGCGCTGTTTTTAAATTTTGCAAATCAACCGATGTAATTACAAATTTAATTAAATAAAGAAATAATTAAGATTAATAATGAACTATTTCAATAAACTTCCTTTTTTTAATTACTTGTTTTTACATGATTATAAAATTTAAGTTACAAAAAGTGGAACAAACAAATGGCATGTTGGTTAAATGTGGCAAAATGTATGTAATGATTGAAGTAAGATTAAGGAATTAGATAAGTATTAAGAAAATGAAGAAAACTATAGCTGGGAAGCAAAGGTTAACTGAATGGATGAAGATTAATGTGTTCAATACCGGTAGAATCCTCACTAAGCCGGATGTTGGCCTTTGTTTGTGGACATTGACGATGCGGAAGTAGATGGTTCATCTGCAAACCAGATTGGGCCGAGTTGCGATAGGTGGCACAACGGGTGTTGCTATTTTTGACCAAGTGAATATTCTGTGGCTTTTGTCTGTTTGAAGGTCCGCCTTGTTTCTTAAAGCACACACAAGTAAACGCATTCTTAAATTCTCTTCTGTATTTGCCTAAATTGATTGATCAACAAGCAAAACAATTGTTAATTAAAATAGGAATTAAAGTTACAAACATAATTATAAAGGAGAAAACAATTGTGCGTCTGAAATAAAGTTACATTTTCAACAAAGTAACAGTTACAAGTATCATTTCGGCCTTGTATTCAAGATTAAATTACGATGTACACGGCACAATCAAAGCTGTGATTACTAGAAAAAACTGCATATTAATAAAATATCTTATTCACAGCTGCAAGTAAGACAAGGTGCGAAAATTAGCTGAGAAACGAGCCAATTTGGAAGTAAAATGTCACACAAAACAAACAGTAAGCAATTCAGAAAATATTCAATATGTAAATCATAAAAAATAACAGTACATGTTTGGAGTTTTTGCAATTTGTTTAACAATGATGTTTGACAAATGCAAACAAAACCGATTAATTACAATCAGATAGGTATTGTGTGTTATTGTGTGCATGTGTTTATATGTGTGCAAATGTGTGAGTATGTGGACAAACAGACTAGCACTTTATTATGACATCAGGCAGATAATAAGTGCATGACACATTAGTGTATTCGATTTGTTCACGGCATCCTAATTCCATGTGCCAATTAAGTATGATTCAAATGGCTACAACATATAATTATACGAGACCACATGTCACAAAAATGGTTCAAAGCTTACAAAAATGATAAAACCAACTAAAAGATGACAACTAAAAATGAATAACTAAAAATTAACAATTAAAAATCAACGATTCAGAAATGAACGGTTAAAAAATAAATCAAGATTAAGCTAAAAAATTAACAAGGTGAAACGTCTGGCAAGAAACGGCCGGACAATGATGATCAAAAATGAAAGCCAAGCCTTAGACAATCATCTAGGCATGCAAAATACCGGATACAAAAAAATATTTTTCAAGATACAGATAGGCTTGTATGCTTTTGGTTCGATACAGCTGACAAGTCACACTTTGCAATCAATAGTCAGAAAAGACTGTTGTTCATCAATGCGTTTTATGATTAGCTGCTGGCCAATTATTGTGTTGATTTATGTTTTATTTATATACCATTTACTTTCCAGGCCAATTTGGTGTCTAGTCTATAAGAAAGTCAGCATGAGTTGCCGAAAGTTTGGGCCGATTAAACATTTTATCCTTATTACTAGTTATTTGGCCGGCATCTCTGGTGAGCTTAATTAACAGTGAGCTGTTCCATTTGATGCTGCACTGATTCACCTAAAATTAACTGTCTGGTCATAATTGCTTCGTCATTTAACGCTTGCATTCAATGATACTTTCTTGTTATTTTCTTAGTTGTTTTTCATTATTCCCTTTTTTCTCAAACAAATCTACATTCTTCAAATTATTTATTATTTTTTGTTGAATTTGATTTGCCCAGTTATTTTCTAGTCAACCACTCTTCCCAATATTATTTATAACTAACCATATTATTGGCAGCATGTTCAAGTAAAAATTTGTTTAGCATAAATTTATTTGTTTTTAGAAATTCAACCATCAAATAATTTGATTGAAAATTGCAGGCCAAACAACAAGTGAATAAGAATAGGTAAATTATTGGGAATTTGCGCTTTTGATTTCATTATTTAATTTTTTGGTATTCTTTAGTATTTTTTGGTATTTTTTAGTATTTTTTAGTATTTTTTAGTATTTTTTAGTATTTTTTAGTATTTTTTAGTATTTTTTAGTATTTTTTAGTATTTTTTAGTATTTTTTAGTATTTTTTAGTATTTTTTAGTATTTTTTAGTATTTTTTAGTATTTTTTAGTATTTTTTAGTATTTTTTAGTATTTTTTAGTATTTTTTAGTATTTTTTAGTATTTTTTAGTATTTTTTAGTATTTTTTAGTATTTTTTAGTATTTTTTAGTATTTTTTAGTATTTTTCACTATTTTTCACTATTTTTTATTATTTTTCACTATTTTTTACTATATTTCATTACTTTTCATTACTTTTCATTACTTTTCATTACTTTTCATTATGTTTTATTGCATTTTTTCGTTGTTTTGATTTTTCTATTTTTTCTTTAAAACATACAGTTATCGTGACTTTTGTGCACAATGCGAACTACATCTAGTCAAGTGTGGACAATGTGCACTTTTTAAAGATACGAATTGCATGTGACTATTATAAATTGAACAGTTAGCATTTCAATGGACAAAATAAGCCAAATAATGTTGAAAATTTCAACAAATGACACAACACAATTTTGGTGAATAAAAATAAAATAAAATAGAAACTGTAATAAACAACAATCACACATATTATGTGTGATAAAGGGCGAAATAAGCAAAACAGTCAACAAGTAAATTCAGCAAATGCAGAGCATTGAATATGATGCTGACTATAATGGCCAATTGAGCTGATTCAAATAATTCAGTCGGCAACAAGTGTGAAGGTAATAAAAAGCCAGTTTTATTCTTTACTTTTGATGCAAATGCACTAACAATAAATACTCTTAGCCAATCTTACTTTTGTCACTTTGCCCGTCTTTCTATTATATTTTTCTTATTTCTATAACTTTTGCCAAAATTATATTTTAAACTACATCTTAAACTGCATTTTTAACTGCTTCTTTAACTAAGTTTCTAAATACATCTTTAAATGGTTCTTTAACTGCATTTTTGACTACATTTTAAACCGCATTTTTGACCACATTTATAACTACATCATACATTGCATCTTTAACTTTTTCTAAAACCACAATTTTTCATTTTAAATTACATTGTTCTTCATTTTAAAAATATTGCATTTTTGATTTTTTTTTTTTAAATAAAGTCTAATCGTTAAATAGATACACTTTTGTTTTATATTGTTTCTTTAAATTAATTTATTTGGTAAATATTTATTTTTATTCAATGTATTACTTACTACTCATAAAATTATAAATTATTGGATTCATAGCCGAATTTGCATAACATAGCCAATGTGAAATTAGTGAAGCCACTGTTGTCACGTCATTTTGAGGTAAACCTATTGTATATCTCAAAATTAAAATGATGTGAAGTGGAAGATAACAAAAGCCAAACATGATAACCACCGCAATTAACATTTTAGCAGCTTTTCGTCTAGATCGAATATGACCTTCACAATTTACTCTTGTTGTTTGCCGGTTTACTAAGGAAATTTAAGTAAAGGTATATGGATAAGACAAATAAAAAAATGTAAAATATTAATAATAAAAATAAAAAATTATTAAGCTAATTGCTTTGTTAACATTCCAACACTCACACGCTTACATTAACAGCAAAAAAAAAATTCGAACAATTGTTTAAGAAGCAAAAAATATTTAAAATGTTTAACCCTTTAATTGTAGATAAAATTTTTGTTAATGTGCATAAAAATTAAATTATAAATTTAACATTAATTTTTTTTTTTTGTTTTTCTTGTATACAATTAGTAACTCAATTATTTACAATTTTTACTTAAAAACAATTGTTAATCATTTACGCAATTTCTTGTTGAGATGTTAATTATTTAAGTTCCTTTTGAACTTTTAGCACATTTGTATTTTAAAGCTATTTTAGGCAATTTATTTGACATTTTTTTTCAAATAAAATTAAAAAAAATTGCATTTAGTATACGGGATTAAGTTTGACCAACCTACCCATTGTCATAATTAAGACCTGTTGTTTCATGCAAATTAATTGTTCACTTGAACTTGCAAGTTTCTATATAAAATTTAAAGTTTAAAAGATGAACCAATTAGCGGTCAAGTTACTTTGCACAGTATCTAAGTTTAAATTTCAAATTTTCTTAGTCGTATATTTTTTTTATTTAAACTAGTATTTATGTTCATCATTTTTAGAACATTAAAAAAATAATTTAAGATGGCAGATGTACTTTTTTAAGAATAGTTTTCTTGTGAATGCATATAATAAAATTTTAGATTGTTAACAACATAAAAAACATTTAAAAATGTATTAAAAAATTGTTTAGAATTAAATGTAGCAAATCACTGTAAGTGGATGACTTTTTTGCGATCTGATCACGAAATAATTTTCAAATGGGCATTTGGCTCATCTTGAAAAAGTTAAACAAGTATTTAATCATTGATTAAACTTTATTTTTTTTTAACGATGACAAAGATTATTTCTAACTATTTGAAACACTTTGCACCACGATTTTAAACCGTTGTTTTTGAACCAGTATTACTTTTTTGAATATATTTTTTTTAATTTTTTTTATGGCTATTATCTATTCAAGCTAAAATATATATGTGAAAGTATTTCTAAGCTCTTGATCCCAATCTTTTTCAATAATATTTTATTGCAATCTTTTTTTTTAGATAGATTTTTGTTTGCCATTATAATCTGTTTTCAATCTTGTTTTTATTTAATTGTATGCGCTTTCAATCTTGTTTCTTTAAACCTTTCCCTTTTCAATCATTTCTTTATCTGTTAATCTTTAATATTTTGCTGTTCATTTTTTCATCTTCTTATTCTCAATCTCAATTTTAATATTTTGTCAACAAGTTTTTTCATTTTAGTGAACTACCTTCAAATAAATTAACTTTTGCATTTATCAATGCGATTAATACATTGTGTGTAAACTAAAGAAAAAGTTTTTAACCTGTTACAAAAGCAAAAGCTTGTTCATAAACAATTGTAGATATTTTTCATTTTTATGCACATTGAATCAAACTGTTTGAAAATTCATAAAGTTAAACCTCATGGAAATGAAATTTACTTTATAAAATGTATAAATACTTAAAATTTTATGAAGTAAATCGTAGAAATATTAAAAAAACTTAGAAAGATCTAGCAAAAGATTGACTGTAGGAAAAGAATCTTTGCTAAACTGCAAATAAGATCTTTAAAGTTGCCATTTTATTAGAAAGGCTAATAAGGCAAAATTTTGTCTAACAAACAATTTAAAACTAGCTTATGGTCAGCTATAGTTTAACTAAGCATAAATCAAAAATGACTAATTGCCAATCATCCATTAAAAATATGCATTATTTTCATACAATCAGCTTTGCGAATATTTATCTGTAAGGCTAAAAAGCTGCATTAGAAAGATTAAACAAAAAGTTGTGGATTAACGATTAGGATTATCAATAATCGCAACAAGGAATCAGATAGAAATAAAAAGAATCGCAAATTTTTTTTTTTCACTTTTTTATATACTTTTTAACGTCTATCTATGACTACTTGACCACATTTACTTTGATTGAAATGACCTTATCTAGTCCGTCGTTTTTTAAATACAGTAGTTTTTTAAATATATATTTTTTTTGTTATTAACTAGCGTTTTGATCAATTACTGAATGATTTTTGCCTTTGATTCCAAACAATCAAAAACCAGTGAAAGTTATAACTAGTGTTTAAAAACTGAAAGTTAGATTGAAAAAAGAATTAGTAATTAAAATTTAAGATGAACAAGCTTTTGACATTAACTCAATCCCGACCAGCATTTCATTGGCATACAATGGCAGTTACCTTGTGCGCCCAACTTACAACTCGCCCCAATCTAACTAACTGTTTTTCATTAAAACAAAGACTCAAATTCAACAAACCAAACATGCCCAAACTGACATTGAAGTTGCTAAACATTGGCCAGCATTGTTTTCAGTTATCTTGTCTATCTTTTTTTATACCTGACGTTTTTTAGCGCTACTTGTCTAGTTCGCAATCGCCTGTCGATTTGATGCAGTGATTTGTTGATTTTACAGGCGTCAAAGGCTTTGTTGGTGTTTATTTTGTGGCTAGACTGTTGAGAAATAAAAAGAAGCCAACTGAGTTAGCAAAATAAATGCACATTAATTGCAGCATCATTTGGCTATTGTGGTGGGCCTGAATGCTAACGCTGGTCTTTTACAAAAATTAAAATGAATTAGACAATTAACTGCATATTTTCAATGCAAATTACCTGTGCCTAATTTAACTAATTGTTTAAATTTGCCAATTTGATTTGTAGTTAAACTCTCAGATTGCTGTGCAGTCGGGTGACCAATTTTAAATTTGTGAATATAAATAAAAAATGCATTATTATCACTTTAATTTGACTTTTTGTCGCTTTTATTCAATTTTGGCTAATATTTGGTTGAAAAAAACATTTTTCTCACTTATATTATGACAATTGTTAATTGTGTTTGATTAATTGCAAGAGGTGGGAAAATTTTAAATAAAATGATGTAAGTGATTGTAAAAGACTAGTATTTGTTATAAAAATTGTTGTTATATTGTCCTTGCACTCAATCTCACATCTTCTAACTTTGTCATCTTATCAAAAATTTAAAACACTTTGTCAGACTTAAAAATGACATCTTTTTTTTTAAACATATCTTTATAATTGTAAAAATTTATCAATGTTTCGATTACAATTACAATTAGTTAGTTTTTGATTGCTTCTTTAAAAATTAGTACGTGTTTAAAATCAAGATAAAATTTGGCGCCAGTTTTTTAACTGCCATTAGCACGTAAATAATTTAAATGATTTTAAATTATTTCACTTAACGTGTCCTGTGATAAAAGATTAATTACAACTGATAATTTTTCTATAATTATTCTTTGTAGCTTTAAATTTTATATTCATATTTAAACAACAGAATTTTTGATGGTTTTCACTTTTAAATTTTGCAGTTACTTTTAATTACAAATTCTGTTACTTTAGCTTTATTTTTAGCAATTAATTCAACTAACTGGTTGTTTATTTTTTGGTTAATTAAAATGATTTACTTATGTTGATAGTTAAGTGTTTTTTAAAAATAACAAAAAACGTTTTAATAAGATTTGCAATTCAAGCCGTTTAAGAATACAGTTTAATTTTTTTTTTTAATAACTTATATTGTAATGTTTCTTTCTTTAGAAACAATAAAGTTTTAATTGTTGTTTGATTAAAATTATCAAACATGACAGGTAACGAAAAGATTAAACAAATAACGCTTTATTCAAATTAACGTTTAACATTTGATTTTTCTCCTAAATAAATTTTTTCACACTAATTGTATAGCAAAAAAGTAAAGTGTTGATGATCAAGTTTACTTTTTATCTTTTAAAATCCTGTTTTAACAATTTATTTATTATTTCTTTTTAATAACATTGCATTTGTTTTTCCATCAAAAGAAAAATGTGTGAACTGATTTTTAATTGGTTTTAATCGTGATATTTAGCTAAAATGGCTGCTATTATTATTCATGTACAAGGGCTGTTTAATGTTAATTTTTAAACTTAAATTTAATACTAGAATATTGCTAATCGAAAAATGATTAATTTATTTTGATTGTTCAATGCAAATCATTTAAATATAGACAACTTAACTTGTTTAACTAATATAAATTAATATTGAAATAAAAATAATATTGAAATATAAATTAATATTTAAAAAAAAAAAACAACTAATAACGATTATATTTTTTTTCAAACATTTTATATTTAAAAATTGTCCAATTTAAAAGTTTTTAATTTAACATTGAATATGAAAAAAAAAAACAAATATTCTAATACTTTTAAAAAATAAATATTAAATTTTTAAAAGTTTTAATCACAATCAAAAAAGTTATCTCCTGATACTTGTTAAGTAACAAAAAGGTCAATTGTTTTACAAGTGCTGGCAAAAGAAGGCGCTATTGCTCTAATATTAAATTAATTTTAAAAATTTAACTTTTATGCCATTGGGTTTATTTTTGTACTTTTATTTAAATTTAATTACCATCTTTTAATCTTGTTTAAATTTACATTTCAACATGTGCCATGTTTTACATGTTTTCGATTTATTTTATTTTTTTTTTTTATAAATTACTTTTTGTGATTTTGATACACTTGCAGCTTTTATCTTGTGACAGAGCTGAGTTTGTAATTGAGTAAGAAAATGTTTAAACGCCTTAAAAATAAATTAAAAAATAAATTTATTAACTTTTAGTAACTTTATTTAAAGGAAGAAAAAAATAAATAAAAAAGTAAATAAAAAGCTATTTTTTAGATTTGATTAAAATATAAGCGCAAATATGAAAATGATCTGAAAAGTTGTAGAAGCCTAGGAAAAGCTTGAAGTGGTTAAAAAGTGCGAATAATGTAAGAAAAACTAGGATGAAGCTTTAAAAGGTGACAAAAGCCCAGCACCTGCCCTATGTTGATCTGATGCTGCGTTAAACTCAGTGATTTTATTTTTGCAAATTTCTAAAGTTCAAGCTTCTGTTAAAATGAACACTTGAAAAAGCAAGTAAAAGATAAATTTATTTAAGCAGAATTGAAACGCTTGAACTGGCTTTCAAAACTTGAAAGAAGATAGACAATTAAAGTTGATAATGGTAAAATTAAACAAAAAACAACAACAGTTATATGAATATAGGTGTTCAGATAATAGAAATTTTGATATTTTTCTGTACGTATTAAAAATGACTAAAAAAAAATTGACAAAAACTAAATAAGCAAATAAATGAAATCCAAAAATGTTGAAACAGAGGACAATGTTATATTTTAATACTTAATATAGCAAAAACCAAGCGTGAGAAGTTGATTATAATTAAGAAGCTGGCATAAAATAATGATAGTGTTTGCAAGCGCGGTCAATTGATGTGAAAACGGCTAAAAAAAAATAAGACAAAAATCGAACGAATAAAACAAATAAAACAAGGGGCAAGGGGTGAAAACTGGAAGAGCTTTTGAGTTGCAGTTTAAGACGGTGTATGAAATTGTGGGTTCGGTCAATAAACAAGTAGAATTATTGCTTTGCTAGTTATTGAATGAAGAAAACATGAAAATAACCAATTATGACCGCTTAAAAATAAGTATCATGAACAAATTAGATGAATACGCTGTATACTCGCGTCTGCATAAATTTGGTTTAAATGCATTTGGTTAAAAAGCATTTGGTGAGAATGCATTTAAATTAAAAATAAGTTTGCTTTAAATGCATTTAATCAGGTAACATTTGATTTGAATGCATTTGGTCAGAATGCATTTGGTAAAGAAGCATTTGGTAAAGGGGTCTTTAAAAAGAAGCGTTTCGGTAGAGATGTATTTAGTTAGAATGCCTTTAATCTGAATGTCTTTGATTTAGATGCATTCGATCTGGATGCATTTGATCTGGATGCTTTTGATCTGGATGCTTTTGATCTGGATGCTTTTGATCTGGATGTATTTGATCTGGTTGCATTTCATCTGGATGCAGTTGGTCTGGATGCATTCAATTTGAAAGCATTTAATCTGGAAGCTTTGAATTGAGTGCAATTAATCTGAGCGCGTTCGATTTGAATGCGTTTGATGTTGATGAAGGAATAATCCGCATATCAGCAGTATAAATCCAATAAACGGAATATAACATGCAATAAAATGCCTGCGAAATCTGCATTCACTAATACAACATACATCAACCCGCTTGACTTAATGCGGTCAAATTAATCTGCTAGAATTAATTAGCCCTTTTAATCCGCTCGCCTTAATCCCCATGGTTTTTCGTCTAGTCTGATCCACTTGTACAAGTGATGATATTAAGAAATTTAAGTAATTAATTTACCTGCAAACGGTTTGGTCAATCTTGTGGCCGGGAAACTGATTCGACGCACTTTGTTGCTATTCTCACTAGCAGAGGGAGCACTATGAGTTGGTGTGGAGAATCTATTGGACTGAATACTACCAAGACAGCAAATGCAGTGACCTGTGGACAAACGGGAAGAGTAAGCTCCAATTGGATCCGAATCTGTTTTGTGGTTAGACAAACAACCGGAACGAGAAGACATCACAGCCGAGCCACTTAAATTAGATGCTAAACTTTTTTGTGATATTTGGCTCAGGTCATGAAAAAGGTAGCCGTTATTGATATCTTGAAGACGAGCTTCGCAACCAATGCACTTATTTTTGTTACCAATGTGCAGTTTGTTCGCCAAATAAGAGCTCCACTCCACCAGTTTACCTGTTCCAGTCCTCCATAAAACCGCTTCAAACATTGACTGAATACAACTTTTGCTAATTGCCTCGCCGCTGCCATCTGTAGGGCCAAGACAATGTAGTGAAAACACTTCTGATTCCAACGTCTTAGTCTGCCGACTTATCTTGTCCTTATTAGTTATGTCACTATTGAGAGGAGTTCTTAATTGCACCTTGTCTAGTAAAGAGTCGCAAACAAAGTAGGCTTCCGGTGACAAGCAGTTGCCTTCTTTCTTAAACTGCTTTTGCTGCATGTTCATCTTGTCTTTTGATTGTCCTTTAAGATTATTGTTCAAATCTGCCAAAAGATTTTCACTTTTTTTCAATACTCTTTCAGCACCAACATCATCAGTTTTACCGTTTTCGACCCTTACTTTGTTTAAACTATTTTCATAGTTGGCTTGCTCAGATTCATTGTACGATAATTTGGAAGAATTTCCATCCAAGGTTTTGGCTAATCCTACCGAAACTTCGGCTACTGAAGTCGGCTGCAATTTTCCAGCACAACAAAGTTGCATAGATGCACATTTACTACAGTTTATAATCTGAGATTTTTTATCTAATTTAGTATCAGATTTTTTTATTTTTTTTTTCAATTCACTAACGCCAAATGAAAAATTGATTCCACTACGTTCTGAAGATCCGGGAATATTTTTGTTCCAAAGCACTCGAGATATTTGATAATAAGCCACACTCATCAAAGTAAAAGGAGCAATAAATAATACTGAAAGCATTATTAGTTGATGCAGCATCATTGTGGAGTTGTCCCAATCAGGTAAGCAATCAGTTAAATATGGTCCATCTAATTCAATCGCAAAATCATATTTTTTTGTTCGTAATACGTAAGCTTCTGGTACCCAAATTGTTAATGAAAATATCCATATGTAAATTATAGCTTCTCTAGCTTTAGCTGTGGAACATTTAAAACGTAATGGATGGCAAATTGCATACCATCGATCGATAGAGATAAATGTCAAAGTAAGTATAGATACTGTCACAGATACATCCTTAATTAAAACAAAAAATTATAATTTTCATTATTTAAAAATTAATAAAACAAATAAACATCTATCATTTTTTTAAACTTAATTTTGTTGTATCAAAATTTATACTTTTTTAATAATTAATTAATAAAGTTAAAAAGTGAAAAATAAAAAAAAAATAAAATTTTAAATTTTGATTTTATTTAAATTTATTCATAAATTTAAAATTTAACTATTTGAATATTTTTAACAAATTTAAACAGCTAGATAAATTTAGCAAAAAAAAAATCATTTTAAAAGAAACTAACATAATATACTTAATAGTGATCATATAAATACTTTATATTCTTTGTTATTGAAAAATAATATATAATACAATATGTAAATATAAAATTTGCTAAATTAAACAAAAATTGTATAATTATATAGAAAAGAATTAGATTTCATCAAAATTAAAAAAAATACTAAAAGAACTTGTAATCTATTAGAATTTAATTTAGTAAAAGGTTTTTAAAAGACGAGATGTTTATTGTATCAGCAGTTAAAAATTTTGATTACTGAATTTAATGATATATCAAATAAATAATAAAAAATAACATTAACATTAAAATTTTTTTTAATTTTATTGATATAAATTTAATTGATATGAATGATTTTTTTTAATTTTAAAACTAATTATTTTTTCTAGATTAAACAAAAAATAAATTTAAAAATTTTAGTAAATTATATTTGTTTAATTTTAACCTAAATAATATAAGAATATTAATTTTTTTTTTAATCAATTTAGTTTTAAAAAACAATCAAATATTAAATAAATTCAAATTAAAATTTTTTTTCATAATAAATATAAATTTTTAAATTTAAATAATATATTTTATTAAATATAATAGCTATTATAATAATATTTAAAAAAGTAAATAATTAAAAAATTATTAATTTATATCAAATTAATTAATTTTATAATTTTTCTTTTTTAAACTAAAATGTATAAAATTTTATTTGAACACAGAAAAATATATATAAATATTCATTAAAATTTTAAATATAAATTTTATTAAACATATCTAATCAATTATTAAATATTTAAAAATTTAATCTAATTTTTTTTTTTAAATATAATCAAATTAATTAAAAAAAAATATAAAAATAAAATAAATAATTTAAATTATTATTTATTATAATCAAATTAATTTTTTAATTAATTTAATTTATATTTAAAATTTTAGGATTTTTTTTTTAAAAATTAAATTTTTTTGAATAGTTTTAAATTAAATTAAAATGTTTAAAGTACTTAGTTATTATTAAATTTAATACAATAATTAAAAAATTTACCTGAAAATATAGAACTATTTTACACATAAAATTTCCAAGCCACCAAGTTTCAGTTACATCCCATACTACAGTAGGAGGTAGACATATGAGAATTATAAGAAAGTCGGCAACTAATATAAAAAATCAAAATTAAATTTATATAATTTGTATAATTAAAATAATATTTATCAATAAAAGTATATGTTTATTTATAAAAATAAAATCATAATTAACTTACAATTGTAAAATATTTAAATAAAAAAAATTAAAACTTTAAATTTGTTTAAATTTCAATTTTTTAAAAAAATATAATATAAAAATAATAAATAATAATTTAAAAACTATTAATTTAAACATATTTTTAAAAATAATTTTTTATTAATATATATATTTTTTTACATAAATTTTGTAAAAAATATTTATTAATATTTTAAGATATATATTTTTTAATATTCAATTAAATTTATAAAATATATATTCAATTAAATAATTTATAAAACTTACTTGCTAAATTAACTATGAAATAGTTGACTACATTACGCATAGAATGATTGCGATAGACGCTAATACATACTAAAGCGTTTCCAATTAAACCAGCCACGAAGACGATAATATATAAAAAAATGAAGAATAATTCATATATGGTAGGTTTAATATAATCCAATACTGATTGTAAATATTGTTCATTTGTGGTACAATTATTCTCTAAATTTTCAAAAACATATTTTTAAAATTAATTTTAAAAAATAAATTAATTAGAAATAAAAATTTTATTTAGTATTATAATTAATTTTTTTTTTATACAAAAACATTTTAAACATTTTATATTTTTTATAATAAAATAAAATTATATATTTAAATTCTCTTTTGTTTTTAGTTTAAATAAAATTAAAAATACTGTTTTAAAATTAAACAATTTTTTTTAAATATAATTAACTGTATTTATTTTATTTACTTTCTATTTGTATTAATTTATATTTATTTGTTTTTTTAATTTTTCATGACTTACTAGTTACATAAACTAAAATATTTAAAATAGTTTTATGTTTAATGTTTTTTTTAACACCAATAATTTATCATTAAATTAATAATATTTTAATTTAAAAAAAAAATTATTATAAAAATATTTTTACTAAAAATGGTCTTTTTACTATATTTTAAAATATTTTTAAAAAAAAAAATGTTTTTTAATAATTTATAAATTTTTTTCATATGTATTAAAATTTTAAAAAATTATTGACAAATTAATAAAAAAAAAAATTTATTATTATTTTAGCATTTTTAAACATTATTTCAAACTTTTGATAAATATAAATAATATAATATATAATAATAATGAAACAAAAATAAAACAATAAAATAAAATTAACAACTCTGTTAAAATCAATAAAAATAAATGTTAGCACTTGTAAGATTAATATTAATTAAATCCAAATTAATTAGAAATTAAATTAAAAAAATAAATATTAAAAAAAAACTTTTTTAATGGCTTAACCTTTATAAGCTTAAGTAAAGGTTCATCTGCTTTAGTTTATTTAAATTTTTTAAAAAAAATAACTAAAATTTAATTATTATTTTAATTAAGATTATGAAATTTGATTTAAAATTTTTATTTTAAAAAATTAAACAATACTATAAAAATAATAAATAAAATTTTATAATTATGATATATATTTATAATATAATTTAAAATTTATATTATATAATTAAATTATAAAAAATTTAAAAAAAATTTAAAAATAGTTTGCAAAATTTATTACTTTATATTTTTTAAACAAAATCTAACTTTAAGCTTACAATCGAAAGAATCAAAGTTTGACGTAATTAAAAAATAAATTCACAAGACTAATTATAAAAATTATGTTTTAATGAATGCCTACAATGACAAATTGTAATAAATAATTCAATTGAAGAAATTCATTTATTGTCCAATATATTTAAAAAATGAAAGTGTTGTATAAAAACTTGATATTGTAACAGATGATTTTATTAACAGATACTTTTATTAACAAACTTCAAAATAACTCTAACTTTCAGTTTGTTTTGTCCAAGTCTTTTATACTCTAACTTTAGGCCTTTCTCTTAGGTTTGTTACCAAAAGTTATTGTGTCCCTTTGTAACAAACCTAAAGCCTTTTACGATTCATTTATCTGGGAACTTCACAGTTGCTCATGGTGTCATTCATTTATCTGGAACCTTTTACATTTGATATACGGAGGGATATCAAGTCTCCTTTATGTAAAGGTCGTCTAGAACACGGGAGTCAAACTGTGGTCCACCCAAATCTATCTTTCAGGGATTAAGAGCATTTCCTCGTTCTTTACCTCAGCGCTAAGGGAACGAGGACTCTTAACCATTTACACATAGTTACTATGTACGTGTATTTATATTAAAGGATTCACTACAATATTAATAATATTAATATTTATTAAAAATTTAGCATCTATAAATTGCTATAAAATTTTTTAATTGATTTTTTATAAATACAAGAAATACTAAATGATGAAGTTTCTTAAACTTAATATATATGGAAACATGATTATAAAAAAAATTAAATTATTCTATTTTGTTCAAATAAAAAATTTTAACTTATAGATAAATAAATTTTTATAACTTAGTAAAAAATATAGTCGCTTAAAATTTTTAAAAGTTAAACTAAAAAAAATCTGTTTAAAAAAATGTTATAAGCATTGATTTATTAATATTTATTTTCAAAAAAAAAAAAAAATACTTTAAATTAGGCATATTAATAAATGTGCGTTTTAAATTTATTTTAAATTTATAAATTTAAAACTTAATAAAAAAAGTTTTATTAAAACAAAAAAAAAAATGATTATAATATAAGTGCAAAATTTATATAAATATTATATGATAAATAAATTAACTAAAATTTATAGAAAATTATAAAAATAATATAACTTAAAACATTTTTTTTTACCTATTGATATTTATTTAAATTAATTTATTTAAAAAACTAAATTTGTTTACTTGATTAATGAAACAATAATTTTAAACATATTAATTATTATATGTTTGAAACACATAATTGGATGTGTTGGTCATTTATTTATAATTTTTTATTTTTTATAAAATTATAAAAATAACTGTCGTGAAATTTTTAATAATTTAATATATTAAATATTAATAACTGATATTATTACTATTTATTATAAAAATGTTTTTAATAGTTTTCTTGTTATCATATTATTTGTTAAAAATTATTTTATTTGTTAAGTGGTTATTTTTATTAATTATTGATATAAATTAATATATAAATAGTAATAAAAGTAATTTAAAATATATAATTATGATTTTACACATACATTTACGTGTTTATTTATGATTAATAGAAAAAATACAAAGTTGTGATTTTAAAGAATCATTAGTTTTATTAAAATTTACTTTTATCAATTATATTAAAAAGTATTCTCTACAAATAAATGATTCAAAAAATCTAAAATTCGTATCTAATCTAATAAGTAATTGTTTAAAATTAAAAGTTTAAACTTATTAATTTATAAATTTAATGTTTTAAAATAATGAAAAAATAATATAAATAATATAAATTAGTCAATTGTTATGTAAAATACAATTTTTTTTTTAGATTAATTTTTACTTAGACATTTATTATTAAAAATAAAATAATAAATTAACATATTATCAACTTTTAATTTTTGTGCAAATAACAAAAAAATTATGAAATTTATTTTATACGTCAAATTTATGTTTAATAAACTTAAACAAAAAAATGACTAATTAAATTTAAAATAATTTTAAAGTCTTAAAATCAAATATTGACTTAAGTATTAAAATAGATATTTAAGATCAAAAAACTTATACATTTTTCAAATGAGCTTAATTTAAATTTAAAATAAATAAATAATTATTAAATTTTAGTTATTTAATTTTAAATATTAACTAAAATACAAAAATTTCAATTAAAAAATTAATATTAATTTCTAAAAATAACTTTTAATGCTTAATGTCAATAACATTTAATGTTTAATTAATGATTACTTGTTGTAATATTAAAATTTATATAAGCAAACAATTTTTTATTTTATTGTTCAATACTTATTTGTATTAATAGATTAATTTTTTTGTATAAATTGTATTATCTTCTTTATTCAAGTTATTTAATTCTTTTTTATTTAAATATAAGTGTAAAATAATTATTATTTTAAAAAGATTAACTGAAGTTTAATATCTATCTACGCAATTTTTGTATAATTTATTTAGATATAAGTACTTAACAAATATTTTTGTAACTGTTTGTTTAATATTTAAATGTAAATAAAGTTTGTATTTTTATTATATAAATATATAAATATTAGTACTTTAAAAGTTAAAATTATAACTATATTTTTAAATAAAAATTGATGATAATATTTAACTATTTTATTTTTTTTTTAAATTTGAAATTTAAATTTTATATTTAAATATTTTTTTATCAATTTAGACAAAAACAAAAATTATTAGACCGTATATTTTATATTATACGATTAAATATGTGGCAAGAATCTAATTTATTCTCTTAAACAAGTATATAATTTGTAATATTACAGCTGTCAACAGGCAATTAACTTCATGCAAAACACTTAAAATAAATTTAAACTGATTTAGTAAACCCGCAATAATTTCAATTTTTCTTTTTATCTTACAAAAAAAATTATAAATTTAAAAAAAAATATTATAATTTAAAATAAAAAACAAATAAATTTTCTTATTTATTTATTATAAAAAATACTTTTATTTAAATTAAATTTTTAATAAATCTCATTTATTAAATTTACTAACAATTATTTTAATTTACTTTTTACCTAAATTTCTTTTTTTAAAAATAAAACAATAAAAAAATATAATTTATTAAATTTAAGATCTTTTTGATTAATTTTATAAATAAAAAAATTAATATTTAAGTTTTATTTAAATTTTATTTTTAAATCTATTTAGTTTTAATTCATGTTTTTATAATTTTAAATATTTTAGATATTAATCTTAACAATCAAGAAAAAAAAGAAAAAAATAATAATCAGAATGTAATATTGTTTGAATGGTTAATAAACATTACTGCATTTTTAAACCTGTTGTTAGATTAAAATATAATCACAAAATCTCATAGGTTAAATTAATTTGTTTGAGCTAAATAAAAATGCCATAAAAACTGACTACGCATTACACAAACAATTCAACACATTTGTTTTTATAGTTGAGATCAAGTGTTTTAGGCCACAAATTATTGCGAATCATTTAAACTAAAAGACTTTTGCAAAAACTTTTGATTTTATTCCACTTTAGATCACTTACTTGTTATTGTTTTTTGACAATGAATGCTAAAAAATCTAATAATTACAATTTAGTGAGTATTTTTTTATATTTATTAAGTTTCTTGAATTTATATACAGTAAGGTTCAGTAATTCAGAAAAAAATTAGCTGTATCGAATACATGCTGAGTTGTCGTTTGCATTATAAACAAATGCAATCCCATATTATTTAAGCTACTCATTCTAAATCAAGTCTAAAAGATTGTAGTTATATTTTATCCTATCAAAAATATACGTTAAGTTGTTCAACCAACCAGGTAATTAAGGTGTGAAAAGATTTAATTAAATGTTGCCAAGCTTATAATAGTTTAATTTATCTGTTTACTGGCCACAACTGACTAGCTATAAAGTTTATTTAAGTTGTCAAACACAAAGGATAAATTTTAATAAATTTATTTTTTTGTCTTGAAAAAAATCTTCAATCTACTAAAAATATTTAATCTGACTTTTTTATTAACGTAAAATTAATTTTTTTTTTTTTCAATTTAATCAATAAATTTATCAAATAAAAAATAAAATAATGAAATTTATTTAACTTAAAATTTTATAGTTAAAAAAATAATAAAATTTTTAACATTTAAAATTTTATTTATTTTTTTTTTAATCATTGAAATTAATAAAATAAAAACAAATAATATTTGTAATTAAATAAACATATTTAATTTAATAAAATATTTTTTAAAAATTTAATATATTTAAAAAATTAAAAATAAAATATAATAAAAAAAATTTTATTTATTTCTATTATACTCAAAAAAAAACTTAATTTAAATTTAAATTTTATTTAAAAATTATGCAATTTTATTTTAATAAATATATAATAAAATTGGTTTTAATGATCATTAAATATGAATAAATTAAAAAATAATGCATTTATTTAATATTTAAAATTTATTTAATACAAAAATTAATAAACTATATTTTAAAGTATATTTATAAATTTAAATTCAAGTAAGCACATGTTATTATCCAAGTAATGTTAATAAAATTTCATTGCCATTGTAATGTAATTATAAAAGCAGGTGTTTAAGTTAAATATGCTGAATATAACATAAAAAATAATAAAAAAATATACTGCTTTGCTTACAAAAAATAAATGATAATTAAATATGATAAAAAATATTATCATAAAGTTGATCTAATTGGAACACAATAAGAAAATTCAATTAATAAATGCATGCTAAAATAAATTTAGCCATATATTAATAAAACTTTAAATTATTTTCTATTTAAATTTTATTTAAATTTTTTTTTTAAATCAATAACAAAGTAAATTTATTAATATACATTAATCAAAATATATTATTATTTTTATTTTTGATTAATATATACTAACTAAAGACAATATTTTATGTTTAAACTTACCGTCGTTTAAAGTGAAATTAAGTTGAGAGCAGAGCACTAAAGTTTGCTCATCAACCAGATTTTCATTCGTAAAATTAAGTGCACTTTGGACGTCTGAAGATGGAACGCTGGAAAAAGCTGCCGCTAAAAGACTAAGATTAGAAGAGAAATTGTATACAGAACTTTGTTTCATCATAGCCATTGCATCAATACAAATTTTGTATTTTGGCGCAGTTTATTAGAAAAATTTTAATGTTGAGGCATTTTATAAAAACAATAAAAAAAAAAATAAAATTTTTATTTTAAAATACTTAAATTGCTGATTATAAATACAAACATTAAAATTTTAATCAATTTTTACACAGTCAAAATATAAAAATATTAAGAACAAATAAATTACTATATTTAAAATAATTTTTAAATTATTAACAATAATATATTTTCATAGTAAATTTTTTAAAAATAATTTTTTTGTAATAAATTTGCTAAAAATATATTTTTAAACACTTAAGAATCACCAATAATCACAAATTTTATTAATTGTAAATTAATTTTATTCACTTAAAACATTATAAAAAAAAAATCATAAATTAAAGAATTAACTTAAAAAATTTTAACAAAAAAACAAAATTTAATTAATTTAACTAATAATTAAAATAATAATAAATTTAAAATTAAAAAAAAATAATAAAAAAACACTAGTTGCAACAAAATTTCAATTTAATAGTTCAATTAAAAAGGTTGAAATTGATAGTAAATAATTTAAAATTATAAAAACTAGTTAATAAGTTATAACTAAAAAAAAAACTTTGAATAATAATAACATCAACTTAAATCAGTTAAAACACTTGTTAAATAAAACAGTTAATTGAAGATGCTTGTGTATATTAAATGGTTTATAAACAGGCTGACAATTATAAGGCAATCGCGAGTTACAAGGCAACATAACTTGCGTTGACATTATGATGAAAACATTGTGAAATCGGATGATGAGCAAAAACAGAAGACTAAAAATGCTTTAAACACAACTTTTATATAGGATAATGATGAAAGCGGAAGCGGCAAATAATTAAAATTAAGATAGTTAAGAGAAAAAAAATTAATCAAAAAAATAAAAAAATTATTAACAAATAAAATCTAAAAGCCAACTAACTTACAAAAGTTAAACTTTAACGGCAAACCACATTATCCAAAATATGCTAAAGAAAAAATTTGTTGTAACTAAAGAAAAAAACAGGTAATAAATAAAAAAAATAATTAATTAAAATGTTTTTTTAAAATAAGTAAGATAATCAATAAATTACTTAAAGCTTAAAATGTTTTAATTATTAAGCATAAATGTATTACTCATTATGTATGTGTTTTACTTTACTTTAACCAATTTAGTCAATGTTTAACTTTGTCTTGTTTCTTTATAAGCATTGATTATAATTATGTAAAATAATACTAAATGGTAAAAAAGAACAAATCATAAATTTGATAAAATAGAATAAAAATTAAATTTATAAATAATTTCATAAAGCTAATTTTTTTTTATATTAATTAGTTAAAAAATTTTAAATGTTTACAAAAAATTAAATTAACTACATTATAATTAATATGTAAATAATTAAACAGTTAGTTATTAATTAATTAATTAAAATTATAGATATATCATTTAATAATATTGTTACGTAATTTAATTTTTTAAATTTTTATTTAATTAACTTAAAATTATTTTTTTTATATTTACAATTAATTAAATACAAAAAATTATTTTCTATAAAAAATATTTAAATATAAAAATGTTAAAAAATTTAATCTAAATGAAGAAACAAATATTTAAAAAAGAAAACTCTAAATTTATGTTTATAACATAATAATTTTTTAATTATTAAGTATATAACTTAATTTTTCAATACCAAATTTTTAAATGTTAATTTATTATAAAAATTTGTAAAAATTATTTTGAATTATTAGTATTAAACTATAAATTTTTTAAATTTAAACAATTTTTTTTTTATTTTAAAATTTTAGTTTAATAAATTAAAAAAATATATTTTATTATCTTTAAGCAATGTTTTAATTTTGTTGTAATTATGATTGGGATTTAAAAGAAAACCAAAGAAACTTTAGTTTTACTATGTTTACAATTTGATCTAATCATAAGCAGTACAGTACAGTGGATTTAATGTAAAACTATTCAATTTAACGCCTTCTGTTTTACACTTTATTTAACATGTTTATGCTTGATATGAGCACATTATACGCCTTCTACTTTTTTTTAGTGACATATGTGAATTTCCAAAACAATAGGATAAAAAACAAGAAAAATTTTAGTAATATAATTTTAAAAAATTATTTTACATATTTAAAATTTTTTGTTAAAACATGAATAAATGAGTTCTATAAAAGTTAAAATAATTTTTTTTTCTTTTATTTAAATTAAAAATGAAAGTTTAATAAAAATATTTTTATATTCCAAGTTTTTAAATTAACTTTAATCAAATAAACTGTTAAATTGTTATAAATGTTTTAAATACAATAAAAAAGAATATTTTTTATTTAACAATTGTTTAAAAAAAAAAATGTATAAAATTTAATTAGGTAAAATTTTAATAAAAAATTCATATAAAAATCAATAACTAATGAAATTTTATCTTATATAAAAAATTTATAGAAAAATTATACCTAAACTTTAATTTTATGATAATTTATTAAATTATTAAGTAAAAAAAATTATTTGTTTTTTTATTGAATTCTTTAAAAATTTTGTTATTAATTTCTTAATCATATTTACTGATTATTAAATTTTTTTATAAAATTTCATACTAATTTAAATATATTGAAATTTAAACATATGGTAGTTACAAATATTTACAATAAAAAAAAAACAAAAACAAAACATTCTTGCACAAATATATTTAATATTTATTTGTAACATTATATTAATTTTATTAATATTAAGCTCAAATTAAGACATTTGAGAAAAAAAATAAAAAAAAATATATATATAACTTTTTAAAATTAAATAATATTTTTGCTATTTAAACAATAATTTTTTTTTTAAAAATAATATTTTAATGCTTAAAATAAATAAAATTAAACACACCTTATCAAAACAAGTTTTATACAGCTGTTACAAATAACGTCAATAATAAATAAAAGTTGCTAAAAATTTGTGACAATCTAATAATAATAACAATTTGAAAAAAAACTGATGGTATAATAATAAAAAATCTTGAACATTGATCATGTTTTTACATTAATATAAAAATCTAAATTTTAAATATTAAAAAATATTTTTGAATTAAATTATTTTATTTAAAAATCAGTTAAAATTAAACCTAAATATATTTTGTTTTTTAAATAATTAAAATTGTTACTTTGTAATTTCCTTGGCAACTGCATCAAAATTATTCTTAAATTATAAACAAATTTAATAAAATGAATAATTTAATCTTATAAAAATATTTGACATTTTAATAAAATAAATGTCTTGAATTTATTGTGTTATATACTATATTATATGCAAAATAGATAAACAAATAAATAATGTTAATTTTCTATTAATTTCTAAGTAAATTTTTTTTTAAATATTTATCAAAATAAATAAATTTTCCAAACAATTTTTCTATTTTAATTGATTTAAGAATGAATCAAAAATTTTATTCAATTAAATATGCTTTAAATGTCAAATCATCTATTTAAACAAAAATTTATTTTTAAGCTGATAAAAAAATCAATAAACATTTGAACTATTATCAAGCTTAAATATTATTTGCTTTGATAAAATTTACTATTTTCTATAATTTTAGGGCGTATCTAAATTACATTTTTTTTTTGAACTAATTTGCAATTTTATTAGTAGAATGCCATTGTTATTTTTATTTAATTTTTTTTTTAACAAATTTTAATTTAATTTATATTTTTTATTGCCATTAAAACTGAAAAATCATGAATTTTTTAAAGTAAAAAGAAAAATCATTTTATTGATATAATATAAAATTAAATTATCTATGGATAAATAGGTAATTATCCTTGTAATTTGAGAAAAAAAATGCCTTTGCTTAAATTTTTAAATTTTAAATTTTAAATTTAATTATTATTTAATTTTTTTTAACTTTATTAAATAAATTAATTAAATAAATAATTTTTTAATGAAAATTTTACTTTTATAATTTTTTATTTAAACAAAAAAAAATTATTATTTTATATTATAATCTTGTTTTAAAAACATTAATTTTTTAGACATAATTTAAGCAACAAAATAATTAAAAAATTTTTATTTAAAAAAAAAATTAATATAAAACTTATTTTTTATTATATTCTATTGTTATTTTAAATTAAAAAAAAAAACAAAAAATATTTAACATAACTTGGCACTTTTTTTTCAAATTTTGTTAAAATAATTAGTTGTTTATATTAATTGTGATAAATTATTTTTTCATAAAATTAAATTAAAAATTATTGTAGCATAGATTCATCGGCCTTTATTATTTTGTTTAATCAAAAAATATATACTTAAGTTATGATCTTAAAAACTTATATTTGTAAATTAAAATAAAATAACAAAACACTATTATATAATAATAATATGCAAAATTTAAATAAATACAATTTAAAAATTGCAATTGACTTAAAAAAGGTTTAGTTTAAATAAATATAATAACCTGTACGTAAATATGTATAGTTGGAGAAATTTAACTAGAGTAAATTAACTAGAATATGTTTAATTGGTAAAAGCCAACTAGAATAAATTCTGAATTTGCTATATAGTTGTGACTATTTGACTTAAATAAAAATAAAATATTTGATTAAAAATAACTAACATTTTAATTAAAGAAGTTAGTTTCAAGAGAAAACTAAAAGAGAAAACATAATAAAAGAAAAAATAATTTTAAAATAAATTTAACTTTAAATTTAAATTTGATTTTTTTTGTTTTCTAATTTATAATAAAATTAATTTTGTATTTTATAATCTTGTTTGAAGAAAAAAATTAGTTATAATATTTTAAAATTTACTTTATAAAATACCTTAATTTTTGATTTACATTTCTAACTTTTTTTTCTTATATAACCTTGTATTATAATTTATCTTTATCAATTATGTTGCTTCTACTTAAGTATTGATTTTTTTTCACATTTTTACTATATCTTCATATATTTTAATTATTATACATATAGTTTTTTAGTTTTTTTTTATAGAAATATTTAAAATATTAAAAAAAAATATTTGCTATTTTTCTTAAAATTGAAAATAATTTAATATGATAAAAAATAGCTGTAAATATTTTTTTTAATAATTCGAGCTTTATTACTTTTATTGAATTTTCTAATTTAGGTTAATTAGAAATTTATATAATAAAAATTTTATGAGCTTTTAATAAATTTTTTTAGTGTTTTTATTAATATTATATTTGAAAATCAGTTTAAAT
Source organism: Pyemotes zhonghuajia (assembly GCA_025170145.1). Lineage (NCBI taxonomy): Eukaryota > Metazoa > Arthropoda > Arachnida > Trombidiformes > Pyemotidae > Pyemotes > Pyemotes zhonghuajia. The sequence continues at coordinate 10,665,257 of CM045844.1, forward strand.
AATTTGTATTTATAAAATAATATTTTAATTGATTTTTGGCTAATTATCTTTGCTTTTATATATTAAATTATAATTAAATTATACATAATATTTTTAAAAAGTTGTTTAAATTTATTTTAATTATATTAATTATATTATAATTAAAAATAAAAATCAATTTACAATTTAAAAATTGTTTTAAAAACAATTAAGTACAACTAGAGAAGATTTTCTTATATGGCATTAAGTGACGAAGCTATTGGCTATCCTGAACTTTATTCAGATGAAACAGAAGATTATAATAGAATTACAGCTATTTACATTTACAGTTATTAGAAAGACTGAGGAATGAGATTAGCAAGATATGTATAGATAATTAAGAGTTAAAAATATAGACAAAGATGACTTAACTAAGACAATAATCTATAAATTCAAAATAAGTTATTCTTAAAATATAGAGTAAAAGAAAAGATAAAGGTCAAAAGCAATGAGGCAAGGTGTTTTCTTGTATCTTTTGTTGTGTACTAATAATTTATCAAATAAAGAAGAGTTTTAAAATTGTCGTTTTAATGTCTCTCTTCTTCAGCTAGACCAAATCAGTCTGCCGTTGAGGTGTGTTTTTGGAAGCGATAGTAAGTAACATCTCCATAAAATCCAATATCTCTATGACAATTAATTATTAGCTTAAACTTAATATTTTATAAAATAATTAAATTATTTTGTTTTAATTCTAGATAATTTTTTTAATTAGTTAAATAAAAAATAAAATTTTAAATAAAATAACTCAAATAGAGTTTGTTAAAATTAATAAAATCAAAAATATTAAAAAAAAAAAATTATTGTAAATAAATAATAATTCAATAAAGTATAAAAATATAAATAATATAAAAATAATATTTAAATGTATTTAATTTGAATAATATTTGAATACATAAAATATTTTATATTATTAATACTTTTTTAATCATGTTTAATTATTTTAAAACTACATTAAAAAAAATTTAATTTAAAATTAAATAAAAAAAATTTAATTTAAAATTAAATAAAAAAAATTTAAAATTGTTCAAGATTTTTATATTTTTATTTATTAAATTAAATTTATACATTTGTTTTATAATATTTAAATAGTTTATGAGCTTGCTTAAGTGGTTATCATAGAATAATAATAGAAATAATGAATTTTCAAAAAGTAATTTTAAATTAACACTGTTCTCTTGATTAACAAATATATATTCTTTATCATTTAAATATATCTTATCAGTTTAATTTTAAAGAATATAATGTTTAAATTTTGAAAATTTTTTATTTTTTATTTAAAGATAAAATTTATTTATGATCTTAAAAATAAATAAAATAAATTTACAATATCTTTTCGTAATTAAATTATTTTAATAAAATTAAGAATTTTATGATGAATTAATTTGATTTATTAACATTTGTAAAATTTTTTATTTTTAATTAAAATTGATTACTATAACTAAATTAATCCTGTCAATTAAAGCTTTAAAATTACTTAACAAAATAAATCTTAATACTTTTTTTACATTTTCTTACAAAAAAATTAAAAAATTAAATTAAAAAATATTTAAAAAGATAAAAAATATAATAAAAAATTGGTTATATTATATATTTTAAAAACAATATTCCTAAATAATTATTTTATAGTTATTTTGCGATCATTATAAAATATTTAACAAATTAGATTTGAGCTTAGAAAATTAAAACTAAAAAAATTTTATACTATAGAAAATATTCGACAAAATTTATAAAAAAATTAAAATATACAAAATATAATATTATAATTATGCAAATTATAGTTATTTATTAAAAAATTAATTTTGTGGTAAATATTTTTTATAGAAATAATAATGAGACAAGTATAGCTGGATAACTGATATAGTTCTATCACTAAGTAATTTAACAAAAACATACCTAATTTAAAAATACAACAAGATCAACATTAAACATTAAGCGGCTAAAATACTTATAATCAATGACTTTATTTTTAGCACAAACAAACATAATCAGACCAGTTTATTAAAAAACACTGTCTATATTAAGTAAAAAAATTAAAACAAAAAGTGTATAAAATAAGTTTAACAGATAAGAAACCAATTAATTAAAGATTTGAAATATAAGCTTTAAATATCGATTTCTGTTTTGAATAAAATATTAACTTCTAGAAACCAAATTTAAAAATATTTTAAAATTTTTGTTGTTTATTCAATAATAAATTATTTAATTTAAAAAATATTATTTATATTTATTGAATTGTATACTAAAGAAGACTAAAATAAGATAATTAGTCAAAATAACCGTAAGCCAAATTCTGAATTAATAAAAATAATAATTAACTAAACTATTGTTTTCAAGTAATAGATTTAATTTATTTTGTTTAAAAAATATAAAGTAGTAAAAAAATAATTGACAAATAGTAAATAACAAAATAAACTTTTTTGCTGCACTTTCATAGCACCAAGATTTTTATTTAAAAGTGAAGGCAAACAGATTTTTATAATCTGTTGAGTGACGGTTTATTTTTAAAACTTAAACGATGACAGGAGACTACATCTCATTTCCATATTTATAATTTTTTTAATTTTTAAAAATCATAAGAATTATAAAAAAAAAACAATACATAGTTTTTTTTTTATTAAAAACTTATTAAACAAAAAATTAATAAAAATAAAAATATTATACAATGTTTTAAACTCATTATCTATTAAAAACTATATTTATAACAAGTTTAAAAAAATAATAACATTAATAATTAAGTAATTAATTAATTTTTAACTCACTAAAATGTAAAGAAATTTAAAACTCACAAAATTGTTAAAGCAAACATAAAAAAAGATGTGTTATTATATAATAAAAACATAAAATATGCATTCTCTCAAAAACCACAATAACATATCAAAAATATTCAATTTATTAAATAATAAAACAATTTATACATTTTTTTATCTATAAAAATAATCATATTAAAATAAAATTCAAATTATTTTTAACTGAAAGTTCAAATTATACATTTAAATTTTTTTCAATTTTAATTATTTACTGACGTTACAAATTATTTTATTGCAAAACATTTAACAATAAAACCAACAAAGTGCTATTTAAATTTAATTTATCAAATTAGTTTTTAAATTAAATTTTTTTTTTATAATTAACAATCTAAAAATAAAAAAAATTAACTTAAAATTAAAAATAAAAATATTTTTAATTTTTATAAATTAAAGTTAAACGCTTTCTTATTCTGAAATTTTTAGAAAATGTTTTAATTTAATAAAAGTTTTCGTTTTAAATAACAAATCAATTTATATTTTTTATTAAAATTAATTTTAATTTATTTAAAACAATAAGCACAAAATATATAATTTATTATCAAGATAATTAATAATATTATCTTAAAAAAAAAAAATTAATTCAAAAAATTTTTAATAAAAATATTATTAAATATTTGAATTTTGGCTTTAGTTTTAAATTAAAAAATAAAATATTTTAAAGTCAAAAAGGCTTAAAACTAAACTTTAAAATAATATTTATTATTGTTTATTATTATTTTAATAACTAAATCTAATCAACTATTAAATTGAATATTTATTAACCCTTAAAAGATCATTGGCGAATAAATCTGCATAAATATTTTAAAATACAATATCTTTTTATTTTTGATTTTTAAGCCTAAATTTTAGTATATTTATTAAATATCTTAAAAATATTCGTTTTAAAACTTTAATAATTTTTCTATTTTAAAAATAAAAAATAAATTTATATTAATATACAAATTTTACAAATAAAATAAATGTTTTTTATTTTTTTAAAGTTTTTAATATACTAAATAATTTTATTTATTGCTACAAAACATTTTTATTTTTTAATATGTAGTCTAATTTATTATTAATAAAACTTTAATCATTGTGTTTTATTATTCTGTGAATTTATATTAATTAAAGGTTATTTTATAAATAAAACAAAAAAAAAAAAATTTTTTCTATAGTTTTAAGATTCAAATTTTTTTTTTTTTTAATTTTAGGTTAGTTTTAGTTTGAGTTTACAATCGTTACAAACAAAATAAGCCTAGTAAAAACACAGTTTATACTAACATACATTTTTTATTCATATTATTATTATTTATAAAATTAAATCGTAATAAATAATAATAATAAAAAAATTATTTTGATAATAAAAGATTGATTTAAAACTATAAATGCAACGAATGTTTTTTTGTTTTTTTTTGGCTATAGATTTATTAATAGAAAACATTGATTAAATAAAAATTAATACAATTTTATTTATAAATCGTTGTAATATACCATTTGCTTAATTTTACCAGTTTTTAATCGCTTCAAAAAGTCGTAGAGAATAACCTGATTCTTTAAGAGAAACCCTTTTCAAGGTACCTTAAGTCCGCTTGAACAGAGGCTCTATATGCTGTAAAAGATTTCCTCCAAACATTAAAATAGGGTATTTACTTTTTAGATTTACAAAAGCTTAAGTAGATGCACGAAAGATAAGGAGGAGGGGTTAATTGTTTATTATAATATTGGTCAAGTGAGAGACTGACCAAGGTAGAGGAAACGAAAAGAAGTAAATGAGGGCAAGCTAAATTATTAAAAATGAGAAAAATTAAAAAAGTCTCCTAAAAAGGAGAGAGGGAGAAATTAACTAAGTGAGAGAATAGACATAATTTCGTTCCTCTGTTTAAAAATTTCTTAATTTTTCTTAAATTTTGTGATTAAGTAGAGACCATTTTTTTCTGTGGCAACGTACTGCTTTAATTTATGTTTAAAAATTTTATATAGAAACAACAGGTTATTTTTTTTTAATTATAAAAAAGTCAATACCTAAAATTTATTTATATATGCTTAAAATAAAAATAAATATTTAATATATTAAATATATTAAATATATTAAATATATTAAATACATTAAATTCAATTAATATATATTAATAATATAATATATTTGAATATTTTTAATAATTGAATTATTTTAATTTTTAATGAAATCTAATAATAAAAATTTTAAAATATAAAAAATATTTATTATTTTAAATATTTATAACAGTTTATAAACTTTTTACAAAACAATAGCTTTAATTAAACCTAAGTCTTAACTAAAAATAAGCGCGTTTTTTAAAAATATTATATTTAAAAAATAAATAAAAATTAAGTAAATGATTAAGAGAATGTAAAATGACTAGCAAAGCTTTGTTTTTTTTTTTGAAAAGACAAAGAATAAAGATAAGTATTTGATTAAAAATAGAATCTGAGTGCATAATAGAGAACCTACGAGAATAAAATTTCAAAATGATTTAACATAGTTAAAATTATTATTTTTATATAATTTTCTGTCAATTTGTAAAAAATTATAAAATAAAAAAAAATTGCAACAATGTTTAGATAAATTAAAAAAAATAATATTTAATATATTAATTTTATATACTTAGAATTTAAATTATTTATTTTGGATTCATGATTATAAAATTATAACAAAAGTATAATAAATTTTTCTATTGTTCATATTTAATAATAATTATTAAAATTTATTAAGAGTTACTTTTTAAAATAAAGATATTTTATTTAACCCTTTGAGGACCATAGGCGAATATATCCGCCGAGCATTTTTAAATATATATACCTTTGTTATTTTTGATTTTTAAGATAAGATTTTTTGCAATATTATTAAATCAACCTTTCTCATTAATTTAAAAAAAAAATGTAAATTGATAGAGAAACAACAAAGAAATTAACAATAATATAAGACCATGTTAACTTTTTTTTTGTGCTTAAATTTAACTTGTGTTAAGCATGCACAGAAAGGGTGTTTATATGAAAGTTTTCTAAAAGAAAAGTTTTAGAAAATAAACATGCAATTAAATTATAATTGTTTTTAAACTAAAACTATTTTAAATGTATTAATTTATTTTATGCTTTTATAAATTAATTATAAAATTTAAAATCAGTTTTTAATTTATCTTTAATTTTGTACTAAGAAAAATCAAACTTTTATTTTGAATTGTTTAGATTATAAGTTTTTAAATAGAAATTGGATTAACATCTAAAGATTGTGTGGTTTGTTCTAACCGAAATTTTAAAAGATTAGAGACAATAAAATATTATTGCTCTACATGTAAAAATATGCCACACTTATATGTTGGAGAATGTTGGAGAAAATATCACACCTTAAATATAATTTAAATTCAAATAACTAAGATGATTTTCTTTTGATATTTCAAATCAACTGTGTTTAAACAACACCTCTGTTTTTATTAAGTAGTTGAAACTTTCCAAACTATGTTTTTTTTTAATTTTAAACATTATAAAATAAAAAATAATAAAAAAATCTATTTAGTTTCTAAAATTAAAAATTTTAAGTAAAATTTTATAAATAAGCATCAAAAATGAATTCTTAAAGTTCTAAGCCTGAAAATCGTTGGTCTGCAAAGGGTTAAATATAGTCGTTTGAAAATACTTTCAATATTGCAAATGCTATATTATTGGGATTTGTGATTCAATCATTTAACAACCTGTCTTTGTAAATAAACTACTACCTAAGTTTCTTTTTAAAACCGTTGTAAAACAGACACGAAGTTTCTTTAATTCCAAATGTCTTTTTTTTGTTTAAGTATATAAATATATTATATAACTTTAACTGTAGTATTGGTTCGACTATTGGTAATCTCTGCTAACTTGCCCATCAATCGTGACCTTCCTTAAGATCACTTAAACTACTTAATTTTTATCATAACATATTTATATTTACATATTAAAAAAATAAAAATGAAGATAAAAATGAAATAAAAATTTTATAAATTCTTATATTATTGCTAATTTCTTTATTATTTTTGTAATAAATAACTTTTTTTTTAATATTTTTCAATATGCAAAAAATGTAAATTTAAAAAATTTAAATTAAAAAAATTTTGGTATTATAAAATATAGAACAAATATATCCACTTAGAATCTTCAAAAGGTTATTATATTGCTTAATAGTTTTGAACAATTTTAAGTTTTTTTAAAATAAAACTAAAAATTTTTAAAGTTTAATAATTAATTTTTTTATTTTAATAGCCTACTATTTTTAACATCTATTTTTAAATAATTTCTTAAATTATTTTTTATTAAATTTTTAATATATAATTTAAATATAATAAAGTTATTTATTAATTTTTATTTTTTAGTATTTTTATTTTATTTAAAATAAACTTTTAATATTTATAACTAATTTTATAATAGCTCTTTAAATAATAATTTTACTTTAAAATATATTTTTTTGCTAATGACTATTATATTATTTTTAAAAAATAACTATTATAGATAAAAAAAATTTGATTTTAATTAAAAAAAAAAAATTAATTCAGTTGTTTATTTTGAAAAATAATGCTTGGTTTAATAAACAAAATATCCTTAATTTTATTAAACTAATTAATAATATATGTAATTAATTAAATAAATTAAAAAAAAAAATTTTATTACATTAAAATGTAATAAATTTTTTATACTATTTTTGATTAAAATGTGAGGTTCGATCTTTATAAGCAACTAATATGAGAACCAGGCTGTCAAGCTTCATCAATTAAATAATGTCAAAGCTATATTTAATTTCCTAAAAAATGAATTGGGTGTTTAAAAATATAATTTTTATAAAAGATAAAACTAAATTTTTTTTTTTTAAACTTTACACTTTAAGATTTTATGTTTTGATTTTTATAGTATTTGCAGAAAAAATTTCTTTTTTTTTTTTTGCTTGTAAGAATACTGCGGTTTTGTGCGAGACTTGAATGCAAGTTTTGCCGGAAGAACAGCAGAAATTAAAAATTGTTTAAAAGGTGTTTTTTTTATAAATAAAACTTTTTCGAACTGAATCTAGAAATAGAAGACTATCAGTTGTAAATTCGGAACTATAAAATTGTTTTAAAAAATATAAAGATTTCAATTTTAAGAATGTAAAAATTAAATAAAACCTTAACAAATTATGTCTTAGGCCCTAAAGGTTAAAGTTGATCAAACTAAATTTGTTGAAAAATAGTTGCTGATTACCCAAAATTCCAAATCAAGTCATCGAACTTAGAGAACCAATATAAAAATAAGTTCTCCTTAGTTTGGTTTTTTTTTTAATCTAGTTATGATCTACATCTTAAATTTATGGTAGACCAAAGTGGTTAGAAATCTAAAAAAAATGAAAAAATCAGAAATTAAATATCAAAAAAGAAAAAAAATGAAAGTAAATAAAAAACATTGAGAAAAAATATTTAATAAAAAAAAAATTTAATTTAAATAGTAAATAAAAAAAAATAAATTGAAAAAAACAAACAGTTGGTGCAAAATAAGTTTTGTATTTATAACCTGTTGGATAAAGACTAATGCTTTAGAATATTTTTTATAACGTTATCTCTAATAATGTTTTAATGTTTTAAAAATAAAATTGTTTAAAAATTAATACTATAAAATATGAAAATTAGTTATTAAAACTGAGCGAACATCATTTTAAATATGATACAATGTTAAATGTTTTTTATCTTGTACAGTATTTAACAAATAAATGTCTTTTGGGTGTTAAAATTTTACAATTATGTGTTTTTGTATTTTTAAATATTTTTTCAATTTTTTTTTATAAAAAAAAAATAATTTTACTTTTATATTTGTAAAATTTTAAATAAATTTTACTAATTATAAATTTTATATTTATGATAAATCTCAATATAATTTTATTTTAATTTTAATTTATATAATAAATGATTATGTTTACATTTTAAATATTGTTAAACTAAAATATTTTTTATAATTTTTATTTTTTTTTTTAAATAATATTGATATTATTTAAAGTTACTTTTAAAATATAAAACAATAAATATTAGATATATTTTAAATTATAATCATATTTTTTTTAAAATATGTTTTTTAAACTATTAAGTATTAAATTTATTTAAAATATTAAATAGGCTTATAAGTTAATTTTCTTTTATTTTAAATTATATTCATCAATCTTCATTATAGGTATTTTATTTTTAAAAAACTTTTACTTTTGATCAATATAGTGCAATAAAATAAACTTTAATTATTAAACCTAAATTTAAAACTTTAAATGTAAAATCTTAAAAATTTAAAACTTAAACTTAAACCTAATTATTTTTTTGTAACATATGATATTAAAATAAATAATATTAGATAAAAATAACATTTTTTTTTTTAAAATTTATTTTTAAAACTAATGGCAAATAAAGTATTCTTAAATTATTCTTCTACTTAATATACTATTATTTCAAAATTTCTTTGTTATTTTGATAAATATAAGCAATTTTATTTTAATAATAATTAAAAATATATGTTTTATATATTGCAAAAAATCTAAGTATAAAAAATTATTTGAAATTCAAAATTAAACATTTAAGTTAATTTTTTTTTTTTAAATTTTAAAATATGTAACAAACCTTATTAAATAAATAAACAAAAATTTCTAATAATTATCTAATATTTAATAATTAGGTCATGTTGCCCAAACCTAATGGGTGGCCGTATTAATTAAAAAAATAATTAGGTTAAAAGTAGAGTGATGGAAATATAATAAATAAAATTAAATTCAAATAATTTAATAAAATAAAAAAATTTAAAATACAATTCAAAGAAAAATTTGTGAATAAAAAAAAAAGTTTATTTGGTAAATATATTAACTAACAAAAAACAGATTGATAATATGGGTAAAATAAAATAAACTTTCATTTATTTGTTTTTGTAAAATTATAGTAAAAAATACTAAATCTATTAAAAATCACACAAATAAAACAATAAAATAAGTATATATATAAAAAATGATAAAAAAAAACAAAAGATTCAACAACTATTTTAAAAATGTTATTTTTAAAATATTTTAAGAATATTTATTAAATTTTTTATTTGAATTTGTAATTTTATTTATTTATAATAAATATATACAGAATTAAATTTTAATATAAAATTGTGTAGTATTATGCAATTTTTTTTTATTTTAGAGGTTTTATAAAAATCTAGAAATAAAGTAGTATTTACAAAAAATAAGACTACATTCGCTAAACTAGAATTGATCCTAAATATCTCGAGTCTTAAAGTTTTTTTAATACAAAAAACTGTGACGTTAATGCATGTTATTAAATCCTTTATTTGTTAGACTAATATGGACATTTAATTGAAAATACACAAATATGTAGAAAGGAACTGATTTAACTTAACAATGGTTTGTCAAAGAATAAAATAAAATTTTTGTAAAAGAAAAAAAGTGTTATGATGAAAAAAAGACAATCAAAAAGACTACTGAAAGAGTAAAAAGAGAAACAAAAGAAAAGCAATTAATTTTTTATCTTCACATAGGAAAGTCATTTCGCTAGTTTTTAAAACATTTTTAAATTTACTACATGTAAAAATTATTATTAAAGAAAGGGTTAAAAATCTGTTGTCTATGAGTCTAAACTTTATTTTTAAGTTTTAATCAATTAAATCATTAGAATATTAACAATGTATATGATTTAAATAAATAATTAATTATATAAATATAATAACAAAATTCTTTTAAAAGTAATTTTATAGTAGTTCAATTACCTAAGCTTATATTTATTAAATGAATTACATTTTGTTGTAAAATTATTATTTACTATTACTTTTACTCATACTTTGTAAAAAGATATATATAAACTAAAAACAAATACTAAAGGCCTGACCAACTACTAAAGGGAATAGTCGCTCGATTTCACAATAGTTAATATTTACTTGTTATAACAGTGAACTTTAAGAACAAGAGTAACGAATCCTTGTATGTTATTAAAGTAACATTCTGTTAGACAAAGGTTGAACTAGACAAAAGTAGAGACAGAACATTCAAGTAGAGGCATAAATTAGTCACTTTTAAGATATTATAAAATCGGTACTAGTTTAATAGATCATGAGACAAGTAAGAGACAAAAATAGCTAAATGAATTAAGGGACATAGAAAGCATGTCCAGAGTAGAAAAGAGTTGATATAAAAACACCAGACTTGAGAAAAAGAGAGATAGTAATAATACGGACGAGTCCGAAAAAAATTCTGAAAACTATTGTAATTTAAATAAATAAAAAAAAAGGGTTGATACCCGTTATTCTGTTTTAGTATTAATTTATCTGTAAGTATAAATTGAACCTTTCTCTTTCGTGGAGTATTTCTATTACTAAGAAATAGCACTACGACAATTTTTATTATACTAAAATTAAATATATTTTTTATTTAATTTTGTATTTGAATAACATAAAATTATTTTAACACAAATAATAAATTAAAAATCATTAAATTTAATTTAAATAATTTTAGAATTTGATATAAAATAATGAATAATTAAAATAATAACTAATTAAAAAAATATTTTTATAAAATAATATTTTTAAAAGTAAAAAATATTACAAATTTTAAATTTTTATTAAATTAATTATTTAAATTTAATTTAATATAAATTAGATATTAGTTAAAATTAAATTATTTATTGCTTAAAATTTTACAAATTTTTTTATAAAAATTTGTAATTTAATTATAATAAAAAAACTAAATTTAATTTTGTTAAAATTCATAAAATCTAACAAGTTAAAAAAAAACTTAATTTAGAAATTTTATTTAATATTTAAAAAATTAATAAGTAAAATAATCCATATTTAAATTTTTTTATTTATAGAGCATATAGTTTATTTATTAAATTTCACAATTTTAATGGCATTTTTTAAATTAAGTAAACTTAAATAAATTAATTTAATAAAGTAAGAATAAATATTAACTAAATTACTAACATAATATTTAAATTGTATACTAAATATTATAAAATAAAAAATGTCTAATCATTAAATTATGTATTAAGCAATATTTTAACTAATTAGTATTTAAAATTTTTTTTTTGATTTCAATCATAATTTTTTATAAACAAATTTTTATTTACTTTTATTGCAAATTAATGAAGAAAAATGAAAGTAATTGTAAATCCTTATAAAATAAAAATTAATAAAATTACATTAAATTAATTTATCGAAACTTTACTTTTTTAATCTACTTTTACTTTTTGATAAGTACAAATTTTTTTGGATTATTAAAAATTCAAACTATTTAATAAAAAAAAAAATTAAAATTTTAAACTAATATATAATTTTGAATATAATGCAATGCCGAAAGGCAACATTGAAAAATAAATGTGACAAAAATTATTAACTAAATCAATTGCTTAAAACTCAATTTTATTCTTAAATGAACACTACAGAATATTGGTTGGAATTAATGAGCAATTTTGAAAATTTATTTAAATATTAAAATATTAATATCAAAAAATATAAAAAATATGTCATTAAAAATAAAAAATTTAACAAATAACAAAAATTTAAAACCTATTTTTTAACTTTTTAATTAAAAATTTAATGTTATACAAATTTAAAATATTAAATTATCTAAAAAAATTATTTTTTTTTTAAGATAAAATTTATAAAATTAATTTTTTTTATTAAACGTTTTGAACACAAAATAATTTTATTTTATTTAAATTTAATTTATAAAAAAAAATTAAACAATAATAAAAAATAATTCTATTAACTTGAAAACATAATTAATTTTTACATATATATTTTTTTTTTTTTAAAAAAAAACAATACCAATACTAAATACTTGCTTTGCACTTTTAAAAAAATTATTTCTTATAAACTAAAAAATAAAATTTTTATATTTACAAAATAAAATTATTTTAAATATTTTTTATTAATTTATTGTGATTATAATTAGAGTAAAATGTATTTCAATTTTTATATTAAAAAAAAAATTAATTTTTTAATTAATTTAAACCATAACTTAAATAATATTAATAAAAAAAAAAAATTTGATAATTTTTTCATTCAAATTTTTATAAATTTTATAAATAAGGAACAAAAATAAATCTTTAATAATAAAAAATTTATTAAAAAATTTATTAGTCTTGATCAATAAATAATCATATTTTTGATAAATTTATTTTATTTTTATATAATTTTAATTTTGTTAACTTAAAAAAATTATTTAATAATTTTATATTATAGATATATTTTTACAAAAAAACATTGATTTTTTTTAATTATTAAATAAAATTTTTTAAATTTGTAAATAAGTAATGTTTTTATTAAAATCTTATATAAAAAATTTTATAATTTAATTTATAAAAAAACAATTAAAACATAAACTAGAATAAATCAAATAAAAAAATTAATAACTAAGTTTTTAATTGAATAAATAACAATGCAATTATATAAAAAACTACTTAAAATAAAAAAAAATTATAAAAAAAATAAAAATTTTAAATATTTTATTTTTTTATAAGTTGAAATTTTTTTTTATTTAAATTAATAAATAAATTATTAGTTAAAAAGTATATGTTATCTTAATTTCATACTGAAAAAAAACTGGATATGTTACTATGATACATTTATGTATAATAAATTTACTAAATTCAATATTAATTAAAATAAATTATATAATAAAATTAAAATATAAAAAAAAAAAATTATAAATGAAAAAAATTAATAAAATATTTTTAATTTTTTAAAAAACAAAAAAAAAGTTAGTAAAAAATAAATTTAAGTTGAATTTTATATTAAATTAAAAATATATTAATTAAATTAAGTTATAATAGAAAAATAAAAAAATTTCAATACATAAAAACAAAAATAAATTTGCTTAAAAAAATAAAATAAACTTAAGTCATATCATCAAAATACAATTTAATTAATATAAATAAAAAACTTAAATCATAAGTTTTACTTAAGTTTTAGTAACACAAATACCCAATAAAAAATTATGTAAAATTTAAAAAACATAAGAAATATTTAAATTAGATTTATTATAATTTGTGATATTAAATATTATATATTTAGAATTCTTAAACTTAGATTTTTTTTTATATATATTAAATAAATCATTATGACCAATATATAATTAAATAAAATTTTATGAATAAAGATAAAAAATAAATTGTTAAAGTTTTAAGTTCAAAATCCTAAAAAAAAAAATAAAATATGTACTAGAATTTATTTATTCGGACTAACTGCGTACGTAAAACTACCAAATATTTAGAGATACTATATTAAATTTTAGATTAATATAATAAATATTTTTATTTTGAGAACAATTTAATTAAACACTACACCTTAAATGTTAAAGTAAAACTACTAAAAGTACTCTATGTAATAAAAATTAATGGTCAACAAAGGGTTAAACTTATTTTTAAATTAAAAAATAAAAAAATTAACTTAAATATAATTAATTTAATATTTTTAATGTAAAACTTTTAATATTAAAACAATAAAATTAAAATTAAATATGTTAATACTAATAATCAATTGGCAAACGTTTTAATAAAAAAAATACTTTGTAGAAATTTTTGTAAAATGGTTATTGAACAATTTTAACCGTAAAACTCTCTTAATGTTCTTTAATCTCAGTAGAATGTTAGAGACAAGATGTTATAAAAAAATAATCTCTTACTAAAGTTTTGTCTCCAGATTAGAACATATAGTGTTATATAACATGTTATAAAAACTATCAACAAATTGTAAAAAACATAGATAAACAGTTTAAAAAAAATATTAAATAAAGTAATAATAGTAATTCAATTAAAGATAAAATTAATTTAGAATTAAAATAAAATACAAAAAAAATATTATCAATATATTTTTAAAATTTTAAATATAAAAAAAAAAAATTATACTAAACTCAATTTTTTGATGACAATAATAAACAAAACAAACAAAAGTATTAAATAGTTGATATTTAAATATTAAATATCTTTTTCAATTAAAAAAATTGATTAAAATAAGATAGGAAAAAAATTTGATTAAAACTATTTTTAATCTTAATAAAACAGCTGCTTTTGACAAGCGTAACAAATTGAAACAGTTGAAAAATCAATAAGTGAATAAAATTCAAAAAATTTATAAAAAAATAACCGCAAATTGTTTAAAAATAAAAAAACTTAAAATTTTTAAATTTTAAGTACAAATGATTTAAATAAAACAAAAGCATAAAACGACTAAGTAATCATTTGCAGATAAATAAGCTAAAAATTTAGTTATAGAAAGTAAATAAAATAACAATATGTAAAAAATAAATTTTAAAAAATGCCACTAACATAAACAGAAAAATAAATAAGTAATAATTTTTTGAGTTTATTACACATATGCATTTATTTTTTTTTTATAATATCCATTTTTTTTTTTTAATTTAAAAATTAAAATCAATCTTTGTTTTTAACTATTACATTCTAATTAAAAAAAATAACATGACCATCAAATAATCGCAAATTTAATTCAAAATTATAAATTTATTTAAAGTATAATTTTTAAACTTTAAAACTGATTACATTTATAATGTTTGTATGTAAAATAAAATTAAAACGTAAAATCCTATTTAAGTAGTATAAAACTTAAAATGCTTTAATTTTGATAAAGCTCACTTTTTTTTAATATTAGAGTTTCATTAATTTTAGCCATGTACTTTAATAAACTAAATTAGCAAAATACGACCATTCTTAATTACATTAATTCATCTGTTGATTATTGGTCACAAGTGTGCATGACTTATTCTTAAAAGCATCCAAAGTGTCAAAATGTTTGTTCGATTGACAGATGCATCGCAACGCTTCTAAAAACTTTTACTATAAGAATGCGATGCAAATAAATTTAAGATCATCACCAGTCAACTTCAATTTTTATACTAAATCTTTGTTTAATCATGTGCT
The DNA here is from genome assembly GCA_025170145.1 of Pyemotes zhonghuajia. Lineage (NCBI taxonomy): Eukaryota > Metazoa > Arthropoda > Arachnida > Trombidiformes > Pyemotidae > Pyemotes > Pyemotes zhonghuajia. The sequence goes on from CM045844.1 coordinate 10,680,978, forward strand.
TAGAAATATTTTTTTTTTACTATAATTAAATTCTTTCTTTAATAATTTTATTCTAATATTGCCTCAAAAATTCACTAAAAGATTAATTACCTGTAAATAAAGAAACTAATAAAAATAAAATCAATTAATCATCTTAAATGAATAGCATAAATTTTATGTCATTGATCACTTTTATTGTCTAATATATTATTTTCATTACCTAACGTGATTTCTGTTAAATATAATTTAGCTTATATAAGACATTCTAATTTACAACTAATTTAATAAAAGAAATTAATAAATAATATAATGTTTTTTATTTTTTTCGTATAATTAGTAAAATTATATTATAACTTTATAAAACAAAGTAAATGAAAAATATATTTAAATTTTATTTTAAACATAGCTTAATTTTAATGAAAATCCTAATATTTTTAATTTAACTTTTTATAATATTATTTTTCAAAATTTGATTTAAAATTTTTTTAAATTAATATTTATATCACAGATTTATATCATTATATTAATAATAAAAATTGTATTATATTTTTAACTAATAATTTAAATAAAAAAATAAAATAAACAATTTATTATTAACTATAAATGATATAACTTTTCCGGTTTAAAGTTAAAAAACTAATTTAAAATATGGCTTAAAAAAAAATTATATTAAAAAAAAAATTTATTAAAATTTAAATTTTTTACATATATATTAAAACAACTTTTTAAATAATTTTTTATTTTTATATAAAAACAAAAGAAAAAATTATTATAATTAATAAAATTTTATTGAAAATTTAAAAATAAAAAATTCAAATATTAATCTTAAATTTAAAAAAAAAATTAAATTAAAATTTTAAATTTATTTATTTTTTGATAAAAGTTTTAATTTTATAAAACATTAAAATTAAAAATTAATATTTAATTATAAATTAATTAAGATAATAATTAAGAATTAATAATAATTTAATAAAAAAATTTTATTTATGTTTTTATAAATTATTACTCAGAGTTTTATTTTGAAAACAATAGATGAATTCAGTTGTTTTTTTATAGTTCATTGTTAATGTTTTAAACAGAGATTAAAAAATAAATCAGTTAAAAAAACACTTTTTTTTAGCTTTATTACCTGATAAATATTAACTTACTATAGCATCTTAAAAATATATTGTCATATATAGTCATAATCTTAAATCAAAACTGTTATTTCAAATATATTTATAAAATCACAACATATGTTAAATTTTTTTTATATTAATTACATTAATATATATATATAAAAAAAATTTAATAATTATAAACAAAATATTTAATTAATTAAATTTTTTATGATTAAAATAATACAAATAATTGATTATTTTTAATTTATTAATTAATTATTAATAAATTAATTTATAAATTTAATTATTTTTTAAAATTTAATTGAAATAACCAGTTAATTAAGTTTATTTAAATAACAGTTAAAATTAAACTAATTTTACAACTAATGATTAAAATGTAAAACTATGTAAAAAATTTGTAATGAAAAAATGACAGTTTAATCATTTGATTATGATTAATTAAATTTTATTTTTTCTAAATTAAGTTAAAAAAATTAAACAACAATTTTATTTAGCTTTTAACATTTTTGAAAAATTTAATCAATCTTATAAAAGTTAGTTTATAATTTGTTTAAGCAATCTTAATTTATCAACTAATCAAATTTATCTCTACTTGAAATAAATTTAATCTTTTGTTAATCTTTAAATAAAAAATATTAATAGTATTTATTAAATAACTTATAAACGTATTTCACACATGCTTTATATTAACTTTTTATAAATATTAATTTTGAAAATAATAAATTGAAATTTATTGCAAATAAATTATGATGGGAATACTTGTTTATGATCTCTAAATTAATGAACTTGTATAAAAAAAAAATTTTAAATAAAAAAATAAAGAGTCAAATAGTTGAATATGCAATAAAAAATTATGAAAAATAAATTTAATTTTATCTTAGGTAATATTTAATTGGCTTTTATACTATTTTTTTTATGTTTAAATGATTTTCTTATATAAAAAAAAAACATTTTTCAAATTTAAAAATATTTTTACTATAATTTTTAGTATAAAACACTTTAAAAATGATTAAAAAAACAAAAATCAAGCTGCAAAAATAGAATTTAAAAAAAATGAAAAAAAAAGTAACATATTAAGTCAAATATACAAGCCATAAATAAGTATTGAAAATATAATAATGATATTATATAAAAGTTATAATTTTCGTAGGCACTTCATAATTTAATATTAAAACGTATTTAATAAAAATGAACTGCATCTAATTGTAACCTTTAACATCTCCCCCCCCCCCCAAAAAAAGCATAATTGAATTATGAAAACAAGTATAAACTAATTAAAAAAGTGAAAATTATTAAATTTAAATAAAATGTAAGAAAATTTTTCAAGTAAAACAAATGGAAAATAAATAGTAAATATATTAGTATATTGAAAATTGTAAAAATAAAAACTAAAAAAACTTACTTTAATAGTAACATAGGTAGTTTAATAAAGTAAAAAAATGTGGTTGTTACTAAATAATAAATACAAACCGAAACTGGACTCGGCACCAGAAGCGGTAAAATTGTTTCAAAATAATTTCACTTGACGAAAAACACCTTAAATACAATTCTTATATTGAACAAACTATTATTACATTAAACATAACCAACTTGGTGACAAAAGAGCAGAGTGTTCAGCAAAATTTAACCACAACAGGTAAAATCAGCCTGCAGAATAAGTAAAGGTTCACAAATCAAGTCATAAGGGTACAACAGTTTGTAGTGAAGCTGAATAGTTGAAAACTAATAGCGATTGCAATAAAGTCGATCTGTACAGGTGGCTAAACTGTTTCTGCCTAGGCTGATGAAAATATGCCGGGATTGCCGATCTTGCGATGCCAACCACGATCTCTGCGTGTGTTCTGCGTTTGTTCCATATATATTGCATTTATAAGACACATTGGAAACCATCTCACTTGATTCCAACCACTCTTCTGTCGAGTAAGCGCCGCGTTGTGCTTGTGTGGCCAACTGCCCATGTCTACTAAATTCCAGTTAATCAAACGAATTTGAAACAATGTTACCAAGTCAGTTAATTAGCCAAACTCATATGAAAGTTGTCCACACCTGATAGCGGCAAAAACATCGAATTGCAAAAGGCCAGTTATTAATAATGTACTTTAAATATTGACTCCATTTAAATGTCCGCACTTTGTGTTTATGCAATTTGTATAAACAAAAAATTATAAAAGTCTTTTTTTATTATCTATATCCATATATTTATTCCTCATATTTTAAGTACTAAACTCATAAATAGACTTTTTGATTAAATCGCAATAAATCACAGTAAAAAGTGCTTAATTTCAATCAACATATTTTTTTTAAATATATCAAAATATCCGTTGATTATAGATTAAGAATTTTTATTACTAACACAACATACTCCAAATGCGGTTATGTCTCACAAGTTTATGCTTCCATTAACTAAAAAAACAACTTATTTTATAAATATACATTTTCAATCATCAATATAGAATCGATTGTTGAATAAATAGATAAATAATAGTACTTCCGTTTAAACTTACTTCTATTTGCGTTGTGCATTTGAATTAAAAAAAGTTATACTCGTTTTGAAAGCAAAAAAAATTTCATTTTTTAAAACTTTATTACAAATTTAATTATAAATCAATTTATAATTTAGATAAACATATTCAAATCTAATTGTTTTTTTAAACACCCAAAATAAACTTATTAATTTAATTATTAATATAAAATATAATTTGGGATCATTTTTCAAAGTATTTATTTGATTTATTAGTCAAAACTAAAGTAAATATATTTTTAATATAAATTTATTTATCTTAAAAAATATATTATTTTAATAATTAAACATTTAACCTAAAAGTTAAATAAAAAAATTCTAGTTATTAAATAAATATTTTTGATTACTTTTTTTTATCATTTAAAAAAAAAAATTTTTTATTAAGTAATTACTACTTTTAATTGCAAAAAAATAATTTTTTTCTTTAAATTTAATCAAAATTATAATTATAAAATTACCTAGATTTATATAATTAAAAAAAATAATGTAAATCATAAATTTTATCAAATAATTTTTTAAAATTTAAATTTATTATAAATTATTTTAAAAAATAATCATATGTTAAGTATTATTTAAAAAAAAAAATTTTTCTTTTTTTATATTTGAAATATAATGATATATTTTGTTCTCTTTTACTAATTTTTTTGACACTAAAAAAAAAAATAATATATTATTTGATTCTCTAATTATACTAATTGGTTTAAATATTTTAAGCAAAATAAAATTTGTAATTTAACTAGGTAAAACTATATTATCATCAATTTATTTTAAAAATTTATCATAAATATGAAAAAAAAAACCAAAAAATAAAAAATCAAACAATAAGCATAAAAGTTATTAAAAAAAAATTTAAATAATTAAAAAATTTTTTAATGTTTTTTATTTGAATAAAAAAAACTAATTGAGGGTATTTTATTATTTTATTATTGTTCTTCTAAAAAGAAATATCAAAAATGTTTTTTAAAAAAATAAATTAAAAACAAATAGCGCACAAATTTTTACATAGATGTAATGAATATAAGTTATTATATGATTAAATGTAAAATTTGAAATTTGACACTTAAAAAAATTATTATATTTTTTTTTTGTTTATATCTTTTAATTTAAATGTTTTTTACTTTTAAAACTTTTAAAATTGATTTAAAAAAAAAATTAAAATATGTTTAAAAAAATATTTTATCAATATTATTGAAAAAAAATCCTATGCCAAGTTTATTTTTTATATTATCACTTTATTTTAATTTTAATAAAGACAAATATAATTTAAATATAGATAAGTTATTTATTTTAGATTTAAAATATACTTTAGACTGAAACAACATTTTTAAAAATATAAGATTCAAGAAACTTGTCATATTTAAATTGAAAATCTATAAAGTTAAAATTATTGACCCAAAAAAAAAAAAAATAAATACTGATTTAAAAAAATAAAATAAAAAGCAGCAAATTAAGCTAAAGTTATATACAAATCTGTATTAAGTTTTAATTTATTAAAAAAAAAATCCTTTTAGTTTTTAATCTTGATTTAGCTTATGTTACGAACATATATATAAGTAGATTAACAATCACAAAAAAGTGGTATAAACTGAAAAACAATTTTTAATTATTTAAAACAAATTCGCTAAAAGAACAATTATATATAACTAAATAAATTCAATTACCAATTAATAAAAATAAAAAATATATATAAAAATACAGCCGACATATTAGCGCCAATTACTTTTTAAATTTTAATTTTTACACAGTTTGCAAAACAAGTGAAAAGTCAGCTTTTATCACTTGCATAAAAATAAAAAAATGCTCAACCAGAATCAAATTAAATAATTTAAAATTAGAATTATTTTAAAAAAAATTAAACATCAATTATTATATTTAAATTATTTGAACATTGTAAAAGAAATTAAATGTTAGAAAAAAACAATTAAAGTTTAACCAAATTAAAAACTACCAGGTGTTTGAACAATTAAAAATCGTTGCCTGTGAAGCTTTTAAATTAGTGAACAAAAAAACATTAGTTATCGGAAGTGAAGACAACACAGTTAATAATTTAAAGATCATAAAAAAACAAGTTCTAATGAAGCGCTCAGCTAATTCTTTACAATCGCTTGGTTCAAAACGATCTAAAGCAATGTCTGAATCTGAAAAAGCGCTATCATCTAATACATCTATGCAATGGCAAGTAATAAAGAATGGAGCAGTTCATGTATTACACTTCAAAGATGAAGAAACCAGTTCTTGTAAAATGGCTGCTTTTGACCTTGATGGTACTTTAATTACAACAAAATCGGGTGCTAAATTTGCCAAAGACGCTCAAGACTGGAAATTGTTGTCGGCAAACCTTCCTAAATTAATTAAAAAACAGATAAATGATGGTTTCCGATTTGTGATTTTTACTAACCAAATGGGAGTTAGCACCGGTCACACTCCTTTAGATTGGGTTAAAAGACGTTTAGAGCAGGTATGTGAATCAATCGGATTAAGTTGTACATGTTTTTTGGCTACATCGGATGATCAATTCCGTAAACCAAGGTTAGGAATGTTGCATTTACTGCAAGATCAATTTAATTCGGGCCTAAAGTTGAATTTAGATCAATCATTTTATGTGGGTGACGCCATGGGCAGAAAGAAAGGGTTACAGAATGACCACAGTGCAGCTGACCTTTTATTCGCTGTCAATGGCAAAATTCCTTTTCTATCGCCAGAAGCTTTTTTATCTGGTATGCAAAAACCTAAATTGTACACTTGCGATAACATTTCAATGTTTAAACTTCCCAAATTTTCTCCCAAATCGCTTTCCGAAATTAAACATTTTGCCAGTTATCTAAACGAAAATGACCAAAAAATTCATCTCAGCGACGCTGAGGATTTTTTTCAGCATTTTGCTCATCAAATTAAAAACATTAGTTCTCATGTAATTATCTTGATTGGGTTGCAAGCTTCAGGCAAATCCACTTTTTATGAAAGACATTTACAAAGACGTGATTATAAACGAATCAATCGGGATGAACTTGGTACTCGAGAAAAATGTGAGAAATTGTTCTTAGAATTAGTTAAAAAAGAAAATCAAAACAAAAAAATTTGCATTGATAACACAAATGTCGATTATCAGTCAAGAAAAATATGGCTAAATTTAGCTCAAAAGTTTGATTTAGAAGCTGTTGCTTTACAATTTGATGTGTCTACTGAACATTGTCTTCACAACATTAAATTTCGCAAATGTTTTACTCATCAAGACAAACCAATTGTTCCTAAAATGGTTGTTTATAAAAGCGCTAAACTTTTTACTCAACCTAGCTATAAAGAAGGATTTAATCACATCTATAAAATTTACTTCAAACTTGAATTCGACGAACCAAAATTACTTAGCAATTATAATATGTTTCTTGCAGACAAATAATATTGTCTCACCTGCTCTAAATGTATTTAAATGTATTTTCACTGTGTATTTTAAAGTATCACGTTTTTATTGAGCCAACACTCAAAATAACAAATATTAGTTACAATTATAAGTTGATACAAAATATTTTAAATAAACTTAAGCAAAAATAATTTAGCAAATATTTAAAATCTTTAAAACATTATTAAACTTTGAAAAATAAAAAGCAAATATTTTTGCATTTGCTTGTTAATAATATACACTTGTCTAATATATAATACATTAAAGCAGCTCTTTAAAAAAAAATCAGACCATAAAAATGTGATAAATTGTTTTGAAACTTAGATAAATAAAATATTTAATCAATTATAATTTTTGCTTTGCAAAAATCTTTCAATTTTAATGTAATAAAATCAAATTATTTTTTAGAAACATAAAATAATATGTAAGCTTCCTGAGTTACTACTTCTGGTAAAGATATTTCATTAACTTCTTGATCATCATATTTGTCCCATTTAAAAACTCCATTTCTATATTCTGATTTGCAATTAGCTGTGTAATGTCCACCTTCTAATGTACCAAAATGATTCACAATACCAACTAAATCATAAGTGGGTAAATCATGTTGAGTATGAGTAAAATAACGTAAACTTAAATTTTCTAAAGGGAAGTCAACAAACGTTCTAATTTTTTGTTTCCACATCCCTTCAAAAGAAAATCTAAATTGTTTTTTAAAAAAAAAAAAAATAATAAAATAAAATTAATAACTTTTTAAAAAGTTTAAAAAAAAAAATTTAAATTACCTTTTAAGATGTATCAATAAAACTTTAGGCAACTGAACAATAGAAGTCTTTTTAACAGCTTCCCTTTTAGCTTTACAATTGGGACAATGCCAAGCAGCTTCGCCACTCATAACTTCACTTTCTGTAAAAAGTTTCAAACAATCCTGAATTGTACACCGATTACTTGGACCGTTTCGAGGAATAGGCAAAGATAAACATGAAAATACTTCAAAAGTATTTGATGTTTTAGAACAACTTTTACATTCAAGAGACGACATAATAAGACCTTCAAATAAATCTGAAACTTTTGATTGATTCCTTTCAATATGATTCGCCCAAAATTTTTTGATTGCAGTTTGAGTAGGTAAATTATCTGGTAATTCTGGAGGTTTAACATTTACATCAAAAACTGCTAAATTTAAATCTGCATGTAATTTTTCAAGTAATATTAATAAAAATTCATGGCTATCCTGTTGATCACACCCATTATATACAGGTATATGTAATCCAACTTCTTTTCTAAAATCAATTGGTGAAATATGTTTATAACTTGGATTATTCATAGATTCCATTAAAACACCAAATACTTCTGTTAATTGTCCTTTGGTTCCGAATTTAGATGTTCGGTTGATATCTTTTAAATGTTGTTGAGAGCAAAAATAATTTGAAAACTCTTTCGTATTAAAAAGGCATTGAATCACAGCATTCATAAAACATGTATTTCCTAAATTTCTTAATCCCGTAGGTTGACATACTGAACCATAAACTGGAGCAATATTTCTTGAAAGAGCAGCAGATGATGATGGACCACTGTGTAATCCAATTGTTAAATGTGATGGTTTAGCTGACCTATCAAAAATAGGTTTGTTTGTTAAAGAATCTGAAAGTAAAGTATCAAAATTTTCATAATGATCGTTATCATCTACAGGTTCAGCAATATTTGGAGAAGAATATGATCTAGAAAATCCTCGTACGTTAGTAGGAAAACTTGGAATTGAATAATCAATTTGATTTTCTAAAATTGCTTGTTCATTGTTTTTAGTAATATCTGTAACAGGTTTTTTTATCGATAAATAGTCTCCAGAAGGAAAAAGTTTTTCTGAATTTTCATTTAATTTAGAATTTATCGCAAAAATATTTTCGTTAGGCTGGTTATCATCATTGTTTTCAATTTTTATTTTATGATAAATTATATTTGATTCTCCATTTTTTAAATTATTTTTAATTTGTCTAGTATTTATAGATGTGCTTAAATTTGAAGGTTTAAGATTGCGCTTGAGTTCAAGATTTTCGTTACGCATTCTTTTTAATTCATCATTATTTTGACTTAATTTTAAAGATTTTTTTTCATCTTCCTCTTGAATAAACTTACGCATTTCCTCTTCAGCTTCCTTTTCTTTTATAAGTTTAGCTATTTCAGCATCGCGTTCATAGATTTTTGAATTAATTAAAGGCTTTGTAGATCGATCAATTTTGTTTAAATCTATGCTTTCATTATTTTTAAATGAAGAACTAGAAACATAAACTGCAGATCCTGGGACATTTCCCGCATTATCTTTACTTCGGGAACACATTTTTTCATAACTATTTCTTAATTCGTCTACTTTTGGTCGATATTTAAATGACCTTGATTCATCTTCTTCATTTATTTGATTATTTTTTTTATCAAGTAAATTATCATAATTATAAAATGTTGTGCTAATTACAGTGCTATTATTTATTTTATTTTTAGTAGTTGATGAATTATAAAAATTACTTGGATAATTATTATTAGAAGTTACATAAGAAAGATCTGTGCAATAGCTAGGATAAAAAATAACCCAATTTTCAAAACCACCAGATAAAATGAATGGATTCTGTTTTAATCTTTCCGATGATGCATCATACTGATAAATAAAAAAACGTGATAAAAATTAATTAAATTTTTTTTTTATTAAAATTTTAATCTTACCTTAGTTAAAGCTTTGTAAATTATATTTAAATATTCATTGCTATTTAAATCAGATGAACAATAATCTATAATAATTACTTTATTTGCTAAATTTCTTTTTTTAAATTCTGCAAGATCAGACATAGTCAAAGAATTTTCAATATCTGGTGGAGTTAAGCCCGGTAAAATTTTTTCTTCTGGTATATTAATTAACGAAATGTTATTTTTAAGTAAAGAAGAATTTTTAAATCGTATATGTGATTTAGAAAAGTCAGAAGACTTGCGAATGTCAAGAATTAAAATTTTAAAAGAATCGTTATAGAATTTTTTGATTAAATTATCAACTTCATTGAATAATTCTTTACATGAAATAAAATGTTGATCAGAACTATTTACAGGACTTTTTAATTTGAGGCTATTTTGAGTTAAATTATCTCGTTCTTCATATCTAATTAAAAGTTCTTTTTGTAACTCTTCAGCTTGACAGATCGCGTTACGGTATTTAGAATTATTCATCATAAGCGTACAATATTTTTTATCTTCAATATACTCCTTGGTATTTTCTAAGCTTTTGACCAAATTTAGCATTTTCATAAATAAAATATATGCACGTTCTTGATTACCATTCTCGTTGTATTGCTTGGCTTGATCATACATCTTATCAAGAAATTCAATTCTCTTTTTAAAATCCATTTTTTCAGGAATTTTAGTATTAGCTTGCTCATTTAATTCGTGAATAGATTTGTATTCGAGGGGACTTAGTCCCACTTTGGGAAAGCGAGTTTTCATTTTTGGTTGCAATTAATAAATTAATAAGGCCAAAAGAAAATTAAAAAAGAAACTAAATATTCTTGAAAACAAATGGCAGAAATCCAATGAAAAATTGGCTGAGATGGAAAACCCAACTTGCTATAATTGCGAGCGGGTGCACATTTGTTCTGACCACAAAATGTTATTTTTTAACAGCACTATGAACAAGCATTTTTTGTCTAAAAGCTTTTTATGGCTAGATTTTGGAATCACTTCCAGAGGTAGAAAAGCAGAATTACAGAACCAAAAACAAGTACGAATGTAAACAAATGTAAAGTGTCTGCCGGACAAATAACGTGGCAGCTATTTGCAACAAAAAACTAAATTAAACATCTCATTATGAATAGGTACCGTAAGTGTTTTAAATAACGCTTATCAAAATAATTGTAAATTAAGAGACATTTATTTAAAGCAATTTAAAACTAATGAGAGTTTTGCACAAACAAAACGATTAATTCAATTTGACTAAATTTGTGAAACAAGCAGATCCAAATATGAGGACCTTAACTGAGATTACATGAATCAGGGTAATTGTGTTTATGTTAGATTCCACCTCTCAATCTGAGAACCAAATGCAAGGTGGACTCTTTCTGAATATTGTAATCGGACAGAGTTCTGCCATCTTCCAACTGTTTGCCGGCAAAAATAAGACGTTGCTGGTCTGGTGGAATACCTTCCTTGTCCTGAATTTTAGCTTTTACATTCTCAATAGTATCACTGGCTTCCACTTCAAGTGTGATCGTCTTCCCGGTTAAAGTTTTAACAAAAATCTGCATTCCGCCTCTCAATCTGAGAACCAAATGCAAGGTGGACTCTTTCTGAATATTGTAATCAGACAGAGTTCTGCCATCTTCCAACTGTTTGCCGGCAAAAATAAGACGTTGCTGGTCTGGTGGAATACCTTCCTTGTCCTGAATTTTAGCTTTTACATTCTCAATAGTATCACTGGCTTCCACTTCAAGTGTGATCGTCTTCCCGGTTAAAGTTTTAACAAAAATCTGCATTCCGCCTCTTAATCTGAGAACCAAATGCAAGGTGGACTCTTTTTGAATATTATAATCTGACAGAGTTCTACCATCTTCTAACTGTTTTCCAGCAAAAATAAGACGTTGTTGGTCTGGTGGAATACCTTCTTTGTCCTGAATTTTAGCTTTTACATTTTCAATAGTATCGCTAGCTTCTACCTCTAAAGTGATAGTTTTTCCAGTAAGAGTTTTGACGAATATTTGCATGTTTAAAATAACCTAAATGGAAAATTGCAAATTAGATTCAAATTAAACGTAAAAATTCAAAATTTAATCAATTGACAGCAAAATTATATTTAAAAATATAAAACGCAGTTAAATTACAAACATTTACAACAATTGAACTGTTGCAGGCCTACCTTGACAAAATGTAAACAATTAAAATTAAATTGATAAGTGCTTTAAACAGTTTTATATTGTTTTGTGACTAACAAAAGATAAGAGTTAAACTTCGTCTACATAAACTTCTATGCAACAAAAAGGGATCCTGTATAAATTTAAAAAATAAAGCCTAATCTAATTGTCTAAATGATGATTTAGCGAAAATAAACCTTATTCTAGTTAGAACAAGCTCTATCAAATAATCTGTTCTAAGTATTAAATTAAATATAAACATGGTATTTAAAATACAATGTTTAGGTTAAAATGAAATAATTAATCAATAAAAAAATACCATTTAAATTACTTGAAACGCATTAAAATTTATTAGGTTAAATATGAGCAAACAAATTCTTATGTTTAATATGCTAAAACGAATTAAACTTTAATTTTGAAACAAAGTAAACTAAAAATGTTCATTACATGTAAGAATGTTAATTTTTACTATTTATCAATTACAAAAGCTGGAAAATATATTAGAAATATTTGTAAAAACAAATAAAGATATTAATAATAATTAAGTGTTTAAATGCCACCACGCAAACGTAATACAAGATGGAGAGTAGATTCTTTTTGAATGTTATAATCTGATAAAGTTCTACCATCTTCCAACTGTTTTCCAGCGAAAATAAGACGTTGTTGATCTGGTGGAATACCTTCTTTATCCTGAATCTTAGCTTTTACATTTTCAATTGTGTCTGATGATTCTACTTCCAAAGTAATTGTTTTTCCAGTTAAAGTTTTGACAAAAATTTGCATTCCACCTCTCAATCTGAGAACCAAATGCAATGTGGATTCCTTTTGAATATTGTAGTCTGATAAAGTTCTACCATCTTCCAACTGTTTTCCAGCGAAAATAAGACGTTGTTGATCTGGTGGAATACCTTCTTTATCCTGAATCTTAGCTTTTACATTTTCAATTGTGTCTGATGATTCTACTTCCAAAGTAATTGTTTTTCCAGTTAAAGTTTTGACAAAAATTTGCATTCCACCTCTTAATCTGAGAACCAAATGTAATGTGGATTCCTTTTGAATATTGTAGTCTGAGAGAGTTCGTCCATCTTCTAGCTGTTTGCCAGCAAAAATAAGACGTTGCTGGTCTGGTGGAATACCTTCTTTATCTTGAATTTTAGCTTTAACATTTTCAATTGTGTCTGAGGATTCTACTTCTAAAGTAATTGTCTTTCCAGTTAATGTTTTAACAAATATTTGCATTCCGCCCCTTAATCTAAGAACCAAATGTAATGTGGATTCTTTCTGAATATTGTAGTCTGATAAAGTTCTGCCGTCTTCTAATTGTTTACCAGCGAAAATAAGACGCTGTTGATCTGGAGGAATACCTTCTTTGTCTTGAATTTTGGCTTTTACGTTTTCAATAGTATCTGATGATTCTACCTCTAAAGTGATAGTTTTTCCTGTAAGAGTCTTGACAAAAATCTGCATTCCACCTCTAAGACGAAGTACAAGGTGAAGAGTAGATTCTTTTTGAATATTGTAGTCTGAAAGAGTTCTGCCATCTTCTAGCTGTTTGCCAGCAAAAATAAGACGTTGCTGGTCTGGTGGGATGCCTTCTTTATCTTGAATTTTGGCCTTAACATTTTCAATAGTGTCCGAAGATTCAACTTCTAAAGTGATAGTCTTTCCGGTTAGAGTTTTGACAAATATTTGCATTCCACCTCTCAATCTGAGAACCAAATGCAATGTGGATTCTTTTTGGATATTGTAATCAGACAAAGTTCGGCCATCTTCCAACTGTTTACCAGCGAAAATCAAACGCTGTTGGTCTGGAGGAATGCCTTCTTTGTCTTGAATCTTGGCCTTTACATTTTCAATAGTATCACTTGCTTCCACTTCAAGAGTGATAGTTTTTCCAGTAAGAGTTTTGACAAATATTTGCATGTTTAAATCTCGCAACCTAAGAATAACTTAATCTATTCGTAGCCAAGCACAGAATTATTAATAAATATGAATTTAAATAGCAGTCAAAATGAAAAACAGTCGCAACAAACAAAAGAATGAGACGAAAAGCAATTTTCCAATTCTAGTAACGAAGTAGGTCTGCACTTGCTTTTATACTTTTACTTCGCCAAGGGACCGTTGATTAATTTAAGAAAGCAAACAAACGTAGATTAGCGTGACCAAGCAACTTATAAGACTGTTTTGTTTGTTGGATTGCTAAACACAAACAACTACGCAGTCGTAAGAGCCAGAAGACCCTCTTGTAAAGGCCTGCAAATGTCTGCAGGGTCTAGCCAATTAAAAAAATCGGACAATAGAAGAGCAGTTTAAGACAACAATCTTAAGCATGGTTTCGAAAAAGCAGTTCCAAGCACCTCTCAACACTTAGCAAAGGTCTTTTAAGTGACCCTTTTGAATTGTTTTTCAAAGAGCTTCTTGAAATAGCCCTTTGGAATAGCCCTTTGGAATAGCCTTTTGGAATAGCCTCTTGGAATAGCCTTTTGGAATAGCCTTTTGGAATAGCCTTTTGGAATAGTCTTTTGGAATAGCCTTTTGGAATAGTCTTTTGGAATAGCCTTTTGGAATAGCTCTTTGGAACAGCCCTCCTAAATATTGCCCTCAATAAGTCTGTTTAATGGCTGTTTCAAATAGCCCACTGAAATAGCTGCCTGGAATAACTTTCTTTAATATTGAAATAGTTCTTTGAATTGCCTATGAACTAGTCCCTGTACTAGCCCATGAACTCACGTTCCAAATAGACCTTTGAAATAGTCATTGATCAAAAGAGCATTTAAAAGCTACTCTAAAGAAACCAGCCTCAATATACCACCTCAAACAGCCATTTGAGGACAGTAATTAAGGTTAACTAGAGTCTGTTGGATCGGGCAAGAAATAAGCTTCAAGGTTCGTTGGTCTTGTTTCAAGGTTTCACAGGGGTGCAAAAACCAAAGAAAAAGGCTCTAAAAAAAGCAATTATCTAGAAATGCACTCGTTTAGAAGGGCTCCATCCCGAATCAGTTGGTCGCCAACCCGTTGTCAGCCATGTTTCTAGCATATTCAAAGTTGCTGGCGAGTTTATTTGCTAAAAGCCAATCTAATTAATCAGCCACAGCCGTTCTTAAAATGGCAAACTAGATCAACTTAGACGGGCCACGCTTCCTGTGCTCTTTAATTGCGTCTGTAAGTCATTTTTCTGAGTCGATCTTGTGATCACATACGTCAGATTCATCCCGAGCTCTAAGTTGCGCACTGCTATTGAAACGACAAGCAACAACTTTCTATTTCTAACTGACTGACTGAGCTCTTCTTATCTTGATGTTGCTTGCTTTCAGTTCTTGTCCAGACTGTCAAACACACATTACCGGTTTGGCTTGGCCGAACCAACATTTTTCAATTACACCTTTTAAACTCACATTAAACTCATACCAAACACTCTAAAACTCACTTTTTCACCTTTCTAGCCTTTTCTTAATTCTTTCTCAATTCCTCTAAATCTTTCAAAACGCATCCATTTCTGCAAACAACTCTGAATCAGTCTAAGTCAAGCATGTGTGAATAATAGGAATGATAAATTCAAAACAACAGTATTCGTTGTTTGAAATTGGCAATTAATATAAAACTAAGGTTCTGGTTTGAAAGTCAACTACAATGAAAAAAAACCTTCGACTAAAACTTGATTGCTTATTTTAATTTACTCAGTTTGACATTGATTTCAAAAACTTTTATAATTTACTGTTTCTACGCAATAGGCTCAGTAAATACAAAAAAACATTTTCAATGTCTGGCAATCAATAAAAGAGTCCATTTTTTTCATTTCGGCATGTTCTAATTTATAAGTTTGAAAAAAAAGTCTAGACAAAAACTTTGTTCCATCTTTGACTTAATTCATTAACTTCACCAGCTTTCTGCTAGCTTCTTCTCGCTACTTCTTAATCATTACTTAAGCTATTTTTTCAAAACCAAAACTTTATTATATAAAAATCATATTTCTCATTTCATATATGTAAAATTAAATTAATTCACTCATTTGCATTCTGTACAAAATAATTAATTAAATTTATAAAATCAAAATCTACAATTATGAACAAAAATACAAGTGCTAAAGCCTATCTAACTTTATCTCTAGTTCTTTGATTAAACTTTTTGTTGGGTATTTGATGGAGAAAAGTACATTTAGTGTCAAATTTACAATTTCCGGATTTTGCATAAAATTTGCAAATTTGTTGTTTATAATTTCTATTTCCGTTTTTATTATTTGCTAAATTATTGCCATTACTGTTTGTAGAAAGAGCAGTTGATTGCCAACCTGTCCAACCATTATTGCCAAAATTGTTCATATTATTTATATTATTTATATTATTTATATTATTTAGGCTATTTAGACCATTTAAATTATTTAAGCTATTCATATTGCTTAAATTATTTAAATTGTTCAGACTGTTTAAACCATTTAAATTATTTATACCATTCAAATTGTTTAAACTGTTTAATGAATTTAAATTATTTAAATTGTTTAAACTATTTAAATTATTAGTGTTGTTAAATGATGGATGTTGAGAATGAAATGAAGGTGTCATGTTTTGTGTGGATGATAAAGATGATGATTCAAAATAATTATTCATTGATTGATAATCATTGTAAGATGTATTTTGATCATTGGTGCTGCCATAACTGATTCCAGTCATAAAATTGTTATTCATACAATTATTGGTAGCATTGTTTTGCATTAAAAAATTGTTATTAAAATTATTATTATCAACTAAGTCTTGTGCAGAAAATAGTTGTTCGTTTGTGATTGGTTTGGGCAATATTCTATTAGAGTAATCTACAACTTGACAATTTTCATCTTCCAAAGGAATTAATTTAACTGAATCTAAAAACGATTGGTTTACATCTTTATCATCTGGTTCCTGGGGTGTTTCGGGAATTTGCCCTGGTAAATATAGATGAGGTAAAACAGATTTAAGCCTTTCTTCTTGAATGGCTTTTTCAGCCGATCCTGTTCCAACTGGAATAACTTCAGTATCTGATAAATCGATTGATATTAATTTCCAAGGAATTAGCTCCATTGCTTTGTTTTCTTTCATTTGTAAACTTCTTGCTGCAGCAAAATTTTTTTCATTTTTAATATCTGCAAGACGATGTTCGTTAAAATTCAACTTGTATACATTGCATCGTTCATTTTCATCAAGCTCAAAAAACCTGATTTTTTCAATATTATCGTCAGTGCACCAACTGATGCTTTTCTTTTTATCTGTTTTAGCACCCATGTTCAGAATTCCTCTGCTAGGCAATTTGGTAGGATCAAATGGATTGGACTTAAAAGTTAAAAATTCGGGCTCAATAGGTGAATTAATTTTAACAATTTGATCTAAATCCAATTCATCTGCAGGTTTGGTAACTTCAATCTGAGTTGGAACTGAACTGTTTTTCTTGTCGATTAAACTGTCTTCAGTGTCAGTGACGGAAGTATCTGAATTATTAATTAATTTTTCCTGTTTCTTTTTCTTCTTGATTTTGCTTAAAGGAACGCTGGTGGAACTGATTGCATCCATAAAACCGGCCGACTCTTTAATCACATGTTTAGTGTTATTCGATGTGGGACTAGAGTTATTTAAACTAGGCATAGGACGGGGCTCAATTATTCGGATTCCACTTTCTAAATTAGGTTTTAATTTATTTAATGGAAAAGTGGATGGTGAACTGGCCGTGCAAGAAGTTAGCTTTGAACTTTTGGATAAAGCCACTGAATTGGCTTTGCTAGCTAAAGATGTTTTGGAAGAAGCCAGATTTTGACCTTCAGTTCCTAAGACTCCAATACTTCTGGACTTGCCTAGCTTAATTTTGGCAGTTTTTATAGTAGTAACTTTTTGATCCCGATTTTCTTCAACATTTTCGTTTTTAGAAACATTTTCGTTTGCTTGTTTAAGATTATTTATACAATTTTCATCTTTGCTTTTATTTTTTTTAATTTTGCTATTTTCATCATCTTTTGAACCATCATCTTTTCGTTTGCGTTTTTTCACATCTTCATCTTTAAAACTGGTTTGATCTGAGTTTGTAATTATTTCTCGCCATTTGTCTATTAAAATTTTAGCAAATTTTGCTAAATCTTTGTCTTCGGCTTTACTAATAGTTTTTAATAATTTTGGCGTATCGTTCGACTTGAGTCGTTCAATTGTAATTGGGCACTTTTGTAATACTTTAACTAATTCAAACAAAAAAGGGAAATTTTTTGATTTAATTGCCTCTTTTAACCAAATGTTTAAAATGTTCCATCCCTCAGCATCTAAAAAACTAGATAAAAATATAGTGATTTAGTTAAATTATTAGATCTATATTTGACAAATATTTTTGTTTAAATAAATATTGTTCAAACAAGTGTTTATTTTTTAAAAAAAAAGTATAATTTAAAATAAAATATTAATAAAATAAATTGTTAAGATATATGATTAAATTAAATATTATATTAAAAATGTGTATTGATCAAAATACATTAATGAATAAATAAATTGTATTTGTTTTAAATGAAAACTTTTGAGTTGTCTAAGAAAAAAAAAAGTTAAATTCAACTGTTTTGAGTGAATCAAATAAAGAAGAAAAAAATTAAAAGCTAAATACGATATGAATATGGAGCAGAAAAGAAGACAGAGATGAAATCGAAGACTGCTCAAAACTGGCTTTGAGAAGCATTTAGAAAACATTAAAGAATGCAAAAAATGCAAAACAAGGATAGTCTTGACTGTAAGACTGACTAAAATTAGAAGAGAAAATCGATGGATAACTTAAGATGACACTTTGTGCAATTAAAGTTTGTTTGTTTTTTTGATTTATAAGCATTTCTCAATGTGCATTTAAAAGTTAAAAATCAAGAACATAATTTGAATAAAATTGAAAATAATCATACTTATTAAGGATGTCTTGCTCAGTAGCAAGCAAAATATTGCAATATGTACATTTGCTGGTTAGTTTTTTTGAGAACCTTTGCATTAACCTGTAAAAAAGAAGTAATTGATTAGATATAGAAAAAATGAGAAATAATCAGATGCAAGTAATAATAAAGTTAAGAATGAAGATGAGAGACGAATAATGAGAGGTATGAATAAAAGATGAGCAAATGAAAATAGATTAAGAAGATCTAAGTGGAGTTAGATTAAGTTAGAGTAATGGATTAATGAAAAGTGGGATTAATGTAGGGTGAAATTGAAGGAGAGAGAGAGAGAGATTGAAGGAGAGTGGGATTGAAGGAGAGTGGGATTGAAGGAGAGTGGGATTGAAGGAGAGTGGGATTGAAGGAGAGTGGGATTGAAGGAGAGTGGGATTGAAGGAGAGTGGGATTAAAGGAGAGTGGGATTGAAGGAGAGTATAATTAAAGAGAAATAAAATTAAAAGAACTAAGAAAGATTAGAAAGAAGTAAGGTGAAAAGGAAGTAGCGTTAAAGGGAAATAAGTATAAAAAGTAGTAAAATGTAAAAAGATGAAAGTGGATTAGGCCGAAGTAGTATTACTTACCCAGAGAGACGAGGAATCTCCTGTACGCTTAAGATGCCGCCATTATTGGTGAGCAAGGGGGCGAATGCTCTGAACAAGTCGTTAAGATCTATCGGAGCCATTGTCTGTTTGCGTCATAAACATTGAGCAATAGGCAATATTGAATTTGTTTAGATTGGTTGCTGTTGCCGGTGTTGTTGTTGTTGAGCTGCTGCTGTTGTTTATGTTTATGTGAGTTTGACCGGGCCCCCTTGGCCTAAGACGGTCTGTTTGCAGCGCAATCCGAATGGATTGGTTAAGAAACTTGTGGTGGACAAATGCGGATTAGAAAGGAAAGAAGCTCTTAAATGGGCGATGATGGGAAAGGTGAATAATGGAAAATTGGATCAGACTTGGAGATTTGGCTGGGAGATTTGCTGGGAGATTGGGCTGGGAGACGTGGTAGGGAGATGTGGTAAGATCAGACTTGCAGAGTTGGCAAGAAGATCTGAGGAAGGTTTGAAATTTGAGGAGAGGGTTTAAAGTTTAAGGAGAGGGTTTAGGATCTGAGGAGAGTAGCTGAGATGTGAGGACAGAAGCTAGCAAGAATCTATGAATAAATCTGACAAGATCTAGTAACAAGATCTGACAAGATCTAACAGAAGATCTAACAGAAGATCTAACAGAAGATGTGACAACAAGACCTGACAACAAGACCTGACAACAAGATCAGACAACAAGACCTAAAACAAGACCTAACAAGATCTGACAAGAAGAGAGAAGTTGTCTTCTGAGCCGACGCCTTTCACTGCGGATCTGTGGCTGGGTAAACAACTGGCTTCTCTTTATGTGTCGAAGCACGCTCTGCCCGCTAGATGGCGTACAACACGACAAAATGGTCGTCACTGCCGCCTACGCACTAAGACTGACTCGACCAAGCGAGCCGACCAACTGAGCCGACCACAAGTCGACCACTAAGCCGACTACCAAGCCGAGCACCAGCTAAAGCTAAGTCGACCACTGACTCGACTCACCGAGCCCGAACTTCGGCTCCGACCTCTCTCAGACCCTTGCGGGTGCACCCGTCAGTGCGACCAACAGTGGCTCGACAGGGGCACACACCACACAATTAGGGTGAGCAAGCAATAACTCAGAATGTGTCCTCTGTTCCACAACAGGTCAACATTCACAAGATCCTAAATCCTTGGAGCAACTGAAACGCTTGAAAATCAAAAACCAAAAACAAAATGCAATGTGCAAGAGAATGTTGCGCCTAAACCACAGAAAAGACAGGCAGGTAAGTCCAGCGCAAAAATCACTCGCTCATCGAGTCTCTACACAGAATTGGATTAGCGGTTGGATTAGGCTGGATTAAGCTGGATTAGCTCGGAGATCACTTGTGTCCGATGCTTCAAATACTGAGATAACAAGAAAATGCGAGCAAAATGAAGAATGCAAACAAAATGAAACTGTCTAAAGCCAGTCAACTGCGCACTTGCACAAACTCACCAGTGCGCACTCTCTTCCAGCTCCTTTGGGCGCCAACTTTCAATTTCAAACAAATTTTCAAACCGATTTTCAACCCAAATTCAAATTTTATGCAAACTCAACATTCTCTGGAAAAGCCACTTCATGCCACACAAAACTCAAACTTAAACCTAACCTAGTTGTACGGCCAAGGTACCTAAAACCTAAACCTTAAATGTTATTCAACTAATCAAAAACCCAGCAACCAAACTTTAAGGTTTAACTTTAAACCTTAAAACCTTACCTGTATTCTTAAAACAAAAGTCAAACCAAATCCAAATCAAACCCAAACCTCAAAACTTTTCTAACGTGTAAACAAATTTGCACACTTCCTTCTACAACTTCTAGATGGCTGTTTGCGCCAAAAAACTTTTACATGCTAATGAAATCAAGCCAAATTTTCAAACACTCAATTTATTGATGAGAATTTCTTTAAAAGCATTGAGAAAACAATGAATTTAGAAAACGAAGCACATAAATCTAAAAATACTAGTCTTGGTTTACAAATGATTTCACTGGTTGGAATGGGGTAAAAGAATTGTATGTTGGCTTAAATGTTTAATTAAAAGTCTAATGATTGTACGACAAAGTTTCACGGATGGTGACAAATTTTCAATTCTTAAAAAAGCCATTGCAAATTAATGTTACGACTGGGAAAAACACATGAGACGAACAACCTGAAAAATCTGAAAATCTGCAGCGATCTTTGATGAGTTCGGACAAGATGTATTCATGTATTGCTTGTTATTGTCTAGTGTAATTGTTGTTTAGTGTGGTTGTAGTTTAGTGTTGTTTAGTGTTGTTTAGTGTTGTTTAGTGTGGTTGTTGTTTAGTGTGGTTGTTGTTTAGTGTGGTTGTTGTTTAGTGTGGTTGTTGTTTAGTGTGGTTGTTGTTTAGTGTGGTTGTTGTTTAGTGTGGTTGTTGTTTAGTGTGGTTGTTGTTTAGTGTGATTGTTGTTTAGTGTGGTTGTTGTTTAGTGTGGTTGTTGTTTAGTGTGGCCATTTAGTGTAGTCATTTAATGAGGCTATTTCTAGACTAGCCATTTAATGAGGCTATGTCTAGTCTAGCCATTTACTGTGGTTGTCTAATGTAGTTGCGAGTTAACATTAAATTAAAAGTGGACAAATGTCCGGTTAAATACAAATCAAAACAGTATAATTAAAAAACAGACATAAGTTAGAAAATCAAACTAATTATTTCCACCAAGTTTAGCCTTCGAAAGATGTTTTGAAAATGTTCGAACCGGCCAGACAGGTGCTAATACAGGCAACAGTCGGTTTACGGTGGATCGGGTGAACTTGGCTAGTAAAGCGACAAATTTAAATTTGGGGCTGTACTGAAGTAACGCCCACCTGAGCCTCTGTCACCGGCTGTTGCGAGAGTTGTTGTTGAGCCTGTTGCTGCTGGATCACTTGTGTTGCGGGCGCTGATTGGCTTGTTTGTTGCGCCACTTGTTGAACTTGTTGTTGAGCTTGTTGTTGCTGAGCTTGTTGAGTTTGGTGCTGTTGATTTTGCTGGGCTTGATGTTGCCGATGCTGAGCATGGTGATGGTGCACTTGTTGTGCTTGTTGTTGTTGGGCTTGTTGTTGTTGAGCCTGATGTTGTTGGGCCTGTTGTTGAGCCTGCTGTTGGGCCTGTTGTTGTTGTTGTTGTTGTGCTTGTTGTTGGGCCATTTGTTGTAGTCTTTGTTGCTCCTGCATCTGTTGTAATTGAGCCAAATGCAATCTTTGCTGTTCAAGTTCCTGTTGCTCCACAATTGATCTAAACAACACGGTCTCTTCAAAAACTAATTCTTTCAGTTTTTCTTTTGGCAAATTATCTAATTCCATTTCAAATCTGAACGGTTCTTCTGCTACAGGCTTTAAAATATAAAAACATTCATTATAGTCATTTTTGTTACTTATCAATCATAATTTACCTCATCTTTTTCGTCATAATACTGTTCTAAGTAAGGATGAGCTAATGCTTGTTCTACAGTGATTCTTTTATGAGGATTAAAAGTTAACATTTTGTCCAATAAATCCAATGCTAAAAAAAAAATTTGTTAATGCTTTTTATTAATTTAAAAAAAAACTTTCTGCATTTTCATGTATCAAATTTTGATCATTTTTTATAGAAAATAAATTATTTATTAACAATATTATATTTTATCTTATTAAAATAAGAATGCAGCCAAACAAAAAAAAAAATTTGGAAAATAAACGCTTGACAAGTTTTTAAATAGAGCTTTAATATTATCTTTGAAATTTTAGACAATTTTGGTTAATGCTTTTTAAAATCTTAACTTGTTTTTGGTTCAGTTACAAGTAATAAGTCTATTTTTCTTAGTTTACACTTTCTAAATATATTTATTTATGGCCTTTGGGATGGGCTAGAAATTCATATGTTAAACGGTAAATAAAATCTTTATATGTAAAACTAAATTCATAATTTACAAATTAGACCGAAATAAATAATAAAAGCAAAAACAGGGTGGATCCTGTACAAGTGCCAAACAAATAGATCCTAGTTTTGATCTAACCGTTAATTTTATAATGGATTTAGTATCCATTAGTTACAAAAAACTTAATTCCGATTAGTTAGAAATTTAGCTATTTAAATTCACAATGAATGATTGTAAATAAAACTTACAATATAGTATTAAATTCCTTTGCCTTCTTTATATACAATTTTTAAAATTTTGCCAACTTTTAAATTTCTTAACTTAAGCATCGCTTTAGATTAATATATTTATCCTGTTAGTATACAAATATCGCGATTATTTTCTGTGTAGTTTCATAAACTTTTGGTTTTTCAAATCTAAATTAATTTCTTTAGTGTGACTTAAATCTTTAAAAGTAAAGAAGTTTAAAAATTAAATTTATACTTTCTTTAGATTGCAGTGTGACAAACTTCAATTTTAGAACAAATTTATAAGTCATAATATAATCCGGATTAAAGCTATTTCTTTTTTAAATACATTGAAACATATTATAAAAAGCTAAAAAAATGGAAGCTATCAAAAAAAAGATGCAAGCTCTCAAAATTGAGAAAGACAATGCTTTAGATCGTGCGGAAAATGCTGAAAACCAATTAAGAGATTCTAATCTAAGGGTTGAAAAAGTAAGTATTATAGTTTAATTTTGAAGTTTAATTTTTATTCAATAATATTTATTCAATAGGCTAATGAAGAAAAACTTGCTTTAAGTAAAAAACTTGAACAAATTGAAAATGAGTTAAAAGTCGCTCAAGAAGAGCTTGAACAAACCAATTCAAGACTTGAAGACAAAGAAAAAAATTTATCTAATGTAAGTTCCTTCTTAATTTATTTCATATAAGTTTTATAAATTATAGCAAAGTATAATTAAAAATAGGCTGAAGGTGAAGTAAGTAGCTTAAATCGTAAAGTGCAGCAAATTGTCGAAGATTTAGAAAAATCAGAAGAAAAAACTAATATTACAATTACAAAGATGGAACAAGCTTCAGGAGCTGCTGATGAAAGTGAGCGGTAAGTTTTATTATAAGATTATCTTAAGAATATAAGTTTGTTTAATATTTTATGCATACAGTATACGTAAAATGTTAGAACATAGATGCCAAGCAGACAGTGAACGCTTTAAGCAATTAGAAATTCAATTAAAAGAAGCAAGAAATACAGCAGATGATGCTGATCGAAAATATGATGCGGTAAGTTTAATCTGATTTTTTTTATCATTAAATTTAATTCATTTTTTATTATCTATTTTTTTTACGATTTTTTCTATTTAAATTATTACAAATAATTAGGTTGCCACTAAATTGGCTACTGTTGAAGATGATTTAGAAAGAGCTGAAGAAAGAGCCCAAACTGGAGAAGCGTAAGTATAAAGATTTTTAATTTTTATTTATTTACTAAATAAATAAATTTTTTTTTTTTAATTTTTTAAAAGAAAAATTTTAGAATTGGAAGAAGAATTAAAAATTGTTGGTAGCAATGTTAGATCATTAGAAGTTAGTGAAGAAAAGGTAACTTAAATAAACTAATAAATGAAAAATTAATTGATTTTTATGGAATTTAGTCAATTCAAAGACAAGAAGAATATGAAAATCGTATACAAGAGTTAACTGAAAATTTAAAAGAGGTAAATTTGTTTAAAAGTAACATTTTTAAAGTAAAATTAATTATAATAAATTTAATTTATATAATTTAAATAATAACTAATAGGCAGAACATAGAGCTGAATTTGCTGAAAAGACTGTTATTAAATTACAAAAAGAAGTAGATAGATTAGAAGATGAATGGGCTCATGAAAAAGATAAATATAAAGCAATTACTGATGAAATGGATCAAACTTTTGCCGAACTAACAGGATATTAAAAGAATTTTTTTATTTTTACTTTTATTTTATTACTTTTTTTCAACCCACAATGACCATTATATTAAAAGTAAATTGTTAAATAAATTAGCAATTTCTTTGTAAAAATACCTTAATTCAGAATTAACAATTAAAAATTCAATGTCCATGTAAATAAAAACAAGTTTAAAAATCTATAAATAATTTTACATGTATCTTATCTGTATGGTTTTGTGGTAATTTAATATAATGTTTTAACTATTATAAAAATTGATAATATAAAAACTAATATAAAATTTGCGTTAATAAAAGTTTTGACTCAAAAATTGAACAATGAGTAGAAATTAAATTGAAAAGTAAATTTTAATTATGTAGAAAAATATCAAAATACTAAATAAAATTTAATTAAAGATATTGTTTTGTGGTTTATTAATTTTTAATATTATCATAGTGATATTCCATATTATGTTATAATTATTTGAACGTTGAACTATATATTGATTTAATTCAATTAAAAGTAACTTTAGACTAAACAACGAAAAATAAACTGTAATGAATTATAAAATGTGCTCAGAATCAAATAATTAATAATTGATATGCTAATAATTAATGTAGTTGAAATTAGCAAACTTATTAACTAATTGAGCAGATTGAAAAAATTAAAATTTGACCTTTTTAACTTAGATCTAATTAAAGTGATTAAAAAATAAAATCGGATTCAATCAAAATGTTGTTTTAATAAACAAGTTTGAATAAGAAAAGCGAAAGCAAATAAACGGTTTCGCGTCTATAAAAGTGTGAAAAATGCACATGTTAAATTTTATTAGTTTTTTTGGTGTGACAGATTAATTGTCTTAATTAATAAAATAAGTCATCATTTAAATGAGACAGTTTCAAACAGATGAATGCCCAATAAGAGAGTGATCAAACAATTATACTAGTTTGAACAAAACTGAGATTATGAATTATTGGCATAATAAGCCATAGATAATAATAATCCCAAATATTGAGATGATTACCAAGTGGACATTGAGAACTGATAGTGGTGCAAAACAACAGACGGCAGCAGGTAGAAAAAATGTTTAATAATCGGAAAAATTATTAGAGGTAGAATAATTATTTGAATCATTGTGACCTTGGCTTGATAAGAAGACACGTTTTGTCTGATTCTTGCCGGTCATGTTTGACTGGCCTACTTCCGCTTGCCATGCTGCCAAACCGTCACACATTTGCGCATTTAGTTCTAGGCTTTGAAATTAGGTTAGAACCAAAGTGCGAAACAAACGCATGTTGCAAACGACTTCTTTGCATTTTTGTGAATCAACACTTGGATCTGACCAATCAATAGCCATCTACTGATTAAAACTTCACCTGCTGGGTCCAACCTGTGTTTGTAAGTAGGCAGGTGCGACAATTTAAGGCGGCCAGTTCAAGCTGTTAATTTGGCCAAAGCAATTTAAACTTACAAGTTTCAGCACCAAACTTGAGGCGGTTAATTCAATAATAATTTAAAAGGGTTGGACAACTCGACATTGGCATATAATGGCTTACCTTGTGGATGTGCATCCGGATATAGACGGTTCCAGGGTACTCTGGCTTGTTTAGGTAGAGACTGCAAATAGCTGCGTGCCTTCTCGTTAATAATGCAATTCAGGTCCTCTTGTGTGGGTGAACCCAAAATACTCAATATTAAATTTAACTGATCCAAATCTAGGCCAAGTTGAATTCGGTGTGTTTGGAAATGGGCCGCAGCCAAGTGACAAATATCCAAGCGAACACAAGGACGAAAAAAGCAAAAAAGATAAAGATAAATTAAATTCTTAGTTTGTTTGCATTTCATTCGATAATTCTGCCAGCATCTTTTCTCATGTCGACTACGTGTCAGCTCTAACACCTTTCTCATCTGCAAAAAATTATAAATTATCTATTTCTTAGTTATTGTCTTCACTTGTGCAATAACTCGGATGCATTTATTATAATCAAATGTAATAGGTTTGACACGTCTGATTGCACAGCATCTTGTTAGTTTCACGCACTTTTTATCATTTATCATTTTTTCTTATTTGTTTTTCTTAATCAATTTGTAAAAAATTCAAATCAAATTTATGATCGATAAACTTGCAAATTTTCACACAGACCTGAACTATATTTAACAAAAATGTTTACTTACAATGTTTGCCTGGAAAAATTGGCCTGTTAGAAAGCATTTCAGCCAAAATACATCCGACTGACCAAATATCAACTGCGAAAAAAAATTTTAAAAAATATTAACACAATTAAAATCATTTTCAAATGTATGTAAAATTAAAACATTTTTCAATCATGTCTGAAAATACTTGCAAAAATTACATATATGAAATTTCATTAATCGAATAAACTTATTATGAAAAAATCCAAATAATAATAATTGTAAATGGTAAAATTAAATTTAATTAATCAAAAGATTAAACTTTACAATCCAGTCTATTCTACGTTTTTATCTCTTTAACATGTTGTTTTGACTTTTATTTTGGCAAATGTTACAAAAATTAATAGTTATAGAATTAAAATTCTATTTGATCCATAATCGTTATTTTATGTATAAAGGTAAATATTTATAAGCCAAATCTTAAGCTTTTAAGACTATTTTTCAAATAAAAATTTATAATAATTTTCATTAAATTCGTTTAACATCTTTTGTTACAACATAATACTTGAAGATTATTTTTTTAACGTCAATTTTGAAAATAAATTCCAATTTTTGAAATAATTAAATTAAATGAATTGAAACGTTCAATATTGTTTTTTTTTTTTTTTAATTTAAAAAACTTAATAAAATTAAAATATAGTTAAAAGTCAATCGCTGACGAAACCCGTCAATTCAAAATAAAAAAATAATTTTTTTTTTTTTTGCAGATAAAAACATTTTATCTTTATAATTAATAAAGATATGCATTTGCCTAATTAATTTTTAATTTTAATGTTGTTTTTTTTTTTTTTATTTAAACAGTTAATTTCATAATATTAATATTTTATGGTCAATTAAATGTATTCTTTGAAAAACAATTTTATTTAAATAAAACAATGTAAATAAAAATCAATCAGCTCAAATATGGATTAATTGCCTTATTAAGCTAGGCTGTTTAAAATTTAAATCACTAAATTTATCAAATCATTTTTATAATGTTTATTTTGTTATGTCATACAATAAAAACAAAAAATTAAAATTTCCATAATTAAAATAGAGTTTTTTTTTAATAATTCATAATTTATATGCATAATTAACCAAGAAAAAATCAATATATTTATTTAGTAAATGTTAATTTTTTTTATCTTAGAAATAAACTTTGTTTTAGAATTGTAAATCATATGATTCGTGCCAAAATCTAAAATTTTAAACGGTTCAATGCATTTTTAACCGTGCATTTTACTCAATAGAAGTTTAAAGTGAAATTTTATACATTTTGTAAATTACTAAAAACTAAAAATGGTCAAGCTTAAAAAATTGTTATTTAACCTAAATATAAGCAATTTAAACGACAAATTTTCTAGAATGTGATGGAATAAAATTTTATTTAAATAACACAATCTACTAAATGGCAAATTTATTAGATAAAACAAAATTACAAACAAATATGCAAAAAATTTCAAATTCAGTTTGGCCGTGAACAAATATTTAAAAAAAAAATACCTGTTAACCAAACTATATTAATAAAAGAAAACGAAAACAAAAAAAAAAATAAAAGACAAAAAAAAATTTAAATATGATCGTTTAGATTTTTTAGTCAACACTTTATTGACGTCTTAATTAAACAGTTTACTCACTTGATTTTGTGTATCCTTTGCTATTTAGCATAATTTCCGGTGCTCTATACCAACGAGTAGCTACGTATTCAGTCAAAAATCCAGTATGGTCATGATCTGGATCAGCTACTCTAGCTAAACCAAAATCACATATCTAAAAATAAATTAAAAAAAAGTACTTAAGAAAGTTACTAAAATAATTTATTAAAAAAGAAAAAACACAAAACTAAATTATAAAAAAAGATTATAAAAAATATATATTTTGATCACATTAATATACCTTCAAATCACAGGAAGTATTGAGAAGCAGATTACTAGGCTTAAGGTCGCGATGCAGCACATTAGCCGAATGAATATATTTTAAGCCTCGAAGAATTTGGTAAAGAAAATAACAAATATGATCATTACTTAATGTTTGTGTCTTTAATAATTTGTACAAATCGGTTTCCATCAAGCATTGTACAATGTATACATCTTTCATGCTGTCTATTGAGCTTGCACGTATGATGTCACGAATATCAATTATCTATCAAAAATAAAAATAAAGAGATTAAAGTTTTTAACATTTACGCTTCCGGTAATACTTACGTTTTCATGCTTGAATCTTGTTAAAATTTTAATTTCTCTCAAAGTTCTCTGACAATAGGTCTGATGTTCAAATGGAGAAATCTTTTTTATTGCAACTTTGTCATGAGATTTGTTATCCGTCGCTGATCTATTGTTTAGAAGAAAAACATTTTATTTAGTGATTCCAAACTATTTGATCTTTTAGTTTAGTTTTCAAATATAAACAAAAAAAAAAATTTTATGGTTCGCATTTAATTTGCCTCAAGCAGAATTTATTGGTGAATTTTAGTGTTCGAATATTATTCAAGATGATATAATTAATATTGTAAATAAATATTTTAAATTTTTTGCTTTTAAATAAAAAAAAAACCTGTACTTTCTAGAATACAGATAAATATTTTATAAATACATATAAAAAAAAATCAGCTTACTAATATTATTGAAAGTAAAAGATTCGTTTAAAAAGTTTTGATTGAAACAAAGAAAACCACTGTAATCAAGAAAAATAATTTGATTAGAATTCAAACTAATAAAGTCTTAAACAAGTAAAAAGCAAATTAAGTAAAATGTTCAAATAAAGTGGAAATAAACAACTATGTTAAACTTAAACTGAATCGGAAAAAACTAAATTAAAGCAATTAAATTTAACTGAAAAGCCGGAAATTAGTCAAGTAGTAAACTTGTATTTGTTAATTAATTTATCTGGGATAAAAATTAAGATTTAGTTAATTTGCTCGTTTGAAACTATTTTAGTTGCAATCATAAAATAAATAATTAAAATACAATAATTAATAAAAATAAATTATTTTAATAAATAAGTTTATAAATAAACATTAATAGTTAACTAATAGTTTGAAATCAAATTATTTGGCAAAAATGTATTATTTTATTTTTTTTAGATTTTTTTACGTATAAATTGATTTGCACAAAATATTGTCTAAAATGTACTTTTGTCTATTCTTATTGATTTAAATCGTATTAAATTTGAATTTAAATTTTTTTTTTTGTCAATCATTAATTTGCATGCAGATTAAACAGTGAAACTGTTGCCTTTAAACGGGCAAAATCTTTTACAAAAGTTGATTAAACAGTTAGGCATTTGTGATTTTTGCAGGTAAACAACAAGGTTCGTCCTTGTGAGCAGCTGATCATAGTAATAGAATAAATGGAAATCACTGTTCAGGCTAGATTTAAATGAGACAAGGTCATCACATATTTGTATGTTAGGTGTAAAAAGAAAGTTTTTGTTGTATAATTAGGCGCAAAAAATCGATGTGGTTAAATAAATGATTAACAGAAAGTTGTTTATATTAAGAAAAGCGTTTGCATTGAGGCAAAGTGTTTATATGAAAGAAAATTTTTGATATTTAAACAAACTGGCCAATATTGGAGCAAACTGTCCATCAGCCAGAAAGAGTTTAAAATAAGGTTTAAAATGTGTTTTTAATGTGGCTTTTGAATTAGTTTTCAAATAGGCTGGCGACGACAAAGGTGTTGCAATTACAAACGACAAGTGCAAGAAGCAGCAGATTGTGCAGCAACGTTTGAACTAGTGATCTTGAATATTCGCAAGTGTTTGTGTTACTGTGCCAGTATTTATAATGTGAACTAGGTAAGTAATCCATGAGATTAATTGAATTTGAAAGGTATGTGAATGTGAATGAAAATGAATGTTGTTTAAGTTGCACTTGTGGAAATGAGTTTTTACTTACACCACCATTCCGTAAGCGCCTTCTCCGATGTATTGGAGATCAGTGTATCGAGGAGAGACCTCGAACACCTGACCTCTGACCAGTTCGCTTTGCATGGCCACTTGTCGCTTATACAAAACTGTTTTGATGGTCAATGGTAACACTTGTAGCCGGTGGACTATTTCTAAGCTTGGTCACTTTACTGAACACAAAATCATCAGACAAACACAGCAGACGGAGCAGGCTCTTGAAGACAGAGCTTTGCTGTGGCTAAATTGGCTGGGCCGATCTTTACAAAGCCACTTGAGCCGCACTTGTCGCAATCTGTGCGTTGGGCGTGTTTCACTGTGGCTTGTTTTTATTATTTTTGCTTGCAATTGTTTTTAATCACTGTTTCACTCTAATTGCCTTTTTGCACTGGTAAGTTTTCAATTGTGGCTTCTTAAGAGTTTGTTTATTCAATTTTCAAGAGTTGGTTCAGTGCTGTTTTTCTTAACTAATTGTAACTGTTACTGGTGGCACATTTTGAAGCGTCACTTGCAATGCTAAATTGCCAACTAGTTTCAACTCTTATAATTTATTCACAGCTCCGTGCCTGCAACTCTTTGCTGAGTGTATGAGTTGCGTCGGATTGCGTCCGATTCCATCAAGACTGAATTCCACACTGACTGGTCGAAAGTTTGACAGCTGTTGCAGCAGGATGGCGGAGAATGAGTTTGCAGATGGGTGCAAACAACAGAGGAGCTGTGCTTTGTTCACTTGCTCAACTTGCTCTGAAACCAGAATTGGCTACAAGAGCAGCCAAACAAGCCACCAGGTAAATGGACCTGCCCTCAATAGACGTTGGGCTGGTTGGTTTCGGTTGGGCAAGGATTGGCTGGAGACAGCCTCTGCAGGCTGGTCGAACACTGGCACCGGTTCTACTGGTGGACAAACACGTGATTGTGGGAACAGGTGGCCGGCGCAGGTGAAGTCGCTGGAACAGCTGGACAAGCAACAACATAAGAGAGCAACAGCAACCGAACGCATCTGGCTTGCGAATGTTTGCGACGTGCGCTATGGCCAGCAAATCAAACGCTGGACTGCTTCAAGGCCTGCGCCTTATGCATCTGTGATCTGACTGGCGCTGCAATGGCAAACCACCATTGCTTTCACTGTTGCCATTTATCTTTGTCACTATTGCTATTTTTGCCACTATTGCTATTTTTGCCACTATTGCTGTCTTTATTGCTGTCTTTATTGCTGTCTTTGCCACTATTGCTGTCTTTGCCACATTGCTGTCTTTGATACTATTCTGTCTTTGCTACTATTGCTGTCTTTGCTACTATTGCTGTCTTTGCTACTATTGCTGTCTTTGCCACATTGCTGTCTTTGATACTATTGCTGTCTTTGCTACTATTGCTGTCTTTGCTACTATTGCTGTCTTTTTGCTACTATTGCTGTCTTTGCTACTATTGCTGTCTTTGCTACTATTGCTGTCTTTACCACTACTGCTGTCTTTACCACTACTGCTGTCTTTACCACTACTGCTATCTTTACCACTACTGCTATCTTTACCACTACTGCTATCTTTACCACTATTGCTATCTTTACCACTACTGCTATCTTTACCACTATTGCTATCTTTACCAATACTGCTATCTTTACCACTACTGCTATCTTTACCAATCTACCTAAACCTCACTAACATCTTCACTAATCCAGCTCTCTCCTGTCACATTTCCATAACCGTTTCACATCACCACCTTATCCATCTATTCCACAACAAACCTAAATACCTTCTACATTTGTTACATTCCTTCACACCACTCAATTTCATTAACTCATTTTCCATTTCAACTTAATCTTAGCCCTTAGTACACCAACATGGCGAGCCAATGGCCGTCC
This sequence comes from Pyemotes zhonghuajia, assembly GCA_025170145.1. Lineage (NCBI taxonomy): Eukaryota > Metazoa > Arthropoda > Arachnida > Trombidiformes > Pyemotidae > Pyemotes > Pyemotes zhonghuajia. The sequence goes on from CM045844.1 coordinate 10,714,096, forward strand.
GACAAACGCTATCTACTACTTCAACCAATTTAGCTCTAAAAAACTAGTAAAAAAAAAGTTCTTTGGCTAGTTCTTCAAGCTCGCTTTCTTAAGCCTCTTTTCTTAGTTACCAACATATATAAACATTTCCATATAGATAAACGTATACAATCGTTATTTTCTTTATGTATGAATATATAACTTTTTATATATAGTGCGTAGACAAGCTTCTTATGGAAATATATTGCACAGTTAAAGCCCATCTAGTGACTTGCCAGATAAGAACTGAACACGCTGCGCATTTCGGCTTTACCTGATCATAGTCAATGTGGTCTATTGGCAGCTGTTAGACGCCAGGTAAACCAAAACTATCCAGCCTTTTATGGCTAGCCCAGAATAAGCCTAGCAAAGCAAGTGTACTCTTCACAGGCCAGCTGCATGTTTTCTGCTCTGCTCATCATCTTCACTTTCCTAGTTATTAATTTATTATTATTCAAGGTTCAATTCACCAAATCTGGCCTGAACGTCTTATGTAAATTGTAAAACTAAAAAAAAAAGCAAAAAAGTAAAAAAGCAAAATAGCAAAAAAGTCAAATGTACTAAAAAAATATAATGAAAAAAATATTCAATTCAAATTTACCAAAAAAACAAATAAAAAATTAAAAAGTTAGTATTATAAAATTATAAATAATTCATTAAAAGGGTTAAGTAGGCAAGGTCAACCTGCAATACTACCCACAGGCGCAAATAGCCTAAAATTGATTGAATTTAATTATATAAATTTAAATGCCTTTTTTAAAATTGTACATAACAGTTAAATTTATTAATACAAATAAGTAGCCTAGTGTTAATCTAATAAACAAACGAAAATTGTAATCTAAATTCTTGGCGGAGATCATTTTTTATGCAAAATCACTTTTCTAGTAAATTGCTTGTCTAAATGTTCAGAAAGCAATTTTTTTAATTCATTAGCTTAATCCGTCTATTTTGAATACATTTGCGATTTTCCGGCAAAACATCTTACTTAACTTTTAAAATTAAATTTGTAAACTAGTTTCTTTCAATCAGAGATAGGTTAAAATTACGCACTTGTCAGAACTATTTTATTGCAAATTAACACAGTTAAAAGTTAATATTTAAATGAAAACTGCGTCATATCATATTGAATGTCAAATTTATAAAGGCAGAAAAGATAAAGAAGATAATTTTAATGAAGATAAAAAATTTCAGCTTTGAATTATTTTAAATTACTTCAATGTAACATTCGAACATTAGGCATATAATATATTCGCTTTACTTTTAATCAATTAATATGATTATAAGTTTAAATCATACACAAATCAATAGTTTTATATTTTTGTTTTGGACTTTGTATGTGATCGATTAAAGCATTTATTTTTCTTTTAAAATCATGAGATTATAAGCTAAAATAAGCTTTTTTAGACAATCAGAATAAAATTCACGAGGATAAAGCAATTTGATCAAGAAATTGATTTATATTAAGCTGCAAGATTGGCTATGAAAAAAACTGTTTATTTTGCAAACAATTACATATTTGTCCTCATTTCTTATTTTGTAGTTTTATTGTAGGTTTAGGTTTTAGGTGTAGGTTTAATTCAAAAGCTGTTTCAGTTACTCCTGACTTGTCAAAAATAGGTTCAGTATTGTTTTTTCCTATTTTTTTCTTGTCTGTTTCTTGGCTTAAAAAGTTAATCAAAATAAGTTATATTCTTATAAATGCGTCAGTTGTAGGTTAGAATCATTATGACAGCCATTTCCTATGCCTCCAACTCTTTCAAGCCAAGCCAATTATTAGATGATATCACATCCCTGGGCTACTTGCGAACAGAAAATATTTCTATTGGTTCTGTTAAATTTGTCTATACTTTTATCTAGCTTGTTGATTACACTTGTTCAATCACCAATCAAATTTTCCTCTTTTTTTCTGACATACCTGATTTATACATTTAAAGTGATTTATTCAATTTTTTTGATTATTTTTTTTTTTTAGGTTTATCTAATTTAATTATATTTTAACATCTGGTTAGCACTTAAAACAGTTCTAGTTTATTACTTTTTAGTTATGAAATGACTTTATAATTAATAGTTTTTGGTTTGTACAAATTTTTTGACAAACAAGTGTCAATTTAATTTTTTTTTTTTTTTTTTTTGTATCAGCTTTCAAATTAGTATCATATGGTTTTTTTTAGTTTTTTATTACATTTTCATTTTAAACTAACAATTTTATACTTATTTTATTTTTGATTTTTTAATTTTTTTATTGAAAATAAGTTAAATTTTTTTTTTAATTGTATAAATAATTTAAATTGATATAAAACTTCTTAAAAAAACTTAAATATAAAAAAAAAATTTAATAAAAATTTTTAAAAACTTATTTTTTTAAAGATTGTAATAAATTTAAATATGTTAAAAATAATGATTTTTTTTAAAAAAATTCACATTTTTCTAAATTAAAAAAAAAAGGTTAAACAATTTTATAACATGTTCTAATTTAAATATTAATTTAGCAATTTTAATTTTAAAAATTTAAAAATTATATAATTATTTTTTTAAATTAAATTGACTTTTTTAATATTTAATAAAAAAAAATCATTTTATGTTAAAGTTTTTTACTTTTTATTTATAATGCTTAAAATGTTTTTTAATTTAAAATCAATTGTTAATAATAAATTTATTTAAAAATTATTTTTTAAATTGAATATTTTATAGTAAATTTTATTTTTAAATAATTTTAATATTTTTTAATTTTTCTTTAAAACCTGACATCTATAATCAAAAATTTACAAAATTTAAATTTCATAAAATATTAAAAATTCTTTTCAATTAAAATTAAATTTTTATTAATCAATTTATATTTATTTTTAAATTGATAAGGATTTTGAATTTTAATAGTAAAAATTAATGATAAAAATTAATGGTAAAAATTAATAGTAAAAATTAAATAAATACTTTTTTAATTTTATAAATTAAAATTAAGTTAAATTTAAATTATTTATTTTCAATTTTTTTTTTTAATTTTTTTTTTAAATAACTACAAAAATAAATATTAAGAAAAGTTATTTTAATTGTTAAATTTTTTATATAATATATAATTCAAAGCATTTATGATTGTATAATTTTATCATAAAAGTTTTAATTATTGTAAAAAAAAAAACATAATTATAAAGGAATTAATAATAACTATTAAAATTTTATATTTATTTTATAATAAAATTTAATATCCAGTAAGTTCAGCAAAAGTTTGATCCATTTCATCTGTGATTGCTTTGTATTTATCTTTTTCATGAGCCCATTCATCTTCTAATCTATCCACTTCTTTCTGTAATTTGATAACGGTTTTTTCAGCAAATTCAGCTCTATGTTCTGCCTAAAAAAAAAAAAATTACATAAAAAACAATGTTTTATTTTAAATAATTTATTAAAAGTTACTTCTTTTAAATTTTCAGTTAATTCTTGGATACGATTTTCATATTCTTCTTGTCTTTGCATTGACTAAATAAAAAAAAAATAAAATTTTAAAAGTGATAATTTATTTATTAAAAATTATTTACTTTTTCTTCACTAACTTCCAAAGATCTTACATTACTGCCCACAATTTTTAATTCTTCTTCAAGTTCTAAAATTTTTCTTTTATTTAATAGTAATTTTTAATTAATAATTTAATTAAAATATTAGTTTTACTTACGCTTCTCCAGTTTGTGCTCTTTCTTCAGCTCTTTCTAAATCATCTTCAACTGTAGCAAGTTTAGTAGCAACCTTTAAAGTTATATTTTTAAATTAAAATTATTTTATAAAATATTATTTATATATAAAAAAATAAATAATAATTACAGCATCATATTTTCTATCAGCATCATCTGCTGTATTTCTTGCTTCTTTTAGTTGAATTTCTAACTGCTTAAAACGATCACTATCTGCTTGACATCTATGCTCCAACATTTTACGAATACTGTTTACAATAAAGAATATTTAAATTAGTATTTTAAGACACTTGTTTAATAAAATATGCTTACCGTTCGCTTTCATCAGCAGCTCCTGATGCCTGTTCCATCTTTGTTATTGTAATATTGGTTTTTTCTTCCGATTTTTCTAAATCTTCGACAATTTGCTGTACTTTACGGTTTAAGCTACTTACCTCGCTTTCAGCCTATGTATTTATTTTAAAAAATGTATATTTTTTTGTTACAATATTTAATTCATATAATTTATTAAATATATTGCAAACTTACATTAGATAAATTTTTTTCTTTATCTTCAAGTTTTAAATTTGTTTGTTCAAGCTCTTCTTGAGCAACTTTTAATTCATTTTCGATTTGCTCAAGCTTTTTATTTAAAGCATGTTTTTCTTCATTAGCCTAATATTTGGACATTTAAAATTATTAAAAAAAAAATGATTTAAATTACTGTTAACTTACTTTTTCAACTCTTAAATTAGAATCCCTCAATTGATTTTCTGCAGTTTCTGCTCGATCTAAAGCATTATCTTTCTCAATTTTGAGAGCTTGCATCTTTTTTTTAATAGCCTCCATTTTTTATATTAATAACTAAAAATTGATTATGTTAAATTTTTAATTTAATTTTAATTAAAATTTGAAAAATAAATTTGCTTTAATGATTAGCTACACCAAGATCTAGTGAAAAAATAAATCTGGCAACTAAATTACTTTAAGCTTTTAAAGATTTTAAACTTGTGGTGTAAAATAAATGTTGTTAAAATTGTAATAAAAATAAATGAAAAAAAAAACAATTGCGATTTTAAAATGTAGAAATGGATGAATAATAAATGATCTTAAGTGATGTTTAAGTTAAGAATTTTGAAAGTTGGCAAAATTTTAAATTTTCTTTTTTATATATATAAATGTGTAATAATTTTCTTTGCTCTAATCATTAAATAGTAGGTTTTTACATAAAATTCATCTATTTACAATTAATTTATACATGATTTAATAAAATAAAGTTTTTAAGTAACTAATGGATACCTAACCTATAGCAATGTGCTTATATTAAAAATTTATCATTTATATTTGAAAAGGGCTGTTTTGGCTTTATAATTTTTAGTGACACATCTTTTAACATGTGTAATAGACATTTTAAAAATTTTATATTTTCTTTACAAAAACAAACTTTAACACCCAATGTCAAATATATTTAGACTACAAACTACTATAAACACTGTTTCTATTACATATGGCATTTTACATCATTAAAATGGGTGTATTTTATTTACATATTACTTTCTAAAAAATTTGCAAAAAACACACCGATCACTTTAAATAATATGACTAGATTTAACTTTTCTTTAAACTAGATTTATCTTTATTTTTTTACAAAACGATGATTCCTTATTTGTGCGATAGAAACAAAATCATAAATATATTTTATTTTCATTGAATCTAACTTTTTTCTCTTTTTTTTTTAATATTTTTTAACATATAATGATAAAAAAAAAATTTAATATTTAATGATTGTTTGATGATTTATTATTATTTTTCAAATAAAAAGTATAAAAATAATTTTTTATTTTAATTATTTGAATAATTTAGATTAACTTTAGATTATTTTTTTCAATAGTTTGAAAATTTTTATTTAAACTTTATTTTAAAAATTATTATTATTTACACAAGAGTATCCACAAATTATTGATTAAATTATTAATAGTTGTTTAGGCTAATATAAAAATTTTAATTATTAAGTTTTTTAGTAAAGTTAAGCAAAAGATTCACCATATATTACAAAATTTTTATTATTTTTGTTATTTAATTGTATTTGCTTAAATGTTTCAAATTTTTTATTTAGATTTACAGATTTTAAAGATTTAAGTTTTCTTTCATTTAGACTTTTATCAAATGTTTGTCTTGAATTCATTTTTTGTTGAATTACTAAAGGATATTGTTTTGAACTCCATATTTTTGGAATTGAAATAAAATTAAATATTATAATGATAAATAAACAAATAGAACCAAATGCTAATAATACCATAGTTAAAATATTAGCTAATTGGGAGCCTAAAATTAAATTGAAATAAAAATTTAAAACAATATTTAAAATAAAATTAATATTGGTTACCTTGAATATTTTCTGCATTATGAACTATACTGTGGGCAGGTTGATTAGCAAATATCCTTGAATCTCTAACATTGTTTAAATTTAAACGTTCAAAATTGTATAAAACTTCATTAATGGGCTCTTCTTTTTTGCTCAACAAGTAATTTGCTAAATATTGCTGTTTTTGTTTATAAAATTGTTGTTGAAGAGATTCTGGTTTATGTCGGTTAAGATAATTTGTAGCTAATTTAGAACTGTTTGATTTTGATCTATTAGCCAATAAATTCACATTAGCGTGATAATGTTTTCTTTTAAATAAATGAGATGGCATTGCTACAGAAGCTTTAATCGTATATGTTTCTGGTAAAAAGTTACAAACTACCAAAAATCTTCTAGCATTATGAGTCAAAATATCTTTATTTTCATGTACAATAATCATAGTTTCGATTCTAGAATTGTTCTAAACAAAAAATAAATAGTTAATAAATTAAAAGAAATGAGAAAAAAAGTGAGAAATATTTTTATTATAATCGTTTATTAAGGTAAATTGTATTTAATGTATTTTTTTTATAGTAAATTAAAACTATTTAAAAACATTTTGTTATACAAAAAATAAAATTTTTACAAATTTTTAAATTAAAACAATAGTTTATTTATAAAAAAAAAACTACAACAAAAGACAGTGACAAAAATACACAAACAATCTAATCTTTTAAAAAGTCTAAATCAAAGTAATTCAAATATTATAATTTTAAATAAAAACGCAACTAAATTTTGAAAGTAAAAAAAACAAAACTATGTTAGTAAGGTGTTTATCATGTTCAATATAAAATAAGATCATACCGATATAAAAAAAAAAATAGTTTAATAAAAATATTATTTGTGCATTTAAATAAACATCATTTATTATCAAATGATATGCAATTTATAAATTTTTTTGAAAAAAAAAAATATTTAAAAAAGTCTAAATAAATACTAGTTTAATATGTTAACCTAAATTTTTATCTTGTTGATGCTTATATAAATAAACTTGAAAAAAATAAAAATTAAACTATATTTACTCCAAATATCATAAAAATAATATTATTATAATTAATTTAAAAATAATTTAATAATATTTATTTTATTATATTAATTAAAAAACTTATAAATATAAAACATTGTCAAATAATTTTTAATTGATTTAAATTAGTAATTAAAGTAATATTAGTTAATTTTGGTTTAAAATATAAAATTAATTAAAATAAAATTAATAAAAACTTACGATAACTTTAGATCCGCATTTATCATGAATAATGCTCAAATGATATACTTCTTGTAAATAAGAATTGTTCCCGTAGACAGCACAATTATCTGAAGTTGCATTTTCAACTGATATTTTCCCATTAAACAAAGGACCGGTATTGACAATTACATCAGATACATTTGACAAGCAACGACTAGTACGTGCGGAAACTTGAATGAAAATAATAATATCAATTTTTAAATTATCATTAATAAATATTTGATATTAATTTAAAAATTTTAATAAACTAATATGTGTAAAAATAATATTTAATAAATGTTTCAAATTTTATGTGTTAAAAACATTTAAATTAATGTTTTAATAATTGCAAATTTTTAAGTAATTTAAATATTAAAAAAATAAACTGCCAAAAAATTTTTAATAAACTATTTAATAAACTTACAGCCTTTGGTTTCAATGACTATATTTTTAAAAGTGGAATTTGCAACGTTTCCGTTTAGATTTTTAACATGAGATGACTTGAATTCATGTTTTATTGGCAACTTGATTGAAACCATTGAAGACAATTTGACATCTGATTGAGGTTGAGATCTTTGGTCCGGGCTAACTTGGAATGTGTAATTGGTCAACGTACGCAAATCGTAAATATAAGCTTCATAATGTTGATTAGATAAAAAAAATAATTTATCAAACGATGGTTGAGATTGAGTCAATGAATAAGTTTTTATAGAATGTCTGTTTTTGGTTTGATTTAGATCACTCTTATTCCATAATAATTTTGAATTATTATAATTAGGTGTTAATCCATCAACTTCAGGATGCAAAATGCGTTCTCGACAACGAACGTTAGTGTTCCACACAGAAAGTTCACAATATCTGTTTAAAAAAAATAAAAAAAAATTTATTTTATTATTTTAACAATTTTATTAAGGCCAATAAAAATTACATTTTTTTAATGATAAGTTTTTTTAACTAAAATCATACAAAAAATACAAAAATCATTTGATTAATAAAAATTGCTTTATAAAAAACAAATTCACGTCTTTTAAATATTTTTTTTAACAATATACTACTAATGAATGAAAAAACATTTCAATATTATTGAATATTTTGAAAATTTTAAATATATATATTTTTTTTTATATGCACTATTTACATGTTTAAATAAATCAATAAACGTGTAAAAATTTAAATAAAATTATAGATTACTTACTTTATTTTAAAGTTTACAGGTTGTTTTGATTGTGGGAAATCCCATTTCAATTTAACGACACGAAAACTAGATTCTGCGCTTAAATTTTCAACTATTATTATTTTTAAGATGAGAAAAAAATAATTTGTTAATAGACTAAATTTATAAATATTTTTATATATTATCACAAAATAATTTATAAATATAAATATTGTTAATTTATACATCAATAAAAAAATTAAAACTAATTTTTTTTATTTTTAAAAATATTTTAGATACCTTTGTAAACGTAACAATAAATTTAAAATACTTAAATTATATCAATTTTTTAAAAAATAATTTTTTTTACAATTAAATATATGTATTAATATAAAATAAATTACATACCACAATTATTACAAGTTTCTAGATTTGCTAATACCATATAGTAGAAAAAATTAATTAAAAATATCTGCAAAAGTTGAGCTTTAAAAAAATCAATCATTTTAATACAAATTTTCCATCTAAAGACCATTATTTCCAATAAATTTTTGATATTTAAAATTTAGATAAGTAATTTTTAATTTCTAAATTAAAATTTTTAAAATTAAATCCAATAATTATATTTTGTGCAACTGGTTGTTTCTTTAATTTAATTTTAATTATTTATGAAAAATTATTAAATGCTAAACGATGCTTATGTTAAATTTCAAATTTTAATTTTTCTTTAAACTAATTACATTTTGATTAAAAAAGCATATATTTTTATATATTCATCTTTAGATTAAGCTAAATGTAGAACCTGTATAAAATGTAAATATGTTTTATTTTAAGGTCAAAACTGAAAGTTATAATAAAACATTAATAAATAATTTGAAAATTGGTTTTTAATTACAAAGTTTAAAAACAAAAAATAAAAACGGCAAACATTTGTTAAATTATTAAAAAAATTAAAATAGCATCAAATAAATTAATTTAAACTAAAAAAATTAATTTTCTTAATATACATCGTGTAACAAATGTAGAAAGTGAACAAGTAAAATTTAGTTTGCTTTACAAAAGGAAGAACATGTGAGCACTGCTTTATATTTGAATTTAGCCAGACCAGACAAATTGTAGGCAGTATTTAAAATTAATTCATGCTTGACGATTAGTATCTGGACCAGCGACAAATGCATCCAACTGAACAATTTCTAGATTTTAAAAAAAAGATGAACTAGCAAAACAAGTGTGAACAACATATTCATTAATCCAGTCCAGTGAACATTTCTTCCTTTGAACAAATGTGTTTAGCCCAAATTTTGTTCAAATTGTAATAAACAACAAAAAATTAAATAGACATATTTGCATTAAGCAGATAAAAATGAAGCAAACAAGTTTAAATTAATTAATAAAAAAAAAATTCTCAAAATTGTCTTAAATAAATGAAACAAAAGTCATTTTTTTTCTCACAAAATTAATATTAATTATAAAGTAGTTTTTTAATATTTTTAATATTTTTTGATAGCTGGTTAAATAATTAAATTTAAAAAATATGGTTAAAATTAAATTTTAAAAATTACTCTAGTTTAAATATTTCTTAATAACTTTTTTATTATTATCATTACAGTAAATTTTTTAAAATTATTTTGATTGAAATTTGCAGTTTAATTGACTGCACGCTTTATCAGCGAATTTTAGTAACCTGAAAAGTTATATGAAATATCAAAATAAAAACTTATTAAATTTATTTTTGTCGTAAACAAAGGGTATTGTAATCTTAAATAATAAAAAAAAAAATAAATAAACTAAATTTAGGTTTTATTACAAAACAATCAAAGTGGTTTATTATGTCACTTGTAAGAATTAAATTTGATTAAAAATGCAGAAAGTTTGAGATCAATCAATTAGTCGTTATTTTTATTTATAAAGGATGAAAAGCAACCGGATTTTTAAAATCAAGACAGCATTAAGTATTGGACTGGAAATAAAATAAGAGAGAATCACTAAACTGAATATAGATACTGAGTTTAAATTCAACTAACAAAACTATTAACTTGGTACTAAAAATAAAGAAAAAAGTAACTTTTGTTTCCAGTTTATTGTTTGTCTGCTTAGAAAACCTGGAATAAAATTGTTCAAACTTGATGTTAAGATGCTATAATGAATGGACACATTTGAACATTTTATGTCTGGCCATTTTTTGAAGTCAATTGGCACCTTTCAATTGTTTGTATTTTTTTTTAAAACTGTGCAAAGTATCTTAAACAAAAACATTTCCTTTGAAAAAGCTGTTTTATTTGAAATCATGTAAAAGCATCAACATTTGACCTTATTGTTAACTAAATCAATGTCAGTCGATTGAAAACTAAAATATATGCCAAGTTCAAGCACCGATTCTTATATCCGTAATTCAAGCGATCACTTGTGGGATATTAAAAAAAAACTTAAAAAAATAAAAAATTTTCACCCAAATTGTAATTTTGTCCTATTTTTAAAATTTTTAAAATTTTTAAAGATGATTTATTTTAGTAAACTGTTATTTGTCAAAAGCTTGGTGATTAACCATTGTACATAGTTTATGATTTAAAACTATTAAGTGATAAGTGGTTAAAAAAAAATATTTAAGGTCAAAGTTTGGCATGTTTTTTTTAAACTTAACATGTTAATGTTTTTTAAATTATTGTTATAATTTAAAATAAAAATATAATTTTTATTTTATCAGTTATTATATTTTAAATATAAAAACTTTCTGAAAATTGGTTTAATCTATCGAATTTACGAATTTCATTTATTTTTAAAGTTGTTAAAATTACAAGTAAATTTTAAAAATAATTAAATATAACAAAATAAGGCTTTTATAAATTGAAAATCATTGCATTTTTAATCATTGGCATTAATAATAATTAAATATTTATTTTTTGTGCCTACTTAAAATTGAAAAAAATAAAAACATGTAATGAATTGTATTTAGACAAAACACAATGGCAATTTTCTAATTGCTTTTCTTTAATTAAATTATTTTTAAATAAAATAAAATGATGTATTTTGTATAAAACACTAAGAATAAAAAGTTAATAAAATAATTAATAAAAAAAAAATCAAGTTAAAAATCACAATGCCAAGGTTTTTAATACATTGAATAAATTTAATTTTAAATTCAATATAAAATATTAATTAAATTTAATGTTTTTTTTTTTATTTACTTCCATTTTTAATATATAAACTAATTTTTTAAAATTATTGTAAATTTAATTAGATAAACTTTTTATAAATATTAAGAAAAAAAAAATACTAAATACTTACATTTTTAAATACATAAAATATTATTCAAAAAAAATTTTTTCATCTTTAAAAAATACAATTTTTAACACAAATATTTAATAGAATTTTTAAATTAAAACATAAAATAAATTAACATGTTTTTTTTTATAAAAAATTAATAATGTAAAAATAATAAAGAATAATGATAACACAAATAAATTTTTATTTGAAAAATATGTTTTAATACTATTTAATAAACATAAAATTTAATCAAACGATGCTTTTGATTTTGTAAATCTTACTGAATGTAGAAGTACAAAAAACTTATTCGCTTTTACTTTGCTTTATTTGAATGTAAAAGGGCTGTAACAAAAATGATCTTGCGACAAAGAGGCAGAGCTTAATTGTAGTTTGATGCAGAACTAAAAAATCTAAACCTGATACCATAAGTAACATTTATAAGCTTATAAATTAATTGTACTGGCATGACTAGACTTTAAATACAATAACCATAACTGACCATTAGCAATAAACAAAGAATAGGTCAATTTACCAAAAAACTACCAGTTGCATAGACCCATTATTTATATAAAAAATTATTAAAATTTTCTAAATTTATTTACCATACTATTATTTTGTTTTATTATTTATGATTTTTAGTTTAAAATGAGAATAAAAAAAAATTATATTTGACAATCATCATTCTTACATTTATACTTATTTAATTAGAAAAATTATATAATTAAGCTTAAACTAACTAAATCATTTATTTGAAGTTCTTTAACAGTTAACTTTTAAATTCTAAAAAATAATTTTAAATTTATTTTTTAAAATAATTATTTATGTTTAATTTCATTAAGTTTATATTCATTATTTTTATAGCTATTAAATATTAATAAATAATGTAAATAACGTTTGTTTTTCCATTAGTTAAAAAAAAATTAAATTTTAAAAAGCAAAACTATCGATTTAAAAGTTAAAAGATATTTTTAAATTGCTACAATAAAAAAGCAAGATGCAGTCTTATAAGTTTTATTCATTAAACTTGAATAAATATTTCAATTTCAAGTTTAGTTGGATCAAATGTTTTGTCTTAAGGACTAAAAATTTTTCCATCCTACACTAAAAGAAAAAAAAAAAGATGCACTATTTTCATTAAAAAAGAAAAATTAGAAACGTTAGTTGGGAAAGTAAAGAAATAAAAGGATGCATTAAAAGATGCATTAAAATCCATTTCATTAATTTAAAGAGCTTTATCCTTTTAATTTATTTTTATTTTTTAAATTACTGTCCTTGAATGCATTCAATGTTTAAATTGCCACTTAATTTTTTTTTCAACTGTAAATATTACCCAGATAATGCTATAATTTTAAAGGTGTCAAATGTGACTTAAAAAAAATATATAGTTAAATACAGATTTTTAGATATAAAAAAGTGCATTAATCAAAATTTTTAAAACTCATTTTAGTTAAAATTTAATATTTTTTATAATAAAATTAATTAACAGATTTTGGATTTAAAAATATCAACCGTTATTTTTATGTGAATAGAATAAAATTAATAATAAATTATAGTTAAAATTTAATATATTAGATTTTAAAATAGATTTTAAAATTTAATAATATTTTTATTTTTTTTTTATAATAAATTAATTTTTAATTAAAAATAAAAAAAAATATTTTAAAGATAAGTTATATTTTTATATCATTGTTAAATATTGTCAGATATAATAATTATTATATTATTTGAAATATGAGAAACTAACTTTTAACTTCAAATTCTAGTCTAATTTTTTTTTTTAATAATTACATAAAAACAAATATATATTAAAAAAAAATACATATCTAATTTTTAAAAAGTATGTAATTAACATTAGTTGTTTAAATAAAAAATTGTATTTTTTGATCGCCCATCTTTCATTATTTAGATTTGTAAAAATTAAGTAATGTAATATTTTTAAATTTTTGAATTAGTTTTATGTAGATATATTATTGAAATTTTTAAAATTTTTTAGATTATAAACTTAACTTTATCTTAAATTATATATGTTATTTTAATATTTTTCCAATTAAAAATATGTATATTTTAGGTTTGTCAATTAAAAGTTGTTAATTGAAATGTGATTAGAACTTTTTAAAAAATTTTATTAAATAATTTTTTTTGTAATTTTTACTAAAATAGTAGTACATATTAATCACTATAGATGGCATAATATTAGTTAATCTGTAATGGTTAGCCTATTGGTACTTACCATATAATCAACCCTAAGGTTAATTAAAGGTTAAATTAGTTAAGTGAGAAATAAATAGAGACAAGAAAGTTTGATCTTTATTAACTGATTTTTATAATTTTATTTGAATTTAGTTTAAATGTTATTTAGTATCTCCTACGAGACTGTTAGAAAGTATCCACCAGATGTCGTGGCCGACTGTCGTCACAAATCAATTTTAAATAAAAATAAAATTATTTATAAAATTAAAAAACAAAAATAAAAATATATATTTCATTTAGTTTAAGAAACTTACTATAAATTATTTTTTAATTATTTGTGTTTTGTTGAAATAATATAAATTAATATTAATTTTTTATAAAATTTATATTAAATAATAATAAAATTTAAATTTAAAAAGTATGCTTCAATTTTTTTCTTAATATTAAGGGTGTTAAATTTAAATATTAATCTTTTTTTTACAATTAAAAATTAATAATAAATAAATGTTTTGTTAAAATAGATAATAATTAATTTAAATTTTTTAAATCAAGTGTCAATGAGTTGAATTATTTTACATTTTTTTAGTTGATTTTTTTTAAAAATAATTGTGTGAAATAAAAAATTTTAAAGAATGTAACATTAAATTATAAAATTTTTCAACTAAGGGTCAATTTAAATTATAATCAAGTTTTTTTTTGAACTTTTATAAAGGAATAAACTATGTCTACGCAAATAAATGTATTAAAATACGTGTACATTGTAAAATCAAGAAAAAATAAATTTGAAAGATGAACTTGTCCCGGAAAGTTGTAAAATAACATAAATCAAATATGACAAAGTTGAATATATCAAGTTGTACATTATCTAAATCAAGGTTTGTATATATTAACCAAGTTTTTTTAAGTCTTATGAAATTGCATTCAATCATAAAACTTTCTTTTGTATTGTTTGAATGTATTCATTAATACAGATGTTAATTGAAAATCTGATATGAAACGCAAACATGTTAATAAAATTATAATCGTGTTATATATGCATTTATAATGTATCGATTGTTTTCAAAAAGTTTTAATATTTAAAAACATTGATTTATTTTTTTATAATGAAACGTTCGTTATTTGATTTTAATAAACTTTGCCATCTTGTTTTTTGAGGGTCTTTTCAAAAAATAAAGTTGAAGCTCTCATATTTTAATAAAAAGCATATAAAAGTTGAAGAAATCAAACTTGTTTTTATAAACTTAGCGGCAGTTGTTTTAACAGATATTATCTAAACACACTAAAGGCGGTTAATGAAAGATTAACTTTTAAAGTCTAATGGCCATCTGAAAAACAAGACACTAATACAAATGCCTTCTTCAAATTCGAACATTGTGTATTAAGATTGTGTCCGAATCGCGCAAACAATTTAAAATATTCAGCAAATGCATTTATTAATGCAAATATAAAAAAAAGTTTGAAATCTTATATTTCTTATTTGTGAGTCTAAATTTTTTTGTGTAAGATTATAGTGATTGAAAATGTTGTCAAAAGCTAAGTAAATATATTTTTTTTAAATGTATATTTTTTTTATATATATTTAGACACAATTTTTTTTTTAAATTTTCTTATATTGTGATTATAAAATTTTGACTTATTTTTTTTCAAATTATATTTTAATTAATTTTAATTTAGTTCAGTTTTAACCTTAAAATTTATTTTAAAACACGTGTTTAAAATTTAAAAAAATTTTATTTTTAACTTACTTCAAAACTTTTCATAATTAATTCATAGTATAACTTTTAAAAATAAGTTAGGTAAACAAATTATTTTTAATAATTAATGTAACATAATTATAAAATACGATAAATATGATAAAAAATTTAAAAAAAAAAAAAAATTTATTAACTTCTTAATTATTTGTGTTGTTTTTTTTAATTAGTTTGTTCATCATTATTAATAAAAAGTTTTTATACTAGTATAAAAAAAAGAACTTTAAGTTTACTTTTATAAAACTTGGCAACTGTTAATGTTGATAATTACTATATTATAAATTATTTATAAAAAAAATGGTGGCATTTATTTTTTAATAATTTAATTTATTAACAGTTTTAGTTCTATTTAGTATTATTATTTTAATTTTTATTTAATAAGCATAAATAATATAATTTTTTTTATAATAAGTTTTTATAAAAATTATTTATTATAATTTTTTAATTTTAATTTGTTTAATTGTTTCTTATTAAATTTATTTTTTAGTTTATCAAAAAAATACAAAAAATACAAAAGGAAAATGGTCATGTCAATGTTAAGCTGGTTAACATGGAGAATTTCAGCATTTCTTAATCATTTAATTATGTTTGCTATATTTATGTATGCTTTAATCTGGTCTGAAGTAACCAAATATAATGCTATAAGAGAAGAAGCTATTTTTAATGTTACAGGTGTTGACAAAAGATTCATGGGTGAATGGAAATATTTAACAAGATGGGATCATGTAAGTATTTAAGGTTTCAATAATTTTTACTTTTTTTTAATTAAAAAATAAACACCTGTTGTATATAATTTGAATAATATTATAACTAAAAATTAAAAATAATTACATACAGTAAAAGGTGTATATTTAAAAAAAAAAATAGTCTTATCTATTTTAATGTTTATTAAAATAATTAAGTAAAAATTACTTATATTTATAAGTTTTTAAAATTTTAAAAATTTAATACTTTTTTAATAATATTTTCATTTGTTTTATTATTTTTTTTTCTAATATTAAATAATTGAATTTAATAGATTGTGCAAATTTTACTTTATCTATTTTGCCTTGGTTGCGATATTTTACGTTATTTTGATTATAAATTTCAAATTATTAATAGTAGCAGCGGTCTTATAAAAAATGAGAAAAAAACATGTAATTTCATAAAATTTACTGATTCTTATTTTCATGGATTAGCTCATCCATTGGCAATTGTAAGTAATTTTATTTTTTTTTATTAGTTTTTATTTTAATTTTTATATTTTTTAGTGTATAAGTACATTATATTGGGTAATTAGACTTTATGATCCATCACTTTTATCAGGTATTTCTGATCCAAGGATTCCAGTAACACCTGTTTGGTTAGATCATATTATTGTAAGATAATTATATAAAATTAAAAAATCCTATTAATTTTTAATTATTTTTTAGCATACTTTAATTACAATAGCTTGCTTTTTAGAATTCTTTTTAACTTATCATAAAAGATCACCATTTTGGTTAAATATTAGTATTCCACTTTTATTTTTAGGCATTTATTTATTATTTGATTTTTATTTACTTAAATATAAAGGATTTACTGTTTATAACATATTGGGATTAAGCTATTATATAATTTTTGTTGTTTGTGTTGTTGTTGTTTTTTATATTAGTTTAATTTGGTTTATATTAGAAAAATTGCATAACTGTTATTGGACTGAAAAAAAAATTATTAATTATAAATTTTCACCTAAAATTAGAAGTAACAGAAGAAGTTATCAAGCTTAAATATTTTTATTTATTAAATTTGTTAATATTTTTTAATTTCAATATAAACCAATATTTATTTTTAAATTTGTAGATTAGATTAAAAAAATATTAAATTAATTTATAGTATTACTTCTTTACATAAAGGCTCATCATTAAAAAAAAACGATTTTTTATTTATTAGATTAATTTTTTTTTTATTAAAAGTTTATTTAAATGTTTAATTTTTACAAATTTTATATCAAATAAACCAAAAAATTAGAAATATTTTTTATTAAAATATTTTTTTTCTTCTAATATTTAAAAGAAAAAAAAAAGAAATTAAAAGGACAAATAATTTATTACACATTATATATGTAATTGAAAATTATGAAAAAATAAATTAAATGGTAATTTTTGAAATTTTAATTTTCTCCCCAACTTTCTGAATTATCTTCATTTGTAAATTCAGGATTTTCCACAACATTTGAATCGGAGGAATAATTTAATAATTCACTATTGTCGAAAATTGTTTTTGGTTTTTGATTTGATGAAAAAACCGATGGTAAACTATGAAAATCAAGATCCAAATTTTCTGGTGAATATTCTAAATGTGGTTCATTAATATTATTTTTTTTAGAATTCGGTTTGCAAGTTGTTCCAATAGGAGGCCAATTACAAACTTTAAAATTAAGATCAAAAATTAAACCTCCTGAGCAACTAAACTCAAATAGTTTTAATCTGTGACCTATACGAGCGCATTGATAGAATTTATCACAAAATCTTGAATCTTTAAAATAACTTTCTTCTAAACATTGATTTGGTTCATCTTGGATATTAATTAAGCTAGCAGAATTTATAAAATTATTTGCTGAAATTACATTTGAAGCGTCAATACTATTAAAAGCATTTATAGTATTATTACTATTTATTGCATTATTACTATTAATTTGATTGTTTGCATTAATAATGTTATTTGCACCACTAAAACTTGCTGAATTAATATGATTGTTTGAATTCAAATTATTAATATTTTTATTAAGATTATTTGCTGAATTTTTGTCATTTTCAAAAGAAGTATTAATTAATTTAAATTTATTTATATCTGAATTTGAACTATTTACTGATATGGTACTGAAATTAGATTTATTTTCTTCATTAAATTTCTTTTGTAAATCTGTTAATTTTATTTTATTTTCAGATGTAATAGTATTTAAAGAATTAATATTATTATTTGATAAAATAGTATTAACTCCTGAAATGGAGTTTAAGAAGCCTGCGTTAACCGGAAGAAGCTTATTTTTTAATGAAATATTGTTAAAATTTGTAATTTTATTTATAGAAGAAACTTGAACATTAAAATTTCTTTTAGAAATATTTAATTTTGGTAAATTTTTATTAATAATACCTAATTTTAAATTATTTTTGTTTTGAATAATTAGTCTATTTGAGTTTGGTATTATAGTTTTTTTCATGTTTTCTGTTAAGTAAGATTGAACTTGATTTTTTTTTTGTTGATTATTAAGCATGATTTGTTTACGAGATGAAATAATTGAAAGTTTTCTTAAAGCATTTGATTTATTTGGCAAAAAAAAACTTTGTGAATTTTTTATAATTCTTTGTTGCTGATGATTAAAACTAGTTAAAAGACGATCTTGTTTTTTTGAATATTTAATTGGAAATGAATTTGTTATTTTTTTTTGATCGTTATATTGAAAATTATTTTTTAATTGCCTAGCGTAAATTTTTCGAGATTTTTCACTTGAATCTATTTTTTCTGGCTGGATTGATTGAGCTGAAAATCCAGTTTTTGATACTTTCTTTTCAGAAAAAACTTTTCTAACTAGTGTTTTAGCTGGTTTTTGAGTTGTTGATTTTACAGGTGGTTTCATCGTTTCTTGAACTGACTTTTGGTCAGGTGATTTTTGAGATTCAACAGGTTTTTGAACTGGTTTCGAATTTAACGTTGATTTAATATTATATAAAACAGGCGTAACATTATGATTTAAACTAAAGTTTTGAAATGAAGGTTGTAATAACTTAGTTGGTAATGAATTTATTATAAACTGATTAAAAGTTGAATTTTTTTCATTTTGTTTATAATTTACACGTTTAAGCACTTTTCTTTGTAAATTATCAGTATTCAAAACTGTTTGAATTTTTTGATCATTTATTGAAATTTTACTTTTTTGCTTTTGTAAATTTGATAATAAATTTGTATCACTTGCTTTAAAGCAGCCTTTTACTAATTTTGCAAAATTACATGTTTGTTTGACAGAATCAAACGCTAAACCAGGTCCACATGTTAATAAATTTTGAAAAAATGTTCCATCTTCTTTTAAAGCACATCGATAAAATTTTCCACATTCAGATGGATGTTTAAATAATCCTTCATGATTGCAAAAAATATTATTTTTTCTAGAAGAACCTAAAAAATCATATTTTTTATATTTAAAAAAAAATTGATTCAATTAATATTTTTTATATTTATATATTTACCATTTTTTTTTGTATTTACACTATTTAAAAAAAATATAAATAAAGAAAAAATTATCAAATAATTAATTTTATAAATCATAGTTTAATAAAAAAATTGAAAATATTTCAATGTAAATGAATAAGGTAAAGAGTTTGATAATCAATGATATTCATCTTTCTTACACATCAAGCTTTTATAGCAAAAATTGATTGTGATATGTTTGTTGTGTATATTTTTTTGGTTAAAAAAATATTATATAACTTGTTTGGTTTTTTTTTTTTTTATAAATTACTTTATTCAATATAAAACTAACTTAAAAAATTAAGTCCAAAAAAGTGAAAGTGCAGCCTTTCTTTATATGCTTATATTATTTCAATGCTAAAAATCTTCTTAAGTCTGGTTTATATTTTTACTCTATTTCCATTTCTTTAGCTTTTGGTCATCATCGTTTATTTATTTATTTTTTTAAATAAATATCTTGTTTATACCTTTAATACTTGGTATATATTTTTTTTATACAGATTAAATTCCAAATTATTTTATTTTTTCTTTTTAAGTTTTAAATTTTGTAAAAGTTTATTTTTAATTTCGATTTTTTAAATTTAAAGAAACACTATAACTTTTTTTGTTAAGCTTGAATATAAACATGTTAATAAACTTTTATTTCAGAATTTAACAATTTAAAGTGAAATTCAGCTTAAGATAGAAAAAATAATGTTTAAAAAAAAATTAAATTTTTCTTTTGATTTGAAAAATAATTTTAATTAAAATTTTTTTAAATTATTAAAAATAATTTATATAAAATTTAACATTCTTAAATTAATAACAAAATTAATAAACAATTTTTTTTTTATTGTTTATAAATTTGGTTAAATAAATTTTTTTAGATATTTTTCCAACTTTTTATATCTGATAAATCAATATTTAAAAAATTAATATTTAATAATAATTTTTAAAATAAATTAAATAGATATGTAAAAAATTATTTATAAAATAATTTATTGATTTATTATTTTTAACAATTATAAAAGTAAAATACAAAAATAATAAATGCGTGTAAATATTTTAAAAATTATTTTAATTTAATAAATTGCTGAAAAATTATTATTTTATTTTAGCCTTAAGAAAAATATACATCAAATCGATAATTTTAATGTTTAGCAGACATGTTGTTTTAAATTATCAAAATTATGTATATATCAAACAAAGCAAATAACTTTCTAGTTTAAAAAATAATTTACGTTTAATTCAATGTTTGTGTTTATTTACTGTTGAATATTGCTGTTAGAATAAAAATAATAATAATAAAGTTTAATAAAGAATGCTATTAAACATTTTTAAAGGTTGCTGATCTTTGAAAATTTTAATTTAATTTTTATTTAAGTTTTATTATGTTTACTAAAAATTCAAAATATTTAAAATACTTTTTTTAATAAATTATTTTTTGTTTATTTAATTTTAATAATTTAAATAAATAAATAATTAGAAATATTATTTTTTCTAATATAATTAAAATTTAATAAACTATGAAAAAAAAAAAATATAAAAAATAAAAATAAATCGTTAATTTACTATTTTAATTTTTAATTGAGTTTCTTACATATTTAAAGAAATACATTTTAATAATAGAATAAACTGTAAAATAAAATATAATTTTTAAAAAACCTTTATAAAATAGAATTTAATAACTAAATTTTGAAAAAAAAAAAAAGATAAAAAAAAAATCTTTTTTTAAGATAAAAAAAAATAATTTTTGTTTTTTAAAACCATGTTTTTAAAAAAATTAAAAAATGTAATATTTAATTAAAAAACTGCATAAAAACAAAAAGTTGACGTAAAAAAATTTTAGACTTTTAATTTTTAGGAATCGAAATTTGTGTAGTTTTTGTTTAAAGAAAAAGTTCAAATTTGCTATATTTTTTAAAAAATAATTTAATTCACCAATAAAATGTATAATAATGTTTTATAAATTATTTATTAATAATGTTATTAGCTTTTATTAATTAAAAATATTAACATTTTTAATGTATTTTATTAAAAAAAATTAAAATGATTTAATAACATAATAATTATTTATTTATAATCATATTAATATTAGTTTAATTCTTAAATTAAATGCGACAACCTATAATAAGCCTTAAAATTTTATGTATTTTGGTAGAAATAATTTAAAAAATTACAAAAAGATTTAAAATTATATAATTTAATTAATATATGCAAAAAAATACTATTGATAATAATTTTAACGAAGGAACAACAGACTTAATAAAAAGAAATAGTTTTAGAAAGATTTAATTTTTAAAAAGTTTAAGTTTTATTATTTTATATAAAATTTCGATAAATTTAAAATCAATTTACTTTATAAACCTATTTATAATCATTTTATAATTAGTAAATTAAAAAAATATATATTATTTTTAATTATGTGGGTAATAATTGACTTACAATATTTAGATAAAACTAAATTTAAATAATAATTTTTTTAACTTACATATTTATCAAATTACTGTATTTCATGTTATTCCTATAAATTTCATTTATGATTTATATATACTGCTGCTTTGTAAATTTAAATTTGTATTAACTTTAAATAAATTAATCTCTGATTAATTTAAATCATTAAAAATTACTTTATAGTATCATTTAAATATTTTTCATTAAAGATTTTAATTTTTATATTTTATAAAACTTTATTTGTTTAATAACTATTTTAATTTTTGACTCTATTTAGCCAAATACAAATTTAAAATTGCTAAAATTGCTAAAATATTTATTATTTGCTAAAATTATTAAAAATTTAAAAATAAGTTGAATAAATTATGCTTTATTTGCTATTAATTTTATTGTTATAAATTGCTTCCATCTAGTAAACATTTTTTTTAATAATTCTATATTCAAGCAAATTTAATTTTAATTTTTATTATAATAAAACTTTTAGATTTATAAAATACATTAAAAATATTAATTTGTTTATTTTAGCAAAACCAATGCAAATAAAAATATCTTGATTACTTAAAAAAAAAATTTTTTTTTTTTATTAAAGTATTAATCTTATTGTTTGATGTTAAATAAATGTATAATTAGTAAACAGTTTGCATTCAACTTGTAAAATTAACACATTTATAATTTTTTGTCTTTTGCAACCAGTTATTAAAATAACTATTTATGAGAATTGTTTAGGTTAAATTTTAAGTATATATGAATAAATATTAATATAAAAAAGGTCATTTAAATTTAAAAATTTAAATTAGAGATTATTATTGTTTTTTATGTTTTTAACTATTATACTTTATTTTTAAATGTTTTTGTTTATCTTAGTTTTTTTGTTAAACTTTAACGAAACTATTTTAATATAGAATTTGAGTAATAATTTTTTAAAAGTCGTATTTCAATTTTAATTTTAAATACGCACAGACAATGAGTGCTAAATGACTTTTAGACTGAGTAATCAAATTTTGATATTACAAATTGCAATTTTAAGTTTAAAATATTAGATAATTCAAAATTGATTTATGCTAATATTATTAGTATGAAATGCAAAATAAGCTTTGCAAAATGTTTTGGACAGTATTTTGTTATGCTTTACACAAGAGAATGACTATGCTAGCAATATTATTGATGTTAATTTTAATAATTATTAAATTATATTATATTAGTAATTTTACTTATATATAAATAAATGAAAATAAAACTGTTAGAGATTGATAATCAACCTCAATTGCTTTGTTTTTTATTTTCCTTAATTTATTTATCTCTGTTATTTATAAACCTAAAATTATCCTAATTAAGGAGTCACAATACTTATAAACTTGAACATATAATAGATTATAGAATTTATATTTGCTACTATGTGCAAATGATACCTTTGTTTTTAAATATTCTTTATTATATTCTTTTTTTTTGTAAAACTTACTTTCATTTTATAATAATGATTTATAAATAAAACCTTATACCATTTCATATTTGACAAAATTTTTTGTAAATAATTGCTGCTGATTTAATTGTAATTGCATCTGACTCACAAATAAATGGAAACACTGTTGTCTGTTTTCTAGTTAATTAATAAATTAATCATCCATAATAATAAATTAAAATTTCTAAAATTGATTTGCTTTATTTTATTTTTACGTTAAAACTTTTCTAGACATAAGCAACAAATCTATGTTTTGCTCAAATTAGATTTTTTTTTTGTTTTAATCAAATACCTCTTTATAGAATACGATTTATAATGTTAGTTAAATATAATAAAGCTCTTAAACTATATGTTAACAAAACTAAAACAGTGAAATTAAATTATAGTTTTATGGCTAATAATTTGACTTATCTTTTAATATTTTTTATTGTATTAAATATCTGTTTGTATTTTTTGCTCACCTATAAAAAATTTATTTGATAGATAAACGGTTTAAATTTCACGATGATCATAAAATTAAAACTATTTATTGATACTATATTGCATACATTTTTGACTCAAATTTTTTCGAAACTCTTTTTAAAAAAATTTATTAACATGTTAACAATTTATTCCTCTATTTATCAAATTTAAAGTTTATTTTTTAAGAAAACAAATACTAAGTCCATAATTCTTAATTTTAAAATTTTTAAATCGACCACATAAAATGTTATTTATAAAATTACTAGTAAATCATTTTTCAATCATATTTCTCTTCACAAATGTGTAATTTTGTTTTAAACTCTGCAATAATTTTGACATTTTAAAATCTTGTAGATTTTATCAAACCTAAATTTTATTATTCTTGTACACTATGTCATCATTTTTTTATTTAAATTTTGGTAATTATAAGAAAATTTATTCCTTTTAATTGGTATAAAAATAAATTGCCTTTATTTTAAGTTGATAAATAATCTAATGTTTATTTTTAAAAAAATGCAAGTAAAATTTTTAATGAAATAAATTGGCCATCAATGCAAAGGTTGTTACATAAATTGACTAATATTTAAAAACATGAATTATCTAGTTCTTTTTTTCTTTTGCCATTTATCTTCATAGGTTTATAAGATAAAGATTTAAAATTTACTTTAAGGTATTTATCTCTAAATTTTTTCAATTTTTTTTTTTTTTAAATATGCTTTATAAACATCATATGTCTGGTGATTTAATTTTGATCTCATTATGTTTTTTTTTTTTTGTTAATATTTAAGCTTTTTCTTGGACTTTATTACTAATTTGATTCATTTTATCATTAGAAAAATCCGTCTTCATCATGACATTAACTTTAATAGTGTCCACATTTTTTTTCCAGGGAAGAAAAATCCACTTAATATAGTTATTTTTTTATATTATTTCTATAAATCTTTAATGTGTTAATCTGCATGACCAATAAAAATATCAGGCACACCTTAATCGTCAAATATTTTAATAGTGAGATCATTCAATTCTACCAAAAATAATTTACCTTTTTTTTAAACATTTCATTCAAATTCTAACATTAATTACTAATCCAAGCAATCTGTTTTTAATAAACATTTAGATAGCCGCTGGTCAGGATTTCTGCTCGATATGTGCCTGATTAGCATTGTTTTTGCCATCTTGTTTAAAGTTTGATTAGCTCTTTCGGAAATGTCATTTTGCTATAAAAAATTAAGGTGTGGTAAGTTGTTTCTTAATAGCATCCTTTTTCAGGAAGCTGCTAAATTAATCATTTAAAAACTCTATATCTTTTTCTGATCTTAATAATTTGAACTTTTTTTCAAATCTTGTTTTCACAAAATTTCTAAATTAAAAAATTATATCAAGTACTTCTAATTTGGATGTAACTAATTGGTATTTTGAATGATTATCTAAAAAATTTTGGAAATAGATTAAATATTTATTTAATATTTAAATTAAATATTTTAAAACGAATTTTATTCACCTAAATATGTATTATTAATTTTTAAAAATTGAGATGTTCAAGATGAGATAGTAAATGATGATTTATGCATTTTAGTCATTTTGTACAAACCTTTTAAAATTTAATATTAATCTTTTTGTTTTTTTAAATATAATAATTTTCTTTTTATTTTTAAATCATTAAAATTTACACGGTTTAACACCAAATATTAATCCAATAAATACATGGTATAATGTACGTATAACATTTAAATTTGTTTTTTATTTCTTTTTTAATATTTCATAATTCTTTTTTGTTAAAATATCATCCTTTATATTATCATTTGTGACATATAAGTTATAAAAAAAATTTAAGTTATTTGAATTTAAATATTTTTTAGCCAATTTTTAAGGCTGGATTGGTTGTTAAGGGTTTTGAACAGAGAAAAAGCGTTGATTACGATCTGGTAAGTTCACCGACATTAGAATTAAGAAGCATTAGATTGCTAATTTCATTGGCGTTGAGATATGGCATGAGTATAAGACACCTTGACGTCAAGACTGCATTTTAAAATAGCCCATTGGACGACGAACTCTATTTGGCAATCCCGGATGGTTTCGAACAGGATAGAGAAAGGAAAGTTTTGAGACTAAAGAAGGCTTTGTATGGCCTTAAACAGGCTTCAAGGTGTTGGTATCAACATCTTCGCAATACCTTTAAAATCTTGGGTTTAGAAATAATTAGTAACCATACATGCATATTTAAGTCCACAGACAGCAAGAAGACCTTTATAGTGGGAGTTTATGTGGGCGACATGCTAGCCCTTTATGTCAGTAAGAAAGACTTTCTTTTATTTAAAAACAGGTTATCAGACATGGTTTGTTTTACTTCGAGACCGTTAAGAAATTTCTTTGGTATAAATTTTGTATATGAAGAAAACACGTATAGACTTTGCCAACAACACAAGATTATGGAATTGGTTGATAGAGTGGGATTGAATCTGATAGAGGAAAGGGATTCTCCGCCTATTTTGGGTGATGTGTGTTCTGATGGAGGTCTTGCTGGGGATGATGCGGCAAAGTTTTCTAGCATTCTTGTTTCTGTCATGTTTATCATGAGATGCACGAGGCCGGATATTGCTTATTTTCTCCTCCGTCTCCTTTTCGTTCCCTTTTCCTTTTTTCTCATTTTCTGTTGTGTCCGTTCTCGTGATTCAAAATGTATCAGCCCAGAACTATTGTTCTAAGCGACACAAATTTCAATATTTGGAAAAGACAGATTGAATCATCCTTAATTCATCTTCAGGTGGAAGAGGTTATTACCGAAACTCCCCCTGCTCCTGATTCTTCTGAATTCAAACCATGGCGGAGAAGAGATGCTCTTGCTACTAACGTTATTCTTTCCTCCTTATCTGAAAAAGATGCGGAGTGCATTTATGCTTGCAAGACTGCTGCCGACATTATGGCATCTCTCACTCAAATGAAAACTATAAACAATTCCTCAAGTTTACATACATGGAACGCAAAGTTTGCTGCTTTATCCTGGCCCGAAGACATGCCCGCTCAGCTCTTTTTCCAAGACTTCAACAAATATGTTGAGATTCTGAAGGGCCTGGGTGAGTATCACAGTGACACCTTTCTCGCCCACAGAATTGTTGAAAAACTGCCGGCCAAGTTCGAACTCTATGGTAAAATGGTCAATATCCAACTATCTAAATCCGAAACAATCTCCATTAGAGAGATTGAGTCTACCTTGAAAGCCCTTGATGTTTCGTCGTTTCCCAAAACAATTTCTTTGCAGGAACCTCTCTCTCAGGCTTTCGTTTCTTCGGCTCCCTTGCGTTCCGCTAATCATACTAATTCTTCTAAGGAAAGACCGTTTTGTAGATATTGCAAACGTACCGGTCACTCTATCAGCGAGTGCCGCTCTTTAAAATTTAAAAATAATCGACCAAGACGAAAAAACAGTGACAAATCCAGACATAAGAATGATATCGCCTTCATGAACATCAATCACATTCTACCAGCCCAATTTTCAAAGCGAGACTTGTCGCAAAAGGGTTTTCTCAATCCTATGGATTAGATTACTCTGAGACTTTCTCGCCTACGTTGATGATGGTCTCAGTCAGAGCTATACTTGCTGTCGCCGCTCGTGAAGACCTTGTTTTTTCGCACTTTGATATTAAAATTGCCTTTCTCAATGCCTCTCTTAAAGAGGAAATCTACATGAAACAACCAGAAGGCTTCTCTGACGGCACCTCTAGAGTTTGCAGACTCCTTAAAGGCCTTTATGGTCTAAAACAAGCCTCTCGTGCCTGGAACCAGGAAATCACTAAAAATAGAAGATGTGAAAAAAAATTAGTAGAACATATTAAATTCTTGTAGTATACATTGACAAAGATTTAAAATTTAAAATACACATAAATAATATGAAAAATAAAGTAAATAAAACATTACATAGAACTAATAAATTAAACTAGATAAATAAAGATCTGAATATACAACATATAATAAAAAGTTATAAAATTGTGTTATATCTTAAGAAATAGCAAACAAAACAGTATAAATTAACATTTTAAGAAACATATATCACAAAATTTTAACACCGCTTACAGGAGTGTATAAAACTACAAATTATTTAAATAAAGAAATTAACTTTAGAATTAATTTAAAAACATAAATACTAACAAAAAGACAAAAAAAATTGTTTTCTTGACTAAAAAAGAAAAGATATAATAATCTTCATAAATATGACTTCAATTCAGATATTGAGAAAATCAAAAAGAAATCTTCAATTTGAATCATAACAAAACATTGTTTTTTTATTTCATTTTTTTATAAAACTAAAAAACTTTTACTTCCAAATTGCATATATTACGGTTTTTAAAAAGAAACCACATTTTATTTACTGCAATTTTGTAAAGTAATCTAAACTTTGATACTTTGATTCGAATACTTAGAAAATATTCTCATAAAAAAACTCAACAAAGATAAAAGGTCTTTATATTAGTGATTACATAAATTGTTGAATTGTTACCTCAGCTGAATCACTGATATCAACCAACAACGTATCAGAATTCATAATTTAATAAAGCACTTTAATTAAGGAAATAGAAATACAAATTATGTCCAAGAAAACTAAAGATTATAGGTTACAAGATATTCTTTCAAATAAGTGTAAAGAGGAACTCACTTGACATAAGTCTCGTCTCCACTTATAAGCCTTTTCCTAAAACAAAGCATAATACGGAGAATGGGAGTAATTGACGAGATGTCAATATTTGACTTCCAAGGATTTATTAATCACCGCATACGCTAAACTACAATCCAGCTGTTTAGCAGTGCAATGGCAAATCCTGTTTTAACATAAATCAATTTTGATCATTTAAAATCAATTAAATGATATTAAATCTTATTTAATATTTTAAATTTAAATTATTTTAATTATTAGTAGTTATTAAATATAAACATATGTATGTTTAGGATAGCAATATATAAATATACTTGATTAATGAGAGGAGGGAGGAGAGTAAAAAAAAAATATTAATATATATAATATTAAATATTGGTATATATAATTATTTTATATTCATAGTTGTTTTAATGTTATCTACCTACATGTATAAACAATATTTAACTTTAATTATATTAAAATTAATAAAATAATAATAAAAACTTTTTAAATTTTTAATAAATCAAAAAAAAAAAATAATAGTAAAATATAAATTATTTTGCATATGATTTTATAAAAATTATTAAAAAATTAATTACAAAATTGTTAGATTATAATGATTTACTATGTTAAATTTATTAAATAAAATTCTTTTCTCTAACTTTTTTATCAAAAATTTTTATTAATTATTGGACAAATTGTTAGAAAATTATAAGAAAAAATTTCAAGGCATATATATTCTGTATTTAACGACAAATATCTATAAAGAAGGACAGTTCCATCTAGTTTAGAATAGATTTATTAAATTATTTTCCTTAAATAATATTATTTTATATATAACAACATATTTTAAAATTTAAACAAAAATTGAAAATTTAATAAATAAAAATGTTAGATTTTTATAACTTTTAATAATATTTTATTATTTTTTATTTACTTTATATCAATAAAATTTTATAAATAATATGTATTTTTTTGTTTTTCTTAGTTTTCAAAATTTTTTATAATTATAATAAAATATTAAAGAAAACTTAACGCCGCAAATATTTACAATATTTTAAAAAATAGATATAACTCAAATATTTTAAAATAACTTGTTTATGTGCTGTAACGTTACAATTAAAAAATAAAATATTTTTTGTAAATAAAAATTAATTTAAAATGCTTTAAATTTTAATTTTTTATAATTTTGTCTTATTAAAAATTTAAAAATTTTTTTAATTTTAAAAAATATTTTGTAGTAGATCAATTAATAATTTTATATCCTTGTTATTTTATATTTAAAGATATTCTATTTAAAAAGTTAATTTATAATACAAAAATTTTTAAATAATTTATTTAAAAAATTAAACGTTGCTATAATTAAAAATATTTATTTTGACAAAATTTCTATTGGTTTTTTAGTTTGAATAGCATTTTTTATCATAAAATTTTATTTAACTTTTTTTTTTAAAAATTATCGTTTTTATTTAATAAATTAATATTAATTTTGGATAATTTTTATTTTTAATATATTTTATTTTAGGTGTTTATATAAAATTTGATATTTTAAAGCATACTTTTAATTTTTACATATTTTCAAAAGTTTTAATTTTGTTTTTTAATTTAAAATTATAACTAATTAAAATTATTTTTTTGCTATTAAAAATCTCAATTTACCAATATACACTACTTGTTTTTCGTAAACAAAATTTCCAAGGCTTTTGCATTCTTGTATCTTTTTGACAATTATTTATAATTGGTGATTTATTTTTTTTTTCTGATGTTTGGTAATTAAAATCCATTTTTCTTCTAGACGAAATAAGCGAGAATTGAAATATCACATCAGAAGAAAAAACATTCGATTTTTTGTTTTGCAATATAGGTGATTTAATGTTTATACTAAATATTAAGAAATATATACAATTAATTAATTTTTTTATAATTAATTTTAAATTGATTTAATCCCCAAATCATGCTTTATTGAAAACATGCAAAATAAAGACACAAATTAATTTGAAGCAGATGCATTATTTAATTGACGTGCTGAAACTTTCGTTTGACCTTTAAAAAATATATTTTAGTTTTTATTATTAATAATAAAAAAAAAAAATGTGTAAATAAATGAGTTCGATTATTTTACATACATTTTTAGTTCATTATTTGAACTTGAATCTTTTTTATCAAGTAACTGTCTTTTCCATTGAGGTATACTTTTGATCCGCTTTTCTTGTTCTTCTTTTAATAAATTTTGTTCAGCTTCTTTTTTAGCTTTTTCTAAAGCTTTTTTGGCTATCATTATACGTTTCCATTGAGGTATGGGTTGATTTGTTTGGTCAAATTCATCAGTTTGATTTAAAAATTTTTCCAATGTCAACTCAGAATTTAATTCAAATAATTTACTTGATATCTTGTGTAAATTAAAAAAAAAAATGTATAAAAAATTTAAATTTAATAAATATAATATTATACCTCTACTTTTGTTCGACTTATTTCTTTCATTTTTTTTATTCCTTCTAAATCTTTTGATTGTTTAAGCTCTGCAATTACATCATTTTTTGAATTGTTAAGTATACCCTCTTAAAAAAAAATTAATTAATTAAAATAAAAATTTTATAATTATTTTACCGTTTAATTTTATATTAGCTGGTGCATTTTTTTTTATATAAATGCTTTGAATTTGTTCTTCTGTTGAATTATTAAATTTATTTGTAAAACAAGTAGATGTTGAGACAGTTTGGGATAATTCTTTTTTAATAAAAGAAATTTTTTCTTCTAAATTAATTTTAGTTGATTTATTATTTTTAATGCTACTACGCCTTGATAAGTTTGAGTTTTTTAATGTTTTATCTAATTCCAATTTAAGTTCTACAGCACTAGGTTTACAAATTTCATACTGATGCTCAATAATTTGATCTTCAATATCATCTTGTAAATTTAAATCTGCATCAATTTCATCATTATCATTTTCAACCATTTTTTTACTTTCATCATAATGTTTATCCAACTTTTTTGTATTTTTAACCGAAAAAAGCAAATGATTTTCAGAACAACTTCTCTGTATTGGTCGATATTTATTAAAATTTAATTCTTCTGTTTTATTTTTTAATTTTGAAACTTTTTTTAGGTATTCAGATGGTTTAATGTTAGTATCAGATTCAGGCGGAGATAAAAATTGAGGAGGAATAAAAGCAATAGGCTTATGATTAGCATTCAAACCTTGTTTTAATTTTTCTAATATAAAAAAAATTATTTAATTTATAATTTAAAATATCTAAAATTATTTACAAACCGTTTGTTGATTTTTTCAAGATGTTTTTTTCGATGTCTTTTTTAGATTGAATTCCAATTAATCCGGGCAAAGGTGGAAGAGGAGGAGGCAAAGGAATATTTTTTTTTGATTCAATTTCTTTAATATTTTCATTCTCTTTTTCATTTTGATCAAAATTATTTTTTTCTTTAAATTCATTTATTTCTGTCATGTTTTTTTTTTCTAAATAATTTGATGTATTATCATTTTCACTAATTTTATTTATAAAATTATTTTCCAAATCATTTAAATCAATATTGTTTTTTTTATCTATTATACTATTTAATTTTTCTGCATATGTTTCATTACATTGTTTGGACTTTAATTCATTTACCGAATTTACCAAATTGTTATCTTCGTCTATTTCTTGATAAATTACTTCTTCTTTAGTTTCATTTTCTTTATTTTTGTTTGAAATTTGTTCATTAACATTATTAAGTTTATAAATTGATTTTGTAGTAATTGTTGCTGATTTAATAGACAATGATGTTGCAACTTCTGTTTTTTTAAAACATGTTCCTAGTGTATTAAACTTTTTAGATGATATACATTTGGCAGCTGAAGAAAAGCTCGTTTCACTATTAGTTTCTGACATACAAATTCCATCATCAGGTATTTTATGAATTTCTGCTTTAATTGTTATTTTTTCTTTTAATGAGTTTTCACATTGAGTTTTTAAATTTTTTATTTTATTAATATTTGCCTTTTTTTCAAAAAGTTTATTTACTTTGTCACCTGCTATTTGATTAGAATTATGCAAATAAAATGCATTTTCGGCATTTAAAATATCTTCATATTTTTCAAATTTAGAATTTTCTAAATTTTTATTATTAATTTCTTCATGAGTGGATCTTTTAAGTGGTTCAGGACTATCTTTTCCACTATCATCAGTGTTTTTATCATTTGTGAATTCTGGAAAATTACCTTTATTAATACAATTTGTAATATTTTTTACAGTCCCAGATGTATTGTCATATCCACTATCTACAGTATTGATTACTTTGATTACTGTATTATCATTATTATTAATTTGATTTATTTCATTTTTTTCAATATTTTTTTTTTTATCAATAAATTTGTTTTCTTTTTTACAACCTTTTTCTCCATAAATATTGCAATCTTTTTTAATTTCTTTATTTTTTTTTTCTAAAACAGATTCATTCATTTTTATTTTATTACTAAAAGAATTTTTTTGTAAAATGCATTTTTCGGTTTTTCCACAACTATCTGCAGAAAATTCATCACTTGACCAGGTAAGACAACAAGTATCATTGCACATGATTTCAAAATCCTATAAAAAAAAAACATATTTTTTTATATAAAAAAAATTATAAATTATTATTATATAATTTACGCTATGAGATGAAGATGATTTACGTGAAGAAGACGTACAACTTGTATTACAAAAACTACTATTTGATGAGTTAACAGGAGATACACTATTAGTTGATGAACTACCAGTAGATCCATTATTTTTTAATGCTTTGTAAAATGGTAAACAAACAAAATTGGAATTTTGATGGACAGGATTGACAAAATTACAATCAGTTTGATAACTATGTTCTTGAGCATGATTTAGCAAAACTGCCAAAACCTTATTAAGAATTATAATAACATGTTAATTAAATTGATAAATTAAAAAACTTTAAAAATATTTACTTGCATATGTTCATTTTCAGCTGCATCATTCAAAGCACTTTTGCCATACTTATCAAGAGTTATGCGAGCTCCATGTTTTAAAAGCCATTTTACCACTTGTAGTCTTCCTCTTGAAGCTGCAAAGTGCAATGGAGTTGCTTGTTCATTATCTAAACAATTCAATTGAGAACTTTGTTCATTAACCAAAAACTTAACGCATTTAAGAGATCCCATTTGAGCAGCTGCATGAACAGGGGCCATTCCATCTTTTGCTCGAATATCTAAATTCCCGCCAGCCATTTGAATTAAATATCGAAGTACATGAACATGGCCTTCTTGAGCAGCTAAATATACTGGTGTTACATTATTCTCCATTTGACAATTAGCACTATCGATAATGGGTAAAAAATATAAAAATTAGTTATTTTATTTATACTTTATATTTTTTAAAGAAAAATTTTTATATATTACATTTTAAACAAATTAGAAAATTATAACATTTAAAAAAATAAATCAAATCTTAGTAATGATTAAAACTTTTTTTTTACAAATAAATAAATATACATAAATTCTATATTTTATTTTTAAAAGTTTTAAGTAATAAATGAGTAATATCAATTATATTATAATTACATTAAAAAATAAAAATTTCACAAGCTTGAAAAAATTATTTTTTAATGTTTACAAGGTTATTTTAATATAAAAAATAAAATTAAATTAAATTAGATTATTTTAATTCAATTAAATCCGGAACATTTTTTAAAACAAATTAAAAATAACTTAAAAAATCCATGATACAAGGTATTATATTTAAATTCAATGTGAACTAAAATTACTAAACTATTCTTTTTTTATATTTTAAGAAAATTGTATGTTAAATTAAAAACGAAATTGTTGTAAATTAATAAAATTAAAAAAAAAAATGTTTACTTAAGTGTTAAATAATTATTTACTAAATTACAATTAGTACAAACTGAAAATAAAAACATTTCACATTGGTAAATTTAATTTTGTTTGAATTAATAAATATATCATGCAAGTTTTAATTTAATGCATTAAAGGATTAAATTCTAATTTAAAGTTTAAAAAAATATTTTAATTAAAATTTTATTAAAATTAATCAACTAAAAACTGGACAAATTTCATATTCACTCTTTAAAACAATTGGCCCTATTTTAAAAAATCTATTTTCAGTAAATTGATTTAAAAAAAATTGTATCAATTAAAAATAATTTAGTTTGATTTTTTAACTATTTATAAAAAAAAAGAAACAAATTTTTTAATTAGTAAAATTAACAGTAACATTTTTATTTGTTAAAATATAATAAAGAAAAAAACTTTTAAAGATATAAACAAAAAAAAACTCGACAAGGTTAAAAACAGTTGTGAACAAAAAAATAACTGAACAGTGAAATCGATCTCGACCTGTAGTCAATTTTAAGACAGATAAATGTCACAGCTGATGGGATCTGTATGAATGACAGCTGAAGGCCAAACAGATCGGTCCAAAAGCCTTTAAATAGTTAAGATCAAAGTAAAATACGAATTCTAATAAACTAAACTTGGACCAAAATTGTTTTTACCTATATATTTGATTTGTAATTGTAATATATTTTATCAACACACAATTTACTTTCTTCTTCTTATTCAGTTGATTTGCAAAAAAAAAGAATCATTTAAAAAAAGTTGTATCAATTTTTATTAACCAAAACTTTAAATTCACTAACGACTCGCTTCGTTTCTGGTGTTAATTGAAGGCCTCATTTTACATTTAGTATTATTTATTGTTTTTTTTTTTATTTACTTGTTCACTACTTTATTTTGTTTTTGGATCAATTTTATCAATTCAACTTATTCAGCACTTGTTAGATACACAATTTTATCAATATTTCGACAATATCACTAGAAAACAATTCATGTCATTTTTTATGTTTCCAAAATGATAAAACAAAAATTCTTTAAAATGTTTAAAAAAAATAAAAACAAAAAAAATACAATTTTACTATTTTGGTAAAACTAAATCACAACATTTGAAATGTATACAATCAATAAAAAAAATAAATTAAAAATAAATTAGTTAAATAAAAAATAAGTTCTAAATAAAAAATTAAGAGCTTTTTTTTATTTTAATAAAATATATTTTATTTTAGTTTATATTTAAATATTTAAAATAAAACGAAATAATTAATTGAAATTAAATAAAATTAATAATTAAAAAAATTCATTAGTATAATTATATATAATAAAAATTACCTGAGTTCTGGACAAGAATCTACTAATAATTTCACACAATCTAAACATCCTTTAGCTGCCGCATAATGAAGGGCTAAAGCTCCAGCGTTAGTTTTATCCATTACAGGCATTTTGGCTTCTTTAACTAACCAGCGTACGGCGTTCTGTCTTCCGTATCTATTACAAAACAAATTCACAATTTAAATTTGTTTATACAATATATCAAAAATATTATATTTATAATATGATTTATAATTTTTATAAATTTTTAAAATCACAAAATTAAAATTCAAATTTTTTATAAAAAATTATTAATTCATTTATTTTATGAGCAAAAAAAAAAATTTCCATAAAAAAAAAACAATTTTAATGTTGCAATTTAAAATAATTCAATTTTTTATTATTTGGAAATTGAATATTTCATTTTTTACAAAAAAAAAAAAAAAAATTAAAAAAATATTATGAAAATTTCAAAAATTAAGATTAACAGCTTTAACCATGCATTAAGTTTCTAAAACTAAAAAACATTAAGACACATTTACAAGTTTTAATTGAAAAAGACACTTGAATTATATTAATTATATATAAATTACTAGAATAAAATAAATTATAAAAATTTTAATCAAAACAAAAAAGAAGTTTAAATTATTGCAAAATTAAAAGATAAAATATTTTTATTCAAAGAAACAAAAATAATTTAGAATTCAAAAAACTAATAATGTTTTATATAAAAAAAATTATTCTTTCCAAAATTTAATTATTTATTCTTGATTACTTGACCGAACTATCTGTCTGAAATGATGCGAACAATGTTTTCCCACTAAAAACCAGTCAAATTTATTTAATTAAATTAACGGACTTGCATTATGATCAACTAAAAATACTGATTTAAATTTGTTTTGATAACCAACTTATCACAAGACAAGCCCACATGTTTGAAGTAATAAATACAAACGTGAACACAATACAAGTCATTGCAAAACAAGTATAATCTTAAATACAGTATACACGCTATCTTGATTAAATTTCAAGCTAATCATCACAAAACAACTCTAACTCGTCTAGTCTGAATAAAAATTACCTACCAGCCGTGAAAATTAATGTTGAGAAAACTATTTTCAGCTTGTAACCTGTCAGTTTATCACTTAACAATACCTATTCTATATCTTAATGTAACGTAATTTTATAAAAAATAGCGGATATTTTTGGTAAAACCGGAAAAAAAGTTTATTTCAATAATCACTAATTAATTGCGATTTTATTGCAATGTTTAATTATTATTTAGTAATTTAATAAATCAAATAAAAAAAAATATTATTTAAAATAAATTTAATTAGTAATTATATTATATTTTTATTTTAGATATTATGTAATAAATTTTGATAATAATAAACAAAATATTTAAAAAATATTATTAAAAATTACCTTGCTGCAACGTGTAAAACTGTTGCGCCTTCTTTATCTCGATCCATAAGCGAACAATGACTATTTCTTATTAACCAAACAAGCGCAGAAAGTTTCCCTAAAGCAGCAGCATCGTGAGCTGGAGTAGAACCCATTTTACTGCGGCAGTTTGCTGAAATACCACATTTTGTTACTATAAATGTAATTAATTAAAAAAATAAAAACAAAATATTTAATAATTTAAAAAAAAATTATATAAAAAAATACATACTTAAAAATCTTAAGACTTTAGTAGAACCGTTTCTAGCTGCATAATGTACACAGCTAGCACCAAAATTATCAGCTATATTAGTTGAATGTGATAACAATGGTTGCAAAATCTAAATCAATTTGAAAAAAAAATTTAAATACAAGTTTTTAGATAAATTTAGGTTTAAAATTTGATCAAAATCATTGGCTATAGCTCAATGATATGTAATGGGTCATTAAACAAGCCACTAAACACGAATGGAATTTTTAATTAAAGCACATCATATAAAAAAACAAAATATAAAATAAGACAAGTTTGACAAGTAAAAAAAAAAAAAATAAAAATAAAAGGACAATTGTAATTAGTTTAAATTAATCAAAAATAAAACATTGTTAAAAACTTTTATTTTTAAGAATGAATAAATTCATTTTAAAAAATATATTAATTATTAGTTTTGAATTAATTATTTGTCTTAATTTAGTTTAAAGTTTAGGCCAAAAAATTTAATAAGTTTGCGTTTAAGAAAAAACGTAAAGATAAATTCATTGACTTGAATCAATCGTTTTAACGTTGCAAATTAATTTAAAATACAGTATATTATAGTTAAAGGTTCAATACTTCTTATCTGTTCGCTTGAATAGCTCTATCATGTCTAATTAAATGAAAAAATTAAATCATTTTATAAATTTAGTACATTACTATAAAACAAAAACATCTTCTTAATTTTTTTTTTAAAAATTTAATTTTCTAAAAAATAATTAATTTTGTTATTTTATCATAAAAATAACTAAGTCAAAAAAAAATTATCTAATTTAAATTATAATTGTGTAAAAACAATCAATAAATTTATCAATTATATTAAAAGTGTTAAAATATTAATTACCTCTTATTAATAAAACAAATTGTTTTTAAGAAATGTGTTTTAATGTTTATTTAATATATATTTTTAATACTGTTGATTA
Organism: Pyemotes zhonghuajia; assembly: GCA_025170145.1. Lineage (NCBI taxonomy): Eukaryota > Metazoa > Arthropoda > Arachnida > Trombidiformes > Pyemotidae > Pyemotes > Pyemotes zhonghuajia. The sequence goes on from CM045844.1 coordinate 10,752,728, forward strand.
GAATGTAATTTTTGCAACTTTTAATTCAAAATTGATTAAAATTTGATTATTTCTCAAGAACAAATTCAAATTAAATTAAAAGTTAAAATTAGCTTTATATTTTTATTTATAATTTTTTTTTTTGATTTTAAGATAAAACCTTAAATTTAAAATAAATATAATTAATTTTTTACTAATAATTAGTTTTTTAAAAATAAATTTAAAATAAAATATAACAATTTATATTTTCATTTATTTATTAATCAATATAATAAAAATTAATATAAATTTATATTAATTAAATATTAAATTAAATATAAAAAAAATAATAATAATTATAAAAATCTATTTTGATTTTCTTACTTGAAGTGTTTGCAAATCGCCTTCTCTTGCAGCTACTAAGGCCCTTCTTAAAATACCAATTTCGTGAATCCCTGATGATAAAATAAAATTTTCACTTCCACTACCTTTATTGTATAAATTTGTTAATGATTTTGAATGTACTGGTTTTAATTTTGGAAACAAATTATCACTTTTTATTTGATTTCCATCAGAATGACAATTAGAAGTAGCATTACAATTAGATAATTGCAAATTAGCAGTGTTTTTATGTAATATTTTGCTAGCTACACTACTCATTTTTGTTAAAACAATTAATCCACTAATTGAAACAAAATAAAATTAAAATAAAGCGCAAACATTAGGTATATAAATCAATATTTAATTTTTTAAATAAAAATATTTTGTTTCTTTAAATATAATCACAAACATAAGCAAAAAATTTATAAAAAATTATATTTTAATAATAAAAAAAAAAATATTTCACTTTTAAACTTATATTAACTCTTTTTATAATTTATATTATTTGAGTAATCAAAATTTTACACGTGATTCTCACAAAGAAAAAAAGTTAATGTAAAATTTTAATAAATAACATGGTTTATAATAGTACAAACTATAAAATAAATATAAAATATTGAAATAATACTTTTTTAAACAACATTAGCTGATTTCATCTTTTTTTATGTTTGATACTTGTTCAAAATCAGCAATTGTTTATCTTTAAGAAACAGCAAAAAAAAAACAGTTACAAAAAGTATATAAACACATCAAGATTGCCTCCTTACTGTTTATATAATTGTAAATATATATTTACAATTATTTAAAAAAAAATTGTCCAACTTGTATAACTATATTCATGAATATTGAGTGAAGCATATAACATCTTGTAATTGTATATTTACCAGTTCAAATATAATAAATACAAGTTTGAATATTTAAAATGCAAACATCTAATTGTAATTATTTGCACGTTAACAAATAAGTTAACAGTTAGAGTCCTAATCGGACAAGCTAAACAGAAGCAAAACAAACAAGACTAGGACAAGTGATTGTAACTATAAATTGGACAAACACTGTGTGGCTAGTTGTACCTAGTTAGTCATAAGGTATCATTTTTTTTTTACTTGTCTAAACTCTGCCTTTTATTTTCTTAATCAATAATTATAAACATGACTTTAAATTTGGCTTTTTTACCAATATACATTATATTTTAATTGGACTGTCTCTTCTTCATCATTTTATGGGCGGCATTGATAAATAACTTTTGTTTTTAAGTTTTTAGGTCATTAGACATTTGTCTTATATTGCTTTTACACACTTTAAACACTGAGTAAATTTTTCTTATTTTACTTACTTTTAAAACATTTTTAGACAACTACTAATAAATAAACAAAAAATTAGTTAGATGCAACCGATTAAAAAACGGTGCAAAAATTAGACAACAAGATGTTTTAAGCGTACTTAAAAAGTTATCTAATCAATGTATAAAAGAAAAATCTAAAATAGAAACTTATTCATTTATCACCTGTATGTGTCACATTATATATGTAAATGAAATAGACAAAATTTATTATATATATTTACTAATTTGAATTAAAAGCTAATCTGTGTTTAATTTTTTTTTTTTATTTTCTCAAAATTTAACAATATTTTTAAAAAAAAAATTTGTATTCTTTGAGCGTGTATAAAAAAAAATTAAAAACATTATCTTTTAATTTTATCTTTATTTTTAAGTATATTTAATATTATTGAATTCTATGTAAAATTTATTATAGTTTATATAAATATTAAAATATTTATTTTATATTTATCATTTTAAAAATTAAATAATTTGAATAAATAAAATTATATTAAAAGATTATTTAATTAAAATGGTAAATCTTTTGTTAATATTTATCGTCAAATAAATAAAAAAAAAATTATATATAAATACGTTTTAGTTTTTTTATTTTATTATTTTTTAATTTATAATATGGAAATTAACTAATTAATAATTAACATACTTTTGAAGTAACAGTTAAATAGTATAATAAAATTAAAACATGTATAAAAATATGTTTGTTATAATTTACTTTCACAATAAAATAATTATTCAATCAACAGTTATAAGTTAAACAAAATTTTTTTTTGTAATTATTGTAAATCATGCAAAGGTATTCTTTCAAGCTTATTCATCCTTATTATTAATACATTTAAAATTAATAATTTTTTAACTGTGCCAAATATCTTTAAATTTATATAAGTTGCTTTTTATCTAGATTTTTAAATTTTACGATTTTTACTGTATAGAAAAAAAATTATTTGTAAAACATACATTTTTTCAATGTATGTTAACTGAATTCTACAAAAAAAAATGCTAAATATATCAATAGAATAATATTTTTAAAATATAAATTTTAATTTTTGCATAATATTGATTTGATATCAAAATTGACAAATATTTGCTATATTTATTATATTATTATTTAAAGGTAAAATAAAAGTAGTAATTTTTTTTCAAAGTGAATATATTAATTTATAATTTAACATGATAAAACTATTAAATTTTTTTGAAAAAAAAAAAATTAATCACCAAATATAGTTTATGTTTAGTCTATTATAAATTTAAAATAAAAATTATTAAAATTAAGTCAACCTAAATAAAAAATTTATTAAATAGTTTTAAATAATTTATAAATTATTTATAATCCACAATTAATTCATTTCAAATTATTTTTAAAAATTAATAATTTTAAATTTTAAATTTAAAAAAAATAGAAAAAAAAAATTAAACAGAACAAATATTAAAAAAAAAAAATTTAATATTTTTATACTTTAAGGAAAAAACTTTAAATTTTACAAACTAATATTAATGTTTGAACAATTCTTTTACAAGAGTGTGATTAGTATAACATCAATGTGGCATACGTGTCTATGTTTTATTTTAAAAACTTAATGACAAATGCAATAGAATCATAAAACTTTTAATGCATTGAAATCGATTGTTTCAATGTTAACGATTAAAATTAAAACGTGTATACCTAAATAAAACCAAAGTATAGTAATCTGTTTATATATATAAAAATAAATTTTATTTTATTTATTATATATGAAAAATAATGGAATGTAACAATAAATAAAAATTTGATTCTGCTCATATATTAATTTTTTTAAATCAATCGTTTATTATTTTTTGAAAACTATAGAATATATTAATTAAAAATTTGAGTTTTTATAAATCCATGGTAAAAAAACGAGCATTTTTCAAGTTAAAACTTCAGCTTTTAACGTTGTTAATGCAATTCAATTCAAATTGATAAGCATCAACACAATTTCTTAATCATTTGTCCATATGTTGTTATCTTTTATATTTTATAAACGCCTGCCAAAACATGGTTCCACAAAAAAAAAACACAAGGAAATAATCAAGTTTGCGTTTTAGCTGTTTTAAAATTGTCAAGTTTATAAGTTTATTCAAAATATGTGTTTAAAAATTGATTACTATCAGTACTTTAATACGTATGTTAAAACAAATAATTTTTTGCTATTTAACTGATTTTGAATACTAAATATGTGATTTTAATTTAGTTTAATATCTGTGTTTTTATTTTAAATAACTATTTTTTGTATTTATTAAACTTAAAACTATTTTAAATTGTTTAAAAGTGTTAACATTGTGTTTACTATTGTCACAGGTGACTAGACAAACTATTTTCTATTTTTAAGTTAAGTCACTTAAAGACTTTTTTATAAATATTAATCAACAAATAATTATTATTTAATACCATCTATTTTTTAATCTTGCACATGTTTTGTGGAAAAAAATATTTAAACAAACACTTGAATTTCGTATCTAATTACGTAAAGTAAACATTTCTAATATAAACTAATCATTTGTTCACAGTTAGTAGTAACATCTATAATGGGTTGGTCATTGCAGCCTAATTTTTTGTGCATTAATTAGTTACTTTAATTTTGTTTTTATGACTGAAATTTTAAATAAATAAAGCCTGAATTGATTGACACATTTAGTGAGTTGGAGCTTATCTTATCTTGATAAAAGTATGGATAAATGTAGTTAACCGAAAAAAATTAGTCCATTCAATTATATTGTGCAGAAATTGTTTGTAATGCTTTAATTGTTTAAATTTAGTACTTAAAATTAAACTAAAAAAAGCAAGCAGTGTCAATTTGTGAAGATTAACTAATTTTACTTAAATCAAATTGCCTTTCAATTTAAATTAATTACTAAAACACAGAACAAATTGGAAAGAGTGGGAGACAAACAAGCTTGATCTATTTAATTTAATTGCAATTCAAAAGTAATTTGTCTTTGTTTAATTTAGTTGGATTCGGACGATCAGTCTCAAGAAGATTATACCCTCTGTTTTGCTTTGAAACGGCTTAAGTTCGCATCAGTTGCATTTAGCAGATTAAGTGTTTGCAATCAGACGTTGCTGTGATGTTCCCCAATACATGTTGTCACCTTTTCTCAGTGCATCCAGGTGTATTCGGCATTTAGATGTCGGGTGCATTACTCAACAATGAAGAAAGTGAAGCAAACTTAAGATTCCTTCATAAATGTAAACGATTTCAAATCATTCATTTTATTCATTTCACATTTTATTCTTTCAAACCGTTCTCAATACGATTTGAACAGGTGTAATTTGCTAATCGCACTCTGTTTAAAATTGTTACATTCATTTTTATGTTAATGTTCTCATTTCTTAATCTTTCAATCTTGATTTTAGACAATTTTTTTTACACTCACTTTTCACTATTGTTTAGCATATGAAAATCAAAACTTCAGTCACAATTAGACGCAGTTATCTTTGAAAAAAAATCATTTTTAATTAGTTGGAATTAAGCCTAATCTCAATTTAATAAGATCATGCAAATATTTTGATTAAATTCATAATCATCCAGGTGTAATGTCACTATTTGCCCGTTTTGATGTACGTAACTCAGGGTTATCCACGTTTCAACACATTGTGATCGCTTTTCTATTAAGACTTTTTTTATTAATTAGCCTTTTATAATAAATTAATTTATTTGATAATCGTTTCAATTCAATTTATTCAAATAAAATGCCAGAAAAACTTAATCCGCTTCCATCAAAACAATTAAAGTAAGATAAAACAAAAAATTACATCAAAATTTAGATTTTTTTTAAGCTCTTAATAATCAATTTTATAGATCAATAAATGAAATTAATCATTATGATAAGTTACATTGGCTTAAGCCTGTCCAAAATATACTACTTATCAAAAAAATCAATGATTTACAAGTAAATGATGTCTTTGTAAAAGTTGCAGTCTGGTTAATGCAGGTAAAAATAACTGATAATTATTATTTTTTTATTTATTTTTTAAATAAGTTGCGCATGAAATTTCAAGCTGAAATTAATCATTTCAGATTTATTAAGTTAATATTTTTAATTAATAATAATAAAATATTAAGAAAATTTTAAATAAATTAAAATAAAAATTAATTATTAATTTTAACTAAATTCAATAATAAATTATTCAAATTTTTATTTTATTTTTTTTATTTCTAACATTTAATTTGTTCATTAACTAGTTTTATTAGTTTTTTTTTATTTTTTAAATAAAATTAAATAAACAACTTTTTTAACTAGCAAAAACGAAGAGTATATGTGGAGCAAAAGATTTTTGAAGATACTATTTTAGATAATGAAAATCCAAACGAATTACGAGATGGCTTGTATAAATTAACTAAGGATTCTCAGTCAAATTTAGATTTAATTATCACAATAGGAGGTGATGGAACCTTTTTATATGCATGTTCATTGTTTCAAGACAAAATTCCTCCAGTAATGCCATTTCATATGGGTTCATTAGGATTTTTAACTAGATTTTCACCAGAAAATTTTCAAACAAGTATTCAAAAAGTTTTTAATGGTATGATTGCTATTTTTTTTTATTAATCAATATATTTATTTATTAATAAAATTATTTTTTTTATAAAGGAGAAGCAAGGATCAACTACAGAAGTCGTTTATTATGCAATATTACTAAGCATGAAGAAAAAGAAGAAAAACATGAACAACTTTTAGTATTAAATGATGTTGTCATTGACAGAGCTTTACATCCTTTTTTATCTAACGTAGATTTATTTATTAATAATAATTATATTACTACATTACAAGGAGATGGATTAATAATTGCAACACCAACAGGAAGCACTGCATATTCAGCCGCTGCCGGTGCTTCCATGATCCATCCATCAGTGCCAGGAATAATAATTACACCGATTTGTCCACATAGTCTTTCATTTAGACCAATCGTTGTACCAGCCGATGTTGAAATTAAGGTTTGAACAATTAGAATTTATTTTTAACACAAATTATTTTAAATTGAAAAATTTCAGATTTCAATCGCCGCTGAATCTCGCAATTCAGGCTATGTTTGCTTAGATGGTAGACACAGACAAGAGCTTAAAATTGGCGATACGTAAGTAAATTAAGTATTTAATTAAAGAATTTAAATCAAATGATAAATTAATACTTCAATTATTTATTACAGATTACGCATATGCTCATCATCTTTCTCAGTGCCTGCGTTATCATTAAATGACAATATCCAAGAATGGTTTGACAGTTTAATACAATGTTTACATTGGAATGATAGAGAAAGACAAAAGCCATTTAAAGAAGTGGCTTAATTCGGACATAGTATTATCAAATTAGTACTTAAAAATTTTGTTAATTTTTTAGCTAATTAATTTATTAAACTGATATTTTGAAACAAGAAAAAATGAACTCATGTGTGTTTAGACTTAAACCGAATTTGATGGTTGATTGAGATTAAAAAATTGGTTTTTAATTAAGATCAGAAGGTGGTGGAGGTGGAGGAGGAGGTACAAACATGCTATTTGTTGGTGGTGGTGGAGGAGCAGTTTGAAAAGGAGCCCCTATGGGTGGCGGTGGTGGAGGAACAGCAAATGGCTGTTGCATCTGAGCTATGCCAGGAGGAGGAGGAGGTGGAGGGGCCTGTTGCTGTGTCATTTGCCAGTGCATCATTGCCATCATACCAGTAGGGTCTTCTGGTGTGGCATAATAGATTGGGTTTAATGGCACTCCAACTGAAGGTGGTGGTGGCGGCATAATTTGAGGTTGCAACAAGTGTGGAGGTAAAATGAGACCAGTAGCAGGCATAGCTACTGCCGGCGGGATATTGGGCACTGCTGGACTAACTCCATTAAGAGAAGGCGAGTCAGCAAACAATTGATGAGGTCGGTCCGCTTGAGCTAGTGGATTTTGGGCTGCCAGCAATCTTTCAGCAGCTGATCCGTGTCTTTCTCCTTTGGCATCTTTTTTAAAAGCGTAAGAAATTGTTATTGCCCTGTTGCACAGGTATTGACCATTCATTGCCTCAATAGCGGCATCTGAAGCATCAAAGCTCGCAAAATTAACAAATGCATAACCCTTAGAATTTCCAGTTTCTGGGTCTCTCATTATTTTTGGTGTTTGAAGAATAACTCCAAATGCTGAAAAAGTGTCGTACAATAGCTTCTCATCGACTTCTTGGTCAAGATTTCCGATGAATACATTAGCTCCAACATCCAAATTTTTTTGGTGTGCCGAAGCTTTATTCACTCGAATAGGTTTGCCATATAGCTTAATCATGTTCATGATCTTAATTCCATAATCAGCGTCCATTTCACAAATAAATTCTACAAATCCATATCCTTGGTGGTTGCTGGTCACCCTGTCTTTTGGCATATGTACGTTCACTACTGGACCTGCTTGAACAAACAATTCCCAAAGAATGGCTTCATTTACTTTTTCATCTAGTCCACCCACATAAATGGTTGCATCCTGATTTCTTTCTGCAATAGGAACACCTGCCATCTTGGATGTATTCTTGTTTAAAATAAGCTCATCAAAATTGTTCGGCAAACTTTTGAAATCAAGTATAAAAATGAAAACAAACCGTGCTAATTGAATAGAAGCGCCATTTTCAAAATAATCTTATAAAAAATCTGAAAATTTTATTTTTGTCTTAACGTGCTAACAGTTTTAAATTAAAATTAATCACTTATTTCTCCCAAATTCAAGTATAAATTGTGAGTTATAAAACAGTTTTGAAATTCTTTTTTGCCATTTTTTTCCGTAATATTTGTAATAAAATCATGTTTTAACGAAAATGAAACAATACATTCTCCAACACTGTTTGGGGTAACAGTTAAAAATAAACCAATTTTATTGCCACGGCGAAAACTGATATAGCTAGAAATGATTAAATTGATTAAATTTAAGCTGTTCAATTAAAAAATTTGTCTCATACCTTTTATCGTCATCAAATTCTGGCCCTTCATTTTGGTCAATGCCGAGCTCTAAAGTATCATCTTTGGCGGAAAGTATTATTTCCTTATCAGGCAAATCGATTTCACAATTAACTGAATCATCTTTAGTTTGATTTTGAAATACTGAAAACTTCATTTTGTACGAACTAGGATTTTTAATTGTTATCTCAATTTTGGATGGTGTATTTAATTTGAGATTCGAAATGTTTTTGATCTTGACTTCGGGTATATGATAGCTAAAAAATGGTTTTGAGTAAAGTTGTTTTGAGTGAAATGTACTTACTAGGCAGAAAGTTGAATTTTAAGACGAATCAAGCATGGATTATATTCTGATTTAATAAGATTGTGTTCGCAAACTTTGCAACGAAGAGAACGTTTAACAGAAAGCATTTTAGAGATGGGAAAAAATTTGTTGACCTTATCGGGCTGAGTTTCGATTTGATTAAGACGTTGTTCAATAGTGCTCATGTCGGTGATAGCGATTTCAGTATTGTAATAAAATTCGGTGTCTAAAGGCTGAATATGTTCTTGAGCAACAGCAGGTTTACTTTGAATTTCTTTTGAGTTGTCCAACAAGCCAGTCTGATTAAGTCTGTTTAGACCGAACTTGGACCTCAAGGATTCGTTGACTTTGGGCGAAAGAGAAACGGAGATTCCATACTTGTCAAACAAGTCAATCGCATTCAATGGTCTTTTGTTTCTTTTTTTGTCTTTCTCAAGTTTTTCTTTTTGAGCGACGAAACGGTAATGTTCAAACAGAGAATCGAGTGTCTTTACATTGGGAGTGACGTTTTCGGGCCAATTTCCTGAGGCTGAAGAGAAGACTTGAAGAAGCGAGATAAGAAAGAGAGCAAGTACACAAACCTACGTACTGTTTGGGAATGCCGACATCCAAAGAAGTCCATTTACAAAAGCTACAGACAAGGGTGAAAGTCTTCTTGCCGACCAATTGCTGGGGATTGGTTTCGTGAGGCACCTGTTCCAGAAAAGATCTGGTGGAGAGGGTGTGCATGCAACAAGGACACTGGAAGCAGGTGGCACACTTGTTTTTCTTCAGCTTGCCATCCATTGTGGGAATGTATTCAAGACAGTGTTGACAGTACTGAGAGTCCACTTCGTTAGAGACACAGTTGCGACAACGAAGTTTCAGACAGTACCTGCAGAAGTAGGTCAGAGTGATTGGTTTCTTAAGTTTACACTCACACTCATATTGCACTTTCTTATTAGCAAATGCATTTAAGATGCTTTCTAGGTTTTCGTTGATCATCTTCTAGACCAATCCAAACCCTAAGTTGGACACCAGACGAGAAACAAAACAAACACTGCCAGCTGCCAGCACACAGCCGAGTATTCAGCTGGAGCCTGCTTTCATATCGAAATCGTAAACAAAACCGATCAGACGCCGAAAACTTTTGTGCCGGAACAACAACAACTACTTACAGATTTAAGACGTCCGATTTTGCAACGCCATGACCAGCTCCAACATTAAGATGGCCCAGAAGACCTGGGAATTGGCCAACCGAGTGGAAACAGTGGACGAGATTTACAAGTACAACAGGGAACAGCAACAAAACATTCAGACAGCCAAGCCTTGGGAAAAGAACCCTCATTTCTTTAAGGATGTAAAGGTCAGTGCTTTGGCCCTTCTTAAAATGGTCATGCATGCCAGGTCCGGTGGCACTTTGGAAGTGATGGGCTTATTGCTTGGCAAAGTAGATGCCAACATCATGATTGTGATGGACTCTTTCGCTTTACCGGTAGAAGGAACCGAAACTAGAGTGAATGCTCAAGCCCAGGCTTACGAATACATGGCTGCCTACACCGACTCTACCAAACAGGTCGGCAGATTGGAAAACGTGATCGGATGGTACCATTCTCATCCTGGTTATGGTTGCTGGCTTTCAGGTATTGATGTTTCCACTCAAATGCTTAATCAACAGTTTCAAGAACCTTTTGTTGCCATTGTCATCGATCCTGTTCGCACTATATCCGCCGGAAAGGTTAATCTTGGTGCTTTCAGAACCTATCCTAAGGGCTACAAACCTCCAGACGAAGGTCCTTCGGAATACCAAACCATTCCTTTGAACAAAATTGAAGATTTTGGTGTCCATTGTAAAAGATATTATACTTTAGATGTTTCTTACTTTAAATCTGCTCTCGATACTAAATTACTCGACTCACTATGGAACAAATATTGGTTAAACACCTTGAGCTCGTCTAGCTTGCTAACGGTATTTGTCATTTTTACTAGTTATAATTTACTGCACTATCTACTATTATACACTTTAACCTTTTTTACAATTCTTTTTATCCCCCTTCTTTTTCTCTTTTCATCTTTTCATCCTTTTCTCTCTTGCTTTTCTAGAATGCCGAGTACACCACTGGACAAATTTTCGATCTCTCTGAAAAACTTGAGCAAGCTGAAATTCAGTTGTCTAGAGGTGGTGGCTTTATGATTGGCATGGATCCTCACGAAAAAAGGCCCGAAGATAAGCTTAGCAAAGCAACCAAAGATTGTTGCAAAACCACCATTGAGTCTATTCATGGACTTATGGCACAAATCATTAAAGATGATCTGTTTAACAAAGTTACCAACAACAACAATTAATCTATTGCAAATTCATTATTCGTATACTTGTGCTTAATTAGATTCAATAAAACTTTATTTTTATATTCAATATTTCAAGCACAAAACTTCTTTTTTCTCCTTATCTTTTTCTTCTTTCCCTTAACTTTTTGTAACATATTTACAAACAATTACTCCTACTATTACATCAGATAACCCAACTGATCACAAACACAATTTATGAATCCAATCTTCTTAAAACTTTTACTATCGACTTGAAATCATCTTCGTACAAATAGCTATTTTATCGCGTTCAGCCGATTTTTCAATTTTAAATAAAATGTGCTTAATCTGTAAATGTAAGCAAAAATTATTTACTTAGGTTTACGTTCAAAATGGATAAGAAGAAAGCATCTTCTAAAATTACTGAAGATGAAAGATTCAATTTAATTGCCAGCGATCCAAGATTCAGAACCTACAAACCAGAATCAAACAATGTCGAGCTTGACAAAAGATTTGAAAAAGTTTTGAATAATAAAAAGTTTGAAGTTACTGACGATATTTTCTACAACGAAGAATCCAGTAGTAGTGATGAATCATCAAGTGAAGAGGATGAAGAAATAGAAGACATTGATGAATGGGAAGAGGAAGACAGAAAATGCTATCACGATAATGTTGAAGAAACGAACCGTGTTGCTATTTGTAATCTTGATTGGGACAGAATTAAAGCAGTTGATATTTTTGTATTACTTCATTCATTTAAACCTGTTAATGGAGATGTTAAAAGTGTGAAAATTTATCCATCAGAATATGGTAAAAAGCGTTTAGAAGAAGAAAAGTTAAACGGTCCTAAAGAATTAGTTGAATTACCAACCGAAGATGTTGATGATGATAATAAGCGCAAAAAAGTTATAAATACAATTAAATACGATATAGATGAAGATGAAGAGTTTAACAAGCTAGGTTTTGTTCAAAATAAATTAAGAAAGTATCAAATTAATAGATTAAGATATTATTATGCTGTTGCTGAATTTGATTGCACAGACACTGCGGTCGAAATTTATGAACAGCTTGATGGATTTGAATATTTAAATAGTTCCGTTTCATTAGATATGCGTTTTATTCCATCAGATATGACCTTTGAAGACGAACCTATTAGTGAATGTAATGTTTTACCAGATTTACATTTTTATAAAGCACCAGACTTTATCAATACAGCTTTACAGCAAACTAAAGTTCGACTAACCTGGGAAGAAAACAATCATGAAATGAATAATAAACTTGTGAAAGCTTTTGAAGATACTGAAAAAAATAAAGAAGTAGATTATTTAGATGATTATTTAGCTTCAGACACGGAAAATGAACAAGATTCCTTATCTGAATATGAAAGCGACGACGAAAATAATAAAGGAGATAAGGTTGAAAAATATAAAAATTTACTCAGAACTATAGAAGAAGAAGAAAAACAAAATAAAAAAGAGAAAGAAAAGTTTGATATTGAAATTAGTTGGGGCCCAGAAATGGGAGATGATACGCAAAATATTTCTACCAACAGTGAAGATGAATTGTCAGAACGTGAACTCGAAAAGAAAAACAAAAAAGATAAATATAGAAAGTCTAAAAAGTATAAGAAAAAAGGTGATGAATTTGCTAATAAAGATAAGAACTCAAATGCAGATTTAGAATTGGTTTTAATGGATGAAAAATCAGATAAAAAACATTTTAATTATGATAACTATATTGAAAATAGTAAAAAAGTTAACAAAGATAAAAAACAAAAGAAAATCGAACAGGATCAATTTAAGGTAAATTTTATTTTTTTCATTTCTATATTTATTTATTTGTTGTTATTTTTTTATAGTTTGACTCAGATGATCCAAGATTTAAAGCAGTTTTTGATTCTCCGCTATTTAATATTGATCCTTCTAATCCTAAATTTAAACGAACTAAAGCTGTTAATGAAATAATTCAGAAAAAAATTAAAAGAAAATAGGATTGAAAAAATAAAGGAAAACTTTTTTTCCAATAGTGTACATAAAATAAACCATAAGTTAATTGAATTTTTTATTAAACTATTTGAATTTATTATTTATTTGCTTATTAATATTGTAACTTGATTTTAAAAAAAAATTATGTTGTGTATTTTAAAAACGAGTTTATTAAAATTAAACTGAATTTTTTAATTTATTTTTAAAAATGATCGGTAACAAGGATAAAAGCGAGAATGCTATTAAAATTAATATTGAATTCCATGATAGAACATCGTTAGAAGATGAAAGTTTGTTCAAAGTTTTGCCGGCTTCAATCGCAATAAACGACGGAGCGGCTACTCCGACAAATGTGCCAAAAAAGAACGGTATGATGCTTACATCAAGCACAGGAGAAGCAATATTAATGAACCAATTGGGCAGAAAAGGTGTGATTCTTAAGAAGATGATATAAAATGTCAAATTTTGTTTATGTTTTGAAACCTCTTTGGACCATTGATCGACTTTGGAGGAAAAGTATTTTTGTAACAAAGGTCTGCCAAAGCAGTAGGAAAGGAGATAACAAAGTGAAGCCCCGACAGCTGAACACTAAAATAAATAAAAGTTTTGAATGTGATCGCAAAAAAGTAGAACTAACCGAACAGACTAGAAACAGAGCCAACCAGAAGTTGAAAAGAAAACCGGACAGAATGCTAAGGAATATGGAGCCAGGAATGGCAAACGTTTGAAGACTGAGAAATGGGAAACAAACAAGCAAATCAATTAATAAAGCAAGACATAAATGATTTAAGTGTGTCTTACAAAACATAGGTGAAAACATAACCGGCAACAACCGTGTAGAAGTAATTGCCGTTGTACCTGGCCAACATGTTGCCTAGTTTTTTGGCCTCATCCATGTCCATCGGAAGTTTCAGTTTGGAACGGTCTTCACTAGAAAGAGGCCAAGGTGAGAAAAGCAGACAAAGGAGATCACTTACTCAGGTAGTTTTGGAAAGTTCAGGTAGACTAGATACAGTCCAAGGATGGAGATGAGAAAAATACAGGACAGGGCCGAGAAGGCCAGTTTGCTAGAGATGGCCATTATGTAAGATTGGTGTGCAGATTTCTAATGCTATTGAAACATTGTTCACTAATTAATTGCAACTTTTCCTTCTGCACAAATCACCTGATTATGTTTACATTGACAAAAAGCTAAAATGAGCCGAAAGCAAACGCCGAAAGGAAAAAGCTCGCCGCCGAAAATACTTTTGTTTACGAATTTGGCTGGTCGGCAATTTTTTGGTCTGATTCACTTGCTAATTAAGAAAAAATTAAGATGATGTCCAGGTCGCTGCGGGCGGACACCAGAAGTCGAGCCAAAGATGACTTTAAGAAAGCCATGCAAGCTAAGGACAGGGTGAGGAAATGGTAAGTTATTAGTTGTACTGATTGTGCATGTTCAAAACGTATTAATCTAGGGAGAAGAAATGGGTAACGATCGGAGACACTTCAATGAAGATCTTCAAGTGGGTGCCTGCCACAACTTACGATAATGTAAGGTTTTTCTACAGTTAACTTTTTTTTTCATTTCTAATCTTCTTTCAAATCAGATTAACCGGTCCGCCAAAAACGACATCACTAGTGAAAAACACAACTCTAATAGTATGACCAATGATTCCAACAGCAATAGTAGCAACAACAAGGAAAATCTGAACCAGAAAAGCCAATTGAATATTAATTCCAACATGCATACTACCTCCAATACCTCATCCATTGCTAGATGCGATGACTCTGTTACTGGCTTCTCTGAAAACTCCATGGATGACAATAATACTAATGAAAACACTCCAATGGAAACTTCTAACACTAACACCAGTGTGCTTAATGGCGAAAACTCTTCTGACGCCCAGTTTCCTGACAATGTTAAGACTACTGAATCCATCAAAAAAAGTGACAATTGCAACGAATCCAAATAACATTGCAAACATTATCTATTTATTCTTGTAATTCTCAATCCGCACTTCCTAACATTTAAATAACAATTTCAAACCTTTTAGCTCTCAAAATTTAATCTGGATTCTTGCAATTTATTTATTTGAACAAAATATTTTTTATTATTAAACAAGTTTAATTACAAGTTTTGCGATTTTTTATCCATCCATAATAATATCACTTTAAACATACCAAAAACATTTGAACAATGTATATTTATAGTCATATATTTATGATTTTGTTCTTTTCACCAAATCTTTTTTGTCTAAATATCTACTATTACCAATGCATTTTTCTTGCATCTACTAATAACTCGTTGATTTCACAGTAATGGAATAACAAACAATATAATGTGGTTGTTATATATACTGCATTCATAGATTTAATTATTAGTCAATTAATTTCCAAACCTTTCAAAGGAACTACTCATTCCAAACTAATTTTTTTTTAACAAAAAAACTTTCTTATTATTCTGCAAATGCACTGGTCGTGAATAGAAGATTTTAAATTTAAAAATTTTTACCATTAGCACTACTAATCTTTTATGACAAATTTCATCTCATCTTTTTTTAAGTATTTAAACTTCTCTAATTTACGACAGTATATTTTTGCAAAATCTCTACTATTCACAAGGGCAATATAATCATTCGAGTTCACAATATAAATCCTAGTTTAATTTGACCTTGACAAATGTTTATTACTATTCATAATTGACTAAATTTGAAATAAATCTAATTTTTTTTAAAGTTATATTATAAAAGCATTTAAAGTTTTTGTCAATAAAGATTAGACACTTTAGTTATTTATTCAGTTTAAATTTTCATTTACATTTTTATTTACTAATATCTTCAATAGAAAATATTTTTATTTAAATTATTTCGAAAATAGTTCTTTAGTTTTAAATTTTAATTATAAAAAAATTGTAAAAGTTTTATGTTAAAAAATGTACTAATTTTTAATTTTTCTCAATTTGATATAATAACTAATTTTTAAATTATACTTTATTTGATAAAAAGCGATGAATAACAAAAAACTTTTCAAGCATCTTGATTTACAAAAAATCATAAAATATATGTAAATTTTTAAACTAAATGTATTTTTTTAAATCTCTATTTTAAAAAATAAGGTAAAGTATCTAAAGGCTTTTGCAATTTCATAAAATAGACAATCATAAAATAACTTTGCCTTTTAATGTTTTTGATCAGAACATTCATTACTATTTTAAAATTCAAAATTTTGTATTATGCTATTTTAACTTTTATCTACTTTTTTCAATAGTTATTTTAAAAGTGTTTCTATATAAAACATGTTGAAAAAACAATGATGATTATGTTTATAACTTACTCAAGAACTTCTATAAACTAAAACAAGTTTCTCAAGTCTTAATTTAATAGTTCACAAGTACTTTTAAATATGCAATTTCATTAATTCTATTTTAGACAAACATTTTTATTAATATTAATAAATAAAAATATTAAATACATTAAATACAGTATGCTAGGTATCTTTAATTTAACTATTTAGATCAAAAATATTCTTTAAAAAAAAATAATAACTTAATTGTAAAAACAATATAAAAATAAAAAAAAAAATTTTAAGTTTATCAGATGTGGACAAAATGAAATACAAAATTTTTATTATATTATTATTTTACACAATTTTTAAACTTTTAATCACAAAATTAATGTTTTTAATTATATAAATTTATTAATAATTAATGATAATTAAATGAAGAATTTATATATATTTTTCTATTGAAACACAAAAAATATTAAATTATTTAAATATTTAAAAAAAAAATTAATTAAACTAAAAGTATAAAATATTTTTATTTAAAAATATAATTTAAATTTTTATATTAATATGTAGTTGTTGTCTTTTTTTCAATAAATCTATTTTTATTAATTTTAAATTAAATTGTAAATATAAAAGTAATAACAAACCAAACAATAAATTTTATTTTCATAAATTAATTTTATATAGAAGTTATAAACTATGTGCATACTAATTGCAATTTTTGATTTTTTAATTTAAAAATTAAAAAAGTAAATAAATGAATAAAAATAAAATTTATTTTAACCTTTATGTCAATATAGTTTTTAAAAAATAAATACTAAATAAATGGCAATGTTTAATAAATAGTCAAAATTGTTTTAATATTTTTTTAACACAAAAAATAATGTTATAGTTAAAAAATTAACGCAGAAAATTTTGGTTTAAAAATTTAAATTTAACTAAATATAATTTTTAAATTTAAAAAAAAAAGATTTAAATTAAATAGTATTAATAATAAAACCAAAGTTAAAATAATTTTATGTCAAATATTTACATTTTCAATAAAAAAAAATGATTGAAAGCTAATATTAAAAATTAATTTTTTATAATGTAATTCATTTGTTTGTTTTTATTTTTATAATTTGTCTGTTTTATTTTGTTTATTTATTATATTATTGTAAAATAATATAAACTTATTTTAATTTAAAGTTTATTTTTATTTATATTAATTTAAATTCTTATTGTTTATTTTATTAAGTCTACCTTTTGTTGAGCTCCCACTTTGTATGTTGAAATATGATATGATCAAACTACAATAAATACTTTTGAAAAAATATACAGTAATAGATGAAAAGCTCTTAGATAGACAGAGGCAATTACAAATAATTCTAAGGCTAAGAATGTTTAGAATAATATCAATATTTTTACCAAAAAAAAAATACAAATTTTTTTTGATTAAATTTTTAAATTTATTAAACGGTAAACACTTTATTATTATTTTTGTTGTAAATTTTAAGTATTTTTTTGTGGTTTAATATATTACAAATAAATCTTTCTAATTTTTAAAATCCAAATTAGTGTCAGAGTCAATTAAAAAAAGATACCTTTTTATATCTTTATTTTTATAATTGATTAAATTTAAGTAAAGAATTTTTTTTTCTAAGTAAAGAATATTATTAGTTTTTCAATGTCTATCCCTTTTATCCTTTGATTTTAAATTTATTCATAGATTTCTTTTTTTTTTGAAAAAGACAGTTGCTAGTGCAATAGTTTATTTTTTTAGTAGTTTTTGTATTGAGTGCTTTCTACATTGTTCTTGTAACTATTTTAACCATTTATGATTTAAGGTTTTGCATTTTAATTAATTTTGTCTTTAATTTCATCGATGTGCGTGTCATTAAATCCAATTTTTTCTTTCACATTTATTTTGTCTAATTTTAAAAATGTAAATATTCTTGTATTGTCGTCTGGTATTATGTGTACAATATTAATCTCGCTAAGTTTTTTTTTGTAAATGCAAGAGTAAAATCTTTTAAATAAATGAAAATTTACTGTTATCAAAAATCAAAGTTTTTTCAGAAATATATGTGGATATACATTTTAGTAAATGATTGGATAAGCTAAGAATGCTTGATTGTTTTTCAAGTTCAGTTCTCTATTTCACATAATTATTTTATCTAAATTATTACAATTTTTAAATTAATCATTTTTAATTTTTCATCTTAAGGTAATTTCAACTCTTAAAAGTTTTAATAATAATTATTTTCCATTATTTTTTTACCTTGATGTACACTTAATTCTAGGATTTTTAATAAATTTTGTGTCAACTCTAATTAATAATTATTGTAACTTACGATTGTGAACCCTATATTTATATTGTATATAAACTTTTATTTGATTCCTTCATTAGAAAACTTAAATATCTTAAATAAATTTTAAATTGGGTGTTTTTTTGTGGTATTCTAATAGTATTATTTAAAAAAAAAATCTAATTTATTTTTAAACAGATTTGGTTTAACTTTTCTTATCATATTTTGTGAAAGGAATTAAAATAAATCTTTATTATTGTCTTCAAATAAGTAAATTTTATAAAAATCCATATAGATTTTATAATGTAGTATATTTTATGAAAAAATTGCGAGTGACAACCAATCTACCTTTAATCATAAAATTTCTACCACGTAGATAATTAAGAATTCTATCTATGTTTTTTTTCAAGCAATAAATATAATAGACAGATTATTAGCAAAACTTTACAAAAAGATAAATAAAGAGAATAGGAAGTAAAGATAAAGAAATAAATGTAAGAAACAGCGAACACTATATTGTTTCAACATCTTTAATTTAAAAAGATTATTTATTAAATTATTTTTTTTTTTTTTTTTTTTTTTTAATTATTTGCCAAATTTTATTATAGTTATAGTAAAAATTTTAATTATTAATCTATTATTATTTTTTTTTAGTTTTTTTAATTTAATTTTCTTTTAATACTTTTTGACATATATTAATTAAAAAAATCTAGATAAATATTTAAATTAGTTTGATTACAAAATTAATTGAATGAGAATTTCAAAGATTGTTTATTTTTACATCAATTTTTATACTCTTTATTTTTATCTTAAATTGTTTTAAATTTATTTTTATAAAAATTTTACATATATTTTTTGTAATGCATTCATAATCAGATTTATTGTATTTAAAAAATGTTTAATATTATCATTATTAAATCTATGCATGGTGAGCAAAACATTTAAAAAGTTTTACTAAATTGAATTATAACTGTTGTACTAATGTATTTATAAAAATGTCAACTATGTTTTAATAATATTTTACTTGATATTACAAAATAAATATAATTTTAATATAATTTACAAATTTTTTATATTTTAAACCTTAAATCAATATTATTTAATATTATAAATTTAACTTCTTTTTTTTTCATATAACAAATTATTGACATACAAAAATTAAAAATATTTTTAAAAATTTATTAACATAAATAATTTTTTTTTTATTTTTAAATTATAAAATTTTTATGATTTAAATAAATATCATGTTTAAAATTTTTAAAATAATAAAGATTTTAAATTACTTTATCATATATTTTACTAATATTGATTTTATATTTTGATTATTTAGTTAAATTCATTATAAAAACTATTCTTTATTCAAATTTTATATTAAAAAAATTTTAAAATACCTAATCATATTTTTTATTTAAATAAAAAGTTTTATTTTTTTTTATTTTTTAAATTTAATTTATTTAAAGCTTTAAAAAATTTTAAATTTAATATATATTTTTATCTAATTTTATTAAGATTATTTGGTCTTTTAATTTATATTAACTTAATATTTGATAATATAAGCAATTATTTTTTTATAGATTATATATTTAATTTATTTTTTAATCATATTTTTATTTTATATGTAAAGTTTAAATAAACGTTTATAAAAATTATTTTATTATCAAACTTTTTATTTATTTTAAAATTTTATTTTTTTAAACTTTAAAAATAAAAAAAAATATTTAAAAAGTAAATAATTTTTTTTTTTAATTTTTTTTAATTAAGTGTAATATTTAATTTAAAAGATAATTTATTTAATTTTAAATTTTTAAAAAATCAATATAAAACGATTTTTATTTTTTCTAAATTAGAAAATCATAAAAAAATATTTATTTTAAATAAAAATATTTTTGAATTATTTATATAAAATTAAAAAATAAGTTAAATTTTTTATATTAATTTTTTAATCTTCTAATTACTTGTCAATTATTAGTAATTAAAATAATAAAAAGAAAATATGTATTTTTTTAAAAAATATTATTTTAATTTATAAAAATTATTTTAACTCATATTAATATAACTTTAAATTTTTTAAAAATTTTATTTTTTTTTTTCTTACATTTGATTTAGAATTAAAAATAAAATTGATATATTTATATATCAATTTATATTGTTTATAAAAAATATATGTGACTTGTTTAATTTGTAATATCAAATAATTTTTTTAAAATTTATTTAGTTATTTATAAATAATAAAATAAAAATAAATGATATAATTTAATATTTTACTTAAGACTATTTTATTTATTTTTGATTAAATTTTAATTATAAAAACTTTATATTAGTTTTAAATAAAATTAAGTACACTTAAGGATTACAAATGTATTTGTAATAAGAATTGATAAAATTTAGCATTTTTTAATATAGACATCTAACAGATAAAATAAATATGTAGTTTTTTGTTTAACTAATAATTAAAAATATTATATAAGTTACTTTATCAATATTAAGGCAAAATTAAAAATTATAATAAATTATAATTAATTAAAAAAATTTACTAAATTTTTTTTTATGTTTTACAAATATTATAAACTATTTATTTAAAAAAAAAAATTATATTTTCTTTGAATTTATTAGTTTATATCTAGGGCTTTATAATTAAAACTGGAAATTCTAATAAAATATTTGTAGTAAACCAATAAAAACATTAAAAATTATGCAAATTATTTATATAAATTTTTTGTTAAATTAAAAATCTTTGATTAATAACTAATTTGATTTGATAAAAATAAAAATTTAATTAAAATCGAAATAAAATAATTAAAAAAAAAAAATTTTAAATTATTTTTTTTATTATAATTTATTTGATTTTATTGTAGCAATAAATTTGTATTGTTTTGTTTTATATAAAAAAAAACAAAAAAAAATTAAGTGTATTATAAAATATATTAAAAAAAAAAACAATTATTTTTTATATTTTTTTTTTTTAAACAGATATGAAATTTATTTTTTTGTATTCTTTTTTTTAATGATAAAGTTTTGGTCATTTTTTTATATAAATAAAATATTATTTAATATAATTTTATTAATATAAAATAAAAAATTTGAAAAAATTTGTTTGTATTATAATATAAAAAAATAAAAAATTAATTAAAAATTTAATTGTATGTTTAATTTCAATAGATCAGTGATATGATTGATTTGAATGATGTAATCAAAATCTATTATTGTAAAAAAAAATTTGCAAAATTATTATCCTTTGTTTAATAAATTCTTGGTCAAAAAAAAATTTAATTCTTGATTGTGTATAATTAGAACAAAGTCAATTTTTCAGATGATCTACTTTTGAAATTTATTTTTTTTTAATTTAGTGTTATAATAGGCAAAACAATAAATGCGCGATACTCAAATCGGAAATAAAAAATTATAAAAGTAATTTAAGTAATATTTTTAACCTTGAACATGTAATCAGTGATGCAATAAAGCGTTTGAAAAATTCGATGATGATACAGAATGAAATAAGCAATCAGGTATTGTAAAAGGTTATTTGAAACCGGATAAGTTTATAATTAAAATAATGTTTGTAAAGTGACTATTTTGGTTTAATTTATGTTCTTTTGACAGTCGACAAAATAAATAAAAAAAAAAAATAGCTAAATTAAGTGGCAAAATAACGCTTTTGAAATCAAATGAAAATTTCATTTTGAAATAGTTTCTCATTATTTTAAAATATTTCTTGTTTTTTAAATATTTTATACTTTTTTTTATGTTTTATTGCTTCAATTTTATAAAAAAAAAAAAATTTATTTTATAATTTTAATCCACTTGTTTCAATCTCTTAATTCATCTTTTCAAAGAATAAATTTTTCATTTTACTCAATAAATTATTTTTTTGAACAGTATCAAAACTTTAAATTAAATTTTCTTTTTAAATAACTTAAATTATTAGTTTTTAGATAAAAAATAAACTTTAAATATTTAAAAAAAAAACTTTATTATAAAGTTTTATTTATTAAAAAAAAAAATAAATTAAAATTTTAATAAAGTAGAATTTTTGAATTTTTATTGTTTAAACTTTTTTTTTTTAGATAGATTAACTAATAAAAAAGCTGAAAAAATAAATAAAAACATTGTAACGTTTTTTAAAATTTAAGCAAATTAAATAAATTAGTATTTACAATTTTATATTTTCAAAAAAAATAAAATAGATTTTAAAATCATTATGATACATTTAATAAAAAAAAATATTTATTTTTTAAAATAATGTTTTTTATTTTTTAATAATGCAATTTTTAAAAACAATTTCCTAGTTTAATAATAAAAAAATAAAATTGGTAAAAGTTTTAAAATAATTTAAAAATATTTTTGTTAAAAAGTGAAATTTTTATTGCATCAATTTTTTTTTTAAATGACGATCAATTAACCAACTGTACCTAATTAATTAACATTTTTTTCATGCAATTTACTATTTGTAAATTAAAGTAATTTTTTTTTGTTGATTACATTTGATTTGCATTTTTTGTATATAAAGTTAACCCTAAAATTATACACAAGATTTATTTTTATAAATAAATATAAATAAAAATTAATTGTTTTTAGCCAAAAGTTTTTTCTGTTAAACTTGAATCAAAGAATAAAATTATTTTAATTAATTTATTTTTTTTTTCGATTTTTTAATTGAAAATTTATAAAAAATTTTCAAAATCAAAAAATATATTAAAATTTAAAATAAACAATAGGAAAAAAAGAAAATAATAAAATATATAAATTAAAATTAGCTAAAAAATAATAAAAATAAGTAAATTAATTTATGTGTTTAATTGCAGTCTAGGAAAATAATTTAAATCAACTTAAATAAATAATCATAAATTCTTAAATAACTTATTTGCAACAAAATTTACTTAAAATTTATTCATACTGTATAAAAAAAAATTGTACTTATGTTAGATATAATTAACTAATACAGTTAACTTTTTAATTTAACTATTAATTTATATTTTAATGTCATAGTGAAATAAATGAAAAAAAAAATTAAATTGAAAAATTACTAACTTTTAAATTTATTCTCTAAACATTTTAAATTTAATCCACTTAGTTTATTAATAAACATAAAATAATCACTATACAGCAATTAAAACAGTAAAAACGAAAACTTAACTAGCATTATAGATAAACTCAATTCAATCATCAATAACTAGTAATAATTGTTTTATTGTAATCTTAATAATAGGTTTTGTAAATAAATGAAACTAAACTATAAAACAATTAAATGTACTTTTATTTGTACGTTGGTTTTTAATAAAAAAATGATTGTTTGATAAATTCAAAATATATTTTGTTACATATTTCAAGAAAATTGTTTTAATTTTAAAACAAGTTAGTTTTTAAAAACCACAAAAACTTTTTCATTTAAAGATGCTTAAAATTTACACGTTAAAGGAAATAGCGTCTTTACCAAAATTTTTTTGTTATATCAATGCAATTTTTTTTTAACTTATTAAATTCCACACAATCTTTGCATAAAATGATTCCCGCATAAGAAAATCTTATATGAATAAACGGAAATTCATAGTAAAATAAAATAAATGATAAAAAAATAAAAAGTGACAATAAAACTGTCAACCAAGCGAAAAAAACGCTTAATAAAATACTTAGAAATATAAATGACACAAAACAAAGAGAACAAAATAAATATATCAAACTAGTATAAAATAGAAAAATAGGAATTAAAAAAGCGTAAAAAAAAATAAAATTGAAAAAATAACATTAGCTTGGAGAAATAATGTAACAGACACTTGAATACTTATCAGCAAAAGGAGAACTTTGCATTTGTATTTTAGTTGATTTTATCGATAATCATCTTAGAATGTAAGTTTCACCGGTCATCTAATTTTGTTTAAAGTTAGTTTTTAGCTCACAATAAACAGTTTAGGTCTTTGAACTTGATTAAATTAGACCTTGTATTAACTTAACTCACAAAAACGTGTAACTATTGGCCAAAAACTGTTTATATTAGATATCCTAATATGGTTTTGATATAAGTCCAGAATGAGTTTAGTTACATAAAAAAAAAATGTTGCTAAATATTCCAATTGATATTTTTTAGTTTTTTAATGATTACATGTCAATTGATAAAAACTTCTCACAGTATTAAGATTAGGAACAGAAAATTATCCATATCGATCTAACTTGTTTTTGACATAAATTTAATTATATTTTAAAATATAATTTATTCAACTTATTTTTTTGGTATGCTTTTTAGATACTTAATTTTATTTTTTTTTACAGATTTTCAATAAAAACACTAAAAAATAGTATTATTTTTTTTTTTTAATTTAATTTTTATTCGGATAAAAAAAAATACATTACTTTAAGTCTTTTTCTTCTAAGTGCATTAATTTAACAGGTAAAAAAATTAATTTAATCTAAAACATTTTATTTTGTAAAATATTATTTTTTATATCTAAAAATGCAATAAATTAAATTTAAAAATAATTAATCAAAACAATTTATTATTAATCATAAAATAATTAAAGCTTAAATAAAAAAATAGTTAGATTTAGAATTTATTAAAATACTGATAAAATTAAATTATCAAACATTTATCGAACATTTAATAAATATTTATCAAGGTCAAAGGGTATTTAAATTATTAATATAAAAATCTATTTTTTTGAATTTTATTAAACTAAGATAATTTTTTTAAAAAGTTAACAATTATTATATTATTTGAATTTATGTGAACTAAAACTTTAAAAGTGTTATCTGTTGTTAAATAAAAGGTTTACAAAAATGTGGCTAATGTAAAAATGTATTTAATTCGTGATTTGCACACATGAAATTTTCAACTAGAGCAATCATTAGTTAGTAATACATTGGTATTTTAAGAATGTTGTTTTTGATTTATTTAAATTTATTTTAATTTATTTATTACTAAAATTTAAATTAATAAAATGTTTGATTTAAATAATTAAATTTGGTTAAAATTTAGTTAAAAATGATTTAGTAAAAAGTATTTAAAAATCTAAGATTAAATATATGTAAAAGATGCATTGTGATAAGCTTGCTTCTTATGGATCATGATTTCAAATAAAAAACACGCGTGATAAAGCAATAAAAAGCCACTGAAGTTAATGTCACGTCTTTTTTCATTGTGTGCACATGTATACGGGTGTGTGAAGACATATAGCCAGTATAAAAGTAGCCTGCTATTAAAGATTTTGTCCATGGACCATAATTTGCTTCCAAATCTAATTGCAATGAAGGTCAGCATACATAAACACACCTATCAAACACGTATCTTAAGCTTCGATGATCCGGTAAACGGTTTACTCAGATCACTGAGTTGTATTTGATACAGTGAGCCGAATTCAAAACCGAAAAATAGGACTCAACTATGCGAAAACTGGTGGATCCTAAATCAAATAAATGCTGGTCGTCTTGCCGAGCTGTACGAATATGATTGAAAATGTTTTGACTTACCAACACAATCCTGTACATATTTGTCCATAAGGTTGGTTTTTAATGTCCGGTTAAGATGCAGAGTTTCCGTTTTTTTTTTCCGCTTGAATACTTATAAACAATTTTACCATCCATTTTTTAATCTAAATTTCTACCATTTATTATTAATATTTAATAAAAAATAAAACATGAAAAAAATTCATTTTTTTAAACTTGTAAATTTTAGAACTTATGAAAAAAGGGATTATTTAAGCATTAATTTGACCTTTGAAATGTTCGCTTTAACATTAGACTGATAAATTAGTTAAAATAAATGTGTGTTTAGGAAAATAAGAAATGGCAAAATTGTTTTAATTTTTTTTTTGATCATTGTTTACATTAAAACTTTTATTAATATAATCTGTTTACATTAACAAGTAAATTTAATTCTCAAACTTAATTATCAAACAAACAATTTACATTTGAGATTTCAATTTGTCTTAGTTTGATTTCTTTGTAATTGTTTTATTTTTTATTAATTAGTGTTAAAACAGGCATTAAATGCGGTTAAATCTGATTGTTTTAATTTTGGTACGTTTAAAAGAAAAAAAAATTAACATTTCTTATAAGATGAAAACAAATTAACGCCTAAATAATACTCAATAATTTAATCTTCAATTAAATTAACTTTTTTTTACTTGTTTTTTAATACATTTAGTTTGTTGATTAATTAATTTTAGTTTGTTGATTTCTTTTTTAAAAATTAAAGTTTAAATAAAAATAGAATTATTACAGATTAATTTTTTTATGATAAAAATTTTAAATTTAACCATTTAACTTTTGATATCTGACCAAGCAAATATTTTTTTTTTATTACTTTTAGTATAAAATATTTATTACGCTTAAGTTTTAATTAATAAACTAAAAATAATTGTAAAGGTGTCAAAAGCTTAATTTTTTTTTAGTATAAATAAACAATTTAAATCAATAAACTAAATTTGTTTAATATTTATTCCAGTAGGTACAATAATTTTATTTTTTTTGGTATGCAAAATCGTGTACACATGGGTATCGCATACATATGCAATTCAAATATTCAATAAGAAAAACTTTTAATGAAATATTATAAAGGCGTGCAATTCAAACAAAATAGGCTAAAAACAAATTTAAATAGCAAAATAAATTTTTTTTATAAAAATCATTTTAGCGTTAAAAAAAAACGAAAAAAAAACAAATTTACAAAAAAACGAGAAACAAAATTTTAAAATTTAGATGAAAAATTTAAAAAACTGACGCGATATATAAGCTAAATTTGGTAGCAATGGTTTGTAATTTTATCAACTTTTTATAAAAAATAATAACTTATCCAAATTTTTATTTTTACTTTAAAATCTGTAAAAATTAACCTTTATTTTAATTTACTTTAAATAAAATTTTTAATTTAAAATTTAGAACTATATGATTATAATTTTAAACAACTTGCTAATAGTTTGAGAAAATTTATAATTTCGCTTATTAAAGTACAAATTGGCACAAACATTAATCAAATTTACAAAAAATAATAAAACGTTAATCACAATTAGTAAACAAAAACTGTTTACAACTTAAAAATTTAAATTGCACTTGTTTATGCAAATGGAAAATTAGTTTAAAATAGAAATTTCAAAAAACTGAAGAATTGAATAAGAAAAATATAAAAATAATAAAAATAGCGAAAAATAAAATAGTTTATGTTTAAGATGGAAAATGTCTTTTGTCAGAGTTTATTGGTTTATTTCTTATAAGCAAATCGAACACAAAAGTTGCAATGTTTATTCGTGTTTTGATAGCTTTGAACGTATATAGAAAAAAAAAATAAAAGTTGTAATTTATAACTTGTACACTGGTATGTACAGGGTGATGCTTTAAGCTGCAATGAGGCATTTGCTTACACTTGTCCCTATGGATGCTACTACCTTATATTTTAAATAGAAAATTACTTTCTTATTTTTCGTTTCTGGTTTTAGTTTTATTTGCTCTTATTTACTTTTATTTGCTTTTTTAGTTTTTATTTGTAACAACGGAAACTGAATTGACAAACTAAAACAAGGTAACAGTAACGGACGTCTCAAATGAATAGTGGAAACAGCGAAGTAAATGAAGATATCAAAAAATGCACGCGGTTTGTAGTTTAAAAAATTGAACTTAGAAGTATTTTAAATTTAATCAGTATATATATAAATAATATTATTATACAGGACAATGAAAAACTAAGATGTTTAATTGATTAAATGCAAAATTGAAGAAATCACAATTTTTTAATAAACAGGTAAGCTATTTAGAAAAACATTTAAATTGGTTAAAAAAAAATTAAGCAAAATGTAGATAAAATAAAATAAATATACACCGTTTAATTATCGGTTATTTAAAGCTTGATTATAACCATAATTTGTATATGTTCAATGTTGAGCATTTTATTAAGATGCGAATGCCAATCGCAATTACACTAATGAGGACTATATAATTGTTTTTTCTTTAGTGTTATAAAAATATAATCTTAAATTTATTAGATGCTGATTGATCTTTAAAGCTTAATTTCATTAAAAAGAAGCTAAAATAGTATTAAATCGATTAACGTGAAAGTTATTTCAAGGCTGATGAACTTTAAAACTATTAGTATTGCATGATTTTTCACGTGGTTTCACTTTAAAAATGATACTTTTATTGTGACATTGTGCAAACATTTTCAGATAAATTAACATCTGATTACGGCAAACATCAATTAAATGTGATTTTGCTGAGCAATAGTAGTTAATGATGGAGATATTAAGCATTGGTTGATGGCGGACATGAGTGCGTTTTGCAAAAATGGTTACCGATATTTTAAATGAGTTCCAAAATATGAAATTTTACCTTTGCCAAATGAAAACATAAGTTTAGGCATTATAAGTTGCATTTTCTTGAAAGAAAGAACCCAATAACTTAGTTCCGCTCAGACCAGATGCAAAAGGCTTCATTTTGGGCGCCATCTTCTGCAAATGTGATTTTCAGCGCGGCAATGACCCGATTGTAATGCCTAACCTAAACCTAACATTATTTTGGTATACGATCTGATCACTTTAAGTTTTGTAAGCAATTTCTTCTTGTCTTTTTCTTGTATTGGCTTGTCTTGGCGAATTTACAAACAAGGCAGAAAAAGCAAAAGCTACACCCATTTCTTATTTACAGCAATTTATTCAGGTATTATGGCGATTGCTTAGCAAAAACGCTTGCGTTCACAGCGCCAGAACGCTTTGCATGGATCTAGAGTCGATTTTGAATTTATTGTGAGCATTTCCTGTTTGAAAAAATAGAGCTGCCATTACCAGCCCTACAGACAGATCAATAAATTGCAATTCACTAACATATGGTGTCGTCTTCATTTCTTTATAAGATCACGGCCCTCTCCTACCGTATCGGTCGTGAACAGACCTCGGTAAGCATTTTCTTCACACTGTATGACCTTACCTTTAGGACTGTGCTAATTTAGCAACCGGGCCAGTTTGGCAACGGTTTAGTTTGGGTGTCAAACAAGATCAGGATGCAAAGTTTGCATGTCTTAACACGCTGCCTCAAGAATTAGTAAAACTGCTGCTTATTAATAGAAAAGGATTAAAAATATCATTTTTTCTCTTTTCTTGGTTTTCTCAGCGTTTTTTTTTATTTACATAGAGAAACAATTTTTAATAAAATATAAGTTATTGAACTTTTGTTTTTTACTAAGTTGCTACTTTTTAATTTCAATTTTCTATCCGAAATAAACATTATAATATTAATTTTACATTTCACTGGACATTATGATTGCTTATAGTAATCTTAAACTATTGTTATAATCTTGGCAAAATGTAAAATTGATTCTAGTTTAATATTAGCGCTTATTAAAATATAAAAATATTAAAAATAATAAAAATAATTTTTTTAAAATTTATATTTTCTAAGACAAATAAAAAAATTTTGTTTTAAAAAATATTTAAGATTACTATATTTCAAATTTTTAGTAAATTTTTTTTAAATTCTTTACTAGAATTTCAAATCTTTTACAAAATATTTCAATTATGGTTATTTTTTTATTTAAACTTCTTAAAAATTATTTTTAAATTGTTTGCAAAGTCTATTTTAATCTTGTAGTACTGATTGCGTCATGATATTAAATATTATTAGAGTAATATTTTTAGGGTTTTTTTAATATTACGAATAAAATTATAAAATAATCTAATTTTTTCTTGCATATTTTAGTCAATTAAAATCATAATAAATTTCTATCATGAACTACTTAATTTTATTCTACTTATTATTTTCTTGAAATATCCATTTAAAATTTCATTTGCGTAAATGTTTCACCAATTAAGTTAACGGTTTAACTTAACTTACAATTTAAATAGGATTTTTTTAATAAAACTATTGTTTTAAAGTTTTAATTATACTATTTATAAATTTAAATATTGTAAGATTTGTTGTTTAATGATTTTTATTTATTTTTATGAATTTTTATAAAATTTAACCTCGTTCGTAAGAATAAAACAATTAATAAAAAAAGCAATTTATTTTAATCAGGCAAACAAGCAGTTGATGTTCTTGGTAATCAATTGCATAAACACGCAGTTTGGCATAAGTAAACAGAAAAGATGAGATTAAAATAAATGCAAAATAATAAAAATAAACTAATAACAGAAACACTGTGAAAGTGAATCCAAAACAAGTAAGCCAAATTACCTAGTAATATTAGGGCGCAACTTGATACAAGGTAGGCCAGTCAATTTGACCTTTTACCTTGGTTCACGGTCTTAGAATTTGATTCAAGCAGGTCTAGGCCTGCGAACTTAGCCATCGGCCATTTAAAAATGTCTAACTTGCTTTAATAGACGTAACTTGCAATAAAAGTGGATAAAAAATAATAGCAGGAAGAAGGCCAAAAAGCCAAATTTGTTAAAATGTTGAGAAAGCGTTAGAATAGTTTACGGATTAATTTGAATGCCGATTATACTTTTATAATTAGCTCATCTTTTTTTAATCTAGACAAGTCTATTGAAAGTACTCCACAGCTAACTTTTTGCTGTGTTTCTTAAGTGATTGCCATCAAACACAAACAACAGGATGATGATTGATTTAGACTTTGCAAAGTGAAACAACTTGTTAAATGAAAAACAGGTAAAATCAAAAATCAAATTTGTAAGAGTCAAAATAATTAAAGAGCTTAATTTTTATAAAGTAGCTAAACCGAACAGAGCATGTAAATTGTACAAACCAGATAAATTGAACAGATCAGGTAAATTGAATTATGGCCGTTGGCCAAGTAAAAATTATTTAGTTGTTTAATATTTTACCATTGGTTATCTTGTTTGAGATTTTCTTGGCGTTCAACCACACACGCGAGTTTATTTAAGAAGCCAGCTGTGCTTAAGACGCTCTATTTCGTGATCATTTGCAACCCATTGCTTTACCAACAAAGAAAAACTACACCCATTGTCATACTAGCAACGGCGCTAAACAGTATTTATCAAGCAGTTTACAAAAATCTTGCTTTAAAATGGTTTTCACACAAAGTTGAAATGTTTTATTTGATTTAAATTTAGTTCAAATCACTTGTGACAAGTGAAACAAGTAAAAGATAAAATTCACCTGAATTTTTTCATTTTCCGCGTTTGAAATGTTTTTTTTTAATAAAGATATTTGCTTGGATATAATTGTAAGCACATGAAAACAAACAAGATGTTAAACGAATTCATTTTAAATAATGAATTTTAAACAGTGAAAAACTCTTGTCATATTTAGGTCGAGTAAATTGTCACACAGTTTTTAATACTCTGCTGTTCGCTAATCTTGTCCGGAGCTAGCTTTAATCTTGACAGCAAAGAGTGGGGAAAAGTAGAGAGTGATAATTATTGAGAAGTGGTGTTTGATGAAAAGTGGAGAATGATGAAAAGTGGCGGACGATATAAAGCGGTGAATATCGAAAAGTGGTGAATATTGAAAAGTGGTGATTATTGAAAAGTGGTGATTATTGAAAAGTGGTGATTATTGAAAAGTGGTGAATATCGAAAAGTGGTGAATATCGAAAAGTGGTGAATATCGAAAAGTGGTGAATATCGAAAAGTGGTGAATATCGAAAAGTGGTGAATATCGAAAAGTGGTGAATATTGAAAAGTGGTGAATATTGAAAAGTGGTGAATATTGAAAAGTGGTGAATATTAAAAATATTGAATATTGAAAAGTTTTGAATATTGATCTGAAAATTAAATCAAACAATTCGACAACCAGTCAAACACGAGTCCCTAACCTGACTCTAATTGGTGTTGGCTACGGATTGCGGTGGGTCCGTGAAACTTGTCCAGGGGCCCTGTCGAACAGGTGTGCAAACAAGCTGATACAAGTTTACAAACAAGATGCTAGGGTCTTTACAAACTGACGGCTGATAGAGGGCGCAAACATCGAGTGGCTGAACGAGTGGCCGAGCAACTGTAGAGCCGCATTCAGTGTGGCTGTTGCGTTCGCTTGTGCAACCTGTGTGTTCTGCTCTCTTGTCGTGCTCAAACTTGTTCATCTCGACGGAATATTAATTATTAATTATTAATTATACAACATCCGACTGCTGTGCTAGTGAATTCGCCGTTGTAGTCGACAGAAGGGTGTTAGTCAGCTGAGACAGTTTAGGCGTAGATGGTCTGGTTCGCGCCTTTCTTCTTGCTTTGCTCTTGTATTCACAGTTTGGACACATAGGGCCACATTTTGCAAGTGCTAACGATCTGTCTTTGATCCTACAATCCGTCTTCAAAGTCCAAATCAAAACCCGGCTAATCCGACTACTAATGGGATTAACTTCTTCTAAAACCTTTCTGTGTAAGTTTTGCTTGAATTGATTGGCTCTGCTTCGGATACAAACGTGATTAGTGAGCTCAAACGCATCAATCTATGCTCAGTGTCAGATGGTGTAATGTTTGCTTAATTGATTTCGATAAATAGTAATGATTTAAAATTGTGATTTTCAGTTTTAATTACTTTCTATGCAGTTCAAAACAATTTGATTTATTTATAATCTCAACTAAATCCTGCAGAACAAGTGCAAAGTGTTCAGTTTATTTATTGTAGTTTCAAGCTTATATAGGAATATATCTACTAACAACACAAATTGCAATCGGAATACATCTCCATTTTAAGCTTCCATCAGGTATGGCACACCTGTTTAATACTTGTTTACGCATCTAAAATCGATAGGCAATTTAGCATTTAAATTCTTCTTTCATTTTACTCGACATTCCATGTTAAATTTAGAGCCATTTAGAATGGATCTCACATGCTAAATCAAACAGAATCCAGCGCTAAATTTAGAGCGCATTTCTAAGCTCAATTTAAAACTTTGCCGATTGTTAAATGTAAAGTCGAATTCAATGCCAAATTCAATGTTTGGCCCCAATCGAAATTAACATTCAGTTTTAAATCAATTTTCAATTCACAATTTACATAAATCAATCTACATAGACTACAATTTAAACTAATTTATTTGAAAGCATGTTTTCGCACTGTTTTTCCAAACTTGTTAAATCTGGATTTCGGTGTGAAAAAGTAAATTTCATTTATTCAAAAGCTAATCTTGATGAAACAGGTTTGAAAAGACTTAATAATTTTTTAACAATGTGTATCACAGCAAGTTTAGCCATGTTTTCTTTTCACTTTCAAACGCGTTTTAGGCACATTTTCATTTTTTCTAATCATTTGGGTCTAATTGTCTGAACAAGATGTTTGATTCTTGATTCAAATAAACTAACAAAAGAAGCAAGACACAGCTTAACTTCTAAGCTGTTAGATTTTACAACTGAAACAACAAATATTTTGATGAATTGATTTTTGGCTATTTTCAGTTCAAAATTGTCTTTTGCAAGGAAAACTTTTTCAAGAAAGTCACAGTAGGAATGCTGATTTTATAATAGCTATTTTTTGGCTAGCTCTCAACTTTACTTGCTTGAACTGTTTTTTTGAGACATGTCTCAATGGCCAGATTGTTTGCATCATTGAATATCAATATTTCAGGTCTTTGTTTGTCTGATCAGTTGTCATGGAAATAAAACAGTTTTTGCATCAGTTTATACATCAAGTTTATGCTTACATCATTGGTTTGTCAATTTACAATCGACAATAAACATGTTATCAAATACCTGACAATCTACAATTGTTAGAATAAAGACTGAACCAACCTGATTGAAGGTCTGATTTATGAAAAGAGCTAATAAAACTAAAATGATGAAATAAGATGATGAATAAGATGAAAATAAATGCAACCCAATTCTTGTTAATAAGAGTTTAATAAGTATTTGATCATTTAAATCATAATTATTATTCTGAATTTCATCACGCACCATTTGTGTATGTCGAATTAGCCGATGGTTTGTAGCTTGTTTACAAATGTACTCCACATTATAATGATATCAAATAAAATTAAAAAATGGCTGGCAAATTGATTAAAAGGCCAAAACAGTATAATTAAAATCAAGACAAATGATTACAGCCTTCTGAAACGGACAATTGATGGATCCAAGTAGTTTAAAAACAGAACATTTTCATTCTTGAGTTTTTGAAACAGTTTCCAGTGTTTCCGCAATTTTAAGCACTTTTTCATCTATTTCCATCATTTGTTTTTATTTGTTCATTATTATTTTACTTTTATTTATCCTTGCATCAGCTTTTTGGTTCACTTGTTCAAATTTATCAGCTTTGACGATTCAGTTGTGGTTTAAGTTTAAACAACGATGAACAAGCAAAAAAATTGTTTCCTAACCATCTGACACACAGATTATCTCTATTATTGTGACATTTTTCTTTTGATTTTTATCGGTCAATATCCTTGTCATATTACGTACTTTTGACAATGTGGTTGTCGTGGTAATAAATTTACACTACATGTAAACACTGTTCACCTGTAATTGTTTTGTGCCGAACTATGATACAAAGATCAATGAACAGATCTAGAAGCAAATTCGATTGCCATGAACCAACTACCACTAGAAAGCTTAGTAAGGAAATAGACATATTTCATGGCAAAGCGAAATGTCCGCATCTTTTAATGTTAAAACAAAAGTTTACTGATCACATACATTAGAAATGGACATTTAAATAAACTGGCTTTATTATAACACCCTTCCTGGCTATTTAAAAAAATAGTTTACTTCAATTATTCATTTCCCTTTTTTTTGTGTACACGGTCAGAATATAGACAAAAGCTTTTGAAAGACAGGAGCAAAAGGATTTGCCTAAGTGAAAACAATTTTAGATTAGTTTTTCATCTTTTTGGCGTTCGCTTTGTTTGATAATGTATCAAAACAAAAATCGGTAAACAGCTGGTGTGCAAACGTGACATTATAATTGTAAGTGTACTGGTCTAGATCAAACTGGATCAGTTGATCCAAACAAGCAAGGTTACTTTCTTGCCTTTGTTCAAATCATTTGAAAACAATCCTAATTTGCACCATATTTTCAAAACTAAATTAATTTTTTCTCTTAAATTGGACTATATATGAGTTTTATTATTAAATTATTAAATTTACCACACATTCAAGTCTTTATGCCTATATTTATTGTGCATGTTTAAATGGCTTAAAAAGAAATTAAGATGTCTTATACAAAAGCCATACCAATGTGAATTTCAAAGTTCATCCATGACTGACCAAACTTCTGAAACACATGTGTAGGTCTAGTTTTGGCCAGTGCGGTCATTACAAGCCTAAAACAAGGAAAATCAAAATATCAAATTTGAAACTTTGTTTTAAAAATTAAATTGTTCGAACATTTATTTTTTTCGCTCGTGCAATAAGAAATATTATTTGTGACCATTGCATCTGATGTATCGAGTTTGAAATTTGCTAATATATCAATTTTTATGTTGTTATGCTTTTTTACTTTTTAATTAAATTTTTTTTCTCTTACAATCAAAAAGTCAACTATCTTAGTTCCAATAAATAAATATATATTTTCTAATTTATCTGTTTTTATTTAATTCGCTTTGATCAACTTAATGGCAATTGTATCCAGATGCTTTTTTTCAAATGAATTCGATCGCATCTAAATGATGCAATGCAAAAAACGAATGTTTTGAAACGCACTTAAATGGACTATGTTGAATTGCCAATATTTTAGTCGTTTAAATACTAAGCAATGATTATTACAGCTGTGTTTGCAGCTGCACTCAGTTTCTTAGTTTTTTCTTTTTAAGAAGCGCCTACACATTTAATTGCTGCACATGCTCAAGGTGTAGTGCATTGGCCTTCACGCCTACTTTTTTAAGAAAAAATAATCTTAAAATTACTTCCCATGTTATTATTTAAAAATGCATAGCTTGACGCACTTCCAAGTCAGTTTAATTTTGGCGCCAATTAGCAAAAGAAATAAATTTACTTAGTTTAATTATCTTTCACAATAATTATTATTTTAATTATATAAATTTTTAATTTGATAATTAATTTAATTTGGATTGTTTACGGATAGCTTTGTAGTTTTGATGAGTTTATTCAATGGCATTCAATTTTATATTCAAAATCAAAAGTCATTTTAACTATTTAAATATGCGATCCAATCAAAGATGAACACAACAATTTTTTAATTAGATCTGTTTTATTAGTCTGAAATTTTTTTTTTTCTTTACCTTTTAAACAAACATATTCATTCTTAGTTCTTTTTACCTGTACTACTAACTGTTTTAATTTAAAATTTTTTTTAACTTATGTGGGCTGTCATTGGTTTCTTAAAACAGTTGTTTGTCTAGAAACTATGTTTGGTTTTCTAGTAATCTGCATTCTATTTCAGTTTTGTTTGCTTTTTATTTTTTTTTTCATCTTTTTTTCATTCAACAAAATTTCAAGTGCAATAAGTCAGCTGAATGGACTAGAACACGTTTGCTCAATTTAGTGTTAAGTACTTGTGCAAACAAATCAGGCTGTCGTCTTAACGGATTTTAACTTGTTCGTTTAAAACGGCCAAGACGAGTTACTATTAAAGATTTTTTACTTTTTATATCAACTTTCTTGCTTTAAAAAATTATTTCAATTTGTAGTCAATTTGTTTTGACACAATTTGTTTTTAGTACTTATTTAAAACTTTTGTTATTATTTATTTATTTTATTATTTATTTTAAATTTATGTTTCAATTTTTACTAATGTGTATTGAAAATTTTTGATGTTTTTTATATTTTATTCAATATTACACTTAATTTCTGTTTTTTTTTAGCAAGGTATTTTTATTGTTATTAAAGAAAATTTATCTTTATCATGCAAAACTTATTTTGTCTTGTAGTAATTCTACTTAATTTCATTTTTTTAAATGATATTTGGTTCGATAGTTTTATCAGTTCCCGATGACTTGTTTGGATTGAAGTTACTTTTTTTAAACTTATTTTTTTTTACTTTTATTATCTTCTGCTTCATCTGTTTTGATTATGCGCGTATAGCTTAAGATTTTTATTTCTAGTTTGTCCATTGTTTGCTTTATTACATTTAACTTATGCTGGTATGTGATTATAAGGACAACTAATTTTTTCGCTTTAATATCCACTTTTGTCACGTGTTTATAAATGCACATTCTTGCAAAATAATTATTTCTTTACTAATTTAACTAAGAAAATAAAAATGATGATCAAATTGTGTATGATAAATCACAAAAAACAAATATTTTTCACATTTGAAGCTAATGAAATTCGAACACATTTTTTTTTTAATACAATTAGTCCGATGTAATCAATTTAAATAAATTTTATGTGTTCAACAGAATCAAATATAATCAACAAATTTCAAATTTGGTCAAAGCTTTTACTTTATGTTAATCTTTCATATTTCTCACATCATATTCTTTTACTTTAAAACATTATTTACAAACTATAATCAACATAAGCACTTCAGGCAACAATTAAGTTTTCTCAAGTTTGTTTTGTTTTTGCCACACAATTTAACCGCACACACAATTTAAATCACCGTTTTAGGCACATTTCAAAAATTTATTTTCTGCTTCAACTTTTCTTTTCATTCTTCTTTAAATAACGCAATCCCACTTCTTAGTTCCCTAACTAAAAACAGAATTAAGGCGCGCATTTTTCTATAATTTTTTTTCACTTAATATAATCAATTGTTTAGCTTTAAGCAATTTTTTTATATATTATATTCTCAAATTATTTTATGACAAAATTTTAACAAGAATTAAAATAAGTTTAATCATAAGTAAAATTAATAATTTTTATGTCATTAATGATCACGTTTGTATACTATTTAAATTGATAAAAATCTTTCAATACTTTACATTGCATATTTTATAGCTTTAAAAAATGTACAAAATAAAATCAATTTAAAAATTTTTGATTTTAAAATTGTCAAACAAATATTTATTTTATAAAAAATGACATCAATAACAGATAAATAATATTTGAAAAACAAAACAATTACATTTAGATAAAGAGTAAAATTGTTTATCTTTTTGATTTAAAAAAAAAAAATGATATTTTTTCAAAATAATGCTTCAGTTCACATTTCATTTTAATAATAGTTTTAAAAGATTTAATGAAATTTAAATTTTATTTTACAATTTTTTAAAATGAGTTTAGGTTCAATTAAAAAAAATAAATTTGATGTATATTTTTTGTGTAATTATTAAAAAACACTACAGATTTTTTTTATTTATTAAAATAATTTTCAAGGAGAATTTTTTCAAAAATTATAAATAATTAAACTAAACAATTGTGCATAAAAAAGATATTAAAATTTTTAAAAATAATAGATATTCATTTAAAAAATTAATTTTTATTTAAACTTTATATGAAAAAGAATAATTTTTTTTTTAAATTTAACTTTTTTTAATATTACTTTTTTTAAAAGTAAAATTTAAACTTTATTAAATTTTAATAAAAATAAACTAGCGAAATAAGTTAAATAAAAAATATACTAAATTATTTTAAATGATTTTATAATAATATTTAAAATTAAATATTAAAAGTTTTCAAATGATAAAATTTTATTATTATGAATTATATTGACTATTTATTAATATTTGAATACAATTTTTGTTACAAGCATAACTACTTGTTTTATTCATTGTTTGCAAATTTTTCATATTTATTTTATCATAATTTAATTTTCAAGTTAAGAATTAATTTTTGACAATTTTACTCTAGATTTGTTTTATTAGAGCAAACATATGGAAAAAAAATAGTGATAATTTTGATACAACTAGTTCAATACACTTTTTTGTGTTTTTTTATGTTATTTTACATTTAAAATCTTTATTAATTTTACAGATATTGTAATTTATGCATTTGTAGCATCTTTGTTTTTGTATACTTTTTTTTTAATTTTATTATTATTATGTTCATTTACTTTCAACTAACAAAACAAGACTACATTTTAAATACAAATAGCGTATAGATAATGTTCTTTTGTGACATTGAAATTAACGTGAATGTCAAATTTCAATGCTGTGCACGTATAAGAATAAAATTTCACAGACTCTTTTGATTCCATTAATGTCACATCAATATTAGTCAGGGCAAAATAAAAATTAAATAAATAAAATACTTGCTTCTCATACTTGATAATATAGCAAAGGAACTGTCAAAGCGATGGGCGTATGACAGGTGACATATGTGGTTTGTAAGTCTGCGAAGCCAAATATAAATTCACTTGTAAGCGATTTGTTTTAATTACAATAGTGTTTCGATAATACTTTAATTTAGTCAATTTATCAGCTGGTTTTCAGCTAGTTTAATTTTTGTATCACTTTTTTAATGTTCAATTTTACTTACACCTGTTTTAAAATTTATTTCACAATTAAAAAGTTAAATTTTTTTAAAAAAACAATAATTATACAAAGTAATATTTTTTTGATTGACGGTTTTCGATTCGGTTTTAGAATGCTACTTTCTATGTAATTAGCTTTGTTGGTTGATACATAAAGCAGTTGTTAACAAATTTCATCATTTCAAGGAGTTAAAATAATTTATTGATTTTTTGATTAAAAATAATATAGAATATTTTTCAAAACTTAGACAGGTACATCTATTAGAAATGGTTGTTTAATTAAATTTTAATAAAAATATAAAGCTTGTGTGTTTTTTTGATGCCATTTTACATAAAATAGAATTTAACTTTGAATTTTTGTTTTAGCTTAACAAATTGGGTGAATTTTTTTTTTTAAATACGTTGACATTTGTGAAAATTTATTTTTTTAAATTGAACACTGTTTTTTTTAATTGGAATGCAAAGTTAACAAAAGTTATCAATAAATTTATTTTGTCAATTATGTTTAATGTGTTTTCCATAAGAATGTAATTTATAATTAATTAACCACAGCAACCGAATTGATTTTTGTTTATTGCGAGTCTGTGTTGAAGAGCCTTAATTGGGTTTGAGAAACCAATTAGCAATTTTTGAAGTTTAGTAAAAGGAAGAGTTGTGTTGAGGATTTGTGTTGAGGAGTTGTTTTTAAAAGTTGTGTTGAGGAGTTGAAAAGTTATGTTGGAACACTAAAAAGTTGTGCTAAGTAATTTTCCGAAAGCAAGCTAAGAAGTTGCGTGAAGAAGCAATGTAGAAACATATGGGATGGTTGAAAGTAACAAAATTTCAAGAGTGACCTCAAGTCGACCTTGCAAATATAATAGGCAGCCATCCGTTTTCACTTGTTCGCTAAGAAAGCAAAACTATATGTTGCGCTCGGAAGCGGGTCATGGCGCATCTCTGGAGCAGGACTGATACAGATGGAGTGAGTGGTGGACTGTGGTGGAGCCGTTGCCTAGACAATCAGGTCCAGCCAATTGTGTATCGACCACGGAGTCGAGTTTGCGCTAAATTATGTTATTTGGATTACGCGCAAATCGTGGTCTGGATGAATTAGGCGTGTCCAGTGTCAGGCACTAGCCCACTGTCCCACAACCGAGTTACGCCGCATCTGTTCCGGCCGTGATCAGACAGTGATCACCACAACCGAGTTACTTGTCCACCATAAAACAGCATTTGAAAGTCACTTTCAGTTTAGTGTTTAGCAGGTTCGAGTCTGGTGAAGCTTGTGTCTGCTGAAGAGCCATTTTCAAAAGCTGGGTCTAGAGTTGGATTAGGTTAGCTTTGATCACATTTCCTTTGATCACATTTCCTTTGATCACATTTCCTTTGATCACATTTCCTTTGATCACATCTCCTTTAATCACATCTCCTTTAATCACATCTCCTTTGATCATATCTCCTTTGATCACATCTCCTTTGACCACATCTCCTTTGACCACATCTCCTTTGACCACATCTCCTTTGATCACATCTCCTTTGATCACATCTCCTTTGATCACATCTCCTTTGATCACATCTCCTTTGATCAAATCAAATCTGGCCAACATTCACCTGCTCTCCATCTGATCAACCTCTTTTCTAATTAATTCTCATGTTCCCATACCCAAATCTTTATGCTGGTCCAACTTAATTTCAACTGATTAAATATACCGTGCACAATCTACCCATTTCTTTTCCCACTCTTCCATTTGCTGGCTTAGCATCAGTGCCTTGTTACACTCTTCTAGACACTAGCCAGCTTCTTTCCTCAACTATGCTCGACCTATTACAACAAATCTTTTTATTTTCTCTCTTGTTTTGCAATGGACAATCTAAAAAAATGCTATTTTTTGTGTTAATTAACTTGTGTCCAAAGTAATAAAATATTCTTTAACAATTTTCCTTTTTTTTAAACTTAACTTCAGTCAGTGCGTTACCAGTGCTCAACTGCCATTAAAATTTCTCGTTAAGCTTGTTCATGGAAATTTAAGATTTGTGCACAATTTTCGGCATAATCTACTTTTACCAGGGAGCATCAAAATGATTGGATAATCAACCACATGTTCAGTTTATTGTAGGTAAAACACCTCTAAATTGCTATCTTTAGCTAAACTGCAATTTTAACTGTTTTTAAATTCTAAATCTCACACTATTTGAACCCATTTGTTTGACACCATGTTCTCATTTGTTTTTATGTAGTGCTTGTTTATGTTAGCTTTTTAGCTTGATCCCAGTGTGTCTTATTAGCTTGATCTTAGATCATCTGTCACTTTACGACTAAATCTTTTAACTTACATTATTTGGTGCTTTATTTCTTTACAACTGTTCATTTAGCGTAACTATGCAGGTATGAATCGCCTGTTTAATATCCAACATTTGCATTTGTTTGCTATTTTTTCCATAAATTGCATCTGGTTCGAATAAATTTGTCATCTGTGATTTTAACACTTGTCTTTTCTTATATAATCAAAATGTGTCTTTTTTTCTTTCTCATTATTTCTGACTTACTGATCAACTTTTTTTCACGTTTTTCTTTTGCTTTAGCAGTTTCAATTTATACTTCTTTCAAGTGAAGTTTCAGTTTGTTTATGTTGTTTACGATTAACTGTAAATATTGAACGATTTGCGTAGTCTGATTTAAAATAAAATATGTTTGTCAATGTCGAAATTTTATTTACACAAATCTTATTTACTTTAATCTTGGATGCTATTGCGTGCATTATTCAAACAAAAAATTTCAGATAAAAATTGAAACACAATTAATTAAATTGAAATGCAAAAAAAATACAATTTATATAAATTAGTTAGAATTTTCGATTTTAAAATGATTTTATTATACTTTCAATTCTAGTACAATAAATTTATTTTGCTTTTTTAATTTGCAAATTGATCAAATTAAATATAATGGTCTAATGATTAAACTCATTAATCAGAATTTGTCTTTTAACAATTATTCGATAATATCGAAATTATTATTTAAGATTAATTTGAAATTGTAACTAAACTAAAACTATAATCAATAAGCAAATTATATATATATATTTTTTTTTATTGTTCAAATTAAAATTTTTTTAAATTTCATTTAATGGTAACACAAAATGATGAAATTGTATTTTTACAAAACAGGCAGGTGTTATGTGTTTGATTACCATTTAGAACATTACTAGTACCATCAATGGTTGTTTTTCAATTGATCTTGCTATTTATGCAATTCATATAAATAGTCGTGAAAAAAATATTTTATATAGAAACAAAATTAAATGTTAAATCAAGTTGATTGCAAATAGATTTGAAATACAATTGTTTTTTTCAAAAAAAATTTTTGAGTGTTTAACGGATGCGTTTTTTGATCTTTATAAATAATCATCATAATCATTATTTTTATTCTAATGATCAAAACTAAATATTTCTTAAATCGACGTGCTTATCCTTTATATTTTTTTCATTTTTTCATTCACACCTGACCACGAGATGACAAAAAATAATTAATTTTAATTTAGAACCAGTATTTGCCAAGGCCAATATAAAAATCTTTGTTTTTGATTAAATTCATTGATGCAATTCAATTACCGTTCAATGTGTTTTTAATAGAAGAATTTATACATTGCATTGTTTTCCCTATTTAATATTTTTTGGATATTTTTAATTTATTATTTTTTTGTTTTTTAACCTTTTAGAGATAACCATTTTTTATAGAAGTTAATCAGTTAGTAAAAAAAGTTAGTATGGTGTCTTACATAATAAAAAAAAAATTTGATACCTGCTTATAACAAAGTTTAAATCTTAAAATTTTGATAAGATTTTATAAATTCATTTTGCATGTTTATAAAAGTTTGTGTAAAAAAAAAATCTAAAACTTAAAAATCATGATAGAATCTATAATTAGACAAAATAACTGCATTTGTCTTAATTATTTGCCATAATTAGATGCATAAAAACAACTTTTAATCTTTGAAATAATCATCAAAAAACATGATTTATGCTCTTCTTGCAATCAAGCCTAGTATTTGTTTCTTAGTATGGAAAGAAAAGTTTGTTCTGTAAACTATTTAAATACGCGAATTTCATTTTTCACTTAAATTTGTGTGGTATGTTTGCATTTTGTCTTCATTGCTAGTTTGCTTTGCCTTGCTTGCCAATTTCCACTTAACTTTTTTAGGTGTTTTAACTTTTGCAAACAACTAGAATGAAAAGATTCATTAGGAACACTTGTAAACTACTTTTGGTCGACTGCTTTAAATTTTAGAAGATGACATTTGTCAGAAACTTGAAAGAAATCAAATAGTGGACATTTATTACAAAAGTTTTTCCTCTTTAAGAAGACGGTGGAAAGAATAACTCATCAGGGAACCCATTTTTATTTATTATGATTTGCAGTAGAATCAAGTTTATGTTAAGACCTAGTTTGTTTGCATTGCTTTATGCCTAAAAAAAACATAATCACTTTGAACTGTGTTCAAAAAGTCGTAAAATTTTTTAGACAGTTTAC
This sequence comes from Pyemotes zhonghuajia, assembly GCA_025170145.1. Lineage (NCBI taxonomy): Eukaryota > Metazoa > Arthropoda > Arachnida > Trombidiformes > Pyemotidae > Pyemotes > Pyemotes zhonghuajia. The sequence goes on from CM045844.1 coordinate 10,797,170, forward strand.
AAAAGTATGTTGAGAAAGATTCTACTTAATAATATAACTTTATATTTAAGTTTATAATCAAATTTAATTTTAATTAAAATTGTTGTTTATAATTTAATATTGCTTTTTATAATTTAATATAATTGATCGTCAATTTTACTTATAATAATAAAAATTGAATTATTTTGGTCTATTATACTTTAAAAAGAAAATCAATGTGAAAGATAAGGGTTCAAGGACTGTGACTTGACAAATATAATTCATCTTGTTGATGCAAAAAAATTTTTTTATTTATTATTTCATCATTTTGCTAAACTAGTTAATTTATTTTGTTCTTAAACGCTTCCGGCTTGTTCATCAAATCATTGCGCACCATAAATTTTATTGGAAACGTTTGAATAAAGTTAAATTCAGTGTTTAAAAAGAAAATTTATAAATTTTAAATTAAATATTTTCTCCAATTTTGCTGAGTGTTTCGTCGATTTTTTGAATTAATTTTGCTTTTTAGGCAAAATTATTTTTATTTGTTTATTTTTTAAATTTATTTAAAATATATTTGCCAAATACATTTAACTTAAATATTAATATAAAATACATAATAAATTTTAACTAATTATCATTTAATAATATTTTTATTTGCTGTAATAGGCAAAATTATTTTTATAAATATTTACGGCTTAGAAGCTCAATAAAAAAGTAATTATTTATTATAACTGAATTAGTTTGGCAAAGGTAGATAAATAATTAAAAAATCGTTTGAAATTTTATAAGATGTAGAAAAGATGTAAATATATTTTTAATCAATTTACAGATGAATAATTTAATTATTTCGATTTCAATATTTGACTTTGGAAAAAAAAATCAACTTTAATTATAGCTGAATTTTGGTGAGATTGTATCAAAAAAAAAGCTTAATTCAAATGTGAAGAATGCAATAAGTGAACCAATTATATTATAACAAAAAGAAATTAAGCCTTAGGTAATGACATTCGATGCAGACAAACTGAAATAAAGCAAAAAACTTTAGTTATTTTATTAATGATTTTCTTACAAACGACAAATCGTGCCCTGACCAAAGCTTTGAGATGAGCAAATTATGTGACTTGTGATAAGAAAGCAACTGAATTTGTGACTGGCGCCTACTTACAATTAGCTACATCCTACACCTTTTTGGTTTGTTTGAGATTTAGCTTTAGAACAGACTTTTAAACAAATCCTTAGCCTGCGGTCTTTTGCATTTGAATTTCGTGCATGTTTACTGAAATGAACCAACTAGTAAAAGCTGCCAAACAAGCAAGATGAGCGGCAAAGACATTGAGAACACGACAAGAACAAACCAAAAGAAACGCTTTGCCTTTAAACTGTTTGCAAATGCGTGTCTTATTTAAGACGTCGCCCCAAAACTGTTCTCATTCTGGATTATCACACACACCCTTTTTTCTGTTTTTCCAGTTTACATCGGTCAGCCTCCTACGCCCAACTGGACCTTTTTGCCGCCATTTCCGCCGTCTATTTTACCATCTAAACATTTTTTGGTAGAGAATAACTTTTCTTAAATTAAAATTTGGCTTTGCTTGGAATTCTAAAGCTAGATGAAATGGCAACATTATTTGGCATTGTTTGAAATTTTTATCAGTTTTTAAATTTCATCTTTCGTTTAAACTTTGCCAATTCACTCAGTCTGTTCTCTGTTAACTTTTTGCGTTACGTTTAGCTTCAAGATTAGTAAAAAATCAAATAAAGACCATGAAAAAAGATTGTAAAAGATAAAGGAAAAATAGGAAAATTATTAAAAATTTAAAAGCGAAATAACTAGCTTTAAAGTTCTACCTAGGTTCTAACCAGAGTGGGCTCGTTGGAACTCACTACGTCTAATTATCGCCTATTGTCCCATATTTCATTATCATCTTCATATTTTTTTCGTCATGTTGATTTACTATTACAATTGTTTTTCAATAAACAACTAGCATGATTATAATAAATCTTATTGCTTCAGGCTGTGGTTTGATGGGGTAATTGAAAAAAACTTTTTTCGACCATGCTTGTTTCCTGCACATTTACTTTGTGTCAGAGCAAATGCTAAAACTTAATGTATGTTGCCATAGTGTAACCAGTTTCATCTGGTTAGATTCTACCTTGTTCGCTTGTTTTTTGGCTTCCTCCTTTATTCTCTTGTTCCGCTTTGTTTTTTGCTTTTCTTTAATTTCTTATCGTTTTTGCTCGATTTTTTGCTTGGTTTCAAGTGCACACTGTTTCCGCTTACGACTTTCTCTTTCTGCTTCATAAGAAACTCGATTTGCAAGTCAGTTTTGGTCGAAATGTGCGGAATACATGCGAATTCGTAAAACACCTTCACTTGATTGAACTTGGTCGAAATCCATTAAAATTGCAAAACTAAACTAGCTACAATATCACAATTTATTCCAACCTAATTTGGTCTTTTGTTTTTTATTTTTTGGCCACTTTCATGGCAGTTTTTATTTACTAGTCTATGCAATAAATGATGATGGTTAATTTAGACTAGAGATTCACAATGTGGTGTCTAGCCTTTTGTGTATTAGCTTCTTTATGTTAAGTCAACTTTAACCAATCAATTATGTCAATGAATGGAATTGCTTTTGCACTTGACCACCCTGTTTAAATGGAAAGTTCTACTCATTATGAACTAGAATTTGTTATTTAAACAACATTTTGTTTGCTTTTTAGTTAAAGTTTAATCTAAACCGGTATTCACTTTATTTAAGTCAACATGATTTGCTTCGTATAAATTTTCATTCATTTATATCTTATAAATTTAAATAAAATTGTATGACACTTGCTCATTTTTCATACTGGTCAAGTTAAACTTTTTTAAACTATTTATCAATAAGCTTGTTTTTCTAGCTAAACATTTAAATTCATCTTTTGGTTTTTAAATGAAGATTTAAACTTTTATTTTATCAAAACAAAAAAAATAAAAACTAAATATAACTAGCGTTAGAAATGGAAATAATAGTAATTGAATAGGATGCCTAAATCCAAAATGTCGTTAAAACGCTAATATTATGGCATAATAACTTTATAATGAGATTTTATTCTAATATTTTTAAATTTTAACTTATATTAACTTGCATTAGTTGCCTAAAGTCAATAAATATGGTAAATTAAAAAATAAAATTTATAATTTACTAAGTAGTTTTAAGCGAAATTTCTTTATCAATAATCATTTATTATGTTGTAATGTAAAGAAATCAACATTTTATCAGCTTTATGTGAATACATAACTGGTTAAAATGACTTTAAAAACACAATGTTAATAATTTTGTGGTTTTAAAATATAGGAAATTTATTTTTTCAATATTTTAACTGTTTTTTTTCACGCTTTTTTTGTATCCTAGTGATATGTCAGATTAACAAAGTTTTTAATAGAACTTTTTGTTTGATTTTCATTTTATACAAAGATTTCGATTAATCACTGTTAAAATAAAAATGTTTGTCGATACTTGTTGTTTCATTGAACCAAGTTTCTTTATTAAACAGAGCACCATTTGTTTTTTTAAATCATCTAATCAATGATTTTTAACCAATGTATTCTAGTTGAAAAAGCTTAGCTGGCATTAGAAAGGCCAGTCCTGGCAAGCCTAGTTCATTCATCAAAGATGGTTAAAATAGCAATACGTAAAATGATGTTCATTTACTCCATCTTTTTTTTTATTGTTCACTTTGTTTTTTGCTGTTTTAACGATCAGCAGTTTAATACATTTTCTTAAACAGTTCATTTCAATGATTGTGCTTTTTAGGCAAAGATCGTTTCACAATCAGTTTAAACAGCTAAAGCGCCTGTTTTCTCATCTTCACTATTATCATGTTTTGATTATATCCTCCTAAAATTAAGCTTGAAATCGTTTTCGCAAACTGTAAATCTCAATTTCGCTCAAATTTCAAGCCATAACTGGCTTGATGATTTTAGCAAAAATCCGAATGATTTGATCAAGTCTAATAAAGAGCTTTGGCTATTTTTGTTTAAAAGATTCAAATTAGACAAAAACAAAGGTTTTAAATGGCAAGTCAGTTAGAAAATTAATTTAAATTGGAAAATAAAAAAAAAATAATTATTATTGTGATTTTAAGCATTAAATAAATAAAATAAACGAGCGATTGAAGAAATAAAATAGTCGTAAAAAACTGTCATCAACAGTTGCAATTTTTTGACAGATAATGGAAAACAAATTATTTTGATCATGGCTCGGACGTCGTTCATTTAGAACCACTTGTTTTGTATCCAACAAGATTTTTGGCTGTTGACAGTAAGCTGCAATGATTAGAAATACGCACTAATGTCGTAAATAAAATCACGAACGATTATACATTTTGGATTAGATTTGCTTTAGGTACAACATTGCTACTTTGGCTTACTCAGTCAAAATGCAAGGCAAGCAAAACAAACTGAGTATTGCAAAAAGGCAAATAATCAAACAAAAGCAATGAATAGAAAAAGCAATGGTAAATGAGCGGTTGAAGCTTAAGACTATTGAAGCTGAAATTAATTTATTCACGTTTGCATCCTTATGGGCTGAAAGATTGCAAATTAAAAACTCATTTCAAAAAACTGATTCTCACTCGTTTTGCGTGAATTAGCAGATCTGCCACATCAGATGCTGTCTTGCCAAACTGTTTGCACTGCAGTTTGCAAACCCAAATACAGGACCTGGAGTTATCTTGTCTAATTTTTATGTTAAATCACTGGCAACTGTTTCCATGCAGACTTCTGGTTCAGACAAAGGAAACTGGTGAACAATGTATTTTGATTTTAATAATATTGCGCAAAGTGTTTAAATTTTGTCAAAATATAGATTTATTCGTAATCTCCTCATCAAGTGCCGACATTTCGCTAAAAGCGCACCAAGTCACTGAACCAAAGTTTTTACCTGAAAATACTGTTCATTGCTAAATTGCTCTTGTCTAGTTTGTTCTAATACAAATGTAAACAGATCAACATTGATCGAGATTGATCATTAGTCTCATGTGCTCTTAATTTGCTAATGTTAATCAAAATATGATCAGGTATAGGAGTGACACGTGAGTTCAAATTGAACAACTTCTTTAAAGTAAATTGTAAAACTAGAAATTAGTAGGCAAAGAGATGTAATTCAATTGAGAATATTTGAACAAAAGATATATAACGAAATAAAAAAATAATAAAATGAAAAATGGCAAACGTCAGTTTTAATCGACTGCTTTTCTAAAGCAAAAGTTCAATTTTTTCTTGAAGACAAGTACAACCAGCTTTGGCTGACAATCGCATCTTTGTCTGTTCTAAAATTAGTATCAAATAAATTGGCTGCATCAATTGGACTAGTGATTTCGTCTGTGGTTTGTTACTTTTGATTTCTTTTGTTTTTTCAACCTTTAAATTCGTTTTACTAAGAATTTGCTTGAAAAACATATTTTCAATAAAAAAGATTTGCTTTTACAAACGCACAAGGGTCACTTTTATTTATATTGATTTTTCATATTTATTCTGACTTGCAATTTATTTTGCATTTTTCACCGGTTTTCCGCTCAATATTTACCCATTTAACTATCTAAACCTTTTTACTTATTTCAAATTATTTAAACCATTACAATCTAAAAATATAAAAATCCATTATAGTGGCAAAGGTGTGTTAAAACTCATTAACACCGACATTTGCTAGAAGATTAGTTTTTTTCAAACCAAATTTAATACTCATCTGTGTTCAATTTAGTTATCGGACTTAGTTAGATTTGTTGGCAAAAAAAATTTATAAAAGCTTTGTCAGCTTCTTATTAAGTACTTTTGATATTTTATTTAAATAAAAAATTAAAAAATGATGAGTTATTTTATTAAAATTCGTTATTTTTACTGTCTAGGTTAATATCTAGCAAAATTTTATAATTAAATTTCTCATTTTTCGATTTTTTTTTTATTTTAATCATTTTTTCAAGCATTTTAACGATTTTCATTAAGTGAGTAAAACAATTAATAAACAGACTTAATTTAAATTACGTTTATTTGATTGTTTAGTAATTTGATATTTATTATTTTTTAGAATCAAAAATGATCAACAAATCAATCATTTTTCGCATTAGCGATTTGTTAATCAAAAATAATTACTGACAATATGTTGTATTAAAAGTAAATTATGTTACGATATTTTTTATTATTTCATAGATTTTTTATTTATTTTTAGTTTGTGAATCATCATTAAGATTGTAAGTTTTTTTGTAATAAATTTATAAAATAATGTAAATATAAAATGTTGTATATTTATTGTGCTTGAAAATTTGACTTTTTTTTAAACAGCTGTTCCTTTGCACCTTTTAAAAAAGAAATCTTAATAAGAAATGTTTAAAAAATTGAAGAACAAAATTTGTTTTTATTAACACAAAGAACTTTAATATAATAATAATAATAATAATAGTTAATTTAAAATACTAATTTTCTTTTTTACTGTTCATTGCTTTTCCGTAATTCAACTCATTGCAGCACCAAGATAGTGATCGTCTTGAATAGACTATTGTGCTTAAAACAAACTTTGCTCACCTGTTTTATGTTTACAAAGAATCGTTTTTTCTGAAATTAATATTTGCAAAAAAGAAGTAATCATGATTTGACTGATTTGAGTTTAGACCGAAATAAAGTTTCAAAAATTTTGAACCGTTTTTTATTAGAACACAAACTTAAACAAAAGTTGAAAGAAAGATTAATAAGCTATTTTGGGTTTAATTGGATCTGGCATTGAAAAAACCTAAGCGGCAATCGTGGCGCGTTCTAGTGACTGGATAAAAAACGACCACAACTTTAAATTTAATTTATAAATTGTCATTCTTCGAATTGAAATTATTAATAATTCAATTATCAAAAATATTGCATCCAATAAATCAACCAAAAAATAAATTATATCTTTTCATATTCCAAAATTAAATCAACAGCAAAACTTTTTTATCAACTAAAATGTAAAAAATAATTTGTCTGACGCTAATAAGCGATTTTGTTTAAATAAGTCTTTTCAATAAAGATAACTTACATTCTTCTAATTTGAACAATTTTATAACAACTATTATTTACTTTTATCTAACGTGTGCATTGGTGTTATGTGAAATATTATTTATAACAAAGCCACAATTTTAAATTTTCAAAGAAATTTATTTTATTTAGCTATAGTGTGACAATTTTAGAAGCCCCAATTATATTGTAATTGACTTTATGCAAATTAAATCATTATTATTAATTTTTAAGTATTAATAAATTTAATAATGAATAGTGATATTAAAAATGATTTTAGGTTGCAACATGATTTGCAATCCGATTCTGAAACGGAACAAATAAAAAACTTAACAAATAATCCAATATATAATAACGAAAAAAATGTACTAGAAAAATTTGATTTAGATCTTGTTAATTCAGCACTAGACCTCGAATTAAATGAAAAGTTACAAAATATAGAGCTTATAAACCAAGAATTAGGAGATGAAATACGCAAGCGAGAATCCCTAATTGATTTTGATATTGATGAAATAATAAATCTTCAAAATGATAAAAAGGACCAGTTAATTATTTTTAATAACATTCGCAATGAATCTGTACAAAAAAATGAAATTTTAAAAATAAGACATTTAAAAAACCAACTTAGCTGTAGTACTATAAACGAGGAAAATGATGATGAATTGTTTGATACTATAGATTTATCTCAAGAAAATAATAAACAGCAATTTAATAATGATAATCATTTAAGAGCAAGTATGAACAATTTGAATAATACAATGGAAGTATTGAAAGAAGAGGAAGAAGAAGAAGAGGGAGAAGAAGAAGAAGAAAATGAAGAAGATAAAGAAGAAAAAGAAAGAAAAGAAGAGCAAGAAGGAAATTATGATAAAAAACATTTTAATTCATTTATTAAAGCTAAACTGAAAAAGAATGAAAATTATATGAATTTAGAGAACGGTAAGAATCACAATCAAGACAAAATGAACAACAATTTAAATTTTGAAAAAATTGAAGCAAAATTTGTTAATCGATGTTTACCAGAACTACCCTGTGATGAAAATATTCAAGCTAATCAAAAATTTAATTTGGCTTTGAAAAATCAAAATTGTTCAGATAATTCTGTTTGTGTTAATGAAGAATATATATTAAGTCCATCACAAAGAAGTAGCTTATCTGTTTGTACTTCAACCGAAGCTAGTTCTGTAGGAACTCTGAATGGTCAATGTTCAATGTTAAGTTTAAATCAAAGTGCAGTTAGCAATGTTGTCGCAAATAATATTGTCAAAAAAGGCGTATTAACTTTGTATCAACAAAGCAAACTTTGTCTTCAAATGGTTGCATCCACAGCAAACTCATTTAAAAACAATGCCAAGCGAATTTTTTTTTCAATCGGACATGGCAGAGAACGTAGATGGAAAGCTAGATTTTTCATGTTGACAGAAAATTACTTTGCCTGTTTCAAAAGGGGTAGTAAATCAGATTTTCTATCAAGCGAAATGGGGAAATATCTTTTCAAACTCAATCTTACTGAAGATGTTAAATCTATGCAATTATCAATGTCTACAATTCATGGAAAACCGCATTGTATCAATATTAATGAAGGAGCAATGCTTTTGTTTGACAAAGATGTAAATGTTCTTCAAGATTGGTTGCAAACCTTAAATCAAGCAAGAGAACGATGTTTAGCTGTCAAACAACAACAAGCACAGGAATTTGAACAGCGAAAATTAGTGGAAGAACAACAAGCCAAAAAAGTGCGTAAAGAACGTGATAAATTTGAGTGGGCTAAATTAAATCAAGAAATCGCTTCTGACATTACTAACAACCAAGAAGGACAAGTATCAAAAAAGAATAATGATTCAAATAAGATTAATATAGACCGAATAAGTCAACTTGGAACTTTGAATTGCTCCAATTCGATACAAACAGATGATGAACAAACGTTAGAACATCTAAAAAGTCTTAATATGCCTTTGCCTGCAGATGAACTAAGTCAAAGTATGGCTCAATTGAATACAAATAATTCAACCACAAAAACCGCCACACCAATTATATCAAATCGCAAAAGAATGAGCTTTCAACGTAAATCATTATTATCACAATTTGATGCATTTCTTTCGTCTCCTTTAGGCAAATCTTCAAGTCAAAATGCTTGTAATATTAAAGAAGCTAAAGCCAGTTTAGTGTGCTTAGCTAATCAATTACAAGCAGGTAAGTCCGCAGGTAATTCATCACAAGATTTGGAAGATAATTGGTATCAAGAAAACGGAGGAGAATCTCCGGCGATTTTGCCACGAATAGCACCGCAATGTCAAGCCATCGGAAGTACTGGAATGGATCAATTAAATGGAAAAAATAATAAAAACCATTCTGCCTCTTTTAATTCAAAGCAGCCTTTAACAAATTCTTGTTCAGCTTTTCATTTCGGTACTAATCCCAGATCTTTGCCTTATACTCCTTTCACTTTGAGCAATAGTCCAGCTTTGACTCAAAGATCATTATATGCTGAACAAATATTATCTAATTCAAGCATGACTTTATCAAGTTTTTCAAAGTTTGCCACTACTCGTAGTGCATCTGGACATCATGGCTCGGGATCTAATTCGAGTAATAGTGGCTTTTCTACATCTACTTTTATGAAACCTTTTCATGCTCTTCATTATGCAACTTCTCTTCGTAATGGCAGCATGTTTAGTGGTTCAAATAATAGCCAATCTCAAAAATCACATCTCAAATCAGCTACCTCAGAATTTTCATTTATTCGATTATCCAATTCTCCTACATTGTCAACTTTGGCTAGGGACAAGAATAATGGTGGAACTTTGCGTAAAACAGGGTCTCGACAAAATATTACTGTTTTGGGAAATTTTACTAATTGTGTAGAAGAAGACGAAGACAACGATATAGATGATAATTTTAATAATTCATATGGAGAAACTTTAAGAAACTCAAAAACATCGTGTAATTTAAATAGTGTTGTAAAAGATCAAAGAACATTAATTTTAAGTAGTAGCAATCTTTTAGGCACAAATAGTCCTGATTTGGATCAGAAAAAAGATACTTTTGAAAATTCATGCATTCTGAATAAGAAAAGTAATGATTTTTCTAAAATTACTAATGAACCTCACAAAAAGCCTTTGAATGAAAACCTTAAAAATTTAAATTATGATTTATCTAGATCCTCCGTGATTAATAATAAATCTACGACAAAAAATGAAGGCTCTAGAATAAACAAAATTCAAACCAAATTATCTAGAAATGAAATAAACAACTCTTGCAATAATCAGAAGTTTACAAAAAAGATTAACAATAGTTTAGACGAATCTGATTCGCCTTTACCATCTTGTTCATCCAATTCTTCATCTTGTTCGTCTAATAATTTTATTATTACATCTCAGCATAAACAATACCGTAATTCTTCATCAAGTTGTTTGACTAGTGGTGCGTTCAATAATGTAATTTATAATCCGATGGCTAATTGCGCCATTAATGCTGACGATTCTCAAAGTGATCTTTCTGATCAGCCACCACCACCCCCTTACCGACATATAGCAAGTGTAAAGCAAAGTAGTTCACTTAATGTTACAAACAGTGGAATAGTAAAACAGAAAAGTAATCGGTCTAGTCGGAATCCTACAGCAGGTGGATTTACGCCTAGTTCTAACAAAAACTCAATTAAATTGTCAAGAGGCGGCAACTTAACCAACTCAGAGGGAAAGTCAACAAAGAAAAGATCTTCAAGCAACATTCCGATCAGCAAAAGTAGCAACATTGAAATTTCAAATTGTAACTATAGTACCAATAGTTCAGTAGGAACTGAAAAACGCAAATTACGGATGAATAAAATCTTGGAAAATCAGAGTAAAATCTATGTCACTGCCGCAGATTTAAAATGAGCGATTTCTTAGTTAAATGTTCTCATATTTTTTATTACATTTACTTTGTTTTTACTCATTACTTTTGAATCTTTTTTACACTTGAAGAACTTGTTGAACATAATTAAATTGTTTAGAATTAAAAAATGTTTTTTTTCTATATTTTATTTTATATTTTTTCAACTTATATTTTGTTTTTAAAAAAATAATTTTATTACTAACTTGTTTTAGTTTTTACAAAAATCAAAAACAAATTTTCATTAGTTTTTAAAAAAATAATTTTCTTTTTTATTACAAAATTCAATTTTTTTTTACAAATTATACTTTTGTTAAAAATAAAACATTTCATAACTTACTGATTTTTTTTATTAAAAACATAATTTAGAAAATAAGAACAAAAAGTAAAGGAAATATGTTGTCTAATCATTTATCTCATCTTTAAAAAAAACTTAATAAAATTTATATTTAAATTTTGATTTTTAACTAAGCATTTCATCAGCTGATCTGGATTTTATCTATTCTGCAACATATGTATATCTAGTCATTACAATTTTTAATTTAGTTTTGACACTCAACAAACAAAAAATATTTTATTTAAACGTTTAAAACACTTACTTTTGTACATATTTTTTCATGTAATTGTTTAAATATTTAAATAATAATTAAAAAATGATAAAGTTTTAAAAATTTTAGATTTGCAGTAAATTTAAATTATTTTGAGTATTAAGTGAATAAAATAAATATTTTTTTTTTAATCGAGTTACCATAATTAAAATATTTAAAATGTAATTTTAATTATAAAAAATAAACATAGAAAAAGTTTTAATTAAATTTTTAATAGTAATAAAATTAATTAATTATAAAATAATAAATAATTTGTAAATACATAATTTTTTTTTCTATTTATTAGTTTTTAATGTTGATATAGAATGAACATTATTTCTAAATATTAAAAAAATAAAATAGTTAATAGTAGTAAAGTAATTTATTTAGTCAATATAATTTAGTTGAAAGCCCGGTTAAGGGCGAAGTGGCACAAACTAATAACATTCAGTAGGTCACGACAAGCCAATGAGCCAATGTATTAAATGTAGAAAAAGTAATAAAACTTTTTAAAAATTAGTAAATTTTTTTAATTTGTATTTTACGCAATATTCCCTTTAACATCTAATATTTTTTTATTGAATTTATTACTAGTTTTAATTAGTTTCTTTTACAAAAGTTAGGTTTAATTTTGATTGCGTTGATTTGACACTTTTTAATAGTTGTAAATGCACTTTATAAAATACTAATCATAATTGCAAATTACGATAGTCTATTATAGCTGCAATCAATATTAGATTTATATGTTTAAACAAGAAAAATCTTATATAAATTTAGCCAATTTTTCTTGTTTCCTGACTTGGTCGTGTTCAATCATAGTTTTGTCAAAGGTTTGAATATTGGGACCACACCTGTCATTCGATTGTAAATTAAGTAGACATTTCGTGTAGTTAGGTTCAAGTGATTTAAATAGGTTAGACTAGATTTGACCGATAAATATGAAAAAAAATTTTCTTAACAATTGATTCTTCTTAATCTGGATCAAAGAGTTGGTAAACGCGCAATCTTGTTGCCTTCTTACTTAATTATACTCAGCCCACCAGGCTTGAATAGGCGTTTTCCGATTTGTCTAGAGCTATAAGCACATAGAAAGCGAAATTTACCTTTATTTCAAAATTATAATTAATTCATGCTAACACTGGCCACACCAGATTTGTTTAAGCTAAGGGTGTGGCAGTTTCTTATCTGCGAGCACATCCTCAGTAAACTTTGCTAGACAAGCTAAATTTTAACTATTTTAATTTTGATTTTAGCTTGCCAAAAAACATCCTCGGTTTTTATTTAACACGAAACAATCTGCTTAAAAAAAAGCTTAAAATTCAAATCTATAAGAAAGTTTGAAACGTTTTTAATAATCAACAATTTTGTTTAAATAGCAAATTGCGAACTGAAAAATTAAAAAATGAATATTAAAAATAAGATAAATGCCTTAATTTTTTGGCCAATTTTTTTTAATTTAAATAATCAAGATGACTTTTTAATTTGGTTAATTGAAAATGCATCAAACTTGAATAAACCTAATGGTGAATTGCGTGTAAACCAATATTCCCAACCTGGCCAGCTTTGACTTTGGGTGTAGTCAACTATGGTCAGAGATAGACGCCTCGTCATAACGGTTTATTTTGCAATCTGCTGTTCATAATTAGTTGGTTCCATAAGACACATTTGATAGCTTTTAGTCATATATATAAGAGCTCCAACAGGCGTACTCATATTCCATCCATTTATAAACCCGCAAAATTAGTTTAATGGCCAAAATCAAATGAACATGGAATAATCGAACTGCCGTACTGACCAATGGGTGCAGACATTAATTGGTCCTTTTTGTTTTACTTGGTTTTGTTCTGTTTTACTGCAATTAGACACTCACCTGAACCATGGGTTGTCCTAACGCCTAAAGAAAACCTACTATCCTTGCACACACCACTCATTCGAATAGCCACATAAACTCTATGGGAAGTACTTATTCGTTCTTTTTAATACCTAATAATATTCAGTTGTTTTAAAAAGCCATTTTTATCTACTCAAACTTTTAGTACAAAAGTTTGCTGCAACGTTCGAAATGGTTTTAGTTTAATGTTAGCCAACATTTTGACAACATTATTGAATTGTTTAACTGGTTCTCTTCTTATTTTCAGTCTCGAGAAAAGGCACTCTAAAATTGTTTCACCATTGATACGCCAACTATTCGATCAAAACAGGAACTACCATTCCTCGAGCCTTTCGCAATAAAATATGGTTTTGTAATTTGCAAAAATCATTTTACTTCACAAAACTTGATTCAACATTTTGTTCGTTTGGCTCGAGTTATGTCAGTTTTTTGCTCAACAAAATCTCATTAGCATATAAAAAACGGAATATTAGTGATTTTTTTAAGTATTAAATATATTATCAGCATTAACAAAAGAGTATATTTACAAAAATTGTATTTTTTATACAAATTACGTATTAAAAAAATATATATAATTAATGATTTTTGTAAATATTCAACTACTTTGATAGTAAAATCCCAGTGACAATTTCGTATATCATTCTAGTTCGGAAATATGGCATATGAGTCTAAATTTATTTATTTTAATGAAAAAATTAGATTATATTTCTATTTTAGACAAATTAACTTACTTGAGAAAATGTGAATTTTTTATTACGGCTAAGATAGTCTGCATATTTGCATGTAAACATTCCACAATCAGATCCGTTCATTTGTTGAGGCATTCCTTTAACATTGGTAAGTCTCCATTCGCTTGTGTCTAATATGTTGTTTTTCTTATCTTTTAATTCATCTTTTAAATAGCCTAATAATAAATTTAAACATTCTTGATTATTTCCATTCATTGAATCATAATAATTAATATTTTTAGTTTTTATTTCGATACAAGCTAAAGTCCAATGCATACCAAGATGAACAGGTATTAATAATTTTTCATAGGAAAATATGTCAACTTTTTTAGTCCATCTTTTCAAAGATTTGTGACCTGAATCTTTTAATTTACTATAAAAAAAAGTATTAAAACAATAAACAGTATTTTGACTACGTTCCATAATCATATTAAAATAAAAATTAATTATTTCATCATTAAGCCAATTTAATCCTTGTAAAGTTTCAATATCTTTTCTTCGTATGTCTGAATTGTATTTAGATGTTATTTTTGCATTACAATCTTGAATTGATAAAACTTCATTAACTTTTGCTAAAATTTTGTCAGTTATTTCAAATTCTTCTTCTGATTCTTCTTCTAATTCTTCTTTAAATTCAAATTCATCTTCAAAATCATCTTCGAATTCATCATCAGAAAATAAATCACTAATTGATTCATCATCCGAAAGTTTAGATTCTGAAGTTTTAGGAATATATTTAAGTTTGCTTAATGAATTGCATTGATATCGTCCATGTTTTCTTGTTTGTTCTAGTTCTTTCATGCTAAGTATTCTAAACTCTTTTTTTTCTTGCCAAATTTTGTGATTTTTCAATTCTAATGATTTTCCTTCAAGTTCATTTTTTTCAAGTTCTTGTTCAAATTTTTCTTTAAAATTTGTATCTAAAGCTTTTTGAATTTTAGAACTGATTTCTTTATAATTTTTGGAAAAATCTGGAAGATCAATGTCCATATCATCCATGACATCTTCCCAAGGTTCAGATATACAAATACTGCTTGTGCCTTTGCTAGAATTACCAAAATGATTTTCATCATATTCCATAAATTCTGTACTTAAAGTTTTAGATGCAAGAACTGTTTTTTGCAACTCATCTTCATCGACTTTGTTTTCAGGTTTAAGTTGAAAATCAAGCTGATGATTTTTTTCATCTTGTTCAAGTTTTTGCAGTTTCTCAACTAGACTGATTCTTTGTTCAATAGTGAAATTAGGAAAACTAGACTGAGGTTGGTAAAATGACTTTAAAGTTTGAATATTGAGCAAATTGCTAGGTTTATTAGTTTCGGTTTCATTAAAAGACCTATACCACTGTTTGCGTAGAGTGTCCTCGTTTTTCTTGAACAGAAAATTGAATCTATTTTTGGTCATTTTGGGTGAGCAAGCGAGTCTAAGTTCAGGTTCATTTTCTCCAAAAGAGGACTTGACAGTTTTTTTGTTTTGCAGATTTAAAAGTTGCCTGTAAACTTTTTTATCGTCTAGCCTAACTGAGGATTTGCCCAATTCAATCAGATCTTTGGAAAGGTAAGTGTGACGAGTTCCAGTGAAAATTTGGTTTAAACTTTGGTTGTTGTAACCATTAAGAAAGTTAGTTCCAAAGTTTGGTTCGTCGTTTTTTTTTTCATTAAGGTTGTTAGTGAGACCGTGATTGGACTTGAAGATTTGAGTGAATGAAGAAAACATGTTGAAATATTAGACCGGATAAGAAACCGTTTAAATTGAAAAGAGGAATAAGTGTGAGCAATGCCGAGTTGGGTGTTGAGTTGGTTGTTGAGTTTGGTGTTGAGTTTGGTGTTGAGTTTGGTGTTGGGTTGGGCGCTGAGCTGAAAGTTGGTCTGATAGATGCTGAGTTTGCTGATATGTGGACCAAACTCAATTGACCATGTTCGAAGATGAAGATGTAAAAGTGGCCTGGCCAGTGGATCCTTTGGTTGGCTAACGTCAAACCAGTTGCCTAATGCGTAACATGCATTGTGCGCGGTTTCTGTTTGCCATAAAAGTAAACAAAGTGCTGAAGGGGTTTTTGAGTAATTACTTCTGGTAAGAGTGACTTAAAATTGGGTTGGTTGAGGTTTAGGTAAATAGTGTGCGGTTCAGACTGAGTTGAGCCCACTGGGGAGAGTGGAAGGAAAGGAGAGGAGAAAGAGTGTAAGAAGTTCCGGGAACTTAGGAAGTCGAATCGAGGAGGTGTGACAGCTTAAGAAGCGCGGAAAAGACGGTCTAAGCTCAGAGCTGGTCTTGCAATCTGCCGTTTGCGTTGAGGATGTGGCAAGTGAGCTAATCCTTCTTGAGCAACTATTAGTGAACGTGAGAAGTAAATGTGACCAGGATAAATAATAGCGATGACTACCCACACTGGTGAATGCCAGCAGATGCCGACAAATATGAGCAGTTACCAACAAATATTAGCAGACACTAGCAGTGTTCAGAAGATATCGGTAGATTGCAGCTAGTAAATCTAACCAGCAAACACGGCAGACACCAACTAGCAAATCTAACCAACAAAAGACAGACACCAACTAGCAAATCCAGCCAGCAAAAGAGAGACTCCAACTAGCAAATCCAACCAGCAAAAGACAGACACCAACTAGCAAATCCAACCAGAAAAAGACAAACACCAACTAGCAAATCTGAGCAGCAAAAGACAGACACCACTAGCGAATCCAACCAGCAAAAGACAAGCACCGACTAGCAATAGCTTCTAAACAGACATTGGATTTAGGTTAGGTCAAATTCAAATAAGAAAAGAAAACAACTATAAGAAAACTGTTGTTTCTGGGAGCTCAACCTGTGCAGCTCAATCTGGCTAAACTCAGCCTGTGCAAGCTCCTCTAGCCAAGCTGGACTCGATTGGATTAGTGGATTATCTCTTGTTAATCTAGCAGCCAACCTAACCAACAGCCAACCGAACAGGAGGACCAAAGCACTCTATTTTTTCAGGTTTGTTTACATTTTTGACAATTTCGGCAGTAAATGCCATCTTTCGTTTTTTTTGTTCGATACATCGATTGTGCTGCTTGGCCATGTTCACAAAGCGATACTAATTTTTTTCTGTTTTTAAAGTTCAATGATTCAGTTTTGCACTGTTGCTTGAAACAATTTTGCAATTTAATCATGTTAAACGATTAATAGTAATTAATAACCAGCAATCGAACCATCAATTTAAAGTGCAACAGTTGCATCCATTTGCCATATCTGCAGCTCCAATCTGCTCCAGCTTCAATTATATGTGTTTACAGTCGCTTCTGCAAAAGCCGACATTTACATTTGTTTCCCATTCTGGTCTACCTAGCTCCCACACTTGTCTCTGAAGATGAGCACCGTGAAAGAGGAAAACAGCGCTAATATGAACGAGGCTGTCAAGATTCAGCCCAAACAAGCCTCTGCTAAGAACAGTTCCAACAATAACCAGAACAGACAAAACAGCAACAAAAGCAACAAGAAAAACAAGAAAAACAGTTTCAACAAACAAAACGTGAAGAGCTTTCAGGAAAACAAGCTCGTCCCGCAAGAACAGCCTCAGATGGCCAGTCAAAAGTCAGACGAAGAAGCCAGAAACTTCTATCAGCAGTCCAATCACCATGTTAATCTTAATGGCAACTCCAGTATGGAACACCGCACCTACAAAGTGATCTTGGGGCAACCCACCTTGGAACTGCCTCAGAATACTTGTAGTGAAACCAAGAAATTTACCGGCAGATGTCGAATATTTGTGGCCAATTTACCCAATAGTATTACGGAAGAGGCTCTGAAAAAACTGTTTCAGGAATATGGAGAAGTATCTGAAGTTTATCTTGGTAAAGGCAACTTTGCCTTTGTCAAAATGGATACCAGAAAAAATGCAGAAACTGCTAAAGCATCTTTAGACTGCAAAACCTATGAAGGACGAATATTAAGAGTCAGGTTGGCAGCTCATGCCGCTGCTTTAAGGTAATCTTAACTTTTCTTAATTTACTCTTATTCCTCTATTTGCTCATATTTTGTTGCTCATTATTTTGTTTATTCATTACTTCTTCATTATTTAGAGTTAAAAATCTTCCTTCCTCTGTAACAAATGAACTTCTGGAATACGCGTTTTCATACTTTGGGGAAGTCGAAAGGGCAATTGTAATCACCGATGATCGTGGCAGAAGCATAGGCGAAGGAATAGTTGAATTTGCTAGAAAGTTTTCTGCTCAAAATGCTTTAAAACGGTGCACAAATGAGTGTTTTTTGATTACAGCTTTACCTAAACCCGTCTATGTGGAACCATTTGAACAAAGAGATGAAGAAGAAGGATTTCCTGAAAAACAAGTTAACAAAAATAATGCCGAGTTTAGGCATGAAAGAGAAGTTGGTCCTCGTTTTGCTGAGCCTGGTTCATTTGAATATGAATATTCAGTTCGATGGAAAAAATTGTATGAATTAGAAAAACAAAAAAGGGAAACTTTAGAACTTGAAATTAATGAAGCAAGAAAATTATTACAAGAACAGCTAGAGTATTCCAGAATGGAACATCAAACTAAAATTTTAAGAGAACAGCTTAGAGAAATGGAAGAAAGGGCAGACAAATTTGGACAAATGAGAAACACTAGACTTAATGACGAAAGAAGAAGGGAAGAAGAAAGACAAAAACAAATATTATATTTGAGACAACAAGAAGAAGATATTATTAGAAGATCACAAGTTCAAGATTTCACCAATTTGAGAAGACAAGAGACAGATCTTAGATCCAAAGCAAATGCATTGCAAGATTTACTTGACAAAGTAAGAATTAATAATTAACTATTAATAATTTGTTCATATATTTAGCTATATTATGTTTTTCATTATTTATAATTTAGCAAGAACAAGCCATTCGACAAGTGTCGAATCCAGTTTTGGTGAACAATGATCAGCAAGTGTATCAAAATAGGATTGGATTTAACGAAGGGGTTGTGCAACAGCCGCAGATAATTCCTCAACAACCTGTTTACAATAATAATATGGTAGATTCATTTTTTTTAGTGATTTAAAACATTTTAAAATTTAGTATTCAATTATAATTTAGCAAATGATGCCCAACAATGGAATGAATAATGGCATGGATTTTAATAGATATCCGCCAGCTCCAAGCGCAATAAATCCTCAGCAAGCAGGTCCCTTTGCTGGGCAAAATTCGATGCCCATTAATTTAAATGTGCCCTATTCAGCTCCAAGAACTCCTGGAAATGGACAACAAAATAATAGTAATCATCGTTTCAATAATGCCAATATGAATACCAATAATGGAAATAATCGCGGTTATCAATCAGGAGGCCAAAATAAAAGGATGCGTCGATTCTAATTCACACAGCATATGAATATTATAAATTTTACTTTCATTAATTAAGAATATTTTTCATTTAAATTATTTTAATTATTTTAAGTTGCTATTGCCTAGATATTAGAACAAGAACTTTTGTTAGGTTCAACCTAAACTTACGGGTTTTGCATTTCATTTATTCAAAAATAGAACTCAAAAATATGAAATTTTGAGGCAAAGTTAATATAATATATTTATTATCAAAACCCAATTTAGCCTCTTAAATTTTTTCCAAAAAAAAAAAAAAAAAAAATATTCAAACGAATCTTGTTTTATTTTAGGCCATAGATATTCATCCTTTAATTGAATAAGTTATAACCAATAGTAATTTTAACGTTTAACTTATCCACTTTTGACACATTCAATATTTACAAGTAATTTAAATATATCATTTTTAAGATGTAAAATATTTTTTTTAAACGTAAAATAAAGTCGTCTTCTGAAATTAATGTTTAAATTAATTCTTGCGCCATTTCGTGGATGTGGCAAAAGGTATAAAAAGAAAAGAAAGAACAAGTTGAAGATAAAAATTAAAAACATTGATCTAGCAAACTTGTTTAATGGCAATGTTGGTTTAGAGCTGTGTTGGCTAAAAACGGGGATCGAATCCCATGCCAAGCTAATCACGAGGATGAAGAAACATTACCGTATGATTACCAATGACTTTATCATGGCTGTAAAACCTGAGTGACTCTTTTTTTCAAATACACTTTTAAATATGTCGCAAATAGATATAGATGAATATGAAAAGCAATTAGAAAAATAAAATAAATTTTTTTGATTTATTAATCATTTAATAAGGCAACAATTTTATCTGTGAGACTTTGAAGCGAAGTTACACTGAGAGAGAGCGGATTTTGTTCATAGCAAGAAAGTCCAAGATCACAATTTTTAGCTAGTAGAGGATCTAATGGAATGTGTTGCAAAAAAGTGATGTTTTTTTCTTCACATAGTTTAGGCGCTCCACCGCTGGTGGGTTTGAAAATAAACGATTCAGTCGAACATTTAGGACAAATAAACTTGCTCATATTCTCCACCATTCCTAAAATGTGCAAGTTGACGCGATGACAAAAGTCAATTTGTTTTCGAACGTCCAATAAAGAAGCATCTTGCGGCGTGGTAACTAGAATTGCTCCCCTAAGATTGCGACAATTTTTTAAATAGTTCACAATGGAAAGGTGTTCGTCCGAAGTGCCAGGTGGTGTATCAATAATTAGATAGTCTAATTCTGCCCAATCAACGTCTCTCAAAAATTGTTTGATAAGACCATTTTTTTTAGGTCCACGCCAAATTACAGCATCGTCTTGAGACTCTAGGAGAAAGCCGCAGCTCATTACTGAAAGGTTGTCTTGCACATAAACGGGAGACCAACCAGACTTGGAGAGATGGACCTTTTCGTTTTCAAGTCCCATGGTACGAGGAATAGAAGGACCGCAAATGTCGATGTCCAGTAGGCCGACATTAAGCGAACTGTCTGAAGCAAGCCCTCTGGCTAAGTTGGTGGACACCATGCTTTTGCCAACACCACCTTTACCAGATAAAACTAAAATAATGTGTTTAATATGGAGTAGACGAGAACTAATTTCGACAAGATCCTGGTTGAGGATATCCTTCATTTGACCACTGGAGCACATGGACTGATTGGGACAGCCTTGACAACCAGTAGCTTGTCCAGCAGAAGCGGAGTCCACTCCGGGACAGGACTGAGGAGCGTTTTGCATCCCAAGACTGGCAGACAGTTGATGTGTTCTAAGGATGGAAAGAGACGTTGAAAGATGAGCAAACGATGAAAGTCGACGTGTTTGAACAATAGACAAATATGTAAAGATAATGTGTTAAGATAATGTGTTAAGATAATATGTTAAGATAATAAGTTGCTAATAAGACCTTAAGAACAGACAACAAAGATTCTGAAGACAGTCTGAGACTAAGATGACTAGGTTTGTAAGTGTGGGGAATTTTGAACAAGTTGAGAAGCGTTGTTTTGGTTTGGTGACGCAGGCGCACAACGACGCACAAAATGAATGTGTATTTACAACTGTGTTCTTGTTTGCAACTGCAGCTCGCACCAAGGACCAAACTCCGCAAAACAACAAGTTCTCACATTTGATGTTTGTTTGTTGGCTCAACTTTGTGATCATCTGATTGCCTTGTCCAGATCGACAGCCAACCCTTAGGCCGCAACCCTTATCGGCATCTTCCACTCATCCACACTCTGGCAATATGGACCAAAACAAGCTCATGGTAAACATTCTCTGGTGAAAATATCTAGCGACATTCTCTGCCGCATTTCTTCACTGGCATTCTTAGCCAACATTCTCCGCCAGACACTCTCCATATACTCTTCATACACTCTCCAAACACTATTCCAAACACTTTCCAAACACTCTCCAAACACTCTCCAAACACTCTCCAAACACTCTCCAAACACTCTCCAACACTCTCCAACACTCTCCAAACACTAACATGCTAATTCATCCGACTTCTTCTTTCTTTCAGACTCACATTGTGGCAAAACTCACAGAAATCGGAGCATACGTCGGTAAGTTGTTCTTCAACCCTTCCTTTTCCGTTTCTTATTATTCTCTCAAACTTTCTCCAGACAATGATCTTCCTCAGTACATCATCAAGTTAGTCTCCAACCAGCGAACTATCGAACAGATACGCGACGAACTCATCTTGTTTTTAGACACTGACACTGATTCATTTGTCAGCTGGCTTAACTCTTTTCTAAATGAACACCAAGTCACTGTTGTCAAAGAAAACAAATCAGAACCTAAAGAAGAACAGAAATCCTTCGAAATCATTTCGGCCAACGAAATCGAGGATGAAGTACTTGATTTCGAGGAAAATGAAGACAACGAAGACGAAGAAGAAGAAAAGGTGATTGTTTTTAAAAAAGAGCTTGACAAAAATTGCTCTCTCAAAAGGCCTAATCAAGAAAGTGAAGACAAAACCAACAAACGATTATTAAATAATAACAAACAGCCAGTCGACACTTCGGTGCAAATAGAGTCTAAAACTGGCAAAACAGGCGACTTCAAAGAAAAGGCTGTTATCAATTTAAATAATGCAAAAAGATTGAATGACATTGGTCTGATGAGAAAGAAAGCCAATGAGGAAAAATTAAAAAATGAAAGCATTAAAAATGGCAAAATAAACGAAAAAAGTGATTTAGAACAGTATACAGATTTAAGGCAGATGTTGGATAAGCAAAAAGCTGCCCATCGTGCTGACAGTAGTAATAAAAAAAAGAATAGCCAGGTTAGCGACAGTGAAAAAGAAGAAAGCATGGAACACGATTTGGATGACTCGCAAATGGAAGATGAACAAGATGAGAAAAAAGAAAAGTGTAAATTTTGGCCTTTGTGCAAAAATGGAACGAATTGCATCTATTTCCATCCGGTAAAAGAATGTGAAACGTTTCCGGCCTGTAAAGCTGGCGAAAAATGTCTTTACATTCATCCAGTGTGCAAATTTGATTTAATGTGCACTAAGAAAGAGTGTCCATTTACTCATATAACTAAAAAAATTTTACCTCAGCAAACTGGCAATACAGTTGAATGTAAATTTTATCCAAATTGTTTCAACGCCAACTGTCCTTTTTTACATCCGAAAGTAATTAATTATTTTGAAACTTTTTTGCAAATTACTAATTAAGGAAATTTTTATTTAGCTGTGTATGTTTGGCTCGAATTGCAAGAACAGCAACTGTTTGTTCAAGCATGCGGACAGTAGCAACATTGCTAAACCCCATCAACTTAAATGGAAGAAGGATGCAACGTAAGTGTTTGGCAGAATGGTGATTGCATGAATGGATGATAGCGTGAATAGATGATAGCGTGAGTAGATGATAGCGTGAATAGATGATAGCGTGAATAGATGATAGCGTGAGTAGATGATAGCGTGAATAGATGATAGCGTGAATAGATGATTGCTTGGTGTAAACTGTGCATTTGTGTACCCAAATTAATGTGGTCAACTGATTAATATTCTGTCTTGTCTATAGAGAGTCGTTGGAAAATGTGGAGCAGATGAACAACGAGCCAGAGCAGCAAATGAAGCCTTCGTCAAAAGACGCCAAGTTCAATGAGCAGTCGGATAGTGTGGTCTTAATAATTAAAGACGAATAAATCACTGTGCATTACTCACTGTTTGTTTATCATCAAGAACATTTTTTGTAAAAATTAAGAAAATTATTGTAAGGTTATGACATGTAAAAATGATTAATTTTTTGTTCACACATTGCAGTTTAAATAACTGAATTTTTAATCGCCAATTAAATTAGTTTTTTAAATACAAATACAAACCTCGCGCTCTGACCGGCTTGGACCGCGCGCACACGTGTTAGTGTGAAGGCGGCGTCTCAAAGACAAACATGCATTTATGATACCCGTGTTTTGTGCCATGACTTGTTCAGGTGTATTGCGACAGGTGTTTTCTTCTTTGCCTAAACATTGCTATGCATTCGCCTATGGCTCGGCCGTGTTCAAGCAAGCGGCTCGTGATAGTATTTCCAACCAGACCAAGACCATGATCGACTTAATTTTGGTGGTGGAAGACTCAAGACGCTGGCACTCTGACAACCTGTCTAAGAACCCGGACCACTACTCAGCTGTCAAGTATTTCGGAGCAGATGTTATTGCCCGTTTGCAGGAGGACTGGGGGGCGAAATGTTATTTTAACACCTTGATTCCGGTGCAGGACCACTTTGTCAAATATGGAGTGGTACAGAAACAGCACCTGATTAATGACCTGCTGGATTGGGATCAGCTGTATTTAAGCGGCAGACTGCACAAGCCTGTACAATTGATACTTGGTCCGGACACCAGTGTGAGAGCATTTCTTTTTAAGCTCTAGATTTGTGTCCTAATTCAAAATGCTAATCCAAATTCAAATCTCTTGCAGACTGAACAGCACCAGCACATTCTAGACTGTATGAAAATCAATTACCAGAGTGCTGTAAATGCCACTTTACTGCAGCTGAGCGAAGTATTTACAGAACAAGAGTTTTTGCACACTTTAGTTGGACTAAGTTACAACGGCGATTTTAGGATGTTGGTTGGAGAAGATCGCAATAAGATTAGCAACATTGTAAATGGTGAATTGCATTTATTTCGTCAGATTTATGCACCTATTTTGGACCAGTTGGAGCAGTTGAACATTTTGAAGCACGATCGCACTAGTGGCAACTATATACAGGACCACAACCCGAGATGTGTTTTCCACCTGCTGAATTTGTTGCCCAAACGAGTACAGCAAAAATTGTACATTGATTTTAACAAGTCTGGCAAGCTATTTGACATTGATGATGTGCTTTTGTCTTTGGCCCACAGTTTTCAATGTGCAGATTATGTGAGAAAGGCGATTGCATCAATTGTACGACAAAGTAGTATTAGTCAAACTGTGAAAGGCATTTTCACCGCAGGACTGTTTAAATCTAGCCAGTATGGTTTGGCCAAATTAATTAAGATGCGCAACAGCATTGTAAAATAGAGTAAATCAATAAAATGTATATAAAAAACTGTGATATTTAATCGAGGTAGGCTATCATTATTTGGATTAGGTTTGAGTTGGATTAGAATGAATGTCTAGCTGGATTAGAATGAATGTCTAGTTGGATTAGAATGAATGTCTAGCTGGATTAGAATGAATGTCTAGCTGGATTAGAATGAATGTCTAGCTGGATTAGAATGAATGTCTAGCTGGATTAGAATGAATGTCTAGCTGGATTAGAATGAATGTCTAGCTGGATTAGAATGAATGTCTAGCTGGATTAGAATGAATGTCTAGCTGGATTAGAATGAATGTCTAGCTGGATTAGAATGAATGTCTAGCTGGATTAGAATGAATGTCTAGCTGGATTAGAATGAATGTCTAGCTGGATTAGAATGAATGTCTAGCTGGATTAAGGTAATCTACACAGCATGAAAATGATTTAGTTCGAAACAAACTCCAACAGAGGCTGATCTAAAACAGGTGCAACCAAACAGCGACGGCGTCTGAATTTGGCTTGGTGGAGCGCGCAAGTCGAGCGTTTTTAATCGAGCGTCTTTAAGAAAGCGTCTTTAAGAACACATAAGTCAGGTATGAGTCAGCTAACTAATTAATAAAGTCACAGTGTGTATAAGGCTGCAGTGGAAGCCGCCCTTGAGCTGCCTTCGCCGCCGTTGTCCGGCTAGTGTTCAACAAAGCCCAACTCAGCTTTTAAAAGCACCCGGCCGCCTGCTGCCGCCACTGTGCACCCCGCCGAGGATTATTTTGTAAACAAATGGTCGGTCTGCATCCGTCTACAAACTGCAGCACCCGCGCTTCATCTGCGGACCTTCATCCTTAATCAGTGCTAGTTTGTGTGGATCCCTCTCTCTGTAAGGGTCCTGTGTGTTGTTTGCTGGCATCATCTTGGTGTGGTCTTGGTATTATTTCATATCATCTTGCTGTCATCTTGGCATCATTTTGGTCTCATTTTCCTCTCATTTTGCTATCATTTTCCTGTCATCTTACTATCATTTTAATATCATTTTGGTATCATCTTGCTTGTATCTTAGTAACCTCAAGATATCATTCAACCTCATTTATTACTTTGGCTACTATTATCTTACTTTTAACCTACTACCATTTAACTATCAACTAAATACCATTTGGACATTATCTCAACACTTCTTAGCACCTTCTCAATACCTTCTCAATACCTTCTCAATACCTTCTCAATACCTTCTCAATACCTTCTCAATACCTTCTCAATACCTTCTCAATACCTTCTCAATACCTTCTCAATACCTTCTCAATACCTTCTCAATACCGTTTCAACACCAACTCAACACCAACTCAACACCATCTCAACACCGACTCAACATCACTTCATTATCATCATTGTTTTGTGAGTATTTTGTGAACCTTCTATCAGCATCTTGTGAATCTTCTATCAATATTCTGCAAATACCAGCATCTTCTGAGCCTTCTGTCAGTGTCTTGTGAAATATCTGTCAGCCACTTGCCATCATTTTGTCAACATTTTACATCTTTTAATCATTTTCTCATCTTTTTGAATCATCATTCACTCGTCCTCTGGTCGTCCTCTGGTCGTTTCTGGTCGTGTTTCTTTTATTTAGTTGTATTAAATTAACCAATTTTTGTTAGATTTTATTCTAATTATCGCAATACTCGTCACACTCTAATCATCTCCACTCTAATCATCTAAAATTGGTTCTAATCGTTTTATTCTAATCGTGTTCACTCTATTCATCGTTTTATTCGTTTAATCTAGCCAGCAATCTAAATTTTACGTCGAACGTGTCAGTTTCGCTTTATAACTTCAATGTGTGAATGAGTTTGCAAACTAGACAAAAAATTAAGAAATTTTTTGCATTTTTTCAATTCTGCCACAATGGTACTTGAACTGGTGATTAAATCACCAGTTGGTTTTGACCCGGCAATATATTATTGGCCCAAGGTGAGCCATAACAGTATAATAAAAAGCGGCTAAAGTACTAAACTGTTTGCTTGACTTTTTAGGAAAATCAGGAGACAAACGGCGCACTAGAAATCATCGAAACAATCAGGTTAGACAATTAGGTTAAATGAATTAATGAAAGGCTTAATGAATTGCCATTGCAGATGGGTGTTTGAGGATTATCCTGATCTGGAGTCTTATTTTAGTAAAGCTTTGCTCCACCAGTACGACTCGAAATGGTGAGCTGAGGCAAAATGGTGATCATCTGATTAAAGCAAACATTAACCGTTTTTTTTTTTCACTATTTTAGTTATGAAAGTATGAAGTCTTTTTGCGACCGATACAATGTGGCTATGGAAGAACTTCGACTGGATCGGGCCAAGCAAAGCAAGCTTGGCCATGTGTCTGGCAAACCGTCGTCAGATTTGCTCAAACACATTATTTTGCAGGCTTACAATCAAGCTGTGATCGACCCCGACAAACTAAATCAATATGAGCCCTTTTCACCGGAAGTGTACGGAGAAACCTCGTTTGAATTTATTGCTCAGATGATTGAGGAAGTGGACATGAAGAGTGACGACGTGTTTATTGATCTGGGTAGTGGAGTAGGACAAGTGGTATTGCAGGTGGCTGCTTGTACCAACGCCAAAATGTGTATTGGTATTGAAAAGGCCGATGTGCCAGCAGCTTATTCCCAAGGAATGAGCGATGCTTTTAAATTTTGGATGAACTGGTATGGAAAACAGTTTGCAGAATACAAACTTATGAAGGGCGACTTTTTTCACGAAAAGTATCGCGACACCATCAATAATGGCACTTTTATTTTTGTCAACAATTTCGCGTTTGGACCCAACGTAGATCATATGTTAAAACTGCGATTTCAAGAGCTGAAAGACGGTGCCAAAATCATGTCCTCCAAAGCTTTCTGCCCATTGAATTTCCGCATAACTGACCGGACTCTAAGTGGTATGTGTTGAAAGTTTTTTATTTAAAAAATTGCGATTTAGGTTTAAGATTGCCTGCTCAGACTGGCTTGGAATGGGCTAAAGGGGTAGAAAAGTGCGAATCAGCACGAAATGGCGAAAACATTGAAAGTAGCAAGTCTAATTTTATAGTTTGCCATTTATTAATAGGTCACACTCTTTTTTATTTAGTTTGCTTTTGCTTTTCTATTGGATTACTTGTTAATGCACTACTTTCTTATTGCATTGCTTCCTACTCATTTGCTTGCTGCCCATTTCTTTGTCTTGCTTGTTGGTTGTTTTTTAACTTTGTTTCTTAGATCTTTTTTTTCGCCCAGTTTCTTAGCTTTATTTTTTAACTGTGTTGGCCAGCTCTGAATTTGCTGGCCTATTGATCTATATCTATTCTTTTGCATTGATTTGCTGCACATCTTACTCATGTTTGTTTATGTTCCTATTTTGGTGGTTTCTTAAAAAAGCACTTCTTTTCTGCTGGCCATTGCTATCTGGCCCTGTGAGCCTATTGGCTAGTACAGTGCGCATGCTCACAAGTCTAATGCAAACTGAGCAGACGACTTTTTTGGTAATTGATGCTCGAATTGCAGCGCCGTACTTGCCCAGACTTAGCCATTACTGTTGCCATTGCCACTGTTTAGTTCAATCTCAATGAACGTCTTAAGGCGAACGTCTTAAGGCCAGCATCTTAAGTGCAACATTGAAAGTGCAACATTTGAAACGTGCTGAAGCAAGCGTCTAAGCCAAACACTTTGGCCAGTGTTTGGCAGCTCTTTTACCACTCGGGCTCATTCTGCTCTGTTTCTTGTTCTGCAGACATTGGTTCTATAATGCGAGTGCAGGAGATTACGCCGAAATACAAAGGATCCGTGTCCTGGACTGGCAAACCCGTTTCTTATTACCTGCACACCATTGATAGACGCAAGTTGGAAGAATTTTTTCTTAAAACCAAAAATCCGCGCTCTAAGGTCCGTACCTGATTTACTTTGTGTTCAATAGTGGCCCACTTTTACTTTTTGTTCTGTGCAAACTATTGTGCCAGTGTGTGAATACGTTCTTAAGTTTGTTTTGTGTTTACAGGCCCAAGAAGACATGGCCAGAAACAAAAAAAATAGTTCCAAGAACTCTAACAACCATGATTCTTCTTCAAACGATTCCAAGTACAAAGAAGACGCTCCCATCTTTGGACCCACCACTCGCAAAGCCTGGTCCGAATGGTGCAATAACAAAAAACAAAAGGAAAACTGTCAAAACGACAGTCTGGCTGCCAACAACCAGCCCAACAGTCAGGCCGCTGCTCATCAGCCCAATAAATTGAACAAATCTGGATCTGACACTGAATCTGACACCACTTTAAACATCAATGTCACCGACACTACTCAGCAAACTGTCTCTGTATCACTCTTAGATGCATCCGAATCTGTAGACAAAGCCAATCAAAGCTCAAGACCCAAACGCATGCATTTGGAACACAAAAAACAGTCTAACTCTTCCTTTTCTACTGCCCTGAACGAAGCCAACAAAAAGCCCAAAAAAGTGAAGAAAAAAGGTGAAAAAAGTCGCAAATTGGTCAACTTTAATGGACTTGATTTACTTCATGAACAAACAGTTCGAAGCATTTCCATCACTTCTGCTACAGAAACTCCTCCAGGTTGTGTTGATCAAAAACTTGAATCTTGCTTTGAATCTAGCTTTAAGACTACGGCCCAAAAAAAGGAGGCCAAACAGTATGGCCTGCTTTCCACTGACTCTTTAACTCAATCTGTTCAAGATAAACTTACTTTAGATAAAACCACTGTTCAACCAGATCAAAACTATCCATATTTAAAAAAATCATTAACCATCGATAAACTAATGGATGCTTTTAAAAAACAATTTTTAACTTTTGTTGATCATATGCAAACTCATACTTATAAAGACACTTTAAAATCACAAATTGAACAGGAAAAAAAAAGAAATAAAAACTTAACTAATCAAGTGTTTTGTTTAGAAACACAAATTAAAGAATTATTAGAAAAAGGAGTTGGTTCATTAAAAATCAGATTAAATGAATTAAACATTACAGCTAAGGATCCAGATGAACTAGTCAATAAAGCAACTGAAATTTTAATTAAAAACAAAGATCTTCAAAATCAAATTAAATTATTGGAAAGCCAAATATGTCAAATGGAAAGTGTTCATATTCAATTAAATAGGTTAAATATTGAAAGTAAAAATGATGTTCAAGAACCAAGTAATATGTTTCAAAAAAAAATTATTAATGATTTTAATACTGTATTGGAACAAAGAAAACATTTAGCTTCTGTGGTCCAACACATTGAGTCTGGAGTAAATTTATTAGAGTGCAATCAAAATTTTGAAAACATTTATAATTCTACTTATACAGATAAGACTGAAAATTTGCTTGAAGATTCATTACCAGAAAAAAAAAATCAAAGAAAAATTCAAAATATAAATGGACCTAATCAAATTAAAAATCGGGAAATTAAAAATGATTCTGATTTAACAAAAAATGACAATTTTGATTTAAATAAATTTAATTTAAATGCTCAAGGAGCGAACACATTTATTTCAACTAATTCTATTAATCTTTCTAAGCTACAAAAACAGTTTAATGAAATAACTCAGACAAAATATCAAAAAAAGCCAATTGAAAAGTGCAATAATGTTGCTATGAATACTTCTTTTGAAAATTTGAAAAATGATGCTAAAACAAATGGAAATCATTGCAATTCTTACCAATTTCCTGACATTGAGGACAGAATTAAAAATATGATTTTTGCAGCTTTAAATGATAATAAAAAAGAAGAAGTTCATAAGGAATTGAAAATAGCGAAAAAAGATTCTCGCAAATGCAAACAATCTAAACAGAACATGAAGTGCGTTTCCAAAA
Source organism: Pyemotes zhonghuajia (assembly GCA_025170145.1). Taxonomy (NCBI): domain Eukaryota; kingdom Metazoa; phylum Arthropoda; class Arachnida; order Trombidiformes; family Pyemotidae; genus Pyemotes; species Pyemotes zhonghuajia. Next base: position 10,827,913 of record CM045844.1, read on the forward strand.
TAGAGTCTAAATCAGATAAAATTGGCCAGACTTTAAATGAAATGCATGGCAAGTACGATAAACAGAAGTCGTATCCAAATTGTGGAGTATTAAATTTTGAACCACCTGTCCCGATACCTTCTTCTGAGAAGAGTTGCAACATGCAGTCCCAATTAAGTAGTTTTACAAATGCAACTTATACAGCAACTTTATCGTCAAAAAAGTCTCACTCAAATGATGAGTCGAGAGAAGGAAGCGCTTTAAAATTGACTTTGAAAATAGATCGGGAAAGAGACAGTTATGCATTGGTAAAATCACCTCCTAAATCTCCAGACAAAAATTCTCACAAAAATTCGCCTAAACACCTGGAACAGTTAAAAAGAAAGCACAACGCATCGCCTGATTGCTCTAAAAATAAACGTTCACGGTTTGTATTTGAAAATGAGTTTAGCCTTTTACCAAAATTAATCAATTGCTTTCCGATTAGGTCGCCCAAATACAACGCAGTGGTTGCAGCTGGAACAGAGCCTGAACGCAGACTGATTTTGAAAGTAACAAATGGCCAGTCCCATTATGTGGAAAGAACTAAATGCGAGGAAAATGAATCCGAAGGTAGTCAAGCCGATAACCCGCTCTATTACAAGCCATTAAAATGTGTACTCAACAAGAAAAGATGATAATTGGTGTTTGATAATTGGTGTTTGATAATTTTAGCTCATAATTTTCAGCTTATAATTTTCGCCTATTAGAATGCACCTGACAAGTTGCCCCCGCTATATCAGATGATAATTTTCATTCGATAATCTACTTTTGATAATCCGCATGTGATAATCAACAGTTATTCGCATGTGATGATTGAAACGCACACGCCCATCAGCTAATCCAGTAGCGGTGGCTAAGATGTGCCTTGGTTCGCCAAAAGCGTGTAACAAGGCGACGTAAATTACTGCCAAACTGTCTCATTATGTTGATCTCTGCTAAAGTATTTATTTAACGATTTGACCGAAAAAATTATGTTTTGTCCGTTCATAACCCGATGAACTAATCATGGTTTTAATGTTTTCCATTTCAATTATTTATTGTAATTCAAAGGCCACTCAAATTTCACTTAACTGTCGCATGTGTGTAAATATTGTATATAAGTTAATAAATTATTTTTTATATTACTTTTTTTTTGTTTGCTTGTTCCATCTAGCTGAATGGTATGGCTTACTTGAATCGATTGATTTGTAAAATAACTAAATTGGTTTAAATTGTAAAATAACTAATAAACTAAATCTGCAAGTTGTTTGAGCCGTGCGAACCGCAAGTGTGCCGGAGATGTGCTTGAAATATGGTGACAATATGTTTGAAATGTGTGAATTGTGATTGTCAGTCATGTCCAATATGTAGCAAACATGTTTAAACATCAAAATTGCTTGATTATATTTGTAAAATCTTTTGAGTCAGTGCAGTGTGGTTCTTCTCTCTTTGAATTTGGCGCTATGTTTAAAGTGTTTTCGATAGAGAAAAGACCCTGTTCTACTGCTTTTTCTTTGTTGTTTTCTATAAGAAGGTTTGATCATTTAATATTTTAACACACATTTCACTAAATGCGTTTGTTTTGAATTGTTCTTCTCTCTCAAAAGCCTTTCATTCAACTAAAACTAATTCATCTTGTCAATCTCAATTTAGATGATCATTTTGTTTTCGGCTGATTGTATTAATATGGAACCAGTCTGAGTGAAACTGCTCGCTAAACTGATGTCTTCATTCATAACTAACTAGCCAGTTAACGTTTTTCAAAGAAACCAATTGCCACCATGAAAATTGCTTAATTTGTGCTTCTAAATCATTTTTTACTGGTTTTCAGTTTTTGTTTGGTCCAATAATTTCAATTTCAACATAGGGTTATGAACTTGAAAAATTGAAAGAGTACGCTTAATTGCTTTTTAAGTTTACGAAAAACACGTCAAAGTAATAAAGGCATTTGAAAAAATTTCTTTTCAACCTGTATATAGATGATCAGCAGTTATTATAGTAATAAACGCTAAGTTATCTCTAATCTTTAGATAGCGTTAGAAAAACATTTAATGATGTAAGTGAATATACCTTGTGTGTTTTATTAGGTTTTAATTAAAATCACTTTATAGGAATTGTAGCGGATGCTGCAAGGAGATCAGCGATCCATACTACTTACTGGCAGACAATCGCAATTGGCATGCAGGATGTCTTAAGTGTCAAATTTGCCAAATTTTGCTCAATAATGTCAGATCCATGTTTCTCAAGAATGGCATGGTTTTGTGTAAAACCGACTATTTAAGGTATTTACTTTTTTCAAACCTATTTATCATCATCAACTTCTTTCTCTGATTAACATTTTTCTTCCGAAATAGGATCACCTCGGTTTTCTGCTCTGGTTGTGGAGTTCAAGTCAAGCCCAACAGTTTGGCTTTGAAAATACCTTGCACTACTATTAACAATTTAAACGGAGTAAATGGCAACAGCTTTTTAGTATACCATACAAATTGTCTTCAATGTTTAAAATGCAGACAACCTTTGAACCCTGGAGACAAATACATTCTCAAGCCTGATAACCAAGGTGTCTTATGTCTTAGTAACGAGTGTTCAGCTGACTTTAGAGGACCAATGGTTAACGGTAAATCATTTTCTTACCCAATTTAACATCTTTCTTACTTTTCTTTGTCTTTTTTTGTTTCTTTAAGCCCAAAACGCACCTACAACTCAGCCTCCTGGTCGCAAGCGTGGAAGACAAAACAACAATACTGTTAAAGTTAAAGCTGAAAAAATTAATCAATTCAGTTCAATCTAATTGTTCAAGTGCACTCGATTACGTACAACGATTTTAATAATTTTGTTTCATTTACCAATGTTGAATAAAGCTTTAATGGTGGGCTTAAAATTCACAAACTACTAGTTTTACAATTTTTGTTTAAGTCAATCCATCAGCTTTTCATATAAATATTAACCGTTTTTGTCATAAATGTTCTTTGAAATTACACAGTATACTGCTGTTATTTATTTTTTTAAACTTTTTATATTCAAAATAAATTATATTTTTTTGATTTTTTAAGTTTATATAAATGATCAACTAAGACATAATAATTTTAAAAAATTGTTATTTATTATGCTTTGTTAATTAATATACTCTTAATAAACAACAAATTTTTGCAAAATTTTCTTAAAAAAAAAAAGATTAAAATTTTATATCAAAAAAAAAAAATAATGGAAATTGTATATCCAACCTTACCTTATCATAAAACTAGATTTTATTGTTTTAAAGATAAATTTATCAATTATAATTTTTAAAGTTTGTTTTTTTTTTTTTATTTTCAATTCTTTCGATTAATATCAATATGATATGGTTTAAATTTTTTACTTAATAATCTAAAATTAAACAAAAAAAAAATTTAATTTAAAAAAATATTTTAAAATATTAATGATATCACATTTTTTATTAGTTTGCTTTGTTTGTATATTTGAAAACATATTTAATTAGTTGATAAGAAATGTAATTAAGAAAAAATTTACTAAGGCAATTCAAAGAATCATCTACTAAAAATGATTTTTCAGTGCAACAAGAATTTTACCTGAATAACTAACAAAGATTTTTTTTCAAGCCCATTTAAAAAAAAAAGTTAAAAATTAACCAATTTTTTGTGAATTTATAGAAAATTTATAATAATGTCATACTTAACAAATAAGTAATAAAAACAAATAGTTTTAAAACAAAATTATTAGTTCATTAATCTGATATTCAGTTAAATTTAAATATTAAAATAAAAATATTGTTTTAATTACTTAAAAAAAGAATGAATTAAGGTGTTGAAAAATACAAAATTAGATTATTAAAATTAATTATTTAATTAAAATTTTAGTTGTGAAGTTATTGTTCTCCTATTTTAAACTATGTCTTATGTAGAATTCATTGCCGGATGTAACGCAGGTAAATTTTAATTATTTTTCAAATTCGATACTATTAAAAAATTGTTTTTCAAAAATTTTAGGCATATTTGGTGTACTTGTAGGTCATCCTTTTGACACTGTTAAAGTTAAATTACAATTAACTGGCCAAAATCCATTGAAAATATGCAAAAATGAAAGTTTTAGAACACTATATCGTGGAGTTTCTTCACCATTAGTTTGTCTTACTTTTATTAATGCGATTGTTTTTGGAACTTATGGCAATTTAATTAATTTATACAGTGAACAAGAACGAAACAAACTTTCAAGTCAATTTATTTGTGGTTTTGTTTCTGGAGGAGCACAAAGTTTAATTAATTCACCAATGGAATTAATTAAATCAAGACTTCAAACTAAAGCTGAAAATTCTTTTCCATCAAAAAATTTAAAAACAACTCATTCAAGTTTATGGAATGAAATTCAGTTGTTGATAAAAGAAAAACCTGATTCTAGTCCTTTAAGATCATTGTCTAGAGGATTTCCGTTAACTTTTGCCAGAGATGCTCCGGCGTTTGGAGTTTATTTTTCATCTTACGAGCACTTTCTAATTAAAGTGAGTGAAATGAAAGGCAGACAACCTTCTAATTTGGAGATCATTGTGGCTGGAGGAGTGGCAGGGATGTTAAGTTGGCTGGTTGTTTACCCTGTTGATGTAATAAAAACACAAATCCAGTTAACACGCAATTTAACTTTTAGAAAATGTATTTTAAATTTGTACCAAAATAATGGATTTATTGGAATGAGCAGATACTTGTGTAGAGGATTATTGACTACACTAATTCGGGCTTTTCCAGTAAATGCAATTAGTTTTTATGTTTACGACAAAACCGTAAAATATATATAAATTACTTTATCTTGCAAAAAAGTTTTTAAAGTACAAAAATAAATACATCTTGATTTTTTTTTAATATTATCAAATATTATAAATGTAAATAGACTATTTAACATATCTGCTCATTACTATTATATTCGCTTGTATAGTTAAAGCAAAAGGTTTTTTTTTTTTTTTTTTTTTTTTTTAATTACATTTATATTAAAATTTATCTATTTTTGATATATATACTAACATTTCTTATATTTCTTATATTTTTTATATTTTTTGTACTTTTAATATTTTTAATATTTTTAATATTTTTAATATTTTTAATATTTTTAATATTTTTAATATTATAAAATTTACTACAATTTACAAGTTAAAAACAAGTTTATAAATAAAGAGCTTTATATCTTAGGAATAATTAAAATAGGTACATGAAAATATAGATCAAAATAATTTTGAAACTTTGTTGGTTTATGCATTGCACACTAAATAAAAATAAAATGGTATGTGAAAGTTAGGAAACACAATATAGAATAAAAATTGAAAACAAGATTGAAAAATATTAATAATTGTTATCGTCAGGATCTGGTTGATCAAAGTCTCTGACATGAACATCTTCGTTTTCGCCATATTGCAATGCATTATCAACGGTGATCATTACGTCTTGAATGGATTCTTCATCATTAGCTGAGAAAGGAACAAATTTAACAATGCTGTAGTCTTGCACCTAATTAGAAAAAAAAGTAGTTAAGTAATTTAAAGGTAAAAATAGGAGTTGTTAAACAACCATAGAACAGATGGCTTGAGTTAGTTTTTTAAATTTATCAGCCCACTTGGTGTTCAAGTAAGCATCTTCTTCTAGAAATTCAGGATTAGGCTGTAAATATTTTTCAATGTTTTTGCGATCCTTTTTGTCTAATAGATCGATTTTAGTGAGAATGTTAAGAAAAGGAATTTCCATGTTGACAAGAGTGGATAGAGCAGTGAAAGTTCCAGATATATATTTGGCAATGTCGGTGACAAACTGAGAATCGAGACAATAGACGCCACAGACACGAAAGTCGAAATCTTGAAGAAGGTGCACAAATTTGGAGATAACTTTGAAGTGTGTGAACAACTCAATTTGGCCAGGAATGTCAAAAAGAATGTAATCATCTTCTACATCGCCAAGTTGTTCAAGAAGCCACTCGCGGTTGTCAATGATATACTCCATGCAGAAAACAAGACCCCCGTTAGGTCCAAGCTTAAGTTCAGGATCTTCCATGACATCTTCGATGCTGATTAAATGTCGACAGTCGAACAAAGGCTCGTAGTCGAATTGCTCAGCAGCAGGATCTAAATTAACCACGTCCACTCTCCTGCCAATGGCCTGAGCATGTTTACAGATACTGGCACAATAGGTGGACTTGCCACTGCCGGCGGGTCCGACCACAATTTGAGCGTACCTCATAACTGATGTAGTAAGAGAGATTTTGAGGGTATTTTGAGAGGAGGCGGTTTTGAGGGAATGAACAGATTTTGAGAGGAGTTTAAAAGAACTTTAAAAGAACTTAAAAACTTTGGAGAAATTTTAAAGAAACTTTTGAAGCAACATGAAAAAAACTCTTGAATTATTTAAGAGCAACTTTGAAGGACTTTTAAAGAAATTCTTAAGAAGCCTTTAAACAAGGTTTGGAACAATGTTCGAAACAACAAAAGTCACGTGTTTGCAGTTCAGCTGTTGGTTTGTTGATTAAATAGTTGCGCATCAGCCGTCTCCAGATGGCGAATCAATACAACAATGCCGTGTGGGGCCAGAGGACGGGTGCAGCGCCGAACACGCCGCGACCCAAGTCAGAGAGAGGTGTTTTGAGCCAGTCGCAATTAAATGCCGAGCCGTTTTTGTTGTTTGCGCGCAATTAGCCCAGTCTGGATTAGCTTAGGATTAGCTTAGGATTAGCTCGGGATTAACAGCTCTTCTGCCCCTGCGTTGCAGCCATTGTCTGTTTTACTGTTGTCTTTCGCCTCCACAACACTCGTCACACCCGAGCCTCTAACACATCCAGCTAACTCATTCAAGCCAGATTCATTGTTCGAAACTAGTTCGATTCAACTGTCGCCATGATCCAGCCGGACCCTGCTCTGTCCAGCCGGAAACAGGGCAAGGATGAGTCGCAAGAAGACAGGAAGACTGAGGAGAGCAAGTCAGAGGAGAGCAAGTCGGAGCAGAGCAAGTCGGAGCAGAGCAAGTCCGAGGAGAGCAAGTCAGAGCAAGGCACAGACGTCTCTCACCATTTGATCACATTGGAGAAAAAGGACTTCAAAAAGGATGTTAGGAAGGACGAGAGGAAAGGCAGTGACAAACTTGACATTGGTTCACATTTGCACCATTCCATCTTGCCTTTATTGCAGCAACAGCCCACCACCAACTTGTCCACTCAAGACGTGGTCAATCTGGCACGCACCATTGTCCAACTCAAAAACCACATTCTAAACTTCGAGTCCAGCTTCTCTAATGAATTCATCAATTTCTATTCTGCCCTTGTTGCTTTATCTTCTAACTGTCTGGTTACCAATGCCGATGCAAGTAAGTCTCGCTTTTCTTTCTCAAAGCCTTTGGCCTTGCCAGTTTGTAACTCACTTGCTTCTCTCATTTTATACCCACAACCATCTTTTTCTTTGCCCTTACAAATATCTAACCCCTTGCCATCACAAACAACTACACAAACGCTCTTTTTCTATACACACAATCATCCATTGGCTCTACAGTGGACAACACTTTTTCAATTAACTATTCTTTCTTTCCTTATAGTTATCAAAAGTCAAGTTCCTCTGGCCGTCAATGCTTGTTCCATTTTGCTGCAATACCTTCTTCATTCTACCAAAATGGCTGATAAAAAAATCTTACTTAAAAATTGTCAATTATTAAGCTTAATACAAAGTTTTTGTGATGATATAACCCCATTTACTAAAAACGACATTGTCTCCCTATGTGCTGTTTTAAAGTCAAGTAAAATACCTCCAGATTTAGCTTATAACGCTTCTCGTAAGCCAACTAAGCATCAAAAATCAGTACATCATTCAAATGAAAACAATGAATTTAAAAGAATTAAATTAGACAAAGTTGCATTGCTTGTCGATAGTTTGATGTTGCCAAATTTACCTTTAAAAATTCAATCTCATATTTATGATAACAGTGAAGATTCACTTTCAAAATTAACTGATGAAAATGTAAACAGTCAAATTAAGGTTAGTTTGCCTTTATTTTTTTTTTTTCATTCTAACTTTCATCTTCTTTTTTTCATTTAGAAAACACTCTTACTTAAAAATTGCTTCACCTTGAAGCGTCTTGGTGCTATAGAGACTTTATTGGATTTTATTTTATCTTTTCCTAAGCTCAAATTTTACAATACAAGTCTTCAGGAACTTAATAAAAATGAACATTTCTTCTTATCTTTAGACATAAACAATCAAAAAGATTTTTTAAAACATGTTGAGGCTCTTTCCAAAGAAGCAGAATATATTTGGTTTATTTTAAATTTCCCGACGCTAGAAACAATTAAAGACACCCAATTGGACCAAATTTTAAAAATAGTCAATTGTATTTTACATATTCCTATTAGTCTAGTTGCAACATATTCATCGATTGCTAACAATGCTTCTAAAAGTAAATTATCTTATACTAAAAATGAAAAATTTGAAGACCAAGATATTAATGCAATTCTATATGCCATCAATTTCAATCTAGAGATTTATTTTAAAATAATAAATTTACTTAAAAATTCAACTCGAATAAATGGCCAAATTTACCAAAATATTCATCTTTATTCTTGTTGGCTATTTTTAAATAGTATGGAAAAAATTCTTTCAATTCAAGATAAAACTGATTTAATTGCACAGCAAAACATTGACAATTTTAATCAATTGTTTATCCCATCAGTGTCACATATAATTAAAACATTTTCTATATTAGTTGATGACTTAAATTGCGAGTATGATTTAGCCTACCTAGATCATTTTGATTTAAAGAGAGAACCATTTAAATTTCACTCTTTATATGAAATATCTTATAATAATTCAAAACAAAGAGTTGAAGCTATATTCAGTAATGATAATTTCATAAATATTTTTTTTAATTTTATTTATGCTAGTTTTTCAAATGCTGAATTTATAAAATCAGAAAATGCAAATAACAATAGTCAACGTAAACTATTTAATATACTTAATAAAGATGATGGTTTAAAAGACCAGAGCAAAAATACTAGTCAATTATCAAAAACAAAAGCAGAAGATATTGGTGTGAATCCGGATGAAAACATTAAAGATGATGACCCGGAAACCTGTTTAGAAAAGCTTTTTGTTGAAAATGATCCTGAAAGTTTAAAAGACAATCAAACAATAAAATCGAGTATAGGACCTAAATCTTTTTGGATTTCTAAATGTTCTGAACGAAATAACTATTTTAAGTCATATTTAGAACTTTCTAAACAAGTTTTAGATTTTCTAAACTTTTATTTTGTATGTACAGAAATCGAGCCTATTCAAAAATATTTTAAAAAACATATAACTGAAAAACAAGTAAAAATTATAATAAAAATAATTTTAAAATTAGACAAAGATTACAATTTGAAAAATTCTACATTTTGTCTAGAATTTTCAAGATCTTTGTCTTCATTTTTATACAATCTGATTGCTGCTGATATATTATCAAATGAATTTCAAAATTTATTGCTTGATGAACTTGAAATTAATCCAGCAGATGAATTTATTAAATATTGGCCTTTATATATTCCTCCTATTTCATTATCTTTATTATCTCAAATTTTGATTATTAAAACTAAAAAAGAGGATACAATATTAACACTCGAAAAAAATACAACATCTTTAATAATGTGGAAAAAGTTTTTAAAAACAATTAATAATTGTATAACTTTAAAAGAAGATGCAAGAATTTATGAAGATCTTAATGTTGAACACGCCCAACTTTTAGTGTTTATTTTCCACAATTTAACAATTCTTCAAAGAAAAACAGTTTTATTATTAACATGTAATATAATTATAAATCTTAAAAATTGTGATTTTGATAAATTAGATGATATAAGTATTTACTTTATGGGACTTCTACTACATTTTTTTGAATATATGATGAGAAATTTATATGAGCCTCCTCAAAATCTAATGGATCAAATTGATTATAATCTATTTAAAAAAAACATTAATTCTGAAGAAAAATATGTAAACGGCTTTAAATTATATTTTGAATGTGAACCATTGAACGAAATTTATTTAAGACATTATCCGACATCTAAAAACAAGCCTAAATTTTATTATTTAATACCAAGTGGAAATCTAAAATATTTTCAAGTAAAAATTGATGGAATGGCACTTAATTTTGTAACCAATACATTAAATGAATTTTATAGTTATGATACTTTTTATGAATCTTTTATGCAATTATTTTATATTGCAAATCAAATTGATACAAAAAAAGAAAGTGAAAGATGGGCTAAATCAGCATTTGGTCAATGTAGCATTCAATATTGTTTCAATTCTATTTGGAGAATTTTTTTAATTTTACCACCTTCAATTGCATATTTAGAAGAATTAACTATTGATGAATTAGTTAATAGTGAAATTAAAATGTTGCACATTTGTATATGGTCATCTAGAATGTGTTTACCTAAATTTCAAAATTTTGTACAAGATGTTCTAAAAAAAATGCAAAGATCTAGACCAGATATAGATTCAAATGAAATAATACAAAATTATATTAAACAAAGTAAATCATTAGAATTTAATATACAATTAGTTAAAAAGTATGTTTTAAAACTTATGTCTCAATTCACTAAAGGAATAGCATCAGAAAACGATATTTTTTTAAAAAAACTTCCAACTGTTTTTGAAATTTTTGTTTTAGAAAGTTTATTTACTAAACTATTAGTTTATTTAGATTCAAATTATAAAAAAATTAAAGGTTCAGACAAAAAAAATTCAAAGGATAATGATTTAGATAAAAAATTAGAATCTACCGAAGAATTTGGCCTTGCTTGCTTTGATATTTTATCATGTGTTGTTTCTCTTATATCCTTATATTCAGGATATACAAAAAAAAGTTTGATTCAATCAATTAATAAGGATAAACTAGGATCTTTAGAATTATTTACAGGATATTCAAGTCTTCTAAGTACTAGTTCTAATAATAATGTTACTTATAATTTAGATTTAATCAAATATATTCCTTGTTCACTATGTGATCAGATAAACCAATGGATAACTTTAAAAATTATTATGAATAATAAGAAAGATTTATTAAGTGATTCGTGGAAAACTGAATTTTGTAAAAATAATATACCTTCTGAAACATTTATATTTGATAATTATAGTTATCATTTTAATACAGCAATAAATATGGTGATTGATGGAATTATAGCTAACGAACTCAGTCCCAGCTTGAAGCATGCTCTTACAATATTTATTAAGTTTGCAGATGAGACATTTAATTGGTTAGAGCCGCTTTTTGTTTCTAATGTTGATACAGTAGCAATAGATTTAACTACTGAATATTCAAAACTGATTTTACCACTTAATGTAGATGCAATATTAGAACCATTTAGCAGTTTTTGTGCACAACCTTTAAATGTTATTTGGAATTCTAAAGAAGATACTGATTTTCAAAGTGCAATGTATGAAGAAATGTTAAAACATTGTTATAAATTATTAGTTAATTTTCCAAAAGATATGAGCGCAGCTATCAAGATCGACTGCATTTCGTTTATTACAAGTTTAATTCAATCAGAAGCAGGTCAGTCTGCCTTAGAAGTCTTTTTCTGTGATTCTCAAGATGAGCAAGATATTAGAGATGGTAATAGTAAATTAATTAATGTTTTAAAAACATCGGCAGATATTAATTCAACTTGTGATTATGGAACCTTTGTTTTAAAATTTTTATTTTCTCTTTTTGATAACGCTAAAAAAGATTTCAATTCAATCAGTTTGGTAAGACTCTGTTCGTTACTTAAAATTGCAGATAACGATGATGAATGGATTGCTGTTTGGTTTAAAAAAATTTTATATCAAAAAAAAGGAAAATTACATACGTATTTGTTTAATTTACAAAATTGTCGTTTATTATATGAAATTGCAATTTTAATTGGATCTGATTTTTCATCTGCAGATTCCAAATTATCTACAGATTTTATAAAGGCTCTTATTCCATTAGGAACCAGTATATTGGAAACAAGTATGGAACCTGGAAATTTTCCAGATATTTTAAATATAATGACAACATTAGCAATTCGAGAACACAGTCCTAATAATATAGTTTTATTAAATGCCTTATTTGATTGGCTTGATATTTGCATTAAAAATTTGTCTGAAAACGAAGTTTTTGAAAAAATTGAAGATGAAATTAGTTTAGGTCGTCATAAAGTTTTAATTGAAGCCACTTATTATATTTTAGGTTATTTGTCAGAAAATTTTAAAGTTTTACAAAATACCAATGACAATGGAATTTCAAAAGGAAGTTGTAGTTCTACAACAGATACAGATGTAGGAAATATTGAAGAAGACATTGAATTTAATGATGATACAAATTGTGATGAATTTGATAGCTCAAGTGAATATTCAGACGAAGAATCTTTTAGTAATAAGCTTTGTACGTTTACAGTAACACAAAAAGAATTTATGAATCAACATTGGTACTATTGTCATACGTGTAATATGGTTGATAATGTTGGCCTTTGCACAATCTGCGCCAAAGTTTGTCATAAAGATCATGATGTAACCTATGCAAAATATGGTTCATTTTTTTGTGATTGTGGTGCAAAAGAATTTGTAAATTGTCAAGCATTAGTCAAAAGAAGTGCTAATGATAAAGCTGGTTCAACTAGAGTTCAACCAATCCAAATTGAAAATGAGTCTTCTCTTTTAAAGAGTTCACCTGAAAAAAAGATTGTATGCAGTTTTGATAAATCATGGATTAGAAATAGTGGATCAGATTTTGATTTTCTTCCTAATCATTTTAAAGAAAAAAAAAAGGAAATATTAGAACTATTTTCAAAGCATAATTTATTTTCAAAAGTTACAAAATTAGTTCAATTTCTAAGTAGTGCAATAATTTTAAATAATCAAAAATCATCATCAATTGGGTGTATAAAACGTTTAAAAGAATTTATTAAAATTTTACAAACGTCTAGTAAAGTTATTGAATCTTCGGATTTGTTGCAATCATTGAGTCGCAGTAATTCAACCGATCAAACTTTTGAACATATAAGACTAGTTTTTTCTGGTGAACAAGGTCAATTAATTAAACATCTTCTCTCTAGCCACAATATTCGAAGAGTCGCAATGGCTACTATTACACAACTAAACGGAAGGCGACAACACTTAGTTGTAGCCCAAGAAAAAGGAAAATTAACTATTGTACAGATGCCTGCTTTATTAAAACATACGGATAATTTCAAAAAAATGTTGGCACTTACAAAGTTTCATTTTATACCTGTTTCCTTTCCTGTTGTAACTATGGCATCTAATGAATGTAATGATAGTATCATAGCCGTTTGTGGCATTAAAGAATGTTTAGTTCTATCTTTTACTTCATCTGGTCAATTATCTAGCCAAATTATCATTCAAGCACAGTTAACTAACAACAACTTTATTGTTAAACCTATTTGGTTACCAGGATCTCAATGTGAACTTGCATTAATCACGTCTGATTTTGTTAAAGTTTATGATTTAAGTGTGGACTCAAATGAACCTTTATATGATTTCATCTTATTAGGAGATAAAATTAAAGATGCAACATTTTTATTACACGATGATGGAAGTAAATACATGATTTTAATTTCTACTGGTGGAAATATATTTTATCAATGTTTATCTGATGATTCTCTTGCACAAAATGGCAAATATTATGTGACATCAACATTAGAAATTAGTCACCCTGAAATAACAAAAACCTGGAGTGGAATTGTGAATGATGGAGGAGTTTCAATTTATTATTCCCATACTTTTCATATGTTATTTTTTAGCTATAGTAATGGTAAAAGTTTTGCAGCATTTATTGATAATCTTTCAAAACAAATTACAAATTTGTTTAGTCTTCATGCTCATTCGGCTAAAGTCGATTCTACTAATTCAGTTTGGGGATGGTATGAAATACCAGGTCATCCAGGATTAATTATTGCTTCTTATCAAGAAACATTAACTCCTGTTGCTTATATGCTTAAACCCAATGAAATTTTATTTTGTGAAACTAAAATTAATACAAAATCAAAAATAGCAGATACTATCGCTATAAGACATACAATATGTTTTGATGAAAACCAAACTTCTTTACTTGTATTATGTGAAGATGGATACTTAAAAAGTTTCAAAGCTGAAGAAAAAAACACCAATTTTTGGAATAATTTAATACGAAATTCTTCGCAAAATTTTAATCAATTTGCTTTACCAATAAATAATTTAACTAAATCAAATCAAAAAAAAAGACATTTAAAATCAAAATCAAACATTGATTCGTCAATAACATTATCTTTTCCTATTGATTTTTTTGAATCTACTCAATTGTTAACTGATATTGAATTTGGTGGTCCTGATCTCTTACAAGTATATAATGTTGCTCAAATTAAAAATCGTTTAAATACTGATGGAATGTATATTGCTTCTACAAAAGCAACTGGGTTTACAGTAGAAGTATCAAATGATGATTCTAATTTAGTATTTGCTGGAATTCGAGTATATCTTGGATCCCAAGGAATTAATAAAGTGCCATCTTATGTTAAAATTTTTGGAAGAACTATCCAAATTCAATTAAATAAAGCCAGGTGGTTTGATATTCCTTTTACAAAAGAAGAATCTATTTTAGCAGATAAAAACTTCAACATCATTTTTGGCCCTTCTTCAGAAGGTAGTAATGCAATTTATGTTGATTCCATTAAAGTTTATGGAAAATCAAAAAATATATTTATGTGTCCTGGAGATGAAGTTGAAGATTACCCTGCAAACTATTCCCAAGATATACCCTGCACCACTAACGATTTTGATATTTTAAGTTTATCATCACTTTATATATATGAATTAAATGGTTTAGAAAAATTATTGAATAGAAGTGTTGAAATTATGTCATCTTGTATAAATATCAAAAAATCGTTTTTAATTGAAGAAAACATGGAATATTATGAACGGATTTGTCTTGAAATAGCTTCTAAATTATTTATTCTTCCTTTTCCGATAACAATTCAAAAAAATTTAAAAAATTTATTAGTTCTTTTACACCCTAATAAAGCAAGTTATTATAGTTTCAGGGATTGTAAAGTTTTATCCCATATATTTAAAGAGTTAGCAAAATATGGATTAGATGATGTAATTGATGTTGAAAATTTTTTCCGTTATGTTCTCTTGATTCGGTCAACAATTGCAACGAGAAGTAATAATTTTACAATTTTTATTAAAGAAATTGTTAAAAATTCAAAAGAAGAGGACGTTGAATTAGGCTTTTTAAGTAAACTTTTACATTTAGAAAGTACAAATCAAATTAATTTGTCAAACTTAAATATAGAAGAAGTTGGTAAAGGATTAGTTATATATTTAAATGATATATTTTGGAATTTACATAATAGAGCCACCAAGAATCTTATTCATTGCTATTTAAAAACTGAAGGAATAGTACAAGTTGAAGCTACTGTGCAAGCTTTTATGGAAATTGTGCATTCATTTACTTTATTAAATCCAAATATGACCGATATTGCTTTCAATATTTATGTCAAATTTTTAACTTGTAATGATGGAGAGATAAGTTTTAATGCGAAACAAAGATTAACTATTATATTAAAATCTAAACCCAAAAATAAGAAAAATAATCAAAGTTCTAGAAATCAAAACTTTGAAGTTAAATCTAGTAAAAAGCAAGAAGAATTTAAAACTGAATTACAGGAAACTCATTTAGGTCCTGAATCTGAAGATGATGTTTTATTGAGGCAAGCTGTAGAATTAAGTCTAGCCCAAGATTTTTCACCAATGGTGCAACCACAAAAAGTTCAATTTATCCCTAAAGATGATAATAAAAGTAAAAATAAAGAAATAGAATCTATATTTTTGAATTCTCGCAAAACTAGATCAAATGAAATTCAGTTACAACCTTTACATAGTGTTAGACAAATTCTTTTACAAAAATTCTGTGAAAATATGCATGAAATAAGAAAACTGAATGGAAAGAATTGTATTCCCATTATGCAAACTATTCTTATGTTAGCGTTAGAATTAGATGAAAATGATGATAAGGATCTTAATATTTTTATTAAACTATTAGAGAAATTAATTATTGAACTATATCAAACAAGTGAAAAAAACATAGAAGAACGTACCTCACAAAACGAAGTGAAACTAATGATTTTAAGATTTATCAGCATACTATTATCAACTTTTAAAGCATTTTTAACTGAAAATTCTGAAACATTTAAAGCTAAAAGTCATTTAGCAATTAATGATAAAAAAACAACATATTTAAAGTTTTCAAACAAAACGGTTGAAATATTAACAAATTCAAATATTCTTGATTTTTGTTTAAATATTTTAAATTCTTTGAAGCAGTTTTGGAATGATTTTCAACCAGAACTTGAATTTACTAAGAACCAACAACATGTTTCTCAGAATTTAACACTTCAAAACATTAAGACCGTTCTTAAACCAGTTTGCTTGTATGGTCCACCAGATATGTCACCGTTTTTCCTCGCCCAATATGTAAAAGGTCATGCTGAAGATGTATTTGAACCATACCAACAACTATTATCAGAAATTGTTTTAAGATTACCTTATCAAGTTAAGAAGCTCGAAAATACAATGCAAAAAGAAAAATTAGAGTCTTTTTCCTCTGCTTGGATCGATAGTTTGTGCGAATATATGATGATACAATTGACACCTTATGTTAGAAAACAAGTAAGAAAATTATTAACTTTCACTTGCGGCTCAAAAGAAAAATGTAGACAAGTTCGTGATTTCCATGCTTTGAATGTTTATTTAGCCGATGCTAATAAAAGTTGCATAAATAGTGAAAGGGACAATAGATTAAATCAGTCTATTAGTTTTTGTTATGATTCTTCAATTGTTTTAATTACTAGTTTAAAATCTATATATGAAATTGCAAATAATCGAACAATAAGTTGGCAAAAATTTTGTATAAATAATTCTAGTGTTCTTCATTTTTTAATGAAATTAAGTGTTTCAGTAGATGAAAATGTTTCTACAATTATTTTACAACTTTTGCAATTAGCTCTTTGCAAAACAGACAGAAAATCTAATTCTAAACTTAATGAATCTGATAATGAATTAATTGAAAGTGAAAAAACAAAAGATTCTGAAGATCTTAGCGTTGTTTTATCAGAACAATTATTTGAACTTGTTGACAATGATTTGTGTAAAGATTTTATAAGAACATTTTTATTAGAATCAAATGCAACAGCTTTAAGATGGCAAGCTCATAGTTTTATAACGGAGATATTTAAGAATTTAAAGAAAAACGTGAGTAAAAAAAATAGTTTATTAGAAACTTTGTGGGATTTGTGGGATATTATGCCAAAATATGGAAAGAAAGCCGTCCAATTTATTGATTTAATTGGTTATTTTACATTTAAATCAGTCTCAAGTTATGAAAAGAAAACCGAATATGTTGAAAAAGCTTTATCTGTTTTAAAGCATCAAAATCAATTATTAATAAAGCATCAAAACTGTAATATTTATAATAGTTTGCAACATTACATCGAGTTCGAAGGCTATTATTTAGAATCAGAGCCATGTTTAGTTTGTAATGATCCAGAAATTAGTTACAATAATATGAAATTATCATTTTTAAAAATTGAATCAAGATTTACTACTACTACTCAAATTGTTAAACTTGTAGGTAGTCATATAATTTCAAAAATTTCTTTAAAAATATCAGAAATCAAAAAATCAAAAATGATTAAAACATTGAACATTTATTATAACAATAGATCAGTTAATTCTGTTGTAGAACTAAAAAATAGGAACGTAAATTGGCACAAAGCAAAACAATGTCAATTGGTTGCAGGACAAACTGAATTAAAAATCGAGTTTCCCTTGCCTATAACTGCATGTAATTTAATGTTGGAGTATGCAGATTTTTACGACAACAATCAAGCTTTGACTGAAACATTACAATGTCCAAGGTGTACCACCATTGTGCAAGCGAATCCTGGTGTATGTGGCCATTGTGGAGAAAATGTCTATCAATGTCACAAATGTAGAGCTATAAACTATGATGAAAAAGATCCGTTTTTGTGCACAGCTTGTGGATTTTGCAAATATGCGAAATTTGATTACACTTTATTAGCGAAAGTTACATGTACAGTTGATGCAATTGAAAATGAAGATGATCGTAAGAAAACAGTGCAAAACATCAACAACTTGCTGGAAAAGGCAGATCGCATTTATAGGAGTTTAATTACTTATAAAACACCTTTAGAACTTTACTTACTTAAACTCAGTGAAAATGATTTTATAGACAAAATAGTAGACGATAATGTAAATCAACCTGTTACATTACAAGGAACAGCAAGTTTATCTGGTGGAATCATTAATAAAATGATACGACAAATAGCATTAAAATATGGTGTTGAATGTAAATCGTCTTTTGATGAGTTGAGTAAAATTGTTCAAAAAATTTTAGCATCAAGAAAAGAACTTTTAAGTTATGATAACAAACAAAGAGTTCAATCTTACGCAACTCATAACGGTGAACAATATTTTGGTTTATCAAGACGAGATTCAAAAGTGATATCCTCTTTAAATTTAACTTCAGGTAAATGCTATGGATGTATTGTAGCAACAATAGAACATTGTCTTGTATTTTTAAAAGGCATTGTTATGATGAATGATTATCAAACATTGCTTTGTGAAAAAGGACTTTTAAAAATATTGCTTGATGCAAATATTACGACAGGAACACTTGTGCTAAAAAAAGAGGCCAAAATTTTACTTTCCAATATTATAAAAAATAATAAGGAAAGTACTTTAGAGCTTAATAAAATTATTTCATCTAAATTAGATTGGTATTTGAATTGTAAATTTAAAGAAAAAATTGATTTCGGAAGTTATCTTAGAATCGAAACTTATTTGATTGCAAGTTCTTTAGAAAATGAAGGAACTTATTGGGAACTTAAACTAAAAGCTTTAGTCAAAATATTTTTCATTGCTCTTCAGCATCATAGCATCGACACAATTAATTTTATAATTGTACCATGTTTAAAATTATTTATTAATCTTATAAAACCTGAAGGGTTAAACATAACAGAAGATTTAAATGAAAATAATTATGAAGTATCTAATCTTTTTGTTACTAATTTATTTTTAAATAATTGGATACCCGACAATTCACAATTTTCATTTTCAACTTGGATAAATTCTAAAGTAAACAAAAATTTATCCGATAGATACATTTTTCTTATGAAAAAATATTTTTATCGTTGGCTAAATAAAACTTTTTGCAATAAAAATATTATAATTCATAATTCTCAATTTGTTAAAGGTGATTGGATAAAGAATTTACTTTTTAATAAATATTCTAAGACCGTTCGAGTTATGACTTCTACAATGGTTTTTGCTTTATTTGAAACATCTAACAATAAACGTGAAATAGTCGACTTATTAACAAATTATTTAGATTATACAACAGAATCTGCCGCTTATTCAAGTGAATTTTTTTCACTATTTAATAATATTATTAAAAATGATCATTGGAAATATTATCTTGCACTTAAAAAAGTATTATTTTATCTTGGTAATTTAATAAATAAAGAAATAGATAAATTACTTGAGCTTGAAGATTCATCTTTAAATTCAGATTTATCTAATGGAATTGTCTTAAAATTACTTGTTGATCTATTAATTTCTTTTGTTGATTTAGAATTAATTAGACGACTTTACAAATCACGATTAGTTGTTTTTATTTTGAATGGATATTTATCATTAAGAAAGTTAGTAATTCAAAGAACAAAAATTATTGATGAAACTCAAGATTCTTTATTAGAAATTCTCGAAGATATGACAACTGGCACAGAATCTGAAACAGCATCTTTTATGTCTGTTTGTGTTGAATCAGTTAAAAAATGTAAATTAGATGATTTAAGAACACCAGTTTTTATCTTTGAAAGACTTTGCTCAATCATTTATCCAGAAGATAACTCAACTACTGAATTTAGTTTAGTATTGGAAAAAGATCCTCAGCAAGAAGATTTTCTACAAGGTAGAATGTTAGGAAACCCATATTCTTCTAATGAAATAGGAATGGGTCCTTTAATGAGAGACATTAAAAATAAGATTTGTCAAGATTGTGAATTAGTTGCTCTTTTAGAAGACGATTGCGGAATGGAATTACTAGTTTGTGATAAAATTATAAGTTTAGATTTAAGTGTACAAAGTGTATTTAAAAAAGTTTGGTGTTTGGAAAATAGTGATACTGAACCTATGAGAATCATTTATAGAATGAGAGGTTTGATGGGTGATGCAACTGAAGAATTTATTGAAAATTTGGATTCAAAAACAAATGAAAACATTGATTCTGAGGTATCGTATAAAATGGCAAACGTCATGAATAATTGTGGAGGTCTTGAAGTAATGTTGGAAAGATTAAGTATGATAACTGATTTTTCATCTAGATGTAAACCATTATTAGTGGTTTTATTAAAACTTTTTAGTCAATGTATAAAAGTGTCAAGTAATAGAAAAAGTTTATGTGATCCTCAATTTAATGTTATACCTATATTAATACAAATATTAAAAATTGCAATTAATGCTCCATTTTCTACATTAAACTCATTAGTTGAAGGAGCTTCAAACGTAAATACAAATATACTTGAACAAATATTTCAAATTATGGAAGTTATTCTTTTAGAAGCTTCAAGGGAAGTGTCTCAGAAAACTGACTTATTTTTTAAAAATTGTTGCGGATCTACAGACGATGTTGAATTTTTATTGGAGTCTGTATCTTCAGAAAATATTAAGTCTAATCAAAAAGCTCTTAATTTATTATTAAAAATTATTCCATTTTTAACATTAAGTGATGATGTTAAAATGAAATTAGTTATTGAACATTTTAAAAAATACCTAGACTTTAATATGTTTGATTTTTTTAATACTCCAGAAAAAAATTTCCAAATAGAATGTTTTTGCATTATGGTAAATGGCATTGAGAACAACGAAAATTGTAATAAATTTAAAGATTTTATAATTAATGAAAATATTGTGGAAGATTCATTGAAATATTTAATTGCACATTCACCCACAATAAAATCTGCTTTATTAGCTACATCACAAGAATGGAAAGATTTTACTCAAAAACCAGCATTGAAATATATTTTACGAATTTTAACTGGCGTAACATCTAATCATTCTTCAAGTCAAATTTTGGAATATAAAGAATATATTAATATTATTCATGGTTTAGAACAAGTTTCATCTGATGCACATGTTGGAAGTTTAGCGGAAATATTGCTTGAAGCTTTAAAACAAAATCCTAAACTTTTAGCAATAATTGAACAAGTAAGAAAAGAAACTAGAGAAGAGAAAAAACGACTTGCAATGGCTGTTCGTCAAAAACAATTAGGTAAACTAGGAATGAAAACAAATGAAAGAGGACAAGTTATGGCTAAAAAGTCAATTTTTAAACAAGTTGAAGATTTAGGGGAAGAACAAGGATTAACTTGTATTATTTGTAGAGAAGGTTACAAATTCCAACCAACTAAAGCTTTAGGTATCTACACATTTACGAAAAAATGTCCATTAGAGATTTTTGAGGCTAAAACCCGAAAAACAATGGGTTATTCTACAGTGACACACTTCAATGTTATCCATTTTGATTGTCACGTTTCTGCAGTAAGACATGCCCGAACAAGAGATGAATGGGAAAGCGCTGCTTTACAAAATGGTAACACTAAATGTAACGGAATGTTACCTCTCTGGGGTCCAGAGGTTCAAGATTCAGTGTTTGCATCAAGTTTAGTCAAACACAATACTTATTTGCAGGAGTGTACTAATTACCGGGAAATAAATTATACAAATACTATTCATGATTTGAAACTTTTATTAATTAAATTTGCATCTGAAGAATCTTTTTCACTGGATTCAGGTGGAGGTGGTCCGCAATCCAACATCCATTTAATCCCATATTTAATGCATATGGCACTTTATGTTATGAATACAACTAGGATGTGTTCCAAGGAAAGAAAACGAGTTGTCTCTTTTTTAAATGAATCATATTCTAAGTCTGTTGAAAATTCATTTGAAATTGAAAATCCTTATTTTTTCTCGACTTTAGCTTTATTAGTTTGTTCAAGAAAATATTGGATAGAAAACCGAATTAAATATCTTCAAAGATTTTTAGTAACCGCGCAAGCAAGACATATTTCACCTAAAGGTGGAATTATAACTTTATCTGATAAAATTGTTAAACCATATGATGTTTATAAAACAGCATTAATATTTTTTGCACTAATTAATGGATTATATACCCAAATGTTTAAAGTAATAGAATTATTAAAATATTTTATTAAAGTGAAAGTTAATTGTTATTTTATTTTTTTTTTTTTTTTTTAGGATGTTAAAGACAGTCAAGAGGTAGACTCAGATGATTGGGCAAATAATTTAGCTGATTATATTCGTCGAAACGATCAACAACTTTTAGAAAATGGAGATAAATTTTTAAAATATTATGAAGATGATCTTTTACCTTGCTCATCATTAAACGAGTTTTGTGATATTACGGGCCTTTTATCTGAAATTTCAGAACCAGATAACTTTTTAGATATATGTTTTCAAGACGTTTAAAGTTTAACTTTTAAAAACTTAAATTGTGTTTTTTTTATTGGTGTTAAAAATACAAAATATTTAAACAAATTTTTAACTTTTTAATCTTATTTTTCATTTTTAAGATGTTAAAGTGTTTTTTTTTTTTTAATGATTTAAATGTAAATAAAAAATTCATAGATTTGTGAATTAAATACATATTTTCTGCTAATAAATTGTTATTATAAAGAAAACTTACATTTATTTTTATTATCATCTACACAAATATGAATTTTTAAAATTATTTTTAATTAAAAAAAAAAAAAATAATAAAATACTAGTAAATAAATATAAAAAAATAAATTTATAGACTAAATTAAATAATTTTTTTTCTGAACACTAAAAATCTTCCAAAAATAATTTAAAAAAGTATTTTAAAATAATTATTGAAAAAAATATAAATTACTTTTTAAAGTTGAAAAGTAATTAAATTATATCAAGTTCGAAAACGTAATTTTTATAAAATTTAATAAAAAAGATAATTTATTACATTTTTTTTTTTAATAACATCTTGTAAAAATACTATAATTATCTATAATCAAATTAAGATTAAATATATTTGAATTTAATAAAATTAGCTTAGGCACACGAAAATAAATTAAGAATTATCAATTTAAATTATATACAGAGTATATTTAATATGAACAAGTTTACAAAATAATTAAGCAAGACTAGATCTATAAATTTCATGATTTGTAAAAATAAAATATAATTATAAAAAAGTTATAAAAATTGACCAATATTAATTAAAAAATTTTAATTATTAAAATCAGTTATATTCTCCAATTAAAATTTTTACATCATCAGCTTTAGCTTTTTTACTGTAAAAATTAAAAAGTAAATTAATAAAAAATTATTAAATAATAAACTTTAATATTATACCTTAAAGGAGAATTAACTTTAATTTTTAAATCTTTAAAAGCCTTTTTGCAACTAAGTTTTCTAGTTCTGAATCCGTTTGGATCATCCATCATTTTAATTATTTTTGCTTGATCTCCAGCATCTATTGGAGCGATTGAAATATCTCTAACAGCTCTAAATTCACCACAATTATTTAAATGTTCATTTTCTAATCTAAAAAAATTCCATATAAATCGTCTAAAAAATTTAATTTAATTTAGAAAAGACGTTATAAAAAAATATTTTTAAACATACCTGAATATTTCCAAAGGTGCCAATATTGAAAGCATTAAATCTGAATGTATTACACCTACTTCAATAAGGGATACAGATAAAGTCCATGCAAATCTTAAAATTAAGTCTTCTATAATGGCAAAATAATAAAAACCAGGGGAAGAATAAACTATTTCTTCTCGTAAAAAAGGAGTTTCTTTTGGAGCATCTCGAGACCATAAACCCCAATCCATTTTAATATCCCAGCAATAAGTATAACATGAAGAAACAATTAAGGAACAAATCCAACAATAAAAAAAAGGATTTTCAAATGAGTTTGTATACTTAGGTGAATAGTATTTAACCAGAGAGGAAAAAATGACTACGAAAAAAGTAGTTGAATATTTTCCAGCATTAACTAAATGAGGAAAAGGACCTCTTTTATCATCTCTGTATCGTCTTATACATTGAACAAATCTGAACCAAGCAGGTAAACATGACATTATTGTTCTAATAACAAGATCTTTAACTGTGTTGCTAACACATTTTTCTAAATCTAAAAAAAAAAATATAGAAAACAAGATTAACTTTTTTTTAATATTATTTTTAGTATTAAAATTAATTTAAATAAAAAATATAATGCTTACATAAAATAAAACAAATAAAAAATAATATAATCCATCAAATAAAAATCAAAAAATAAAAATCAAAAAATAAAAAAATTAATAAAATTATAAAATGTAAATTAAAATATAATTGCTGTAACTTTAACAATAATTACCATTAACTTCCATCAAGTTTGTACTTTTCATCAAATCTGCACTAATATAAAAACATGTGATGTAATGCATATCTACAAAAACTGGAACTAAAGAATTCATTTGATCTGCAAGCCAAAAGTCGGCAAAATTAACTTTGGTAAATGGGGCACATATAATTCTGTACTATTAATTTTGATATAAATTAATAAAAGTTAGAAAAATTTAACTTATTACTTACAATAACTTTAAGTAACCAAAATCTAGAACTGTGCATCAAAGTAGGTGTTGGATTAAATAAAAATGCTAACATTATTGTTATTAATGCTAGTGGATTAGTAAATGCAGGAATTCTTAATTCATAACTATACAAATAACAAATAACACTTAAAGACCACATTACACTAAAAATAGAAGCAATTTCAATTAAATGTTGCTCAGATAAATGATCTCTAGGATCAAGTTCAAAAATTAAAACATGATTAACACCAGACGTTCTCCAACCATATACATTAATGGCAATTAAAAACAAAACTAGAATTAAAAGAAAAGGTGCTCTATAAAGTCTAAATACAATTCTAAGATCAGAATTAGATGATCTGCATAAAGCCGTAATGATAACAATAAAAAGTAAAACAGCAAAACACCCAGAAAAAAAACCAACCTAAAACAATAACAAATTAGTAGGAAATCGTAATTTTAGAGTAAAAGAAATTTACTTTAAATGTTGTCCATCTACTTTGATGATCATTTAAAGGAGGAACTCTTAAACGTTTCATTGCTTTCTGTCTATCACCAGATTCTAATTCGTTTGTAAATAAGTTTTCAGTCTTTTCAATTAGTTTGCCAATTTCTTTATTTAAGTAAAACGATGCCACTTCTACGTGAGATTCACGCCATTTAGCTCCACTATCATTGCTAACAAGTTTATCATGTTTTTTAAGTATTTTTCTAAATCCGGTGAAATTTAAGTTTTGGTAGTTTTGTAGAAGAACCAAGCTGAGGTAAAATTCAGAAAATCCTAATTTAACTTCATGCATTTTCCTAGTGTGTTTGCGTTCCTCAGTTTTAAATATGATGTTTTTATCAAATAAGTTTTTGAATAAATTAATGTCTGAAGTAGAACGAGATAAAGTGAACTTTCTGTTGCTGTTTTTAGATGGACTATCATTATTTGAAGAAGAACGATTGTTGTAATGTTGATTTTGTTGTTGTTTTAATGATGATTGTTTGGCTTTGATATAATCTAATTCTGTTTTTAATGTAGAAAATTTTCTAGTAGCTTCCGCTAATTTTTCCGCAAAAAAAGTGTTAATTTTAGCTAATTCTTTTTCACAGAAACTAAAGAATTCTTCATCAAATGCTTTAATATATCGAACAACTTCTTCTTTGTCGGATACTAACAAATTTAAGATCAATTAGAACAAAAACTGATGCTAATTGAGAAAATTACCTTCACTTGATGGTTGTCGTTCCATAGCATTGTATAAGATGTTTTTCATCTCTTCATAAGAGATGTATTGTTTTCGCCATTCTGGCGTAATATGGGCGGCCAAATGTTCGGCAAACTTCATGTTTAAAACAAAAGTGGATTTATTTTATAAGAGATCACTTTTATTAAGAACGTAAAGTTGAATTTAAGTTGTATAAAAGTTGATTAGAAAGTGGATGAACAGTTGGATGACAAAAGAATGATGAGCTGAATAAAATTACAGTGAAAATTGTGATGAAAAGTTGATGAGAAGTTGGTTGAAAAGTGGGATAAAAATTGTAACAAAAAAAAAATAAACTTTTTGGAAAGAAAACAAAGTTAAACAAAGCAAATAAGATGCAGATTTTAGAGTGCAAACTAATCTGCACAATACCTTGAATAGGGAATGAGCAAAGAATACGACAAAGCAAATAATGCAAACAAGTCGTCTTGCAACGGGATGGTTGCAGGCAAGTGTTGTCTTGCAATGCTACTGCAGGCAATGGGACGGGTTGATTGGATTGTCTAGATGAAACTTATTCTTGAGACTCTGGAGTAAGTTTGGAAGGGTTAATTGGAAGGGTTAATTGGAAGGGTTGATTGGAGGGACTGATTGGAGGGGCTGGTTGGAGGGGCTGATTGGAGGGGCTGATTGGAGGGGCTGATTGGAGGGACTGATTGGAGGGACTGATTGGAGGGGCTGATTGGAGGAACTAATTGGGGAGGCTGATTGGAGAGCTGATTGGAAAGGGCTAATTGGAAAGGCTAATTTGAAAACTGATTGGAGAAGATGATTGGAAGAACTGATTGGAGGGTTTGCTTGAAAAGGTTAATTAAAAGGGTTAATTAGAAGGGTTGATTAGAAGGGTTGATTGGATGAGTTGATTGGAGGGGCAAGTGCAGAAATCATTGGAAGAGCTGATTGTAGAAATCATTGAAGAGAGATTGTAAAAATCAATGGAAGGGCTGATTGTTGGAGTCATAACGAGAATCAGTGCAGGAATCATCGGCATTGCTCATGGCATGTCTACTCGTACATGGTAAAACTCCTAAATTGGGTTTTCAATAAATATATTACTTTCAGTTGCCAAGTTAAATCAATACTTCAGTATGAGCACATTTTCTTAATTTGGCCTCTACTTGCGTTAAGTACTTCCGGTTGGGACACTGATCTAACCTTAATTTATGTCCTTCTCCTTCGACAGAGCTGAATAACGGCTTATGGCTTAGAGTGCGTCCTCTATAGCCTTACGGGGCATGTGTCAGTTCAAACAGTCAAAACAAAACACGATAGGTCGTGTTCGATGGTAGCGATGGTCGATAGTGGAGATCTAGTTTGATCAGCTGCGCAAGTGCGATCTCTTCAAACGCCTTCTCAAGAATCATCTACTAACAAACCCCTAAGCGTTCGATTAACCCGTCACTGTCAGAGTTTCTAAGCACGTGTCTTCTATCTGTCTTCACTTAACTAACAAAGACTTGTTTGAATTTGTTTTCAGTTGGAAAACAGGTGCAAAAAGAAGATTAAATTCTTTTATTTTTGTCACATCTTAATTTTATTTCTTATTTTCATTTTAAAAACACTTTTATCAAGTTCTCAGCTAAGGATAAAAGCAAAAATTAAGAACTGTGATTGCCGTCCACTTTATCAACTCAACACTATTAGGTGACTTAAGCGTTTTTCAGTCTTTTTCACTTTGCTTTCTTCCAACTTTATCAGCAATATAGGAAAGTAAATAAGCACATCACAATCAAACTTCACTGGCTTCATTTTATAAAAGTATTTACGTATTAATTTGGAAAAACACAAAAGTCAAATACAATCGAATTGAATAGAAGTAAATAAATTTTAGGATACAATCGTCTCTAAAATAATTACTTCTAATTAAATAATACGTTAGATTAAAAAAGTCAAATGAATTAAAAGTCAGTATAAAATGATTAAATTTTTAATCTACTTATTGGAAAAAATTATATGCATAAAAATTTATGATAATAAGTAAATTGAATAGGTAATAAAAGCTAGATACGTTTATTTAATATCCGTATTAGCTTTATTTAACAATTATCCTTGAAATACATTCTATTAAATGTGGGTTAGAATTATTTTAAATCCAAAATAAAAAAATAAGTATTTATTTAATATATTTTTTTATCAAAATTTACATTTATTTCAACAAAATTTATCAATTTTTAATTATTTTAATTTTTTTAATTGAAAAATAAAATTCAAAATTTTAAAAATAACATTTTATTGTAATTTATAAAATATAAAATGTCATTAACCTTTATTCATTTAAAGAAAAATATTTTAGCTAAAATAGTTTAAAAATTATTTTTCATTATAAATTAAAATCAATGCATTAATAATGTTTATAAACTAAAAAATAAATTACCTTTATTACCAGTTTTTAATTTAATCAGTCTTATTATAAATAATCATACAAAAAATTGATAAAAAAAAAATAATTATTATTTTATTCTAATAAAAGTAAATTGTTTTTAAATATAAACGATTTCAAACTGATTTTTTTTTTTGATTAAAATTTGTTTTTTATTTTAATAAAAGCAAAAAAAATTTTAGGATGATTCCTAAGCTCAATAACATTAAGGTAGCGTTTAGCAATAGTAGCAAAAGGTAACAAATTTTTTTTTTAACAACTTAATACTGTTTAATTGTATTCAAACAATACAAAACACTAAATATTTTATAAAATAAAAATTCTCTTTTATTGCATCCAAAAAAAAAAAATATAGTAAAGCGCAAAAGCCGAACTAAGTTATAATAAAATTATTTTAAATTTAATAAATCTTTTAATTCTTTATCAGTTACTTCTGCTGTGTAAACATTAGAAGTTGTAGTTCTATAACTAATTTGGGAAATAGTTTCATTATCGTTTGGTTTTGTACTTGATGTTGTGCAGCTAAATAAAATTGTAAATTTGGTCAAAAATAAATCATTTAATAAATGTTTTAAATTACCTAGTTACTGATAAAATTTCCTTTATTTTATTATTAGCACCTAAATAAAAAGAAAAGTTTTTTATAAATTAAAATATAATAATAAATAAATAAAAAAAAAAATTTTTTTATTTTAAAAAAAAAAATATATTAAAATAGAATACTTATTAATTTAATTTTTAATAAAAAGAAACAACTGATTGTTTCAGAATAATTATTTTTTAATAAAATACATTATTCAGTTACATGGAAGTTTTTGATCAAACTTAAATGTATTAGCATATATTTTTTTCATGATTTAAGCAATAGCAGTTTTTAATTATTTCCAATGAATCCATGATATTTGATATTTCCAATTGCTTTGGCAGATCAAAACATTCTATTTCTGATTTACATATTTCTTCTGAGTTTCCTATTTCACAATCAATATGTGGATGTTTGAAATGTTCAGCATCTTTTTCATTTATTTTGTCCGATTGCAAATCAGTTGAACAAACAGGAATTTCGCTATTTTCTATTATGTTGATTCGAATTATATAATTTATTTAATTTTGTTAAATTTTTGTTTGCTATAAGATTATTAAAAGCATTTTCGCGTGCCAAGCTACTTAAAATAATTAACGGAAACCTCATGCATTTTTTTATGATATTTGATGAGTGAATTGCAAGCATTTAGCAAAAAGTGATTTAAGCATTTAATTATTTTTTATTTAAACTAACCTGATTCCTCAATTTCTTCAATGATTTGTTCTTCTGTTGTCGTTACTATTTTTAAAACTTCTTCATCAAACTTATCTGAAATATTTATTTCAATTTGTCTTTCCTCTATTTTAATTGGTGTTTGCTGTATTTCCTCTTTTACTACTATAAATAAATGTTTTTAAAATAATTTAATATCAAATATTTAAAAATTACCATTTAATTCATCAAGTTTTTGATTTAATTCATATTCAATGTCAGAATCTTCACCATCTTTTGATATATATTTTTGAGAAAAACCTGAAATCGTTTCTTGACTATCTGATGCTTGACTTTCATGTCCTTCGTCAATTTCTGCTAATTTTTCCACCACATTTTTCGTCTCTTCAATTGTTTCATTTTGCTTACATTCTTGTTCTAATCGTTCAAATTCTGTTAATGAACTTATTGAAGCATAATCTGTTGTTAAATTTAAATTTTGAGTAAATTGTAAGTTATTAGTTTGAAGTCCACCTAATGAACTGATTGAACCGATTGAATCTAAAGAACTGTGATGTGACTTTAATTGTTTTGTAAGTTTGTCAGTAAGAACCGTACCACTTAAGTTTTGACAACAAACTTCTTTTTCTAAACGTTCAAATTCAAGCAATGAACTGCTATTTTCAGCTGATGAACATAATGAAGTTACAGAATGACCACCAATAATCGATGTTACTGGTGTGGTAGTACTAGGAATTGGTTTTGTGGAAGGAGATGTGGAATTATTTAAAGATTTAGATTTACTAGAAGTTGTATCTTCTCGGCTTTCTTCTTCTTCTTCAAGAGTATAAAGCAAATCCATATTAGCAGTATTTTTATTACAAATTACAACTACATCATCCGCGTCTTCATGAATAACCATTTCATCATCTAAAGAATTCTCTTCCCAAATAGGTTCATCTTTTAGATCTTTACAACTTAAAAAAATATTTAAATCTTTTTCATTTAATTCTTGATTAAGATTTTTTTTTTCGCCACTAATATTTTCCTTTAAATTAAAATCAGATTTTAAATAAGTCTCATGATTTTTAACTTTTTTACATTCTTCAAAATTTAATGAATTTGAAGAGGATTTATTTATTACATTAATAGTTTCAATTATTTCTTCATTTATATCATTTTTTAAACAATTATCATTGTTTAAAATATTTTGCTTATTATTAGATTGAATTTTTCTAAATGTAGTTACACTCATTGCATTATTCCTTATCATATTTTCTGTGATTTCAGTATCATATGGTTCTGAAATACTATTTTGAATAATAGTTTTTTCCGTAGATAATTGTGCTGAGTTGCTATCTTCATCATCCTCTTTACTACTATCATAATTTAAATTTTTTGGTGTTACACAAGTTTCTATTTCTAATTGTTCGAAATCATTATTTTCAGACGTTTCATATTTTTCATCAATTATTGTTTCTGAAGTAGAAGATAATGTCCCGTCTGAATTTGAAACAGATAAATTTGAATTTTTTGAAGTCAATGTTGAATCTCTAGCTGTTAAATAGCCAGCATTACTTAAATTACTAGAAGGAGACGTTGCACAAGTTTCATATTCAGATATCGCATTTGTGATTGTGTTTGTGGAAATACTTGAAGTAATTTTATTTGAAATTAAAGATTTTGATTGAGAAGTGGGTGTGATTGGAGAATTTATTAATTCATTTACATTATTTATTTTATCTGATATATTATCTAAATTTTTTTCTTCTAAAGCTGATTGTAAAATATTTGTTTGAGATTCTTCTATTTCAACTAAATCTTCATCAGAAATTTCACTAGATTCACCAAAAATAAACTTTTGAAAAGCTTGTTTTTTTACATTATCAACAATTTCATTTGCTACATTTTTAATTGAATTATCTAGTTTTAATTGATTATCATCTGTTATAATCAAACTATCAAGTAAAGTTTGATTTTCTATTTTAGGAATAGAAAATTCTAATGAACTAATTGAATTTTGAAAATTTGAATCTTCAGCATTATCAATAGCATCTATTCCAGCAAATCCGATATTTTCATAACACGTTAATGTATTTTCTTCTTTAAGGTATGCTTCTTGTAAAAAATTTGATTTATTTTTTATTATATTTTTACCTAAATAAATAAAAATAATTAGATTTTTATTATTTTATAATTAATAATATATTTAACTTATTTGTTTTATAAAAAAATATTAATTTATTTTTATATATTTTAATAATTATTTATAAAAAAATTGTAAATAGATATAAAAATTAAAATTTATTTAAATAATAATTTGTTTTTAAAGAAAAGTCATTTTTTTGAAAATTGTTTCGTTTTAAAAATGGATCAATTCTGCATTTATCTTTCATATATTCACTTTCCCACTTTCCCCTTTTAATTGAACGATTTTTATAACTTGGATAATAAGGCAAAGTTCCTGTCTCAACAAAAGTTTTTGGAAAAGGAGATGCTGGTCTTGAAATTTTTATATCTTTTTTAGATATATTATTTTTATAATTAATTTCAAATTTATCTTTAATTTCAAAACCAGCATTAATATTAACTTTTTTAATTGCTTCATGCATGGTTAACCCATTTTTCATTAAATAATGAATTGAAATAACAGTATAATAACATTTTTCACAAACATATGGAGGACAAAATGGTAAAAAACTATTTTTGTTAAAATTTTCGTACAATGTATTTTTAAGTTTACTAGATTGTAAATGATAACAATCTATTTGATTATATATTAAAAAATATAAATTTTCAGTTGAATTTCTTGTTTGATTTTTACTATTAGTAGTATCTAAATTATTTAAACTTAAAGAACCTATATTATCACAACTTTTAACATTTAAATTATTTTTAAAAAAATTTGTAGAATTATCTAATTTTTTAGTTAGATTATTATAATTGTAATTATTTGTATATTGATAATTATATTTTGAACTTCTAATATTATTTAAATTATAATTCGGAGAAGAAAAGTATTTATTTTTATTTGTTGTATTAAGCAATGGCATTGATTCAGTTTTTGCATAATCTGCATAATGATTTTTGGATCTTAAATTAATATCAGAATCAATAAATTTTAATTTATTTAAACATGGGGATGAAACAGAAGAATCGCTTAAATAAAACATAGACATCAATTTTTTATTTTGTTTTTCTTTATAAATATTTTGAGAATTTCGTAAAGCAAAGTTATTATTACTATCATAATTTGAATTAGTAATAAAAGTTTGTTGGAAATTATTAGTTGCCGAAGAAACGTTTATTTTGAAATTATTAAAATTTCTATTATTAAATAATATTTTATTTGAATGTTTATTTTTAAGTTCATGATTTTTTTGAAGAAAATCTAAATTTGAAAAATATTCATTTAAATTTAAATCTTGAATATGAAAAAATTCAAAATTATCAATAGATGTTAAATTTGATTCTTTATCAAGAAAATTTATTTTTTTAGGATTATTATTTTTAAACAATTTATTATTAAGCGTATAATTAGAAGTTAGTTTTTCATCTGATTGTTTTATATTTAATATTTCTTCTATAGTTATATTTGGAAAATAATTATTTTCAACTTCTTCTAACTTCTTAGTTATATCATCTTCTAATTTTTTAGCACACTCTTTTTTTATTTTCTTGATTTTTTCTTCTTCTAATTTAATAGCTCCTTCTTCAGCTAGTTTTTCAGCTTTTTCTTTAGTTAATTTTTTAGCTTCAGCTAATTTCTTTGCTTCTTCTTCTCCTAGTTTATTTGTTTTTTCTTTCTCTAGTTTTTTAGCCTTTTCTTTCTTTAGTTTTTTAGCCTTTTCTTCCTCTAGTTTTTTAGCTTCCTCTTCCGCTAGTTTTTTAGCTTCTTCTTCAGCTAATTTTTTAGCTTCAGCTAATTTCTTTGCTTCTTTTTCTTCTAGTTTCTTTGCTTTTTCTTTAGCTAATTTTTTAGCTTCTTCTTTAGCTAGTTCTTTAGTCTTTTCTTCCTCTAGTTTCTTTGCTTTTTCTTCAGCTAGTTTTTTAGCCTTTTCTTCCTTTAATTTTTTAGCTTCTTCTTCCTCTAGTTTCTTTGCTTTTTCTTCAGCTAGTTTTTTAGCCTTTTCTTCCTTTAATTTTTTAGCTTCTTCTTCCTCTAGTTTCTTTGCTTTTTCTTCAGCTAGTTTTTTAGCCTTTTCTTCCTCTAGTTTTTTAGCTTTTTCTTCTTCTAGTTTCTTTGCTTCTTCTTCTTCTAGTTTCTTTGCTTCTTCTTCCGCTAGTTCTTTAGCCTTTTCTTCAGCTAGTTTTTTAGTCTTTTCTTCAGCTAGTTTTTTAGCCTTTTCTTCAGCTAGTATTTTAGCCTTTTCTTCCTCTAGTTTTTTAGCTTCTTCTAGTTTCTTTGCTTTTTCTTCAGCTAGTTTTTTAGCCTTTTTTTCAGCTAGTTTTTTAGCCTTTTCTTCCTCTAGTTTTTTAGCTTCCTCTTCTTCTAGTTTCTTTGCTTCTTCTTCTTCTAGTTTCTTTGCTTTTTCTTCAGCTAGTTTTTTAGCCTTTTCTTCAGCTAGTTTTTTAGCCTTTTCTTCCTCTAGTTTTTTAGCCTTTTCTTCCTCTAGTTTTTTAGCTTCTTCTAGTTTCTTTGCTTCTTCTTCTTCTAGTTTCTTTGCTTTTTCTTCAGCTAGTTTTTTAGCCTTTTCTTCCTCTAGTTTTTTAGCTTTTTCTTCTTCTAGTTTCTTTGCTTCTTCTTCCGCTAGTTCTTTAGCCTTTTCTTCAGCTAGTTTTTTAGCCTTTTTTTCAGCTAGTTTTTTAGCCTTTTCTTCCTCTAGTTTTTTAGCTTCCTCTTCTTCTAGTTTCTTTGCTTCTTCTTCTTCTAGTTTCTTTGCTTTTTCTTCAGCTAGTTTTTTAGCCTTTTCTTCAGCTAGTTTTTTAGCCTTTTTTTCAGCTAGTTTTTTAGCCTTTTCTTCCTCTAGTTTTTTAGCTTCCTCTTCTTCTAGTTTCTTTGCTTCTTCTTCTTCTAGTTTCTTTGCTTTTTCTTCAGCTAGTTTTTTAGCCTTTTCTTCAGCTAGTTTTTTAGCCTTTTCTTCCTCTAGTTTTTTAGCTTCTTCTAGTTTCTTTGCTTCTTCTTCTTCTAGTTTCTTTGCTTTTTCTTCAGCTAGTTTTTTAGCCTTTTCTTCCTCTAGTTTTTTAGCTTTTTCTTCTTCTAGTTTCTTTGCTTCTTCTAGTTTCTTTGCTTCTTCTTCTTCTAGTTTCTTTGCTTTTTCTTCAGCTAGTTTTTTAGCCTTTTCTTCCTCTAGTTTTTTAGCTTTTTCTTCTTCTAGTTTCTTTGCTTCTTCTTCCGCTAGTTCTTTAGCCTTTTCTTCAGCTAGTTTTTTAGCCTTTTTTTCAGCTAGTTTTTTAGCCTTTTCTTCCTTTAGTTTTTTAGCTTCCTCTTCTTCTAGTTTCTTTGCTTCTTCTTCTTCTAGTTTCTTTGCTTTTTCTTCAGCTAGTTTTTTAGCCTTTTCTTCAGCTAGTTTTTTAGCCTTTTCTTCCTCTAGTTTTTTAGCCTTTTCTTCCTCTAGTTTTTTAGCTTCTTCTAGTTTCTTTGCTTCTTCTTCTTCTAGTTTCTTTGCTTTTTCTTCAGCTAGTTTTTTAGCCTTTTCTTCCTCTAGTTTTTTAGCTTTTTCTTCTTCTAGTTTCTTTGCTTCTTCTTCCGCTAGTTCTTTAGCCTTTTCTTCAGCTAGTTTTTTAGTCTTTTCTTCAGCTAGTTTTTTAGCCTTTTCTTCAGCTAGTATTTTAGCCTTTTCTTCCTCTAGTTTTTTAGCTTCTTCTAGTTTCTTTGCTTCTTCTTCTTCTAGTTTCTTTGCTTCTTCTTCAGCTAATTTTTTAGCTTCAGCTAATTTCTTTGCTTCTTCTTCCTCTGATTTCTTTGCTTCTTCTTCAGCTAGTTTTTTAGCCTTTTCTTCAGCTAGTATTTTAGCCTTTTCTTCCTCTAGTTTTTTAGCTTCTTCTAGTTTTTTAGCTTCTTCTTTCGCTAGTTTCTTTGCTTCTTCTTCAGCTAGTTTTTTAGCCTTTTCTTCAGCTAGTATTTTAGCCTTTTCTTCCTCTAGTTTTTTAACCTTTTCTTCCTCTATTTTTTTAACTTCTTCTAGTTTCTTTGCTTCTTCTTCCTCTAGTTTCTTTGCTTTTTCTTCAGCTAGTTTTTTAGCCTTTTCTTCCTCTAGTTTTTTAGCTTCTTCTAGTTTTTTAGCTTCTTCTTCCGCTAGTTTCTTTGCTTCTTCTTCAGCTAGTTTTTTAGCCTTT
The DNA here is from genome assembly GCA_025170145.1 of Pyemotes zhonghuajia. Classification (NCBI taxonomy): domain Eukaryota; kingdom Metazoa; phylum Arthropoda; class Arachnida; order Trombidiformes; family Pyemotidae; genus Pyemotes; species Pyemotes zhonghuajia. Next base: position 10,863,767 of record CM045844.1, read on the forward strand.
TCTTCAGCTAGTATTTTAGCCATTTCTTCCTCTAGTTTTTTAGCTTCTTCTTCCGCTAGTTTCTTTGCTTCTTCTTCAGCTAGTTTTTTAGCCTTTTCTTCAGCTAGTATTTTAGCCTTTTCTTCTTCTAGTTTTTTAGCCTTTTCTTCTTCTAGTTTTTTAGCTTCTTCTAGTTTCTTTGCTTCTTCTTCTTCTAGTTTCTTTGCTTCTTTTTCAGCTAATTTTTTAGCTTCAGCTAATTTCTTTGCTTCTTCTTCCTCTGATTTCTTTGCTTCTTCTTCAGCTAGTTTTTTAGCCTTTTCTTCAGCTAGTATTTTAGCCTTTTCTTCCTCTAGTTTTTTAGCTTCTTCTAGTTTTTTAGCTTCTTCTTCCGCTAGTTTCTTTGCTTCTTCTTCAGCTAGTTTTTTAGCCTTTTCTTCAGCTAGTATTTTAGCCATTTCTTCCTCTAGTTTTTTAGCTTCTTCTTCCGCTAATTTCTTTGCTTCTTCTTCCTCTGATTTCTTTGCTTCTTCTTCAGCTAGTTTTTTAGCCTTTTCTTCAGCTAGTATTTTAGCCTTTTTTTCCTCTAGTTTTTTAACCTTTTTTTCCTCTAGTTTTTTAGCTTCCTCTATTTTTTTAACTTCTTCTAGTTTCTTTGCTTCTTCTTCCTCTAGTTTCTTTGCTTTTTCTTCAGCTAGTTTTTTAGCCTTTTCTTCCTCTAGTTTTTTAGCTTCTTCTAGTTTTTTAGCTTCTTTTTCAGCTAGTTTCTTTGCTTCTTCTTCCGCTATTTTCTTTGCTTCTTCTTCAGCTAGTTTTTTAGCCTTTTCTTCAGCTAGTATTTTAGCCTTTTCTTCCTCTAGTTTTTTAGCTTCTTCTAGTTTCTTTGCTTCTTCTTCCGCTATTTTCTTTGCTTCTTCTTCAGCTAGTTTTTTAGCCTTTTCTTCAGCTAGTATTTTAGCCTTTTCTTCTTCTAGTTTTTTAACCTTTTCTTCCTCTAGTTTTTTAGCTTCCTCTAGTTTGTTTGCTTCTTCTCCCACTAGTTTTTTAGCTTTTTCTAGTTTCTGTTCTTCTTCAGCTAGTTTTTTAGATTCTTCTAATTTCTTTGCTTCTTCTTCTTCTAGTTTCTTTGCTTTTTCTTTAGTTAATTTTTTAATTTCTTCTAGTTTCTGTTTTTCTTCAGCTAGTTTTTTAGCTTTTTCTTCCTCTGGTTTCAGTGTTTCTTCTTCAGCTAGTTTTTTAGATTCTTCTAGATTCTGTGCTTCTTCTTCCTCTAGTTTGTTTGCTTCTTCTCCTACTAGTTTTTTAACTTTTTCATCAGATAGTTTTTTAGCTTCCTCTTCAGCTAATTTTTTATCTTCTTCTAATTTTTTAGCTTTTTCTAATTTCTGTGCTTCTTCTTCCTCTTGTTTGTTTGCTTTTTCTTCAGCTAATTTTTTAATTTCTTCTAGTTTCTGTTTTTCTTCAGCTAGTTTTTTAGCTTTTTCTTTAGCTAGTTTTTTAGATTCTTCTAGTTTCTGTGCTTCTTCTTCCTCTAGTTTCTTTTCGTCTTCTCCCGCTAGTTTTTTAGCCTTTTCTTCCTCTAGTTTATGTGTTTCTTCTTCAGCTAATTTTTTAGCTTCCTTTTCAGATAATTTTTTATCTTCTTCTAATTTTTTAGCTTCTTCTAATTTCTGTGCTTCTTCCTCTAGTTTCTTTGCTTTTTCTTCTTCTAGTTTTTTATTATTTTCTTCTTCTTCAACTATTATAGTTTGGCTTTTAATTGTTTTTTCTATATTTTCTTTTATTTTATTTTGTTCTTCTGATAATTTTTTAAGATTCTCTTCTTCTTCAATCATTATGTTCTCTTTTGTTTTTTCATCAATTTTTATTATTTGTATATCTAATATATTATTATCTGTTTTATCTAAATCTAATTTTAATTCGTCTGATTTATTTTTTTCTATCTCATAATAATTTTCATCTTGTTTTTCTAAAATTTCAATTAAAACGTTTGCTTCGCAAAATTTATTTTTTTCATCTTCTGTTTCTGGTGAATATAATTCTACATCAAATTCTTCTATTGAAATTTCTCTTATATTTGTTACAACATTAGGACTTTTAAATGTAACTTTTTTATTTCTTTGAGGAACTATAGGTTTTTCATTACATTCAATTTGATGTAAGGCATTTAAATTATCTATTTTTAAATCGTTTTCTATATTTTCATTCAAATTAATTATTTTTTCATGATAATTTTTTTCAATATTTTTATTAATAAATAAACTCAAAATGTCATCTGCTTTTATTGTAGTTTTTAAATTAGTTTCTTCATTTATATCAACTGATCCATTCTTAATATTGTATTTTGTTTCAGAAATTTTTAAATTTTCATTTTCATTTAATTTTTCTGTGTAAACTTCATTTTTTGAATTATTTAAAACTGATTCTGCATTTATTTTTTCATAATTTTTATTTTTTATTTCATGTTTTATTTTATTGTTTTTTTGTGATGAGTTTTGAGTATTTAAATAAATATTATCAAAACTTTCATTAAAATCATTTTCTTCATCTTCATAACTTTCAATTATCGATTCTAAAAATGAAACTACTGGAAAATTTTCTTGGTAATTTTTATTATTTCCATTTAAGTTAATATTATGAACATCATCCTGAAAAAATTGATCTTTATTTTTTTTAATTAAATTTTTATTTAAATTATCTATTTTTTTTTCATCTATTTGTGATAAATTTAACATAATATTTGCATCGTTATATTGATATTCTTGATTATTAATAAGAGCTTTTGAAAAATCATTTTCAGGTAAACTTTGTGTTTTTTCCAATTCTACTGTATAAATTTCTTCTGGCTTTGTTTCATCAAAACTTTGAGTTAGCCTTAACATAGGATTTGATGGAACTTTCAAGTTTGTAAATTTTAAATTATTTTTATTTTCATCTTTATTATTTGTTTCTTTTTCAAAATTTAAATCTATGCTATTTCTTCTTTCACCAATATTATTTTTTAAATCAGATAAATTATCTTTATTATTTTGTATATCAATATTAATAGATTTTTCATTTAATGGCTTTATTATAGTTTCAATAAAGTCTTTTTGATTTTCATTTCTAATATTTTGAATAGTAGCTAAATTATCAACTGAAGATGCTAACCATTTTTCAACAGCTTCTAATTGAAAATCTTGTGAAAAATATTGCTGGGATAAAGCTTTTTTAAGTTTAATTTCATTATTTAAAGAAATTTCTTCTTCTGGTATAATACTCAAAAGTGATTTAGTAGTATCAATTTTTTTATCTTTTAAATTTTCTGAAAAATTGTCTTTTTCTTTTTCATAACAATTTTTAAGCAATTCTATTAATTTTTCTTTTAAATTATTTGATATTTGTGTTTCAAAAATTTTATATTTATCTATATTATTTAAATCTTTAATATTTATAATTTTTTCATTTATTTTATTTAATATATAAATAAATTCAAGGTTAGATTTTAATTCTATAATACTAAAATCAATAATTGAATTAAGATCATCGTAATTTTTAAAATTATCAAATTTATCAAATAGTAAACAATGTTCAAATAAACAAGTAATAAGATCATTTTCATCAAATATTAAATGATTGTTTTCTTGAAATTTATCTACTTCAGAAAAGTCAAATGAATTTTCAAAATCTTCATCACTTGTTTGTGTAATTTGTTCCCTTGTATCAGAGCTATCAAAACTATTTTTTTTCCTAATAAATATTCTTTCTGTTTTTTTTCTATTATTTTTTGTTTTTAAAGGCAATGCTTTCTTTAACATTTCTTGAGCATTGACAGCAAGAATATTTGGATTAATTTCATTAAAAGAAAAGTCATTTGTTTTTACTTTTTTATTGTTTTGACCTAAAATAAATTGTTCAAAACAATCTTCAGGAAGATTTTTTCCATAAAGTTCAAAGACAGGACCTAAATGTTCAGTAATTAATTGAACGCAATCTTGTTTAATTAAATTTTTATATTCATAATCAGATATTAAATTATTTCTTGTTTCATATTTTAAAGTAAGTTCTCCAAGCAAAAGTGTTATTTCACCAGCAATTAATGCTAGTAAATTTGTTTCTAAAGCTTGACCTGTAGCATCAGTTGAATTAAAAGTTGAAGTTGAACAAGAAATAGAAGACGTATCAAAAATAGGTTTTAGATATTCTTTGCTTGAAGAACTTGAGGTACAAGATGAGCAACTTGTTTTTGTACCTTCACTACATGTAAAATATAAATCTGTTTGCGAACTACATCTTCTTAAAGTATCAAATTTACAAACTTTGTAATTATTTGTATCACTTTCACATGATTCAAACGAAGCCAAACTTTCACTTCGAGTAAGATAACAATCAGTACAAGTGCAACTAGTAGTAGTACATGTAAGCATTTCTTCACCTAAATTATTATTTTCTAAAACTGTAGTGTAACAAATAGGTTTAGTATATTCTTGTACGATTGAACTAATTTTGTGCATTTTTTCAGTTAGTAAAAAAGATTTTTCAGTTTGTATTCTAACATTTCTTTGATAAAATACATCTGAACATGTATCTAAAGAATTTTTTAAAAGTTCTTGTTCATTTTTTTGTTTATTTTTAGATTCGATTTTTAAATCAAAAACTAAATTATTATTCAAATCTTTTTCTGCTTTTAAAGTTTTGGTTTCTGTAATTTCCATATCATCTTGTTCTATTGATTTAAGTTTTTCAATTAAAAGTAAATCAGTTTTTTGTAAATCTTCATTTACAAAAACATTTGTTTTTTTTGGAATTAAATCAATTAAATTTTGTAAATTAATTGATTCTTTATTTTCTAAAAAATCTTCTTGATTATCTCTACTTATTTTATTTTTTATTATATTTGGTTCTTGTAAATCTTGCCCAACTGTATATAATAATTTCTTATACTCATCGTCTAAAAATAAATTAGCTAGTGAAACAGCTTTATCATATTGCTTATTATCTATAGATTCTAAAAGTTCATATATTTCATTTTCGGGCTCTAGATGTTGTAAATCATATGCACTAATAATAGTTAAAGCTTGTTCTAAAATATCAAATGATGATTTAGAAAGTTTTCCAGAATTAAGTGCTTGTAACGAGTTATTTAATCGTTGTTTATTTAATTGTAAATCAACAAACTTTGGATTTTTATTATATTTTTCTTCATTTTTATTAAAAATAGGTAATGGAGGTTTAAACCATTTTTTTCCTAGAAACTCTAAATTTAATTCTGGATGTGAAGATGATTGCAATTCTTTTTTAAAAGAAATATTAGCATAAGCATCTTTATTTTCAAGAGATTGCGATCGAATAATACTTTGTACTGATTTTTTAGTAATTTTTTCATCTAAACTTTCAGATTTTAAATTTAAAAAAATATCATTTTTTATTTTTCTTTTTAATTGATCAATTTTAAATGAATCAAATTTAGTTATTGAATTTTTTATTTTAGGTTCATCAGTTTGATAAATTGTTTTTTGTCTATTCAATTGTTTTTTTTTTAACCTTGCATTATTTGATGAATTTAAATCGTCGTTGAATATATCCTTTTCTGGTTGTTCTTGTGAATTAAAATTATTTTTATCTGTTTCTATATTTCTAGTTTCATTTTTATTTGAATAAAACATTTCATTAAAATCTATGGAATCTTTGGAGCACCATTGGTCTGAAATAGTCTGGTCTATTTTTAAATATTATTTTAAATAATGTAGAATAAATGTTTTTTAATTATTAACAAAATTTCAAATACTAATTTATTAGTATTAAGTTTACTAAATATTAATTTTAACATTAAAATAATTTTTTTTATTAGATATAAATAAATTAAAATTTTTTAAAATTAATTTTAAATATATAAAAATTTACTAACCTTCATCTTTAAGACTAGATTGGGGTGACAAATTTTGTATATTTTCCTCCATTTGATTTTCAAATACTATGTTAGCTGCTTTTATTTGTAAGTTATCGACAACTTTTATGGCTACTTCTCTAGCTGTCCCTGGAGTTATTTGACTTGACGAAGTTGATGAAGAAACACTGATTTCTTCAAGAGATTCGTCTTTAGATTTTTTCCGAAAAAATTCAACACGTTCTTTAAATTGAGGAATTTCGTCTATTATACAGTGTTTATCTTCTAATGTTTGATTATTAGTAATCAGGTTTCCAGAATCATGGTCCGATGTTAAATAGCCATCTTGTTGATCTTCTATAATTTTCTCATCAAATGACCATGTTCTGTTATCACGAGGCACTGGAATCACTTTGGAATCCTTGCTTAATTCTTGAAAAAACTGTTTTTTTTCTGAATAACTTAAAGAATCGTCGCTTTCTGTCAGATTGGCAGAAGCGTTTAAACATTTGGCCATGTGTCAACAAAAAAAAAACCCAATGGCATTGTAAAGGGTTGACGTTTAGAGTTATAAAATTTTAGCATTATCAATGGTTTACCAAATTTTTTTTGACATAGTTTCATTTATTCACCCAGTTAAAAATTAAGTTCATCAAGTAATAAGTTATATAATTAAATTTGATAGTAATTTAGAAGTTTAAAACACAAAGTTGATTTGAAGCAGAAATTTTAAAAGAAAAATTAGAAAAGTAATTAAAGTAAAGAAAGAAATTAAATTTAATTCAAAGCAAATTTATCCATTTTAATCTCATATTAAATTAATTTATATTAAAATTAATATTTTAATTATTAATTTTTTAAAATAATTAATAATTATTTAAATAAAATATTAAATTTTATAGTATTATATTAAAATTTTATAGTAAATTTGTATTGGTCATATCTATAAAAAAATAAAAACGTTAAAAAAAAAAATTATACTAAAAATAAATTTTTTAGATTAGTAGGTCTTATATAAAGAATTTATTGTATATTAAATTAAAATAGTTTAAAGTACTATAACTTTAAAAAATGTTTAACTAAAAATAACTTTTAAGTTTTTATATATTTTAATTATTTGAAAACATATGTAAATAAATTTCTATTGGTTTATTTTATTCTAAAAAGATAAATTGTGACAAATTAAAAAAAAAAAAAACGATAATATGAATTATAATTTTAATTCAAAATATTTATTTTAAAGCTTTAAAACTAAAAAAGCTACGAATTACTTTAATTTAAACTTAGATACACATGCAGATAATTTTAGTTAACCAAAATAAAATTTAAAAATCTATGCACAAAATATAATAAAAATATAAAATTATATAATAAATACTCTTTTTAATTTATTTTAATTTTTTGTGGCAGTATTTGTGTTTAGTGAAATATTTTTAGTGAAAATATATTTTACAAAAACTTTTTTTGAATATTTCTATTTTATCTTCTTTTTTTTTTACTTTAAGATTGTATAATATTTGATCATTTGTATTTTTTGTATAAAAAAACATTTTAAAGTTTAGTGGTTCAATATAATTATTTTGCTTTAACCTTAAAAAACTTAAAAATGCGTGAACTTACTTTCGATCGAATTTTGAGTCGAGCAAATTGTTTTTTGTTCTATTATATGCTTGGTGGAACCATCTTCATCTTTCTCAATCCATTCTAATACAAAATAAATCATTAATATTTAATAAAATTGATACAAACTTCATTTAAAAAATTCATTTTTAAAAATGTGTTTCAAAAAAAGTTTTTTTTTCTTTATTTTAATAAAATTTTTATATTTACAATAATACTAACTTAAATAACAAAAGAAATAATAAAGAAGAAAATATAAAAAGTCAATTTTGTGCTTAATTACCAAGGGACATTATTCGGTACTTCTTGAATCGACTTTTTATGACACTTAATAATTATTGACAAATGATCTAACATTCTATTAAATTCAAAAATATCATTTTCCAATAAATTTGTAGCATTTTTTTTTAAGTCTATATTAATAATTAAAGTATATAATAAAAAATTAAAATAAAGATATATTCACAACGCATAAGCTACCTTGTTCTTTATCGCTATCTCTCAAATTATTTAAATTAAATAAAAAATTTTTATATTGATTTTTATTTAAATTTATTTCTGATTTAATTTTAATTTTATTTCTTAATCCTATTTTGTTTTCTTCAGATGATTCAAACCAAAGTGGTGGAAAAAAAAGATTTCTGTTTTCTAATAAAAAATTATATCTTTAAACTCTTAAAATATAAATTAACTAATACTAATTAACTAAAACATATAAAATCATACATTTAAATTTTAAAACTTTATTACCTCTTCCACCTGTCTATCAAAAGTTTTTTTTAAAATAATTTAAAAATGTGTTTTTGACAAATAAAATTCAAAAAATAAAAAAATTTAAATACTAACCGTTTTGCTCAACATGTAATTCAAGATTAGATAAATCATCTAATTTTTTTTCATATTTATAATTAACTGGATGAACCACATTTTCTTCTAGTTGCATTTCATAACTATCTTGTCTTTCAAAAAATTGAGAATCATTGTAATCAATTCCATACTCATTTGGTTCGCTTGAGCAAACAAATTGAGTTTGATCAATCAAATTATTTAAATGCTCGTCATCTAAATCCATATTTTAATAAAATGAATAAACCAAAAACTTTGAAATATATTTAAATTTACCTGTTTTAAAACTACTTATTAATGTTTGGGCAACAGTATGGGTAATTCCATCCTCTGTATGTTCTATTGTTTCTGATGATTGGACTAAATTTTCTAAATAATTAAATTTATAGTTACCATTTAATAATATTATTCATTTAAAATAAGATAAAAGATAATTTTAAAAGCGAAAATATATTTATTTTTATATGAAAACTATAAATTAAATAACAAAAATTAACAAAAATAATTCATGCATTCTAGAAAAATAATTAAAAACTAGATTTAATTTATATTTGAACAAACTAAAAATAACGTTAAAATAGAACTATAAACTTATTAAACATTTTCAAAAACTTACAATTTATAATTTAGTTTAAGAGGTGCAATAAAAAAAAAATAATAATTTTTCAAACAAAATTAAAACAAAAATATAAATTATAAAATTTAATTGCAAATAGAATGCAACATTTAAGAGGTAATCAATTTTAATTTTATCAAAATAATCGCATATAATCATGCTAATTAACTATTAAAAACAATATGATTTTTTTTTAAATATTATATAAAAATAATAAATTAAGTTTAAATTTAATTGATTTTAATAAAATAGGGACAGAACATAAAATTATTTATTATAAAATCAAAAAAAATAAATAAATAAATAAAATTAACGTTTTCTTCTTCTTTGTTTTTTACCTTGTTGATGTTTTGTTTTTTGTTGTAGATTTTTTGATTTATCATTTTCCTTGTTTAACAAATCATTATTTTCTAAATTTAAAGATTCATGCTCCTCTTTTGTCAAATCTAAATTTGAATTATCAAATTTATTTTCAGTATTTTCATCAAAGTTAAAATCTTTTTTATGATCTTTTTCATCATATTTTTGTACCAATTCTACTTCAACGGAATCATCCATTTGATCTTCACTTCTTTCATATGTTTTTTCTAAATTATTTGATTCCTTTTGATTATTTTGCACATAATCTTCAAGAACTTCAACAATATAAGCCATATCAGAATCATTTGTATTATCTTCGTCATTTATTTTATAAATAGATGTATTATGATCGTCGTCTGAATTTCGACTTTGTTGATTAATTAAATCATCTTGATCATCTATTTTTTGATTTTTATATTGCTTGTCTTTATATGGTGAATCAATTTTTTGTCTTTTAAAATTAAAACCGTTATTAAATTCAAGATTTGAGATAGTTTTATCAATAATATCTTCTCTTCCAATATCTTTAAGTGCATTTTCTAATTCAAATTTATTTGGATTATGAGGATCTTGATTTAAATTTAATTGCCAATAATGTAAAAACAATCTTGCTTTTTCATTATCAGGCAAATCTTGTTCTTCAGCCAATTGACGTGTAAATTGTAATGGTACATTTAATTTTGAAGCTAAATTTATCCAATCTTCGTCCAATTCATTAGCCACTTTTTCTAAAATTTGATTAAGTCCAATTACTTCTTTCTTTATATCTACTGTTTTTGTTTTTAATTTATAGTCATTAATGTTATTTTCTTGAATATTTTCTGAATTATCATATTTATAAGTATGTTCTAATTCTTTTTGAATATTTGGATTATGTTGTAAAACAATATTTAAATTACAAATAGGCTGTTGAGGCAAATCTGTTCTTTGTCTTCTTTGTTCTCTCATAAAAGCAATTCTTCCCGTAAGCTCTGCATTAATATCTTTTATTTTTATTTTGCAAGGAAGTCTATTTTCTTTAAAAGCTTCAAATTTTAATTGTAATTGTTCACTACTGTTAGCAATAGGAACGAAATTTCCTAAAAAAAAAAATTAATAAATAAAATTTATTTTTGTATTTATTATTATTTTTTTTTAAACTTACCAGCGAATTCTAAGTAACAAGTTGAATATTGATAAATTTCAACTTGTTTTGATTTAGCAATTTCTAAATAATTTTCTAATTGTTCAAGAGTTTTATCTTCCTTATCATCTGTTAAAATAAATAGTCGTAATTCATATTCAGCAAAAGCAACCTGTTTAGCATAAACTATAAATTTAACTAAAAAAGGAACTGCGATTGCATTAAAATAAATTGTATTTGCGAATCTGAATGATTCTGCAAATTGCCTACAGTCTAAAAGCCAAAAACGTGCAGAAACGGTTGTAGTAAAAGAAACACAATTATTAACAAAAGTAAAAGGATTTGAGCCGGTCAAATCTTCCCAATAAGCTTTTTCCTTTCCTCCTGAAATTAAATTAATATTTTTAATTATAAATTACAATGAAAACTTTTTAATCTAATTCTTTTTTCTAACTGCTTTTAGTAATTTCTTAGTTTTAAAAAAAGTTAATGAAAAAATTAAATATATTAATAAAATAAAAATTGTACATATAATACATATATTTGATACATTTCAAATTGTAGAGTTTAAACTTATTATTTAAAAAAGTTAGAAATGAATAGTTGAATTAATAAAAATAACTAAAATTAGATTTAAAAATTAATAAAAAATTACATAATTTAGAAACTAAAATAAAGCAAGTTATAAAAAGATTAGAATAAATTTAGGTAAAAAGAAATGCATCAAATTCAGTGATATTATATGTACAAACCTAATTCTGAATTTTGAGTACCTGTAAGGGAAAACAACAAACGAAGAGTGGGAGCATCTCCATTATATGAGTTAATTGATCCTTTGGTTGCTGCCAATGGTAAAGGCATTTGTATCGTTATTGCTTTATGGAACTTTCTTCTCCTTGGTTCCACTGTGACTATAGGTGAACAAGCAACACGATTACCCAACAACTTGTGAACTAACTCAGGAGATATTGGATGGGACTTTGGGCGTAAATTTTGTCATATAAGTAAAAAATTCACAGAGCAATTGATTTGAATTTTCGAAGAAGAAGAAGCAGAAAGTTGTAAAAAAAGAGATGAACTCAATTAGTATTTTGCATAAAAATTATGAATAAATGATTAAAAATTAAAAAAAAAATATAACCAAAATAATAAATAAAAAAATCAAATAAATAAAATTAAAAATAAATAAAAAACAAAAAATCAGAAACGCAGACCAAAAGCATTAGATTTGTTAGGAAAACAGATAAATTATAACAAAAATAATAAATAAATTAGGAATAGTTTAATTGTTATTAAATAAAGAATTATTTTTAAACTATTATTTAATCATGCATTAGAACAAAAACTCTTTGATTTGCAATCTTTCTGGCTTTTTTATTCCTCTTCTTCGATCCTTCAATTCAACTAGCATCAAATGTGATAAGCATTTGGATATTAGTTATTATTAAAGGAAATCGAAAGAGAGTTTTCAGTCAACTATCTGAAAGCAACAGATAGCAATATTTATTCCTGGTAGTTCAAGGAAATACAGAAATTGTATAAAATAGTGTTCTAGCAAATGATCAACAAATACAGAAATTTAAATATGAAATTTATGTCAGTAAAGATAGTAGGTTATGGTTAAAAGTGAAAATCAGTGGTCAATGTGCAGTTTTTTTTTGGAAAAATTAAATTTTGTTAATTGCTAATTGGTCCGTTTTCTGATTTTTTGTTTATTTGCAAAATAAACAAATTATTTAAACATGTTAAACTTTGTTTAAAAATAAATATTCATAAATTTTTTTTTGTACACAGCGTTTTTTGATGAATGACGATTGCGAGCAAAAGCAAAAATGACTAAATAATTTAACATTGAACTTGATTAAGGCCATGATTTATATAGAATTTAGCTTCATATTAGATTAGTTTTTATTAAGTTTTCTTTCTTAAAAGTGCAAAGCTCTAAAGCTTCAAATGCTGGAAGGCAATGAAATTTAAGTAAAATAAATAAAATAATGTTAAGATAAATAAAAAAATAAAAATGCTATAAATAGCATTCTTTTGTTGCTAAATAGAACAAAGTGTATCTAGATTAGGTACAGTAATTCTAAGTGTTTTGGTAATCCACTCATAAGATACATTTTCTTCATAACTCAATTTAATTTTTTTATTAGTTTTTTTATAATTTTTTAATTCGGTTTCCAATTTTTTTTTGACACTTAATAAATTTTTAGTTTCATCATTTTTATTTTCTCTATTTAATTCAATTCGTTTATTTGAAAAAGATTTTTCTTTTATATCTATTTTATTAGAATCATTGATATTACTGCAATTATTTGTTTTTTCTGATATTTCATTATCTATCAATTCATTTTTATATGTATTCAAAATTAAATTTTCAGATTTATTTAAATTAATATCTTGAATTTTTATTTCATCTAATTTAATCTCATTAGACATAACGTTAGAATCATTTTTAATTTTTAAATTTTTAAATTTAATTTTATTAATTTTTTTATTTTTTTTTAAATTTTTGTCAATTTTTATTTGTTTTTTTTGTTCGTTTTCGTTTTTTTCTTTTAATTTTTTTTTTGATCTTTTTTCATTATTTAATGATTTTTTTTTTATTTTTTCATTTAATTCTTTATTAATTGAAACGTTTATTAAAGAAGATTCATCATCATTTTTTTCTATATGACTTAAATTATTTTGATCTATCTTTTCAGTATTTAAACATTGAGATGCTAGTGAAGTTTCATTTTTAGATTTTGTAAATTTTTTTTTAAGCTTTAGTAGTTTTTTATCTTTCATATTATTAGATTTACTAATTTTATTATTTATATTTTCGGAAGACTCATTTTGAATTTTGTCGTTTTGTAAAATATTTAAAATATTTTTTTCTTGATCTTTTTCTAAATTTTTTTCATCTATGTATTCTATTTTAATTAAAACTTCAGGACTTTTAGTTTTATTTTTTTGGCAAGTTTTTTTATTTGAAAATATTTTAAAAGTCTTTTTAATTTGTTTACTATTACATTTTGTTAAACTTGTTTTTTTTTCTAGATTTATTATTTTTTCTTTTTTATTTTTTTTAAACTTTTTTAAAAATGGATTACTTGAATTGCACACTGTTTTATCATTGCAATTGTTTGTATCAAAATAAAATTGTCCATTTTCGGTATTAAACCTATTACCACCTATGTTTACTTCAGTATCAGTTTTAATAGAGTCGTTATCAACAAATTTATTTTTTTTATAATTTACATCTTTAACATCATCAACTTCAATTACAGACTCTAGTTCAAATTTAGGAGGATTTGGAGGTGGATAATCTGGTGGTTGTAAAGATAAAAGTGAGCTATTTCTACTAAGTCTATCTGATAATGGTTCACACCATTTTGCTTCTAATCTTTTACACAAGTCTTCTGAAGATGATATTTTTTCTTTTCCAAAATAATTATTATATATATTAAAAGCATTAAAACGATAATCATCTGAAATTTTATTAGAAACAATATAATTTTTTTTATCTAAATCAAAAATTGAATTTGTTTTTTTTAACTCATTTAACTCAATTGGTAATTTAGTTAATTCATTATTTTCAGTTTGATTTGTATTATTATTTTTTTTATTTTTATTTTTTAAAAAAGCAAAAACATTAGTTTTTCTCTTTTTTTTGACTAGTTTTTCTTTAATTTCAGATTTTTTAGATATGTTTTCATCTAATTTAGTTAAATTATTTATAATTTTTTTATCATGAATTTTTAAATTTGTGAATTCATCATCAAGATGAGCTAATTGTATTAAATTTTTATTTTTAAAATCAGCTTGCCTATCAAGTTCGATTATTTGAGATTGTCTTGAACAATTTTTATTTTCATCTTGACAATTTTTTTGTATATTTTTAATTTTAATTTGATTTTTTTTTTCGCAAACTGCAACATTATAATCATTTTTTTTTTTTTTTTTATTACCAAACCATTCTCCAATTAAGTTTATTCTACCTGAAATTTTATCGCTAACTTTACGTTTTTCTGAATCAATTTCTACATTTTTCTCATTATTAATTTGTAAATCAATTAACTTATCATTTTGATTTTTATTCAAATTATTTTCTAAATTAGGTTCAATTTGATCAAGATTATCAATTTTTGAAGTAACTGTTTTAGAATTTTTTCTTAAACATATTTTTTCCCAAAAATTAGTTCGCTGGTTTTGCTTAATACTCGCATCGTCATTCTTACACTTTTTATCTTTACCTAATTTTAAATTATTTTGATTTTTACGTTTTCGCTTTACCTGAATTCCAACTTTGATTCGTTTTGTTAATGAACCAGGTGGGAAAATAACCTGTGCCTGAGGACAAGTTGTAGAAGTAAGTACTCCTCCTTCTGGACCAATCGTTTGTACATCTTGTCTTATACGACTAACAAGAGCAAAATAATTTGGAAAATCTGTTGTTAAAATTCTGGTCGTTCTTGTTCCTGTATATTCATTATCCAATGTTGCAATATCTGGACAAAAAATAATATTTTAGTATTATATCAAATATATAAAAAGCAATATATTTTTTTAAAATACCTGCTTCGCCACCAAAACTTTCATTTAAAATTTCCTGGACAGCTTCTTGCGAAGCTAAAAGTGTATGCTCTTTCCATGTTTCTCCATCATTGCTACGTAAAATTAATATTTCTCTTTCACGTCCTCTCAAAGATGCAAAATGTGGAACTTCAATAATCACAGGTCTATTATTCACATTACCAAAATTTATTTACAAAATTATAAATAAAATGAAAAATTTAATATTTAATAAGAATTAAGATACATACCCCAAAAATTTGACTCCAACTGGACTAAGTTCCAAAATTCTAGAAGCACACTCTTCACCTTCCATTAAAGGAGGAGGTTGAACCAATTTTTCTTTTTTAATATATTTGCATGTAATTCTCAATGGTTGTGGAGCTTTACGAGGTGGAATAAGAATACGAACACCACTATGACGACAACCTCGCATTGCACCACCGCGGGCATCCACCAAGAAAGAAACCAAAAATCTATTTAATTAAATTAAAAATAAAAGAAATTTTTAAATATAAAATGTTTAATGTGATTTATTTAAAATAAAATTAAAAATTAAATAAAAGTTTTTTTATCACTAAAGGCTAAACATAAAGCTAATTAGAATAGATATTATAAATTAAACTTACGATTTCCATTTCAATCGTCTAAAGATGCGGTTAGTGAACCAAATTTTAATAATTAGCATTCGTGCAAATTTTAAGTTGAATACAAGTCAATAAAAAATTGAGTTATATTATTTTATGTAAAATTTTTTTTTAAGAAAAAAATGCCAAAAAATATTTTTAAATAATTATTAATTATTGTTATAAATTAAATTTAATTTATATAGCAAAAATTATTAAAATTATCAAAAAACTTACCCTGTTGCAACAGGAGATTTAGTAAGCTCCACATTATCAGGTGCTAAAGTATTCATATAAGATTCAGTCATCATATAATGAGAAGGAGAAAAATGTGGTTCTTCTTCTATGAGAGAAGCTAAATTATAAAAAAAAAAAACATAAATTTTTTAAATCAATAAAAGTGAAATTAAAAATTCAAATGCAAGAAATGTTTGATAACTAATTAATGTAAAAGAAAAGTAGTGTATTTTAGTGAAAAAAATAGTAATAATCAAAGTTTGTTCAACAGTTTGAAAACCAACCATCGTTGACAAAATAGCATATGACACAATAAAACGCTGAAACCAAATGGATGCCAATGTTGTGGACATTAAGTACGGGCTGTAAGAACAGATGCTAATATGGAGCAAATTAAAGCGCATGTCTTTTGAATTTGGTTTATCTTAACTGGCGTGGGCAAGTCTTAATTGCTTATTAACCATATTATTTTGATTGTCTAATTGTGCCCATCACTTAGAAGATGGCCATCAAAAATATAGCTTTAAGTGCAATTGGCCAGCCCAAATTAACTACATATAATTTTGTTTTTTTTTTAGCGGTAAAAATAACTAAATTTAGCTAAAACTTGTTCCAAATTTGGACTAAAAGCAAAAAATAAGAAAATAAAAAACGCAGTTTACCGGAGTGTGGCAAAATGTGACAAAAGTACTGCAGACAGAATCTGCACTGTTCGCATTGCGAATCATGGCCTAGACTAAATAAAGCCCATTGTAAGGGCTCAAGACGCCTGAACTGTTCTAATGACTCAATTTGTTTAGAGTCAGTTCTATGTATTGGCTTTATATTTTCATCGGCTAGTTGTTTTCTTTCAAGAAGCTGAGAATAACAACCAATTAAAAAAAAACGGCGTATCATTCGTTAAATTTTTTCTTATTCTTTTTTCCCAATAATTAAACTAATTTTAGGACAAAATTTTAACGAATTTCAATTTATAAGCAATTTAAAATTAAAACGCAATCACTTTTTAATGGTCATTGTATTGCTCATAATTTTTCACATTCAGTAAAACTAGATACAAATTTTATTTCTAATAAATTAATAGAAACACGATTTCAAAGTTAAATTTTATTTTAAAAATTTTTATTATTTTTTTAAATTATAAATGATCAACTCAACAATTAAACTTGATGCAAAAGTTTTCAAAGAATTTATTTAAGGAAAAATTTAAATAATAAACAATTTTCATTGTTTGCCAAATACAAGTCCGTTTAAAAATGATACGCATGCGATTAGTTATTCACCAATGTCAAAATCACAAAGCTAAATTATTCAAGTCACCTAAACCATAATGTGAAGGTGAGCCAAACTTGAGATATTCAAATGTCAACATTTTATCAAAAAATTTTAAAATGGCCAAATTAAAACATTGAAAAAGATTTTAAAAATCAATTTAAATTGTCCTGAAACTTTATAATAGTTTAAAAATTTAAAGATAATTTTTTTTTTAAATTATATTATAAATAATTTTGTTTTAAAATGCAAAAATGATTTGTATAATTGATTGGAAAAAAATTTATTTAAATTTATATAAACTAAAGATAAATGTGCATTATTTAAAATGCTATGCAAGCATAGAAAAAAAGCTGAGAAATTGCCAAAATAAATTTTACATCATCAAAACACTTGCATTTAATATATATATCGAATTTGCTTGTTAGGAACACAATTTAGATAAATAAACTTGCATAAGAAAAAAATCAGTGAAACAAATAGGTCAGCTTTTAATGATTTTAGCCAGAATAAAACGATAAAATAATGAAAATCAAATTATTCGCCTAAGTTTTTATGATTTAAGACATTATCTGTTTACATGAAGTTGTCTGCTACTGATTTTTCGTAAACACTTATTAAATTTAAGTAGTTGATTTTAAAAACATGAATATTATTAACGATTAATTAAAAAGATCTATTTAGATTTAACTGACGTCTATTTGATTTATAATTGTGAAAGAAAAATGTGAAAATAAGCAGCAAAAAACAATTTAACCAAATTTAAAGTCTAAAAATAAATTGATCA
This sequence comes from Pyemotes zhonghuajia, assembly GCA_025170145.1. Classification (NCBI taxonomy): domain Eukaryota; kingdom Metazoa; phylum Arthropoda; class Arachnida; order Trombidiformes; family Pyemotidae; genus Pyemotes; species Pyemotes zhonghuajia. The sequence goes on from CM045844.1 coordinate 10,881,656, forward strand.
CCATTTTATCAACAGACGCCGGTTTGTGAGTGAATCGGCGTTGTTATTCAGTTTGACTTTGAATTAAATTTTGATTTTCAACATCAGACGGAAAGCTGAATAAGTTATTTATGATTTTTCTGCGTAGACTTACCACAAACAATCTTATAAAGAAATGAATGGCACAATGTAGGCAAAAGAGCACAAGTTGATAGAAATTAAAGACAAAAGTTGTTTGTTCACCTGTCACACTAAAACTGTCCGAACGCCAGAAACGAATCGTTTTGGAATGTGAATTTGATACAATTAAATGCAGTATGTGGCAAATGGATGTTCTTTGCTTATTTGAGAAGATCACACGGTGTTCTGAACAGAAACAACTGGGTGCGGTTTGTGTTGAACGCCGGCGCATCAGACCCAGTAGCACATTGGCTGTAACAGACAAACAGATACCTGTTCCCCTTGTCTGACAAATTTGTCTTTATTGCAGTTCGAAACAGATGAGTCCCCGCCATCGCACGCCTGTCTGACAAAAATTGTGGCAAAAGGCGTGCTAAGCTCGAAATTGGGACTACTTGGAAACTGAATCTACCTGGAAACTGAGTCTACTTGAAAACTGAGTCTACCTGAAAGCTGAGTCTACGTGGAAACTAAGATCAACTGAATACTAAGACCACCTGAAAAATAAAAACACCCAAAAATTAAGACCACCTAAAAACTAAAGCAACCTAAAGACAACCTGTTATACCTCGCTAAACAACAGTTGAGTGGGCGGCAAAAGATTGGATTACAAAACGGATTAAAGATACTTATTTTCCTAAGCCAAACATAAACATGTCATTCAATCAAAGCGATTCTGCTTGTAATTTTGTCATACGCGTTGACTAGTTTGTTTATAAATAAAAGTCTGATCATATATTTTTAAATAATTGTGTGTCATTATGTGGTTGCACTTGAATTGGCGAAATCGTTTCTCAAATCAATCTCATTGAAAAAACAATTTGAGACTTTAAGATATTCTGAATAAGAAAACTTACCAAAGTCACGACTAATGATTTCTGCGTCCATAGAACTGTTGTGGTCTCTGCTGCCATCTAGATGGGCAGATCCATAATGATGTGTTTCGTCCACAGTCAAGTATCTCATCGACTCTCCAGTATGAGTATCATCGCCTCCTATTAATATTTATATATTAATAGTTAAATATTAATAGTTATATATTCATATTTGTTTTTAATATTTGTGGACAAGTAAAAACTTGTTTGGATATGTGAAAACTTGTGTGCATATAAATATTGATATGCATAAACATGTGTACAAATACATATATATAAAATATGCATAAATTAATGACAATGTCATTTCAATAAGTTATATTTAACTCGCTTAAATGCGCTCATTGTTTGTGCCACTTTAGACTTATTCGGTGTTCAATTTCAATTGAAAACCACTAAAATAGCAATTTGAAACCCCTTCACTAGTTTTGTCAGACAATTCAATTTTTAAAAAATAAAGCCCTTTAATAGCTTTTTACTTAAAAACCAAAATGCTAAACTAGCATCTATTTAAAAAATAAAGTGTTCAAATAGTAGCTTTTTTGTTTACTTTTCCAAGCGTGAACATTAGTCCTTGGACATGTCCAATAGTAAAAAGACATTCACCATTAGACATGTTGCTAAATGTTTATAATCAACAAGTGTAAACTAAACTTTTTGATTTCACAATGATAATGTTGGTTAGTTTATGATTAGTGTTTGCTGATAATCAGCCTCACTTTCTTACCATGTTCGTCTTCTGAATCGCTTAAGAAAGTTTCATGCATTTGTTCTGGAACTTCGACACGATATTTTTCTTCTGTTTCCGTCACGGTCACCGTTTCCGTTGTTTTTTCAATCAAAGTGCTCACCACTGAAACATAACCTAATCGTTGAGCAATTCGAAGTGGAGTTTGGCCATCATTACTTTTCTTATTTGCCATCGAACTATCTTTATTTAACAAGGCGTTTACTACTTGTGTGTGACCTTGTTGAGCTGCCTGATGTAAAGGCGTAAAACCAATCTAGTTTAATTGATAAATTATTTTAATTACATTGTTTCAAGTAAAAATAATATGTAAAACAAATATGTCTAAATGCAAATTGACAGTTAAAAGCTTTTCACCTGAATTAAACTAGCCGCTATGGACAAAATAAGTTACAAGCTAAATTCATAATTCAACATGAATTGCACGATTTTAATAAAAAATAAAAAACATCTGAAAAATGACAAGTAATAACATAACAGACATAGAAAAAACAACTCAAGGTGAATGTTAATTAAAAAGAAAATCAAATAAAAATATGCAATGTTTGAAAGAGATCACGCAAAGACAAAGGCGGAAGAATATATTTTAAAATGCAATAAATTAAAGCAAAGTATGAAAAAAAAGGCTGATAAAGCAATAAAGTTTTAATAAAAGTAGAAATTTATGTCGGAAGAGCGGTAATGTGCGGTAAAATAGTGAGAAAATGGTGGGAAAAAAACGGTAAAAAAAAGTTAGACAAACAGAAATAATGAATTAAACAATAAGAGGGTACAATAGCAAGAAAGATTAGGAAGGAAGAGAAAATAGGAAGCAAAAGGAAAGTAAAAAGAATAAGGAAAAATAGGAAAAAATATTAAAAAATAAAATAAACAAGTGAAAGGAAAATTGGGAAAGATTAAATTAGAGTAAAGCAGGTATAAGATTAGTGAAAAAAAAAGAAGATAAAATAAGAAGAGGGAGGTATAAATAAAATTAGATAATCAAAATAAAGCCAATGTTAGGCATACTACAGAGAATTCGTCTATACAGAAATATAGACAAGCATATGAATAAACAAATATACAGTCATATTTACAGACAAAAATGCAGAAAGGTATAGAGCAATATAAGGACGAATGTGCAGACAAATATACTGACAGATATGCTGACGGATATACTGACGGATATACTGACGGATATACTGACAGATATACTGACAGATATACTGACAGATAGATTGAAAGAAAAACATACAATCACAAGCAAAATACTAACATATAAGCAAGTTTGCAGACAGAAATTCAAACAGACAGACTAAATACATAAATGATAATGACCGAATGAGAAATAGACTTAGTGAAACTAGACTTATTGAAAAACAGATTTAGGGAAAATAGGCTTACAGAAAAACGAGCTTACCTGAGTTTGAGTGTTAAGAGTGGCTCCGTTATTCAACAAGAAATGAATCATGTTGTGCTGAGCAAAGTGACATGCCATATGCAACGGAGTGTAGCCCATGCGAGTCTGAGGATTAAGATCACATTTGTGTCTCAGCAAAACACTGGCAATATTAACCCGATCTTCCTGTGCACACAAGTGTAACGGAGTCAAACCATTTTTGGCCTTAGCGTCTACGTTGGCCTTATGTTGGATAAGAAGAGAGCAAACATCACCATGTCCATGCTGGGCCGCCAAATGCAGAGGAGTGAAGCCGGCCTTGCTTTGAGCATTGGCCGAGCATCCGTATTCCAGCAAAGCAGTACAAATTTCAAGTTGTCCTTTTTTGCTGGCAATGTGTAGAGCTGAATATCCATTGCGGGCACAGAGCTGAGCATCGGCAGCATGGGCCAGTAAGAGCAGAGCAATGTCACAATGATCATAATGAGCAGAAACATGAAGAGGAGTAACTCCATTTTTGCCCTGAGCATTGATGGGTGCTCCTTTGGCCAGTAACTGTTTGCACACCTTGCTGTTGCCGTACTTGGCAGCCAAATGCAGAGGGGTGAAGCCCTTTTTGGTACAAGCGTGAAGAGCTGCATTGCGTTCCATCAATAATAATGCCACTTCTTGCTGGTTTTCCTTGGCTGCAATGTGCAAGGCCGTGTAATGTTGGGCTGTGGGCTCATCCACACTGGCCCCGGCATCCAGCAAAGTGTGCACTATGTGTATGTTGCCTAATCTTGATGCAATGTGCAAAGGGGTCTGCTGTTCTCTGGCTTTGGCATTCACTCGGGCCCGGTTGCGCAGCAGGATACGGACAATATCCAACTGGTTAGCTCTGGTAGCCAGATGAAGGGCAGTCTCTCCTCTCACAGTTTGGGCATCCACTTGGGCTGACTGCTGCAGTAACAAGATCACTATATTCAAACAGCCCATGAAAGCTGCCACATGTAACGGTGTCAGGCCAGACTCAGTGGTGGCCTCAATGCTGGCTCCGTAGCCCAGTAAAAGTTCAACCACTTTGATTCTGTTCTTCTTGCAAGCAATATGCAAAGGGGTAAAACCGTTCAGGGCTCTGGCATTCACATGGGCTCCGTTCTCAAGCAAAAGATGTGCCACTTGCACATGGCCACAGTGACAGGCCACGTGTAGAGCTGTCAAGTAATCCACTGTCACATCATCCACGTGGGCTCCGGCACGCAATAGGGCTCTGGCACTTTCCACATGGTCACCTTGGGCGGCCATATGTAAAGGAGCAAGACCATTTTTGGTTTTAAATGCACACAGTTCACTTGCTGACACACCTCCCACGCCTGACAACAGGTATTGGATCACTGGCTCATGTCCTGACCGGGCTGCACAATGTAGAGCACTGAGTCCGTCTCTGGTGACAGCTGCCACATTTACCCGATTTTCAACCAAAAGTTTTGCCATTCCTAGCTGGCCCCATTTGGCTGCCACATGCAAAGGGGTTATCAGGTGCTTTGCACAGTGGTTCACCTGGGCTCCGTGTTCAATCAGCAAACGAGCCACTCTTTCATTGCCATAATGGGCTGCAATATGCAGAGCTGTGAAACCCGACTTTGAAGGCTGGTCTACTGGATTCACATCTCCATTTGTTACATTCTGAGCTCTTGATTGTTCCAGCAACAAGGCCGCCGCTTCCACATCATCTTTCTTGGCCGCCACATGCAACGGTGGCAAACGTACTTTACCTAGGTTACAAAAAATCAATCAATTTTGGCAAAACCTAAAACCTCATCCAATAACTTCATATGCACACACCATTGCTCTACTTAACACATTTAACCCTATTTATAAAACCTTCCTACTTAATTATCATGATTCAAAAAACAAATAATCTTATTGAATTATTCATTCATTTATAAATTTTTAATTCGCTTTGTTTTAATAACCTATTTTAATATCAAACTCGCCGTCTATAAATAACTACTTTAGCTAGATGCAAACATCACTCTATTTTAAAATTTCTCCAGTTTACCAAACTCTTCAAAATGACGTATGAACACTAATATTTACTATAATAATACTGAAAAATTCAATTATCTAAAGGTCACTAGCTAGTTTAGTTCATAATAGCGATTCTGTTTGCAATTTTGTAAAAAAAAAAATTTCAAAACTTTTTATTCTTCAATCTATTCTTGTTCTTAATCATATAGTTACCTTTGGCATCATGTTGCAGAAGAAGAGCTACAACTCTGTCATGTGATTGTTGCAATGCCACTGCCAACGGAGTAAATCCTTCGTTTGTGCCCAGGTTTTGATTAGCACCTTTTGCCAACAAATGAGCCACCACTTCCAATCTATCTTCTTGAGCAGCCATGTATAATGGAGTAAAGCCTATACTTGATCTACAATTAAGATCTGCTCCTTCTTCACACAGAATCTTCACCACTTCCAATTGGCCTCCTAAAGAAGCCACATGAAGAGGTGTGTTACCCTTTAAAGTAGCGCAATTCACATTTGCCCCTCTTTTCAATAATAGACGAACTATTTCTGTGTGACCTTCTTTAGAGGCCAAATGCAACGCCGTCAAACCATTGTCTATTGAGTAATTGATATCGATTGATCCTTTAAGATATTCCAACACTTTCTCTAAATTTCCTGATCGTGCGGCCCTCAAAAAACTTGAATGAGCTGAATCATTTGGCTAAAAAAATATTTTATTAATTATTTTTTCTAATGTCAATTTTAATCTAAATAATGAAAAATTCTTATTTATTATACATTATTTATTTGTCTTATTTGGCTTTGAAACAATTAAATAAAAGCTACTATTTAATAGTTACTTCAACAATTACAGTGCATTATAATTTTAAATAAAAAAAAATTTTACACTATTGTGAAATTAAACAAATTTTAACATTCAATAACATGGCAAATTTTTTAAATTCATCAGCATAATGTTATATTTTAGTAATTTTTTTTTTCTGAACAGATGTAAATACAGATGTAACAAAATAAATTTTTATTTTGTTATTAATATAATTGACTTGAACTTAAAATCTATTTTAATAATTCAAATGTATTTTGCAATTACATACCATTATGAATGGTGTAAATCAATGATTATTAAAATGGCTATTAATATAAACCATCTCATTGAATTTTATAAATACACCTGTTGCACGCTTTTTTGATAAATATTATTCTTTCAAAATAAATAGATGGCGTATCACTCAAAATTAATATATTTAAAAATATATTTTACTTAAAGTGTTTTATTTATTTAATTAAATTAACTTAAAAAAAAAAAATAAATTATATTTGAATTTAATATCATGACTTTATTATTACATTAAGATTTATTGAAAAAAATTATTTTTATCATTTGTTCTTATCAAAAATAAATTAAAAAAATAGTTGATTAAAATGCTGATTAATTAATATGATTAAAAAATCATACAAAATCAGATTGATTCTGCTAATAAGCATTAACTGAATTTAATACATAATTAGTCATAAGATAGATGATTAATTATTTTTCTTTAAAAAAGCATTCTAATCAATTCATAAGATAAAATATTGCATGTTATATCATTTAAAATGTTATGCAATATTAATAATTAAATAATAATAAAAAAAATATTATAGTTTCAAAAAATAATTGTTTTGACAATTCATTAAAAATAAAAGTTTAGTTAAACTATTAATTTTATTAATAATAAAATATTAATCAAAAATTTTATTATTATTAATATTATTGATATTATTAATAAATTAAAATTATCCATAAAGATAATTTTGAGTTTTTATTGAGCCTTAATTTTAATTAAACTTAAAATATTTTGAAATAATATTAATTTAATGCTTCATTTAAATAACTTCTCAATTTACATCAATTTCATTTGCAATTGTTTTTATAATTTAAAAAATGCTTTTCAAATGTTTTAGTTATTTAACAATTTGCAACACTTCTACAACACCTTATTTTTGATTTGCGTTGCTGCCATAAATTATTAAATCATCATAGTTTAATATAAAACATGCACATATTTTAGAAAAAATTTGAATAAATTCATCAAATGTGTTTTTTTTTTAATTATTTAAAATAGAAAAGATCTATATTATATAAATTATATTATTTTTTATAATATTAAAAAAAATAAACAATTAAAAATTAATTGATTAAAAGTAAATGAAATCTAAATAGTAAATTGTCAGTGACCTACTAATTCAATTGTATTTATTTAAAAAATCATATAATTTTCTTGTTTGCTTTTATGATGGTTTATAATTTATTTATTTAATCAAAAACAACCATTACTATTTAAATGAATATCAATGGTTATATTACTAAATATGATTTTTTTAAACTTTTTTTTTAATTTAACTTGTTATTTTTTTTACTATAACTAATTTAAAATATAATTAATTTTTACAAATGATTAAAATTTTACAAAAATGTTAAAATTTATAATTAGTAATAAATCATAAATTTTATAAGAAATGATTATTTTTTTTTTAGAAAAATTATGCATTAAATAATTGAAATTTTACTTATAACTTTTTAAGAATAAAATTTGGTAAAATAATATTATAAATCAAATAGGACTAGAAAAATGATAAAAAAATTAAATAAGTAATTGTTAATAATTGCATATATTGTAAAATGATTATTTAAAAATAGAATAAAAAGATTTAAAATAAAGTAAACTTAAATTATAGAAAATTTGAACGGATTAATTTTTTGAAAGATGAAAGACTAACTTGATTACTAATTGAAATTGAATTATAATAACAACATGACATAAATATGTTGCATAGGTGGTCTTTTTTACAGATGGTGTCAATAAAACTGATAAGACTAATAAAACATAATCCAATTAATGTAAATGAACAATCGAAACGAGAGAAAATATGTAAATCAAAAAGTTAATTTCGGAAAATTTGAAAGATTAAAAGAATGATAAGAATGTGAATAATAATTGAAATTAATGACGTGTGAATACAAACACCTTTGCAATAGTTGTTGAAAAGATTTGAAATAGAAAAGTATTTGGCAATTAAAACCTGCATTGAGAATTGTTTTCTGATGCACTGTTCTATAATCGCAAACAAGAGAAAGAGCTTGGGATTAAAGGAAAGCAAAATGTGAATTAATGTTAAGATAAAGCTAAGAAGAGTGAAAATGTTGTGCCCACACCCTTATTCACAATTAAGGAGCAATTTTGAGCCTGACAACGATAGGCGTTGGTTAATGGCAAAAAAGACAATGAAACCAAATATACAGGAACAGGCGTAAAATGGCCGGTCGCAGCCCTTTGCCTTTAAAGGTTGCCTTTACTGTTGCATTTAAATGGCCAACCAAAAAATAATGGCGCCCTCTTGGCTCCGCCACTTTGGCCAGGCCATCTTGAGACAAGCTGTTCTTGTATGAGTCACAAACTCTATTAGACCATTGCGCACGCGTCTGAACGTAGCAAAGGCCTAAAATAGCCGATATCCTATCCTTAATGGCCATTGAATGGCACACATGGGCACCACATAGGACACCCACACTGAATTTTACTGAGCAAAGAGTTTTGCTGAACAAACCATGTCCAAGAAAACATAAGAAAGTGAATAAGAAAGTGAATAAGAAAGCCAACCAAAAGCAAACCAACCAAAAGCAAACCAACCAAAAGCAAACCAACCAAAAGCAAACCAACCAAAAGCAAACCAACCAAAAACAAACCAGCTAAAAACAAAAAATAGTGATGTATTGGAACCTAAATGTGGCCAATTTGACATTTGCTAGCTTAGCAACCACTGGCGTTTCAACGGTTGCTTTGACAAAAAGACATGAGATCAGAGATGCAAGGCACAATGTTGCTGAATCACAACTGATCTGTTTTGTCACCACTAATGTGGTCAAACAACAACATGTGACAATAGTGCAAAGTTGGTTGATGGTAGTTAAAATGGCGCAAGATTAATAACTCACACAGCATCTGAAAAGAACATGCCTTAAATTTGAACAGAAAATTGCAACATGTCGCAAATGTGTACCACAAAGTGACAGCATAACTGGTTTTGTTAAATGCAAACTAATTTTAGGATCTGTGTCCGAGTTGGTTTACCTAAACAAACCTAAACAATCTTAAAACGGCATATTACTCACCTTGACTGCAGGCTGATTCTCTTTATCGGCCACCATTTTGGCAGAATCAATTGTACTTCGGATGTAATAGGTTTAAGTTTGTGGACAAGATTTAAAGTTGCGCCGATCACAAAATAGATGTGTAGATAATCTAGACACTAGAAAAGTAGACAAATAAAAATAACCGCGAAAAGGTATCCAGCTCTGACAGATAGGGGCTGTAACAGAATGTCCAGCGAACTGTTTTCTCTGACTGATTCACTCTGACAAATTTAGCTTGGCTGTTTCACTTTGACAAACTGTTTCATTTTGACAAACGTTTCTCAATTTATGTGAAAAAGTGAAGATTGGAATAGGTTAAAGATTTAATTAGAAGAGCCACGAAATTTAAAGAGCCACGAAATTTAAAGAGCCACGAAATTTAAAGAGCCACAAAATTTAAAGAGCCACAAAATTTAAAGAGCCACAAAATTTAAAGAGCCACAAAATTTAAAGAGCCACAAAATTTAAAGAGCCACGAAATTTAAAGAGCCACGAAATTTAAAGAGCCACGAAATTGAAAGATGCACAAAATTGAAAGATGCACAAAATTGAAAGATGCACAAAATAGACACTAATCTAAAATTGTGTCCACCATGTGAATTAATCCTAAATTTGGCCTTCAGTGCAACAACAATAAGGTGCGGCAAAGACAACACCTGTAAAGCTGTTGCAGATTATGTATTAAGACAATAATTGAGACTAGGATACTGGGATGTTAGCTTGGATGATGTTGGTTGGCAAGATGTTGCAGATTGGGTAAGATATGGTGGCTAAGATTAAGATGTTGTGATTTGGATTAAGATGTTGCGGCTTAGATGAAGACGTTGTTGCACAAGAACTGTGATGGGTTGTGAACTGAATTGTCAAGCTTGCCTTTCGAACTTAGCAAGCTGATTATGCTTCGGCGCAATTGACTGGCTCAGATTCACTACTGCGGCTGTAGTTTGTTCAAATGGCGCACGGACCGGCCGCGGAGGTGCTGACACTCAGCGGCCGGCCAAATTTTCAAAACCAACTACTCCAGAAACTGCTTTGCAATACAAGCCTTAATCGGTTTCTGCCGCCAAATCTGAAAAACGATATCAACAGAGGGCGCGCATAAACTAGTGCCGGTCATTACGGCTTGGCCGTTCGGCGGTGGGGCTGCAAATGTTTGGGGCTGGAGTTTTGGGGCTGGAGTTTGGGGCTGGAGTTTGGGGCTGGAGTTTTTCGAGGGCTGTCGGGGCGGAGTTTATCTAGTAGGAGTTGTTCAGAAATGGGAGTTGTTCAGAAATGGGAGTTTTCCAGAAATGGGAGTTGCTTGGAAATGGGAGTTGTTCAAGACTGAGTTGGTTATAATTGTCAATTGGTCTATTCTTTTATCCTGATTAGTTGCCAGCCCACCTTCGCCTCTATATATTATGTTTAATTAGTGCACATGCGCTAGCACTTTACTTAACTCAAGGTCACAGGGTGTCCGTAATGACACAGGTGAATACTGCTGTGCGCACGCCACACTGATTCATAATTAAGAAGCAGGAGGAAGCAAAATAATTATGAATATGCAACTTTGCGAATTCGCTGCTGCTGTGAATGTATAGTTACTACGAATATGCATTTACTACTAATTTGCAGCCACTATTAAGCTACTTGAATATTGCAGCATCAGCTTTTCTATGATACCTTTTCTATTACATATGTCTTACACTTAAGAGCTTGGCTCCTTTTTGCTTTTCTTCATCCAACCACTTCTTTGGTGAAAAATTAAAAGTTCAGTTAAAAGCTACAGCACTAGGCATTCAACATTTTCAACTGCCCTTACATCAGCTGCATTCCAGCCAGTGCAGTCTTTCACCTTCACTTTATCTTGCACCTGCTGCTTTCTTGTTCGGACTGTTGATGCAACATTATGCTTGCATTGAAAATACATTTAATCAAAGTTCATTTTCATAAACTTAACATGAATTTTACATTATTAGCTTTCAGATATTAGCTTAATCGGCAATACTTCTATTACTAGACACTTTTTGACCAAATCTCAAACATTAGCTAACTAAATTATAATTAATTGTGATTCACAAAAGTCAGCCTGATCCTGTTACAACTGTTACCATTTCTAACTGGTTGCATGCAAACTTTTGTTGTTACTTTGGTAACAGTAACAATGGTGATCTGGCAACCGATTGTCAACAAGACCATATAGTGGCATCTAGGTAATTTGCTCGTAAACTTTCGATCAAATAATAAAGTTATTAAAGCGCATCTTCTCAACCAAACTTGCTTAGTTTAGGTTTAAAACTTTCTGCTATTGCTCAAAATAGTTGTTTTTTGTAAATTTATTTAAACAATTTAAGTGCTAGCTTAATTATAAAATATTTTGCATTCAATCTTTACTAATTTAGTTTACAGCTTGATAATAAATGTTTTAATTGTACTATTTTTGTCTGATTTAATAAAAAAAAAACTAACCAACAGCTATTTACTGAAAATTTATTTATGCTTACATGACAAGCGCATTTTGAATAAATTATGCATTCTAATTGTTTTCTAATTATGTCAAAATTGATTAATTCACCAATTGTAAACAAAAATTCAATCAATGGAGTGTGAAACACAAATAATTTGAGAAAAACTAAGAAATTGGCTTTTTGAAAAAAAAACCAAACATCGTTAAGTAAACTTGTTAAATTATAAATGTTTTAATCTATTAAAAATATCTAATCAAAACGTGTAGGCTCAATTGTGGAAATTTGGTTTGAAATGTTTTTCAGTCATTAAAAATGCGCATGATTTACATTACAAATCTACAAACAAATTAAGACATTTGCTTGGTGTAAAACTTATTCTCAATAGACATCAATATTGATTTAAAAAAAAAAGTTTTAGTTTTTTGTTTAGATAAGCAAATGTTGGCTAGATAAGCACAAACAATGGCCGGAACAGATGAACCAAAGTAAGCATTTGCTAATTTAACTGATATTAAACAGCCCAGACGGACTTGATCAAATGCCAGATGTGTCATCTGGCAAGACTGACCTTTAAGGAGGTTTTCTGACAAACCGCTCAAATCAAGTTAAAGTATCAGCCAGTATTGGTCAGAGTAAATGACAGTGGCAGACAAATGAACACCCAGCAAATTGGCAAGGACTAGCAAAGTTGTTTGAAAAGTATCCATAATTGGTGAATGGTACAAAAGACTGTGGGTCATTCAAGCAGAACTGAACCTACCTCAATTAGCTCCATGTGTGGACGACTCTGACAAAAGCTATGTTCAAACGTCTCCTAGCGTTTAAATGCACAAGTCAGAAAATTTGTTTACAAACAAGCAAACGAGTACAACTTCTGAAGCAGAAGCAATCAAGCTTAGAAGGCGACCACAACCGGCCCGAGCAGACTTGCTTAAGTTTATAAACATCTAGCCAATATTCGACTAATAATTAATCCAACCACTTCTTAAGTTTGAATTTCACCTTCTACTTTTCTTCAACTTTGGCAACTTGCTTCCCTCTATCATCTACTTCAAATTCAGAAATCAGCTCCAACATTTTACACTCAACATCCAATTCTAGACATTCAACTCCAAACACCCAGCTCCAAACACCCAGCTTCAAACATTCAACTCCAAACACCCAGCTCCAAACATTCAACTCCAAACTCCCAACTCCAAACTCCCAACTCCAAACTCCCAACTCCAAACATCTAATTCAATATGAACCAAGCCAATCCTAAACCATCGTCTGCCAATAATGGTTCTGATACACTTACAGCCCCATCTTCCAACAATCAACCAGCTTCCACTGGTTGTTCTGTCTGTTCCGACGATAAACAACAGTCTGCCGCAACCAGAAAAATATCACAAAGCAGTGGTGCAAAGCCATTTCCCATAAGAGGTGATCGCACCACGTCCTATGTGAACAGGCCACACATTATTGCCATGGTCGGCTTACCTGCCAGAGGAAAAACTTATATTGCCAAAAAATTGACTAGGTAATTTTTTTAACACCAACTTTCCTTTTTTACATATTCGTCATTAAACAGGTACTTAAACTGGATCGGCATTAAAAGTAAAGTGTTCAACGTTGGTGAATATCGTCGACAGGCCACAGAAGCTTATAAAAATCACGACTTTTTTAGACCTGATAATAAAGAAGCTTTAGCAATAAGAAGGTAGTTTTTTTTTCATTTTTATCTTTTATTAAATAACTTTCTTTAAAACGTCCTTTCTTTTAACAACGTCTTTTTTTAACGTTTTCTTTTTTCACCTCCTCTTTTTAAATGTCTTTTATATGTCTTATTGCACAATTTCAGCAAATGCGCCCAAACAGCATTGGAAGACATGTGTGGCTGGTTAACGGATGATTGTGGTGAGGTTGCCGTTTACGATGCCACTAATTCAACATTTCAAAGAAGACAACTTATTTACGACACTGTTGTTGAAAAATATGGGTCAGTTTTTTCCGTTTTTGATCATTTATATTCAAATAATTATCTATCTATACTATTCATCCTTTAGATATAAACTATTTTTTGTGGAAAGTATTTGCGAAGCACCGGAAATTATCGAAGCCAATATTCGTGAGGTGAAGGTACACTCACCTGACTATAAAGATATGAACAAAGACAACGCATTATCTGATTTCATGCAAAGAATTGAACATTATAAACAAGCATACGATTCTTTAGATGAAGAAAAAGAAGCTCACTATTCTTTTATTAAAATATTTAATGCTGGTAAAATTTAAAAATATTTTATAAGTTTTTGTTTTTTTTTAATTTTCATCTTTATTCAACTTAGGTGAAAAAGTATTAGTTCATCGTCATGAAGGTCACATTCAAAGTAGAGTTGTGTACTATCTAATGAATACTCATATTGTTCCTAGAAGCATTTATTTGACCAGACATGGAGAGAGTATTTACAATTTACAAGGTAGAATTGGTGGAGACAGCGAATTATCAGAAAGAGGTCTAGATTATTCTAGATGTCTTGCTTCTTACATTAGTAAACAAAAAATTCCTCGTTTGAGAGTTTGGACTTCTCAATTTAAACGAACAATTCAAACAGCAGAAGGTATTAAAGCACCTCAAGAAAGATGGAAAGCTTTGAATGAAATTGATGCCGGCATTTGCGAAGAGATGACTTATGAAGAAATTCAGGAAGTTTATCCAGAAGAATTTGCTCTTAGAGATCAAGACAAGTTTCACTACAGATATCCAAAGGGCGAGGTAAATTATTAAAAAATAAAATAAAAATTTTATTTATAACATTTTATGCATCTTATCTTGATTAAATCACAGTCATATGAAGATTTAGTTGCTCGTTTGGAACCAGTTATTATGGAATTAGAAAGACAAGAAAATGTTTTAGTAGTAGCCCATCAAGCTGTCTTAAGATGTCTATTAGCTTATTTCCTGGACAAAGATGCAGGTAATTTAACAAAAAAAATTTATTAAATTTTATTAATTTTAAGACTGTTTTTACTTGTTGGTAATATATTTAAAATGTTTCTCTTTTTTTGAATAATTAATTTTTTTTACTTATTTTTAATTTATTAACTTTTTAACAACTTTTTTTTTATTATTTTTAATATGTTTAATTTATAAAACAAAGTAAAAATTTAGTTTTAAATAATTTTAATTTTAAACAAATTTTATTCCTTTATTAAGTTGTGAATAAAACTTTTATTGCATTTTGAGATTGAAAAAGTTGCGAAAACCAAATAAATATTGCAAGATCTTTATTAAAGTAATCTTAATTATATTATATTAAGCTAGTTTGCTACATAATTTTAACTAACTTCCTTTAATATATTAAAGCAGCATCTTTTGTCTATCACTTAGTTTTTTAAATTTGTTTTAAAAATTAGACAATAAATATTTTTTTTTGTTATTTTTCTTTCTCTCACTCTCTTTTATGTTTGCCGGTGGATAACTAATAATGATTAAAAAAAATTTAGATGAGTTAGTTAAAATTAAGATTCCATTGCACACGATTACAAAATTAACTCGATGCGCATACGGCAATGAAATTCAACAAATACCGCTTCCCGTTAAAGCAGTGAATGACCAAGATTTATTATAAATATTAATTGGTGTTCTTTCATATTCATTTTAAATAACAATCTATTAGTGGTATTTTCTTTCCAACGAAAATATTTTTTTTTTAGTTGTTAGTGCTTTCTTAATATTTAGTCATTAAAAATTTAGAATGTAATTAAAATTTAATTATGAAAAATAGTAAATAGTTTTAAATTTTTTATATAAAACATTTTTCAATCAATATAATTAAAGTCTTTCAAAAAAAAAAATAGTAAAAAAATTGAATGTATCATTTTTTAAAAATTTACATTATATGTTAAACAGTTATGTGCTTTTTATATAAAGTTCTGATAAACATAATCTAATGCTAATTAGGCTTTATTTTAACTTGATTTAAGTTTTTTTTTTCTTTTTTATTATGCAAATTTAATAAATATTTAAACAATTTTAATTGTAATTAATAAGCCTTAGTTATACTTAAAATATAATTTTTTGTAAACTTTTCAAGAATTATTTTGGCTCTATTTGTTATTACATAATATTTATCGTTTTTTTGTTTTGTAAAATTGTAGACAGTTTATGTTACCTGAAAGTTCCTTTACATAATGTGATCAGACTTACACCAGTCGCTTACGGATGTGATTATGAAGAAATTGTTTTACCAGTTGGAGCGGTAAACACTCATCGAGAAAAACCACAGGTAAAGTTTATACATAATGGTTAAGTTCTATTGCTTCTTTTCCTTATGTTTAATTATTGTTTCTACTAACAAATCTTATTTTCTTTGTTCTTTTCTTTTTATTTATCTTGCTATATCTATTTTAATGATTGTAGAAAATTAATCCACCTAGTTTATTGTCAAATATTCGTGCATTTCAAATGCCTCAAAGAAGCAGATCACTTAAATCGAGCCACGAACTGGAGAAACAAACTGATTTTAATAAGGTCAAAATTACGTTTAATAAAATTAATTTAAAAGAAAGTGATTTTGAAAATCAAGAAGATGACGAGAATGATAATTTGCATCACAACTTTATAAAAGATTCTCGTCAAGCTTTTTCGCTTGATAGTGTACCTAAATAACTAATCAAAAAATGCTTAATTAACAATTTTATTTGCTAATTCTATAAATTATTATTTTTAAATATTATTTGCATATCTATCTTATACCAAAATATTGTTGGAATTTAAAGCTTTTAATTTTTAATTTAATAGATTTTTTTTGTGATTTTTGAATGTTTTATTTTCTTTATAGAATTGTAGTAATCAAAGGAGCAGAGAAGAAGCTTTGCTTACTGTACCAGCTCACCCAATTTAAAGCCAATGTTAATGATATAATTATTTACTTAAAAAATGTTGAATAATCTTATTTATCTAATCAAACTAATTTTGTTTTACGACTTAAAAAAGATAATTAAAAGTTTTAAATATTTATTTAATGTATTAATTTTTTTAAGCAAAGCAATTAGCAATAATACAAAAACTTATTGTTATTTTTTTTACAATAATTAAGTGTATAATTTATCAATAAATTTGTTTAAACTATTTAATCATAAATATAAATAATTTTGATAATTTGACTGATCAAACAATTTGTTTCTATTTTCAAAAAAAAAATTAATTATAATAAACTTTTGAATAAATAAAAAAAATTTTTTTAATTTTTTTTATAACGATCTATTTTTTTATAATTTTAAGTTGCACCAAGCTAAAATTTAAATTTTTGAATTTCAAACCCATAATAAATTTTATTTAAATATAATAAATAAAATAATGATAAAAACTAATCTATTTTCAAAGTCAAAATTTAAATAAAAAAAAATAAATAAAAATTCATTTTAAATTATTTTTTTTGAAATATAAATTTTTAAATAGAAACAAAGTTTTCATTTAAGTTAGCGCTAGAATTTATTATTTTATTTGAGTTAGTAAAATTATCAAATGCACTTCCATTATACTCTTTAATGTTTGATTCATTTTTTTGTAAAGGTTGGTCTACGTTTTTCCAATCAAGAGATTCTTTATCAACTTGATATATCCAATTTTCCGGTGGAGGTGATTTTATTCCCGCTAATTCTTCAGGTGATTTAATTTCAGTTGTTCTAACTGGTCCTGAACGAATAGGGGGAGGGCTAGAAAAACCGCTTAATTTTAAATTTTCTTGATTAAGTTCTTCCTTATCTGTTTTTGCATTATTTTGAATCGGTGTAGAATTAATTGAACGTTGTACTGGAGGTTCAATTTTTTTTGGTTGAATCCATATTTTATTATCTGAAATCATATTTTTTAAATTATTTGAAGATTCATTACTTCGCTTAGTTTTTGGTGGAACTGATGTTGATCTTTTAACTTTAACAACTTTTACTGGTTCAGTTTTTTCATTGACAGATTGTTTTTGAAGCATCTGTTTTTTATGCTGAGCATAAGGAATGAATGCAGAATTATGGCTTCGCATTTGTTGTAATTGACCTAAAGATTGAGCATCAGATGAGGCATGCCAAACATTTTTTGATGCTTTTTTATAAACTTCTTCTAAGCCTTTTCTTCCTAAATAAAAACAAAAATATATATATAAAAAATTGTGTAAAATTAATTATTTAGCATAAGTATTGGTTTACCTAAAATTGGATTACCATATTGAGACCGACTTCTAAATTCATTTGCTTTTAAATTACGTTCTATCACTTCATTATACCATGGTTCTGCTTTTAAATCATTTAATAGTATAGAATTGTCTACTTCATCTAAATCAGTATTAAGTAAACCTTTTTTAGCTGATAAATTTTTAGGCTTGAGCCACCCATTTCCAGGTATATATACATAAGTAGAAAATGGTTTGAATTTTGATTTATATTCTGTTTTCCTAGATTTTTCTTTTTTTTTGTCAATTTGTTCATAATTAAAAAGCGTATTAGCGCCTGCTTTTGCACCGTAAATAGATTGATATTGATAATTAGTAGGTACTTTAATAGAATGACCCATGTATAATGAAGTATAATTATCGTGTGAATTTTCATTTGATTGTTTTTGACCAATTTTTTCACAATACATTTTATTTCGGTTTAATTTTAAATTTCCTAGTTCATTAAAATCTGTTAGATTATTAATTGTAACCGATTTATTTACTTGATTTATTTTTGCATTTTGGTTTGTATCAAAATTTTTTGACTTTTCTTCACTGTAAGTTAGTGCCATAGATGTGGAAGGTCGAATATCATCGTTTAAAGCTATATTTAAGTTTGTTGCAGATCCTGTTGTAATTGCAAATTGGGCATTATTTGATTGTGAGGTTGTTTGCGTTTTTTTATCTTCATTTATAGTCTGATTATTTTGCGGCCAAGCAAAAGATTTTTTATATTCTGAAGACACAGAGATAGAATTTAAAGGTTGAATAATTTGTTCAATATTAGAACAGTTCACATTAAAAATATCAGATTTTTGACGGCGTGTTGGGCCAGCTGATTTACTTCGCCGTCTTTTTTCAGTAAAAGTTTCACTTTGAATCATTTTGATTAAAAAAGTAAATGCAGAAACACTGAAGTAAATAAAACGATAAAACAATCATAGGTTAACTTTAATTAATAAATAAAAAAGGCTAAATTTATAAGAAGTAGGCACAATTAAGTAGTAAAATGCCAAAAAAGCAGAATGGATAATAGGTGTATATATTTTTTGATATTACAAAGATGATAAAATAAGAATGGTATAATGAATGTAGAAAGGATTACAACTAAGTTAAACTACATGAGATTTTAAGAACTAGAGAATGAGCACTAAAAAGTTTATTTTTTGTCGAAACTAAGAATAAAATGTTCGAAGCAGAATATAGCAGATGAATTGTATCATGTTTGTTGCGAACCGGCTGTCGATCATTTGGCAAATCCAACTTAGCCGCTGTTCAGAAGAGCCGCCGTAAAAGAGCTGTATTACCTAGCGCATAGTCAGTTAATCGTACCAAGAAAGTGTTGCATCAAGGCGATAGATTAGTAATGCTTGAATGACAGACAAGTTTGTAACATTATTACAATAACTGGATGTGTGAGTGTCAGTTGAAGATGGCAAACAAATGATGCAGGTGCAAATGTATTCAACACTAAAGACCAGCAAAATCAGTGATTTTAGATAATCAGTTCACTGCGGGTGATTTACTAAAACGCTAATGCTGGCCATCGTGATCACTAGTGTGACACACTGTCTTTAGTCTGGTTACAAAATTAGATTACATTATCATTAGGAACATTTAGACAGATTGACATTACTTTGTAAATCGCATCACTTGTTCTCATTTCAACACCTGATCAATACCTGAATCACCAAGACTCATATTCACAGTACGATCATAAAGCCAGCTGGCGGGAAAATTAAATAAAGTGCAATTGCATTCAGACGGATCCGATTCAAACTGATTCAATAGCAATTAGCCAAATAAATGAACAAATGCAGTTGAAGATCAAAAAATGAAAATTGGTAAATGAAGATTAGCAAATAAAGATTGGCAAATAAAGATTGGCAAATGAAGATTGGCAAATGAAGATTGGCAAATAAAGATCAATAAATACGGATCAATGAATACAGATCAGTAAATACAGATCAGTGAATACAGATCAGTGAATACAGATACGTGAATGCAGATCAGCAAAAACAGATTGGAAAAAGCGGATTGGGAAAAACAAATTAAGAAAAACAGATTCAGCAAGTGTAGATAGAGCAAGTGTAGATCCAGCAAGTGTAGATCTAGTAAATGCAGAACCAGTTAGTGCAGATTCAAATAATTTAGATCTAACTAATGTAGATTCAGCAAGTACAGTTTCAGTAACCACAGAGTTAGTGAATTCAAATTTAACAAGCATAGATTCAGCAATTATAAAATCAGCAAATTCAGATTCAGCAACTATAAAACCACAAAACACAAATCCAACAAGCTCAGATCCAGCAACCACAAATTTAGCAAACAAAGACCTAATAAATTCAGATCCAACAAATTCAGATCCAACAAATTCAGATCCAACAAATTCAGATCTAACAAATTCAGATCCAACAAATTCAGATCCGGGCATGCAAAAAGTTAAACTTAAACCTTATGGTGCATGATTTAAATCAGTGGCAAAGCCTGCTAAGTAATGTGGGTAAAGCGAGTTGGCCAAGTGGTTTATCACAAGCATTTACTCACTGTTTCAAACAGTATCAAATTCATCTTAACTTACCTGGATAGAGTGGCAAATGATCACATACAAACAGAGCACAAGGAAAGCACTGTTCGCTCCTGTCACTTCACAACATGGACGTACTAACTGTGCAATATGGACGCGCCCATCTCAAAACTAATTACGCCCATTCCAACTTTACTTGGTTCGAGTTGCTAGGTAACTCGATTTCCTTCAACTAAAATGGCCTAATCCATTTCATTTCTCATTTTAACTTTCCACCTCACTTCAGACCCACAACTAAGTCTACAACCAAGTTTTCAACAAATTTTAGCAAACTATTCTTTCTATTCTAATTTTGATCATATTCATATTTCATTTTAAATAGTCAACCTTTTCAATTCAATTTTTCACCGGTTGTAAATTGTTTTTTGTTTGTTTATTAAATATTTATTGTCTTTAATAAAATCTTTTTTCGATTTTGCGCATTTTTTGCATATACACGCCTTCATGTTAAACAAATACTAAATGCTCAGTCTTAAATAATTTTTTTAATAAAAATAACATAATTTGCTTTTTAAAAATTCACTTTGATTTACATAAAAAAAATTCAATTTTATATTATTAATATTATTAACATTAGGTTAAACAAAATATAATACTTTTCAAAAAAGTTATATTAAAAATTTTTAAAAACAAAAAATTTTAGGCAAATTAAACTAATTTATTAAAAAAAAACTAGATTTTGAAAAAATTAAATAATTTTTAATTTTATTGCCTTTTCATAAATCAGACACTTTTTATCAATATTGCTTTTAAAAAAAATACTTTTTTCTAAAATATTGCCAAAAAATTTAAATTTAAAAAAAATTGTCTAATTCACTAAAAAGTAATTATAATATGGTTGAAATAAAAATTATCTCATTAATTTAATACTTAGTAAAATTTTTAAATTAAACAAAATTTTTATATTAAATCTGCTTTAATTTTGATTAATATTAATTATATATTTGAGTAAATTTAAATTTTATTTGTTCAAATAATATAGTCTATTTTTCCGTTTTAGTTTTTATACTATTTCTTTTCTCTGTAATTAGAATATCTTCAGAATTAGTTAATGTAGGTGAAATTATTGTATTAGTTAATACTGATGATGTGGATGAATTCGGTGAAGTAGATGAAGTTTTTGAAGTGGATGAAACTAATGAAATAGATAAAATTGTTGAAGTAGATGAAACTGTTGAAATCGATTTTGATGAGGGTGAGTATGAGATGGGTTTCCTGCCATCACTATCATCGCTTAAAACCTCTTTTTCATTAAAAGATTTTTGGTTTTTGATTGTTTTTGATTCCTGGTTTGATTCCTGAGTTACAAATTGGTTATCCAGGCAAGTTAAAATTAATTCATTTTTTTTTTTATATAAGTACTTGTTAAATTTTTTTATCATCTCGCAATTTTCACTCATACCTTCTTTTTCTACTAGGAAACGTATTGATTCAATTGCACATTTTTCAAACCCAGTAGAAACATGATTAATAATCATTTGGCTTTCATTTGTGCATGAGTTGATCATTTTTCGCATTTTTTTTCTATTCAATTTATTAAATTCAAGAACGTTTGACTTAATCATATTTTCTTCATAATAGTTTTTTTGAACAACCGATTGATAACTTTTTTTTTTTAAATCTAATAATTTTAAATTAACATTTTTTTTTCTTATTGGTCCAATAAAATCAAATTGTTTATTTACTTGTGGCCCTGAAATAGATAAATTAGAATTTGACACTGTACTTTTTAAATGTGATTCTGATGCTTGAGAATTCCGAAAACGAATCAACGATTGTTCGTCAATTAGATTTTTTTTTGGTGTCAAATTAATATCATTTTTAACTCTAGTTATTGTAATGCTAGTTTGACTAGTTGACGAACTTTTAAAAAAACCTTTAGATGAATTCATTTTTTAAAAATTTTAATAATATTTCAATCAAGCACAAACATTTAAAAAAATAAACAAAAAAATAAAGAAGGCTATGGCATAAAAAAAACATTTAATAATACAAATTTTAAAAAATTTATCAAATTTATACTTATTTAAAAAAACAATACGTTTTTATTTAATTTAGTTTTAATTTAAATAAAAAAAATTGATATAGAACCCGCCTTAAAATTTATAAAAAAAATTTTCCGTTTTAAATTTTATGATTTTTTAATTTTGAATTTTTATAAATTTAAAAAAATTTTTTTTAACAAAACATTAATAAATAAAATTTTAAACAATATTTGTCTTTTAATACTTAAAATAATTAAATAATAAAATATTAAATAGATGAAAAGTTAGAAAAAAAAAATTTTAATCAAGTATATTTATTTTATAACTTTATTTAACATTTTGATTTTTGATAAAAAAAAATGTTTATTATGTTCAAAAAAAATGTTATCTAATTTTACTAAAAATATTTTAGTTTAAGCTATTTTCTAATATTTTTTGTAAAAACTTATTTGTCAAAAGTTATATTTTGTTTTGTGAGAGTATAATCTTTGGTTATTTTAAAACTACTTTGAAACTTATGAACTTTTCAAAGTTGTTAAAATTTGTTTATGTAGAATAAAGCCATTTTAAAAATTTTAAACTCTTTATTTGAACAAAAATCTATTTTAAAATTGTTTATAACAAAAGCTTAAAAAAAACATTTTTTAAAAAGTTGTTTGAGAAAAAGTTTGTTTGATACTTTTAAAACAAATTTTTGTAAATAAACTTTTAAATGATAATGCTTATTTTGTAGTTAATATTGACATTTTTTTTATTTATTTTACATTTATATTAACAATTATTTTTTTAAAATTTAAAAAAAATTAAATTAGTCTAATTAATAATTTTATATATTTTATAGAAAAAATAAATATTTATATTTTTCAATTTAATTTATTGTTTTATAAATTATATAATTTTTTTATTAAATTAATAGTTACATAAAAATTACGTAAAATTTATTTGTTTTTTATTTATTTATTTTGGGTTTTTTTTATGTTTTTAAATAAAAGAAGTTATCGTTTTTTACTTAAAAAAGTTATTTTTTTAAAATATTTCATCATATTTTTTAAGTTATTTAAAATATTATTTTTTATTATAAAATTTTTTATTTACCTGTTGCGTATAATTTACTTAAACAATTTAAGTTATTCAATTTCAAACTAAATTTAATTTTTTTTTTGTACTTTTTAAATTAAAAAAAACATTAAAAAAAAAATTAATTTAAATAAAAAAAATATACGGAAAAATAGTAAAATTATATTGTTGAGAAATCAAGATTTAGATACTTATAGATATAAATATATTTTTATAATAAATATATTTTTTAATCTTTCAACTATAGATAGAAATCGTGTAATTTTTTTTTATTCATTTAATTTTAAATTTAGTATATAAATAATTAAAAATTATTATTTTTTTTTAATTTTTAAAAAAATAATTTCGTTTAAAAAATGTTAAAAATATAGAAAAAAAATCAAAGTTATATTATTTTATTTATTGTAATCTTACATATTCTATAAAGAACAAAATTAAATTTTTTTTTTTTTGTTAATTAGTCATTTAAAATAATTAAAATTTTTAATAAATTTTTTGATTAACATAGAAAACTAGATGGCAGTATAAAAATGAATCTAATTTTAATTAAAAAAAGTATATAAAAATAATATTTTAATTATGATAAAGAAATAAGTGAATAAAAACAATTAGAATTATAATAAGTGTGAATTGAGTGATTTGGAATGAATCAAAGTAGAAAGCTAAATTTGCATATGCAACATGAAAACTTTGTGCTGCTGATTATATGTTGGAAATAACTTTAAATAGCTGAGAATAATAATTTGATTGGCTTTTTGGTTGTGAAGATGCTTACTTTGCGTTGAAACTAGTGAAGGCCTTAACTAAAGATATAATAAACAAAATAGGATGATGGCGGCAAGTTGATCGTACTCGAACAGAGCACTCCTCACCACTGTAGCTTAGCTGGTTGGCCTGATTATATTTAATTGCTGAGGCAGTTAGTATTTGAAGCGGTTTCAAGCGTGAAAACGACCCAGACCAAAATCAGTGTTAAGTCTCAACTGTCAAGTATTACGGGTCGGGATCACCTGTAAACAAAGGCACAGCACGCGTTTTAACCGATTTTAAGTAGCAGATTCCAAGTAGACTACACGTGTTGCCTTGAACAAAGCTTAAAACTTGTGTAATGGTCAACATTAGAACAAATATGTTGCAAATAGTGAGCAAGGTTGACCAAAAAAAAACCACTGAAGGTCATGCACAAGAAACTAGGGCTGAATATAATGAATATATTTTTGCTACGTGCAAAAAGTTTTGGTGCAAAAGGTGCTACCGTAATAAAGGTTTTGGCACAATAAGTTTCAAAGCAAAAAGTTCTAAGCCAGAAGTTGTAAGCTAAAGATTCATAGCTAGAGCTTTCAAGCTAAGGCTTTTAAAACGAAATGTTCTAAAGCAAAAATTCTAAGCGAAAGATTTTAAAGCAAAAAGATCTAAAGCAAAAGAATCTAAAGCAAAAGGATCTAAAGCCAAAGGATCTAAAGCAAAAGGATCTAAAGCCAGAGGATCTAAAGCAAAAGGATATAAAGCAAAAGGATATAAAGCAAAAGGATCTAAAACAAAAAATTAAAAAGCAAAAAATTGAAAAGCAAAAAATTGAAAAGCAAAAAATTGAAAAGCAAAAAACTGAAAAGCAAAGACTTTAAGGCTGTGGCTCTAATACAGACACATCTAGAACAGCATATGCGAAAAGTTTAAACAGGACGAAGGCGCATCGACTAAATCGTAAAAGAATGGCAGCCCGACTGTGGAGCGTGGCAACTGACAAGCTGCCCTTTCACTGCTGTTATTAAACGGCCTTAGGCCAAGTGCCACAAGTCGGACAAAACAGCTGCAACCTAAGGTCAAACTTAGAAATGCACCCACATTGAACATCTTGAGTCGAACTGCTTTTACTGGTGCTTCTGAACAAGTTCTAACTGAGGATACGACAAAAGTGCGTTCAGCCCATTGTTCGCCGTGCTACAAACGCTGAAAACAGTGTTGTGGATAAATTGTGCTGTGGACACCGCTGGCTTCGTTTCCTGTCTAGCTCGCTTTCTTAAACAACTTGACTAATCTGCTTCAAGTCTGCTTAGACCGTCAGGATGATCAGCTGGCAAGCCACTGTTGATTGATACAACCATTTAGATGAATGCTCACATATGCATTGGACTTTTCATTAATCGCCTAACCGCCGTCACTCATTTTGCTTTCTGCAAACACTTGGTTTGTTTACTGATGCAAATAAACTAGATTTATTTTCTTGATAAACATGCTGTTTGATACATAGACAGTAAATATGTGATATCCACATAGACAATAGTGCAAGCATTTTTACAATAAAATGCTTTAGTTGAGCTTTAAATTAAATTGCTAAGCATTTACTCCAACGACAGACAAACGTCCGAACAGATCAGCAGTTTGCGTGCCAATTGATGAATAAAGTAAACTAGACTTTTTATAACAAGCAATTGTCTTTATTTATTTTCTTAATTTTAGATTAGTTTTCTAAATGCAACACAAAGGGTTAAAATGCATATTAGCTCAGTTTAGAGTAATAAAAACTATTTTAGAATAAAAAACAAAAGTGCGTAATGGGTTAGCAACATGAAAAGCAAAGACAAATGACTAGGCTACAATAAAATAAGAGAAATTGGTTAGAAAATAAATGTCTATAAATTGTTTAGTCTTCATTTTTGCCATTTTTAGACCTGTAAACTGCAAAAAACTAAGCAAAACTAAAAAAATCTTACAAATTAAATGTCTGTTTGCTCTAAGTCGGTAAAAACTTAAACATCAAACCTATTTTCACCAAAATTCCAAATTGCAAGACTAGCTTGTAAATGTGCATATGATAAAATTGAAGATTGTGAGCTAAACGACGCCGGCAGGCGACACATCTTGTATTTCAAACTGCAAAATTAACAAAACTAACTGAAAACTTGGTAAACTTAAACTACTTAGTGTCACCTTAAACTATATCTGACAAATTTTAGTAAAGTTAAGTTATTGTTGTCTTTAAAACGCTTGATTAGAAAATAAGATACTTTAACTATGATGGTAATAGTGAGGCCATAAGTGCAGTCAAAGGAAACAGAGACATGAGACAACCAAGTTGCTATGAGTTAAAGCTCAATCACCAAAACTATGTTCAGGTTTGATTTTAAAACGCAGAAAACAACTTAAAGATTAGCAATGATGTAAATTACACATTTGAGTTTCTGGATAACAGTTTGATTGATTATATTAAGTTGACCAAAGATTATCTCTACAATTAACTCTTTGATAATTAGACAAGTAAACTCGAACGACTTGACAAGCAAATTCAGCTTGTAACAAATGCACTTGTGTGCACCTAAGCCTTCAAGCAACTTAAATACGTATAAGGATTTGAATACAAGATTTAATTGAATTTTACACTGAAATAGTAACTATACTCGCAATATTGTTAGAGTAGCTGTGACTTGTTTAGTGGTTGTTTAAAAGGCCAGACTAGTGGCCAAATTGGTGGCCGGATTGGTGGCAGATTTAATGACAAAATTGGCGGCAGAATAGGTGGCCGCACTGGTTGTCATATTGCTTAGGTGTATGATGTCAGAACATGCACTGAAGGCCAATAAAAAACAATAGAAGATACAACAAAAAGGCATTGAAAAGCTTCACATTCCATAGGTAATCGTTGTAAATAATAAAATCAGGCCACCTAAGATATCAAACAATTACATTGAAAGTGCAATGACCAATTCAGGTCAATATGAAATAAACCAATAGATACGGCATAGTTAGTAGACTATAACTTTTGAACCAATAGACATGTGGTGCAAATTTTAATGCTTTCAAGAAAGGCGTTTAAGTGAGCTTTAAAATCAGCCATTGGTCACAAGGTTTTGTTGCTTTCGCTTAATTTTCGCCTTTAATTATACATATGGGTATAACGAAATAGTTAAGAGTGCTTTTCGCACTATTGCAACAGTTAACATCTTACTTAGTGTCGAACAAGCAAACTTCAATAAGGCAACTAATTACCATAGTATAAACACACACTGCGAAATGAGCGCCGCACACTTGCCTTAAAAAGACGTCTTAGATGAGCGTCTTAGATGGTTCGCAAAGATGGTGTTTGAAAAGGCTAGCGATGACCTACTGAGCTGTTTATTTGTGGACACTCTTACCTTTCATTCAAATCGGCATTTATCTTTGCCATTCAATGGGATTGTATGAACTTTGGCCCAGTGCATTTGACTGATGGTCTAAGTGCAAGGTTTGCACTAGTATAACCAATGAACTCGACCACCTTGCCAGTTTACGCACGTAAAGAGAAAGAGTGAAGTTTAAGTAAGTGAACGAAAACAGCATCGCCAGAGCACCCGCTGAATGCATCGTTCGTTTGCCTAACCCACAAGGGCAAACAAAGGGCACACAAAGGGCACACAAAGGGCAAAGCATGGTGCAAAACAGGCGAAGTAAATAGCGAAATAAGCAGCAAACTAAGTACAAAACAAGCAAAAAAACAAGCAGGAAAACAAGCAAAAACAAGAAAACATAAGCAGTAAACGCAAGCAAGGAAAACAAGCCACATACAATGACAACAGTCCACAGGTAGGAAAACAAAAGCAAAAACAATGTGCAAGCAAAATATAAGAAAAGGAGAGAGCAGGGATGGGACGGGGTTGGATGAGCGGGCAGGCCAAAGGAGGGATAACAGAGTGCTTAAGTGTGGCCTGTCTAATTGAGCAGTAAGCAACAGGCAAAAGCCACAGTATATTGCCCAGACTGGGCATTCAATTTCTGGTTAATTTATTTTTTTCGTAATTTCTTAACTATTTGCCTATCTTGCTTTCTTTAATTTTCTTAATTTTGCCTAAATTCTTTATTTACTTTCATTCACTTTTGCATTCCTTTCACAGTTTGTTTTCCCGCCCATTTTTTAAGCGGCTTGCTTGGCTGCTTACCTGTTTTCTTTGCAGCCAACTTCTAGTGGTCGAGCACTGGCTATCCATCAATAACTATTAATTACAGTCAAAATGAATTTATGAGATGTAAGCCATTGGAATGTGAATTCATTCATGAGAAATATTATTCTTTACAAATAACGCACACCAGCATAAAAGCCTAGCTGCAATGGACACTGGTTTGTTACTAAACTGACTGATTATCTTAATTAATAATGGCTTAATACTAGATTAAATATGCCAATTGTTTGATCAAACTTAATTAATTTTATTTATTTGTCTAGTTTTTCTCAGCGTGTCCAGTGTTTGCCTTATTTGATTCTTGTTTTATCCAATATTTATCTTATTCAATGCTTGTCTTATTCAACGCTTGTCTTAAATTTATCCGATCGGAAATAAGTAAACTCATAAAAAAAAATAGCAAAAAAGCACCCTTTTCACCTCTGATTGGACAGCAGGGGACGCATCAAGTATCAACAGTGTGTAACTGCATTACACGCCACTAATGTGGCAAGTGCTGTTGGGGGTGTGCATGAATTGAACTGGCTAAGAAGCTGGCCTGAATACTTCGAATAAACTCTTTATCGCCTTTGTGTGTAGAACAGATCGGCGAGCCCCTGCGGCTGCATTCCTTAGTTGGCCCGCACACTAAGACTTAGAACGTCTTAGAAAGGCCAAAGGTGAACAAGTAAAGCAAGTGTGTTAGCTTTGGTCTGGCAGGCAGTATTAGAGCGATTCAACACTGGCGGCTTTCCCACCTTGCCCTCTGATCTTTTATCACTAGCCATCCTGCTCGTCCTCTTTCCCCATCTTTTGCCCTCCATCCTCGTTTTGCCATTTCGTACTATTTGCTTGTTTCACTTATTTTGCTTTCTTTCAGTATTTCTTTCAATTTGCCTCATTTTTCTAACTTCACTATTTTTGATTTATTGTCAATAAACACAAATCTACATAAGACAGGCGCTATTCCGCCCTTTGATTCCAACAGGCCTCCTGTGGCACATTGCAATGTGGCCACTGTTCACAAGTGTAATTCTATTGATCGTTTATTTTGTGTTCACAAGTATATAAGATTATTGGCATTAAGATGCAGATCCGGCCCTTTTTACTTATAAACTATAATAATTGTTATAATAATTGTAATATTGAGCATTTGGCTGTTTGTTCAACTGAGTCACAATCAATCGAAAGTTTGTATCAATTTATCGCTTTAAAAATATTTGATCGGATTATGATCGGTTAAAAAAACTTTCTCATTAGATAATTAAATAATTTCAATAACGTTGTTTAAAATAATATTTTTTATTCGATTGAAATTGTTAAAAATTTTTTAAAAATTAAACGTGTTTTTCTAATGGCTTTTACATACAAGTTCGAATAGTGATGTGCTTATCAATGAGCAGATAAAAAGCAAAGGGATGGCAAAGCAAGGCAAATGGGATGTCTTATAAATTCTATTTAAAGTTACTTTCGTCTTTTTATATTTTTTAAGACTAGCATTTTCTTAATATTTTCTTAATGAGGGAGGCAAAGTAGCGCCTTCTATTGGCAGCCATTATGTCTTCATCTCGTCACAGTTTACAGTGATTTCAGCGAAACTGAGCTGGTCAAACATCTTTTGCCAATTATTGCTATGTTCGAGTGCTTAGAACAACTTATGCTAAGCAGGGTGCTATGCAAACAACTATATTTTCTGTAAATTTTTTCAAAACAAATTTTCAGATATTTTTAAGATCTTTTTCTCAAGAAAATTTTCTTGTTCTTTAAGATGCTTATGGCTTGTTTTCAAAAGTAAGTGCCAATCACTTACGAAATGCGTGTGGCAAAAAATTCAAATCAAATTGCAACATACCACCTTCTCTGGCCACTTTTGAAAATCATTTATAAATATTTTCAAACATATTTTTAGACCAAAATTATTTGCACTCTTTCACCTATTCAAAAATGTTTACTTATTTAGCTGACACAAGTTAAAATTGAAGCAGATCAAACAATAAACTTTCTTACTGGTTCTTATAAAATGTATAGAATTTTTTTAAGACAACAACTTTACGAGGTTATATGACATACTATTTGTGAAAACTACGCCATTTGAAAACACAAAAAGCAGATTAATTTAATAGATTTGCACTCAGACTAATTTTACAGTTTAATTTATTTCATCTACTTGTATTAAACAGTAATCAAATTTTGAAAATGAATTTCGCTGTTTAGTTAGATGGTTAATGAAATATTTAAAATTTGAAATGTGCTTATTTAGAAGTTATTTAGCAAAAGATTTTCGGATGCAAACGGATGTTTGCAAAGTGGCCAATGTTTGCCCTTTAACTGCAAATTTATCTGGCCAATTTAAAATGATTTATCACTTGTACCCATTCATATGGCATTTTAGTTTTTTACCGGTTTGATGAAACTGGAAAGAAAATTTCATCATTTTGCATGACGCTTATATTTATAGGTTGAGGCTTTTTTGCGAAGGCTCTTAAAGAAACAATGATTAGAAAAAGTGCAAAATTTCATCATCTGGCTTAGAATAGACTGGTTAACAAGTATTTTTCGCACCTCGATCACTATGCTCGTTTATTGCGGCTGTTGATTAAATGTTTCAAATATGTTTGTTTATTGAAAAAGGTGTTTGATGATGATGATGGTGGTGGTATTTGCGAGCAAATCAGTTTTTGTAAAGCTACTGTTGTGAAATTGATGAAAAATGGATTATTTTGATCGGATTAAGCATTGAGCGTTGCAATTTATTTTCAAAAGCAAGGTGAATTAGTTGAGTGAATTACCTGAACAGTTGTAAAAGTCCGATAGATTGGAGTTTGAATGATCGGATGGCCAAGTTGGGTCAGAGTGGTGAGAGGACACCTGGCCCATTTGCAAAAGGCGGGCAGATGGCAAGGCCATTTAGAACCAAGCACGTTCTTTTTCTTAGTACACAAGAGTCGATGCGCGTGTCAGGCCGCACTTGAAACAGGCCATTGCCATTGTGCACTGGTTGGCAGCAGATGCTCAACTGCCTTTTGCAGATGTTGGTTTTAATCAACAGGCTTTTTTTTTTTTGGTTTTTTTTTCGATTTTTATTCTTTTTTTTTTTATTTTGTAAATTTTATTCGATTTTTGTTCTTTTTTTTTTTATTTTGTAAATTTTATTCGATTTTTTTTCGATTTTTGTTCTTTTTTTTTTATTTTGTAAATTTTATTCGATTTTTTTTCGGTTTTTGTTCTTTTTTTTTTATTTTGTAAGTTTTATTCGATTTTTTTTCGGTTTTTGTTCTTTTTTTTTTTATTTTGTAAATTTTATTCGATTTTTTTTCGGTTTTTGTTCTTTTTTTTCGGTTTTTGTTCTTTTTTTTTTTATTTTGTAAATTTTATTCGATTTTTTTTTTTTAATTTTTGTTCAATTTTTGTTCTTTTTTTTCGGTTTTTGTTCTTCTTTTTTTTATTTTGTAAATTTTATTCGATTTTTTTTACATTTTTTTCCGACTTTTTCAATTTTATTGCCTTTTTTCAATTTTGCTCCATTTTTGCATTTGATTTCTTTTGAGAAATCCAACCATTAATCTAGAGTTGGTTAATTTAAATATAGCAGTGGTGTAGCAGCTGCTCCTTGAATCGGCAGTTGAGGATATTGCTTTGAGAAAGTGACCTGCGTTGAATAGGTGCCAAATCAATGAATAGGTCTGTCCCGCGCCTGGACCACCGTCAGAGGGCGTTCTTGTCCATCTCAGGTGCGTAGTGGTGGTGGGTTGTAGCTAGTGCAGTGGACACAGGGGGCGCTACTGTGCTGCATAATGTGCAAGTACAATGTGTGCAAGTGTGTGTGTGCAAGTGTGTGTGTGTGTTTGTGCTTCTTAAAGCACTAGCCCCGCTGCAAGCCAGTACAGTTGTGTCTTAGCCTCGGCTACTTGAGGTGCGCTTGTTGTTTTGCGATTTAAATGCTCGCTACTTTCGGATCCCACGACCCAGCTCTGTTTGCTGTTCGCTTTTCTCGCATTTACTGTGGTCTTGTCGAGTGAACTTGATCAAACGCACTAAGCCAAAATGGAAGCTGAACCAGTTATGCAGCCTTTTCAAATGCAATTCAATCCTTTCAATCAGTTCGCTTTGAACCATCAGCAACAGCAAATGATGATGCTCGAGCAGCAACATCAGATGCAGCAGATGCAGCAGCATCAATTCAACAATCAACCTCAAGACGAGGAAATGGAGGCTGATGATGCTTCAATTGATATGAAGTACAGTGAAAACGACATGAACCATCTAAACCTATCCAGTGCCATGGGTGCCAAAAACAGCCAAGAGCCCAAGTTTGGTCGTCTTCAGACCGAAAAGGCCCGAATCGAACAGGAAGAAGATGAAGACAGTGAGGATTATGACGATGAAGATGACCTTGAAGATTACGACGAGGACTTAGTCCGCGAAATGATGATGAGTGCTAGTCCAGAAAATCAAAGCATAATTAAGTTGATCATGTCCGGCTTTAGTGCGTGTGCAAGTGAAACTTTACGATATTTAATCGAAGAGGAAAATATTCCGGCCAATTCTCACACTATGCTTGGTCTTATTGAGCATTTAAAAGTTCAAGAGACAATGTTGATTGTTAATTGCCTTAGAACTCAACAATTTCAACAGCAATTGGTTAAGCAACAGCAGTTGGCTGCACAGGTTCAGCAGCAACAGGTCCACCAGCAGCAAATCGGAGCCAAATTCGCCAAAGAACAGCATGTTACTGCTTCTCAACAAGTACAAGTTCAACACCACTTAATGCAGCAACAACAACAGCAGCAGCAACAACAGCAACAACAACAACAGCAGCAACAACAAAATCAACAACAAAATCAACAACAAAATCAACAACACCAACAACACCAACAACACCAACAACACCAACAAAATCAACAGCAACACCAACAAAATCAACAACAGCGTAGTCATCTCCAAACTTATCAAAATCTTAGTCCAACTAACATTACTCAATTAAAAAATGCCACCAACCGTTTATCTTCGCCTGTTAGTTCTTCAACTCAACCTACTAGTGTTCTTAATCAACCTTTGACTTCTTCGCCAATTAACAGTGATACTTTGTTTTCTCAAGCCAATTCTATGCAAACTAATGTGCCTTCTTTTTGTCAAAGTTTAAATGCTTTTGGCACACTTGTCTCTTCAGCTACTACTACGTCTAATTGCACAATGAACTTGCCAGCATCTGCGAATCCTTTTACTTCAGTGTTTTCATCTTCTTCCGCATCTAACAGTCCTCCTTACTTTAGTCAAAGTGGCATCTTATCTTCTTTTACAAATTCTTCAAATACGTTCAATGACTCTGGCTATTCTGACTAGGCTTTTAGGCCAAGTTTCTTTATGCTATTTTGTCCCGCTTTGTTATTTTATTTAATTAGCGTTTGGTTCAAGTTTTACGTCTTAAAACCAAAGCAAACGCATATTTAACTGTTGATTTATTATATTTGCTAGTTTTTAATAGCTATTTATCATCAGTTTTCAATATTTCATTTTTTACTCTCATTGACAGCCCTGTAAATACAGTTTGTTCCCACATGGCCATCATCTAACCTGTTCATTTAAATCTTCGTTTCAACTCATGTCACAAAGATATATATGCTTTAGGTGTTGACATTCAAATGAATGAATTATTTTTGTGCACAACTTTTTCTATTTGGATCTTGCTATCATTATTACTACTTGATTCTTATTAGTTTTTTACTTTTTCAGCTTAGTAAAGTCATGCTTTCAAATTTAATTAAATTCTTATTCTTATTGCTTCATAATTAATGAACATGAGTAGCAAAATTATACAAAGGAAAAATTATATTAGTTTTCATCAAACACGGTTGCTCAAGGTTGTTCCTCACAATTTGTTTGATCTCAGTCTTTTATTTGGTCAGAATAACTACTAAATAATCAATTATAAAAGTTACTTCTTATTTAAAAAAAAAAAAATAAAAAAATATTTAAATAACAAAAAACATGTTTGATTAGTTTATACTGCTACTGTCACTAAATTAGCAATCAATTTACATTCATAAAATATTATTCTTTTAGTATCATTTTAGTTCACGCCAAGTATTTAAATTTTTATCATAATTTACAATAACTATATTTGAAAATGATTACATAAAATTTCTTTTAAAAATTTAACATAAATCATATTTTGATTGATCATTATGCACAATTTTCATTTACATAATTATTTGTTTCAAATGTATATAAAAAATTGTATTTAAAACATTGCTTAAAAGTTGATAGATTAAGTATTAAGATATCAAATTAAACAGTTGATGCTCTATTTTAATTATGCTTAAGTAAACTAAATCAAGTGTATTATTTTAAGTTTAAGTTTATTTTTTGCATAAATTTAAAGATTCAAATCAGTTTAAACAAAAGTTAACTTTAAAAAAAAAATCAAAGTTTTTAGTATTTAATTAGATTTTATTATCATTTTAAATATTATGATCAATTTAAATTAGAAATATAAATTTGAAATACTGAAAATTATTTTTTATAAAATAAAAAAAAATCATTAATAATTGTTTCAATGAATGTTTTAATTTACAATTTATTTACTTGTACATACTTTTAATGCGATTGTCATTAATCCACTATTTATACATATCTATGCACTTGGCTTTTTTTATATTACTTAACAAATGGCTTATTCAATGTTATTACACATAACTGATAATACAAATTATTTTTTTTTGAATTAATTATTTATTTATATATATATATATATATATTTTTTCAATTATTGTGTTAAGTTCGAGTTATAAATTTAATTTAAAATTAATAAAGCTTAAATAAAAAATAAAATTAAATTTTATTCATTTTGAACGTGACTATTTAAATCATTTTTAAAACCAAATGCTTAAGTTAAAAATTTTTGTTTAACTTTTAGTTAGTTTAATTGCTTATTTAGGTGTGCTGGTCATGTGTCGTAACATTTGATGGTCACAAAATATTTTTAACAGTAATAGACTACTAAAAAAAGAAATGAATGAGCTAGTCATGTTTATCATTATTTAAATATCTGGTTCAAAAAAAACTTGAACTTGATTTTAGTTGATTGCACTAATTTTAATGTAGAAGAGGTGTCAAAATTGTTTGAAACAACAGGTAAACCAATTCATACAAGTAAAGCATCAGCAATAGAATTTTTTTTTAATTAAATTTTTCTACTTGAAACTAGTTGGTCGAATGCCGACGTAATCAGTATGAATAATTTTCTGATAGTTAAGCTTTGGCAATAATTACTATACTTTTCGCTTTTCTTAAATTCGTTTACTTATTTATATATTTTTATAATTTTTATAATTATAATTGTTATTTTTTCTTAATCAGTGTAAAAAATAACAATTAGTAATTGTTTTATCAATGTAAGAAAAAAGAAATAAAAATTATTTATAAAAGCATAAATGAATCACATCAAATAAATAGTTGCTTTGGTTAGCTCATAAAAGAAGAGCCATTAATTTACGCCACTTTTGCTTTTGCCATTTGAATGAAAGAATTTAACGTAAAATTGCATTTAATCAGCACAAAGTAGCGGACCACCGAACACAGCG
Source organism: Pyemotes zhonghuajia (assembly GCA_025170145.1). Lineage (NCBI taxonomy): Eukaryota > Metazoa > Arthropoda > Arachnida > Trombidiformes > Pyemotidae > Pyemotes > Pyemotes zhonghuajia. The sequence goes on from CM045844.1 coordinate 10,917,786, forward strand.
ACCATGCGAACAATCTTAAAACATAGTATCAGCTCTTATCATTGGACAAAACAATTTGAACAACTGACTAGCCAACAGCCAATCTGATAGCCGGTAGAAGCATCTGAAAACGCAACCAAGCGATTAGTCTGCATTAGCAGCATCCACCGTCTTCAGGTGTCCTCAGATGACTTTAGGTATCTTCAGCAGTTTTCAGATGTCTTCAGGAGCCTTCAGGTGTCTTTAGGAATTTTTAGGTGTCTTCACATATCTTTAGGAATGCGTAGATCTTAAAAAGTTGGACTATGTTTGAATGAGCTTAGTACGTTTTATAATTTTACAGTTCCTCAACGTCTTATAGCAGATCATATCTCTCTAAGTATGTTGTAAGTAAGTTTTGTTTACTCGCATTCATCCACGCACACAAGCAAACGCAGTTAGTGGCACATCTTTTGTTTAAAGATCATCATTCATGTTAAATTTTCTCAAACATGTACATGTGGATCAATTTTTATAACCTTATATATATTGAGTGTAAATTAAATGATTGGTTACAATTTTAATTTTTTAGTTGCGCCTTTTTACGTAGGTCAAATTTTGGTAAATTTTGATCATTTTTAATAATTTTTAATAATTTTTAATAATTTTTAATAATTTTCGTAAGTTTTTGTAAATTTTTGTGAATTTTTGTTAAATTATAAGAAAAAAAAGAGCGAATTGTGAATTAATGAATGACTATTCACGTTTGCAGGTAGAGTGGGAGCAAAAGCTAGACAAATAAACTTGAAGTTCAATCGGCGCAGAATTTCAGATCAAAGGTGGGCAAAAAACAATTGAAACAGATTAGACCAAAAACACAATGGCTATGGATGCGACCAGTTTTCTAACATTGCAAAACTCAACACGAGACTGATCGTGCAAAGACAGTGTGCGGCCTTTAAACGCTACCCTTGTAAAGCCAAACTGGTCTTAGAGCCAGTTACAGCTGGTATGTAAAATGTTTAGATTTTGCCTCACCACCGGCTGTATTTGAATGGCTGCTTTTGCTATCACCTTTTTGCCTACTATGCGTGCTGAACTTTCCGGTGTTGGACAAACAGCAAATCCATCAGCAAGATGTACTTATGACTTTACAAGACAAACCAAAAAAAATGGCCTAGTAAAAATGGCCTGGCAGATAGTTTTGGACACACATAACTAGATAAAAATGAATGGACAAACATAGTCCTCTAGACATGGTCCGCAAAGGTGATGCTATTAATCAAAGATGGAGGCGATGCGGGCTAGCAACAGATAACAAATAGCAAGTGCAGAACAATGATGAATTGGCTCTTTCCAAAAGTCAAGCTTTTTTGCTTGCTAATCTTGCAAGCACATGTTAATACGGCCAATACACCTGCGTAAAACAGCTGCTTCTTAAGCAAATTGTTCCAGCACAATGATTTAGGGGGCGTGGGCAATTTAAGTTCGTATGCAAAAAAGGAACCTTTTCAAACGGCCATTTCAAAGTGAGCTAATTGCACAGCTTCCGTTATCTGTGTTGGCAGCGAATGACCTTGCGGCACTTGTTAATCACTAAATAACTACTTTCTCACTTTTTGTCATTTCTCTTCACCTTTCTCATGTGAAAGCTGCATCATCAAACATTGTAAGCTTTTCTCAGATGTATTCTAAGACAAACAATGATCACAATAGCAAGCCAAACCACACTTGGTGTTGTTTCTACTAGCCATTTTAGGCTAAGTCAACCTTGTAGGCAAGCGTAAATGACGTGAATTAATTTAATCTAAATTAAACTAATACAAGTTCATTTAGAACAGCCCAAATAAATTAATTGCCATTTTTAGTGGTCAAATATAATCCAAGTCTAATTTTATTTTAATTAAATAAATCTAAATCATATTTAATTGAGTTCTCTTAATCTAGCACTTACTTAATTTAACCCTAACCTAATCTAAACCTAACCTAATTTAAACCTAACCTAATCTAACCCTAACCTAATTTAATCCTAACCTAATTTAATCCTAACCTAATCTAACCCTAACTTAGTCAAGTTTCATTTAACTTGAACCAAATCCCATCTAACCAAACACAATCTAATTAAACGTAACCTAACCAACGCAACCTAATATAACTCAAGCAACCTAAGGTTCACCTAAAGCAATCTAAAGTAACAAAGGTGCACTAGACCTGTTCACAATGGCCTAACAGACGGCTAATGTTTCTGATTTGAAAAGCCTGTTGCAACTTCATTATTTCACTAGCACAATTCTGTTCTCTTTCGTTTCTCCTCCATTTCTGACCGTCTTTGCACCGTCTTTCTCTCCTTCGTCTCTCTCCTCCGTTTCTCTCTCCTCCGTTTCTCTCTCCTCCGTCTCTCCTTCGTCTCTCTCTCCTCCGTCTCTCCTCTGTTTCAACATTTCATTATTTCGCTTTTTTCCTTTACTTAATTCTCTAATTCGCTTTTGCTAATTCATTTTTGCTTTATGTTTTTTTAATTTTTCGGTCTTTCTTCAGCTTGTTTTTCATTGCCTTTTGCTATGGCCTTTCAACTTCTTTGCTCAAACACGTCAGCGGAATCTTTGTCCAATACATTAGTTTCCGGTGGCTTGCCGGATATTATTATTCTTTGCCTTCGTTCAATAGAACCTGCTCTCAAAAATGGCCACTTCTGACTAGCCTGAAATTTGTCAGATTCTGTTCTCCGTTTACAAACATGTTCACAAAGCTATTTATTCATCTGTTTCAAATATCCTTTGCAGAATATATTAAACCTGCAGTTGATTTTTTGAAAATACCTTTTCATTCAATCCAAATCTCACTCGATTCGGTCTTGTAAGTTTTCTTTTATAAAAGAACACACCAACAGACGCACAATTGATCTGTCATTTTTAGACAAAACCTCGAGCTGCAATAAAATGAAAAATGCAATGAAAACCGTTTAGAGATAATAATAATTACATTTTTGAAAATGTTATAATTAAAATTTCTTTTAATTTCCGATTTTTTGTTTAGATTTGTTCAAGATTAAAGCAACAAGTGCTAATTTATGCATTTTTACGCAAGGTGTACATTGCAAAATTTGATAATCAACAGATTAAATATTAAAAAAACATTTTGCGACTTAAAATACAAAACAAAAATAGCAAATTAAAACGACGAGTTGAAATTGTGAGCAAGGATGAAAATCATGATATCTAAACAAAATGCCAAGTTTATTTGCTCACTCGCATTGAAATCGATTCAACAGATCAGTTTGGGCTAGGTTTGGACAAGTTTTGTTTGTTTATGAATGTTTGGTTAATTTATAATAGCAACCTATTCACCCTCATACAAATAGCTCAGTGATCACAATTTTGATAATTGCGATCGCAAGCCAATTAACAGTTTAAATAAAATGAGCACAATTAGATCATTTGATTTGTGAGCACAATGGCAAAAGTTAATGTAATGAGAAACTGATGAGCGACTGATAAACCGCTGATGAACGGCCAGATGACAATTCGAACACAATCAAAAAATTACCGATCAGACCTCGACAAATGGCAGATTTTGGGCAGATTCAGTCTCTATCATCCGCCCGTCGATCTGAGCAAGAATATAAATATTGGGCATAGTTAAGTCGCTGTTCATTCGTAGCTCAGCATGACTGGTGCTAACCTTGCTTTCACATGTGATCCGCCAGTTGTTTGCTAACCTAACCAAATTCATCTTCTTACAGCCAAGATGCAGGTGGGCGACAGGTGCATTCAAAGCATTCAAAGGTTTTTGCTTAACTTTCCATCCTTGTGGCAAGCCATATTACTTCTACTTTTCTTAATATACATCAATGCTGATAGTTCAACTAAAGACTCGATGGATTTACTCGATTCTAACTTGCAACAGTTTTTAGAGCAAAAGGTAAAAATGCAAAAGTTTGTATTTGCTAAGAAAGCTTTCTTATTCAAACGAAACACACAACGAGGATATGCGGCTTTTTTAATGCTTTGTGGTGAGTTGTTTTCTGTCTTTCTTTTTTTACAATCTTTGCTTCATCTTATTTGTATCTTTCGTTGCATTCATTCTAACTTTGCTCGTATTCTTGAAGAACCTGACGTGACTTGTGTGACACCTCAGATTAAACAACAAATCACTTCATGCTTCAACTCTGGCGGTTCCACACTGGCCAACCAGCTTTATAATTCTTGTTCTAATCAAAATCGGCTTCAATGTCAAGACCAAGACACAGGAAGACGTTTGCTTGCTTGTCTAAAGTATATAAACCATTCATTCTTAATCATATTCCTTATTTTTTTTTTAATTTATTTGCAAATAGGCTGCAAAGTGGCAACAATATTTTGATTTCAATGCAATCTAGATTCTGTATTAGACAAGTAGTTACACTGGCTACACTGGACTGCTTTGTAAGGATATTAAGACTTAAACCAAAATTTAAACCAGGTAATAGGTATGCTACTATTGCACCTGCCGATTCTCCTCCAGCTTCAAAAGCGCCAGAAGCCGGTCCACCGGCTGCAGGAGATGGAGCCGCTGCTGAAGAGAATGGTGCATCTGGCGTTGTTGCAACTGAGACTTCTGCATCAATCGATGAATAAAAAAATTGAATTGCCTAAATTTTAAACATTTTCACATTTAGTAACTCTTTTAAATTGATCTAATTTTAATATGTATTTAAAATGTTTGTTATTTATTTAAGTTTTTTTTTATTACAATCGTTTTAAAGCAAATTAAAATAAATATATTCTACAAATACTATTTTAATTAAAACTATATATTTTTTATAAACTAATTTTAGTGTTTTAAACAAAAAAAAAATATAATTCAACTAAAAAATAATTTATTTTTGTTTAATTATCTTATTTAGACAAACCACAATTATCAAAAATATAAAAATGTTTTAATATATCTTTTTTTTATTATTCATTATTATTAAAAGAGTTTAAAAATGTTTTAGGCAATTTATTTTTTAAAAAAACAATACAATCTGCTAATGTTGAGCAATTTTTAATAAAATAATCTTGCACTTATTTAAAAAAATAAAACAACTTTTTAAAAAGTCTTTTTTCACATTTTATTTTCTTATATGGTCTATTAGAACCTAAATATTAAAGCTAAAAAGCTTAAACAATAAATTAAATAAATATAAAAATACTAATTCATTTTAATTGTTTTTTATTAAAATAAGGTTTATTGAAAAAAAAATCTAAATATTTTTTTTTTGTTATATAAATTAAAATTTACATGAAATATTAAATTACTAATTTTTTTACATTGGTCTAGTTTGAAAGCTAATAAGTGCTTAAAATTTATTTTAAAAATATTTTTTTAATCACATAAAAGTCGCGCGTGTGTAAACAGAGTAGTAAATTAAATGTACAAAAATAAATATTTAATCTCAAATTACATTTTTTTATAGACAGTAAAAAAAATTTGCTTGATTATCTAATATTCAATATAAAACCCACTATCACTTAATAAATTATAAAAAGAAAAATGGACAATTTAAAGCAAAAAATTAACTACTAAAAAAATTATCTTTTTTACTTGAACATTTAATTTTTTATTTATTTTTATAAATTAATAAATTAAAAAAAAAATATTTTTATTTTAAATTTAAATATAAAAAAGATATTACGCTAATAACTTGGGTTTTTTTGATTTTCTTCAAATTTTGTCAGCCAAATTCAAATGTTTAAAAAGAGTTTGACGTGTTCAATTTTTTATAAATGTAAATTATGATTTACCAAAATATTAAAATGTTGCACTTAAATATTACTGATTTATAAATTATGCAATGGCGTGAAATTCTCAATTTTATCATATCAAAAAACGAATAAAAATTTTAAAAAAACCGCTTTATGGGTCAGGTTGCTTAGCAACGTTTAGATTGTTTTAATGCTAAACTTTAATTTTCGCGCTATTTTAAATTAAAATTAAAAACTTTAGTTTAAAAATGGATTCGCCAACTATCAAACCGCTTTCTGAAGAAGTGATAAATAAAATTGCTGCCGGAGAAGTTATCCATTGTCCGGTAAATGTGGTGAAAGAGTTGATTGAAAACAGGTATACTCAATATTTGTGTAAATTTATGAATTAATTTTTCTAAATTATTCTAGTTTAGATGCGAAAGCGTCTAAAATTTCCATTTTAATTAAAAATAAAGGAACATTTATAAAAATCAAAGATAATGGATGTGGAATCAAGGTTGGAAAAATAGAAAGATTTTATTATTGGTTTTCTTAATGATTTCATTTTCAGAAAGAGGATTTACCGATTGCTTGTCAGAGATTTACTTCATCAAAACTTCAAGATATTGAAGATCTTAATAATATAAATACTTATGGATTCAGAGGAGAAGCATTAAGCTCGATGTCACAAGTTGCAGAAGTCATGATAATTTCAAAACCTAAAAAACAACTAATTGGTTGTCAAGCAATTTACAAGGATGGTATATTAGAAATAATTTTAATAATTAACTTTTTATTAAATAATTATTTTTTAGGAAAAATGCTTGAATTAAAACAACTTGCAACTAATGATGGCACAATTATAACAATAAATAATCTTTTTTATAATTTAATCGATAGAAGAAAAAATATTGAACAATGTTGCAATAAAGAATACAATAAAGTTGTTGATGTGATTATAAAATATGCTATTCACTGCATTGAATGCTCATTTAATTTGGAAAAGGAAAATAATAAAGTTCCTGATGTATTAACACAAGCAAATTGTTCAAGAGAAAGTAATATTGGAATTTTGTTTGGAGACAAAATTTCTAAAAATTTGATTCCTATTTCATGTTCAAATGAAAGATATCAGTATAAAGCCGAAGGATTAATAAGTAATACGAATTCAACTTTAACTAAATTAAAATTTACTTTGTTTATTAACAATAGACTTGTAGATTGCGATTTACTTAAACGAAAAATTGAAGATATTTATTCATCATTATTAATGAAAGGTTATTATCCATTCATTTATTTGAGCTTAACACTTAAACCACAAAATATTGATATTAATATGCATCCATCAAAAAGAGAAGTAAGATATTTAAATGAGGATTTAATTAATGAAGATATTCGAACATGTATTGAAAACACTTTATTAAAAGCTTCCGATTCAAGATCTATTATTTTAAATAGTAGTCAAAATTCATCTTTAAACGAAAGTTTTAATATTGAAACAGTAAATATTACTCCTTTTTTGTCAGGCCAAAAAAATGAAAAAGAAATAAAATTGAATTTTTGGAATAAAAAAAGCGAATCATGTGAAAAGAAAAAATCAAAATCTATTAAACCTTGCAATATAGTAAGAAATGATTCTAGAGATAGGAAAATAGATCAAATGATTAATTTGAAAAATATATGTGAGAGAACAGGAAAAAATAACGGTGAAACAGAAATAAATTTAGCAAGTGTTAAAAGCTTAAAATTGATAAAAAATCTAAATTGCGATTCAAGACTAATTCAAATTGTAAGAAATATAACATTTATTGGGTGCTTAGATTTTAGTAAATGTCTAGTCCAACACGAAAAAGAAATTTGTCTTATAAATTTCAGAATTTTTTGTCAACAACTTTTTTATCAAATTTTTTTAGAAGAATTCGGAAATTTTGGTAAAATAAGATTAGAACCTCCTATTAAGATAACCGAACTATTAAAAATATATGAAGAAGAAAATGGATCAGCAACAGAGCTTAATATTACAGAAATGACAAATTTATTAATAAGTTTTTCAGAAATGCTAGATGATTACTTTTCAATGGAAGTAGACAATGATGGATATTTAAAGAGCGTGCCTTTATTATTAAATGGACATATACCGAATTTTGATTTACTTCCTCTCTTTATTTGGAACATATGTGAAATTAACTGGACTAATGAAAAAAAGTGTTTTTATATGTTTGGTCAAGTTTTAGCTGATTTTTATTCTAATCCGATAAATGATTTTGAAAGTTATAAGACGATGGTTAAAATGATAATTTTTCCAAAAATGCAAACGTTTTTAAAACCTTCTAAAGAATTGTTAGGAGTCTATATGAAAACCGCAGATTTAACTGAACTATATAAAGTATTTGAAAGATGTTAAAAGAAAAGTTTATTTTTAAATCAGTTATTAAATTGTTAAGTTTTATGAAAATTTAATAATAATTTATAGTTCATCAAAATTATTTTGATTCATTGCATATTTTTTTGTCCATTCTCTTGCTAAATAGTTATATTTTTTTTTATCAGATTTATATAAATGTGCACATTCGGTTACTAATGGATCATCTGCGTTTGGGTCTGTTAATAAAGATGTAAGTGATAACAATACATTTGAAATTGTTAACGCAGCACTCCATTTGTTTTTTTTTAATATGTCTAGGCATATATTACCTGGAGAAATTATTTAAATTTATGAATATTTAAATTGTTAGTTCATACCTTCTCCGCTTATGTTAGGATGATAAATTTTTGTTTTAAATTTTATTACAGGGGGTGCAAAAGGATATTCTAAAGGGAAAAATATGTCTAAGAAAAATACACCTCCTAACAATTTGAAAAAAAAATATATAAAACTAAAGTTTAAAATAAGTTATATAAATTTGAAAAGGTTGTCAAATTAAACGTGCCTTGATATGGTGAATCTTCTGGACCAGTGATCATGCCTATCCAATGGTTTATGTCTTCGTTGATTGGTCCTGCTGAGCATCCTGCTGGTGGATCTTTTGTTAATTCTTCTAGTTCAGTTTTCAATCTTTTTAAAGACATCTATTTATTTTAAAAAATTATATTAAATTTTTAATAAAAAAATTACTTTATCAAAAATTAAGTTAAATATAATTTATGTAAAAAATTTAAATATAAAAAACATTTAAATAAATTTATCAATTTAAAAATATATTAATAAATGAAAAAAAAACTAAAATAAATTGAAACAATTTTAATTTTGTAAAATGTCAAATATCTATAATAATTGTATTTTCAGTAAGATTTTATTATAGAGAATATAAAAGTGTTTTAATTAACTAACAGTCCTTACCATAAATCATAAATTATGCGTTTCTTTAATTTTGTATACAGATTTAATTATGCACGTTATGGTCACTATTATTTATATATGTATATAAATTCAAGCTTGTTGCTTTAATAATCTTAATGACTAATAAATACGGTAATTATAACTAGTAAAAGCAAACTTGCAAATGAAGTAAATTATAAGTAAACAAATAGACAATCAATTGTTTGCAAACATTAAGAAGTGCCTTTATTGATATTTTCAATAATTTTGTGCAATTTTTAAATGATTTAATAATAATTTTTATAATAAAAAGGTGAAAAAAGGTGAAAAAAAGTGAAATTAAGTAAAAATGTATAAAAACATAAATCATGATGTAGATAACAAAAAGGCTAAAAAATGGTCATATTTTTATTACATTGTTGGTCAGCCTGTTTCCGCCTAGCAATAGTTTAAACAAATTGGGAATTTGAAACACACTTGTATAAGGAAACGTTAAAATAAATTGGTTTGTGCACTTATTAAAGATTAAAATATTTCACAAATGAATTTAATGTGTTTTGAATTGAATTTAATTTGAATATTTTAGAAGCTGTCAACAACTGAGTAACATTTAGGCATTAAGCATGACTTGCAACTAGAACTGCAGTAGCAGATGAAGTTTGATTGAGTTAGTGATTTATTTATGAATGGCCAGATTGTATGTCGGTGCAGTGTTTAAATGCTTTTAAAACTAGTTTATTGTTCAGCTATCGCTTGTTCTAGCTGATTTAAAATATTAGCCACAGTGGACATGATATGAAGTCGATGGACTGGTAGTTGTCAAGTATACCACAAACAAGTGAATGGTTTAAACTGGCGCATGATCGAAACTAAACAATCTCTGTACGCATCGACATTGTTTGCAAACATTGGCGAAATTGCGACGTCATTGGTTTTCTTGAGCTTTTTATCATGGTTAAGATAATTACCTTAAGAGTGTATTATAAAAAGCCTATAAAGACATATTGACAGTTAAAAGTGATGGCTATTGAGAGTTAGAATGATAATAAGTGGATATATGTTGGGATGGTTTTTTAATAATGTGGGTGAAAAGGAAAGGTTTGGAAATGGTGGATGAAGATGTGGGTGAAGAGGTAGGAAGATGAAAGAAGGTGGTAGAAAGCTATTGGGAATTTTGTTGAGGATATTTGTTGAGGAGATATGTTGAGGGGATATGTTGAGGGGATATGTTGAGGGGATATGTTGAGGGGATATGTTGAGGGGATATGTTGAGGGGATATGTTGAGGGGATATGTTGAGATGATATGTTGAGGGGATATGTTGAGGTGATATGTTGAGGGGATATGTTGAGGTGATATGTTGAGGTGATATGTTGAGGTGATATGTTGAGGTGATATGCTGAGATGATATGTTGAGGGGTTATGTTGAGGTGATATGTTGAGGGGATATGTTGAGGGGATATGTTGAGGGGATCTTTTGAGGGATCTTTTGAGGGAATCTTTTGAGGGAATCTTTTGAGGGGATCTTTTGAGGGGATGTTTTAAGAGAGTTTGTTGAGGATCTACTAATCAAATGCGCTATTCAAATCTGTTAATGAAATTTTTTCAAGCAAAATTGAATTTAATAATCAAGTGTGGTGAAAAGTAAGAACAAATGCAATGTTTGATTTTAAGAAAGTTTTGAGTAAAGTTTGTTTGACGTTCTGGTCGAGGCTGGACAAGCGAGTGGTCTTGTATTGGCCGCATTGAGATCGGCGCAGTTGATACGCGGTCGCAGATCATGATCAACTGATTCGATGTCAAGGTAACTGTAAGGCGTCGACTCACTGGTCCATCGCAGTGACGTCCGAATGCGCAATGCCAGGCCACAGTTTTAATCGATTGCGCCTTGGGTGCCTTTGGCTGTCAGCTGTTCCTGGCCACACTGAATCCATGCGCAATTGTGGTCTTTGGCTCTGCATCAGAGTTGATCACCCAGTGTTTCGTGTCCATCATGCAGTTGGCTTTGTGGTTTGTTCGCGTGCCGCCTGCATTTCACTTTTTGCTCAGTTAATGGACAGTCAGCCAACCTCACTTGCCCACTCTACTCAAGCTTCTCCGTTAATAATAATTAATGGTTAATAATAATCAATGGTTAATAATAATTAATGGTTAAAAATAATAAAATAAAATAATAATCTACTAAACTCCACTTGTCCCATACGCCGGCACTCTACTTTACGGCACCAGATTCACTGCTCTACCTAATTACACCGCTCTACTCAACTATACCTTCTGTTCCAACTCTTCTACCTTCTTCAATTTGCTAAACTCACATGTACGTATTTCATTTCATCTTATACCTTATCTCTTCACACATTCATCTTGCGAATTTGCAAATTCTTAATCAAAACAGCGCTTGATCAAGAATAATCAACATATAACAACACACACCATATGCACAAAACCATACACTTCACTAAACACCTTCAAACATACCCTTCAAAACTACTTACTCTTCTTCACAACCTTGGCCACTCCTAGTAAAATCAAACCCGAAAACCTAAGCAATAATTATCCCAAATATTCGGCCTCTTCTAAAGCAAACTTTTTTCATTCTACTAATTCTCAGTTTCTCCATTTAATTCTGCTCATTACAAACCACATTTCAAATCACCTAGTTTAATCATGCTAAACTAATCACTTTTAAACTTAAATTCAATCAAATTCAAATTTAATCAAATTAAATTCACTACTGTTTCAAAATTTAAACAAGTATATTTTGCAATTTACTTTACACGTTTCCTGTTTACAATGTTTTGTTTACTTTACTAGCTGTTTTTACTAGTCCATGCATACAAAAAATTCTCATCTGATTACTCGGCACCTGTTCTTGCTTGTATCAAATATTTTAATAGTCGAATTATTTCATCCACAACCATTGTCTTTACTAGTTTTGCGAATTACGGTTCATTGATTTTTATTGTAAATTTTTTAAACTAAAAACTACCATATTAGTTTTCAAATGATGCAATTTTAAATTAATAATATTTGCTCTTTTTTCCCAAATTTTTTTTCAACAATTTTAAGATGCATTTTTACATTTATTATTCAAAATAGTTAAGCAATTTTAATGAGTTTTTTTATACAATAATTAAATTTTTAAAAACTTTCGCCTAGCCAGCAATATTATTAAGTACATTTTTTGTCACAAAACTTTGCCTAATTTCTTAAAATGTAAAACTTGAATTAAAAGGTGAAAGCGTACAAATTAAAAAGCAAATTAATATTACATTAAAGTTAAGTTCAAACCTATGAAACATTTAAACAGCATAATTTAATTGCAAAGAATTCAAGTGACATTTTAACCAAGTAATTTAGGCTAGCGACCTATTTGTTTAGAAACATAATGCCTACAAGCATAATGTAAGATTTGTGGGTGTGACATTTACTGGCCAGATAGCATCCTGTGTTGCAGGTGATTCTGACTGACGTGCTATTAGATCAGTGCAACAGCATATTGTGTCAAACAACTTGTCTGATGACTGGCTGGGTGTGTGTGATTTGATAATGTTGTTCCAACAAGCTTTTTAGTCTGTCTGTTTCCACAAATCTTCTATTGTCTCTATAATGTTGTTCTTAAAGCCGTTTTCACTTTTTGATAGACTGACTTTAATATGTGTGACCTGGATTGAGTTTGTAAGCAAGTAAGAACAAGTCAATTCGACAGGTTTAAGGCTTTACTATGATGGCCATAAGAATCTAGTGTTTATGTGAACATTTATAACAAAAAACATGCGCGCTTATACGTTTGTGTTCGTGTTAAAACATGATTAGTGTGTAGATGCACAAATGAATAAATTATCATTGCAGAACAACTTGGAAATAAACGTAGTTTATGTTTGATTAATCAGTTACCTTGTTTATCGACTTAGACACTGACTTATTCAATTATCAAGTTCACTTGTCTATTATTCATCCTTCATATCTTGCTTGTATCTGGCTTCATCTTTGGTGTCGTTGGTCACCAATTGTCCATACAAAACATACATGCTCATTGTTGTTTGGTGTAACAAATACACCTGTACACGCAATTATATTAAGTCAAGCCAAATTTGATACTTTATAAAACTCATTTTGGCAAAATTAAAAAAAATTACAATTATCAAGCACAAAACCTAAAATTCGAAGTTTAATGTTTTAATTGCTTTGCAAAATCAATTGGTCAAATTTAAACAAACAAAAAAACTTTTCTTAATGTTGGTCATTAATTGTTCATAGATAAAACTAATTTGCTTAATAATGTCAAAGTTGGATACTTTTTGCTGGACTATACATTAAAACGATTGTGGTCAGCTGTTTTTTTACGTTTTAGTTTTAAGTTGTTTTTTTTATGCAGTACTCGCTTAAGATAAAAGAGTTTTTTATATAAAAAAAAATTGGATTTAGATAAATTAAACAGTAAAGAAAAAAAGGTAAGGTAAGGTAAGATAAGGTAATGTAAAGTAAAATAAGATTAAGTAAGGTTAAGTAAGGTTAAGTAACGCAAAGTAAAATAAAATAAAGTAAAAAAATGAAATTTGATAAAATTAAGCGTAATTAAAGCAAATAAATTTTCATTTATTTAAATAAAAAGATGCTAAATTTAAAGTAACTTCAAATTAGATGTTTTTTTTTTTAAGTTATAGCTTTCAAAGCAAATGATGCAGTGGGTGGCTATTTTTATTCAATTCAGAGCGTGAATAAAAGTTAACATGCAAAATGAATAATGAACAGACATACCGAATACCTGGTGTTGAGTTTGATGCTTGTGAACTAAATAGTGAAGTGAAGAAAACGTGGTAGTGTAGTTTTTTGAGAAAATGTGTTGAAAAAATATTTAGAAAAAGAATGTAAAAAAAATGTGTAAAAAAAAATATGTAAAGAAAATATGTAAAAAAATGAGAAAAAATGTGTAAAAAAATATGTATAAAAAAATGTATTAAAAGTGCAGCAGAAAGTGTGGTCACTAATTGTAAGAGTAGTTGAAAGCCATTTTTACCTGTTTTAATAAAACAAGCCCTCTGTTCACCTGTTCCTTGATGCAGTACGACCAATCTAGTAGTCCCACTGTGGTTAACAGCAGCTGTTCATTCCAACAAAATTGTGTATATAACTTTTTAGCGCGAATTAGATCATAATAGTAGCTAATTTTTTATTTGATATTTTCCTAATAATTTAAATAAATATGTTTTTAGTTTTATTAATTTTTTGTTTAGTGTGTTTAAAACAAAAGCCTAGTCAAACAGCAGCAAAACACGGTAACCACTAAAATAATTGTAGGCGCAACAACCACAAACAGCAACAGTATACAGCCGGTCGAATTGATCACAACGCAGGCTCTGTTTTGAACAAGTGCGGCAAAACAAGCTTACTTGCAAGCAAACACTTGCACGCCTACTCAAAAAACACATCTGTAACAAAAATATTGAAAATTGTGTCCAAACTTGTTTATTGCTTTCAGTTAGTCAAAACGGCTTAAACCTGTAGCAAAAAATACCTGATGCATTATTTGGTTAATTTAAACTACCTGACAAGTTCCGGTGGAAATTAATCCACTCTAGCTAGATTAGCGGTGCAAGCAACAGCTAAAGGTTGAAAAGGCAAACTAGAAAACGAGCTGTTAACTGAGCTGCCGAACGAGCTGTAAAAATGAACTATGAAAATCAGCTGTTGAAATCTGCAAGTGATCATAATTAGTCTTTATAATCAACAAAGATGATCACTGGCCAGAACCAGTTGCAACGCCCAGTCGTAGATTCTGCGCCTTTCATTGTGCATGAATGCTTTGTTTTTTACCACCCTAACCTCTCACTTTGATTTTCACGTCTGTCTTGTTTAATCCGTTTTTAACCAAATCTGTTTTTAATCGCTTTAGTGTGCCAGATCCGTTCTCGAACCATTCTACACATCTATTGCCACAAATCTATTGGCGTTCCGCTCTGATTCTATCGAGTTCGGCCATCTAAACGTGATCCGTTCATTTTCGCCAATTGATTTGTTTGCTACCATGAAAAGTTACATTGTTTTCTTCTTGACAAGCTTATGTTCAACCGTATCTCTAAGTGTAACTCGTCAACTTATATGTAAACGTCTAAACCACTGTACTTTTGATAGCTTCATAATGTCCTGCTCAACTCCGTCAACAATCTAAGATACAAAGCTACTGCATCCACCAAATTTACCAAACTTGCTTCCTTATTCAGACTAATTTTCTATACCAGCTCATTAGAAATTGTTCTTTGTTTTTTGACATGTGTTGTTCATCTATTCAAGATAATAACCTAGGAACGTTTGCTTGTGTTCATCCGGACCTGAACTCATTTTCATCATTACTTAATTGGATTTTTTTGTGACGTTAGTAAATTCAAAAAAAATTGTTTTATTTAACTTTAAAACTTTGCTGTACTGTTGGTTTTTAATTAAGAAATTTTATAATCAATGCACTAGACATGTATTCAATTATGTGCGAACAATGTGTTTAGTGTTTATTTTTCAAATTGTGTTTTAAACTGGAAGCCCAGCAATTAATTTAGTATTAAACATACAATTAATTATAGATTTTCGCACTTGAATTATCATTAGACTATTTGCTTGGTTGCACTCATTCGATACTGATTCGTATTTCATCTGATTCTAATTTTAACTCCAAATCTGCTTTCGATCACTTATTTAGTCACGTTAACTCTAATAAACTCTATTATATCAATTAATTTTTTATCAGTGACAAGTTGCAGATATCAAAGAATTAGCTTTTTAACAATCATTTACGATGGATAAAAAGCGCGGCGGATTTTTCCGCGGAATAGTTGATAATTTCCGATCTTCAGTGGGTTCCGCTAATAGTCCAGGTCATGGACAAACTTTAGCCACTGGCAAATTGTCTACTGAAATTTTCGAAGTAGAAGAACCTCTTAAACCGGACAATTTTCAACTAAATGATGTAAGTATACTTACTTATATAGTTATTATTTTGTTAAATTTTTTTTTTGCTTTTTAAAATAATTTCACTTGGTTTTTATTTTAATTTTTGATTTAATTAATGATTTTTTTCACCTTTTTTTTTTGCTTTCAAATATATTATTTTAATTGTTTGTGTGTTTATTATCATTAAGTAAATGATTAAATTTAAGTATTATTATTTATTTATTTATTTTTTTTATGAAACAAAAGTGTGATAATTAATTTACTTTATTATAGCTCATTTTAATTTCTATTTTTTCAATTTGAGTATTTGAAATTTGTTTATAAATTTTTATACAAAATAATTTAAAATTTTTGTTTCAATATTTTATTTTAATTTTATTATTATTTTGTTAGATTGTTTTGATCTAATTTCAAATTATTTTTATCAAAGTAAACAATTTCGTGTTTTTTTTTTTTTTTTAAATATTAACTTATACTTGCCTAAAATATAATCAATCAATCAATAATTAAATTTTGTCTATTAAGATTTAGTCATTTGCATTGAGTTAAAATATTTTAAATAAAGTGATAAAAAAAAAACAAAAAAAACAATTTTTTTAACATTAATAAAAATTTATTTTTTAGTCATTTAATTTAGTTTTTAGGTTTAAATTATAGATGAGTTTGACTTAACAGTAGATAAAATTTTAATATAATCTTTAATAAAAAATGTCAATAATGTTCTCAATATGCTTTAATGCGTATTATAGATATTTATATAAATTTAGATAAAATATATTTTTTTTTATCTTTTTTCTTATTTTCACCTGTCGCATTTGCAAAAAATTTGAAAAAAAAAAATTTATATATTACAATGTTATCGAATTTTTCTCTTTTTTGTTTGCCTAAGCATATAAAAACTTATTTTTTTTTATTTTGATATTTTGATATTTATTTGCTTGTTTATATAATTTTGCTTTATAAACAAAATCGATGTTACTTTCTAGTAATATTCTTTACATATTTCGACTTTTTAGAATTTTTATTCTTTAAATCAGTAAATTGTAACTTTTAGTAAGCAATTAGCTCAATTTGAAAGCAAAAAAAAATATTTTTTTATTTTTTCATAAATTTTTAGTTTTTTAATAATTTTAATGATTTAGTACTGATTTTTGGTAGTTATTTTTACTATCATTTTGAGTTATCTTCTATAATTTGCTTACGTGTATCAAGTAAGTTTTTGCCTAATTTTTTGCAGGTATAATAGACTTAAACTAAATATAAAAAAAAAATTTGCATTTATTTATGTAAATATTTATTTTAAAAATTTTATTGTATTTTAAAAAGTTTTGTTCATTTTTGTTTTATTAATTTCATTTATTTGATATATATTTTTTGCACACCTTATTTTTTTATATTTATAATCAATTTTAATTTAATTAAATAATTTTTTTTTTATTAAAAATAATATTAAATATATGATTAAGAAAATTCTTTATCCTTTATTTTTGTTTGTTAAGAACACAAAAAAGATGTTCTAGTTTAGCAGTATCTTTTCAATAACTTTATTTAATTTATACAATTTAATTCAATTTTTTTTACATTTTTTTCACTGATTATGCTTTAAATTATTTACACATGAATGATCAATGTTTATTTAGCTTTGGCCTAGTTGGCACAATCTGTTAGGTGCAGACATAGAACGGCTCTCAGGTGAATGCACACTTAATACTTACTTAATTGAAAGTCATTCAGTGTGTAATTCATTTAATTGCACATTGACCATTGTGGCTGACAGTTATATGGTGTTAGTATCTAGAAAAGATGATATCGTGATACTGTCTGTTTTTAATGTTGTTTGACTCTAGTTAGAAATCAGTCTTTTTTAAAATAAAACAGATCACGCCATCAAATAATACACGGCAAGCATAAAACGTACAATGAAAATTATCAGTAAACAAGTTAAAGTTATAAAATAAGAAAAATTAAAAAAAAAAAACACGAGTTAGAACACAAGCAATGTTTAAGCCAAGTTATTATACTAAACAGAAACAAGGTTTTAAAAATGTTTTGTGTTGTATAAGTTGGTTAAAATTAGTTGGAAAAGTTACATGCAAAAATAGACAAAAGTATTATGGACGGATTTGTGACAATGATAATAGCAGTGTGATGATATATGTACACTTGTTTGCATATTTCATTGTTTTGTAGATTATTTTATTTTTGTTGAGTAAAAATAATAAACGAATATATTTTATTAATATAGTAGATGTCTTGGTCTATAGTTTATAAAAAAAAAGTATTAAAAAGCTGTAATTATTTAGATGACTTATTAATGTAGTTTGTATTTGATAAATTCAATTTCCGTTTTATGTGATTTGGATTAAATTATTATTTGTTTTTTTTTTTAGACAACACGTTTTTTTTATGCACCTAAAGATTTATAAACAAGTGTTAGTTTATGATTTTCCAGTTAACTTTATCTGAATTTTTTTATTTTTGTCAAAAAAAATTTAAATGCAGTTAGAAGCGCTGACACCTGCGCAACATAGTACGGGTTTTTATGGTGGCATTAGATTACATTCGCATCATTAACGTTCTCTAGACAATACATAGTGATCAAGTTGCTTGTGTGAATCAATCTGGGCCATTTCCAGATACTTTTGAATACTTGAAAATTACTTATAAATTGTTTAGCTTAAATTTAAACAGCTGTCAAAAGGTCTATACATGCTTGTAATAGGCAGATTAATTTAAAGCGTTTTTTTTAACATGAAATACTCTTGTTTATAATTTTTCTAAAGTCATGGCTCATCTTTCTTTTTTAACCATAAACTTTGGTTAATCAAAGAAAATTTAATAAAAAATGTGCATAGATTTGCACCTTTTTATTAATTTTTTTTAATTTTTTTTTTATTGAGTTTTGACATCTTTGTTTTTTGTAACATTTTTTTTTTAATTTTTTTATTTATCGTCATTTATTTCATTTATTGTTATCTTTTTGTCACATTATTTATTTATTTTTTTGTTCATGTTTTTAGTTACAGAAACATTACTAATAATATTTAAAACATTAGTTATGTGTACTTTTTTGTTCATTTTTTAGCAATTTTTTAAGAATTTTACATTTTTTAATTTAGTTTCTATTTTTTTATATCTATTAGAAAAACACCTTTTTTTTTTTTTGCTTTTAATTGAAATGCTACTATAAACTTAAAAAAAAATAAATTAAGCTTATAAATAAAATGCAATGTTAAATTTTACTTTAAAATTAGCTATTTAATTCTTGTTTAAATATTGATTAATTTTATTGTTTATCAATAAAATTTTAATTAAACGTAATGTTTGTTTTTATTTATTTGTTAAATTTAAATTATTTTTAAAATATTTAATAATAAAATTTATTTAAAAAAAATATAATAAATTTTAAAATAAAATTAATTAGTTTTTTTGAGAAAATGAATTTTTTTTTTTAATTTATTGAAAGGAATAATAATAATTTTGAAAAATGTTGTAAAAAAATTTTTTTTTTTTTTGAAAATTAAGCCTATATTTTAATCCAGTTCAAATCTATTTTTAATTTTATTTTAATATCATTTTTGATGATTTTGTACTTGCATAACTATGTAAAAAACATTTGCTTTAAATGAAAACTTAAATAGTTTTAAAAGCTATTTTGTATTCAAATTGTTACATTTATTAAAAACAACATATGGAACATTACTATTTGAGTTTTGATAAGTGGTATTAACCAGGTTGAATAAAAACATCAAGCGTGCATTGAATAGGTCTGTTTTTTTTTTAAATATTTAAAAAAAGCATCCAAGTAGTAAAGATTCTTAAATTATTTTTAAAACTTTTTTTATCTTGCATCTTGGTATTGCCTTTTTTGGTTTTGCTGATTAAAAATTGGTAAATTGTCTTTATGAAGGTTATCAACGACAATAGAATTAGTTTGTTTGTTTGGTTTGTAACACTGTTTTTGAAAAGTTTGATCTTGCCATTGGATATTGATTGGACCTTATTGAATTTTTTTTACTTCATTGCTGTTTTTATGTGACAGGCTCATAAATATTGCGGCATTGGATCTAGGTATATGCATTTGCATAGTAGCGTCACCTTGTAAAGTTGGAAAATTTTGTGTAGATTAAATATTGTTACAAGATTACTGCCGGTAACAGTCCAACATTTTTTTTGAGTCTTTTAAACTATAACATATTAAATAAGCAAATCTATTCTATTTATTTTGAATAAACAATTGATCAGTATCATTTTGACCAACTTTTATATACATATGTTTCAGCTGTTATTTAAGTATTTAAAACTTTTATTTTGGCTAAAAATAATTTTTAGCCAGCTTTATATAAAAATGCAAAGATGCATAAAAAAATAAAATAATAAAGTAGCTTTGAAATTTTTATAAATTTGCGTCGAAACAATAAAGATCAAAAATGTATGTTAGTTCACAGAATTATGCTTCATTAAATATGAAATCCAGGCCATTGCAGGATGAAAATAGAGAAAAATATAAAGAAAGGACAAAAAAAGGATGCAACATGGCTAAGAATAAGATGAAACAAGTGCTGACAGAGATGTTCAAGTGTAGTCAGCTTATTTAAGATAGCCACGTTTCTACAACTGCCATATTATTAATCGATATGTACATGGCGTTCTAGCTGTTCCATTAGACTACATTTATCAAGTCAACATGTTGAGTAATTGTTATGCGCATTATTTTTTGATTATAATTTCTACTGACAACAACTTAAATGTCGCTTTATCTTAGAACATAGGCTTTAATTTAAGTACATTGTGACTTTATAATTATTAAGCATGCGTGCGATGGGCTGATCTTGCTACGCAGGTGATACATTTTTTGAAATTCAAGTTTATTTGGCTTTAGGCTTTGAAGACCATTGGCAAGTTTAGGTTATTTTTTTCTAGCAGTACAGGTGATTATCTCCAAATTTCTCCAGGCGTATTTATTAGTTTTTTTTTGATTTATTTTAATTTTTATTTAAAATCATTTATGTTTTATGTTTAATTACATGTTTGTTTAAGTATTCATTATTTGATTTATTGATGCTAAAACGCTGTTTATCTTATCTTAATTTAAATTAATTTTTTATATTTATAACTAGTCTATTTTATTATATAAATCAAAGTGTTGACTAAGTCGTTATTAATTAATGGTCAACATATTTTTTTTTGAATGTTTTATTGTTTTATTATTTTTTTTTTTTAAATTTTTAAAAAAAATTTAAAAGTTAACTTATAATTATTATAAATAACTTATATTTGTATTTTATTATTTTAATTTAATATTGTATAACTGCTTTTACTATCTAGTAATAATTATTTATATTTTAAATTATAATCTAAATTAAAAAAAATATATTCATCAAGTTTTTATTTTGAATATATTATTTTTTATTATCCTTATTTATTGTTTAAATTTATTTAATTAGTTTTATTTTACAATTATTGATATCACAGTTATAAAATAATATTCTACTCATTTTTTTTTATTTTATTTTTGGTTGACCTATTTTAATATAATTTAAGTAATTTTTAGTGCTTGAACATTTTTAAAAAATTTATAATTAGGTAAAGAAAAAATTCATCAAATTTTAAAATTAAAATTTACAAACATATTTTCTTAAATATTTTAATTAAAAAAATGCAATAATTCTCATTTTTTTCTTTATATTCAATCAATATATTTTAAATAGGCTATTATTTAAATTTTTTTTTAAAAAAAATAATAAATATATTTATAAATTAGTGACAATCTATGTTACACATAATTAAAATAAGTATTTTTTTTAATATTTTATTTAGGTTTATTTAGTTTTATTTAATTATGTTTTTATTTTTAATATCTTTTTTTGTTTGTTTAAAAAATTTCTTTTTAGTTTTATTTCTAAAAACACAAAATATTTGGGTTTTTTTTTAAAAAAAACTTTTACTTTTCTTTATTTATTATTGAAAATTAAAATTTGTGAAATGCATAAAGTTTAAATATTTTTTTTTTATCGAAAAAAAAAATTAAAATAAAAACAGTAAAAATGCATTGAATTTTGAATAAAAAAAAATAAAATGAAAAGAAAAGAATAAAATATAAATTGACAACTAAAATAAGTAAATGCAATGAAACTATAAAACATAATATTTGTAAATCATAACTTTTGGAAATTTAATGCAGATTTTTTTAAATTTTTTGGTCATAATAAACATTTTTAAACTTTGTATAAAATTTTTCTTACAAAGGTTTATATTTTGAATTTACTAACTTAATTCAACTCTTTCAAACACAATTTTGTTTTGTTTTTTTTTATATTTTTATATAAGCTAATTTTCTTTGAAAATAAACCTGTTAATGTCTTAAAATAGCTAAGTTTTTTTTTATTTGACGCAATCAAAATTTAACTTTTTGACCTGTATTCAATTTGTTTGGACGAGTTTTTCAACTGCAAATTAATACAATTGAACATAGTCAAAAACTTTTATAAAAGCTAATATGAAACATTGTGAAACAAAAGTATAGTTGAACACTTCAAATGCATCTGCTAATAGCGATTAAGTAAATAAGAAAAAAATCTAAATATAAAAAATAACCAAAAAATAAAAGGAAATAACAATTAGATCTAACGTTATTAAAATAGTTAAACTTTTATTTAATTGCTAATATTTACAAAAAACTTTTTATTAATCTTGCTACTTTGTCAACTACCAAACCTATGTATTTTTACTTAGATATTTTTTTGATTAAAATTTTGATAAATATTTTTATACTAATTTCTTTGAAACTAAAAAATTAAGATTAGATTATTATATATAAAATTGATGTATCTAAGCTTTAATGTTATAAAAATGTTATTTTATTGTATTTTTTTTTATTTTATTTATAATTATTTTTAATTTATATATTTAACTTTAAATAAAAGAAAATTTTTGTTTGATTAAAAATTTAAATAACTAAATTTATTCTAAATTATTATGAAAAATGTTAACGAATAAAAAAATATCAATATATTTTTAAATAAAATTTGAATAAATTTAAAAAAGTTAATTTATTATTAATTTTAACATTTGACGCAATAATAGATATTTGATTATACATTTTATATAAAAATAAATATAATTTTTTTAACATTTTTATTAAAATAAAAGGAATTGTTTTTATTTTTATTTATAAACTTATTTGAATTAATCTTGAACTTATAAATTTAATATAATTTTTAATTGAATTTTTATATTAATTAAATTTAAAATAATTATATATTGTTATATAAATATTGTTTTTTTTTTTTTTTTTTTTATTTTACTTAATTTATTTGAGCTTTTTTATATTGTTGTTTAAATTAATATTTTTAAGATAATTATTAAAAAAACAATTTAAATCTAAACTTTTATTACAATAACATTGTTTAATTTTAATACTTTATTTTAATTCAATTTTTTTTAAATTTTTTTCTTGACCATATTCACTTTTGAACCAGGTGGTGCGTTATGGATTTCCAGCACAGCCTGTAGCATTGGCGTTTGATCCTATTCAAAAACTGATTGCTATCGGCACAAGGAATGGATCTATTCGAATGTAAGTGCTTTTTGAATGTGTTTAAGACATGTTGTTTTATAATCAGAATTTGCCTTTGGTAAATTGCAATCATCTTTAACTACATTTTTATATTTAATCACAATATTGTTGGTCTTGAGTTAATATAGATAAATCCATTCATATCAAATTTTTGCTTTAATATTATTAAATATTTTTTTAATATACTTGAAATGTGTTTTTTTGTTGATACATTTTTTTTATATAATTTAGTTTGTTATATTTTTGATAAATTTTTTTAAATAATTTTTAAAATTTAATAAAATTGATAAAAATAATATAATAAAAAATAAATTTAATAAAATAAATATAAATACAATAAATTAAATTTGAATAAAATATTATTAAAAAAACAAAAAAAGTTAAAAAATAAATTATTTTACATTGATTTTAATTGTTTATTTTTTTTATTATTATTTATTTAGACTTGGTCGACCTGGTGTAGATGTGCATCTTAGTCATGATTCTGGATTTGCTGTAATTCAACTTCATTTTATAATGAATGAGGTAAAATTTTTATTAATTAAATTTAAATTCAATAATTTTTTTTTAAACTTTTTTTTATTTTTTTGACATTATATAAATTAATATGATGATAATAATAAAAGTTTTAAATTAATTGCTAATTTTGTTATTTTTGTTGTTTTAAATTTTATATTTAATGATTAGTTTTTACAATTGGTCATTTTTTTATACTAGATAATCAAGCTTACACTTGACCTATACTTTTATTTGTAATGATTGTAAATTATCCATGAACATTTATTCCAACTGATTTAACCCTTGATCAAGGTCAAGTGTTATCGACTCGATTTGTTATTTATTTAAGGTTTTTTTTTTCGCAAGTCAGAATTAGTATTAGTGTAAATGTTTTGTATTAAAATTTAGTGACGATTATACTATTCAAAATCATTGAATTAAAGTAAAATTGATAAGAAGGAAACTGTTTGAAATGAAACAAATTTAAGCACGTCCGGTTGGTTTTTATAGTTGAACCACGTTTTTATTTTATAAAAACTATTTATATTCTTCTTATATTTTACTATTGTTGTTCTGAATATTGTATGATTGTTATTAAAAAATTTAAAGAGTTATATTTATTTTAGTATAATTTTTATTTAAAAGTTAAAAGTATCTCTTTTTATTTAAATTGATTTATTTTAATTGTCAAATATACTTTCTATTTTTTTTTTTATTAATGCGTATTTTTTTTTTTAATTTAAAAAATTAGAAACTATTATGAAATAGATCTTTTTTTATAATTAATATTTTTCTTTATTTAAAATTAATTTTTTTAGATATAATCTAGTTCATTCTTGATGCTTAAAATTTTTTTTATGCTAAATATTTATTCAATAATTAATTTATGTTAATATGTAATCATGTATTTGATTGGATTAATTTTTTCAATTAAAAGTTGCAATAGTAATTTCTAATTTATATATTTATTTATTTTATAGAATAGTAAAATAGATATTTTTTTTTAAAAATAAGTTTTAACTAAAAGCTTAAGTTTATATTCAAAATAAAAATTATATTATTTTATAGATTTTTAATTATTTTATATAGTTAATCTTACCAATATATTACAATAAAAAATAAATTTTAATAATTAAGTTAATAAATTATTTTTTATAAAATAGATCAATAATTAAAAATAAGTTTGTTTTTTTTTAAATTAATTTTTATTATTTTTTTAATAATAAGAACAATTTAATAAATATAATTGATACAATATTAAAAAAAAATTATATTTTTATATTTTTTTAAAATAAACTTATTTTATAAGTAAATATTATTAAAAAAAAATATAAAAATTTTTTTATAGTTAAAATCTATTTTTTTTTTAATTTTTTGCTAATTAAATTTAATTGCATTTAAATAAATTTATTAAATTATTATAATTAATTAATATATTATAAATTAGTTAATATAAGTATTCATATTATTTTAATTATATACGGATTCTTAAACTTTTATTTATTATTAAACATTTTCATGTAATTATATTTAATATAAAAATTAAATATAGAGATATTTAAAATTCTAGTTTAAAAATTATTAATTAAATACATTGAAACTTATTGTGTTGAAAATAGTTAGCGAAATTTAGTTTAAAAATGTAATTTGATAGCAATAAAACATACCAAATATTTTTTTTATTAACTAAATTTTAATCTAAAAATTTTAAAAAATACATTAATTTTTATTTATCAAGAATAAAAACACAGTATAATTTATTAATGATGAAAAAATTAAATTGTTTTTGTTTTTATTTTTAATATTTATTTTATTGACATTTAAATTAATTTTAAGTTATTACATTTTTAATAAAATATTTAAAATTTAACAATTAAATTTATAATTATTTATCTTAAGTTTTTAAAATTAAAAAATTATATTAAGTGTTTAAGTAAATTAAAATTTAAAAAATAGCTATTTATTTTTATTATTTAACATTTTTTTTTAATATAAAATTATAATTGAAATTTATTATTACAATTTAATTTTTTTTTTTAATTTTATATAAATTATTACTATGTTACATAAAATAAAAAAAACTTTATAATTTATTTTTCAACATGTTAAAAAAAAAATTTTGATTATTAAACTTTTTTTTAATAAAATTAATTCTACTCGTTACAGTAAAATATTTTAAAATTTATAACTTTTTTTAAATATATAAAATAAAATAAAATGTTTGACTTTTTAATTTGCATTCTCAAAATGTTTTTTTTATGGTTTTAAATCTTAATATATCCTTTTAAATCTGTGTTTAATCTAAAACTTCTTATGATTTTATTTGTGTAACAATAATGTTTTGCTTATTTTAACATTATAAAGCTTAAAAATTTATTTAATTTAGAATATTTCATATGATTTTACTATATTTTAATTATGATCTTAAAAAATTTTTTGTAGATTATGTCTTGTTGTTTGATTATAGTAAAAATTTTAAATTTTAATATAAAATTAAAAAATTTTTTTTTTTAAGGTAAATTGAAAATGACATTTTTATTTAAAAATATTTTAATTTATTGTTTATTTCATCATTTTTTATCTTAAGTGCAAATTTATTAATTTTTGGTTTATTTCTTTAGTAACTTATTTAAAAAAAGAAAAATGGTTTTGTTTTAATAAAATTATGATTAAAACTGAACTAGCTTTATTTATAAACTCACATTTCTTTTTTTAGATCGTGATTTTATCAAATTTGAGACTTAATTTTAATCATAATTTGGTCACTGTAGATAATACTTTTAATTTAATTGGTTTCACCTGACAGTTGCCTTGAGGGGTGGACACGTGAAATATTTTTTTTTACTACAATCAATGCAAAGAAACTATTTTAATCTTTAGTTATAATTGGATCTATTTATATTTGCTTATTGAATCTTATATGGTTATTTTATAGATGTTATTTGTAAAAAAAATGCACTTTTTTAATTATATTTTGTTAATTGTAAATTCTTATTCATTTTTTTTCCTTTTTAGTTAAATAAATTTTTATTGTTTGAAGTTGATATATAAGCTTATTTAGATTTTTAATTATATTTTTAACTTTTTAATAGTTTAAGTATATATTAAAAAAGTTCTAATTAAAATAAAAAGAAAAAAGCAAAAAAATATTTTATTAAATTAAAAAAATAATGTTTTAGTTAGTTAAATAAAATTTTATTATTTATAAGTTTTTGTCCCAATCACACAATATCTTAATCAAAATATTTGAAGAAAATTTTTGCATATAGAAACTAAATTTACATGAGTAATTTTTTCATTTTTACGAATAAGTTGCTATTTGTATTCTGGACAAGTTTATAAACTATTGCTGCTGATTTTTGTATTGTAACATAAATTTTATATATAAACGTTAGAAATATAATTAAGTTTCAAATCGACAGGCACATTATACAACTTTTTCTATTATTTTTTTACTAAGTAAGATTTTTTCGGTTTTGCTCTGAGATGCTCATAAGCATCTTAATAGAATCTTAAAATAAATTTCTATTTAAGTTACTGCGCACTAGTAACAACATATGGCTAGCAAAGCAATGAAAAAAAAATACCTGATCAAACTCGCCTACTTGTCATAAACATTGATGGTGGTGTGGGCGTGTTTGTTATTTGCAAAGAGATTATCAATGCATAGGAAATATTAAGTAAAGCGCTTATCCATACTTGGCCTGATTAGAATTGAATTTTTGAGTTTATACTCAATTTTCTTTTGATTATAAAGTTTACAATAAAGATTAAATGGATGCCTTAGCGCAAGTTATTCTGTCAAACAAACTCCGTTGATCTTACCAGTTATATGCAATTAAATAAATGTAATGCATCAAAATTGGTTCAAGGTGATCAAAAATTTTTTAGTCAAAGCTAAATTGACATAACGTTTATTTTGTCTGCACTGAGAATTCACTTTCACCATTAACCAAAAACAGCTTAATGAAATCGACTGGTCGAAGTTGACTAAAGATGTTAGTTGACAAAATGCGACTAAGTAAAACTAGCATGTGGTTAACCTTTCAGCAACATAAATATGGTGACTACAGTTTTTTGTTTGTTATCCGCAGCCATGACCAATGTCCATATGTTTACTTACATTAGTCAGTTCCTGTGCGCCCATTTTTGTCGTGGCGTGTCTGTATGTGGCATGATAAAAGCCAATGTAAACAGTTTGATTATTATTTAAAGATTTTTTTAACCTTGTTCACTATTTGCAAACATCTTAAATGAAAGTTTTTTTTTAACAATTTGCAATCAAGTCGGTGGTTATTTTCAAGCATTTTTTAAAACTAAATTTGCTTGCGCTAGTTAAAAAATATAAGTCACATTAGTATTTTAGATAGGAAAAAAGCGTTTAATTGCAGGTATTTTTTTCCAAACAGTTTTTCTACTTTCTTTACAAATTAAAATAATACAATCTTAATCATAGACTTCTATATTTGTTAATCTCCAATCAATTATATATCATTTTTTTTCTGTACTAGACAATTGTACAAAACAAATGTTTGTTTAGAACTGCATATTAAAAGAAAAATATCAATGTTTAGTTAAACATTAAATTATCAACATTAAACATTTAATTTTAATTAACTCAATATCTAATAACAAACTTACTAAATAATTATTTTCTAAAATTATTTGGCTATTAAAAATATATTTTTTTTGTATTTTAATTGCTAATAAACAAAATTTTTAAAATTAAAATTTTTTTTTGTTATGATTCATAGTTTTGTACGAACAAAGCACTTTGTAACAAATCACAAGCAATACCAATTTCGATTAATAATTTAAAATTTTAATTATTTATTTACATAATTTAAATTCTTTTTTGTTTTAAATTAATTTTTATTTTAAAAAGTTGCTTAATAAAGTTTTATATTTATTTTTATTAAAAAATTTTTTTTATCAATATAATTTTAAAAATTCAACATACATTTTTTTTACACGTAATATTTTGATTAGTAAAGCTTATATTTTTTTTCTTAAATTGTGTTTATTATAAATTCAAGATAGTTTGGTGTAACATTTAATCTTCATTAAGAAGATTTTTAATTACATTTGTTTTCTATTGTTTTTCAAATTATTTTTACGTTTTTTGTTTAATATTTTAGATTATAAAATAACCAATGTGCTTCCAACATTTAAACTTAAAACAAAAACTAATATTTTAAATAAAAAAATGTGGTTTTGATTAAATGACTATTGGTGATATAGATAAAATTAAAAGAATTTTTTCAAAATCATAATTTTAATACAAAATTTAAAAAAAAAAAATTTAATCAAAAAAAATTTTTTAAAATTATAATCTTAATAAATTAATTAAAAATTTATTTTATTCAAAAATAGTTAATTAAAAAGAATTTTGCTGAAAAAAAATTAAGTAAATAATTACTTTTAAATTTTAGATTGTTATTTCATATAGATTTTTTATTGTTTGAAAAAAAACTGCATGTTACGTAAAAGTTTAAAATTCCAATAAAAAAAAAAACATGAATTTGTTTGTATTTTAAAATAAAAAATGAACCAATTTATAAGAAAAATAAGCAGAAAATTATGTATTTTATTTTTTAGTAATTCATCAAACAGTTACTGCAATTGTAAAAGAAATATATCAATTATTGATTTAAAATAGAAATAATTGCTGTTTGTAACTAATTCTAGTTTTTGGAAATTAGTGGCTACAACGTGACAGTTATGCACTGTTTGCAAGTTATACGTTTACCTGCGTGATTATTAGATTGTAGTTCAAGTATAAAATGTATAAAATCGTGTCCAGTTAATTTTTTTTTATTATAATTGCTTATTAATCAGCCTGATGTTGTTTGATTTTATTTTAAATACATAATTGCTAATAAATTATTAATTTAAATTATTAATTAAATAAATTAAGAATATAATTTAAATTAACTTTTACTCATTGTCATTGTTCATTTTATAAAATTAGCTTTAATAGTTTTTTTTTTTTTTAGTTTAATTAATTGTTTTAAGTAATAAAATAATGTATTTACTTTAAAAATTATATTATAAATTATATTAAATATAATTTTTATTAATAATTTTAAATGTCATTTAAACTTTTAAAATATTTATTAGAAAATTTTTTTAATTGATTAAAATAATTTTTTTAAACTTTTTTACAAAATTGTTTAATAAAATAAATTGTTTATTTTTTTTTTTTAACTATATATATATATATATTTTAAATATATTGTAAATTTAAGTAAAACTTAATTAATAAATGATTGGCAATTATTTTTACTAGTAAAAATTTTTATTTTAATTTAGTTTTATTTTATTTTTAAAATATTGCTTTTATTTAAATTATAATTTTATTTCTAATTTAATTAATTTTAGACATTAAAATAGATTTGTTTAGTAAATGGTAATTTTTATATTGTTTTACTATATTATAATTTATACTAAGTGTGATTCTAAATATAAATTTTTTCTTAAATAAAATTACAAATTAATAAAATAATTATTTACTAATTTAATTGAAAACCAAAAACGAAATTTATATAAAATTTTTATTTAATTTGTTAATATCATTTTATATATTAAAAAATTAATAAAATTTAATTTTATTTTTTAAATTTAATTTTATTTTCTACTTCTGGGAAAAATAAAAATAAAATTATTAAAAAAACAGTATCATCTGTTTTAAGATAACATAGCAATCGAATTTATATGACGCTTAAAACAAGTCACCTTTTTTTTTGTATTATGAAATTTTGCCGTTATATGTAGTTTTTATAAAAGATTAACAAAGGTCTCAATTAATTGAATGCATATTTTAGACTGTCAAATAATTTTAAACATCTTTTAATCATTAAAAATTTATATCATTTTTCATTACTTAAATTAATACAATTGTTTTTCTCACTTAATCTATCATCTACAATTAATCAATGTTGATGTTTTTATAATCAGTACTCTTTTAATAAATAATTTTAAAAAATTATTTTATCACTTATACTATATAAATGCTATATATAGTTATTTGAAAATTAGTATGAAATACTTTATTGGCTATATGTTTGATAATTTGCTTTTCTGACAATTTTCCTATATAAAACTATCAATAGTTTTGTTATTGATTGTAAAAATTGAATCTAATACTAATTTGCTTTATTATTTCTTTAGCAAATTTTCAATAAGATTTTAAATATAAGATTTAAAAAAAATTATTTTTTATTTTTTGTTTACTATTTTACTGCTATTTAAGCAATTTTTTAAAATTATTTTTAATAAAATGTTTCAAAAATTAAAAGCAATGCTAAGTTAAATTTAAAGAAAAATTAAAAAAAAACAGGTTTTATCAATTAGTACAAAAAAGTATTAACTTTATTTCCGGCGATTTAAGTTAAAATCTTGAATTTTAGATTATAAATAATCTAATTAATCCTTTCTTTATCATGATTTGCCATTCAACTATTTATTATGTTAGTCAGCACTTAATTTTATCTTGTTGTTATACATTTTTTGGTTTTTTATTTTAAAAAATAAAAATTTAAAAATTGCAAAATTTTATATTTAGGATATTTTTTTTTTATGTATTTATTATTTTTCAATTTTCTTATGTTTAATGCAGTTTTTAAACTGTTTAAAAACTAAATGGCTTTAATTTTCGTTTCAAGGTCATTTAATATAAAATATAGTGTGCTAGGTTTTTAGTGACAAAACAAAGATAAACTAGCTTATATATTTGAAAAATAACAAAAATTACATTGATACGTTTGCAGTATAAAAATGATTTGATCATTTCAAAAAACATTACTCATTTGAAATTCCTTTTTTGGTATCAACTGTCAAATTATTTTGTGATATGAAATTTGTTAAATAAAAAAAAATATAGTTTTGATCAGTTCTCATTTACCAATTGATACGCGCAATCAATTTGATTTAATTGAAAAAAACGCTTGTAAATGTAATTGAGAATTGAAGCAAACTCAATAACTTTTAAAAAGTTGATCCAATCAAATTGCTCTAAATAATTCAAATAACTTTAGAAATAGTTTTTGATCTATTTGTATGTAAAAAAAAAACCTGTCTAAGTTACTTAATAAATTTAAATGATTAATATTTACGTTTATTAAAAAATTATCTTAAAAAAGAATAATTTGCACTTGCAAACTTATTTTATGTTCAATTGGAATGCGTTTTTGTTATCATTACAACTAACTTATAATTGTATAATACACAATTAATTTGTCAAACGTTAATTGAATATAAATTAATTCTTTTTTTTATTTAATTGCAAATGATCTCATCTTTTTTTTTGCGTTTATAGTTTATATATTTATTATTTACAATGTTTTTATTTTTATCTATAATAGTAAAAGTAAATTATTTATAAATAATAATTTTATTTCTATGATTACTTGAAAATTATATTAATTTAAATAGTTGTAAAATATAAAAATTAAAATTATTTTAAGAACTTAATAAAATAAATTTCTTATTTTTATTTATCTAATTTAAACAAATTTTTATAAATTAAACAACGTTATATTTTTTATTTTTATGTTAATATCTGTTATATTTGTGTTTTTTTTGCCAATTAAATTCAAATTTACACTATTTATTTTTTATGAAATATATTTAAATTGATTTTTATTAATTATGCTAATTTTATTGCATTTTTCTTTATTATTTTGTTAATCATTTAAGATATATAAAACTTTTAGTGCTTGTAAAATATTTAATTTTGTAATCAATTTAAATTAATAAGTTTTATAAGATTTTTTTTTTTTTAATTTTTATTTGTTATTTACTATAGTTAACCTTACTATTTAATAAATTTAAAGTTACATAGTTGTTTAAAAAAAAATATAGTTTTTTTTTAAAATGAAAATCGTAGATATTAAATTATTTAATTAAATTATAAAAGGCTTTATATAATGTTTTTTGTTTTTTATTTATTATTATTTTTTTTTTTGCAAACTAACCAATTGTTTTAAATATTTTTTCAACCAAGTTATATTAGAAGATATTTTTGTTAAATTTTAAATTTTATCATTTATTATTTATATTATGATATTTTTATTTTTTAATCGAGCAAACAATAAATTCCAATCTATCTTTTGTTATTGATCTCAAATAGCAATCACAATAAGTTAAAAAAAATGGAAATATTTTAAAAAAAATGTAAAAAATAGAAAATTTTAAATTATTATAAAGATATTAAAGACGATTTTAAAATAAAAATTAATTGTAAATTTAAAGATGAAATTTGATTAATATGTTTGATTTAAAATGAACTAAATGGTTTTAAATTTTTTATGGAAAACTAAATCAAACAATTTGAGTTCAAAATTTGAACGAATTTAGATATTAATAATAAATAGTGTTTTAAGTAAAATCAATTAAATGTGAATTATTTTGCAAAGAATAATTGATGCTTTGATTGAATTTAATTAAAAATAAGACTTTAAAGTCGTTTTTACTTTGTTTTGCAGGGGATGTTACTGAGCGTGTGTGCGGATGAAAGTTTACATATATGGAATCTAAAGGAAAAAACTCCGAATATTCAGCAAACTTTGAAGTTTCAACGAGAAAGGTAAGTTTGTACCCGTTTATATGATTGATTTAAAGTTTGAAGTTGAGTATTATGGAATAATTAGTAACAAATATAAATGGATAATGGCAAGTTCATCTAAACTAACTTATAACCCAAATTTGGAGAATTATTAGGTTTATATATGTTAATTGTTTTTGTTAGTTTCAAACTACCAACACATAAAGCACCTAAAAATATTTGCATTAACTGATCAAGTGAAAAATAAGCTATTTCAAACGGTTCTAGTAAAGTGTATTAAAAGGTTATGTTGAACTGATTAAAGTTTGATTTAAATCAGTGTCCAGAATTTTGGTAGTTTTTTAATTATTTTGGCCCCATTAGTTTAATGCGGCTCTCGTTTGGCCTCGGTCCCGTCCATTTGCGCACTAGTCTGGCACTGTGACGCATTACTCTGTGATGCATCTAAACTATGGAACAAAACAAAGCTTGCTTGGATTTGACGGCGCAGCAACGTTCGTAAAAAACAGCGCCAATTCTAAACTAATGTCCTGAATAGCTTTAAACTTGATCTGAACCTGCAAACGTGCACAAACTCACTAAGCAATTGCATCACTACCTCTTATTTACTCAAATAACTGATTTCACTTGTATCAAAACAAATTCTATTGATTGAAAAAACAGTTTGATTGGCCTGCACTTGGTTGCCATTATCCGGTTATTTCTAATGTTTTTCGCCACTTATTGTGTTGCAAAACTTTTGTGTTCTGCACGTAATCTGTTTTCTTATCGAAAACGGTTTGTATCAAATATTTTTGGCAATTCTGTTGTAGAAACCGCATGCTCAAATTTGAAAGTAACAAAGTGAACAACTTTATTCAAGTTCAGTCTGAGTCTAGCGATGGTAAGCTAAGTCTAGTAGTGATTTTGAACAATTAATTTGTTTTTGCACACAATCAAAAGTCAAAAACAAACAACATTAATTGCTCAGTTCTTAAACTCACTGCTCTTAGTTTGTTTGGTTCCATTTTAAATCCATTTTATCATTTAAGTTAAAGGCGTTCAAATTGCACTTTGCATGCCTTACCATTTATAATTCCATGTATCTATTTTGTTTGATGACTTTTGATTTTTTTGTGCCACTTTCCTTTTCGGCCTTGGTTAATTTGCACTTGCGTCAATTTTGCTTGATTTACATTTATTCTTTTAATCATAAACTTTTTGCGTTTTCACCATTTGTCCATTATTTTGATGGGTTAAAATACTTAATTCAAACTCATCATTACTTATTTTATCTTTTTTTTTATGTTTAAGTTTGAATTTATTGCAAATTCAATAAAAATTAATACTCAAGACGCTTATTTTTCAAACAACTACAAACTTGTTACTTTTTATAGTTTTTAAAAGTTAAAAAAAAATTATACCTGTTCAATTTAAAATTTTGAAAAAAAAGTTTAAACTAAAATTATGCATTGATTTAAACAAAAACGTTTATCTTAAAAATTCTAAAAATATAAAACTATTTTGATTTAAAAAATATTAACCATCTTATCTATTACCTTATAAAGTTTAAGTTACTTGATATGTTATGTAAAATTTTATCGATCTAAATTATTGATAACTAGTTAAATTAATTGGCGCTTACTTTTTATAAGTTATATTTGAAAATATGTTGTGCTTAAAACATGATTAAAAATAAAATAAATAAGTATATTTTTCTGTTTTTAGATTTTTCTTAATATTAGTTTTTCCTAATAAATTCTTTTTTAATTTATCATAGAATTTTTTTAGCTATAATTAAATTATCTTATTAATTTATAGTAAATTTTATTATTTTAAAAATATATATATTTTTTGCATATTTTTTTCATTATTTTTAAATAAGGTTTTAGAAAATAATTATTTAAACAAATTATTTTTAAATTTAAAAATTTTATTTTATTTAAATTATATCATTTAAAAATAATAATATTTAAAATATGGTATATTTTTTTATATAAAAACCATTATTCTTATTTAATGTTTTTAATTTTAAAAACAATGATTTTTAGCAGTTAAGATAATATAAAGAAAAAAATATTTTTATTATTTTTTTAAAAACTTGTTTTGACTCAATATCAATTATAGGTTTAAAAGTTAAATCAAATTTTAGATAATAGTTTGCAAATGACAAGTGTGTTCAATATTTGTAAAAAATGATAATTTTAAGTTGTTAATTTTAAACAATTGAGTATTTTGATAATTTTTTTAAAATTTTCAAATAGAAGTTAACACTAAATGTATAATAGTTTTTGTTTAAATTTCAAATTGAAGGTTGATTATAACTTCCCTGGTAATTTGTTTATTAAGAAAAAAGTATCTGTGATTTACGTTACTATACGCCTTTCTATTTTTAAAATGTATAAAAATTACATATTATTTAGTTTTTAATTGATGATTGAATTATTTTTTTATTAATAAACGATTTTGTTAAATTAAAATTAAAACAATATTTTAGTTTCAAAAATAAATTATTAGAAAAATTTTAATGTTATTTTAATAAAACTTGATTTTTTAAATTATTTAAGGTACGCAAAGTTAATTATATTACAAGTTATAGTTGAGATTTGCTAAAATAATTTAATATGGCATTCGAATAGCCAATGCCATTTGCTTTGCACATTTTTTGAAAACAAAGTAGTTTGATTTTCTTAATTATGTGACCGAGTTTTTCCACTAGACCAAACATCACTTGATTTTTAAGATTTTGGCGCCTGAACCACATTTATATTTAGTTTTATGTGTAAATGTTTTGTAAATCACTTATTTTTTTTTTTTTTTTTGATTTCAATCACTTATAATGTTGTCTTTTTATTTAGAATTAAGGACAAAAACTTTTTTTTACGTTTTAACTTAACATCACAATATCATACGGCAATTTTGATTTTAATTTATTAAATCTAACATAAATTATTCATTCAAATACAAGTATCTTTTTAAATTATATAAGTTAAAATATGATTTTTTGTGCAAATTAGTTTTTAAATTTAAAATATGTAGAATTAATTGATCTTTAAAAAATAGCATATAAGATGTATGCAAATCTTTTATATTAAATAAATAAATAAAAAAATAATAAAAAAGTAAAGTTAAATTAAATGACAAAAATTAAAAAAAAAAGTGTTAATGTGTTTAAGAAATGTAGAGTAATTACTAAAACGAAGCTAGTTTTATCAAATGTGATGTTGCTGTGCAAATATTTATAAGTGCAATTAATAAAAACGCAGTATTGTAAGAAATTTCTCCATTAGTAAACTTTTGTTCAGATAAAACTAAACACAATTTAATTTGTTGATTGGCAACATTTCTTTTATTATTTGCTTACACTATTGCTAACTTTACTAAAGTTTGCAATCAAAAATACTCAAGTTCTAAAAAAAAATCAAATTTTTGCAAATTATAACTTAGCAAGTGCGCACGATTAATTGCAATCAAACTAATTCAATCTTTTTTTTTTGGTTTTAGGATCACATGTGTGCATCTTCCGGTAGGCAGTAAATGGCTTTATATTGGTACAGAAAAAGGAAATGTGCATGTGGCGCATTTGGATACATTCAATTTGTCCGGTTATGTTATCAATTGGAACAAAGCGATTGAACTGTAAGTTTATTTCAATTGAATTTTTTCAAAAAACGTTTGTTTGATTGAAAATGAAATTAAGCTAATATTATCAAGCATCAATACTTATCATTAATGAATTTTAATAATTGTCAAATACTGTTTAATGTTTAGCTTTTAAATTTTTTTTTTTTGAAATTATGAATGAAAACATATATGCTTTAGATAAACATGGCATTTAGATGCAAATAATCAACCGATAATTAGACTCTTTTTTTTGTAACAATTGCTGATTGTTCTGTTTTTATATTAGTATTTTACATGCAAACAATTTATTTAGGACAAATATGTTTTATTAAAATTTTATATTTTTTCTCAAAACTATAATTTGTAAAATCAGTTATATCTGCCTATTTTCAAATATAATTTGAAAAATTAAATTTTTTAAAATGACTTTAATAATTATTTATATATTTAAAATATGTATATATATATAAAATCTTAAATTTAATTTTTGTTGGGGTTTAAATTTAAATTTTTAAAAAAAAGAAAATAATTTAATTTTTTTATATTAAAAAATAGATGTAGATTTACTGTTTACTAATTAAATATAAATTATATTTTACATGTTTATTTTGTTTTATTTTTTATTTATTGAAAAATTGTTTACACAAATTAATTTTAATATTTATTTAAAAGTTGCAAAATTAATTATTTTTAAATTTTTTATTCAAATTTATCTATTTTTTGATTTTTTTTTTAACAGTTTTAATTATTTTTTGCTTTATATTTAATTCTTTAATTTATTTTATTTAAATCAAGATTCAAATATAAATTATCCCAAAAAAACACACATTTTTTTTTAATTGAAATAAATAATTATTTTTTTTTTTTTTTAGTTTTTTCTTGTTTTTTTTTTTAATGAAACAAGTATTTGACGTAAGTCGTATTCAAATTAAGTTTTAATTGCAAATTTAAAAAAAAAAAAATTTAAGTTATTTTTTATATAAAACAATAATTTTTTTTTTATAAAATTAGTTTTATTTTTGTGTTAATTTTGAATTTAATAAATTTCATTTATTTTTTTTTTTTTATTAATTTATCCAAAAAATGATTAAAATTGTATTTTAAAATTAAATTATTTTTTAAATTTGTTTTTGATAAAATGACAAAAAATGGTAATAAATATAACTATTTAAATATTTATTATTTAATTTAATTTTAGATGATTTGATAAAATGTTAAATAGTTTTTTTTTAAATAAAAATATTTTATACTAAAAGTTGTCATTTTTTAAAAAAAACAAATATATATAGACATTGTATTATTAAAGTTTACATTTTTAAACGAATTAAATTATTTAAAATCATTAATAAATTAGAATATATTAAACATATTTATTTTTGATTAAATAATTATTTTATGATGGATTTACAGTTAATCATATCAAAATTATTTTTTTTCTAAAACTAAGTTTTTTTTAATTAAGTTTCTAATTTGTAGAATTTTTTTATAATGTTTAACATTTTTTAGGAATAATTTAAATTAATTAAATAAGAATAATATACTTTAAAATAATACATTTTTATTGAATTAAATGTTTCATTATTTACTATATTAAAAATAAAAAATAGTATTAATTTTTTTATTGTTTTGTTTTTTTGTTTGTTTAAATTAGTTTATTTAAAATAATTAAATATCTTAAAAATTAGTGTTAAGCATAGACAATGCAATGTTGTTAAAACTAGCCAATTTCATTCATGCATAATTTATTAAAATAAAGTGGGCGAGTTTTTCATGTAAACACTTTTTTTTTAAGCAATTAAATCTGAACTTGTTTGTAGTTCAAATTTAAAGTTTTTTTATTTGAAATTTTAAAACAAAATATTCATTAGCTTGATAATAAAAATTTGGTTTTGGCTTTTTAATGTGTTTTTTAAAAAAAAAAATTTAATTTTTAGCAAAGCAATTTAGTAAATAAAAAATTTAAATATTACAATATTTGTTCTTGTTTTTGTAAAGAATTATAATTAAGTTTAATTTGATAGAAAGCTATTTTTGATAAAAATTCAATTATTGCATAGCACAAATTAGTTTATTGTGATAAATAATATATTTGATATAAATTCAATGTGATTAGTATAGTTGATCAATGATCGATTGATAAAGCAACGCCAACAGTGATACTAAAAATATTTATAAATTTTAATTAATTGGTTTACCTGATGAAATCAAGCTTTAGTCATTGACAGTGAAATGTATGCAATGCAACTTTAAACTTTAAAATCATGCAGACTAAACCTACAACATATTTGCAGCATGTAAACTTTTTGTAGATTTGGCCTTGTTTAATCTCAACGCGTCTGCTCAGCATTTGTTGTTTTGTCGTTCCTAAGCAAGCTAACTTAAAATAGCTAAAAATAACGTTTTTGACCCAGATTTCTTTATGCTATACTAGTAAAATAATGTGTGAAAATAGCGTTGACCCTCTCTGTATTTACTACCGGCACTAACACACCCTTTCTCGATTATTTGTCCTTGGCCTCCATCTGTCTGATTCTTATTACATCAACTTCATCATCACTTAATGCACGTGTTTTTTAAAAAATCTTTTTCATTAGTTTATTGATTTTGCTTTTTATAAAATAATCAAAGCTTTATTTTTTCAAAATTTTTATGTTGTATTTTTATACTTAATTTACACATTCAAATTTTGTTTTTAATTGCTTGTTTAATTAAAAAATATAATTCAATAGAGTAAACTTATAATAAAAGTAGTTTTTTATTACAATTTTACATAAAAACTAATAAATTGTATTTTTTAAGTTTGAGTTTTTTTAATAAAAATTTATATAATGTTTTTTTTTTTTTATATTTTATTACTATTTTTTCATTTAATAGATCAAGAAAAACGCATCCAGGAGCAATTGTTCATCTTAGTGATTGTCCTGTGGATAATAATAAGGCAAGTGCTTTAAAGTTCACAAAATTGAAACGCTAATTTAAAAATTATAGGTCCTTATTGGATATGATTCGGGAACAATTATTCTTTGGGATCTTAAAGCAAAAAATGCTGAAATAAGATTATCTCATTCAGAAGTAAGTTAATTTATGTCTTTTTTTTTTTTAATTTATCATTATTTAAATGTTTCCAAATTTAATTGTGTGAAAGTAACTTCTGTTTCTATTAACCATTTAAAAAAATATTCTTGTTTTAATATATATAACAAAACGTTAAGAATAATAAATTAAAAAGTTATATAAAAAAAAACTATATTTAAATTTTATTCCCCTGTAAAGCATACTTTGTTGCACAACATCTAAAAAATAATTGAAGTTTTTGGTAAAATAATAAACTTTAAAATTTAAACAATTTGTATATTGAATATATATGTATATATTTATCCTATATCCTTGTTTTTTAAAACAAAATTAGAGATATATAATATAAATTTAGTATAAATAAATTTTTAAAATTTGATAAAATAAAAAAATTGATTAGGTTAAACTATAATTTGATTAAATAAATAATTTACTAAAATAGTGATCAATAAAAAAAAAATAATTATAAATTTGAAAAAAAAAATTTTAATATTTATTAAGCAATAATTATAATTTTTTTATTAAATGTGATGGACTGTCAATTAAACTATCACTTATGTTTATTTTTTAGTTAATTTTACCTAAAATTTGATAAATTTTTTTTTGATAAATTTGATAGTTTTAATTAAATAAGATAAAAAATTAAATTTTTAATAAAAATATTTTTTGATTTTTATAATAATTATTAAAAAAAACTAAAAACTTTTTTTTTTTATAATATTTTTGAAGCAAATTCGATCTATATCGTGGCATCATGAAGGTCGTCAATTTCTTTGTAGTCATTCCGATGGTAGTATATCTACTTGGAACTTAAAATCAAAGCAACCTATTTCTATTTTTTATCCACATGGTTAGTTTGTTTTTAATATTAAATTTAACTAGTTTATTTAAACTTTTTGGTTGATTTATTTAATTTAAAAATATTTTTAAACTGTTTTATTTGTAGCAAAAAAAATGTCTGAAGACTTGAAACACGAAAAATTTAAACCTATTTACAAAGTACAGTGGAAAACAGTTCGTAATTCAGATCCTTTTATTATATTCTCTGGAGGATTGGCTCAAACTGGAGAAAGCGGAATAGGCAGTGTTGCCACTGGTCAGCAACAAATAACAACAAACAAGCACTCAGATTGTTTAACAATAATGCATGGTAAATCTACTACCGTTTTGGAAATGGAATATCCTATTATTGACTTTTTAGTTTGTTGTGAACAAGTATATGATTCCGATTTTAATGACCCCTACGCAGTAATAGTGCTTTTGCAGCAAGATTTAGTTGTGGTAGATTTAAATAGTCCGGGTTATCCTTGTTTTAAGAATGTTCACACTGCTCTTCAAATCCATCAACAGCAACCTATTTGTTGTTGTAGTTATCTAGTAGATACTCCTATGGATTTAATGCCTGCTTTGTATTCAGTGGGACTAAAGTGTCAAACCACTAATGCTGCAGCAAGTCAAAGTGCTGCATCTACTCGCCGACGTACTAACACTTCTAATACTGCTTCCGCTCAGCCAATCTTTTCAGATAAAGAATGGCCTGTTAACGGTGGCGAATGGTCGTGCGCCACTTTGCCTTATGCTGAACTAATAATTACCGGCCATGCTGATGGATCTCTTAAGTTTTGGGATGCTTCTTCTGCTAGCTTACATTTGGTATACAAAATGAAAACTTCGAAATTGTTTCAAAAAGTTCGTCTCCCAAGTGCAAAACCTACAGTTGATGCTTCCGGATCAGCACAAAAAAATACTTCAACTACAATGACAGCTCAACAATTATCCACAAGTGATGATGAGCCTTTTGCTATTGAACAAATTTGTTTTTGTCCTGAAAGTAGAACTCTCTGTGTTGCTGGTGCAAATTCTCATTTGATTTATTATAAATTTAATAGGCATGAAACGCAAAGTGAACTTAGCTCTATTACTGTAAACATAAATTATGATGAACCAAAACGTATTGAAACTGAAATGGAGCAACCAGCTCAAGGTATCGGAGGTTTACTTCGAAACACGACTGATATTGAAAATAAACCTTGTTCTACACCAGGAAAAAGATCTAATCAACAATTTGTTCTTAATCGAAACATTTTACAATATTTAGCTAAAAAAGGTATTCAAAAAAGACCTGCTGGTTTTCAACCTGAATTAATCATACTGACACCATGGCCCGACGAAAAAACACCTCCAGCTAAAATAACTTCTTTGGCTATTTTTACTTCTTGCAATCTGTAAGCATTTGAATTGCAGCAAATTTTTATTAAATATTTTATTTATTTTTTTAGTCTTGCTTATGGAAATGAAAATGGGATTACAATCCTAGATTTAATTCAAAAAAGTGTTGTGCTTAATGTGGCTAGTCCAGAATTATATGGTAAGCAAACTTTTAAAATTAAATGATATTTAATATTTCACTTAATTTACTTTATAATAAATTTTATATAATATAGGGAATATAGATCCATTTCAAAGATATTCCAAATCACCAAAGAAAACAGATGGCAATCAAAGTGATCCAGATCGTAGTAAATCGCCCACTACTGATCAGGTTTGTTTTAAATTTACTTTTTTTTACTTTTTTAATTTTTCCAAAATAATTTATTTGATTATCATTTTAATACTAATAATAAATAACAAATTATTTATGATAATAGTTTTTAATAAAACATAAAAATCATTTTTTTTTAATTAAAACATTTTTTTTGTTATTAAAATAATGTAAAGTTTTCGAGTTTGCCCTCATTTTCAAGTCCTATACATTCTGGATATAGTAGTTTACCTCGCATTTTACCAAAATTTACTCCAAGTGAAATTTTAAATGTTGAAGAAACGGAAGCTATGGAATCATTAATTTTACAAAAAAAGAATTCTTATTCGATTTCTGAAGATGATACTCAAACACATTCCCTTAGCAGTATCCAAGAACAGTCAGCTTCAGAAAATTGGTCTTCTAGTTCACTTACGTTAGCTGAGGATCAAATTATTCCCACAATCCCTGAAAAAATAACTTTGAAAAAAGTGGCTAGTCGCAAATCTAGTGCCTCATCAAGCAATAGTTTTGGCAACATTTTGTCAACTTCATTAGATGAAGATCAGAAATATTTAAATGAAGTTTTTGAAGAAACTCAATCAATTGAAGCTGACAGTGTAAATTTAGATTTGAAAATGAAATTAGAAAAATTAAGAGAGAAAAATTTTAGCAAATTTAAAAAAAAAAAATGCAAATTTAATGACTTGACTACTGATAATGTTTCAAGTATAGGAAATCTTGGCAAACTACTACAAAATATATTGCATTTAAGTAAGACCTCACTTGCAACTAGCCATTCACTGGTTGTTGTAACTCAATTTCATATCCTGTCTTTCCAAACACAAACGTTTATGTTTTACCTATCTTTTTTTCATGTATTTTTCCGTTACACTATCTGTTTCTTTTTGATGATTAGATGAATGGTTTCTGCATCAGCCCTACAAGCTCTTCGGCTACCTCGGCTAATGCATCTTGCCAGCCTGCTCAATCATCTTGTACCACTCCCCCTTCTCAAGGGCAGGTGAGCTCATCCGGCTCTACCCCTCAGCATCATCATGTGCTGACATCGCAGCAAAGCTTCTGCTACTCTAACCTAAACCGACGATTCGCTCACCTGGCAAAGGAGCCTGGCGCCA
The DNA here is from genome assembly GCA_025170145.1 of Pyemotes zhonghuajia. Lineage (NCBI taxonomy): Eukaryota > Metazoa > Arthropoda > Arachnida > Trombidiformes > Pyemotidae > Pyemotes > Pyemotes zhonghuajia. The sequence continues at coordinate 10,961,695 of CM045844.1, forward strand.
ACTTGACCGGTAACATGCCACCGGTACCAAGCAGCGCTCGATCCTCAGGTAGTAAGCGAATGTTGCGAATGCAGAGCATGTGTTGCTTGACGGACGATCACATGGCAAAATCTAATTTCTTCAATCTCTCAGTGGGATCTGCTTCAGGTGGCTTAACTCATTCCTTCTTGCAACAAATTAACTAATTTCATTTATTGTTTCGTTTTTTTCGTTTTAACGAAACTTTTTAATTTTTTTTTACCTTTTTTTTATATTTGATATTTTCAATATTTTCACTTTTTTCACTTTTTTCACTTTTTTCACTTTTTTCACTTTTTTCACTTTTTTCACTTTTTTCACTTTTGTTTGATTTAACTTTTTATGTTATTATATTATTTTTTTTTTTTGTTTATTTTTTTGTTTATCTATTTATTTGTCTGCTGATAACAGCAAAGTAACCATATTGTCATTTTAATATGCACATAAAAGCTTTTGTCAACATCTTTAATTTACGTTTCTGAAATTTGTGTTTTACGTTTTATTTTATTTATTGTCCATAAGTTGTTCAAAACAAATTCAATATTTAAAATTTTTAAGATAAAACTGATTAAATCTTACAAAGCAGTTTAAAAAATAAAAATACATTTATTTTTTAAATAAATTTTTTGAATTTGCAAGCTAAATTAATTTAATTAGTTTTACAAATTTTACATTATTAGAATAAATTAGCTAAAATAATATGATATAATAATTTTTTTTTTAAGCTAAATTAAAATGCTACAGGTGAAATAGAATTTGTTTTTTTTTTCACTTTTTCTTAATCAAAATATTTTAATTTATGAACTGCCATTATTTTTGTTGTTAATTAGCTAAATTATTATTATGGGATAAAACACCCATTTATTGATCAAGAAATATTCTATTTTTTAAAATAAAATTATAATAAACTTTTTTTGTTTATTGTATTTTAGATGGATGTTAACGTAAAATTCGTATTGCGATTTGCCACTTGATCCCTTTATTTAACTCAATTCATGTTTGTTTTGTAGTTATTATTTTTAGTGTTTGCCTATGCATTTATTACAATATTTGTTATTAAATGGCAAATGCATAAATACTACGAGAGAGAAAAACCTACACACTAAATAATACAATTTTTAAATATTTCAGTTTTTTTATTCATATATAGTTGCTTTACAATTAATAATTAATTATTTTTTTGCTTAAATTATTATTTACTTTATGTTATTCTTAATTCTAAATAATTTTATTTGTTTGCTTCATGCTTGATAAATATAATACATTCATTTTATAAGAAAATCGTTTTTTTAACTTTCTTTTTGGCAGTTTTTAAAATTTGTGTGAAATTTAATTATAAATATCTTTATTTTTTATTGCATTATTTTTTTAAATAATTTACTTAAAATGATTAAATCTAATGTAGTTTTATTGCTTATTTTTTTATAAAAAAAAAGAAAAATCTGATTTTATTTAAAATAGGACATTAATTATGCTTGCATATATTAGATTTGCTTTAATCTATTTTTATTATACCTAAAAATGATTTTTTTTAAGAACCTGATAAAAATATTTATTTTAACTTTTTATATTTATAATCTTCATTGCTTGCATGAGACAAAACGGTTATTAAATAATGATGTTGTGATTATTTTTATAATTACAAATCAATGCTAATTATAAAAATTAAGTTTTAAAATATTGTTTTTTAAGCTTAAAATATTTTATCTTTTCTAAATTTTATATATTTAATTATATTTTGACAGTTTGCTGGCATGTTTTTATTTTGCTATATATTATTTTTATAATTAAAGCTTATTAATTTTTTGTCTTAATTTCAATTACATCTAACAAAATATTATTTCAAAACAAAACATTAAATTTTGACTTATTTTATTATTTATTTGTTTATAAACTAATATTTTTTCATTTTAAAATTAATAAATTTTATATTATTATATAAAAAAATAGATAATTTTTCAAGATCACGTAGTTCAAGCATTTGCAGCTTAGATAATGCAGGAACAGAATCTGTTATTCATCTAACGTTCACAGAATCATTTAATACTAAAGCTGGTATGTATATCATTAGTTAAAAATTTAACTTAAAAATAATTTTAATATTTTGATTTAAAAAGTTTTGATTGTTTAGTAATTAATTGATTTTTTAAAAATGCTTATTTTTTCATATAAAACAATTACATTTTAAAAATGAACTGTTTAATTGTTTGATTAAATAAAAAAAAATTATTTTTTATTATTTAAAACAATAGAAGGATCATATGGACCATGTCTTTGGATTGGAACTTCATATGGATCAGTAATTATTATTACATTAACCTTACCAGAATCGACCGACAACCGTGAATTGTGCTTGCAATCTGTACTTGCTGTGCCAAGTGGTAACTATTAAAACAAGAATAAAATTTAAATGATTTAAACTATCAATTGTGTTTTTTTTAAAGGAAATATATTTCGATTGAAAGGATCAATTTTGAATATAACATTTTTAGACCCGAAAAGTGTTAGTGGGACAATGCTAAGTGGAGTATCTCCTGCTCCTTCAAATCGAAATTCTCAAGGAAACGCTTCTAATTTACCAATCAAAGTGCGTTTGCCTAGCCAGCAGCAATCAGGATCTAGTGGTAACAATGCCAACACAGAGCAAGAAGTCTCTACTCCTCCGCCAACCCTTTGTACAGGTGTTCAACAATTTGTGGTATTGGTAAGTGAAAAACAGGCTCGGGTTGTAACACTGCCACAGCAACAGCTGTTGGGTAAAGCTATTTTGTCACAAAGTTCGTTTGCTGTAAGAGCAGATGTGGTACAATTAAAAAACTATGGTAAGTTTACCTGGATATTGAAAATTACACAATTTAATATTTTTTTTTTAAAGATGCTCTTTGTCTATTCGTTTATTTGGCAACTGGAAGTTTACATATTTATGCAATACCTTCTTTGCGCATCATTACGGAAATTGATTTTCAACCTATGACAAATTATCATATTGCTCGAACACTTGTTTTTGGAACCAATGGTCATTCTTTACATTTAAACTCTGCTTCTGAACTAGTGAAAAAATGCCTTGATAAAACATTAGCTAATAATTTGCTCACATTAAAACCTACGATTTTCAAAGAAGGAATTGAAACTCCTGAAGCTCCAAAACTTGGATTATTTAAATGTTTATTCTCTGTTGGTGGTTTTTCACTAGATAGAGAAGAATTATTTGGTGAAAACAATTCAGGAAAAGGGTCAAAAGGGGTGGCAAAAACATATGTTAAGGTAAATAAATTATTTAATATAAATAAATTATTAAAAATTTATGTAAAATAAAGGGTTCACAAAACATTGAAGGTATAAAAGTAAGTCAAGGAGGCTTAGCCAGTGAATTATTAAAAACAAGACAAGTAAGAAAATTAATTTTTTAATAATTTTTTATAATCTAATTTTTGACTTTTTCAACAGGGGTTTCAAGAAAGAGGTGAAAATTTAGAAAAACTTGAAGATCATGCAGAAAAAATGATGAATGAAGCTTCATCATTTCGTGAACTATCTAACCAGTTATTAAATAAATGCAAAGACCGAAAATGGTACCATTTTTAAACATTTAATTAAAATGAAAAGGAATCTTAAAATAAATACTTAAAAATTAAAAGATGCTTTCATATACATTTTGATAGTTTCATTAGTGCAAAATTTTAAGCCTAAACTTTTGAATCAAATTTCTATGGAAATGCCATGCATCTAAAATAAATTTTTTTTTTTTTGTACATTTCACAATATGTACTTGTTTAATCCCAAAAGAACTAGTTTTATGTTCAGAAATTGAATGAATAAATTTGATTTTGGAATTACTACTGAAACAATCAATCCGATATGCAGACCAAAATTAAAGTTTGGCAAGATTTCAACTAGTTTAAAGCCTATTTCTAAAAAAAAAAAATAGTAAAACACGAATTGTTATGCAATTTTTTAAATCACATTTTGTTAAAACCAATTAAATCGAAATTTAATCAGAAAATAATGTGTTTTCATAACACATTCATATCTATTTTAAACGTGTGCGCATACTTTGCATTTGACCAAATTTATTAAACATTGTTTTACATATGGCTATTAAATGGATCTTGTTCAATTTTTTCAAATCTTAATCGATAATTAATAAAAAAAAAATTTACGACAATTAAATGGCAAATTATTTAATAACGAAAACAGTTTATTTTATTAATTATTAAAATTTATTTCAAAATTTAAAATTTGTTAAATGTTTACATTATTTTAATGAATACAATGTTACAGTTTACTTGACATATATTGTATGAATTGTAAAATAGCTAATGTTAAATTATTTACCTCACCAAAACAACGTAAAGTTACATATTTAGTTTTTAAAATTCTAATTTAATTATTCACAATTTGCCATTTAAAATAAGATTGTTTTCTATTTTTGAAAGTAAAACAAAAACTTTTATTTGTATTACTTTTTTAATTTCATATTTTTGTTTGTCTAAAATATATAATGGCAATACAAAAAAAAAATTATAAATATATTAAAAAAAACGACTTTATTAATATTTAAATTTAAAACACACTATGAAATAAAAATTATTTTTAAATTGTCTACTTTTTGTTTTTAGCAAACTGACAAAGCTATTAAAAATATCAAAAATTTAATTAATTTTTAACAATTAAAAGGAAAGTTAAATTGTTTAATAAATCTTCAGATTAAAAAAAAATATTAAGCACTTAGAGCAATCAATTTTTTTTAATTTTAAAAAAAGTATTTTATCATGTTTTAAATGATCTGATTTAAATTTATATTATGTGCCAATTTTTAATCAAAATATGAAAAAATCAAATGTGCTAAAAATTTATGTTTAATAAGTTGTATCATTATTTAAATACTTGAAAACTAGCTTTAAATGATAAAATTTAAATTTTAACTTGATTTTATATTTTAAACAATTTAAATTTAATTAGTTAAATACTGAATTGTAAAGATAGATTTACATATATTGTTGTTAATTTAGTTAATATATTTTAAATAATATTGGTTTTTGAAGTAAACTAGCAATTCTGTAAATTTAATTAAATACATATAATCTTTATTATTTTAAAATATAAGTTTACATTAATAAAGAACATATTGCACTTTTTTCTTTTTCTTAAAATATAGTAATTGGGATGCTAAATTGTTTGTTAAATTAAGCTTTAAAATTAAGTTTGTAAATAAAAAATTTTAATTTTAGAATTATATACCAAAATCATTATGTAAAATTATATTTAAGTGTTTATTAAAGCAGAAAAAAGTTTTGTGTAAGTCTTGTTATATTTATATTTTAATTTCAACAGTTTAATATTTATTATTTTTACTGAATTAAATTAGTTAATAAAATATAAATTATTAAATAAAGTATTAATAAAATATTAATAAAATTTAGTTTTTATTGTATGCTCAAATTAGAAATTTATACAGGTATATTGAGACTATAGAGGTTTATATAGAAATAGATTAAATAATATTTTAATGCTTAAATTAAAAAAACTGAATTACTTAATAAAATAATTTTTTTTTTTTATATAGTATTTATTATTATATATTGCTATTGTTTATCTTTTTTTTCCGATCAATTATGAAGATAAAAATAAAAATAATTAAAAATTTGATTCAATTTAAAATTTTTTTTTTGATTTTTATCCTAGGTTCTTTTGTTGTTTACAGATGGCACAAGCTTCTATTTTTTTGATACAATTCTTTTATAAAAAATATTTTGATTTTTTTTTTAACAAAACAACTTGAATCAATTATAAGGCATAACATTAATTGCTTTATTGCTTCAAAACAATTAATAATAATATTTGGGTTTAAATATTTTAGTTAAATTTAGCTTAATAAAAACTGAAAATTTTTAATAAGAAATAATTGATTTTAAATAAATTAGTAACTTAGGTTTTTGTAAATGAGGAATTCTTTATTTTTTTCTATAAAACGAAATAAAAGAATTTAATGAAATAAAGCTCAATTTTTAAGATTTAAAATAAAAAGAGTTAAATTAAAATTACTAGAAAAAAAATAAAAATAATAAAAATGTTTTTAAAAAAAAAATAAATTAGTTTAGAGATAACTTTTTAAGACAGTTTTTAGTTTTGGTGGGAAAAATTGAAACAAAGTAATATTCATAAAGAAGACAAATTTTAAACAATGTTTAAGCAACAAAATTAAACTCAGTTCATGATTGACTATTTTACTTGCCTATATTAATTTTCTGCTTGTGCAAGCTCTTAGAAGACGTGCTCGAACTTCTTGGAGATCTAAAAGAGTAAGGCACAGATCAGTCATTAGAAATGAATAGTTGCTTAAATGCAATCAGTTAAATGTTGATTTATTTTGGTTAAATTTGAAAAAATAATTCACGATTTTCACGCACGATTTGTGTTTAGTTTGTAAATATGCCGAATTCGGATTCGCGATCGCTATTTGTGAAATTATTTATTCAGCTCAAGTTTCATCAGACTAAAATGATTTCATATTGCAGAATTTTACTTATTATGCGACTTCTTTGCGCATTAACTTGTACAAACAACACAATTGTTTGATAGCAAGTCAGAGCCGAGTTTAAATATGTAAAATGTACCAATTGCAAACGAAGAAACTATCAAATATAGCAACCAATATTACCAACTGGACAAATTAACTCATAATTCAATGCGATTTTCTTGACATTGCACTTGTTTGCCGCATCCGACCCTATTGTATATACCAGCCGGGTTCATGCACTAAAAATCAAAAATTTAAACTTTATAAAAAAAATGCGAATATGAAATGATAAGTATTGAACGCAAAACATGTTTAAAGATTTGAGACAAGATAGCAAGATAAAACGACAAATTTGGCCAAGTGTTGCTTTCTATGCAAGCATCAATTCAATACGTTCAAAAGTAAATCGAAGTTTGTATCACACATGTTTAAACGTCATAAAAAGCATCTATCAACTTTATTGGTTTGTATTTGAAAAGCAACTAATTTGTTTCTTAGAACTGTATTTTGGCCACAAACTTGTTTGACTAATGACCAAGTTTATTCAAAACCAATCGGTAATACTGTTTATCTATTCACTGTCTATCGCTTCGGTGACCAAATATACATAAGCCTTGGTGTTTTGTGGTTAATCTTTCTTCTAAATTTGACTAGTATTGCGTGACTTGCAATCTGAACTGGATACTTCTAAACAAGATACTCAGGTTTGATCAAGGTCTATCAAATTTTTAACACTAAGGGACCTGTTTAAATTATTTTCTTACCCTTATTTTTGTTTTTTCACCACTTTTCCATATTTTTTTTTAAACAAATCACGTTTGTTTTTACTTTTCATAAATCTACAGTGGTTTTACATATATGTCATCATTCAGTTTTTATTGTAAATAAATAGTTCTCTAATGTCATAAATAACAAGTTTTGTTTGAAATAATATTTATAGTTTAATTTAGTGCAAATATTATGTTTTGACCGCACATTAATAGTTTTCAATTTTTTTTATTAAATAAACGTAAATTTATCCAAAAATAAAATTTAAATCCATGAGAAAAAACACGTTAAACTTAAATATTAGAAATGCAAATATAAAATATTTATGAAATATATTTTAAATATTGAAAAATAAAATTTAAGCTTAAAACCAGTATTTTTAATCAAACTAAACTTTTGACTATTTTTTTAATCAAATTGGTAAAAAATTAAAAAAATTTTAATAATAACTATTTTATAATAACTAACCAAATAATCTTAGAAAAATTATTAGATTATTGTTTTAATAAAAAAAAAAAAAAAATATAAAAAATACTATAAAAAAAAATTTTAAACAAAATATAAAACCAAAATAAAAAAAAACAATATTAAAATATAAAATTACTATCAGTAATATTGTTTTTTTAGCAAAATTTAAATTGAAAATATTTAAGAAAAAAATTAGTTAAAAAAATAATTTTTGTAAAAATAACATGTTGCAATACATAAACTATTTTATTTGAATTCTTAATATCTTGTATATGAAGGCATTATCTAAAATCACTAAAAACTGGATAACAAATATTATTTTGATTTGATTTTTTTAACATGTCGATAATTTTTGAGTAAAAGATTTTTAATAAAGTAAGTTATTTAAAAAAAAATTATCTAAGTTTAATATGTTTAACGGGTTATTAAAGTTTTATATGTTATATTTATAAATAAACTAAGATAAAATCATAAATTTAAAAAACTTAAAATAAAAAAAAAATTAGATACTGACAGCAATAAAACAAGTTTTCCTGATATTTTATAAGCTGTTTATCCGAAAATAAAGCAAAAAAAATAGCACTTGCTAACAATTGCTAGTGAGACAAAGTGCTACACTTAACATTACAAAGACATTGACAGTCAAAAAAGTGATTGCGAACTGACAACTTGCCATTTGTTCCTGTGTTCATTTTAAAAAATCAAAATTGCACAAATCAGATAGGATGCGAACTTTCTTAGCAAAGGCAACTAAATCTGTCACATGGGTCGCCGGTTTGTGTAGACAAATTGAGACAAAACAAAGACTAAAAAAAGAAATTTGAACATTTTAAATAAACATCGCACAATAGCAATCAAATTTAGCGCCAAGCTTAAAACTTTGTACAAAAAGCAAAGTCGTGATGTTTGTTTAACAGTTAGTACGCAATTTGATTGTCACTTTAAAATCGCATTTTCTTACTTCTTTAGCTTAAAGGTAAAACAAAAGCTTAATTTTGTGCCATTAGAACTCTAAGCAACAGCCGGAATGTAGATCTTATGTTAGTCAAAATTTGATTACTGTTCAAACACAGCTACAAATTAAAGGTTTATGAACCAGATGGAATTTGAATCAAAGTTCGACCAAAGATAGTAAGAAAATCAAGTCTTAAGATTAGTTCATATCCATTACTAGTTAACCTGGTCTATTCTTTTCCCTATTCACTTATTTATCATTTTTGCATGTCATTCTTTTGTTTTGCCGGAAACAAATTTATTTTGTTTGTTTTTCATTTGGTTTATTTAAGTAAGCCAAATTTACGCGTCGCTCGTCTAAAATAAGGAAAATTTATCCTTTAAATTTTGAAATTTTTGTTTATTTATTTAAACATATTTACTTATTTTTGTTTTTTCTTAATTTTGTTCATCATTAAAAATAAATGGTATTGAAATATGGCCTAAGTTTGTGTATGCTTATTTAAATGCAATCGTTGACAATTTATAAGTGAAACCAAATCAAACGAAAAAATAAATAAAAATAAACTAGTAGTGTTTGCTTTCAATTAAAGCACAATCGTAACTGGCGCGAACATCATTCAAATGAAATGCATACAAAAGGTTAAACTTGACACATAATTTAAACGTTCATTGAAAATCAATGAACAAACTCTAACAAATTTAGACTGATTCGGGATACTCTGTTTGCATTAAGAAAGTGTTCAGTCGTTTTTGTAACAAAATTTTTGACCAATTTAAAGAAACGTATTTCGTCTGAACAGACCAAGCAAAAGAAAAGTTTTTTTCGCTGAGAGGTTGATAAGACCGGAAGTATAACAAGTAACCAAACAAAACAAACTAAAAGATTGAAACAGAGAAGTCAGAAATACAGAAAAAACACATTGCAAACAAGGCACACCTTCTGCCTGGTCCAAAGATGGACAAACAAAAAAGTGCTGATGGACTTGCCAATGTGTAGATTGACTAGTCGTGCAAAAGCCGGCAACAAGCTTTATTAGTCCAAAGTAAGTTCGGTGTTAGGTTTAGCTGATCCTTCTCCTTCCTGGTCAAAAAATCTATCTAAAATTGCTTACTGTCCAAATTGAAACTTGCTCTCCACTGACACAGCACAGTATAATCGACTTTTTATTACCGTTTTATTTATTTAATAATATGTTCTGCTTTCACATGTTTGTTTTCTTATTTCTAATTTTTTTTCTGTTATGTTTTGTTTTTTGCTTCATTTTTTTGACTTTACTTTGTTGCTGATGCTATTCTTTTATTTAATTTTAATTTCTTTTCCGTTTTTGTTAATTTCGCCATTGGTTTTTAAGTTGTCATTATAATGATCATGTTTTATCATTTTTTTTAATTTACTGTTTTAACAGGGTAAATTTGATTAAGCTAGTATATTGCCTATAGATTGACATGTTATAGTGTTTTTAATTAATTTCCTACCTGTTTTTATACATCCTTTTGAATGCTAAGTTTACTGGCTTGCTATTTTATCACCAATCTAAAACTCTTTATTTGATCAATCTGCGTAAATCTAAGATATCTCATCAAAATGCCGTTTTTACTCTTTAAAAATGGAACAAAATTTAGTTATTTCACAAACAAATGTCTACTACCGTCAGATAAAATACAAAAAAATAAAAAACAAAAGTTAAAATTGGCTAGTTATAAACTGGTATTAACTACTTACGTAATTGAAATAGTTGCAATACGACTGAAATGAAGTGTAAAGTTATTTTTTCATTTATGTTTTAACTCATCTTTATATTGATAGTCTATTGTTTTTACTCTTACCTAAAATAGATGCATCAAGTTAAGAAAAAATTATTTAAACTATCTTAGGTTCAAGACAGCCTGTTGTTTATGTGGGCTTAGTGTTGCATGAAGACAAAACCAATGAAATTGACAAAGTAGTTCAGTTTAAAACCAGCCAATGACTGTTTTTTATCGTTTTATCTATTTTTCAAGCATTGATGCCTTTATTATCAAAAAACGTAGTGGCTGTTGTTTATTTGCTGCTAATTGATTATCGACTGTGGCGGTCATAGTTTCCAATATGGCTTAACAATTTGTTTGGATCATTTTAAGCGATAACTGAGATACAAAATGGATATATATTATTAAATGACAAACTGCTAGATATACTTTCTATTTCTAAATTGTAGACAATCGTTTATTTCATTTTTTATCTTTTTCAACCATTATTTTTTACTATATTTGTATTCATTTTGTTACCGTTTTTTTTTTTTTTTTTTTTTTATTTAGTTAGACCTATTTTCTTTTCTTGTGTGTATGATTTTGTTCAAACTTTCCTAAACTCCTGCGAGAATTAACCACATCAAAAATTGAGATGAGTTTTTTTTTATTTTAAGTTTTCCTTATTCTAAAAAAAAAAGAAAAAGCAATGATTTAACTGAAAGAAACAAATATATTAACAAATATTCATTTTTATATTTTATTAGCTATTACTGAAATAAAGAAGATAATGTTAAATTATAATTTTGCAAGATTGTCCTAAGCATAGTGTGAAATACCGGAATCAACTATACCGCAGTCAATCTTGAAGTTATAAAAATATTTTTACTTTGTCTGCAAACTTGTCAATAGTATTGCCACCGGTATGCGTCAGTTACAGTTTTTCTAGACTCAATAAACCTAAAATCAAATTTTACACACAAAATAAACCAAATAAAAGTCAAACAAAAAATACTTTAAGATAAAGATATATTTCCGCTATCAAATTAAGTTAACTGCTTACTATTGTTTTATGTTTATCAATATTATTTTTATTATTTAATAGCAATTTTTTTCATTTTATTATAAACTTTTACTATGAATATGTTATAAACAAATTTTTTTTGTTAATGAAAAATTGATTTATCAAAATTAAATATAAAGTAATCAAAACAATGTTTATTATATTTATTATAATTATTAAAGCAAAGATTTTATTAATACTTTTAATATAATTATTTAATTTTAGTCGAATTTAAATTTTTTGTTTTCTAGTTTTGTTTTTATTAAATAATTTTTTTAAAATGATTTAAAAATCTTAAAAATTCTAAACTTAAAAATAAATTATAGATTTAACATTAGACAGTTATTTAATTATTAAATTAACCATTTAAACAAATATTTGTGATTTAATGCTAAAAAATGAATAAAATTAAAATTTTTCCCACTCATTTTTACCTTTAAATAAACCAATAATAAAATTTTAATTTAATTATAACATTATAATAATGCAATAAAGTTAATTAAATTTATTTATTTATTTTTTTATCTTTAAGCTAGTTTATTTTAAAATATTAAATATTATAAAAAAAAAAAATGATTGATGGTACTTATATGTATCATTTTGCATTTTTCACCAAAAAAAAAAATAATTTTTTTTTTTTGTTTATATTATCTTATTTAGATTTACTTACTTATCTTATCTGCAATTAAATAATTAAAAAAAATGCTATTATAATTTGAATAAATTTAAAATTATAGCTTTTTAAAAACTGAAAATTGTTTATCAATATAATATTTAAAAAGCACATTTAAAAATAAAAATTTGCTTAAAACAAACAAGATTTTAAACTAATCTTGCAAATCAATGCAAATGCTTACATAATGGACATGTTTAGTATTGAAAAATGATTGCGCTTACTTGTGGCTTATTCAGCTACTTTATTCATTCAAAATATAAAATTCATATAAGTTATACATTATATTGAAAATTGAAATAAGATCATATACATGTCTAAATAAGCAGATGTGTTTGAATAAAAAGCAAAAAATGTGCTAAAGATGCTGTTCAATGAAAATGTTCAATGAAATCGTTCAATAAAGATGTTCAATAAAATGTTTAACAAATGTTCATTTTAGATTGCCATTGAAGATGATGTTTAACCAAACAAGTTGACATCAATATCGCACAGACGTTTGACCAGCAAAAAATGTCCATTGACCATGTATTGAGCTTGAAGTGCATCTAATTCAAATCTAAACTAGTGTGAAAAAAAGTTCATTTTGATGGCTAGAACGAATGCCGTAGAATTGGACGCGTGTATTGTGCCTAGCTAGTATTTAATCGGCTAATGATCATAGATAGCGACCTAATGTTTTGGGGTATGATGATGTGCAAACTTGCCAATGATGTATCAATCTTAATTTGACAAGTAAACAGTTGCGAACTTTGATACCTGGCCTACACAAGAGTAGTTTGAACATAACTCAATGCATGTGATGTATGTTCACAGATGTGTTAGCCAGTTGTCGTATACACACTAATAAAGTATTGATTGATTTTCTTTGTTTTATTCTTAGATTTTGTTTTACTTTTTATTTAAGTTGTATGTTTATTCCACTGATTGTTTCCCTAGTTATCTAGACAATTGCTAAAACTATTTTTACATTTAAAATATGGAAGCATCTTAACAGCCAGTTTCAAACTGTTTGGTCAAAGCAGGCCGCAAGTCGAAGTATCAAAATTTTGGCTAATGCACACGCGTCTATGTTGGCCACACCGTGTTTGGGCCACTTTGAACTGAATCGTCTGCAAGGACCACCCTTGTTGGAAGTTGTGCCAACCCGCAGCTATGGATTCATGCAAACATGCTTACAATTGCTAGTGGAAAGTAAAGACAAAACCGTGAAGCAAGCTCAGTGTTTCAATATCACCCTTCCGTTACTGGTCCTTCCTGTTTGCCAGCTGCTATTGTGAATTACCAACGAAGATTTTTTAGCATTTTTGGCGGCAAAAAGGCCGAATCTCGGGTTTGTGACTAGTTTTAAATGAATTACTAAACTCCAGTACTAAACGGCAAAAATTTTTTGCATCTCAACCAATTTCATGATAGGTGTTGGGCCAAAAATGCCGATGCAGTCGTTGTTAGTTCAAAAGCTTTTGAACGTTGTCATTCGCTCTTTTGCGTTTGACTTGACAACAACTATAGAACTGCACTGATTTTTTTCAATTTACCGTTTGTTTTTATATCAACTTTTTTATTTTTTCTATAAGTATATTAACTATTGTTCGAATCCGTTTTCTTAAGATCGTCTCTAGTAGCTTTTTTTTTTATTTTAATTTCATTTGTTTTAACCACCTAAAAAACACCTGTTTGCCAAATTTCCTTTTGTGCTTTATCCAAATTCAGCTTTACTTAAGTTTTGCTCTTTCAAAGTTATTATAATCTGTGTTACTAGGATAAAAATATTTTTTTAATATTATGTTTTATTTAAATTGCATTTTTCTGTTCATTTAAATGTTTATTTTACATATTATATTATTAATACAGCTAATTTTGTAAATTTATTTACTTTTTTTTAAACTCAGATTATTAAATGAATTCCTATATAGTTTTTGGAAAAATTTAAAAGTGAATTAATTTTTCTTTGTGACAATATTACTTAAATGATAAAATAAAAAAAAAATTTTAAAAATGTACAAGTGCTATCAAGGTAAAAAAAGTGACAATTTTAATAAAAATAAAATAATTTGGAAAAAGTGTGCACCTATCTGATGAAGATTAAATAAGATGAACGAGTTTAAACATCATCAAAATCAATGCACAAAAATGCATAATTTAAAAATTTATCTGACCAAAAAAATATTTTTACAATTATTTTTTATTCAATTGCTCATCATAAATTTTATCATTTTAGCATCTGCTATGAAAAGTAAGTTTAGTTTATAAAAATTTTATTTTAATATATTTTAAAATTAGTTTATTTTTATACTGTATTACTTTTTATTAGTTTTTTATTCTTAAATTTTATTTTAGCATATAAAAAATAAAGTATATATATATACGAACAAAAAAAAAATAAATAAAATAGTGGATTACAAATCTTTCAATTATCTTAAAAAACTTTGAAAAAATTATGAAAATGGATATGCAAACTAAAATGTTATATAAACAATAATTATCTCAATTGATGAATCAATAAAATGCGCTTAAAAGGTTAAATAAAGCTATAAGATTATAAAGCAAAAGATACTAACCAATGTATAATGCTAGAAATTATCATGTTTACCACAATTTTATATAAAGTCTTTAATCAAACTCAGTTTTTTAGCATGAATGAATTACAAAGCAAAAATATAATGACCATTGAATGAGAAGTAGACAAAAATGATGACAAGTTAGAGACCGAAACGTTACTAGTAAGGACAAAGGGCATAACAAAAATAAATTAATGATAAAATGTTTCATAAACAAGTCGTCTATTCTACACAAATCAAAACAAATTGCGAGAGTAAAACGAACAATAGATGTTTTAGTAATCAAATACTATTTACATTTAAATGCATTCAATGTAACAACAGTGTGGACTTGTTCTTGATAGTGAAGCAAATGGTTGAAGAGTAAATGATGACTGGTTATTAACCAGTTTGTTTTTCACTTTCACACATTTGTTTGATTACCATATTTATTATGTTTGCCAATTTGCCTCTTTATTAGATTAAAATTTTGGTTATTTATTTTATATATACATTGATGCTTGTTATTTAGTTTTTGTTTGTTGCGTTCAAAAAAAAAAAAAAAAATTATTTTTTTTTTTTATCTGTTATCATCAAACTACAATAAATTAATAAATATTTTTAATTTTTATTTTAATTTCAATACTTTTGTAGATTTTGTTTTGTCTTAGCAAAACTTTATTTGAAAAATAAAAACATGAATTTAAAAAGCAAATTTTTTTAAAAAAAAATTGCGTGTTAATGTAATTTTAGTTCATAACAAAGATATTTGAAAAATATTTTAAATTCAAAATGTTTTCTACAATGAAAAAACAATTGTTAACATCAAAATTTACTAATATAAACCAATTTAGGTCAATTATTTAAATTACAATAGGCTTTCAAAAATTCATTTATTGGGAATTAGAACGCACATTGATTATATTTTTAGATTAATATGTCCATTATCTGTCAATAATTAAACAAAATATGCAATCAACGATTCATAGTTTTATTTAACTTAGTATTTCGACTCTTTATTCATTTGGTGTAAAAGGACTATATAAATAGCCACGTGTAGCTGTATTAAACGACAAGGATGAATTTAATGTCTACCTGTTGTAAACTGATGATCAATTAGACTAATTTAATTGCAAATACTAAACAATAAAAACAATTTATTTAGTTTATTGTCAATGGAAGTGACTGATGAATAGTGAAACATAGCAGGTTCGACTAATTAGTTAAAAATTATCTTAAACTAACACAATAGAATATATTTGTTTCAAAACCTTGTATGTTCAATTGATTCTAGTTTATGGCCAAACAAATGTTAAGTTTTAAATTGCCAGCTATCTTGTGGTACATCGTCTTCTCTTGAGTTTTCTTTGTGCAAATTACAGAAACAAGAAAGCCTAGATTGGCCATAGATGTACATAAAAAATCTTGAAATTGCTATTTCACTTGAGAAAAGAAATTTTAGCTTTAAATTTAAATTGAAAGCTACTATGAAACTAACATCTAAGAAGAGCATAATAAAAAAAGAAATTATAAAGTTGAATTCATTCTGCTCAAGTGGAAAAGTACATTCTATGAAACAAGCAGATACAATCGCAATATGTTTTAGCTCGATGAATATATAATCCATCGAAATGAAACAAATAAAACTGATTTCATCAATGTTACACTGAAATCAATCGGTTCAATAAATAAAGTTTTTTTTTTCATATTTTATCCGTTTGTCTTATTTGCACTTGCAGCGCGAACTAATGAACTCACTGCTTGCTATTAAGATTGATTCTGTTGAAAGAGGATAAAATTCGTTCTTTGATTTGTATGTGAATATTTAGACAATAACTAAAAATTACGGTCAACTTATTTTTACTATCTACATTCGTATCTTTTATTTTTTTCTATCTTTTTTAGCACATCCCTTTTTCTTTTTTCCGTTTTCTCTGCATCCCGCCGCTTCACTAGATGCCTAGCTTATTCTAACACACCAGAAATGCAAATTAAGCCTGCATTGTAAATGAAGTGGCCATACGGTTGAACAGTTCTTTACTTTTAGTTCTAAAACACGTAAATCATAATCAAGTTTTTTGTTGGAATTTGTATTACAGTTGTTTTTAATGCAAAATGATAAAGTCTGCTACATTTGCTTTTTTGTTGTATTCCGCAATTGTTCATAAATAAGAAATATGCAATTAAATAAGCAAGAAAGTCTTTGTTTTGGTTAACAAGTGTTTCTGATTTGTACCTAATAAATTTGTAAAACATAATTGTGCGCTATATTTACCTGGCATTTACAAATGATTTACACAAATGATTTCATGTACTAATAGATGCAAAATTGTTTCTAAAAACTGATTTATTTTTTAAATAAAAAGTTTTAAATTTTTATCACCTTACATTAAGGTAAAATAATTGATTACAAATAGACTACTCACAATGTGCTAATTTAAAATTTTTGTTAAATAATATCGCTAGTTTAATTTTTAATGTTTTATTTGATTTAAATTTAACTTTAGTTTGCGCGATCAAACCTTTTTTGTGCTCTGTTAATATTTTTATTCTTCCTATTTAATCAAAAAAAAAAAAATAGTCAATTTTAAGCAAAAATCAGGCTTAGATGTTGGTCTAAGAGCTTGAACAGACCACATTTGCCTCTATTCCAATCACGTAGCAGGCGTATTTTTAGTAAAAGTAGCTTGAAAAGTAAAAGTAACTTGCAAAATAAAAGTAGCACCAAATATTAAAACACTTGCAGACTATTGGCAGTCTCGGTAAAGAATCGGCCAAAGTTCAACTCTAAATGTGATTATTATGGTTCTAGAATGGTTCTTTCGGAAGACAGAAAAACGGGCAAAAATTAAAAAAATGAAAAGTAAAACGCAATAAGCATATGTGTTTGCCGACTATGATAGATATGTATTGTAAGTATGTGGGAGGAGGGAAACATGTCAAAATACTGGCAATGGATCCAAAAACCGGAGAAACTTTGAAGAAAGCGGATTTTGCTTTAATTCCTATGGCAAATTCAATTACACACAGTGTCGGGTCCTATTTCTATCATTGCACGCATTCACCATGATGACTGGGCGACCAGGGACAACTGCAAAATATTTCAGACCTGTTCCTGGAAACAATCCTGTCTACACAGTCCTTAAGCTTAGCATGTTTGTTTTTTTTCAATTTCAAATCGAACTGTGATGATTTACTGTGGACACAATCCATTAAGTAAGACGTTAATGATGCTCTGTTCTGATCATGTCTTATACTTTAGAATCAACGGCCCTTATCGCTTACTTTATACTATGTCTGTTCATTTACACACTTGCTTTATATCCGGACACTTTAATGTTCATCTTTCCTGTTTTCAAATCAAAAGACAATCACACTTTTTTATGAACAAAGCGATAATTTAGAAAATAAATTCAAACCTGTAAAATAAAAACTTTTGCTTGCTTATTTTGTGTCAATCTACTCGGATTAAACGTAATATTATAGATCATGCTTTATTAACCCTTATTATTAAATAGTTTAAAACAAAAAACTACATAAAGTTAGTTTTTTCTTATACTTCCGGTTCTACACAATCAACCAAAACAATTTTTTTCTAGTTTATAATTTTTTTTTTTTTAAATATAAAAGAAAACTTTTTGATTATCGTTAAGTGCTTGAAATTAATATTTTAAATAAAACAAGAGCAGATGCTCAAAAACATTCAAACTTAAGTTCTAATGCATTTTGATAAACTTATCAAAATAAATAGTTTTTAACACTGATATCTTCAAATAGCAATTATAAATAATTATAAATAATTAAGTAAAAAATCAATTATTTTTATTTTAAATTTTTTAGAACATGATATAAAGATTAAAAAAAATAAAAAAATATATATTTTAGAATGAACTATTTAGCGATGCTGAAATATTTTGAAAAGTTAAATTCGACCAATAGGCCATAAACTTTTTATTTTAATGCACACAACTCTAAAGACAATTTTTTTTAACTTTAGTAAGATAAAAAATAACATTAAATTTTTGCTTTTATTGTCTATTTAATATAGTCAAATAAGTCTAAAAAGAAAATTAAAATTGACTTTATTTTAAAAATTTATTTAAAGCTATTTTACAGGTAAAAAAAAAAAACATTTATTTAAGATTTATTAACAGATGCAATCAGTTTTTTAACAAACAATATTTAATTTATTCGCATTTGGCATAAGTTTTGCTTATTATTAACTTATGATAAATGAGAAGCAAATAATCAGCTTGTTTAAACAGATTTATGTCAGATTATGTTGCTATTAGATTTGTATACATTGAATAAAGATTAGTTAATGCAAATATGTAAGTTGAATAAACTAAAAAACAAAAAAAAAGACATGTTAAAAATCAATTTTGGTGACAAATAAACAATTTCATCAAGTTAAATTTGTTTTTTTCAATTTTTAAAACTGTCTTTGTTCAGACAAGTGATTAAAAATCAGACATGAAAAAAAGCAAAAAATGCAAAATACCATTTAATAAAAATTAAGCTTTGTTTTTATATTGAAATGGGCGGCATATGTTTGATTAGGCTGATGACAGTGGTAAATAAAAAATTGAGAAAGAACTAAAAGATTTAAAAGAAAAATGCAAAAATACTTGTCTAGTTTTATTGATAAACAATGTATCCAAAGTTGTTCTTATGCAAATTGTACTTGTCCAAACAAGTCTGAGTAATAAACCAAAACCACAAAGATATTAAGAAAGGAAAAACATCTTGGTTGTAATTTTTACGTAAGCATTACATAAATAGTTTTTGACCATAAAGTCAAATATAAGTACTTGTTTTTGTATAAATTAACTTCAATTAAGTGTTTTTATTGCCGCGTAACCTCTATTGCCACGGTCAAAAAGCGAAAAAGTGAATAAAATGGATTTACATCATTGGCGAATCAACAAATTGCTAATTAGCAAAACATTAGTTTACATAGAAAATATAAAAGAACATTTTTCAATCTGTTTTATGTACCTGCTGAGAATGAAAATAAATGTGCAGACAAAGCCACATATTAATTATAAACTTACAAAATATAGAGTGCAAATAAAAATAACAGACTCATAATAAAATTTAATCAAATCATGTTTTAATGGATATCAATGACTGCTTACTAAGATAAACCTAAGTAAAAGCAAAAAGTAGCCAAGTTGGAGTCACTTAAAAATTAGTCTAACGGGCGAACATTAAATGAAATCTGCCGTGGTGTCATTTTGTTTTACTTGTCTAATATAAATTAATGTGTTTTTGAATTGTATAAAAGATGGATACTTTTAAAGCAGTTTGTTGAAAAGCAGCTGTGGAAAGACACAATTGCGGCTTCACTAGTTTTTAAGCAGGGGATTATTAAGCATTTAAATTTGGCGACTGAACGTGTGGGCCAAAGATGTCCGAGTACAGATGAATAGTTTGAACTGCTTTTGAGACTGACTCTCGGGCCACCAGCTCGGCGAAACAAAGTCAAATTTGTTTAGCAATGAATTATGTAGAATGGCTACAATCGCAATATTTAATATGCATCAGCCTGTTAAATGTTTAATTTGATTCACTCAATAATTGATCCGTTGGTCGCACACTTCCGGCCAGTAGACTGTCGTATATGATAACGCGTGTTTTTTTAAAGCATATACTAATAATTTGGCGACTGATGACTTGTAACTGCTTTTGCTTTTCATCATTTTCGTCATTTTTTCCCCAACTTTTTTCTCATGTTTTTTTTATCTTTGTTTATTTTTTATTATTCTATAATTATCTTTTTTCATCTTACTGTCAAAAAGCCGTTTTTCGTTTCTTGCAAATTTTAAATTTACATTGCACTTAATCTTTTGTGAGTTTATTTTTTATATGGCTCAAGATGTTCAAACAGTATTCACCTGTCTTTTTAAAACTTTGCATTTACTGAGAATATGTGATTGAAAATACTATTGCTTTCGTTCTTTGCGATCCACTTGTTTGCTCAGCAATTTTATCTTTACTTTTAAGTTGTTCGTATAATCCTAAATAACTCATGATCGTTGAATCATGCTGTTTCTAAGCCGAATTTGATTAAAGATTAATCAAAGAAGTTATTCAAACTAAATTAAATGAGTAAATAGTTTTAGGCATATATTAGTGTATTAGACTAAATTTCGAAGTTATTAAGTTTAATAATTTCTAGTTTTAGCAAAACTGGTCCATGTTCATCTGTTCAACCTATGCTAGCCACAAATTAAAAACAGCTGTTTTCTAGCATTTAAATAATAGTTGTTTTAAGTTTTAAAGATTATCCATTGCACTTGAACTTGCAATCAGCAGATTTAGTTTGTGTTAAATGAATTTGTAGTAAAGACAGAAACAATCATTGACAAAGCCAAATAAATTTTACTTGTGCAAATCAAAACTTAAAAGAAAATTCAGCAAAAAATCAGATGCCTGTAGCGAACTAAATTCACTATCTTGACAGATATTATAGAAGTGACTATAAAGTGCTGCATCTACACATCTTTTTGACCAAATAAAAAAATTTATTCATCTATTGTCATAAAGATAAAAATGCTAGCACACCTAACATAAGATCACTTTGCTTGAATTATATTCATTAGTTTTTCTTTGAAAAGTCATTTGTTTATATCGTTTTTGATACAATTACGCCCAATAATTCAAACTGATCTACTCAATTTAAAGCCGAATACGCTTAACACGCACGGTCACCGCCTATGTACAAGACATTGACTTCAATTGCGCCATTTCTCACTTTTCTCTACTAGACGCAGGTGAGCCATAAATAAATAACAGAAACATTAAAGAAATTATGGCACCAAATCACTTACTGTATTCAATTAAATAAACAAAATAATGAATTTAATATATTTTTTAAATTTATAAACTTTATTTTATATAAAAAATATGCATTAAATTTATAAACAAAAAACATTTTCAAAACATTATATTTGTAATTGTTTGTGAATAGGATACAAAAATTTTTAAAATTTCAAAATTAATATTATTGAACATATCTATCATTAATGTAACACGTCTAACCATCATTTTAGACAGATTTGGTTATAATTAGTTATAGCAACAGGCTTAAGACTTCAAAACCTTAATACAATGCAATTTGAATTTTAATCAGTTTTATATAAATAATAAAATTGTAAAATAAACCATTTATTTTCTATCATTTTTACATGTTTGTAGAACAATCAGTGTGCATCTTTTAACACCTGTTTATAAAAGTGTTAAAAAATCAATTTTACTGACATGCTCACGATGTCTGGTCAAAAAATTAATTTCCATTAAAAATCACTTTTATTCACAATAGAAACACAAAAACACAAAGTAGTTTTTAATACAACTACTGTCAACTGGATATGCATACATTAGGTATTAAGGAAAATTTTCAGTTAACTCGTTCTAATGTTGTAGCATTGATTTTTAATTTAATTGTTCACATTGTGCATTTAAATAAAAGACAACTGAAACGTTTCAGAATAGCTATCGTTTTTTCTTATTATGTTGTTTGAACTTGTTTTATTTTGTCTTTTTCATGCGCATTAGTACTTTTTCTATTCTATACCAACTAAGATACTTTTGCTGATTATATTCAATCACAAACATTGAACTGTTTAGCTAAATTATGTTAAACAATACTTTGGCACTATGCTAAATGCAATCATCAAAATAATATCAAAAAAAATATAGAAAAAAAATTAAAAACTAAATTAAAAAAACTAGCAAGCATTGGTTTTTTAATGTTTTATTGTAATGATGATTGTATAAAATAAAGTGCCACATCTTAATTTTAGTCAAATTCCAGTAGCTATGTCTTTTGTTTTTTGCAAGATTGCCTATAAGTGAATACTGAAGCAAATAATTTTGCAGTTTGAAAGATGCGACTAGAGAACGTGTGTCGTGTTTATTTTCAAATGATTAACTAAATGTGTGCTTTTGATAGACAAACAATGCATGGCAATAGGTATAGAAGCAACTTTTCATCACATCATTCAATTTTGCTACCATTTTTGCATCTCTCTGCAATTGGCAGCTTGAACTTTGGCCAGTTCTGGATTAAGCCAAAAATTAACTACAAAAACGCAAAAATTAACATTGCGACCTTAATTAATTTATTTTTTAAGTAGTCCACTATTTGGCACTAATTTTTACAGCTAAAATAAAAATACGCCATACGCAAATCATTATTAATTTAACTCCCTTGAAACTAATTTTCGGATAACCTTAAGGCCCCTAGTTTTTTTAAATTACATTTATGATTCAAAATCAAGTCTTAGTTTATTGTTTTTTGTTTGCCAACTCAAAGACAAATAAAAATTGAAATTAAAAAACAAAATAAAAAAAATGAATGAAATAAATAAAAACTTTGAAAAAAAAATAAAATAAACAAGATTAAATTCATTTATTGCGCGAATTTGACTCTCAATAATGCATTTATTATTTGTTAATTTGCATATACAGTCAATATTGTTCTAATTGATGTTTACTTGTGTTTTTTTTTTTGAAACAAAAAGAACAGCATGAATAATTGAAAAATTGTTAAAAAAACAATAAGCTAATCAGTAGAGACATAAATTTTAATATTATTATATTTTCAATACTTAACTATCTCCTTAATTCATATTTTGTTCGGCCAATATAATTTAAACTGCTGAATTTTTTGACAAGAACGAATAAACATGAAATAAACATGAAACAATTTAAAACCAAATTTTATTAGCCATTGACAGCCATGGAAATTAAAATAGCTATATCTAATAAGAGAACATTATATTAGATGAAGTATCTAAATTAATTCACGACTTCATTGAAACAATTCTTTGACAAGTGGACTGAGTTAGCTATTCGATAACCTTAGCCGGACGACAAAAGCCAAGGCAGCAATAAATTGCATAATTCACTAACAGGCCTCAAGAGATAGTAGTTTTTTTAAATGCAAACAATTTCCGCTCATCATGATAAGAAGAGTGGCTCGTCTATTATGCAGCCAATGTTCGTAATGCCCTTCTATCATTAACCTTATACCCGTTATGCTCTTCTTTTTTTAGTTTTATTATTTTTCTTGTTTCCAGCCACATCATCGTTCCACACTTTTCCGTTTCTCATCTTCATCATCGTCTTCTTCCGTCCGGCTGTTTCCACTTGTGACCTCATTTTTTTTTGCGTGCCATCCTATAAATAAGTGTGTTTTTTTCTTGTAAACAGGCCAATTAACCATAAATGTCACTAACTTGTTTAGGAATGTGTTGGTCAAGTTGGTCCTTAGATGTTAAAGATATTATATGTTAAATATTATATCTAACTTTTCAACATTAATATTTTTAAATTGATTATAACAACTCATTTAAATGCAGTTTATTTACAGTTTATTTTTTTAACTTTTCAATATTTAAATTTAGTCTTTAAGCAATTCACAATCTAAAAAGCAGTTTTTAACTCACATTTTTTCTCATTTTTATTGATTATATAAACACCAAAAAAAAAAAAAAAAAAAATAAATTGATCAATTCAAAGTTTTTGTCTCTGTTATTATTAGCAGATGAAATAAAAAACAATTGCGAAAAATTAAAATTTAACAGGACGAAACAAAAATTAAATACAAAGTAAAAAAAACATGCATCACATTGATGGGAAAAAATATGAACTAAAATGTTTTAAAAAAGTAAAAATAAACATGCCGGTGGCTATGAAGAGTCATTCGGGCACCTTGACAAACTTGAGTTGTAATTAAATTAAAACAATAATTCAAACTAAAGAGCACATATTATAAACAAAATGTATTGTTATAAATATGATCAGTTAAGATCTACCATTGGTCAGTGTAAAAAACAAGTGGCCACAAATAAAAATCAATATATTTGTTTTGCTGAAATAATACCATTTTTTTTTATATTAAATGAACCTGTACATAAATAGAAGTTGATTGACAATGCCCTTGCGATTAACTATGATCAATGCCTTCTGTTCAACTACTTGTTCACATTTTAATTTTGTATTGATAAATAAATGCCACAATAATAATTGTATTCTTTTAGATGTTTTTTTATTTTGCACGTATTATTAAATTTTAAGATGCAAAAATTAGCTCAAAAAGTCAAAGTTAGAGTCAAAAAAGGTTTCATTTTAATAATTAAATTTTATTCAGCAAATAATCAAAAATTATTAAAACAAAAATGAGTTTTCTTATTTTTGATTAAGACTTGGATTTATTATAGTTATGTTTTTATTTTTTCACTATATTTACGTTTATTTGTTAAGTTTTTTGACCACTAATCACAATGTCCGTTTAAATTGCAATTTGTTTTACTACTTCCCATTGAATTTATCAAACACGTTTGTTCTTGATTTTTTACTTTACTAATTATTTATTCTACTAATTTTTTACTATACTACTTTTTTACTTTACTAATTTTTTACTTTATTAATTTTTTACATACTTAATTTTACGCACTAAACAATATAATTCACGACAATCAACTTTATTTCATCTATTTGTAAATTGTTTTAGTTTGTAAAACATAAAAATAAATATATCAGTGCAAACCAATATGAAGAATTCTTTGTTACATGCATGAATGTCAATATTTTAAATCAAAAAATTAATAATGTGATTGTTTAGCTTGCATGAAAAGACTGGGTTAATATAATTTGGAGTATTGGCCACTGATTAAATAAAGTTGCTACTTGAAAATTTTGCCAAAAAATGGATCGTAATCAAACACTTAAACAGCATGTGCTAATGTGAGAAAACGGTTCGACACCCACACAACTAAAACCAGTTCGACTCTTTCTCAGCAGGAAACTCATATAATTGTATACTTTCCGTCTTACAAATAGCGTTTTCTTTACAAATTTATAAGAACTGTTGTAAACGATCTTAACTTATATTTAAACAGTAAACACACAAACTTAAATTTGATGTTTAATAATAGGCAAAAGATATTATCTGATCAGATATTAACTAAGAATAGATTAAAAGATAGGTTAGTTGATAGAAAGCCGCATAAAAACTTGCGGTCAGTCGCAAGACGATTCATCAATGTAAAGTGGTGCATAGTTATACATTGTAAAATTAAGGACTGAGATCATTAAAGCGTATCGATAAGTAATTGCCAGAATCGCAATTGTCTTTATGAAGCGTTTCTCTTCTAGGGAATAGATGCCGGCTAAATCGACCCTTTGTATGTGGCCAAAGGCAGCTCAATTTCGCTTGTACATGATTGTATGCCAGTGGCAAGCCAAAATATCGGCAAGTGATTTTGTTTTTGATGGTGGCTGTCCAGCTACTATAAATAATGCAAACTGCAGCTACGTGCCCGCCATAATTAATAAACCACACTGCTACTGTGTGTGCGAAATGTTCATTATTTATTTGCACTTTAAAAGTGATGCATTCAAAAAACATCTTAAAGACGATTGCTCACAAAGTTGTCTAGCTCACTGTCTATCATTTTCACCATTGGTTCGTTGTTTAATTAATCAAGTTTTAGTCGGTTGGTTTTGTTAAGTTTGCATGCAAGTTACATTAGAGCTGTACTCGTGCAATCAACTCTTAACTGAATTGGCGATTGATTTGACCTGGGCAGTAAAAAAGGCATAAACCAGCTACAATATTGGTTTAAGATAAAAGCTTATTTTTCTATGTTTGCTTACTGTTTTAAAGCTTTGTTTGCGTCTTCTTGTTTTTCACTTTAGTTTGATCTTGGGCCAATTTTGCAGAACAATTTTTCAACGATGTTTTCTACAACTGTTTTCGCTAAATTTCACTCGACTCTATTGATTTTAGCGCGCCGGAACAAGCGGACAGACGCCTTTAATAAAAATTACATTTTTAACCAAACGCGGCCGCATCGTTTGGTTACACACAAATCGTGCAACTTAGGCTAACAATTTTCAATGATCATAGCTAATATGGTAAAGGCGGTCGAAATAATTTAAATATTCAACTTCTTAGGCAGTTTAATTACAAAGTGTTTGAATGGGGACGATAATGGTAATAAAGAAAAGCATTTGTTTTTGAAATTTGGTTTTAAAAAATCAAAACAAACAAAACAGCAGTAAAGGTTTTAAACTGTTTTGGTATGAGAAAATCAATTTCGTTTTAATTTGCTCTTGGTTTGATTGTGAAAAATTTTACTTTAGCCATTGTAATCGGCAATAGTGGACCAAAGCGAACTCGTGTGAAACTGATTGGTTGAACGGGGCCTCACTATTATTAAGTCAATGTGAATAGGTTTACATAACCACCTTCACAATAAACCAAGATCAAATAAACATAAATGTAACCACAACGCTTTTTTGACTTCATTTTTGCCCGTATCTCATTGATCAAAGCCGATACGTAAATATAACAACATCTTAAGATGCCAGCGAATTAAAAACACATGAAAAATGCAAAAATCTTATTCTGGCATCTTATTGAACATTTGTTCGTTTCAAAACAGCCAAATCAAAATATCCATCTTTTGCTATTCATGGCATGCAAAGCACCCAAATAAGGAAAAATGCTGATAAAGATTTGCGCAAACGCCGGAAACGCGTGCTAGCAAAGCAAACTTGATCTATTTCTCATTTAATTTAAACTGCAAACAGCCAACTTAATTAAAGCTAATTAAAAGAGATAACATTTGCAAGTGAGTAAGTTTTGCCGCTACAGAAACGGTTCCTAAAAATCAAATTAAATTGTAAATAGTGGCCATGTTTGCGCATAGTTAGCACATGTTTCGTAAACTTACAATTGCATTCAAACAAGAATTCACTTTTGAATTGATTTAATTAATTGATTAATTTCGTTTAAAGTGTAAACATACGCATTAATTGCTGCTACTAGTGGAATTAAGCGTTGGTTGCACGTTTTATATTTTATCCCAGCTCATCTTAAAACGATAGATCTAATCCGACATCAAGTTTTAAAAGGTATAAACCTCCTGTCTCTAAATTGAGTAAAATTTGAAAAAGCGCTAAATCATAAAAATAAAATGAGTATTTTTACTTTAAGTCTGAAAACAATAATTTGACCCGGTACATTTGAACAAAAAATCAATTGTAGATCAAATAGCCAGTAGGACAAATGTAGTCTATTTAATGGGACTATTTGTTAAGAATCATCGTATCTAATGGCCAATTATGTGGTTGCTTATCTCATTGATGCAAAGTAGGAAATGAGTGAATTTTGTTAAAAACACTTTCAAGCAAATGAATTTGGCTCTTGAAATAGTTAAGATACTGACGACTTAGTTTGACCTCGACAGAAAACGTGTTTTGCTGTTCATCTGTTTAAAATCTGCCCACAAACAACTTATTTGCTAAAAATAAACTTGGCTTAGCCATTGGTCTAACAAACCAATGGTTAAGAACAAATTGCTAAGCCCAGCGCACAATAAAAAACGATTATCACCAGCTTAATGCCTTTATTATGAATGTGTATTATTAATATGTGTGTTGTTATGTTTGTTTTTATGCTGCAATCTTTTGCTTTGCTTGTTTGTTTGCGGCCCAACTCACTTGCTTTTATTCGGTTTCATATCAAGTGTGTACGCTCAAAACAACAAAAACATTAGAAAAACAAGTGAAAACAAAATAAAAATAAAATACAAAATGAAAATCAAAAAAGAATAAGCAAAAATAGAAATGTATTAAGAAACGTCCCTGTTCATTCGCAATTCATCGATTGTTTTCCGGTCAATTACATACAAATTCGGCTTTCTTCTATTTGCCCAACTTACACACGCATCAGCTGAACCAGCAAATGTCATTCAAAATTTTTTCAAAATGGACTTTGGTTTTTGACAAGACGACCTACTAAACAAAGGTCAAGTGTTTAATAATTTGTTTTATTTCTCTAAATTTTTAATAAATATAAGGCTCTTCTAAGTAAGAGTTAACAACTTAAACTTGTAAATTTTCAACTATTTATTAAGTTTAAAAGAAATTAAAGATAACATTAGCTTCAAATTTTTAAAGTCTGCACACAAAACTGAATAAATAAATTTAACACAATTGTCAACAATGTTACTTGTGAAATATTGAGTAGATTTGATGTGAAATAATCATAATTGAAAAATATCATTTTTAATATCTTATTTTTCAAGCTAGCGAAAATGTCTGAAGGGAATTCATATGATAAATTTGTCATTAAAACAGTAATATTTAAGCTGGATTTACAAATACTAAAGAATTAAACCAAATACAAACATGCCATTTCTGTGCAAGTTTAATTTCAGTAGATGTTAATTTTCTTTTTTATTTTTTTATTCGAGTTTTGCTTTTATTACAATATTTTCCGCTTGCCTCAACCAAAGTTATCTAAGATGTGTGGTTATCATTTGCCAATTCAATGGACACATGCTTCTGTTTTGATTTAGGTTACAATCTTAACCAAAAAATGGTTGCTTAATTCTGATCGAGATAATCCTTGGCCTTGTGACACAGCGTGAAAGTGAGAACACGTTTCATAGCCACATAAACTGCCACAAGCAAAATAAGTGCCAATCAAAAATCTAAAGCTGCTTTGTCTTAAAAAATTAGAACCGAAAAATATTATTTGCCTATGTTTCGACCACTACAAATAGTTTGTAGCCCTAATTAGCATTGGCCATCAGTTTGAACTGATCTTATTTGCTTAAAGCGATTAAGATAGGAAAGACAGAATAAGAAAAATCTTCTACACTGTTTAAGCCAATCATCATCAATCTTGAAACATTCATTGCAAGCAGATGGCATTGGCCATAGCATTAATGTTGTTCTAAAACATTGTATCTAATTGCTATTTACCGTTTGATTTGTTAGAATTGTAAACTTTATTTTTCTTTATTTATTTTATCATATTTTCTATTTTTTTTTTTTGTAATCATTGATTTGGATTTATTTTTTTGTCTACCCATACTTAACCATGCGAAACTCAACAGATGAGAATCCAGAATTTTTGGAACCAGTACAAAACATTAGTGTGCCAGTTGGAAGAGAAGCCGTGTTGCAATGTTCAATTAAGCATTTAGCTGACTATCGGGTAAGTAAACAAGTATATCAATTTTGATTGACACATATACAAACAAACTGATTAAATTAAATTGATGCAAGTCAAAACTTAAAATGGAATCGTCTATTACTGGCATTAAAATAATCAAAAATCTCATCATATTAAATTTATCATGTTAATTAGCATTTTTTAAAAAAAGTTTTTTTACTTACGTCTTGCATAATTTATAGTTAACAATTGTTAAATCTGATTTTTATTTTTCATTTAAACACTGGTCAAATATTAGAATTATAATAATAAAAAAATTATATTTCTCAAATTATGTAGATGCAATTGTTTTCTACTATATAGAAATAATTGTTTAAATTTTTTATTAAAATTTATTTTAGTTAAAATAAGTATTTTTAATATAGGAAAAATGGATAATAGTAAAAAATTACAATTATGTAATATAATTATACATAATTTTATTTCAATTACGGTTGGCCGTTTACAGTTCACAATAGTATTTTTTTTGCCAACAACCAAAGGTTAACTGATCGGCTACTTGTTCCGCTATTAACAGACAACATTAAATAAGTTGTTTTTTTAATTATTAATTTTTTAATATTTTGTGCTTGCGTGTAATTATATTAAATTGTACAAAACCATAAATTGTGTTTTTTAAATGCATTTTTTATTGAAAACAGACCTACTCAATCGAATTTTGTTTTTCTTCAATCATTATTGACAGTCTTTTTTTGTGCAAAAATTGGCAATTTAAACCAAAAATAGGTTTTGCTATAATTCGAATGTGCTGCAATGTAGTGCCAATTTTTAATTGTAGCACGACTGTTCTCTTGACAATCAATTATTTCAGGTGCAATTATCTATATGGATTTAGAGTATCTGGCAAGTTTAGCGTTTGCCTTTTAAAAATGTGGAGTAGACTTGAATGTAAACTTTCTTAATTTAAATTTTAATTTGAAGTTTAAAACTTTTTGAGATTTGAAATGCAGGAAAAAAAATCAAATTAATAAGAATAGTAAAATGACACTAAAGAAATAAAACAGATAAAAATTGAAAATCCGCTATAAATTGAAATAAAAACAATTAGCAAAAACAAACAGTGAAGAATAAAAAATTAAATAGTAACAATTTTTCAAGAAAAACAAACATACATTTGTCATAGAAAGAAAAATGAAATAAAAAAGCCAAAATCACAAAGTTATAAGTTTAAATTTTGACATTGGTTTTTAGCTATTGAAAAGTGTTTTCATATTTGTAGCAAGGTCTGTCATTTCTGAAATATTGACTTGTACGATTTGATTTTTTTATCATGTTTCAAGCGTAATAACATTTGTCTTGATATAAGCCAGAGGAGTTGTGGAATTGAAAAGGATATATAATAATTATTAGTTTTCCATCATAAGCCTGTTAGAATAGACAAGCAAACATAGAGGTGAAAAAAAAGTAGCATCAATTTGAAATCACGATAAACTAATTTAACAAACACAACGTGATCGAACCCGCTTTGACCTTTTTTTTGCGCACAGGTGGCCTGGCTGCAATCAGACGCTGAAACCGGTACTTTGCTAACCCTGCACACGCAAGTGATTGCCAAAGATAATCGCATTAAAGTGTCACAAAGTTCGCTTAAAAACTGGAATTTACACATTAAAGACGTAAAAGAAAGTGATCGTGGCTTTTACATGTGTCAAATCAATACCCAACCGATGATCAGTCAGGTTGGCTACTTGGATGTGTTGGTGCCACCCAGGATCAACGAAGAAGAGACCAGCTCAGATGTGGTGGTCGACGAACGTAGCAAATTGAGCATAGTGTGCAAAGCTTTTGGTAAGTAGTCTTTTAATGGACTTTTTTACTTTCTAACCCGCTTTTTTGACAGGCTATCCAGAACCGACTATCACTTGGCGTCGAGAGGACGGCAAAGAATTGAATTTAGGTTATTACAGTGGCAAAAAATATTTAGGTAATTTTATTTGGTCATTTTCACTTTAAAACATTCAATCTTTTTGTAGCTTCCAAAATCGAGAGTGAATACCTGAATATTAGTCAAACCACTCGGGAAGACATGGGAGCCTATTTGTGCATCGCTTCTAATGGAGTACCGCCTTCTGTATCTAAGCGCATCTCAGTACAAGTGAATTGTAAGTTACTGGTTTATGTGTCAAAGTATAAATTCCATCTGTTTTTTATTTTATGATGTGTTTGAAATGATTAGCTCTTTTACGCTTGTTTTTGACCTTTATGTCAGCTATTGAAATCACTGTTTCTGAGCCGGAAGTTTGAATGGTTTAATTTCATTCAAGCTTACTTGGCTTAACGATTCAGTCAAATGTACAATCGAATTCATTGAATTCATTCTTCAT
Source organism: Pyemotes zhonghuajia (assembly GCA_025170145.1). Lineage (NCBI taxonomy): Eukaryota > Metazoa > Arthropoda > Arachnida > Trombidiformes > Pyemotidae > Pyemotes > Pyemotes zhonghuajia. The sequence continues at coordinate 10,993,794 of CM045844.1, forward strand.
TGACCAAAATTGTTCAGACTCATGAATTTTTGATCAAACGTGAATATTGGTTTGATGCAATTGCCATTTTTCTTTGCCAATCACTTGCAAGTACTTGTTTTAAGTCAGAAAAATGTATATACTTCAATTGTAAATAAAAAAAATTGTTCCAAGACATCAACTTGCGGTTTAATTTTAGCTAAACTAAAGCCAAAACCAGAAACAATTCAACAGCCTCCAGAATGCAGATATTTTTTATTAAGCTAATTTTAATCTTTAATATATTATAGTCAAACCAATTTAGTTTACTTATTCACCATACTTGTTAGTACAAAATAGTGGTTTACAACTGTCTTTAGCTTATCTTTTTTTTCATCCACAAAATTAATTTAAATTATTTTTAGTTAAAATAATAATTTTGTAATGCAATCTGTTTACATATTTTTTAACACTTTTTTTCAATATATTTTTTTGAATTTTTGAATTTCGTTTTTTTTTAATTTATTTTTCTACTTTTAATATAAAAATTTGTAAATTTTTATATTTAATATAAAAGTTATAGTTATAGTTAATTCTAATTTAAATTTTATATATATTTTTAATGAAAAATGAAGTGATAATGTGAAAATAATCAAGTGCTATTCAAAATCAATTAAAGTTTAAAAAACAATCAAAGTAAAAATTTGGCATGAAAATTTGATCAATTTTAGTTTTATAAATAAATATTCAAGTAGTTAATTTTATCTTAAATAACAATGGGCAAACCAACAATTCATAATTTTTTTTTTAATTTAATAAAAATAAAAAACAAAATTATTTATAAGGATTTTTAAATTCTTAAATTTAATATATTTTACTATTATAGTTTTTTATCAAAACAAATAAAAAATATTTTTTTTTAATTGTAAATAAAAATAAAAAAAAATTTTAGAAAAATAAATATAGTTTTTTAAATCTTAATAATAATAAAAACTTGATTTTGAAGATGAAAATTCATTCACGTTAAAAAGAGACTAAAAAAAAGCATAGTAAAATATTAGTTAATTGAATTAATTTAGAAAAGAAATTTTCAATTTTATTTTAAGGTTGTGAATATTTTAATAATTGGCAAATCCTAAGTATACAAATTCAATTTTTTATTGATGCAAAAAGTAAAATAAATTATATTGATGATTATTAATGAATTGTGGTCATTTTGCATTTTCACACCCAATACATTTATTTTCTAATAATTTATTTATATAACCCCATCGAATCGGACATCTTTAATCATTTGATAACCAACCAATAATAAGTAAAAAATCGATAGATAGTTGGTAGATATTAACAGTTGTTTGGATTATATAACTAAATAATAAAAAACTAAAAATCGGTTAGTCAAAAGTAGTTTGGACAAGGTTCTTATTTATATTCCGTCCATGTGTTAGAACATTGGCTTTTTTCATTATTGGTCTTTATATTTGTATGTGAATGTATTGATGCTCGTGTTAGTTAAGCGTTAAGCAGGAAGTTCAACTTCTTTAACATTTTCGCCACATTTTCACCAACCAATGCTAACTGACTGACACAAAAACAGTAGAGTTTCTGGTTTAATAATTAGACTGGTTTGTTTTCATTTAAACAGTGTTTTCTCTTAAACTTGATTATCCACAATTATGCTCGTTTATTTAATCGTTTATGTTTTTATTTTGATTTAGTTTTGTTTCTTGTTCTTTTTTTTAGCTTTTATTTTGTTTTACTAATTAGTTAATTACAATTTTTAGTTTTCATTTTATGCTTCTGGCAAATTTTATTTAATTTATCTATACCAGTGATTTCCAATGACTTAAGTTTCTAGTATTTTTAAATAAAATTTTTTTTTTATTAAAAATATACAGTTTCCATAAGTAACCTGCTTTAATTAAATTTAATCAAATACAAAATAAAAAAAAATATTGTTTTTGAAAAACACATTTGTTAAACTGGCATCTTTTGTTTTAATCTTATGTTTATTTTATTTTTTATTTAGTTCGTCCAAAAATTCGAGTTTACGATCAACTAATCGGAGCCGAGCTTGGATCTTCAGTGCAAATTGAATGTTTTGTTGAAGCGTCGCCTAGGCCTTTAACTTCTTGGCTCAGACAAGATCATTTGTTCCTATTACCTAGTGCCAAATACGAACTTACCGAAGAGGTTTGTAAGCTAACTAAAAGCTAACTTCAGACAACAACATTAAAAAACAAATTGATTAATATTGATGCTACTTTTTATTTTTTTTCTTATTCTTAGGTCAATTCTTACCGTGTCAAAATGCGTTTGCGAATTAAAAAAGTAGAAATGAAAGACTATGGAGCATACAAATGTGTTGCGAAAAACACCTTAGGCGAAAAAGAAGGTTATATTCGTTTGTATAGTAAGTATTGATTGTTATTTATTAGTCATATGTCAATAGATGCGCAACAAGAATCTTAAAGCAATCCGTTAAGATATCCAATAATCAGTAATGTAAAGTTTTAATTGTCTAAAGTAAATCTAGAGCCTGGAGTAGCAGATTATGACTAAGTAATATTGTGTGTAGCTCTAGGGTAAAACAAGCAGGATTATTTGAAAAGATACTGCTAAGACTGTGTGGTCCAAAGAAGATTCGAAAGAAAATGTGCTTAATACCGCAGATGAAAACAGTGAAAACTAAACAAGCTAACTTTGACAAGTTTTTTGGTCTGTGATGATTTTATTTGATCATTTATTGTTGTTGCTAACCAGGGGCAATGTGTGCCTTTTGTTCCAACTGCATTTGATTAATACAGGCTTCATACTGATAACCAGCAAGTGTATCTTAATAAATGGTCTGTTTGTACATATACACACATTGCGCTATTCACACAAAATTGAACATTATTTTAAATGGCTTAAGCAAACATTATACTTGAATAGTGACAAACTAATGATGTTATTAGTTGTCTGTTCTCTTGCAAGCATTTCTCATCTGTTGGATTCTGAATGAGGACCCACCTTCCGAAACCCTTGGATTGTAGACTGTTTTTTAATATTTTATCCTATTGGCGTTGCCAGAAATGATAAATTCTTATATTTTTTTGCTTCTTCGTTTTTTACTTTGTTTCATCTTTTAGCAGTTCCAGTCTAATAAAACGAGTTTGATCTTGCTTTGCTTCTATCATATTTACTGTTCGAACTTACCAAAGCTTTTTTGTCTCTGTTTCTTTTGTATAAACGTAACGAAATTGTAAAAACAGATAATGTGTTCGTCCTGCATCAAACCAAAGATAGTGGCATTTGTGTTATTTGTAAATTTTAATTTAAACTGGTGCTTCAACAAACTTTACTGCGCTCAATTTTTAGCCCAGTATTTTAACCTTGTCTATGCCAGAATCTTGAACCGCGGTTTTGTTCTCAAGTCTGTTTTACATTTCGTTTTTACTAGTTTTTTTCCTGAACCAGCTTAACTTTGCCACAGATCAAATTTGTGTGGTTAAATTTTAAAAATTGCAACTGTTTGTAATAATTATTGCAAATATTATTTTATCCATTTTCAGTTCAATTATTCGTAGTTTTCATCTAAGAAATGTTTAATCTTTGTTTAGAACCTGAGATTCCAACGCCCGCTAGCACTGCGCCACCAATTAGATCCAGTACTGTTCCTCCGCGTCGAATTCACTATGGTAAGTGGCAAAACAAATGAAAACAAATAAAAGTTTCTAATTGATTCATTCGGACTTTTTTCAGATACAAAATTTGAAGACATTGTGTACGATGCAGACGGATTTCCGATCAACGTGCGTGAACTGTCACCAAGAGGTTTGTGTTATAGAACAATGAAAACTCTTTTTGATTGTGACTTTTGAGCCGGTAAAAAACGTTTCCCGTTCAGAATAGTGGGCAAATACCATCTTAAACTAAACAATAGCTTTAAGGATGCTTTGATGCCGTTTACTTGAACCAATCACAAATTTTTATTTTGCGCCGGAACAGTTGAATGTCAATCTTGTTCGTTTAACAAAAGCTTTGTCACAATCAAAACCAGGCTCTTAATTTTTAACCTTTACTCTTTTATATCAATCTTTTTTATTGTTTATCTTGAATTATAGTATTCATTTAATTTTTTTTTTTCAAATAAAGTATTATTTACATTAAAATCTATTGATTTTTATTAGCGACTAATTAATTTAAGAAATTCATTGAAAAAACTTAATTGACGAAAAAATATTATTAACTACCTTATTCAAAGAGTTTTAATTTATTTTTTTAATTAGGGGGATATCCCAATGATGCAAATCGTAATTCTCGCTCAAACTTAAATGGAAATATTTTTAATGAAAAAAACAATTTTAACAATTTTAATGAAAATCAAAATCCATTTAACTACAATGAAGAAATGCAATCTAGCAGTGTGCGCAAAAGTAAATATGCTTGTTTATTAAATTAATTTTCTAGAATTTGATTTTAATTGGTATTTTTTAAAATATTATTTTAGATTTGCAACTTGTGGTCCTATTGATTAACATCTTGAAATTGTTGTTTTAAACAAAATGTGTACTAAGCCTCCATTGGGGAATTTCACTATTTACATAAAAAATGAAAAAAATTTGTAAAAAACACATAATCAGAAAAATAATTTTTTGATACATTTGTCGATTATTTATGCATTTTAATTTTAAGTTTTTTAATAGTAATTAATGTAAATAAAAGTATCAAATATAGGTCATGCATATAATAAATAATATAAAAGTATAAAGTATTTAAATGTGTTGTAAATAAGAACGGTTAAGCTCTATTTAATTAAGTTTGATTTCTCAAACTTTTCGTTTGTCAAACTTTTTCGCTTCTTTAACTTTTTGTTTCTTAAACTTTTTTGTCTGTCAAAATAAGTTAAGTTTACTTGTTGCCGAACCAGATAAGTGCGTTAGTTTAATGAAACTGTACCTCCATCTAGAGTAAAAAAAATAATAAAAAGACGGCAGTAAACAAACTCTAAAGCGTGTTGATTTTACGAGCAGTAGGTACGAGCATGACGAGTTGTCATATGGGCCCTAATGTGAATCAATTAATTGTCTTAATAATTTTTAATTAAGTAAAATGTCTTTTTTGAATTAAATCCACCAAATCAATCCGAACAAAATCAACCAAATCCACCTTAAAATGGACACCCCGAATAGACGAGATCCTTTTGATTTTTACGAGAACACGCTGAAAAATGCGAAATTCGTATTAGGTCCTATGGTCGATCAAAGCGAGTTAGCTTTTCGTCTTCTTTGCAAAAAGTATGGAACACATTTGGGATATACCCCCATGATGAGTGCGAGTCAATTTGTTTCAGATGTTAAATATAGACAAAACAATTTAATTAATTGTTGTATCGATCGTCCTTTGATTGCTCAGTTCTGCTGCAATAATCCTGATACATTACTTAAAGCTGCTTTACTGTGTCAAAATTATTGTGATGCCATAGACATTAATCTTGGTTGTCCGCAAGCCATTGCTAAACGTGGTCATTATGGAGCTTTCTTGCAAGATGAATGGGATCTAATTAAGAGCATGATTGAAATCGTGGTTAAAAATGTCAACGTTCCTGTCACTTGTAAAATAAGAGTATTTGAAAACACAGAAAAAACTGTGAAATATGCTCAAATGATTGAAAAAGCGGGCTGCTCTCTATTAACTGTACATGGCAGGACTAGAGATATGAAAGGTCACAACACTGGCATTGCTGATTGGCAAATAATTAAGAAAATCAAGCAGCATGTTAATATACCTGTTTTTGCCAACGGCAACATTCAAAGCATGAATGATGTAAAAGCTTGTCTTCAAGAAACTTGTGTTAATGGTATCATGTCAGCAGAAGGTTTACTTCATAACCCGGCCTTGTTTAGTGGACTACATGTACCAGTTTGGCAACTAATAAAAGAATATTTAGATTTGGTTAAAATTCATAATTGTCCTAATTCATTTATTAGAGGACATATTTTTAAAATTGCACATCATGCACTACAGGTAGAAAAAAATCATGATTTAAGAAATTTTTTAGCTAAAGCTTCAAAATTTGAACATTTTGAACAAATTTGTAATAAATTACAAGAGAGATATGAAATCGAAGATGAACAACAAACTGTTGAAATGAATACATTGCCGGTTCCATTTTATTTATCACAACCCTATTTTAGACCTCTTTTAAAAGAATGTAACATGCTTAAAAAACATATTAAAGAAAAAAACGAGAAAATAGTTTTAAAAGCTATTGAAGATAATTTAGATGACACATTAAATAAAAGAAACAGTTTTTTGCCAGATGAGAATGATGAAAAAATAAAAAAAAAATTTAAAAAAGATTCTACTAAATCTAATGAAACTATTTATTTGAATTGCGAAATTTGTTTAAATCCTAAAAGTTTAAAATGTTTGCATAATTTATGTAGAGGATGTTGTAAAAAAAAATGTGCAATAGGAAATAATTATTGTGAAGGTAAAAAATTAATTATCTTATAATCAAATTTTAAAGACTAATTTTTAACAGGTCACAAATTTGGATGCCACAAAGAAACTAAAATAAATGAATTAACTTGAAAAAATTTTATGTAATAAATTAAATTAATTCAATTAAGATAATGAATATTTATTTAGCAAATTTTTATATAAAAATGCAGAAATTTATTTAAACAGTTAACATTTTACACTAATAGGCAAATGTACAAATAATTAAATTAACGATAATTTAAACATAATTAGTTTTAAATTAAAAAATAAATTAAATCAATCGAAATTTAAAAAGCGTTACTTATTTTAATTTTTTTTTTTGAAAATATGCCCATAATACAAATTATTGTATTAAAATTATACTTGATACTAAATCACATCTGGCAATAAAAAACTATAACTTGTGTAAGACATGAATTTTGAATTAAACAGTAGTAAAAAATTATTATTAAAAATATTTCTATTAGCTTTTTAAATCGCTTTCTTTAAACATTCGGCATAATGAAAAAAATGAATTATATATAATTTGTTTCTATTACTTAATATTTATTTAACTTATAAGCAATCATGAGATAATGCAAGCGTAATGACTAAATAAACCAAAATAAGACATTTAAATTGTTTCACAAGCCATTTTCAATCCTTTTTTTTAGTCGAAATAAATTCACCTATAAATCAATTATATACATAAAATACTAATAGCCAAGAGAATTAATTTGTTTAAAATTTCTTGGATTTTTAGTCACAATAAAATTTAAATCAGCCTTATAGTTTTAACAAAGCATCAATCTGCATTGCTTTAAATTTAAGACATTTATGTACTATTTGAAGACTATAAATTGTGAAATGTTATTTCAAATCTAAAGAAAAAAGTATGTAAAATTAGTTTTTAAAAAATTAATCATACTTCTCATCATCAAGTTGGACGACGAATTAAATTGATGATGATGATAGTGAGGAATATGATGAGTTACCAATGGAGAAATTGGATTAGGTTGTTTGGATTCAATGTTTGAATTAACAGAACTGCTATTCGAACTACTTGAACTACTGCCAGTACTTAATTTTGAAAAAGAAAGTAAAGTTTCCGGAAAATTAGGAGGTGTAGCCGGAGTATTTGCAGGTGTACACATCTGAAACAAATTTATAATTAGTTAAAGAAAAAAAATTTTAAGTTAAACTTAAACCGGGCCTAATAATTAATAAAATAAAATTTAAAAAGCAATTGTAATTTAAATTAAAAAAAAAAAAGTAAAAAAATAAAAAATGTAAATAGTCAATAAAATCAATAAAAATAATGATTTAATTAAAATTTAGAAAACACGAATGGTTAAAATAACAATTCGCCTATAATAGAAGTAAAACAGTTTAAAATCAGTAAAAACAATAATGGTGAATAATTAAGAAGAAAAAGCCGAAAACGTGCTAAACAAAAGTAAATTGAAGAGTGACGCTTTGAATAGAATAAAACGACCAAAGACGCAATTAAGAAATTAGAAAGTAAATAAAAAAGGCGAGCAAAAGCAAGTGAAAAAACATGTGAAAAAAAGCATTGAAGCAGATAAACCAAGTTAAAGCAAGTTTAAGAAAATAATCGAGCAAAAGTTAAGATGCGAAAGAAAGGAGTTAAACTAAAAAAAAGAAGTTAAACATAAAATATGAACTTACAGGGTTAAAATGGGCTCCGGGCCCGTGATGAGAAGATGCTTCAGTAAAAAACATACTTAAAGCACGCTAAAGTAAAATATGAGACATTTATTTGAACAAATGATGAAAAATATGAAATACCTCGAATTGCCAATTACAGCTCTGAAGCAAATGTTTTGCATGTTCGCGGGCACATCCAGCAGCCGACACAAACTGATTGATCATTACTTGCTCACGAAGTTGTGACGAATCCATGCTAAAGTTGGTCTTGGATGATTTTGTTAGTTAACGCAACCAATCTGTAAATAATAATGAAATAATAATTAAGGTGGATAAACTATAAACAACAACAGTGGGTTAGCAGTGCGGGCAAACAGTAAGTAAGTGAGTGACTGAGTGGATCCGTCGTTTATGCATGGGAACAGCAGATGATAGTGACTTGAGTGATAGTGGTTGCAAGGATGGGGTATATGAACGGAGTGTTTGGATAGGGATGAGGATGGGGTATAAGCATGAAATATACGATTAGGGTATACAAATGAAGGCATGTGCATCAAGTATATGGATAGAGGGTTTTGAATAAGGTATAAAAATTTGGTAAACGAATGGAGTATATGGATGAAGTAAATGAAGAGGTATATGAATGAGGTATAGGAATGGAGTATATGCCGGGTTATATGGATAAGGTATATGAATAGAGTATATGAATAGGGTATATGGATGGCGTATATAAATGGGGTAGTAAATGGTAAGTTTAAATAAAGTATATAGACAAAGTATATAGATCAAACATGTAAATCAAATATGTGGATCTGATATATAAATGATAAAACATATTATTGGGGTAAAAGGATGGAATACAAAGATGAAATATATGAAAAAAATATATTATAAGCAGGATCCTAAACAAAGACTCTAGACATGGGCTGTATGATAAGATGATGATCGCAACAGCATAGATGTGAATGGCTGCTAATGTGGAGTCAGCATGCCTTGAACAAATGCATGAAACGTGCCGTAACTCGACATCCAAGCGCACACTCCATCTGGCAACTGTTTGCAGCCATCTTTACATCACCTTTGCCATCATCTGTTTATTGACACGCCTTTTACGACAATCTTTAATCAAGTTTGGCTCTTTAATAAGTGAATTTTGTTTGCAAAAATCACTTATCAAAGTTTGCCAGCAAAATCGTCTAGCAAGATCACAATTGCTAGCCCCAATTGATCGGCATGTTGTTGGATTTCATAAAAAATGTGTTGGTCGAAGCCAATGAATTTGGACAAGGCAAAGTTGTTTTGCTGGTTGGCATCGCCTAAATCGCACCATTGTCTGCATCGCAACGTCGCCTGCATCGCAACATCGCCTACATCGCACCATACCTGCTAAAATGTACAAACCTTTGTGGTAGACACGTTTCGCCGGATGGATCAAGTTCAGATCTGAAAGGGACTTGGAGTGGATCAGAAAAAGAGATGGTGGAAAGGATTGAAGTGTTTGCTTGTGAACGCTGGTCCGAACTGATTATCACTGTAACAGTGGTAGGCAAACTGCTGCTAGTTATTGCTGCACACAATCATAATAGACACTCAAGGTTGTTGTTTTTTATTTATGTTTATACTTTTTGTTTTCGTTTTTAAACGCTTCACCGACCTCTAGTGACTGTTCGCCTACTCACTGCTGTAAACAAGTTGTTGGCGCCCAAATTCAAATTAGAAAAGTCTTTTCAAACACCGCTACTTTCGGCCACAATTGCATCATCTAACCAGAATACCGATTATCTTGCACACGGGCCTTTTTTCATTTTGACCATCTTTCACTTTGGCCATCTCATCTTCCACACCGACCATCTTCCACACCAACCATCTTCCACAACGACCATCTTTCACACTAACCATCTTCCACACCAACCATCTTCCACACCAACCATCTTCCACACCAACCATCTTCCACACCAACTATCTTCCACGCCAACCATCTTCTCTTATGCCCACACAGGTGGCATACTCGTTTTAGTCACACATTCAAGCTACACTAGTTAAGACATGTCTTTTTTCAAAACACTTTCCATATAAATATTATTTGGCAAACGCTTTCGCAATACATTCCATCTCCAAGCCTTCATTCATTTAATATCCACACTTCCTTAAATTACAATCGCTCAGCTATTTACGTTTGCAAACATCTAACATAAACAGCAACGCAACATTTGCGGCGCAATTCGAGTTTAAAAAATCAACTTCAATTTGTTATATATTTATTCTTCAAATATAAAAAATATTTACATTTATATTTTAAAAGTGTAACTCTTTCCATAAGGAATCAACCAAACTTAATTTATTATATTTAGCAGATACCCTCAAATTGACAATAAGCTGATAAAATGTGTCGATAAGCATTTTGCCGTTTTTACATTTGATGAAATTATAAATCCGATTTTATAAATAAATAAAATAGGCATGTTTATTTAGAATATCAGCTAAAATGAAAAAAAATTTGAGTAAAATATTAAAAAAAAAAAAAAACTATATATATATAATATAAATTTCCCTGTCATTTGCGGTGTGTAAAGATGAATTTCTTCACTTAAACAATACTTGCTATTTAATTGAGATTTAACCATTAAGTATAATCAAACAAAAGCTTTAAGACTTTCTAATTTGCTGTAAATTGTAGAAAAACACGGCCTTTTTTCGGGATCAAGATCCCAACTATGTTTCATAATCTCATAAATTTCAGATGGACATCCTTCCGGAGCTTCCATTTTATAACCTTTTTCGACATGCTTAACAACGTCAGCTAAAGGCTGTAAGAAATAAAAAAATTGTAAAAGAAGAGCCAATTAGACACATATATGATAGAAGGAAAACCATTCAGACCGTATTCTTGTTTATTTTCAAGTTATTTTTTTGTGTGGTCGCATAGTTCTAAACAAGCAGAACTAAAAAATATTTAAAATGCAGGAATGATAGTGGCTAATATAACTCAAGAATTTTAAGGTAAAAGCTGTTAATAAAACATTTGCCAAGAAACAAATAAGCACTAATAAAAAAGAAAGTTGAACCAAACAAGCTAAAATTACTCAAGAAGTTGAAAGATTGAAGCCATGAATGAAGGAGCACATAAGTGAGCAAGATATGAGGAATGTTGAAAAAAATAAACATTTGAAAAAACTTAAGAAAGCAATTCGGCATTCAAACATTTTTGCTATTCAGAGCATTTATGGCCGACTGATGGTATTTGACCGGCCTTTGACTGGTGTTTAACTAGTCTTTAGTATTGCTAGCCTTTGATTGGTATTTAAATGGCCGATTTGTTTTGGGCAGTTTCATCAAATATTAAACATAAAGATGGGATTTACTTACGATTCTGGGGTAGGGAACCCTGCCAAACGAATAAATCTCCCACAACAGTACTCCAAAACTCCAGACATCGGACTTGTTTGAAAACTTGTTGTACCGTAAAGCTTCCGGCGCAGTCCACTTGATGGGAAATTTTCCACCTTCTAAGTTGCATGATTCTTCTCTAGCTAGTCCAAAATCGCATACCTTAATTAAGAAACTATTTAAACACCAATTTATATAAAAAATAAGCAACTATTCACCTTAGCCACACAATCTTCTGAAATAAGTACATTTCTAGCAGCCAAATCTCTATGTACCACATGTCTAGACTCAAGATAAGCCATACCGGCAGAAGTATCTGTGGCAAATGCAATCTGATCTCTTCTGGTCACGTGTTGTCTGCCTCTGGATCTTAAATAATCCAACAGCGATCCTTTTGACATGTATTCTGTAACCAAATAGATCGAGCTTTTGTCAAACACTAATCCCATCAGCTGGACCAAGTTACGATGCTTTAAAGTGGTCATAACGCTGGCTTCGGCTAAAAAATTAGCTGCAGCCCTTGATTCTTTCAGAATTTTGACTGCCACTTTTTGGTTTTTGTAAAATGCTAATTGAACATCTCCAAACTCTCCTTTGCCTAATGTTTCTTTAATTTGACCAAAATCTAAATCCATCAAAGGAATAACCCAGCCGGCTTTTTCAAAAGCAGTGGTATCCAACTGGAGTAAGCCCAGTTTAGGAACTGAAATTCTTAATCTAGTGCATAGTCCGTCAGCGTCGTTCTGATAATGCTAAAGATAAAGTTTGAATTAGATTAACGTTGGATGAGATTTACGCTGGATAAAATTAGCGTTGAATAAAATAAGCGTTGAATTAGATTAGCGTTGAATGAGATTTGCGCTGAATAAGATTTGCAAATTAAGTTTAGCGGCGTTAAATTGAAAAAAATATAGCCTGACAAACTTACTTCGACCAGTTGAGATAAATTGTCAAAAAACTCATCTTCATCAATAGTGAGCTTATTATCCTTGTAAATGACACGATAATGCTCAACTTTGTTTTTGTAGCAAACACAAAGTGTATAATCACCAGGGAAATTTGTACTTTCTCGCACTAGAAAGAGCCCGTCCTTAAATGTTTATTTGCGTAAAAAAGGAAACAATGTTGAGGAACTGTTTGAGAATAGCGGAAGAAAGCGTTAGAATGTAATTACATACCTCTTTGGGTGTTAGAAGATTTTCAGCCTCTTCTCGCCTAATTTTGCCATGAAACCAAGGCATGGAATTTAGTCGAACTTCCGTCCTCTGCATGTTTCCGATGTACATTTTGAACAAGAACAAAATAGGAAAAGTGGTGCAACCTGTTCAGGAATAGAAAACAGGTGGAGCAGAAGACAAGTGAAAAAGTAGAGATGAGATGCGATAAAACTAATGTAACAGAGATGAAGAGTTAAGATGAGTAAAGTAAAATTAAATTGAACATAGATGAAGTGAAACGAGTGGATTAGACAAAAGTGAAGTAAAACACAAATGAACAAAACACAAATGAACAAAACACAAATGAACAAAACACAAATGAACAAAACACAAATGAAGGAAACACAAATGAATGAAGCACAAATGAATGAAACACAAATGAACAGAACACAGGTGAGAGGAATTAAAGAAGCAGATTACAGTGATAAATTGAAAGGTGATGTAGAATGGATGAAGAAAGATAATGAGGATGATTGTGAAGAGGATGATGAAGATGATTGATTTTGAACAGGAAAGCTGATTTAGAGGATGATAATGAGGATGATTAGCGTTAGGTTTGGCAAGATCATATGCAAGAGGAGACCAGGAAGGTGGAGCGAATGGGAGTAGAAGAGGAGAAAGTAGAAGCGGGACAGTGGTAAAAGCAGCACCTAGTAGTCGGATGAATAGTGGGATGAAGAGTGGGATGCCGGAAGTGTCACTTAGCTATTTTGCCACACCGACTTAGTAGCAAAAGATGCACAAGAGTGTGTACATGCTAGGTGTGGCGGGATTGGAAGTAAGTCACTTATGTTTAGGGACTAAGGCATGTGACCACGCTGCAATCCTGAGCTCGACTGCCGTAATGTTTGCCTAGATGCAGGCTTGTTTGTTGTAATGTTTGTTAGCCGTACTGTTTGCCGCAAGTTTGCCGTACTGTTTGTAATAATGCTAGCCGCACTGTTTGTAGTAAAGTTAGCCGTAGTGTTAGCCGTAATTTTAGCCGTAGGTTTGCCGTAGGTTAGGTTTAAGGTTTGTCGTAGGTTGTCTTACTGTTGGCCGTATATTTGCCGTAATATTTGTCGTAGTATTTGTCGTAGTATTTGCCGTAGTATTTGCCGTAATATTTGTCGTAATATTCTTACTGTGTTACTGTTGCCTTACTGTTTCCTACTCCTTACTGCTTCCTTACTGTTTCCTTACTGTTTGCCTTACTATTGCTTTACTGTTTTTGCCTTACTATTCTCTACTACTTTTGCCTTACTAGTTGCCTTACTGTTTTCCGTACTGTTTGCTGTAATGTTTGCTGTAATGTTTGCCGTACTGTTGGCTGTACTATTTGCCGTAACTTTGTCGTAACTTTGCCGTAACTTTGCTGTAACTTTGCTGTAACTTTGTCGTAACTTGGTCGTAACTTTGTCGTATCTTTGTCGTAACTTTGCTGTAATATTTATTGTAACGTTTGTTGTAATACTGGCCACAACTTTGGCCGTATACAAACCAACTATTGCAATGTCTTTACCGGCCAAATAACCTGCCAATGGACGCTTCTGGGGTTCTAGCTATTTTATCTCTACTAACGCCATCTTTTTAACAATCTTATTACTACTATGGTGATGTGTTAAATGCGGCATCTATCGTTGCTTTTAGTTACTCTGCTAATCCTTTTTATTGTTTCAACATTTCAAACAGTTCCGATAATGGTCTTTGCATCTTCATTAACTTGCATCTTCATTAACTTGCGTCTTCATTAACTTGCATCTTCATTAACTTGCATCTTCATTAACTTGCATCTTCATTAACTTGCATCTTCATTAACTTTGCGTCTTCACAAAACTAAACAGTTCTTAATTACATTTTTATCTTTCGACTTCTAAATGTCCTCAAAATACATCTTCTTAATTGCTACTTAAAAACTCATCAATCACTTCATTCAAGAATTCATTTACATTCTCTCATATACATTCCAAAATACACATTCTAATCAACAGTTCCCAAAACAACTCAACACATCAACCATAAACAAAACCACCAATTATGACCATAGTAAGCACCTTTAACCTTATGCTCAATATATAATATTCAAACACTTACCTTTTAACCATTACTCAATTAGCTTTTCAGTAGTTCAATTAGTCGATTTGCACATACTTTTAATCATTCTACTGTTGCATACACTATTCTTAATAAACAATAATTACTCAAATTTCATCTTTTTTGAAACTTCACTGCTCTCCATACTACTGCTTCTTTTTTTCGACTCATCTTCAATCTGGTTCAGTTCCATTTCATCTTCTCCTTCATTTGTCATTGAATCTGCCACCGTCATATCATCTGTATTACTCTCCATTTCTTCTGAGTGAAACTCTTTTTCAGATATATTAATTTGAATATCTTCTATTATATTTTGTATTACTTCTTCATTAAAATCCCAACCTGATGGACCTCCTATAAACTCTGTCACTCTTGAACTAAAATTAGACATTCCTGGTCCTGGTGACAAACAAAAATCATTTCCTAAATGTTTGTCTACTAAGTTTTCTATTAATTCACTCTCATCTAGCGAGTTTTTGTTTTCACCAGACAGTTTTGCTTCTTTTAATAATTTAATTTCCTCAGAGGATCGTCGAATTTGCGTTTCTAACTTTTCAGCCTCTTCAACTATTGTCAAAATATCACAATCTTGATCATAAGTTAAAAAACGATCTTTACAAGGTCTATGTCTTAAGCCTGATACTATCACACGTTTCATTACTGAATCGTATTTGTCACCAAGTTCTGCTTCTTTGGCCAGTTCTGTCACGTGATCTACAAATTGTCTTACAGTTTCATCTTGTCTTTGTCTGCGATTGCAAAGTGCATATTTTTTGCTTAAAGAAGATTCAGGAGCAAATTGAGCTGTCATTTTCTCGATAATTTGATCCACTGTGGCTTTATCTAGCTCTTCTGGTCCTAATGAAGAACTAATGTTTTCTAAAGCTGCTGGGCCCACTTCCGCCAGAAACAGGTCTTTTTTAAACCGTTCCAAAGTAATGCCCATTTCTTCGCACATTTTCATCCAATTTTCCACCCAAACAGGCCACGAACTTCCAATTTTATATGGTGTTGATTTTTTCATCTTATTTGGTGTAAACATTTTTGCTATTTCCGGCTGATTTTCAAGGTCATTCAAACAAATTAAAGCCAAAATACTGTTGTTGTATATTATAAAACTTGTGCAAACTTTTTCTTGCAAACAAATAAATTTAATAAAAAATCCATTTTTGCGCCTTATGTTTAATAAATATTTTAAAATAATATCATGAAAACATTATTGGGAAAATTAAAAGTTTTAAAAAAAAATTTAATTTCAAATAATTTTTTTTTATAAAAATGCATATTAAGAACTTTTTAAAATCCATCTTTATTAGTCAATTTTTATTTAATGAAATCATAGGTAAAATTTTTTTATTAATCAAAAAAAATAAATTTATTAAAAAAGATATTTTAAAAAATGTTAATAGATTTTGAATTGTATTATTATACTGTAAATAAAATGTATATTTTGTAATTTAATTGATATACCATAAAATAAAAACCAAATTATAGTGAATAATTTGATCTAAATAAATTATATAAATTATCAAACCAAATGTTTCAAATAAAAAATAAACAAAATTCAAAACAAAACTAGTCATTAGAATTAATGCTATTATTATATAAAAAAGAAAGATATATTTTACATTTTTAATTCAATTCACCGATTTGTCAATATTTACAGACGATGGAAATCTTAAATCACTTGAATGAATTAAATACTTCATCTGCTTAATTTTGTCTTTATTTATATTCTGGTTGCTAAGCAAAAAGGGAAATGCGCATTTTAGGCTCAAATTTTTGTTTATTTCGTTTTTTTTTTTACTGAAATTGCTTGTATTAAACTTTTATTGTTTAGTTCATTTAAATCTTGTTTATTAAAAATGTTTTTATCTAAAATTTTTGGTGTCAAAAAAAACAGTGAACAGAGTCAACTTACACCTGCAGAAACCATACAAAAGTAAATCTTTTTGAAATGCTTATTTGAATTTAAACATTTGTTTTTACTATTTTTTTAAGATTAAGAGAATGTGAAGCTCTTCTTATTAAAAGGCAAGAATTTCTTGAAAAAAAGGTTGATCAAGAAGTAGAAATTATAAAAAAAAATGGAACTAAAAACAAAAGAGTTAGCTTACAAGCACTTAAACGTAAAAAAAGAATTGAACAACAGTTAGAACAAATTGATGGTAACTACTTTTTTATTTGAAAAAATTATTTTTAATTATTTTGTTATTATTCATTTTTAAGGAACATTGACTACTTTGGAATACCAAAGAGAAGCTGTTGAAAATGCCAATACCAATACAGAAGTATTCAAAATCATGAGCTTGGCAGGAAAAGCACTTAAATCCACTCATAATAACCTGGACATTGATAAAGTTGAGGATTTAATGGAAGAAGTCAGAGAACAACAACACATTGCAAATGAAATCAGTCAAGCAATATCTAATCCAGCAACATTTGGACAAGATATGGACGAAGATGAATTGCTAAAAGTAATATTTCAACTATTTAAATTATATAATTTTAATTTTTACTTTTTTTATCATCTAGGAACTTGAAGAAATTGAAAATGAAGAATTTGAAAGAAAAATGTTGGAAACGGATCCATCTCCAAAACTTCCGGAAGTACCAAAAACAGTCCCAGAAGAACAAGCTTCATCAAAACGTAAAATTATTTATTTTTAATAATTCATATCTAATTATTTATTTTTTAGCTGCAAAAAAAGTCGAATTGGATCCTGATCTTGCACAATTACAAGCTTGGGCCAATTAGTTTACATTATAAAAGGACAGCATTTATTTTTAAAAAAATAGTTTTTAATCGATTTTATTTTAAAATTGTTAATTATATTGATTAATTGATAAAGAATTTTAAAATTCGTCAAGTAAAACATCAATATAGTTCTTTTCCTGACTATTATTTTCTGCGAATTCTCTAACAGTATCTTTTATGAATTTATAGTGGTTTATTGTCGATGATCTCATATTAATTTGTCTCAATACTTTATTTTTTAATGTTTCTTTACATGCCACTAAATCAGACACATTTTTTTGAATTTCGTTTGATGATAAAATAATAATTATTTGTGAAATAAGTTGTAAAGTAAATAATCCATTAGATATTCTTCTATAAAAAAATTCATCTTCATCTATTTCTTCATCATTTGCTAACATTAGAGTTTTTTGTTTGTTTATTTGTTGATCGCATTTTAAAACTTTTTCAGCATATTTAAAGTATAATTCAATAAGCCGTTCAATTTTTTCAAAATTAGACTCAACAAATTTATAAGCGCATCTTGTTCTGTATTCCTTTTTGCAATTTTTTAAAAGTGCTAAAATTACCATTAAACAATGTTCTTCAATTTCATCTATTTGTTCCGTAACATCGCGTTTTTTTTGAGAAAGAATAATTGATTTAGGTATCATAAATATTGGAAAAATTGCTCTTAACCCTAATACTTCAACAAATCTGTCGCAAGACTTGACTAAATACTCGTCTTTTTCCTTATCACTGCTAAATGCGTGATTTAAAACTTTGAGTGCACCTATTCTAACCAATGATTGTGAAGATTTACGTCTTTTCTCTCTCAATATTAAATTCATTAATTCTACTCCTTCTCCTTTAGAAAAAAGTTCTCGGTTTTGTACACAACACAGTAAAGAGGAACAAAGACAATTGAAAAGATTTTCCACATATTCCTGTTCATCTAGGGTAGTTGGATCTCGTTTTTTGTAAAACTAATTCTAGACTTAATTAAAAATCTTTATAATTTGTTTAAATTTCAACTTACGGCTACTTGTTGAAGCAATGTATCAATTCCATTTTGTTGACCTAAAAAGATGCGATTTTCTTCATTATTTTGAAGTAATATTGATAGTATTTCTGCTGCATATAATTTATTTCCATTAAATGGTATTTTTGCTTTTAGTCTTTGAAGAATCCAAGTAATTAGCGATTGACAATCATTACTGATCTCGGGATTAAAATCCAAAAGATTTTCAATTATTGCTTTAGTAAAAAAAATTGGTTAAATTAAATTTAAAAAAAAAACTTGAATATTACCTAAAGAATTATATATGCCATCTTTTTCCTCTTTGATGTTTTCATTAAGTCTTTGCATATTTGAAATAATTTGAATAATAATTTGACCTTCTAGTAATGCATTTAATAATGTTGAAACATAGTTGATGTTTTCAATATCATCCATATCGCTTAACTCTTGCAATAAACCGGTAACAGCTGTCGAAATGTCTGTATTTTCGTGTGACAATAATCCTAGTAAATTACTGACAACTTTGTTTTCAATAATAAGTTTGTAAAATTCTGGTTGTGTGGTAAAAGCATGCATCTCTTGAATTACATCAAACAGTTCTAATTCCGAATCTAAAAACTTTGTAGGAAAATCACTAAATTTTACACGTAATTCTTGATTTTTTATTAATTTTCGTTCAAATTGCAGTATCATTCTTTTAGCAGCAGTTTCATCCAACAAACCCACACTAGAGGCAATTTTACTATTTTCATTAATGTATTCTAAGGCTGCTAACTTTCGTTTTTGGCCTTTTTTTAATTCCTCTTCGTTTTTCTCATTTGTTTCCAAAGAACTGGATGGCTGGTAATTTAATAATTCTTCTAAATCCATTAAGTCCAAATATTTTTGTTCTCAATATTCTAATAAAGCTGACAAGAATTAAATAAATAAGTTTAATAATTCAAATTAACTATTCAGGTATAAGATTTTTTTACCAAAATTTTGTAAACTATCACAAAACCTATCAGAGTGTTTGGCGGCTATTTCAAACTTTTTCTTTGCAATCATAGAAAGAGTGATAATTTATAATAGGCTTTTATAATGCACATTATTTAACACGTTGAAAAATCTAATGTTATTTTTTAAATTTACTATATTTAATCATTTCGTTATAAACAATTTGCGACATTTTTAAATGATCAAAGTTAATCTTAAACTTTGTTTTCCCGTAAAAAGTTGATTCTATTGCAATTTTTATAGAACTTTTTTCAAATTAATATTTACTGTTGAATAAACGAAATTGGTGCTAAAACTAACAAGTTCCATAACAAGCTGTCTTTCTTAAAAATTTATTACTTTTTATCGGTAATAAATTAGTTTATTTCATTTTATTTTCATCAAATATTAAATAGTTTTTTAAAGAATTAAACATGTGATTTGATTAAAAAACAATTGAGATAAATTGCATTTGAAAAAGTTTTCAAGACCAAAACAGTTTTTAAAAAATGAAAGCTTGAACTTTAATTTAATAACGATGGTGCAAACGTAGAATCTGCTAGCAGTTGAAATTAATTAACTATTATTAATTAATAAAAACAGATGTCGCACTGTTGTTAGAGGCAAAATTTAAAAATGATCTTGTTCAAAGGAAGAGAAATAAAGAAGAAGTGCAGAAAGGAACCGTCTGAAAACAATAAAATATTTATTAATTATGAACACATTTTGGTTTTGCTAAAAGACTATGACTCAAAGGCGGAATGAAGATTTATTCAGAATAAATTACGTTTGTTTTGTTTAACATAAGTTGCGAACCAAACTAAGCAATTCATTAAGCAATTGAAAATAAGATTTGCTTTACGGCAGAAATAAAGCCATTAGCCAAAAGTGTACAGCTTGTCCTGAAAATGGGCAACGTCACTGACCACAACAGCTTGAATATGAAATCACACGCTTGGTTCATCTGATGGCAGAAAAAGGTTTACTAATCTTTTATTTTGAACATCTGACAAAGAAAATTAAAGGAAAACAAAGCGTGGTCAGATTTGAAGCCTTTTTTAAATAAAATCACTTTTAGATAAGACTTGTAAATGCGTTGTCTGCATTGGATAAGACAATCAAACAATAGCCAATGAAATTATATAAAGCAAGATCCGTTCAAACTAGAGCCACTTGCCAATCCTATTGATTTCCGCAAATTCACTTCTCACGCCCATCTGAATACATGCAAATGATAATAGATATTATGATTTGCATGTTCGGAAGCGTGGATCAATGTGTGTCGGAAGTCTTCTTACATAGTTGACTATTTTTGTCTTTGCAAACGGATGCTACATGTTTGATTGCTTCAATAAACGAATTTGCATGGCTTACCCAGTCAGAACTGACCATAAACTTTCTTGCTTTGCCATAATTCTCTTTCGTCTACCACAATTTTACATCACGTTGCCATTATTAGTTTTAGGACTTGCTCTTTTCTCCAATCTTTTACCTCCTATTATCTAGAATAGACATCACAATCTAGTTCAAAATCTGGCTTCACAAATTAGATAATAACTGCTCATTGCTAAACAGCTGTTATTACATTATTTCTTGTAATATGTGCTCATCAACACCATTCTTATTAAAACATTATCAATTGGTTAATTATCCAACGAAAATTGCTTTTTTCTATTCTTAAGGTCAACATTATATGAAAAGTCACTTTTAAAATTGTTAATTTATAACAATTTTTTCAATTTAAATTCAGGTTTGATAGCACGGTTGAAATAGGTTCAATTAAATAGCGCAATGCAAAGTTTAGCATATTTACCAATTAAAAAAAAAACAACAAAAACTGCACAATCTAAACACGCATAATTAAATCTGAATTTTCAATATAATTTTAAAATTGAAAATCTGTAATATTTTTGATTAAAAAAATTAATTGTATTTTGATTTAATTTAAACCAGTATAGCGCTTTTAATTTCATATAATTGAAAAATGATTTGCATATGTATTATTCATCATATTTTTTATCTGGTAATTGTGTCATAATGTTTTACTTTATATTGATTGTCAATACGCTGATTTATTTTGTTAATTTATTTTTACATGCTTCAACTGCTTTGATTATATGTTACTTGTTGGCTGTTAAAATGATATAATCTATGTTGTAGGGTAAACATTTAAAACTTTTCTAGTTTCACTTAATAACTAATGTAGACTTGTGTAAAACAAACATTGAGCAGGAAACAACCTATGAAACAAGTAAAAAGTTTCCGGTAAAAATAATAGTTGACCAATTTTTTTATTTTTTTTATTACTTACCTTTAACATTATCTTACTGTTGCATACAGTATCAAATAAATGTTGCTTTCAGTTTAAACAGTTCAATATGAATTGTAAAAAAAATTTTGCTTATTATTTTAAGTTTAATTGTAGTTCCTAACTAGATAAACTATGTGGATTAGTGGCATCTTTTAGTTTAATAATAGTTGCCAAAAATAAAAAGTGCCGGTTGCTTGCAAATCAAATTTTACTAATCGAATTGTGGCTTTTATATAAAGTTGTTTGATTTAATTTAATTCTAATACATTTCACTTATTTGCAATATGATTTGTTTTCTGATTTAATTTACTTATTTTTCCATTGTTCATCTTGATCGGATCATTTTTTAGCCAAACTTGATTTGGACGCGTGTGACAAATCAAGAGTGCGTGTTTTTGCAAAGTTAACTTATTTATATACGTTATTATTTTGTAAATATTTTCAATAAGTTTTTCCTATTTATTATCAATGTTGACCAGTATTGATTTATGTCTCAACATTATTTAAAATGTTCTTAAATTTTCATATATATAGAGTTTTATTAATAAGTTTATTTAGCCAAGCTTACGCCCAACGTATTAAATCGGACTTTCTCTTGTTTTTCTATAAGCTAGCTTTGATTTTTTTTTAACATTAAATGAAATAAGAAATTATTTTTGAATGGAGCAATATGAAATAAGAAGCAAGCAATTTTTATAAGACTATCGCAGTTCAATATTTGCTTTTTTTAGAACTTTCGATTATTTTGCAAATCATGTTGAACAAACAATCGCTTCATAGGCTAAAATTATTGAAGATTCGGCTCCAAGCAAAAATGGTCTTTTACTTACACTTCCAATTGCAGTATCTTTTATAATTTCGATTGGCGCCAAGTTGCTGGCACATGTTTGCCCATTGTATGCCACTAGTGACTGATTTGGCTATTAATGTTATCTTCGCTTTTTCCCATCACAACCAACTGCGCCCGACCTTTTATTTAATTGTGTTCAATTGATTCCTTTATTCATTCAATTTTTTTTTCAATAAGCTTTTTAGCTTGAAATTAAACAAAACAGTGATTATAAACTTGTTTTTTGTTTCAAATTTAAAGCATTTTTCTAGAATAAAGTTAAAACAAACATTCGGCAAATAAGTTTTATTTTAATTGTGAAATTTTCTAATTATTTTGTTTGTTCAAAATTAAACTTTAACCTTTAACTTGATTATATTTGTTCATTTATAAATCCGATTGTTTAATAGTTGCTTTTCTCTCAATTTCAGACCACACATGGCAAAAGTATTTAGTAAATTTTACTAAACATGATGATAGTTAAGAATGTCAAAAGTTTTATCAAATGTTTTGATCAGATTATCATAAAACATAGAAAACATAATTACAAGATTAACTCGGAGACTTTTAAACAACAATTTAAATTAACTATCATAAAACCAATTTACTTTAACAGTAGCGTGGGTTCATGCATGTTTTTATAAAAATAGATTTTATTTCTTTTAGTTTTGTTATATGTTTTGATCATCTTTTACTGTCATGTATACATAACGTGATGATTTGTTTGAACTTGACTTGAATATGTTTTATTTTTATTTTAAAATTTGAAAACAGTGTTTTGTTTTCTAGTTTAAAAAATTAAATTTAAATGTTTTGCATAGAAAATTATATTTTTGAAGCAAAAATAATTTCATAATTAGTTCACCTCATTGTATTCAAGATTTGGTTTTGTTTCGAGTTTAAAAAAAAAAAAAAATAAATAAATTTTTTTGGTTTTATCAACAACTTTGTTTTGCTTTACTGTTTAAGCTTATGTTTATTTAGGACTTGCTTATCAATTAGGTTTAATTGATGTAATAACTAAATTAGTAGGCAGTTTTTTTATGACGGTGCGACATTAATTTTTATGTTTATTTTATTAATGATAAAATTGAATCACCATACAAGATCAACTATTATGTATTAGATATTTGGGAACACGGTCCACTTTTTGATAATTAAGTGAATTAAGTAACAAGATTTTATATTTCTTTTGTCTTGCTGTTTATTCAATATGCAGAAATAAATTTGAATGCAAATATTAAATATTCAATTTAACGTTTGCGATTTGATTAGCCTTGTCAATTCCATTTTTCACCATAATTATTTTATTGATATAATGGGTTTGTCATTTTGTTCTAAAGGAGGTTTTTTGACCATCTTACACATATTATAAACTTTTTCAGGTACAACATTCTTTGTTGTGAATATTTTTTAAATTATTTTTACGTATACTTTGCGTGTTAGTTTCTGTTAATCGTATCAACATCAAATGCACCATTTGTTTTATTTGTAAAATTATCTACTTTTTCTGCCTCCAAATTACGCAAGTGATCTGTCTTTGCAAACGAAATTCGGAATTGAATTAATTCTTGACCTTAATATGTTTTGTTTAAAAATATTTTTTTCATTAATAATCTAATTATTGTTTAATTATTTATTTATTTTTTTATTAAAATATACAAAAAAAAAAATGTTCAATTATTTTTAACAAATATTTAATATAAAATATGAACTTTTAAATAAATTGTTTTTTACTAATTTAAATTTACATTTAGCTTGAAACATATTTAAAACAAAATAAATTTTTAAAAATAAGTTTAAAATTAAATAGTAATACAACTAATAAATAAAATAATTATAATAAAAAACAAAATTAATAAAATAACAAATATCAATAAATGAACTCACGTAGACAATGTATTTTGTTTTATGTTCTTAAACAATATTATTAAATAGTTTTATTAAACATTTTTATTAAATTCTGTTTATAACCAATTTGAATAATCAGTGACGATAATCAGATGTAATAAAGTATTTTATCAAAATCTTTCATGCATATTAAGTTATTTCAAGCACGCTGATGCGAAAGAAATTTTGTTACATTTGATCGTTGATCTAGTAAATTTTTAATTTAAAAAAAATTAAATTTACTTATTCATTTATTTTTTTACTAGGTTTTTTTTTTAAATTGTAAATTTTTTCAAATATACAACTTTTAAAAAATAAAAAATAATATATATATTTATTTTAATCTTGTTTTTTAAAAAAAAATAAATTTTTTAAATAATTTGGTCGTAGATCATCTAGTTAGTAAAATAAAAATAAAAACAATCGTTTGCATAATCAGCATTCAAATAAAAAAATTATGCTGGATTAACTTAATGAGTTACATTAAGTTTTTAATCAAGCGTAAGTAAAATACTTAGCTTAAAAAAAGAAAAAAAAAAAATGGTTTAGAGTGATTAACTATTTAAATTTTTAATAAAATTGAACATGAGCTGTTAAATTAGACACTAGTGTCTTAGAAACTATTAAGTAAATTTACATGTACACTAAATAAAACCAATGCATAATCCACGCATTTATAAAAATAAAGCTTTAGTACATTTATCAATGAATGTTGATTGAATTTGTTTGATCATGATTAAAAGATGAGAGATAGAGAAACTGTTTAATCCTTTTATTAAGATAATAGGAAACATAAAGTTTTCTAAAGATAAACTTTGATAGACATGCACAAGGTTTCATTTAATGATCTGTTTGTTTTTGATTAAAATCTAAATATAAAAAAAGGAAAACTTAAAAAAATACTATTTATAAAAGAAAAATTTAAAAAAGCATCTGTAATTTTAGATTAAAAATAATCAAAAAGTTATAAATTCTTTGAAATAGTAAATTATAAATGTTTTTGCAAAAAAAAAATTTGAAAAAAACACCTTTTATACTTGATTGTACTAGTTTTAATAAAGGATAAATTTCTAATAACATGACCACTTATATTTTGTAAGCTAAATTATTTCTGTCGGCTGTTTAACATGCAAATGACTGGTTCCAGCAATTAATTCATATTCAGACATTTATTTTTTAAACTAACATTTATAAACGCAAAATTATTTAAAGCAGTGCTCTTATTTTGAACCAGTAAGCTTTAAGTACCTGAAAAAAAAAATTTCATAGAAAAATAGTCGCACTTGAACTTGCCATTGTACTACCATTAATCATATATAAAATTGCGTACAGACAATGGTTTTAAGAAAATGTAGCCATTAACAATCAACTGCTGCATATTTGTTTTCATATGGCAACCGTTTACTAATATACTATAATGATAATTTTTTCGACAGACAGCTAAAATGTGACTGTAAAAATGACTGATCCATTGGCGAATATATTGTCTCCTTTTTTTTATATTTTGCAAAGCTTTGCACTTTAATACTATTTCAATTTCTTTAGGCTGAATTTAGCTGGCAGTTGATACATTGTCGCGCTTAGCCACTTGCATTGAATCGAAAATGTTTTAGAAGTTTGATGTTGATTTGATTGGACTGCATTTGGTCTTTGCGTTGGGCATTGTTCACACTAAAAAATACCACGTTTCCGGTCTAAATTGATGAGAACAATGATGGTTTGCAATTGAAGCAATGCCATCTAAAAAAAATTTTATGTCTTTTGTTATAAAATTTTTGCGGTGTTTTTCTGTATCATCCTGGCAACTTATTTTTCTCATCAAGATCTTCATACTGTCTAATTTGGGATCTTCAAACCTGGCTTGGTTTGTTATAGGAACAAACCATGTGGCCGAACTACTGTATCCACAAGATTTTCATCATCATTTTTAAATTGAATTTCTTATATTTATCGTTTAGCTCACTGTTTGTCCATGAACGACGTTAAACAAATGCTTTTAAAAATGTCTTCTAAAGTTGCTAAAATTGTTTTTTTCAATCTCTTTTTTGTTCAAGTTTTTGCTATTTCTTTTATATCCTCATTGGACTTTTTTTGGTTTTTTGCCATTTTCTTACTAAAACCATTTTAAAAACGGTTCAACCGTTCCAATTTCAACACCTTTCAAGCCTTTGTAACAATTTTAATTTTTTTTTTTTTCAAATTTGTTTACAGATCAAAAATTCAAACCAGTATTTTAACCTAAGATTTTACTTTATAAATCTTGTTTTTGAATAACTTATTTTAAATCAAAAACAGTTTTTTCATGCTTATTTCACTATTATTTGTAAACACGTGTTTTGCACGAATACACTATACAAATTATAAAACATAGAATATGGGCATCATTTGTGAAATTCAATATGGTAAATATCATGTAATTGTAACATGACACCTTCTGTTACACGACTTCAATTGGTTATTATTATCTTTTTGCTTATCCAATACGCATTGTTTTTTTTTTATGTTTTTACACATTTTTTCACAAATTGGCATTTTTTTTTTTTTCATTGAAACTTGTCTCTGTGCCAAACTTCAGATAATAATTAATTGTCTAAACTTCTTGCAACCACCTTTAAAGTGATTAACATTTGATTCTTTTTTACTTCAAAATTCATTAATAGACGTGTATCTCTTTGTACTTTACTTTATTGTATTTCTTTTTTTATTTCAATACTATCATATTAGAACTTTTGCAAAGTTTCAAATTAAAGATCATGTCTTATTTTAATCATTTAGTCGACAAAAAGAAAAACTTTAAGAAAAAATATATCAGTTTTTTTTGACTATTTGATACTAATTTTTGTCATGAAAAAAGGGCTTGTTTTTTTATTAGTTTTTACAACAAAAAGTAACAATTATCTTGCATAGTAATGTTTAAATGAGTAAATATCAGTTTATTAATAGCAAATCTTTTTC
Organism: Pyemotes zhonghuajia; assembly: GCA_025170145.1. Classification (NCBI taxonomy): domain Eukaryota; kingdom Metazoa; phylum Arthropoda; class Arachnida; order Trombidiformes; family Pyemotidae; genus Pyemotes; species Pyemotes zhonghuajia. The sequence goes on from CM045844.1 coordinate 11,021,283, forward strand.
TAAATATATTTTCTAGCTCTAAATATGGCCTTTAACCGCTAAATTTTCAATCAATTCATGAAAATTAAATGTAAAATTATAGGATTTTCTCGCGAAGTACTTAAATAAGTGGAAACATTGATTGTCCATTAAAAGTTTATCCAAAATGTGTTTTAGTAAAGTGAAAAGCAGGTTGGTTGGCTCATTTATGTTTTTTTATTTTAACAAACAAACACCTTATGTTGGAATCATTTTGTGGTAATAAACAAGACTTTATTAAATGCGAAACCAATTGTGTTTAGTTTTTAAATCATATTAGACATAAATATATTTTTTTATTAAAATATCTTAACACAAATAACTATAAATAAAAATAATTTTATAATATTATATAATATAATATGATAAATATTGTATAAATAGTATAATAATATATTTATTCAATTTTATGCATTCAATTTAAAAGCCATTTTTATTACCTTTTTTATGTAATAAACTAAAAAAAAAATATAATTTTTAAATAAGTTTTTAAATTTAAATTTTGGTTTTATAATTTTAAATTATGCTTTAAATTTTAAAATTAATTGTTAATAATTTTTAATTTTATTAAACTTTCATTTTTTTTAACTTATTTCAATGTTAGTTTGAAATTTAATTCTAGGTCTGTAACTGTATGGTATAAAATATATAAAATATAATTCTCAAACAATAGAAAATTGTTTTGAGTCTGATTGTGTTCATTTAATCATTTACCATGTTGCAAAAACTAATTTGTTTTGAAAAAAAACCAACAAAAAGTATCTTATTTTGTCTAAGTTAAACCCATAGTCATTGTGAAGACAAACTTTGAAGAACATCTTAAAAACAGCTTTTTTGACCAGCAAATTGTAATCAGCTCTATGCGTCTGTTTTCACTGCTTAAAATAATGTATGTGACATATTAGGCTAATTATGGCAATAATAAAAATAACTTTTATACTTTAGTTTAAGATCCATGCACGTTCTCTTCTATCTCTCCCATTTTCTCCATTATGCATCTAAAATGGGCCTTATTACAATTCAAAATGACCAGTTAAGGTGCCTGCTTACAAAAGTGGTCTTAGCTTAGTTTCTAAATTTATTATCATTATTATCATTAAATGACCAAATAGATAAAGCAAATTATTAATATAAGTTAATGTTGCAAAAACTTCTAATGCGTAAATCTATCTTGAATTGTCCGATTTCCCGCCAATTTTTTATAAGATGAGATTGAACAATAGATTTGGTTTCGCCCTAAAGATGCGTTTAAAGGTCATATTTAGTCTTCTTTTTTTATCAAATTAATAATAAAAAAACTATGATTTATTGAGTTTAGTAAATAATAGTCTTTTAACTTTATTTTATTCTAAGTTTTAATTTTAGTTTTTAATTTTTTAATTTATACATAATAAAAAGCTTACCAAATTTTATTATGTTACGCCTAAATCTAAAGCAAAGCCAAAATACACAGGTGCAAAAAAATGAATTAAATTTTTTTTTTTTGTTATTTTTGTTAATGAATGATTTCATTTATTAACTAAACTATTAAATTTTTATTTTTTTTAATCACTTCAAATAGCTAAAAATTGAAATATATTCTAAAAAAGTAATATATTTTATTTTAACATTATATTTTAGTATTAAAAATGAATATTTTTGAAATATAAAATAAATAAGATATCAAATGGATATGGTTTAAATAATAATTAAGTTAAAATAGTTAGATTATAATAAAAAAAGAGTTCAAAAAATTATAAAGTTATAAAAAATTAGAATTCTAAAAATTTAAATCTATCTAGTTTATTATTAATTTTGATTTTTGATCTAAAAAAAATCTAAACATTTTAATTGTATTAAATTTATTTTTTCAAATATATCTTATTTTTAAAATACAAACAAGTCACAATTGTACTTTTTTCTTTTTAAATTAAATTGAAATTATTTTAGCTAAAAAAATTATTATGTTTTTTAACTAAAAATCTTATTATTTTAATCTATGTAATGGATTATTATACAGTCAAACCGAATTTCTGATAAGTACTGAATAAATAAATGTTTGACAATAAAATAACTAAAATTTAGAATACACAGGCGAAAGATTTTGCGTAATTTAATAAACAGTTTAATAGATGCACGTAAACAATAATATAAAACTTTAAATCAATTTATTCTGATGTTTCATTTGCTCTTAGTTTTTTTATATGGTTAAATTTGACAAACACCTGTACATCAAGTTACACATTCAAATAATTGACCGCACCTCTTCCTGTCAATTAGTCAATTGTAAAAGCACTGCTTTATTTTTAAAAACAAATTGCTTTGATAAAATAAAAAGTTTTATTCTTGAATTCAATTTGTCTATTTTATGGCAATTGTTTTCATGGTCATAATGTTTTTTTAATAAAATATGTTTTTAACTTAAATTATGTGGGATTCAATTAGGTAATGTTTTATATTCATTTTTTATATTTTAAATATAAAATTTAAATAAATGTTTATTTTTCAATCGTAAAAATTATTAACAAGCATAAAAATAAATTTTAGGTAAGATTTTTTTATTATTAAATATAAAAAATTTTATTATAAAATTAATAATATTAGTTGAAGTTTATTAATGATCTTTTTTTCTAAATTTTTGTATAATATTAAACTTGATATAAAAAATTTTCAATATTTAATTAACTGAATTATATTAAAAAATAATATAAAACTTATATAAACAAATTGACTTATAACTTAAATTTAAAAATTTAATTTAAAAAAATTTTAAATTATAATTAAAAAACTGGTCTAGTAAAAAAAAAAATAATATTTTTGCGACAGCTGAAAAAATTAATAGAATCAATGAAAACAATAGACCATATATTAAAAATAAATATATGATTAAAAAGAAAAAAAAATTATATATAGTAACAACGAAAAATGATCATATAAAGACAATTGCGAAAAAATGATTAGAAAGACATAATTGGAAGGAAATGATTGGCAGATATAAAGCAAAAAAAAAAGTTTATATATGTAAAGGAATATAGAAACAAAAACAAACAAAAATAAATCAAAAGAGATAGATGAAAAAAGACGAAAAATTGAATGAGCTATAGAAAAGATGGTAAATAAATGAAAAGTGGCAAAATAAAATAAAATAGTTTTTATATAAAAAAAATTTCTTGTAGATTTGTGAATTATAAAAAATGGACCAAATAAATAGTATTGCCAGTCCCAAGCCAATAACAAAAAACCAATTTTTAGTTAGAGGATGTAGGTTAGTACAGCTGCCAGGTAGTTTTATGCAATTTCAGTTTTACAATACAAAGGATAGTTTAGCTTAGTGATCTTCAACAACCGCAAAAAATGAACACCAACAGATATATCTGTGACAAACTTTCATAATGAAAATATTACATTTCTGTAAGAGTTGCATTGGAAACTGTCTCATTTGTTTGTCTTGTTTTTATTGTTTTCAATGTGTTTTTCTTTATTATTTCATGCTCTTTGCACTCTAACAATTTCAACCTTTTCATCTTTTAGATTTTATTTGCTTGGAGGTTGATTTTTGTAGGGTTGGTTTATGTTTTTTTTTAACCAGTTACTAGTTTTTTTTACCAGGTAAAACATTAATAAATAAAAAAATTTTTAAAATAAGTTATTTTGAAAAAGACCTTACACAAATCGGTTAAATATATATCTTTTTTATATTACAATATATAGATAGTTATAATTTTTGTTATTACAAATCAAAATATTTAATAAAATGTGTTTTCTTGTATTTTATATATTTTTTATTAAATTATTTAATTTTATATAAAAAAATAATAGAAATTAGGAATAATTTTTAATGTGAAATTTTTTTTTCTTAATTAATTTTTTTTTACACAATTTAAATTTTAAACATCAATAATAATAAATATTAAACAAATAAATTAAATTTAAAAAAATTTAAATTGATAAAAAAAAAATAGTTTAAAAATTTAAACTGCTTGGAAATATTAATAAAACAAAAATAAATTTTATTTATCATTTATTTTTATTTTAAATTATAATATAATTTTTATCATATAAAAATCATCAAATTTAGTTAGTTTAAATATTTTTATAAAAAAGTTTAAACTCAATTACTCAAACTTTTTATTTATGCTTAATTTACTATGTATTTTCTTACTCAATTTATATTATATCATTTTAATAATACATATTTATAGAAATTATTAAATTTATAACAGTTAAAAAACATATAAAAAAATTATATATTTTTTTTTAATGAATGTTAACTAAATTTATAAAAAAAAGAGAAATATTTGTTTAAAAAAGTGCTAGTAGTTATAAACTATCAAATAAATAAATGTTAAACTTTAAATAAACCAATCAATAGTCTTTTTTGTCATATAAAAATTTATTAAATTATTTTTTTTTATAAGTTTGATATTATTTTAACTAAAATAAAATTAAAATTTGAAAAAATCAATTTTTCAAAATTTTTTTAGTTAAATCAAATTTATAGGAAAATCCAATAAATTAATGAATATTAAGAATCTTACAAAACAAATAAGTAAAAAAAAAACCAAATAAAAATAAATATATGAATAAAATACAAAAAATTAAACCGGTTAATAGTATGACTACTTGTAGATAACGAAAATGTGATCCTGTCAATTTTGGCCTGTTGGTCCTTTTAGCTTCTTGTCGTTTTTGGTAACAAATGATTTATGCATTTTTAATCATACAAACACATTTTGTACTTCTATTTCATTTTGATGTATATTTGGCCACTTGACGTACTATAGTCGGTCTAATTGCTGAGTAATTATGTTTATTTAATAAGCGTTTTAATAGTTCCTGTTACCCACAATTAGTTAATTTAATGCATTACATAGTGTCACATTTTTCTATAATCATTTTTAGGGCTTGTTTCAACTGTCATTTTATTGACCATTTCCAAATGTTTCAACTTATTTTACTTAAGATGACCTGTTTTTTAAAGCTAGTGTATTTAGTTATTCAATTTCGGACAATGTTTTTTTTTACTTTTTAATGAATTTTTGAAAACTCTGACTTATTTAAATTCATATATTCACCTATAATTTGAATGAGTCTAAATTTGAATGTTAATTTTTTTTTCTTAAAATAAGTGAATTAATTTTTTTAAAAATTTTAAATGTTTTTTTGAGTTTTCAATTCTGTAATTTATTCTATTTACACCATTTTTTTATTTAATTTACTTAAATAAGGTTGTCTATTACTATTTTTTACAAAAATATTTAGATTTTTATCTGTTTTATTGTTGTTTTTTTAGGATTTTAATTTAATTTTTTGAAATTAGATTTTTTAGTTTAAAAATTAAAAAAAAAAATTAAGGCATTGTTTGATATTAAAATAACTATTTTAAAAAAATTTATAAACAAATTTATCAAATTCAAAAATGCAAAAATAAAAAAATTATTCTAATCCTTGTTCAAATAAAAAATTTTAATACAAAAAAAAAATAAAACAAAATAAAAACAAATTGGAAATGAAGAAATATATTAGAAATAAGTTGATTTGAAAGAACTAATTCATGCCAATCAATGTCACAATTGAGCAACTTACCTACTATTAAAGTAAGATATTGATTCAAGTTTGCTGAAATTTTCGGATTGCGTTTTTAAACCAATGTCAATTTTCAAATTGGCATTCTTATATAAATTTAAGAATTGACAAATGCAGGAAATATAAAATCAACTAAAAAAACGGAAGTAAGTTTTAACGCAAACAAATAGCCACAATCACAAAACTTAATAATTATATATAAAAATACAAAGTGTATTCACCAATTACTGTCATTTAGTCAACTAAAATTGAATAGATAATAAAATAGTGTATGTTTATAAGCATCATTTTTTTTTTTAAATCAGCCGGATGCACCGGAAAAAACCAGATTTACGTTTGCAATTAATAGTAATGCTTATTAAGAAATTGTGTTACAATGGAATTTTTTACAAATAAAGCAGTTCTTTTTTTTTGCAAAATTAAAAATTAAAATAATTAAAGATTATAAAAATTTAATATAGATAAAAAAAACGTATTATTTTGTACTTTTATAAATTTTAAAAATAATGTATATTTGTTATGCTTAAAAAATAATTTCAACAAATTATTTAAAAATATATTTTAAAAATGTGGCAAAAAGAAAAATTAGTTTATACAAAATAGGGTTTTTTAAAAAAATAAATTGAATTAAGAAAAAACGTGTAATTGATAAACCTGCTTAAAAACTTTTGAAACAAATTTAAAGTTAAGTTGGTGTAAAAACATAACTCAGATAAAATTATTGATAATTTGAACATAAAATTAGTGTAGGTCAGTTAGAAAACGTGCAAATAGTGAAATTAGCTATTTAACCAATGTGCACATGGTAGTTCAACTTTATTTTGATGTGTTGATATACTAAACTGGTCTACTTCATTATAATAATCAATGTGTGTTTGTATGTGTAAACGTGTTTGATTATTATTAAAAAAAATACGAAACCAAAAATAAAAGTATAACGTATTATCTACAATCAAAAACATCAGCTGGCAATTGGATGATACTTTTGTTTTTGTGACCGTGATGATAGTTTAGACGGTGAGACTAAGCGTGACATTTCAAACTAGAGCAAAAGGTGACCAGCTACAATCCCTAAGGAGCACAATTAACCAATGTGACTGGCATGCCATTTGCAAGTGTATTGGCTTGTTTAGAGTGCATAACCTAGGATTAGATTGGTCTGACTTGTATTACAAGTATATCTACTGACTGTAATAATACTGATCTACAGATTCAATGTAGATAAAATAGTAGTCAGTTGATTGGTCAGTTTGTTCAATTATTTAAATCTCATCAAAGCCACAACATCAAAGTCACAGCAATAAACTATTATATGCTTTGTTCATCTGGGGATCAAGTGAACATTTGGATGATCACTAGTCGTTTAACATCCAGTATCCGTTTGTCAATGAACTATTTTTATTTTTCAGCCATTTATATCGCATTGCAGCGTGAAATGAGAACTGTGCATTAACTTAAACTTACTAATTATGTGTGCACAGTTATTTTAGCATTTGTACTGTCTTTTTTGACATATGACAAAATATACTAAAGTCTAGCCCACAAAACACTCTGAACTTATGTAATTAATTAATCAATGAACCAATTTTGGTTTAACGCTTTTTAACTTATTAGACTAAAATTATAATTTTGATAAACTATCAATCAGTTTTGTTTAATTAACATTTCTTATCTTTTTTCTCTTTTTTTTTTTAATTTTATTTTATTTGAATGGATATTTTGCACATTAAAATTGATGAAAAACTACTTTTGTTTACCATTAAGAAAGTTGCAATAGTTTAATAAAAATAATTGCATTTATTTTTTTAAACGTTTTACTAATTTTATTTAGTCTTAGATGTTTGACAAAAGTAAATAATGAAAAATTAATAAATAAAACAAAATAAATTGCAATCATTACAATAACAAAAAAAAAAAGCAATCGACAAAATAAAAATTAAATTTTCAATTGAACACCAAATCAGTAAAATTTCACAGGTTGCTCTGAATGAAAAATTAAAAAATAAAAATAGTTAGACGTGCTTTTAATGTAAATTTATTTTTTAGTCAGTTAATGCTGTTTTTTAATCATTTGATTTACACTATCAAAAAGGTTCGATGTGAACAGATGTGAAAAGTTTAAAGTCAAAACTGACCTTTGCAAGACAATTCAATCAACAGTTTGAACTAGTTTTTGTGCAAACATCATGAGTTTCCGCTTGGAAAATATTAGAATCGGAAATAACAAAAAAGAAAAATCATAAATTGTTAAATATTGTAAAATATTGATGAAATACAATGGCAGAAAGCAAGACAAAACTAAAAAGAAAAACACCAAGAAGGAATAAAGAGAAAAACAGTTTAATATCAAAAGAGAGTTAGTTTTTGATGAAAAAGAATAGTTTGAATGAAAAAGAACGCTAAATGTGAATAAAAAGAAAATTGACTTTTGCACGATAGTGTCAGGCTTCTTATCTAAGTTAAAGAAAGGCGTGTTTTTGATTGAAACATTCCATTAAAACATGAATAGGACTGTGGCAATTGATCGGACGAAACGAGCAAACGACAGTGAGACATGACAAAACATCTAGGCAAGAGTGCAAATCATAAATGATCGCACAAGAGCAAAAACATTGCAAAAACCAAATATGACGTAAAAACATGATAAAAAGTTGATCATCGCAGCTGGTCAACTGATCAGCTGAACAAGCGAGTTAGCCAACTTTTGATTGTAAAGACTCAAATGTGACAGACAAAAGTTGAACAATAAAACATTGCTGAAAAATCGCCTGGCAAATCAGTTTAAGAATCGGTCAAAAAAATGATTAAAGAATACACTTTGGATTATTTTGAAGAATCACAGTACTAAAATAATCAAATATTGCAAGATTGATTGAACTGACCTTTATTAAAAATATTTAAACTAGTTTAAATACACAACAGGCATCATCTTTTGCACCCTGAATTTAATGAATGTGCTAACCAAAGAAAATTTGACTGGCCATGATTAAAGACCCAAAATCAAATAGATATTAGTTTATGATGTAGCATGTTTTGTCAGATTTTTGCAACTATTTGCCACAAAAAATTTTTTTATGTTTTTACTTTAAGTTTGCCTTTTTTTTACCTCCTTTTTTCTATCTTGTATCTTTGTCTTACATCTATCTTTGCATCTTACAATATATCTTTTTCACCCAAACCTTGTTTGTTTAGCGCATTTTTTCACACTTGATCTACCATCTATTTTTTGTAACTTATTTTTGCTAGCCAGAAATTCTTGGTAAATTGTTAGCTTAACACGTTTTATTTCTAATTTCTCAGCTTTATATTTGTGCCCAAATAATGTATAAAACACTAACTTGTCCACTTTTGCTTTTTTACCTATTTAAGATATATATATTTTTTTACATTGCTTGTCACATACACTGATAATAAAACTGCTAAAAAGAGCAAAAAAAAAAATTTACAAAATGAGCAAAATTTTTAGAAAATTTAGTTCAATAGTAAACATTAATAATTGAACTTTTATACTTGTTTTAGATTTAAGGTCTTCTAATAAACTTTGTTTACATAGTTGATTTTAACACTGAATCAGCTTCAAACATAGCCAGATAACACCTGTTACTTAATGTAAGTGTGGAATTTAAAACTAGCAACTTGTCAGTGTATTTGCAGATTTTTCGATGCTGAACTGTAACTAATTTATCTAATCTGAATAAACAAAATGTTAAACAAGCAAAAGCTAAAATATTTGTAATCAAAAACTACTAAAAAAATATTACTTTTAAATAATGAAAAAAACTTTAATTTAAATCGCAGTTAAAGTTTTATATAAATATTGCAACGAAAAGATTGTGCAAACAAATTCACATTAAACTTAATATTTTTTGTTTTAATTTTTTTTTTTAATTTTAACAAGATTTGTTTACATTTCAAGAATGCATTAATTTTGATACATTTTATTTTGATATTTTTAAACATTTTTACTGTAATTTTATTTTTTATTAATTTTATTTTTTTTTAACATAATTGCTTAATTTTAAATAAGTTTTTTTTTCAATATGAAATATTTATTGCGTAAATAAAAATTTTTATTTTTTTTAATTAATAAATATAGAAAAATTTTAAGTTTCATTCAAAATTATATGTTTAAATAAAATTAAATAAAAATTATATATTAGATAAATTAGATTAAATAAAATTGAATAATAAACTAATTAAGCCATAAATTATATCAATATTAAATTTATTACTTATTTTTTGCGGTCAATTTTATTTTTTTCTTTAAATTTTGCGATTAAATTTTATTTTTAGTTTTATTTTAGCTGACATTGTGTTTAAATAGTAAATTGCATTTTTTTTTTTTGACAATCCGAACAAATTACATTTTTGAATTTGTACTATTTTTTAGTTTTGCTTATGTTTGATAGAATTCTGTAAATATAAAGTATATAAAAAAAAGCAACACGCAGCCATTGATCTAATATACGGATTTATACCACTTTATCTGTTCTTTATTTACTTGGACTGCTTGCTAAGCCAAGCTAATGACACGTTTCAAAATCTAAAATAATGTTAAAAAATAAAATCTTTAGACGCGGAAAATCTAAAAATTATTGGTAAATACTAGCAAGCATTTTAAAAAACATTTGAGACTAAAAATTCATGGCCATTGTCAATTTATGGATTTTGATTTTTAAGTTGGAAAATTATTTTTCGATTTTTACAATTTTTTCAAAATTTATATTCAATTTTTATTAACAACTATATAGATAATCGTAACCGCAAATATAACTATTGTTATTTTTAGTATATTATTAGTCTTAATCAAACTATTAAAATTAAATGTACAAAGTCAAGTTTTAACCACCTGACTTATATCCTATATTAAGAAAAATATAAAGCAACGATGATCTACTATTGTGTTACCTTATTAACTTAAAATAAATACTATAAAAATAAATAGTTTTTATTTTAAATTTTTTTTTTAAATTTAGTTTTTATATTTTCAAAACTAAAACGTACTAATAAATGTTTCTATTTAAATTTTATAACTTTATCTTATTTTTAAAATTTCTATTATAGTTTGTTGTTTTATTTATCTATCCTGTTTTAAATATCTTGTTTTTTTTTCAGTAAAAACAAAAAAAGAAAAGAAAATTAAACAAATAAAAAAAAAGGGAATATATTTTAAAATTGGGCACAATCATAACAATTATGATTGTCATGCTCATAGTTGTGTTTTTTTTTGTAAGAATAAGACAGTTTGAATTCAGTAAAATCAGATAACCAATTCATGGAAATATTTTAACGCTTTAATATTGGGACAAATAATTTTTGTAATAATATTTAATGTAATGATATGATTTTATTTGATTTTATTTAATACGTTTGATTTTTATATTATCTATATAATATGATCAAAGGCACTTTATATTGTCATATTTTACTTAAGATTTTGTTGACTTTAAAATGCTTTATTTTTCACTTTTATAACAAACTTTTTTAGTATTAATCAGTTATTTGATTTATGCGAAAATACATTGTTCTAAAATTTAGTTTAACATTTTTCTAGTTTATTATATCAAAATGCATATATTTTTTTTATGTGCATAAAAATTTTATTTTTTATTTAAAACAAGCATTCATTTAAGCTAAAAGTTTATTCTATTAAATACGATTTGTTTCTTATACATAAAGTCTATTCTAAAAACTAGTTGCAATACACGTAAAAACTTGGGTTTTTTATCAAGCTGTTGAACAAATACTTTTATTAATTTTAGTTTCAAAAAGTTTTTGCTTGGGTTAAGATTAGATTCGCACCTGCAGAATAAGAAAAATTTAACAAAAAAATAGATCTTTTTTATTTTAAATGTTAATGCAACGCTTACAAAAAATCAAGCAATTTTCACAAAAAAAAACATTGACTTAAAAACTTAAATTAGATAACAGTGGGATTTAAATTAAATGTAATTGTTCCCTTATGAGTTAAATAGATCCAATTTTTTATGTTTAGATTAAGGTAGGTGTAAAATGTTATAACTAACCAATTTTATATTTAAACCAAATAAAAAAGTTTTTTTAAACTTATTTTAAATATTAATTTTTACTCTTAATTTAAATTTTAAGTTTACCATCTTATAATATTTTAAATTTACATTTTATATGAAGCAATGTTTTTGAATTTAAACTAACAAATAATTTTTTTATAAAACTATAAAAACTTTTTATAAATTCATTTATCAATAAATAAATGCAAACTTACTTTATTTAGAAAATATATAAATGTTTATATATAATGACTAAATTGGGTTTTGTTTTCTATTTATTCATAAAAGAATTTTTTTTTTGCTAGTTTTATTTTAATTAAATATAAAAAATATTAAAAAAGTTATTTTAACCTATAAATTTTGTCATAATTGTAATTAGATCGTATAATAAAAATCAAAAAAATATCTTGATAATTTTTTTATTACATTCTATTTAATCATTGTTAATTTTGTTTTTATCAAAGTTTGTTTTTTATGCATGATATCTTCATAATAAATATATTTAAAGTAGATCGGATTCACTTAATTAATTGTTTATTTTTATAATACATGAAAAGAAAAAAGCAAAAAATTTTAAAGAAAATTGAAATGTTTAAAAAAATTAAATTTCTTATTTAAAAGGAAAAAAATTGATTAAAATTTAGATTTGAAAATTTGAAATATATGATGCATTAGCGTTGTGACTCATGTGGGTGTAAAAATACAAAAAAAAAGGTGAACTAGCCACCATCTGCTCAAATCGACTTGTTTCTGCAATCAAAGTTACAAAAGATTCTAGTCAAAAACTTTTGTTAAACGCATGCAAATTATGAATTCAAGCGTGTGATGTACAAGCAATGCAAAATACTTCTCTGCACGAACATCAACCAGGTCAACTCATTAAAATATGGAGTTTGTTATTGGCACATAAATTTATAATTTTACAGTCCATTTTCAGGTAATAGATGTTGGAAATAATTTTATTTTAAAATAAGATAAATTTATTAGAATTTAAACTAAGTAATAGTAAATTACTAAAATTAGAAAATAAAAGTAGCTTAATATATATTAAAAAAACTCTTAAATATCACTGCAAAAATGTGTTAAAATATGTGGTCATTAGGAGAAAATTTGATATCTTATTTCTATAACTGTCGATCATTGATTAACATCTGACCAACCTGCAATTTGAATTTGTTTGACTTTTTATTTGACTTGTCTAGTTGAACAAACTATAAACAATTATGTATGTAATGACACATAATGTTTTATTGTAAGAAAACTTCAATGTCACATCACGAATGACCTTGTGAAGACATTTTAATACAATGAAAGATGTCATAATTGCTTTAAAAAATTATCCATAGAGAAAGAATTAATATGTTGAAAGTCGTTTTATGAGCTAAAATGCGTTTTGAACATGTCTTATGCTGATTACAGAATGAAGCGTGTAAAGTTTAATCATGAAAATTTTTGTTCAAATTTCATCTGTCTACAAGTCAGTCAATTTGACTTGACCAACATTTCTGTGAAAACAGCATTCATCACGGCTATGTCTAACTGGCTTAGTGCTCATTTAAATTTGAAGCATTTGAGTTGTTTGTAGGAGCAAAGATCTAAACTTTAAAAAAAACTAAGATGACACATGCCAATGGCACAATTGTTTTTAAATACTGGTTTTAATTTAACTTGAAATAAACATCAAAATGCTAAACCAGTCCCGCTTGTTTGTGTCGTTTTGTTCACCAATGACTGTCCAAGCATAGCAAGCAGCAGGTGTATCTGTTTTGAACATGAAAATACTAGATTGTGGTCAAGAAAAACCAGCATTTTAAGAAAGAACAACTCAAAAGTTTGGTTATAGTTTGATATTAGTTCGATGGAAACAATGCTGTCTAATTTTGTTTTACTGTTGCGCCTGCGTCTTCAGACTCGCAATGGCAATGTTTCTGGCCTTTGCACATCTATTCAATCTGGCACAGTTTCTGGCAGAACTCTGTTCAATGCACTTGTTTTCTAGATTCATCTTTCTTTGATCTTGTTGTTTATCAGCACCTTAAAATACAAAGTTTAGGATTTAAGTTTATAAAAAGTGTTAACTTTATTTTATCTTTTATTGTACATTGTGCCACTAATTCATGTTTGTTCATCCAATTTTCTTATCATCATTCTCATATTTTTCAATTAAAACATTTTTATTTTTTTATATCAAATTTAAATCAAAATTATTTGACAATTCTAGGTAAGTCATTCAAATCGTGGAGATTTGATTTAGATTTTTTTTTTCATTTCGATTTTTTTGTTATTTTTCAATTTCTTTTAAACATAAATTTTATTTTATAAAATAAAGTTAATCTTAATTTAAATTTAATTTATTCAATTAAATTTTAAACAGTTTCAACAGTTTTTTTTCAAATTTAACTTTATAAATCTAAATTTGATGCTTTTGATGTAGTGCCTGTTGCTACAGATTCATTTTTTTGCTTGGTTGATTTTGAACGGTGCGTTTTACATTGTTTAGAAATACCTTCTCTATTAAGTTATCTGTAATCATATGTTTAAATATATAAAAGCTAGTTTTGGTTCAGTGAACAAGCGATAAATTGGCCAACAGCAAAGAAATAAAATAAATGAACATCTTATTTGGCCAATAAGTATGTGAAAAATCGATTTACATGTTGATATTCATTAAATTTTATTTCAAGTTTTACATATTAATGTTACACTTGCTTTATAAAACAATATTCTACTATTTAATTTTTTACTTTTTTATTGATATTTTTGATTAAAATTTTTTTTTTTTATTTTAACATTAAAAATGATTTTTTAATTAATTTATTTCTTTTATTTAATTAATAATTTTTGTTGAATTCTTTAATAAATATAATAAAAAGATATGTTTTTTTAACATGAATACTTTTATTACAACTAATTCAATGAAATTTTGTTTACATCTTAAATATTTTTTCAAAAATTTGAATAAGCTATTAGTTGATAAGCTTACAAATGCATTTTTTTTTCAATATCTTTAAACAAATTACACTTCAAGCATTTTAATTTTGATCAAAAAAAAAAAAAAATACTGATTATGACTTAAACGCTATTTTTTTTTTTTTAATTTACAAATTTTTTTAAATGTATTTTCAATTTTAGTTTGTTTTTCAATTAATGTTATTTTCTAAATAAAAGGCTTAAAACAAATGTTTAACTAAAGTTTATTTACTTGATAACCAAGATTAGCATTGTAATGGATTAGAAATAAGTACGACAAATAAGTTTTGAATCTTACCAAAATTATGTGACTAAAAAAATAAAAAAAAATAATTTTTTTAAAACTTTTATTGAAAATTTTTGGTTGATTAAAAAAAATAAAATATTATTTTATTTTATTTAAATAAATACATTAAATTATAATATTAAAAAAAATAAATTAAAAAAATTATTATTAGATTTTTTAATTAGTTAAATAATTAGTAAATGTTTACTACAATTTTATTGAAAAACAATTTCTACATTAATTGATTATTTTTTACTGTCTAATTTTATATTTATGCATAAGCATTACATAGCCAACTAATATTGCCATATTTATACTATTAAATTAACTAAATATTAATAGTTTGCTTAATTTTTATTAAAATATTTTGTTTATTTATTTTTTTGTTTTTAAGTAATTTAAATATAACTTTTAATAATAATTTTTTAAAATAGATAATAAAATTTAATTTTATAAATAATGTCAAATACCTGTAATTATATATTGAAGTATTATGCACTTAAAAAAATGCACTAAATTTATATTTTAAAAAATATGAAAACAATAAAATTAAAATAAATTGTCTCAAAGTATTAAAAAATTATATTATTTTTTTTTTTTAAATAAACTAATTTAAAATGATATAATGAAGTTATTTAATTATTATATTCTTAACTTATTAGTTACTTTATATATTATTTTTTTAAAATTTAATTTATTTTCAATTTCAATTTTAAATTATTTTGTTTTTTGTTAGATTGCTATATAAATAGTTAAAATTTTATAATTAAACTAAAAATTGGCTTTTGGTCATTTGGGAAAAGTTGCCTATCCAAGTTTCAATCAAATTGACACTGGTTTATTCTCAAATATTTCAACCTGACGATTAACAACTTATGTTTTTTTTTTTGAATAAATTGGTATTTCAATTTTTCACGCTTTTTTGTACCTTTGTATAATTGTAGTTAATTGATGCTTGTAAAGCAAATTGTGGCCAAGTTTTAATTATAATAAATGTGAAATCAATGTAAACATAATGAAAAACTTTTGTATAATAGTGAATGAATTTTATACTAGGATTTGCTACATGCATTTTTATATTCTTAACTTTACCGCCGTTAGGCCCTTTTGCTTGTATATGCGTGTTATTTAAATAAATTTGCATTTTAATTTTTGTAAAATTATGCGTTTTTTAAACTTTTTTTTACTTTTTTTTTTTAATTTTGTTTGCCATTTGAAACAACTCTTTCAGTTCAATGATTATTTTCAATTGTTCAGATGTTCTAATATTGATAAATCAAAATAACAGATCAAAATCTAGAATAAAATATTTTGTAGCTTTAAAAGACAACTAGCTCGCCTTCTTTGCCAAAATCAGTCACCGCCATCATCAGATATAGTCAGAATATAGACAAACAAAATTGAAATGAAAGAGCAAATAATGCACCAAAAATAATTTGCACTTTGTCCATTGTGTAAATGATGAAGACAAATTATTATGTGATTAACTGTTTGTGTTTCTGACATGTTTTTAATACTTTGCATAGTCAATCTGATTTGTAGTGAAAAATTTGAAAAAAACTAACTTGGATAAAATTAACTTACTTATTTCCCTATCTTGGTATTTGTAAATGTGTATTTCATACCCATTATATAAAATCTTAAATATAGTATATTTGCACATCTTAGATGCTAATCATTGACAAACTCAATAATAAAAACTGATACCAACTGATGCCAGTCAATAACAACAGATAACAATTGTTAACAACTGATAACAATGGATAACAACTAATATATCTAGTGATTGATCATGCAGCATGTGTCCACTAATCAATTCGTGTCCAACTGAGTTTTTCTTTAGTTAAACCCACTTGAACTTGGCTAATAAAATGCATTACAAAATCATTACAACGTTTTATAAATCGTGTCCAGCATTTGTTTTTATCTAAGGCAATCCTATTTAATCTTTCATTTATTCAAGTGCTGCCGCAAGCAAATTACTTATAATCATTTCAATTGATTTCAATGGCAATTTTTTTGCTTAATTTTCATTTAAAATCTTGACTTTTTCCAATATTTAAAATTATTTGTCTATATTATTTTAATAGTGAACAGTTTTCAAGTGTAATGTAAACAAATTTTAATTGTATATTTTTAAATAAGCAGTACTCGAAACACCATTTTTCATTATAGGAATTACTCAAAATGATTCTTTTTAAATTGTTTAAGACGTTAGTGATGTGCTTATTTGCCTGTTTTACCTTTACATTTGTTTATTGTCAACTAGATGATGGTAAGTTATATTTTTAATTTAAATTATATGTTTAATATATTTTATTATTTATTATTTTATTAAATTAGTTATTTAAATGTCAATCTTGGTATAAATAAAATTTAATTATAATAGTAATATTTTTTTTTAATTTATTTAAATTTTAAAATAGATGTAAAAAACAAAAATTTTGGGATTTAAATAATTGTATATATAGTTAATTTAAGATTTTTTTATAACATAAGTTTTGTTATGCTTTTATTGATATCATACTTAGTTTTAATAAAGTTTAAAATTTGACTTGAGGCTGTATACAATTATTTATATCAATTAATTACATTTTTTATAATAAAAAAAATTTAATTTTTTTTTGAATAAAAATTACTTAAAAAATAAATGTAATTTATTATTCAAAAACAAAATATTTTTTTTTTAATTGTATAAATGTTATTACTTTATTTTATTTGTTCAATCAAAATAAATATATCTTTTGTCTTTAAGCTTTTAAAGCTCATTACTAATGTTTTTTTTTAATTATTTATTAATTATTAATTAATTAAATTAGTTTTAATATTTTGTATTTTATTTAATAAAATAAAAAATTTAACAACTATAGCTATTTTTAATTTAAAAAAATTACATTGAAACAGATATTTTAAATTTAAAAATGAATTTATTTTTACATAATTATTTATGTTTTAATAATTAAATTTTTTTTTAATTTATTTTAATTTCAAATTAAAATTTTTGCTTTTATTTTAAATTATATAAAAATTTTCAATAAAATAAAATTATATAGTTTTTTTTTTCATTCAAAATTTTGTTATTATTTTTAATTTATTATTAAACTGAATATATATTAATAATTTTTTGAAATAATATAATTTTTTTTTAATCATTATATTAAAAATAGTGAAAAGTTATATTTAAATAGATTAATGTTTAAAAATTTTATTGATAAAATTTTTAGTTATTTTTATAAAAGACAAACAACATTTAAAGGAAGTTTAAATGATGTTTAAAATATAGTATTTTAAGTATTGAATTGATTTTATTAAAGCAAATTACGCAATTAAATTATTTTGTTATACACAATGTATATAACAAAAATCATTATTTTGAACAATTTTAATTTTCTTTTATTAATGTAGCTGTATTTAATAATTTTATTTTAATTAAATACTTATTGAGTAATTAATGTTAAATTGGTGCCACTTAAATTTATCAATTATAAATCGAAATTTTGTTCACTATCGGATAAATTTTTAAGTTTTTTTTTAAAACTTGCAAAACACTAAACATTTAAGAAACGCATAACTATCATTTTTTTTAGTTAGTTCATTTATACAAAAACGCATTGCACAGTAATAAATTTGTACAATCGCACAAGTGGTCAATAAAATGAAAATGTTTATAAACTGGACAAAAAATATGAAAGCATCCGGCGCAAAATGACTTAAACTAAATACAAGGTTCAAATATCTTTATTTTTTTTTTTATTCTACTGTTTTTTTGATTGTTTAAAACAGTCGATAAGTGCGAATAATAAAAATTGTAACACAATAAACAATAGCATAATAAGGGCAAGAAACTTAGACTAAGCCCAGAAAATATAACATAAAAGATGAAAACTAAAATGTAAATAGTTATCTGGTCTGTAAGTGATACATTTTTTATTTTTGTTTTTCTATATACATGTATATGCATTCAATATAAGACCTATAAGTAAGTGATATGCAATTTTTTGAAGATGCTTTTGTTTAAATTTATACTTTGTTTTGATATTATTGTTTTACTAGATACATAGCAATTGATGTATCTTCTGACCTTTTTTATTTCTTCACCTACAATCATCCGTCTGTATGTGTCTAAAACAAGAAACAAAGTGTCCATGTGCAGCCAGTTGTCTGTTGTGTGTATTCACTTGTGCGCAATTGTATTAAAATCTAATGGATTATTATAATTGAGAAAGTCTGTGTACAATGTTTAAATAGCAATTCAATCATGCGCTGTTTTCATTATGTTTTCATTTACTTGGAATTTTATTTTTCTTGTGTTTTATTTTTTCAAACTGTAATTTGCAAAACCGCTTTTGTCAATGGATGCCACAGCATCTTTATAGTTGGTACAATTCAAATGGCTTATTTTGTTGTTAACATGTTAGAAACACGAATACACAAAAGTATCATACATACACAGTCTAGAGAAAAAACCCGAAGACACAAAATTATTATGTAAACACGGTAAAGGTTATATTAAAGACAAATTTTAAAACAAGGCATAAAGATAGACAGTTATGATTATCTTAAATTGAATAATGCGTCAGTTTGTTAGGGCTTTTTTGAATTGTCTGTAATTACTGGACACTGTAGTTTAAACTAGACAGGTTTGCTTTTACAAAGATTGTTTTGGCCAGAATAACCAGTTTAAGAAACATTTATTTATCTTACTTTACGAGGTGTTTGTCATTCTTATTGTGAATGAACAGTAGCTATTTAAGCTCAATTTAGTTTTGTACACGGCGTGATCTGCATATATGTAAAACATCTTTTGCGTCCGCCTGCGGCCTACATCATGTGCAAATGGCAAGAGTGATCTAGCACAGGTAAACAGCTTCTTTACTATTTGCAAGCCTTGAAGCTAATTTGAAAGCATGTATTTTAAAGTATAACCAAAAAGTAGTATAAACTTATCAATTTCACGCTTTTTTTGCTTTTAGTAGTGCGAATTTTAACGAAATTTGGTAAAATTTGAAAAAGTTCAGCTTGATCTAAATTTGCATGGCCCATTTTTGCTCATATTTGTATAAAGCATGGTTTTTGTTGTTTACAATCAAAGAGCTAGTTGAGCAGAGCTGTTACCACAAGCCAAAGTCTTGCTCTTTTCTAGACAAGTACGGCTGTCCAAAGTAGCAAAATTAAATTTAAAAATGTTTACTTAGTTCATATCAGTTGCGGCTTGGCATTTTTAGCATCTATTTTGTACAGTTGCCTTGTTATGCACTTCTCAATCATTTTTATCTGATTGCTTTATTGTTTTACACAAAGTATCAAAACGGTTTTTTAGTGTTTTGTTTTTAATTGTATTAACGCCACTAAATCAATTGATACAAATTGAAAAGACCATAACTATAGATCATATTTGTTGGTACAAAAATTCCGACAAATTATTGAGTTATTTATGATGTTTTAAGTGTGTCTTTTGCATGCAAATGAAATTAAGCGTTACTGTGCACATTTACATACGGTTTATACATGGACGTCAATGTGCCGGCTATTGTAAACTTATTGTATTGCCATACTGGTACTTTCATTGTGATCTACATTTGATTGTCATTATGATCATCAATGTAGTAGATATTGCAACTCCATGGCTTATTTTTGTCTGGTATGCTATTTAACTAGTTTGCGGTCCGCATTCTTTACGGATAGCTTTGTTTTGTTTTTCATTTTTGTTTTTAGCTTCACTATGTTTGACCGCATGCAGATTTTATTAGTTTGCATCTACATTTCAATTGTTTCATCGGTTTACAACAACTGCCATTATCTGTTACAATTACAAACTACAATCGTTATTAGCGTGCCAACAGTATTAAACAGGTAAACTTTGTCTAGAGATAGCAACAAACCCACTTAATATGCAAACTTTATTAAACATAGAAGCTTTTGTTTGACGGGCCTATTTTATGCTAGACTTATGCAACAAGCTCAAATACCATTATTTTAACTCGAATCGACTGGGTCGCATATAAAAATGCATATTTTCAAATTTAATAAGCTATCGTTTGACCGATTAAAAAACTAGCAAAAATAATTTCATTTATTTGAAATTTAAAAAACATAAAGGTTTAAAGACAAAATAAAATAAAGTAAATAAAATTTCACCAAAAAACGAACTGATGGGACCATACCAAACAAAAACATAGACAAAGCTGTAAAAGTTCAAATTGGGTTGTTAATAAAACTCTTATCGATACGTCTATTTTGTAAGCGCCATAAAATCTTATAAATCAATTCTTTTGTTTGCATGTGAGATTAATATTTTTAACTGTTTAAACAATTGGATTGAATAAAATACTAAAACATGAAATTCTCGCAAAGGGTCAGGAACAAAAATTTGAAAAAAAGTTGCTCTTTTTTACATTGTATAATGAACAATCAGGTGACAATTTAAAAATATCTTATTTAACCTGCAAATCGCGTTTTTGATACAAAAATGCTTTAAGGAAGGTTAAAGCTAAATACAAAAAAAAAACTTTTTTGAAATAAAAAACCATTAGAAATTTGAAAGATGAACTAAACGAAAGCAAAATGTAAATTATAAAACGAGAATATCTACTGGTCAACATAATAGCCGCAGGTCGACTGATCCAATGAAATTTAATATGCTTTTTGAATAGACATCAATGCTGGCATGATGAGTTTTAATTAAAAGTTTTGTTCAATTTTCTTTGTTTACTTTGTCTATCTTTTTCATTATGATCACTATTATGCACAATATTTATCAGCTTGGTCTATTATGTTTCTTGACCGATTTTGATCTGCATTTTGCTACCACAGTTACAATCAGCCAACGGCAAAACAGTCAAATTTGATTATAACTTTAACCTATGGTTAATATCTTGCTATTAACCTTACAAACAATAGTTAAACTTTGCAAACTTATTAAGACCACTATTACCATTTCTTGAGTATGAATATATCATCTGTTGACCAAACAACTGTGGCAAGCCAAAAAGGCAAAAATATTCTGCAAATGTAATGAATTAATAAAATAAGAAAAATGGCGCAAAAACTTTTTAACGCATTACTGACATTTTTTGTTTAGCTAATAAAAGATTATATGTCATATAATGATTATATGTTATATTTTATTAAAATAGAATCTAAATATGACTTGTCTTGATCCAAAATAGACTTTTTGTATAAAACTTATTGGCAATATAATTTGTCTAATATTGATTATTACAATATAAAATGTGTTCAGCAAAAATATTTATATGAAGTAATTTCAATTAAAGTAAAAAATAAAAATATTTATAACAAAAAAAAACAAGTGCTTTTTTTTTATCAGGATAATCGTTTGTAATAAAAAATGTCACAACATTTTGACCATAACTTTCTTATTTTTAACAAATATGATTCTAATAATAAAATTTAGTTTTTTTTTTTATTAATTTTGCTGACTTGATCTTTCAACGTCAAAGAAATTTTAATTTTTATCTTTTAAAAGTAATTTAATTTTTTTAATTTCAATAGTTCAATTATTCAATATTTTTTATTAAATATATTTTTATTTATTTTAATGTTTTATTTAGCTAATTTTAAGAGATCAAAAATTATGCTAAAATATTTTGAACTTTTTTTTTGAACAAAAAAAAAGATACTTTTCATTAAAATTAGTTTGAAGTAAATATTTTAAATCGTGCTTGACAAAACTACAAGTTTAGAAAACCTAAAACAAAAAACTTGAAATTTTTATTTAGATTCATAATTCAGGTGAAAATTAAAATTAATGTACACATTTCGTGTTGGATTCTCATTAAATTAGTGATGAATATCTACACGGCAAAGAATCTAAAATATAAAGAAACATTAATGTTTAATTTCAATTTCATTGTTTTTCATTAATTGCTTTGTAAACTTAATTTTTAATCTCTATTAAAAACAATAGTCATTTCAATTGTTTCATTTGCGCTTTAAATTATCATCACGGTGTTTAACATTGCTTATATTGAAATTGACAAAAAATGTCAATTTATTTTGTTATATGACACTAATATGATCAATATAATAAATTTTTGTTATTTTTTAACACCCATTTTTATCATTAAAGAAGATAAATGTATAATTTGATTGAATTTGATTTTGTAAGATTTCAAAAAATGAATATAAAAAAAACTATAAATTATATAATATACTGACTATAAAAGAGTAATAAAAATATGTCAATGGCAAGATAAAGTAAGATGGTCTTTTAAATAAAATTTGCCATATTATAAAATCATTTGGTCACTTGACATTTTTTGCTTGAAAAAATGATATACCATATTCAATTAGCAGTTATCAAAGACCATTTTTTAAAAATGACAAAAACTTAGATTATATATTCGACTTAATATTGAATTAAGTTTTGTTTTAAACTATTATTTAAAGTAAATTTTATTTAAATATTAAATTAGAAGGCCATAGAACTTAACTAAACTTTAGTTTTAGTTGTATGTGCGTGATTATTGCTTACATTGCATGTTTTCACTACTTGCAGGTCTGCTTATCTACTAATAAGTTAAACCAGTTGTTTTAAATGGACATGTTGCAAAATTAATGCTCATCATCTGCATTCTGATAATACTTTTTTAAAATTGTTTCAACACCTTCTTATTTTAACAAATTTTTAGTTTTTTTTTTTCTAAAAAGAATATATTATTATTTTAAAGAATAATAGAAAGATTCTTACTAAGTTTATTAGATTGATTTTTGCAATTTGACTGTTTTGTTTTTATTATTTTAGCTAAGCTAAAATTAGTCTTTTAAGTAAACTAAAAGAAACATTGACAAAAACTCTTTAAAAGCACATGTGGCAATATTTTTACTAGTCATATTCATTAAGTCAATTAATTATTCATTCCGTGCAAACGCTGGACACTTGATGCAATCAAATTTATTGTGTGCACAAAAACTGACATTTTAAAAAAAAACTGATAGCAAGTATTAAAATAAAGCTTGCAAAAAATCGACATAAAATAACGGCTTAAGCATTTTATTTCAAACTAAAAATAATGTTTAATTGAAGTGAAAGCAAAAGTCATTCAAGCCGTTCCTATGTTATATTATAAACAGCATCAAAAAGGCAGAGGTCCAGTTGACCCACAATTGTTTTGTTTGAATAGAAGGTCACATTTGTAGAAAGTTTACAGGCAACCTGCGGCGATGCAGCCCCGATTGTGACCAAAACTCAACCAACTTCTTAAAAATCAACCTCACGTCCGCTTTTTTTTCTCGCTTTTAAACTTTGCCTTTCTCAGCTGGATTTTAACACCAATCACAAGTCCGATAGAGCGTTTTTACGCTTGTTTGTGGACATTTTTTACGTTTTAAATGTTAATTTTTGAATATGAACCTTTTTATCACCTTTTTGTTTGCTTTGCACCTTTTATCATTTGAGCAGATTCTTTTTAAACAATTTACATTTTACTATTCACATCTTAACTTGCCATTTTGACTAAATAGCAGTCCACCAAAATTTAACATTGGCCATCGGCTACTAAATGTGTATAGAAAATGTGCTAGAAATGCATTCTATTTAAAATTTATTTTGGATTGTTGTTTCGATTATAATTTTGATTTCGATTTTGATTTGAAACCTAGTTTTGATTTCAATTTCGATTTTAATTCTAATTTCAATTGTGATTTTGATTTTAGTTGCAATTTTTGATTCTGGTTCTGATTCTGATTCTGATTCTGATTCTGATTCTGATTCTGATTCTGATTCTGATTCTGATTCTGATTCTGATTCTGATTCTGATTCTGATTCTGATTCTGATTCTGATTCTGATTCTGATTCTGATTCTGATTCTGCATTTGGTTTTTGTATACTATGTATGTAATTTTAGCTTGATTTAGTTTGCCATTTTTTATTTATGTTTTATTTACATTTAAGAAAGATAAAAGGATTTCCATTTAAAATATAGAAAAACCTGGCTTAAGTGTAGCACAATGATCACATAGTAGGCAAAAGATAAAAAAATTGACAATCACCGAAAAATGATACAACTTTCCATGGTCAGTTGCCTTTATTTAACTATGAATAAGTTAGAAATTTATGCAAGTTGGTAACATTGAAAATTCAACCAATTTAAACAAACCTCAAAACGCATTTTCTAGTAAACTGGCCATTGGACTATCGGACCATTGGGCTATTGGATCATTGGGCACTAACCATTCCGTGTTTACCTATGCAATCACTATGATCGCCCGCAGAATTTCTGATGGCACAGTTCCTGCTTTGATTTCCTGTTTAAACACTCCCTGAACGTGGTCTCCATGCATGGTAGACTTCTCATCTGTTTGTTCAATATGCTAATTCGGCAATACATCCAAGATGCCCATGTACAGCTCGTTTGCTTTATAAGTTCAAACTAGTTCAAGCCTTGCTTAACGGTAATCTTCATGTAATCAATACGCTTTTCTTTAAACAATCATTTTCAAGATGCTCGGTTCATGCTCATTGATTGGCCATTGATCAACTTTGGTTTAATCCACAGCTACAAATGAAACAAAGCACTGAAAAAACACTTTTCAATAAAAATTAATTCAATTAACAACTCGTCTACTTTAATTTATTGTTTTATGTGCTAATGTGCGAATAAATTATGATATTCAGCTTTTAAAAGTTTTTTAAAGTGGTCTACCAACAAACGAATTAGTTGCGTGTTAACTTCTGGACAAGCTAGTCAATCTCAATGCCGGACGCAGCCGCAAATTGAATAAAATCATCATTTGCTTATAATCATTAAAAATTGTTTAATTTGTAATTAATGTCACATTAATTATAATCAAATACTATTCTTTGTTTAATTCTATTTTGCTTTGTTATTTTAGCTTAATTTTAACTTTTTATTTATTTTTATCTAATTTGATGCTTCAGCCTAATCTTGTAAAAAAATTGTTTCACTGTTTTGCCTGTAAAAACAAATTAACTAATCTAGATTTGCTATAAAAATGCACCTGTATTTAGGGCTGGCAAAAATAGTTTAATTGAATATAAACGAATAACTAGCCGCAACTGCCAAAGTTAACCACTTTTACTTACACATTTGCTCTTTTGATTAATAATGATAACAACATTCTAGCTTGTAATAAGCACAACACCTATTAATTATGCGTATAATCAATGTGACTCACAATGAAAGTTTAACATTAGTAAAACAAATCATTTTATTTGTATTGACTTTGTCTTAAAAAATGAAAACATTGTTTGTATTGAAAATTTTCTGTCCACACCTTTTATAAAATTTAATAAGTTTTTTTTTAAATTATTTTAACCAATTGACGGTTAGCATCTAAAACTTTTGATGTCTATTTTTTAGCTGCAATTATAGCACATTTTAGTTTAAACTTAATATAAACGTTAGAATTCTGCCAAAGGCTATAATATGTTTGCAAACTAAATGATGAAAGCTTTCAGCCTTTTATCAATTGTGTAGATGATCAATTACTATTTAAAATTATGGTCTGCGGCTAATTTACAAGTTATGTTTTAAATGAATAGATTTTCTATAGATAACTAAAGACTTAAGGCATTTGAGCCATCAAGATCATTTAAGCCGGTATTTATGCAAAAGAAAATTTATCCATTTTATTAAATTGTTTTCAACATCCCGCAATCGGATAAAGAAAAGATAAAGTGATGTTTTTTTCAATTTGGCCAATTACTCCAACTCACTTACTTACCCATTAATTTCACAATATTTTACTTGCTTTTTTTCATGTCAGCTGATTCTGGTTAGATCTATGCTAGAGGGACAAAATACATTCATTGATCCATAAGCAAGTATACTGGCCTATCTTTATGTATATAATATTGCAAAATAAATTTTGCTATTCAACAACATAGGGTCGAATATTTGTAACCGATGGCGGGGGCGGTTTACCTCTGTTTATGCACATTCTATCATTCCATTCAATCCATTTCAGATCAACTACAAAATTGCAAACACACCCATTTGAGTTCAAAATTGCAAACCGCTAGTGTATCTGAATCCCGTGTTTTCAGTTTAGTTAATTATGCTTAATTAATTAATTAAATAAATTTTGTGATTTAGTTAAAAACGAACGTATCTACTAGAAAGTAATAAATTAAAGACTAGAAACCGACATGTGGAGAAAACTTTTGAACAGGAAAATGTTTAAAAAAATGACGTAAACCAAGGACAAAATAAGAAAAAACGAATAAGAAAGAGAATAAAAAGTGAAACTAGAAAAAGTCTAGTAAAAACATGTGAGAAATGGCTGCTGGCACCCGCTTACCATTCAGACGTTTCTATTTGAGACTGATTTTGCTTGTGTGATTTAATTAACAATTTATCTTTACGCGTTTGTCAGTGAGTTTAAATAGAAGAACTCATTGCAAGACTAGTGAACACGCATTGAAATACACTAAATAGCATCAAAAAGGGCAAACAAGAACGAAAAAGATTCTATTGAAGAACTATTGAAGATACTTTTTCAACATAAGCTACATCAGTTTCTTGGCTTTCAAATCAAACCAATCTTATTTGGAATCTTGTTTGAAACATTCGCCTATTGTCAACTTGTCCGGCATTCTTTATGTTTGTTTGGCCATCAAGACAAGTTGTATTCACGAATCAAAGCCAACAAATAGAAAAAAATAGACGAATTGGCAGTAACTGCTATTGATTCTGTTAAACAAGCATCCACAAAAAACACTTATCCTACAGGACCAAATATGGTACACGTTGGTTAAAACCAGGCTGGTTGGCGAAAACTGAAATACAAATACTAGGTCTATCAATCTCCATCTTGTCGCCGTATTCGATGACAACCACTGATGGTGTCCAGTTTAAGTTTTTAATCAAAGCATTTCACTTTTTAAAGAAACTTATTTTTAGCTTTTGTTTAAAAGATTCAATCTTTTGTTTAACCTTCATTTAACATGAGAGACAAGACTTGTGTCGTAAAAATTCGTTAGTACAATGTTGCATTAAACAATAATTACTTTTGTCTGATTGCTTTGCTTTTATTTTGGCAACTTGTTCGTCTGATTTAGGAAGGCATAATTTACTAGCGATAGTTTGAAAAGTGCCACCCGTTTTTATTGGTGACATTGACAGTAAATGAAATTTCAGTAAGAAAGAAATAATTATTTTGTTGCGAAAGTAAACCCGATCACATGCAGTTATTACCTCGCAAACAAAAAACAAAGTTAACCAATTTTTTAAGCGCACATTTAATTTAATTATTGACTAAAAAACATAGATTATAATTGCGAAGTTTAAGAAAGTTGGCAGAAAACTAGATAGGAAAAGAGCGTATGTTGTGAGCGACTGTGATAAAACTTGTTTCGGTTTGCTAAACTATAGTTTGGCGCGGTTTTGCTGACAGTTTGGACTGGGGTCTCAGGTTGACTATTGAATATTGGTTGGTCATATTGACCACTAGTGCTTAGTGATTCATTTTTCACTGCACTTGTGCCATGATTTATGGACATTGAAGCAATTAATGATTGACCTTTGTAGCAGCTTCATCAACTTTTTGCTTTGCGTCTTCTTATTTCCTGTTGGTTATTTGAAGCGAATGGTTGTTTCATTCAATGTAATCTTTAACTGATTTAAACAATATTTACGATTGCGGACTTTGCTTCTTCATCATCTTTTTTCATTCACTTTTTCATTTCTAGTCTTATTTTTCAAATATTGTTTCAAATCGAATTTCTGATTCGAGTTTTACTTTGACATTTTCTCATGTTTGCTAGTGCATGACTATTGAAAGACCAATGTGCTAGCTATTCGCCATGTGTCTGAACATTTATACATTTGTTTTACATGTCTTTTTCAATTTTCGCAAACAGCGGATTCAGCTGATGGTTTCGATGTCCACAGTTCCAACAACGAGGACAATCATAATCGGAATTATAACAACCATCAAACAAACAATCAAGATGGCGCACAGAAGACGGAAAATGATTACGTACCTACTGCTTCAGCTAACTTGCCTTATTCAGATGAGCCTGAATTCATTGATTCCATTCCAAATGTAACAGTGGCTTTAGGACGAGATGCGAAGATACCTTGCTTTGTTCACAATTTAGGGTCATATCGGGTAATGTGTTTAAATTGTTTTTCTTTGTCTTGTTCTGCCTGTTTAGATGTACTTTTTTATTTAACTATTATTTTGTCAGTTTGATCAACCCTATCCTAATATCCTTGCGCCCGAGGTATTCTTACTGCTTTAAATACATTATTTATCTATTTCCTAAGTAATATATTTTATATTTGTTCGGTATCTTAAACCAACGCGTCTTGTTTTATGCG
Organism: Pyemotes zhonghuajia; assembly: GCA_025170145.1. Classification (NCBI taxonomy): domain Eukaryota; kingdom Metazoa; phylum Arthropoda; class Arachnida; order Trombidiformes; family Pyemotidae; genus Pyemotes; species Pyemotes zhonghuajia. Next base: position 11,050,457 of record CM045844.1, read on the forward strand.
TTCACCATTTTTAAAAAAAAATGTAATCACAAAATATCATTTTGATAACCGCATTCGCTTTTGAAATATGATATTATTTTAAACCAAAATTCCATTCATAAATGATTTTATTATGTGAACTAATACACTTTTAAACTATTCTCAACTGATATGTTTTTTTAAAACAATTGAATCACAAGAAATTTAATCATTTTATTCGGCAAACTAAATATGCTCACATATATTTCTAAACATCATCTCATATAAGCTTAACATCATCACATATAAGCTTAGTATCATATTTTACAGTTTCAACTATTAATTGCTTATTTTAAATATTTTTAATACTCGATATTCTCTATAAACTTTTCAATCTTAATTACATTGTTTTATTTATTTTTCAAACTAAATTATTTTGCTTACTTTTGCAACATATAGCAAACAGTTTAAATTATTTAAATGTATGGAAAGTTTAGGCCTAAATTAAATTTAAGTGTTAAATTAAAAAAGAATAAAAACAATTATAAAATTTACACACTATATAATATAATCCAGTGACAAAATTTAAGCTGTGACTAGTTTTTTTTAGTTTAACTAAAAGTTGAGAAAATATATATTATCTTTAAATTTACAATTCTATTTGTATAACTGCATATAAATTGCTAATTTAGTAGTTAAAATTTAAGGCACAATTAATGCTAATTAAAATTTGGTTCCAGCTTAAAATGTAAAATAATAAGTATTATTCACTTTTGTCAGTAGCGCTTTACCTTAAATTAGAGATTATCACGCTTGTTTTGTAAAAATTATCAAAAAAAAAAAAAAAAACTATTTGTTTTTCATATTTTATTTAAAATAAAAATTGAGATTTTTTTTTTATAATTATTTAAAAATATATTTTATATTATAAAAAACTTTAAATTTTAAATTAATGTATCTCTTAATAATATTCAACTAGTTAAATAATTTAAATTGTCTTTAAATTTTTAAAAATTATTGAAATTATAAAATAATTTAATTTTCCTACTTATACTTACATAATTAATTTTTAAAACATTTTTAATTAAATTTTTAACAAAAAAACCATTTAATTTTAAATCAACTTTTTACTATTTTAGATGTTTAAAACAAGATTTATTTTGTTAAAAAAAGAAATAAGTGAATATTTTTCTTGTTATAATTCAATTCTCTCATATACTCTTAAATTAATATTAATTATTTATTTTATAATTTTTATTTTTTTAAGTGAAAACATTCATTTTTAAAATTATTTATTATTAATTACATTTTTTAAACAAACAAATAATATTATTTTATTATTTAAAATTAGATATTAAAATTAATTGTCTAATATATTTTTTAATTTTAAATAAAAAAATTTAAAAAAAAAATAAAAAATTTTAATTAGTTGTACCTAAAAAAAAAAAAAATTTTTGAAACAAAAGTTAATTTTTTATTCTATATTTGTTGCGATTAAATGACAAAATTTAAAAAAGAAAATATAATTAAAAAATTTGTTATTTTTTTCTATAATAAAGGTTGCTTGGCTTCGTGTAGAAAGTAAAACTATTTTAACAATTCACGAGCATGTGATTACAAGAAATTATCGCATTGGATTAACTCATTCTGATAAACGAAAATGGGATTTACACATTCGTCAAGCACAAGAATCCGATCGTGGAGGTTATATGTGTCAAATCAACACTGTGCCCATGAAATATCAAGTTGCATATTTTGATGTAGTTGGTAAGTTTAAACAAAATTATAAATAATATAATAAAAAATCAATATTTTAATTTTTTAATTTTAAAATTTAATTTAAACTTATTTTTAAAATTTAAGTTTATTAAAAAAAAACAATTGTACAAATAATAAATATATTTTTAATCAAAATTAAATTAATCATAAAGTTAAGCTTAGTATAAAAATATATTTTAAAAATTAAATTATTGTTATATATGTGAACAATATGATTTCTTGCGTAAAATAATCAAATTAAAATTTAAGAAAAGTAATTTTACCTTAAAAACTTAAAAATAGTTAATGATGACCCACAAAAATTAGGCTAATTATGTAGATACTAGATAACTTAAATTATAGTTAGTCGTTTATTTTGATCAAATATTTTTGTTAATAATAGTTAACACTAGAAAAAAGCAACGATGCAAATCAAAATTGCAGGTCAGCTTGAGTTTGTGTTTACACCAAAAACACAAACTTTTGACCGGATGAGAAAAGTTGTGATCAGCCGCTACTTGAAGCGAAAAAAATGCTATAAAAATGAACATATTATATCTAGAAAGAAATAAGATTTTATGATCATTTCGCAAGTTTTCCAGCAATTTCTTGAGCATTTTATTCTTAACATGTTCGATGTAGTGATCTCTTACAGCTATTTTTAACTTTTATTTAACTTTAAGTCTTTTTGTTAGGAAACTCTCCACCAAACAAAGTGTCACAGCAAGTATAATACTTGAAATTAGGTTTCTGATCAAACTGTTTGTGAATCTATGAACGGTAGCATATTGATACATTAAATGTTCTAAACTATATCCCAATAAAACAAAACAAATAAATAACGTAAAAAGTTTTGTGGCCATGATTTAGTTGCAGTTGTGAATTCGTCCATTACCAAAAAAACCAAAATACTGACGGAATTATCGGCGTGAAAATGGCAAAACAAATTCATTTTTTGCCATTTAAATCTGTCAAGCCTTTGATGTTGCTTTTTTCAACTCTTTAATTTTGCGTTTCACCCATCGCTTCCGGAATGTGCTTTTGAAATTGTTGCAAAGTACAGAATAATGATGCAATTATCACCAAAGACATGCACTAGTCGCAAAAACTAGTGCGTGTTTTGCTGATAAGTGGCAAACAAATGAGCAAGTCAACAAATATAATTGAATGTGAATGTTTCTTGAGAGTCAAATGGCGACTTATTACCAATTTACTTGTTTTTAGTCATTGTTTTATTTGCCCAAATAAGATGTGGCTCTATCGTATGTCAGTGTGCATAATTTCAGTTTACATCCAGAGCACATTAAATCTATTAAAAACTCATTTAACGTTTAAGTATGCTTGCAAAATTGGCTTTGTTCTTTTGCAAATATTTTCACAAGATAAAATTTCATCACAAATTTACAACATTTAATCAAACACATTTGCCTTGTGAGCCAAAGATGCATTATTTATTTGCTCTATTGATATCTAGAAAATTAATCTTTCTTTACCAGACTTGTTTATTTTTTTATAGTCGCCAAAAAACAATACCGGTGATTGGATATATGACTAAACTATGATAATCCTGTTACTTTCAGTAAGCCGTTCAATTCACTTAACTAATGTAAAAAATAGCTTGTTAGCGTCAACGTAAGACGTTAAATGAAATCTTTGCAAGATGATTACAAACAGTTATGTGCTCATCAAAAATTAGTTTGATGAGATGGAAAACAATGGCAAGTGCATGAAAGAATAACTGGTTAAAATTGAATTAGAACAAGCTTCAGATATGTTAATTTGATTTTCTACCGGTTAAATCTTCAAAGGCGTAATTTCTTTGTTCTTTCATCTTCTTAAGAATATTGAAAAAAGCAAAAACAAACACGATTTGCTTGAATGAATGCTCCATGGCACACGTTTCATTTTGCCATGGATGAGCTGAGCATTTTAATTGATCTTTTACTTGTCTAGATGCAAGACTTTGTTGATGGCATGCAAGTGATTCCAAGTGATTCAAGCACATCAACTGAACCAAAAAAGTCAAGTATACAGAAGCTTCATGTATATCATTGTATAATTTTATTCTGTCAAAACTTGTAAAGACAGAGTTTTCTTGCGTCACAATTAACACAAGATTACAAACTAAAAATAATAAAAATATCATCAATTTTCACTTAAAAACCAAACTTATAAATATTTAACATAATTTTTTGTTTTACTAATAGCTTTTAATCACATTCTTAAAAACAAAAAATAAATTATTTTTGTTTAATAAACTTTAGTTTGTTTAAAATTGTTAAAATATTTTTTAACTAACAATTTTATAATCCACAATTTTTTTTATAAAAAAAAATTAATAAATAAAACTTTTTATAACAATAAATAATTTCTCAGTTATTTCTTTATATATTCTATCTTTCATTATTTCAAAATTTAAAATAAATTTAAAAATTTGATATCACATGAATTTAATAAAATTAAAAACTAATTAATACACAATTTTTGAATCATAAAAATAAGATGTAAAAAAACATTTAAGCTGAAGTAAAGACTAATATAGAAATCCTAATTGCTGTAGTTGCCGCTGTATTTATCAATTAAACATCAACCGTTGATTAGTTTAGGTCCAGTGAGCCGAATCATGTAGCAAATTATTTTATGAGATTGATCTATACTTTGCACGATAGCTTGCGTGTGATTTAAATAGAGCAGCAAGTTTAGCTTCATTGAACTACTAATCGGCTTATGAATAGTTTGCTTGACAACTGGCTTCACATAAAGTTGGTTAAGAAGCTAGCTGTCATACTTAACAATTACGAAGTGATTTTCAATGAAATTAAAATATCAACTCCATGCATACCATATTAAGAAGAAATAAACTTAGCATTAATCTTTTTCATCTTTTTTTCTACTTTTAGGTTTAACAAAAAGTTACATTTTTATGTAAAACTTTTACTTTATTTAGCTTATTAATTAAATACTTTAGGTTTTTTTTTGCTACTATATTGAATAAAAATTATTTATAATAATTTTTAAATTAAAATAATAAAACTTTTGTTTTTTTAGTTCCACCAGATATTATCACCTCTGAAACTAGTTCTGATGTAATGGTGAGAGAAAATTCTAATGTGACCTTAAAATGCAAAGCTAAAGGATATCCAAAGCCAAAAGTAAATTGGAGACGAGAGAATAATAAACTAATTGAGTATGGCAACTGGCAACAGTTAAAGAAACAAAATGTGAAATTAGGTAAGTTCAAGAATAACAATTTGTCCTTTTCTATTAAGAACAAAAGATGCGATTTATTGTAAACTGATTCGATAAAGAGACTAATATATTTTTAATTAGTTGAACGCCAGTTAAAGTAATTGATTTTTTAAATTGCGTTCTAATTGGTCAATTGAGTTTGTTTATTAAATTGATTTGTTTAAAAAGTTTGCTTAAATGTCTTTAAAGGTCTCAAAATAATAAGTAAATCACGTTTAAACAATTTAAATGACTATAAACAAATTGCAAATATATGACAGCAATAAAATTTAACAAATAAGCAAACCTATTGAAAATGTGTCAAACAATCACTTTAAACAATGAAACATGCTTGCAAAGAAAGTTTAGAAAAGTTTTGCATAATCATTAGTTATTTCTATAAAGATGGCCTTAAATTTAAACTTAAAATGTAACCAACTAATGGCTTGTAAGCTTGATACATATTATTTAAAATAAAAACTTGTCACAAACGAGCAGATCAAGCATTTTAAGGCCACAAATCTCTTATTTGACATTGAGATGATATTTGTCAACATAAAGAAATATAAAAAAGTATGGACACAAAACATCTCTATTACATTGAAAAATAGATGATAAAGGAATAATCAAGTTGAACAATTCCAAAATCCAAATTTGACGTAATATATGCTTTTCTATTTAGTCTATGTAAAATTCTAGTAATAAATACATCAATTTAGTCATGTTTTAAAAATTGCAATATTGGTTTAAATTTTTTTTTAAAAAATTAATTTTAATACTATAATTAAATAATAATTTAAATTATTTTTTTTTTAAACAAAGATGAAAACTGTTTTTTTGTTTGATTACTAGAATTAAATATGGCTTATCTTTAATTTTAATATTTATTAATCAATTTATTATTATGTTTATCAATAGTATAGATATGCTTTTATAATAACTTTATATAAATTTAATATAATATTGTGCAAAAACTATAAGTTAATATTTATTATTTTTTATTTAAATTGATTTTTTTTTTTGCATTATAAATTTACTTTTAATTTTAATTAGTTTATTGAAATTGTCTGCCTTAAAAAAAATTTAACTTTAAATTTAATATTTGACATTTAAGTCTTGCTAATAAAGTAAAAAGTTATATTTATTACAATCATTTTTAAACATTTAAATTAATTTATTAAACTAAAATTTATAATAAAACTTTTGATATATTTAATCAAAAAATTACAATGTTTTAAAATCTTAGTTTATTTTTATTTTCAAAAAATTATAATTCTAAATAAAAATTCAAAATCTATTGTTTTAATTAAAAAGAAAAAAACATTTTAATTATTTAAAATAAAATTATATATAATTAAAAATAATTAAATTGATTAAAATAAAGATTATAATTATTTTAAGACTTGTTCTTTAATCACTGAAAAATTGGCAAACACATCTGTATTAAACATTATGTTTAGCCGTGTGTAAACATTTTATGCAATGTTTTAGGATTTATAAAAATGTTTATAAGATATTTGGTGATGTAGAATGTGGTTATCTTTAAATTTTAATATAAATCAAATAAAAAGCAATTTTGCAAAAAAATCAAAAATAAACTTAAAAAAACAAATTGATCTAACAAAAAACATTGAAACAATAGAAAATTTTGGCCGAAATTCGTATTGATTGTAGAATGAAGAAATCGATTTTTCAACCTATCAAATTATGATTAGAAGATTCATCCTCCCAATGAAATTACGCTTTTTTCACTAACATGGACAGTTTGCTTGTTTAGCCAAAATCTCTTAGCAACATCAGAAATCGGAAAAAAAGTTATCATTTTGAAATCCATAATAAAAGTAAAAATTGGCAAAGATTTTGTTGCTTATTTTTCTAAGAGATTGGATAAGTTTTAGAAAATCTTAATTTTTCTATTAAACATTTTTCCACCATATGCAATTTTATACTAATTTTTATTTAGACATGCTTCAATTGACAATTCAAAGCCAACTAAATAATCAGCTAAAATAAAAATTGAAAATATTGCAATAGTTTGTCGCAAGTTTGGTTAAAAATTAACATAAGCAAATTTTAAATTCAATAAACCAAAATATTGATCATTTAACTGCCTGAAATTGATTATCATTGCCATCAAAATAATCTTATTTGTTTAATAAAATTTTGAATTAGACTCTGTCTTTTTAAGTTAAAAACTACTATATTTTTAAACAAATGAAAATTTGTAAAGTTTGCATAAATTAAAACAATTTTTTTAAAACGAATCCGTGACCAATGTCATCATTTAATAGCTTTCTATCAATTAACCATTTTTTGTCAGTTTTACTTTATTTTTTACAACTTTAATTTATTTTTATTTTTAACGCTATATTTTAAACTATTAAAGGTGCGACTTTCAATCACAATGCCCATTATTAAAAAAAAAAATTGAAGTTTAAGCCATTAAAACTAATTGAAGACGATTTCTAAGGCAATTTTAAACTTAGATATAATTTTATTGCACAATATTTTTAAAACGATAAAAAACATAAAGCAACTTTTCATTAAATATCAGATTAGTTTATTTTCAGATTTCATTATTCATCACACTAGTATTCAAATACAAGCCATGGTAAATACTTGTGCAAATAAATAATCGGCTTTGTGGCAATGCTAAAATTTGATTGATGAGTTTGTCTTCTTTAGATTTTTATCAATGCTTAAATTTTCTAATATTTTTACCATCATCAAATCACCATTGTCTTAACATGAAAAATATATTTTATTATTTTTTGGTTCGGTTAAAATTTAAATCTGTCTATAATTTTTAATGTGTTTATTGATTTTTTAAGTTTCAAATATATTTTTAATCATAATCTATACTTAAATCAAATTGTATTGGTTAACAGACCATATTGATAAAGATGATAATCAATTCTAGATTATTGACTAAGATTTGATTTTAAAACATGAATTCTAAATGAAAAACTAAATTAATCAATTGCTAAGTTCAATAGCACTTTTATTTATTTTTTTTATTTTTAATCAAGATTAATTAATTTTGTTCATCATGTTTTTTTTTAAAGCGGAAGTTTATGGAGGGGAGACTATTACAATTCACAAAGTCAGTCGATTACACATGGGGGCGTATTTATGTATTGCTTCTAATGGAGTTCCTCCTTCAATTAGCAAAAGAATCATCCTAAATGTTAATTGTAAGTATTTTTACTTTTTATAATTTTTCTTCACACTTATTGTTTTTTTAATTGTTAATTTACTTTGATTGGTATAACAAACGTATAAAAAATTATAAAGATTTTTAATTTTTTTTAGAAAATAATATTAAACTAATGTAGAAATTAATTTGATTCAGATAAAAATTTTAGGTTAATTGTTTTCAATAAATTTCAATTAAATTAAAATTAAAAAAAAAAGTTAATTCAGCATTTACATTTAAATCAATAAACATTATGTTTTTATAAAAGTATTAAATTCAAATTATTCAATTATTTTTTTTTATTTATGAATAATTATTTTTTATTTAAAAAAAATTAAAAATAAAATTTTTATCAACTTTATTGTTTATAATATTTAAAATTTTTATTTAATTAAAGAAAATATGTGTTTTAAAAACATATTATATTATATATTATATTATAATGCAAGCATTATATTAAATATTTTAAATTTTATCAAATTTTACGTAAATATCAATAAAATTAAAAACAAGTTTAATAAAAAAAAAAGCTTTTTATTAAAAAAATATTACATGTTTTAAAAATTCGTAACAGTTACACTAATTTGAAATGACTTTAAAAACATATAACTAAATTTATACTTTAAAAAATAGTTGTATTATTAGTTTACAGTTTTTTTATATAAATATTTTTATTTAATTTAAATTTTGTTAAAAATTAAAATTTTTTTTTGTTTTAATATTTACTTTTACAAGAAAAAATTAATTTCATTGTTATTAAAAATAATTAATTTTAATTTACATAAAAATGTTATAGATAAATTGGCAAAATTTATATGTGTAATTTTTTCTTTAGTTTTATAGCTTTATTTTAAATTATCATGTTACTAAACATCTTATAATGTTGATAAAAATCAAATGAATCAAATACTTTTAATATATATTAGTATTAAAAAAAATTTATTTTATGCAACTAATAAGACGGTTTCATTGAATGTGTTAGCGTTATCAATACAATATTATATAAAATTTGTTTTATAGTATTTTTCACTCAAACATCACTAATGTTAGAAAATAATGGGTAAAATGTAACAAACTGGATTTGCTTTAATACTGCAAACAATTTACACTGCCAATATGTCAACAGGATACAAAATACAATTTTTATGCTTTTTGTATCATTACTTGAATAAGCATATTTCTACAATCTACTTTGATCAAATTGAAACAATATAAAAATATTTTTTGTTATGTTTCCCATCAAGAAATACATTAAAACAAATATTTACTTTAATAAAAAAATAATTATGTATAAAAAAATTAAAAAAATATTTTATAAGTATATTTTATTTAATTTTTATTCTAATTTTGATTTAAAAGGACTGATAAATTAAAAAACAATAATTAAAAAGATATTATATTATATTTATATTAAAAATTTTTTTAAAAATATTTATTAGGAAATAATACTAATATTATAATTGATTTACTTTATTTTTCAAAATTTAATTTTTTTAAATCAAAGTAACAACTTAATTTTATTTATTTTTTTTTTTAATGAAACTATTCAATTACAAAATATTATTTTATTTGAACAATAAATCATAAATTTATGCTACATTATTTAACTAAAATAAATTCACAATTAATTAAACTTATTCGTTACATTTTTTATATAATTTTTTGTTTTAATATTTTTTTTAACAAATATTTTTTTTTTATTTTATTAATTATTTTACAATAATGTATTTTTTTTTCAAATTTAATTAGTACAATTATTACAGATAGATTGTAAAAATTATTTTCAATTTATGTAGTAGGTTTTATAATTAATCAAATTATTTTTGTCAATTATTTTATATATTTATTTTTTTAATTTCAATAAGTAATTCATTTTTATTATGTTTATAATATAAAAATTTTGTTTTTAATTAAGAAAATTAAGAAAAAATTATCAAATTTTATATATTTAAAGAATTTACTTTTTTGTAAAAATTTAACAGATATTGGAAAAAATATAAAAAACTTTTCAATATTGTATCTTTTATTTGTAATTTATAGTATATCTTAAAACATCTTGTTATCCGTGACTTATAATTAATTCTAATTTGTTGCTGTTTGATCTTTTTTAATGTATCTACTGCATGTTTTGTTAAAGAAATATATTGTAACTTTTTATTTATTTATTCTATTAAATTACATCTTAAATAATTAACATTTGCATTTATTTGCCTTAGTTGAAAAAGAAAACATTTATTTATTAAATGTACATTCAAAAACTTTATTAAGTACGTTAAGAAAAAATTTTATGTACTAAAAAAATAAACAAAACACTCAAGTATATCAAGGTTAATTTAAAAAAAAAAAAACACATTTAGCAAAAAAATTATTTAAATTAATTACAAAATAATAATTTAAAATTTTTTATTTATTTATTTAATCATTTTCTAGTCCCGCCTATGATTTGGATTCCTGAACAATTGATTGGCGCTATTTTAGGAAGTAAAGTTACTTTAACATGTAATACAGAAGCTCATCCAATCTCAATAAATTACTGGACCAAAGATGAAGAAGATGCTTTACTCGCTTCAGAAAAGTACACAATTGTGAATAAAGAAACTTCTTATAAAGTCCATATGACATTAACAATACATAATTTTAATTCTAATGACTATGGTAAGTACAGATGTTTTGCAAGAAATTCTCTTGGTTCGACTGAAGGATCTATTCGAGTATACGGTATGTTAAAAAAAATGTAAAGTTATAATTTTAAAACTATTTTTTTTTATTATTTTTAGAAGAACATAAAGATAATGTGGATTTATCACAATCAAGAAGGAGTTTTAACTCAGTACAAAGCCAAAGTTATTTAAATGGTAAGATTAATTTTGTCAACAAAATTTTATTTTTTGTCAGTTCAATTTTAGGTAAAAAAATGATTTCTTTAACATAAATTAAATTTTGTCTTAATAAACAATCTAGATGCAAACAAAAGCATGGCAATTTATAACTTGAACACAAAGGTGAATAAAGTACTCAGCAATCAAAAGGTGAATGCTATCAGCAGCTCCGGCCATAGAGCAGGTAATTTATAACTAATTTTAGTTGCAAACTTTTCAAAATTAGTTGATTTTGGTTTGAGAATTAAGAATAACTTAACACTTGGCAAAATACACATTGAAATGTGCAATAAAAAATAAGGCCATTTATCAGTTAAATGGCAACATGACACTAAACTTAAAATAGTAAAGTAAAGCAAAGACAATTGTTCTAGATGACCAGTGGGATGATTGAGGTTACACAAAATGACAGAAATCAGCAGATGCTATTGATGAACGATTGCTATCAATATACAATGTATGGCTAGTAAAATTCGTAAAATAGACATGAACCAAACTTGTAACACTTTATCATTAATGGTATATCCACTAGCTCTATACGATATTGCATTGCTCAGTTGATAGCAAGGTAAAAATAAATTCTCATTTTTCTTGCAATCAGCAAGGCTAAATAAATCTTTTAACTATTGTCAATGCAACGTCTAATTTATTGCGCTATTAAAATTTGCCGTTTCTTCCGTTTAAATTGTGTTTAATTTCAACTGCTGGCCATCTCATTTCATTGTTTACAATTTTTATTACTTGTTCTTGTCCATTATTTTCTTATGCTAAATTGTCTCAAACATGTTTTCTATCTTTCTTTTGTTTACTGGTGCCTGATTGTTCCGATTTGGTCCAAAATTTGGTCAAATTCCCCATGGATTTCCTTTTTTTCAACTACAATATTATGAATTTATTGGAATTTCACCTGGTCACTTATTCATTGGCAACGATTTAATTATTACTTGAAATATAATTGCTTTCATCACTATAATTGGAACACAAATTCAAAAATTATTAATTTTTATCATCATATTATAAAAAATGAAATTTAAATGATTATAGTTAATCAAGTTTTGACAATCTGTAAATCACAACCAATCGATTTTTTATTGATTGTTTGCATAATTTGCTTTCACATGTTAGACGTTGGTAGTTAAAAATTATTTATTTTAACTTTACTATATTCTTTATAATATAATAAGTTTATTAATGCCTAATAAATCCATCAAAAACTAACTTAATAAAATTAAAATTATTATAAGCATAAAATCAGCTTTTTAAATAAGTCATTAATTAAATCTAAAATCTATTACGCAATCTAAAATTCTATATAAATGTTTATATAATCTTTATATTTTCTTTTAACTCAACTTTGAACAGCTAAATAAATTGTTTTAAAGTTATTTATATATATTTATAAAAATCAAATTTGTATATATCATTGTTTTTATTGTTATCAAGTGTAAATATTTATATTAATAAGACTTTTTAAATAAATTTTAAAATTTATATTAAAAATTTTGTTGTATTTTAAACTTTTTATTATAAAAATATTAGATATTAATAATTTTTAGACCTAAAAATATTCTTTAAAAACTATAATATTAATTTAAAAATTTTTTTTATAAATTTTAATTTCATTAATAAATAGCAAATTTTATTTATTTATCAAATTTTAAATTTATTTTTTCATAATAAAATTTTTTTTTGAAAAATTATAATTTTAATTGATTGAGTAAAAATAAATGCTTAATTTTATTGTTAGTAAAAACTAAAATTGTACTTATCGTAAAATATCAAGCATAATTATCAACTAGATTTATAGAAAAATATTAAAAAATTACAATTTATTAATTTTGTCAATTTTAAGTAAATCAAGTTTTATATTAGTTTGATTAAATCTACTTTGTGGAAAGTAAATAAAACATAAATAATAAAAAAGTAACAATTTTTTTAGAGAATAGTTTTTAAATAAAGAAGAAACAATTATTTGATAAAAAAAAAATTTTAAATATAAAAAAGACTAAAATTATGGTTTAAAGCAAAATAAATAAACTTAAGATAAAATTTTAAAAGAAATACTAAGTTAAATAAAAGATAAATAAAATTTCATTGTATTTTAAAATTTTTCAAATATTTATGCTATTTTTTATAAAATATTTTATTTATATTTATTTTTTTTATTAATTTCTTTGATTTTTTGAATTGTTTTTTTTTTATTTAATAAAATAATCCGTTTTATTTTTTATTTAATTTAAAGTGCCGCTTTGAATTTTTTTTAAACATAAAATAAATTAGATATTAATAAATTAAATGTTTTTATGTATTTATTAAAAAAGATAATATAAAAATTTATTTTAATAATTAATGTATACTAAATAATGATTAGATAATAAACTAAATAATAAATAAGTTGAAAAAAAATTTATGTTTCAATTTTTAAAAAAATTTACACATTTATAACGCCATCTTTTTTAAAATAAAAATTTTCATTAAATTAATGAATATAAATCTATAAAATAATTAACTTTTAGAACTTTTTGATTTCTAAATTTCTAAATTAAATTAATATAAAAAAATAATATTTAATAGAAAAAATTTTTGTTCTTAATTTTTTTTTTATTACAATTAATGTAAATAAAAATTTATTTAATATTTTTTTTAACATTTTGATGTTTTAAATTTAATAAACTATTACATCAATTTATAAAAAATATATAATGAAAGTTTGGTAAATTTTGTTTTTAGCAATAGTTTCGCCATCTATATTTTAATTTTATTAAAAAAAATTAGTTGTGTTTTATTAAATTTAAAGATATACTTTTAAATAAATAATTAACAAATTATTAATTAATTTTAATAAAAAATTAATAATATTTATAAAATATTAATCTTGAAAATATACTTTATTTTAAATAAACAAAAATTTAAATTATGATCAACTAATCAGGCATTTTGAGTCTATTTAGTTCTCAATTACTAAAATAATATAAAAATATTAAATATGTTAATATATAAAAAAAATCATAAAAGTATAAAAAATATTTAGTATAATAAACTTCTCTAATCATAATTAAATTAAAAATTAATTATTTTGAATAAAGTTGAAAATTTTGGGTTCATTTTTTTTGTAAGTTACATTAATCCGTTCATTTAAATTTTTTATATTAAACAAAGTAACAAGTTAATATAATGTAAATAATAAAATAATAAAAATTAATATAAATAATTAGTTTTTACATTTTTTTTTTTTAAATTTAAACTATTGATCAATATATTTACAAATATATTGATTTAATTTGAAAAAAAAAATAATTTAAAAAAGTCCAAGATAAAATTTATAAAGACATAGATTATAAGCCGGGCATCCCAATAACATATAAAATAATATTTTCTAATAATTTTACAAGGTATTATAAAATATAAAAAAAATATATATAATATATATTTAAAAAATATATAATTTTTATATAAACATATATTTATTTTAAATATTGAGACATAATAAATTTATGGAAAAAAAAATAAAATTTTATTTAAATTAAAAAGCTAAAAAACATAATTTTTGAAAATTTTTAATAAATCATTTTATAAATAAAAAAAAAATTAAATATTATATTTAAATTACATAATTATAAAAATACATATATATATATATATACATATATATAAAATTACATAAAATTTATCAAAATAAAAATTAAATGTATTTTTAACTTCTCAAGAATAATATAAAAAATAATAATTAAATTCAAAAAATATATATATATATTTATTTAAGTTAGAATGATTTAAAAATAAAAATTACATTTTTATACATAAAAATATTTTTTTTTTGTTGTAACAGAACGATTTTAAAATTTTATCTATATTTTTTATGAATAAAATTTATAACAAAATTATAATAAAATTAATTTTAACAAAGGTATTATATTTAAACTGTTCTATTGACATAATAACAAATAATCTTATTTTGAATTTATATAACGTACTTATATTGATTTATATAACTCACGGTATATTGATTTTGAATTGAATTAAAAAAAAAATCTTAGTATAAAAAATAAATTTTAAAATCAAGATAATTTTTTTTTTATTTATCAAAATAAAAAATCATATTTATTTTAAATTTATATAAAAATATTAAATAATCAAACAATATATTTTTGTATATTATAAAGAATCAATAAAATCAACTTTTTTTAAATTTTTATTTAATTCTAAATATTATTTTTATATTAAATTAATTTTTTTTGAGTTATATTTACATTAAATTATTTTTAAAATAATAAAACAATTAAAATTAGAAAAAATGATTACAATATGAAATTACAATACATAATTATAAATTTTATTTAAATTACCTGTTTTTTTTCATAAGTCAAATTGTAAAAAAAATATATGCTGTAGCGAATGCTAATACTCAACCTTTTTGAAATAATTTTAAACAAGATGGAGAGTTTTAACCCTATCTTTATTAGTTTTTAAGAAGATGATACAAAGGTATTAGGATTACAGGGTAAGGTCTTCAGTACCTGTACCCCTTCTATTCTTTACTGTCATCTCGGCATTTAGATACGTTAGGGCTTTACTTAGGTCTTAGGGGTTAATGATATATTTTATGTTCTACATCAATGCTTAATTTATTAAAATTATTTAATGTATATTATTACTTAATTATCTTTTTTTTAATAGCTACAACTACAGCTTTATTAAATAATTACTAATAATGCAAGGTGTTGAGCTACATAGTTTGTGTATATTATATATACCATAAAAAGATTAATACATATTTTAAAAATGAGCTTATAACTAAGCAATAGACAAAGAGAAGAGAATATAACTCAGAGCTAAAGAAATATGATATCAAATTGAAACCTTTTTAAAATGCTAAAATGCCAATTAACAAATTTTTTAATTTGAGTGGTACTTGTTGTAAATAAGGATAGTTGATGTCAAGATATTGGTTAATCCAAAGGAATTTTCTGTTATGATTGTGTAACAGTTCTTTTTGGTAGAGATAAGTTAGGATATAAACTAACCGTTTAAAATAAAAATTCAAATCTATAGCTGGTTAATTAATAAAAGTAAGCATCGGTTAATTTTTGTTAATAAGCTCAATTATAAATATAAAGCAAACAGTATCAAATTTGTCTATTATTTTGAAAAAAAATTTGATTTAAAAATTTAAGGAAAAACCAAAGGATTTAAAAACAATTTAAATTTGCTATTTAATCATATCAATAAACGATCAGCATAACTTTATATTGTCCGGAGCCTAATTTAAAGCCAATTTATTTTAACATAAAGCAGATTTTTGTTTGTTTTAAAAGTTAAAAACATAATAATAATTTCATAAATAAAATTCTTTTTTAAATCTTGGTGTTTTTGCAATCACTCCATTATTATGCACTATTCTACTTCTTTAATGTTCATTTGTATAAGTTCATAAAAATTTCTTTATGAATTAGGAACTTCAAAAACTAATTATCAACCATAATTTTTTTTATTCTTTAAGGTGATCTACAATTAAAGAGATAATTTGTAATTTATCAAAACAAAAAATTAAAAGCATGGCTTTGTTTTTTATTTCAAGGATAAATGGCAAAAATTTTTAGTATATTATAATAAAATAAGATATATTTTTTTTAAATAAATTAATCTACAATTGAAATTTTTCAAATTTAATAACTTAGGAATACATAATTTTGAATTTCTATTTTTTTTTTTAAAGAAATAGTAATTAATACAATTTACAAAATTATGAATTTAAAATCTTTAAAATTGTTTTTTAATTAAATTAAATATTTTAAAAGTTAAAAAAAAAATTGCATTTTATTAAATTATTAATCTTTATAAAATTAAGTTTTATAAATAACAAAAAAGTTAAAGAATACTAAACCAAATTTAAAATAATTAATTATTAATTTGATTGATATTAAATAAATAATTTTATTAATAAATAACAATATTTAGAATATATAATAAAATTTAAAAATAATTAAAATTTTAATTAATTTAAAAAAATAATTGAAAAATTTAAAAATTATTTATTTAAAATAAAACATAAAATTATAATTAAAAAAAAATAAACAAAAAAGCTAATTTTGTAAAAAAAATTATAAATAATAAAAAAAACTAAAAAATATATTGTTTTTAATAATATACTTATAAATTAACTATTGAAACAATTTAATTAAATCCACTATAATAGCTCAAAAACAAATTTGTTTTTTAAATAAAAGAATTTACTCATAATTAAAACGTCAAATAAATTAAAATAAAGATTATTATATAAATATTAACAAAAGAATATATTAAGATAGAAATCAAAAACTTGTTGAAATAAATTTCAGTTTTGCTAAAATTAACTTTTAAGCATTTATAAAAAATATTGTAATTTTAGTTATTTGCAAAAAATAAATTCCAAGAATGCATCAATTAATACGAAATAAAACTAACTTAAATAAAGATTAAGTAATTTAAGCTTTAAATTAAAGAATTTTTATTTATTTAAATTTAATTTTTTTTCACAAAACAATATTTAATAACATAATTTATTAAATATATTTAAAAAATAAACAAATTAATCAGATTAAAATATTATGTTATTTTTTTTGCAAAACTTAATTTTTTTTCTTATTAATATTATATTTTATTATTATCTAAGAAGACTTTATCTACAAATTTGTTTATTTAATATAATATATATTTTAAATTTATTAACATGATAATCAAATCTGGTTTTATTATAATCTATAAATCAAAACTTATCAAACTATTTTTTTTTTAATTAATTTTATTTATTATTATTAATTTTATTGAGCTGAGAATAAATCTAAAAATTTTAAGGCATATAAGCAATATTTTATTACAAAATTAGCGTCAAAATTAAAATAATAAATAAATTTAATATTATATTGTAAATATTTTATTTTTAAACTACGAAAAATTAAACACACAAAATAATCATTGTATTTATAATTATTTTTACAAGTTTTAAATTATATAAATAAGTAATATTGTAAATTTTTTAACTAATTTAAGTAAAAAAAAGTTAATTTTAAATTATATTGTTTATAAAATTTAATTACACTGTTTTTAAAAAACGTTAACTATATTAATTTGTAAGTTTAATAATTAATTATTTACTAATTAACTTACTAAAAAAATAATTAACTTAAACTTTATTTACGAAATAAAAATTATTATATAATTTAAAACTTAAATCCCAAGTTTTTTTCATATTTGTTAAATTAAAAAAAAAAATAAAATATTTATTTTAATAAAGTATTTCAAAAAAATATTTACATTTAAATGTAAAACTTAATATAAAAACATTTTAATTATATTTATAATAAAAAAAATATTAAAGACTTTTTATATATCTGTTTGTTTATCTAATTTTTTAAAATGGTTAAAAAGTAATTTTATTTACTATCCATTAAGGTATTAACACGCTTTCAATATGATAATTTGAGCTATAAAAACAACTTTTTAAAAAATATTCTTGTTTTCTAAAAATTTTATATATGTATTATTTAATTTAATTATATAAATATAACAAAATCTAATATTTTAATATATTTTTAAATATAAAATTAATATAGAAAATTATATTTACGTACTTTTAATTAAAAAAAAAAAATTAATTCAACTTTAAAATATTTTATTTTAAATTTATAAAATCATAACTTATTCTTAAAATATTAACTAACTTAATTTTTATATCAAAAATCAAAATTTTCAAATAAATTTATTAAGATTATTCAATTCTAGTTTTTTAAATATATAATTATTCTATAACAATTAAAAAATAAAGTTCAAGGTCAGATAATTTTAAATTGTAAATTATATAATAAAGAATAATTTATAATTTAAAGTTTAACTTTAAGAAGAAAAAAATTTAAATTTGTTATTCAATTTAATTATTTATATTTACTAACAAAGATTAAACTAAACAAAGATTTAAGATAAATTCGGTTAAAATTTAGAAGTCGGGATTTTTTATGTTTGAAATTATATAAAGTACAAGTTTTTGTTACTTAAATCTTTAAAAATCTAATATAAAAATATTTTTAAACAAAAAACTATAAAATAATATAATTTTAAAAAAAAAAAATTGTGACTTAAAATAATTAATAAAAAGTGATTTTCTTCAATATTTTATATTATTTTATAAAAATAAATTTATTTAGTAAAACCAATAAATTTTATTTTTATCAAAGATTAAAGTACAATAAATAATAGTCCGTTTTAATTTATATTTTTTTATTGATAAAATTTTATTTTTTTCTTATCAAAATTTTTTTATAGAAATTTATATACAATTTATTTGTTAAAGCTAACATAAAAATTTTAATTTTATTATAATTAATCACTAACAATTTATTGTTATTCAACCTTAACAATAAATTTAACTATTTAAGTAAATTTAAGTAAATTTATTTTTAAATAAAATTTAAGATTATAAAAAAATAATAGATTTTTGATAGATTTATTTATAAAAACTGATTTATTATTAAAATTAAATAATAATTTTATTAAAGTAGCTTAAAATTATAAAAAATAAAATAATAACTATTTTATTTACCAATACTTTTAAATATTTTTATTAAAAAATAAATATAAATTTACGATTAAACATAAAATTTATATCTTTAAAACCAATTATTTTTTATTAAAATTATAAATAAAAGTAAAATAAACAACTTATTTAAATATTCAATCATTTATTAAAAACGCTTACTTTATATTTATATAAATTTCAAATTTTTTATACTATTTTATTATTATACTTATTGCAATTAATTTAATTAAAATATTTAAAAATTATATTTAAAAATTTTTAAATAAAAATTTAAATAGACTGTATTTTTTTAAACTAAAATAAGCTTTTTACAAATAATTTAATTTAAATTCAAAATTTTTGTAATTTTTACTTTAATTTGATTTTTTTAAAATTATAAAATAAGTTTTAGTATTACTAAAAACATTTATAAAATTTTTAAAAATACAAAATTTAAAATCATTATTATTGTTTTAAATATATTATTGTTTAATTTTAAACTTTTATAATAATTATTTAAAAATTTGTCATTTTTATGGAAAAACATGTACATAAATTATTGAACATAATAGCAACAAAGGTTTATAATTTAATTTAAATTTTAAAATGTAAATTTGTATTTTTAAATTTTTAATTTTTTAATTTATTTTGTTTGTTTTTAAGTTTTAATAAGTATCAAAGTTGATTTAAATTTGATAAATTGTTAAAGAATAATGTTTGATAAATTATCTTCCACACCGAAGAAAAGTGTTGAAAATAGTATAATAAAAGAAAATCAAATTTATTGTATACCTAGAGGCTATGCTGCTTCAAAAGAATCAATAAATAATTTTAATTGCAATAGAAAACTAAAAATATGTTTAAATGCCATGGGTGTTTCATATAAAAATTTAATGCCAATTGATGAATTGAATTGTTCATTTGAAGAGATAAGATTTAAAATTATATTTTCTGATCCCACTAATAAAGCGCTTTGGAAAACCAGAAAGATGTTGGCATTAAAGACTAAAGAAAATTTGGAATTGAAATATTTAATTGAAAAAAAGGATTGCAATGAATCAGAAAATAGTAATAAAAGTGAAGAAGAAAGTAATAAAGAAAGAGAAGAAAATTTGTCTAAAGATATTTTAAATTGGAATGAAATTGTATTTCAAAGATTTACGTTTGAAACCTCTCCTCCAAGAAAAAATTCAAATATACATCATTTACTTAATCAAAAAGTCTTAAAAAATAAGACTGGAGATGAAAGTTTGAAACCCAGAATTCCTTTAAATAAAGTAAATTTAAATAAAAAACGAGTTGAAACACCAGCTTTTCACCAAATGTCGTTTGACAAACTAATATAATCTAGTTTATATCAATCTATTTTTGTATTCAAAAAATAAAATTAATATATTTGAATAAAAACAATTTTTAATGAAAATAAGACTTTATTATTTAATTAAAAACATATAAATAATTAGTTTAAATATAACCTGTTGAATTACATCAACAAATAAAATAAAAATATATGTTTTATTATACATTTACATTGTAATTTAAAATAAAAAAAACAATTCTAAACTTAAAAAAAATAATACAAGTAAAATACATTTGTTATATAATAGGTGTATTAAATTAATAATAAATCTTAAGTATTTTTTTTACCACTTTTTTCCTGTAGAAGCAAATACATGAGGAAATCACTTAACCCACTAAATGTGTTTTCTAGTATATCAAGAAATGTTGTCATGAATTGATGGTTAACTTCAATTGAAACAGTTTGAGCTTCTTGATGATTTTCATGGCAAACATTTTTGTCTTCTTTTGAAAAAACCTTATTGCAAACTGAACAAAGCTTTTTAGTCATATTAAGTTTTTAATTTAATTTTTCTTTTACTGACAAAATGTTAAAAATAAATAATTAAATTGGTAAAAAAATAGTTTCTTTTTATTTAAATTTTGCGTTTAAAACAAATAGTCAAGCAATATAAAAAAATGTTTAAAAATTGCTATATAAGCAGTAAATTTTTAAGTTAAGTAATCAAACTTATTAAATTTTAATATACATGTAGTTATATAAAATATGTAAACAACAAATTTAATAAATTAAACATAATTAAAATATATTAAAAGCTGTTACATAAATTTAATGTATTTATGTTAAAATTCAAATCTTTTTACTTTTTGTGAACAAAGAGTTTAGGTGCAAGTTAGAAGACAATGTAAAAAATTTAAATAATAAAAAATAGTAAATTCTGTTTTTTTTAAGAAAGTTCTCAAACTGTTAATTATAATGTGCTTGCGTTTAAAATAATAAATTTGTAAATAAACGATCTATTTGACGCTAAGCTGTTGATTGAAAAATGTCTTGTTTGTTTTTAGGAAGAAAAAATTGATTGCTTGAAAATACGAGAACGAAAACTGATTTGTTATTGTTAAACACAAAAAAAAAACTTAGAATCATAAACAAAGCTAAAATTTTCAAATATTCTATTAGAAAAAATTTTGAAGTTGAACTATGCTAATTTATTGAATTGGGATTTAAAATTAATAGGAATCAAAATAGTTCGCTGATAATCTAAAGGTAGATGTTGTATACCCAAAAATAAATAAAAAACTTGTCTATTCTTCAAGTATTGCTTGTATTTTTAGTTAAATCCTGTTTGTCTTATTCAAAATATTTTTAAAAACTAACAGTCTTTAGAACTGCCTAGTTTTATTCTGCTAAAGATTTATAATATAAAAAGAAAGGTTTTTTTTCACAATTTTTCATCAAATATTTATGTCTAGATAAGTGGCAGAAAATTTGTTTGAAAATAATATTTTATGAAATTAATTAAATGGAAGTTATGCTGAATAAAATACTTTTTCAAACATTCCACATCTAGTTTTATTAGCTGTGAACTGATTTAAACCGGTTGTTGATTTAGTTCGTAACTTAAATTTAAATATTGAACCATCTGAAAAACAAAAACCTAAAATATAATAAAGAAAGAGACTCAAGAGACAGCTGTCAATAGCTTTGCAGTTGGTCACAATGGCTTGCAAAACAATGGTTTATCATTATTCAGAAACATCTGTTCTGACTTTGGGCCACCATTACTCTTGTTAATTGTTGTTTTTGTGGTTTGTACGTCTATTCATTTAAATTGCTTCTAGAATCACTATATTAGTAATATTGCCAACGGTTAGCTCTCATTTAAGTTTTTCTTTTCTAATCGTATGTTGGTTTGTAATAAATTCATTAAGATGTCTAAGGTCAATTCTAGAGTAAATGGAATTATTCATCTTTTAATCTCCAGATTTAATTATGATGATAAACACAAATATGAAATTACAGATCCGGATGACAAAGTCGTATTTGAACTGATTAGTGATATTCTTGAATATGTAATTGGCTTACAAGACCAGTCAGCTAATCGAAAATTGATTTTAAGACAAGTGCAACTCAATAATTCCTACAAAAATTGGTGGCCTAACTTTTTAGACGAAGATAAAGAGCGAGATTTTGAAGTCGAACTATTTGAATAAAACATCTTAAATATTTATGGTCAAAAAAGTTTTAATTGTTTTGATTCACAAAAATTATTGATTTTTTCAAAAAATTTTAAAAACAAATCTTTTTAACTGACTAAAATTGTATGTTTCGGTTTTCGCATCAATTTTGAATTTGCAAAAAATTGATTTCTTTTTTATTCAATAAAATTCAAATAAAATAGATTATGGCGTTTATTAAATACAAATTAAATGAAAATAATTGTTAAAAAATATTGATAAAAAAAAACCAATAATTATCAACTTTTGTCTAAGAGTGTAAATTATTATAATTAATAACTTATTAAATTTGCCAAAAGAATTATGAAACGTGATCTTGTAAAAATGGCATAAAAATTTTAATTTTTATCCAATCACTATCTCACTAGATTTGGTTGTATAGGTTTGTAACTACTAAAACAAAAAAACCGTTCATCTAATATAATTGGATTTGATTAAACTAATTTAATAGTCCCATCTAATAAAAATCATTGTTTAATTTATATCTTGACAAGATAATTTTATTCGACAATAAAATATTTATGCACGTTTTATTTATTTACATTTGATAAAAATATGTTGAAAATTAATTTAAAAATTAAATAAAACTTTCAAAATAAAAAATTGATTAATTAATAATTTTATATTATTGAAAAACGGTTAAAAAAAATAGTTATAAAATTAATTTTTGTGAAATATTTCATATTGAACTGATTCTTCAAATTTATTGGATGTTTACAAAAAAAAATAAAATAATTTAACTTACTTCGTTTTATTTAAGTTTATCGTATTAAGAT
This sequence comes from Pyemotes zhonghuajia, assembly GCA_025170145.1. Lineage (NCBI taxonomy): Eukaryota > Metazoa > Arthropoda > Arachnida > Trombidiformes > Pyemotidae > Pyemotes > Pyemotes zhonghuajia. The sequence continues at coordinate 11,074,340 of CM045844.1, forward strand.
TTATAATATTTTATTATAACTAAAATTATTTAATCAATCTACAGAAGATAATTTTTTAAGAATTTTATTTCTCAATTTTTTTATTGGTTTTTGATATTATTAAAAAAATAAAAATTAATGAAATAGTAATCATTTGAAATTAGTTTTCAAAAAATATATTTAAAACAAAAATACTGAATATAAAAGAAAATTATAAATGTAAATTATATAAAAATTGAAAAACATTTTTTATACAGTTTCTTTTTTATATTTAATTGTTTTTTTTTTGTATAAAATTATTTATACAAACTTTTTAACGCGTTTTAATTACTTTAAATTAAATAAATAAACAATTTTCATTTATGAATAATGAAGTTGATCAACTTTTTATACATAGCTCAAATTTTCTAATAGCAAATTTTGATAAAAAATCCGAGGAATAAAATTTTTTAATGCAATGTCTTTATTATATTTTGAAAACAATGCTTTCAAAATTTTATAAATAAAGTTTTTTTAATTATAAAGCTAAAATAGGCAGAAAAATAAAAAAATAAAAATTAAAATAAATTTTTTTAATAAATTTTTGAAAATCTTATATTTTTAATAATAAAACAATTTTTTAACCTTTATTATTTTGATAACGCATTTTTCACATGCGAATCAATGGCAAAATTTTAAATTAATTTCTAATGTGGTGTCTGATTATAAGTCGGCGCAATAATTAGCCTCTTTTTATTGACGTTGGTTAGCAAAAAAAAAAGATGAAAAGCTGATGATAAAACAAGCCAGGTAATGCGAAATAACAGAAAAGTAACCTTTTTTCTATAGATAACTTATTTTAAAGTGCTGTGCAAAAGCAAAAAGTAGCTTTGGCAAAATTAAGAAGGAAAAGACACGCTTGATGAATGCAATTAAAATTGGAGAATCAATACTTTGATTGGTAAAGCAAAGAATAGGGTCAAACAAAGAAAATGGACATACAGTTTAGGTGGGTTAAGATTACTTCAAGAACTATTTTTCTTTTCTGAAAATCTTGTTTTGCTAGCTTTGAAGATAGATTGAAAAATGTGAATTTAAACATGGTAAATCCATAAAAGTGACAACAAAACTAGACAAGGAACAATTACAAAATAAATGGGCACAAGCGAAAATAGAACCAATTTTTGAAATATGGCTATCAACGTTAGCTATTTGCAAGTTGGTACTTGACTGGCTGTCCGAATAAAGTCGCAGGTAATGGCAGGTGTTGGTGAACAGCTGCCTCCGAATTGATGACACAAAAGTGCTCAAATCCGTTGTTCCAGTCCTGATAGCTTAAGCTGGGATAAGAAAATTAAATCGATGCTAGTCATTAAAATTTTTGATAATAGTCAAGTTAACTTAACGCAAGTAAAACATTTTTCATATTGAACTTCTTATTAATTATAAAGTGAATATCAAGCATTGAACAGTGCCTAAGACAAAAAAGTTGGTTTGCCGTATTTTAAATTGCTGTTTTATAGCAATCACTGTAATTATTATGTCTGATGCAGAGCAAGATCACCTGTTTTAATGGTTGCATGCATGGCGCAAAACTTATCATTAAAAATAATTCAAATATGTGGGTAAAGTACGCAAATAGTTTGGTCAATGATTAAATTGGACACATCGATGTTTAATTGCTTTGACTTGCAAAAACTGAGTTCGTTATCTGAGTGTTGGTTTGAACATCCGGCTCGGTCGGCACCCAAAGTTTTGTCACGTGGTCACCTTCATTCTTCCAAATTTGGTTGTCGCATCTATAGTGGACTGATAAGACTGACTGCGCAAGCTTATTGCACTAGATCTCAGACTTTCAACTATTTACTGATCAGGGCAAATCACTTGTTTTTTCTCGGGCAGACAATAACGACGTTAATTTTAGCTTACCTGCTTTAGTCAGTTCGGCTTCTTAATCAAACACGTTTGTCCTTGAAAATGTTAAATAAGTTTGTGAAAGGCACATTTGTACATCTCATTCAAAATCAGACGTTGCTAGTATCATTTTTCGGTTTATTCTTGCTTTGTTACTACTAAAATGCAATTAGATCATTCTGACTAGTTAAAGTGTATTTTCTCATCTTATTACTATCAATAAAGGCTCTCGACGATCGGTGTGAGTGGATTTATACTTGTCAAGTGATCGTGTGTTGTAAACTAAAACACTTGTACAATTTTCGTATTTAGTCGTCAGTTTAAGTGTCATTATACATTGTATATAAACAAGGTATGCACTCAATCTAATTTAATCAAAACCCAGTCTACTAATACAGCAAAAAAATTTTGACAAAATAAGCCAATTATTATTGTAAATTGTCTAATTATTCCAATGAAAGCAAAGGATTTGTTAGCTTAATGGATCATTTTTTTTTGGTAAGTATAGGTGCGAGATGTACAGATTAAAGATAATTTACATGTAAGTGCAACCATGAAATAATGTGATTAGATTATATTTAAATAATTTTTCTTTTCTAATTTTTTTCACTTTTACTTCATTTGTTAATTTGCATGTTTTAAATTTATCATCGTTTTTTTTGCAAAATGATTAAATTCAACTCGATTTTATTTTTAGCAATGACCCATGTCTCGTTTGACATCTGTTTAAGTTGTTTCATTTACCGTCTTAAAATACATTTATATTAGCTAGTAATGCTTGCAATGTGCAAATCTAGATTCAGATTTCTATTAATGTACTTATGATGTTTGTTTTATTTGACCACTAACCAGATTTAATTTTCATTTGTTTTTTTTACTTAAAAAATTATAAGATATTGATCTTTGTTTAAGTTCACAAAAAGCAGCAGGTAATTCATACCTAACGTGCGGCTTCAATTGTGATGTTTTTTAGTTTTCTAGCAAAATTAGCTTTAGAAGCTTTGCTGACCACATTAGATTATTTGTTTGCAACTTGTGTATCATCTATTCAGGTTGAAACATCTGCACATCTAATTTATAATCTGTTTGTCTTTTCACATTTTAAATACTTATACTTGTCTCCTCACCTCATTTCGACTGCTGTTCTTCACCAATGTTAGATTCCAAACTGTTCTTTTAGCATCTTAAAATTGTCTAGGTTTTATGTTGCAAACTATTTTTCTAACCATCCGTCCACATAATAACTGAAATCTTATTTTTGTATCATAACTTACTTTTTTCACGTTAATTTTTTACCTATTTATCTAAAAAATAGTTTCAAAGGTATATAACTTTGTCACTTTTATGTCTGTCGCTTTTATAGAGTATAGTATAATGTTTGTTTCACTGTTGACTAAGTTTTTAGCTGTTATGTCCTAGTGAAAATAAACAGAAAATTTTTACCTGGCCAGCATTGTGTTTTTCTAACTTTTTTCTGTTTGTTTTCACTTTTTACTAAAATTTAGTTTTCTTTTATTTCATCATTTTTTTTTTTTTTGGTTAACCATTGTGTTTATGGTTTAGACCTTGTATAGACATCTTTGTCCCTTTGATAATTTGCTTATTTTTTATATAATGAAATTTTTCATTTTTTATTTTTTTTTATTGTACAACTGTTTAAAAGCAGCATTTTTGCATTAGTGTTGATTTTTTCTTTAAAAATTTTCTTTATTTGTCAAAAAAGGGGAATTTATCAAGCCATCAGTTCCAATCATATATCTACTATGATTTACTTTATTTGAATTTTTCATCTCGTGGTATCTTAATTTATTTTTGTTAACTGGTAATATTATAATATTAAAAAAATAAACTTTTTTACTTCCGATGTACATTAAACAACAGCTGGTAGATTGGACACAAATCGAACAAGTAACATTGATGTAAATTGACAAAACGTTTTCAATGCAATTGCAATTGTTTCATTTAATGCTAGACTTGAAGAGCCAACTTGAAAATGTATGTGGCTGACATTAGTCGGTCAAAAACAAAGATTGGACCAGCTTCCGGCATTGAGGCCACCAGCACATTAAATAGAAAGTTTTTGTTATGCATTTTAAATTTCCACTGACCAGCGTTTTGTTTTATTTATGCTCATTTTGGCTGAAAATTGTTTCATTCAAGCAAACCAAAACTTACCAAAGTCGATGTTTTGATAAGCAAAACGGAAGAAAATCAAAATAAGCGTGATAACAGTAATAAAATAATAATGCAATAATAATATAATTGTGGACATAAAGGTGATAATAGTAATAATAAAGCTAACCAGTTACTTAGGAAGCCAGTAAACAAAGAAAATGTTCAATTTGTTTTGAGTTTTGAAATAAAATGCAAATAATTGTCTAGTCAAAGCCGGTGGCAATAGTTCTGCATTTGGCGGTTCATCCGATCAAAATGACGCCTTCTCTAATTGTCTTGCTTGATAAAGGTGATGCTGAATCAGCCAATTCTACATAGATAGTGCTGACTGATAATTAAACAGTGATTTGCATTAGGTTCAACTTGGAATACATTGCACTATTAACGCCTGCTTGATTGCAACTCGACTTTAATACCTATTACTAATGTTTTTTTCTTAAAAATGCATTTTAATGAATGTGAGACTAATATTGAAATTTAACTACCTTAATAATAAATTTCTGCTGCCACCTTTTTCAAGCTTAGCATCATCTCTTACTTAAAAGCAAATAAACAAAAGTTTGATGTGGTGTTTGACAATATTTTTTGCTTTGGTCTCATTACTTTTAATTGAACCTCAAGCACGCAAATACGTATACAAGCAAATTGCGCTTCTTTCTTATTTGTAAACAAGATAGTTTTTACACCTGTGTTTATTTGTTTTACCTCGATTTGCTTGCTTTGCGCTAAATCATAATTTAATTTCTCATTTTAATTAGTCTTTTTAATTTTGATTTTTTGTCTTTCAAAATTATCCATTGTAGATTAAGTTTATGTTAAACCATGTTTAAAAATGACATATTTTGATGCTATTGAAAAATTTACTTTTTAGACGGAAATGATTTCCATACATATTACTCGATATTTCTATTTTAAAATTTAAATATTTTATATTTATTTTAATTAAATTTCAATTTGCTGAAAACAAACTTAAATAATGCTGTTGCTATCAAATTTTTTCTTTAAATTAACAAATTTTTTTCAGTAAAATATCAATTATAATAGTTTAATTGATTTTTGCTTTTTGAACTTTTATTCAAAATAATTTTATAAAATGTTGAAATAAAAAAAAAAATTAGTAATTATGTAGCATAACTTAAAATTTTTGTAAATAAAGCCAAGCCAATCTAACTATTAGTCAAATTCTAATTGATTTGGCAAAAAAAAAACAAATTAGTCTAGGTTAAGATGACATTGTTTAATTTTTAATTGAACTTTACTCAACTGTTCACAATTTTTTAATTAATCTCTTTTTTATTTGAATTAAAATTTGTCCTATATGTTTTATCAATTTCATTTAAATATTGCGTATGCACAGAAGGCACTTATAATCTATACTTTTTTTAAGTAAAATACCTCGACTAAATATATTGTGCATATCTTAATTTACGCATATTTCTTAAATTTTGTCAAAAATGAAATTAAAACATGTTTTTTAAAGAATCAAATTTAGTAGTATTTATTTTTTTAAATTTAAACGATTCAATTAAAGCCATGTTAATCCCTAGTGCCTTCTATGTGTCAAAATTTGCAGGTGAATAATTAACAGTTTAGCACGATATTGTAACTTATGTTACATTTTACACAGTTTGTCACAAATATACAACTTAATTTGAAAATCTCTTCAGTGGCTTTTTAACAATTATGAAGAAACCGACAAAATATATGTGGCTTAAACTTAAAAAAAACGTTTTTTAGTTTGTGTCTTATTTTGAAAGCACTCAAGTGGAAACTTGCAGATACTTTTTGGTTTTCTCAAGCGTTCTAATAGGACATTTACATGTTTGGATGCAAAGCAAGTCACCCAAGCACATTGATACATTGCCGGCAATGAATGAACAAATGATAAAAAAGCTTTTTTGAATCGCATTCAATGCATACGTGTATAAAAAGATTTTAACTAAATTTTGCTTTTTACCCACACATTTACGTACCATTTATTGATATTACGTTAGTATGTATTTCAAAACAAAAAAGAAAAATTAACATTTCACAATTGGATCAAGTTTATCAATTGCTCAAATTTAAATCTTTTTTTTTTATAATAATTTAAAAAAAGAACAAATTTTTGATTTATTTTTTATATTTATGTTTTTATTAATCCTAATTCCCTGCATAATAAATACTTTAGATAAATTTAATTGCTTATTTTTTTACCTTTTAAAATTATTTTCAACAAAGTGTCTTATATTTAAATATTCACAACAATTAAAAATGATTATTTTTTAAAAACTATAAAGTTAATTTTTCGTAAAAAAAGGTGTTTGGCAAATTTCAAGTACCGTTTTTTTTTAAACTAATAATTAGTTTATTTATTGAATTATTTATTTGAAATTTAGTTTCTTGTTCTTTTTACGAATTTAAATTCGTTTATAATATGATTAAATATAAATATATAATTTTTTTTTTGTTAATTTTCATTTACAAACATTAATAATAATTTGCCTTTTAGCGTAAAGTCTCAATTTAAAATCTAAAATATTTTGAAATAAAATATACGTTAAATTTAAAAAAAAAATTAGTTAATTTAGAAATATAACTTTACATAAATTGATTTATATATATATATATATATTTATATTTTTTTTTTAATGTAAGCATGATAAATTTATTTTTAATGTATTCCGAAAAATTACTTATTCTTGTATATTGTAGATCAGTGGTAATATAATACCTAAATAATACGACGATAAGCTCATAGATTTTCCATTAAATATTTAAAACTTTTTTTTGAATAAACTTACTCTAAATGTATCGTTTCACTGAATATGGGCATGTTTAAATAATGAATTTTGATATTAAACACTTTTAAGCCTAAAGTTGAAATTTAAAAAAAAAAATTATTAAATTTCACTTTTCTAAATTGAATTATATAAATTTATAAGTTAAATATATTTTATTTTAATTAATCTTATAAAATTCAAAAAATCTTTAAGTATTTAAAATAAATTGATTAAATTGTTTTTAAATAAACCTGATATTTATTTAAATAATGCCACATAAAAAGATTAAAAAATCTGGAAAGATAAGCAACAGTTTTATAATTTTTGGTGTGTTTGCCAATGATTAATAGGTAGTAGAATTGATAAGAAATTTTTTTCAAAAATAAAATAACTTTGAATTACATTTGATAAAAATGATTAATATGAACATTTATTTAATTTTTAATATAAAAGATGTAAAGTAATAAAAATATGATTTTTACAATTTTTTTTAAAATAATTTATTTTTAAGTCAAAGACTAAACAAAACAACAAGATTGAAGACATATTAACAAAATAATTATATGTTACTATTTCTTTTTATTTTTTCAGTTTAAGAGTTTATTTAAAACTAACTTTTAAAACAAACATTAGTAATATTAATTTGAACGTAATGTAATACTAATTTTGGTATTTCAAAATTCAAAAATTTTAAAATCATTTTAATTTAAACTGCCTATGGCAAACTCTTTATCTGTAAATACAGCTATTGAAAAAAAATAGTATTGACTTTTGCGCACATTGGTTTGTCTTTGAAAATACATAAAAAATAACAAAACAACACAATTAGCATTTAAATGATTATTAAAAAAAGAAGATTTTGTCCAAAAATTTTAACTGAGGCAAATCAGTTTATCTTTAAATTATTGACAAATTTGAGCAACACTAAGTCGAAATGTTACTTAGTTTTTGTTAAATTTAATTGGTTTGCTGATTAATCAATTATTAATGGATAAATTAACTAAACGAGTGAAACCTATTCAATAAGTATCTATTTGTTTAATTTTACAAAAGGGCTATTTAAATCAATAATTTCTCATTATTGATAAGAATGAATTGAAAAAGAAATAAAACAAAATAATAAGAGCATGTTAAAATGCAAATTGTGGCTAGTGATTACGATTTGTTTAACGGCGTGATTGGTTGAATACCGGACACAAAAACAGCAAAAGTCACATATTTGTATAAAAGAATAGAAATAAGTACCAGATACAAAGATACAATGAATTTTTTCATAAGCTTAGGGCTAAATGCTGCTGGCACATTTTTCATATTTGCATCTATTAATCGAGGATAAGAAGTTTTTTTGAATTTCATCAGATTGGCCGACATAAGTAGATCTTATGTTAATTTTTGTTTGTCAAAAAATTTAATTGAGACTAACACAATGATAACAAAACTAGTAAAAGTGCTATACTAAGCAATCAAAAACTACATGTAAGAGCTATGCAAGAAGGTTTTCAATTGGCACCAAAGCCAAATAATGTTTTCGATCAAGTTTATACAAAAAACAAATTTTTTTCAAACACATCAATTGACTTTTAGTTGCTTATGTAATAAAAGCACAAATTTTCTTTATACAACCAAGCTTTAGTTTGTCATTGTTTTTCCCTTTATTTTCAAATAAAATCAACAAAATTTAAGACGAAATTCAAACAAATTTTTATTTAATTTTTAATCAAAATTTCCAATAGATTTTTAAAAGTTTTATTTAATTTTGATTAGATAGTTGCGAATTCAGTCCATAGAAGGAGTTCACAGTTACGCAACAGATGCACATTGGTAATATATTGGTTTTAAAAATTAAAAAAAAGATTTTCTGATAATTTGTTTTTAATAATTGAAAAACATTTCAAATTAATGCTATACTTAAAATATTACTAGTTAAATAAAGTATTTTAATTTCTAAAAGAAATACTTTTTTCATCTGTTATCTTTTACTTGTTCTACAACAGTTGTTAGGCTAAACAATCGGGAAATGAGTATTCATTAGAGTGTGACAAACTAAGCTATTGTATAAATATGTGATTATTAGCCACACAATGTTGAGAGTTGTTTTTATTTTGAAATAGTCATGCAGAAAATAAATTTAAAATTTGATCAAATAATAGTTACTTTTTACATTGGTGTGATAATAAAAAAATTAATAATTTTGATAAACGTTTTTAAAATGAGTTTGACTCATGTTAAAATACGCAAAGTTTTCACAAAATAGATACAAGAGGTACTTGAATTATTAATGGGGATAATTGTAAAAATGTGAAAAAAAATAGAAAAAAATGATGTTAAAATTAAAAAAAAATGATGGGCAATGAAAAAATGATAGTTAAATTATTATAATGAATTTAAAATTTTTTTAAGATTATTTTAAATTTGCAACTTGAACAACCTAATTCCGGTGTTTTTAATAAAAAAAAACAGCTCTAAATGGGCAAATCATACTGCGCCTGTTCATTTTAAACAAATTGATCTTCACGTAAATCAAAAATTTGTATAAACTTTACTTTGAACTTTAAAATTTTGATAGAAAAACAATTATTTCTTTAAAAACCATCGTTTCCACTTGTGCTCGCTATTCTAAACATAGTAATTTGAATTTTTTATTTTTGCCATTCACTATTTAGTATCGAGTTTAAATTTTTTTTTTTTTGAATGATCAAGATGATTCTCGATTTCAATGCCATACACGTTCTAGGTTATTTTTAAATACAAGTTTCAATGAGCTGAAAGACTCATCGCTCATATAAAGTGGAGTAGTTTTGTGAACACGCTGTTTATGTTAGAGACAAATATGTCTTTTTTGATCTTATTACAATATTTACAGTCTGACAGATTTTTGACAAACTCCAGCAAGTAAGTCTAGTGTAAATGTTAAGCCTTTTCATTTTGGCTGCGCTTTTTTTATTAAATTGTGTTTTTTATCTTTGCAAATTCCAACAATTCAGGTATCTTAATTACAAAAAAAGTTGTTTCATTTTTAACATTGTTTTTTATTTATTTCTTGATTGTCTGTGCTTTCAACTTGATGGCGGTGTTTTGTTTTGTTGTAAAAAGTTAACATTAGAAGTGAGCGATGAATGGGATCAGATTGGAAGCGCGCACAACACAGAAATGCCGGCTTTAGGCCAACTTTTGAAAGCTGGCCAATATAAACAAGGGTGAATAATGTGGACATGTAATTTAGAAGAGAACGTTAATAAGAATAAGTAAGTTAAACAAAGCGACTTTTGAATAAGAGAAATTTTGATAATTTAATGCAGCCAAGTCTGGAATAAGAAATGAGTTTTTGGCATTAGCGCCCTGGCTTAGTTTTGGCTTAGTTTAGGTTATTTATGATAATACCTTGGTGGCTGCAAGGTTGGGAACAGACAAAATAAATCATTTTGACGAATTCGGTGTTGAGACGAGTGACTATGAAGTTTATAGAAAAGCTGACATAGGACAGAAAGTTGCGGAAAAAGGCCACAATGTTATAAAGTGTTAGGACTGACCAACACAACTAATGATCACCTGTTCATCTGGTGAGATACCGGAAGTTGAGCAAGGAAATGCGGCTAGAACTACCAGTCGGAATAAGCGAATGAGTGGTGCGCAATCGACTAAGTCTTCCGGTTGCGCAGATAATGAAGCCGCGCAGGTCTGGCCTGAGTCGACAGCGACGACGACTGAAAACGGCCAGCCAAACTAGGTTCTGGCTTGTCTGGCCACAGTTCCAGTCTAGTTTGCGCCACCCGACCATTGCCACCGATTTGTTTGTCCTCTTACTTGTATCAAGTTGCGCACATCTTCGACAAGGCCAGTTCAAGATGCTTGCTAACCTTATCTTCTGTGAACACTAATCCGGCTACTAATCTGCCGGCTAATCCGCTGCTCAGTCAGTTGTAAATTATGCCATAGTTTGCACCGATTTTTAGCTCAGCTGTAAATACCTTTGTAAATTTGAAATCAAGTGTCAATGTAGCAATCACTCAAACTTAGCGACCAACATTCATTTCGAAGCTTTGAAAGCAACTTGCGAAATAGTTCTCATTACCAATACAATGTGCGTCTAGTTCATAAAATGATTCCTTCATTCTGAATCGCTTCTAACAATCACTCTGCTGCTCAAGCACAGATCAAGTTCATTTTTTACTGTTTGAAAACATTAAAAAACGGATTAAAAACATGTCAACCAAAAATTCATTAATTGGGTAAGCCACTTTAGTATTTAATTAAATAAATCCTTATTTTTGTTAAGTAATCTGCTTATTTCGCTTTCTCAATTCGCTTTGCATTTAATTTATTTGTTTCATATAGTTCATTTGAAAATCTTTTTCTTATAACTAAAATACCTTCTATCAGTTTTAAATAAAAATAATTCGACAATTTAGACGTTTCTAAAAAATGAATTATTTTGCTTCAATTATTTCTAATTGCTGCAAATATCGTAAATTTTAGTTCAACCTCTGTGCGTTCGAATATTGATTATTTTGTGTTAACAGAATATAAATAAAATAAACAACTGAATTCTCTTGTAATAGTTTTTCATGATAATTAAGGTAACCAAAAAACTAAATCACAATTAGTGAAAAAACATTTTAATTTAATTATAACGCTAATTTTATTTGTATTAAGATTTTTGGACATTAACTAGTGATTGCTATAAACGTCAAAAGCACTAGTAATTTTTTTTATTGTCTGTATAGATCTTTTAAAGCTCAACCAATCAATTAATAGTTAATTCTACTTACTTTTAACACTTTTTTCAGTTCCTTAAATAACTTTTTTAAGTCAGACACTTTTTTAAGTGAAACCCTATTTCGCCGTATTTTACTTTATTTTTCCAGTCCAACAGGCAGTTAGATTCCAATTTTATCGCATGAAATTGTCAAAAGTTAATGTTAGGTGAATTCTACGAGCAGAAAATAAATTTCAAAAGCTCTGATTACAAATCGGAAGAGAGAAAACCAAGTGCATATGGGAAATGCATAATTTGAATTTTAATGGTCTAGTTTACAAAAATAAAACAGTTAGCCGTAGATTCCAGATGGTGTTCAATTTGATTAAACTAGTTTAAAGTGCCTTTTATGATTTTAGTGCTAAAAACAAGTGTATTTGAATGAAAGATTGAGATAAAAAGACAGAGACCAGGTTTTGAACAAGATGAAAACTAATAAACCAGCAGCTGGGCACACTGATATGTGAAAAAAGATTGGTTTTATTTTGACTAGGTTAGAATAGTTTTGACCAATTGATAATAGTTATAAAATGTGATTGTTAAATGTGGTCGTTAGATGTGGTCGTTAGATGTGGTTATTAGATGTGGTTGTTGAATGTGGTTGCTGTTTAAGTTGTCAAATCAATCTATTAGATGTTGTTGCTAGTTACTTGGACATGAACAGTTAAATATAAGTAAATTGATGCAAGTTGTAAGATGATTGTTGCTTATTACAGTAGTTGTTGAATAGTAACCATTTAAAGATGTTCAGTTTAATACTGGAGAATAATCATTTTTTTTATAGTCACCTTTTTGATTTTCACCTTTTATTAGTAATTACCTATGGTGTATTGCCTCCAAATTTATTATGAACATAACATTTGCAACCGGCTAACGCTTCCGTTTTTAAACTGCAAAATTACGCTTATTAACTTACGTACATGTATGTTTTCGGTAAAAAACACACCGCTAAAACATGATTTCATTTTTTGCATCCGTATTTGGGTTAAATTAAAATGTCCAGTAACATGAAGATTAGTTGAGGAATGATTAATTTATTAATGCTTTGAAACACGTTTTTGTTTAAAAAGATTAAATCATCAAATTTTTTGAAACGCATGCGTCATCTACTGTATCTTAAATGACTGTTTAAATCTAATGGACGCGAAGCAATACAAAAAAGTTACTAAAAAAAGATGCCATTTTTTATTAAACTCTGAAGCGATAGTAGCTTAAATTTTAATTGAAACAAAAGCTAGTAATGAATCAATTTTGTTTAACTTTACACTAAGTAAATAACGTTAAAAGACGCATATGAACAATAAATAATTCAAATAGCGTGTGAATTAAAGGCTAGTCAATTGATAGGTACACTTGATATTAGGCCAAACTAAACGTATGACGACCTATGGTGCGAAATTACTAAATGATGCCAGTATTTTACAAACCTAATCCATCAAAAAAGCTTTTCAATTGTTTTTATTTGTTTTCAATAAAAGATGCATATAAACGTGTTAATTGTTTTGGTCTTATTTATTGACAAAAAACAGCTTTTCAAATAAAAATTTACTTATATTTTATCAGCTTTTCTTGCAACTAGTGAAGGCCGTAAATAAATGATAAAAGATGGTCTAGAATTTAGGCTATTTAATTGTTTTTTCTGTTTATACTTTTTTTTTCTTTCACTCAGAAAAGTTTTTGTTGTGTACAAAATAGTTAAGCAATATATTTGATTTGATTGACCTTCAATTGAAAATTAGTAAAAAAAAGCGCGAAATAAATAATTCACTTATCAATCTTTAGCGTATTGTGAGTGTAAATTTGAATGGCATTGATTTGCACTTTGTGGCTTATTAATTACGCATTAGTATAGTAAATCGTTATTAGAGTGAAGCAGGGTTGGAATTTGACTGAATCGATAAAGTGTGTTTGGAGCTGGAACAGTGTAATAGTATAGTAGGTGAAATGTTGTGGCAGGTAGGATTTGAGGCAGGTGAAACATTGCACCAGGTAAAATGTCGTACCAAGTGAAACGTTGCACCGAATGAAATGTTTTACTGAGTGAAACATTGCACCAAACGAAATGTTACACTAGATAAGACGTTGCACCAGATAAGACGTTGCATTAGATAAGACGTTGCACCAGATAAGACGTTGCACCAAATAATGAGATGTTGCAACGGATGAAATAGGCTGTGGATGAAATAGACAGTTGATTAAGTGTTGCAGGTAGACTAGACGAGGTAGACTAAAGCAAAGTAGGACGATGTGAGCAATAAGTAAAAAGCTATAACTAGTTCACGAATCACCAGATTCAAAGCTGTTGATCAGTGATTTGACCACCGTACACTTTGCTTAAGACAGAAGCGTTACGGTGATGAGAACAGCTTGAAGTTGTGTAAAGTTGCAGCGAAAAACAGATCAGGTGCATTGGACCAATAAACTGTGAGACAGTACCAGCTTTGTAATGCACTTTGCAACATAAGCCTTGTTTGGTTTGCTTTGTATACACTTGTTATAGTTACAAATGATTGGCAAGATCTCACGTCTATAGAAGCTGTTCAGTTGTAGGAACAATCCATAGCAGCCGCAGTTGTTATTTTGCTCATCACATTGACGATAACGGCGCAACACTGGGCCATGCGCATTTTTAAGTTTTTTGTTCTGCTTCTTATAGTTTGGTCACACCTTTTGCCAAACGTGTGGCCCTTGCCGTGCCACAGCTGGGCCCGTACAAGCCACAGCTGGCCCTGGTTGATGCATTTTAATAAGTCCGTTTGTCCGGACCTTTACCTGCTTTTAGTCTGTGCACACCTTGTCTTCCTTTGACAATTTCACCACTTCCGTGCAACTGATTTTTAGCAGCTGGCCCTAAACTTTGCAAACAACACGCATGCCATCTTACATGGCAAAGTGGTATTTCCTCTGAATTTTGATTATTGGATGTTGGCTTTTTAGATTCCGCAACACACACAAATATGGATACATGAAATATGAAATAGCAATGCATCTCAGGATGTAAGAACGATGTAGAAACTTTTAGCCAATGGCATTTTCCACATTTGGCCAACTTTGATCTAACTTGCGTTTCAAATGTTCGGTAATAGCACGCACACTGGCAACACAATAGACACGCACAAAAAGGTCGATTCACTTAGGATTCATCTACTTTGACCTCTGCACAATGTGAACAGACGTAGTAACAAACAATATATTCTTTTTATTCAACTGCGAATTAATCAAAAACTTATTGATGTTTCTTTCATGGTATAAATCTACATCCGCAAGTGTATGTCGTCAAAGCAGTCGCAAATAGCTTTTATTGCACTGTTTTTTACAATCTATTTGCTTCTAATGTTGTTTCAGATTTCACATTCATTCAAATTTCAATGATCTTTCACAGAACATGCATGTCGTAATCAAAAATGATAAGATGCTAATGCGAATGTATTAAATTTGGATTAATAGTTTGTCGGATCACAATTGCGATTTTTCCAATATCTCGCATCACTGAGCCAGAAGCCCACGGGCTGCCGATGTTTGCTCGGCTATGAAGACAGGATTAAATCGCAATAAAACAAGCTATTGTTCGTTTACTATAAAAAGCCTGGCCGCAGATGCTTTCAGGCCAGATTGTGGCTACTGCCAAATCTAATTGTCAATGCTCAAATGCTGCTTTAGTCAGTATACAGGCTTGCCAAACAAGCAGGTGTCTTCATTTTTTACTAAATTGAGTCTCCAATCCATAGTTGGCCGAAAACTAATTACTGCATATACTTGTGTTTGAGTGTTGTCAATTTTTACTTCTAATAATTCTACTATTAAAATTCAACTTTCAAATTTTTTTTGCTAATTTGCACGCTAACTAATAACAATGTAAAAAAAATATTATTAATTGAAATTGTCATTTAAATTTGGGTCATTTAATTGCTAAAATTTGTTGATATAATAGCAAAATTTAATTAGAGTCTAAAGTAATTAAAATTTGACCAAATATTTGTGTTACATTAATAATGTCTTGTTATTTGTGTCTTAAACATCTTAAATTAGATGCATAAAGTATAAATAATAAAGAAACTTTGAAAGGTAGGTAAATTTGCGCTTTACAAGCAAGTGTCTTTGCAGGAGCTTAGTTAAATCAAAAAAAAAAATTCAAGCTTTTTATGTTTGCTTTTGCATTGGTTTTATTTTCTCAAAATTGAAATTATTTAATATTTTACGACAAAAAAATTATTTCTTTTATAAAACGAATTGCTAGTAATTTTTACTTTATTACTTTTTTTTTAACTTACTTTTTCAAATAACTTAAAACGAGTAAATAATTCAAAAATCGATATAATCATCACCTTAAGAAATTATTATTTTTTAATGTTTAATAAAAGTTTGATTATTTAATACATATTATACCAATTAAGAAATAACATTTTATTGATATTTTGTTATTTCTAAGCCAACAAAAAAAATTTTCAAATGAACATGTTAAATTTTTTATTTGTTTTATACGTTTTGTTTACTTATGTACTCAAAGAATTATTTAAATTTCCACATTTAAATTGTTTACCATGTCTAAAACAAATTTTTTACCACATCTTACTAATGTTCATTCAGGTGTAAGATTTTGAACTATAAGATAGTTAAATTAATAGTAAATAAAAAAAATTTTGAAAAAGCAATCTATTAAAACTTTGCATGATTAAAAATATACATAAGTTAATCCTATAAGAACATGTTTTTTAAAATTTAAATTAGTAAAAATTTTATGTGTTTAAAATGTGGTAAGATGTAGTAAAAGATAAATTTTGATTAATATTAACAATGTGCATGTAAAAAATAAGACATTTATTGGCATATATTTGTTCACGTATAACGTTTATATTTCAATATAAAAAAAAAACTAAATCAATTAATCAAAAATTTTGTAAGGTTATATGAATTGAAGGTTGATAAATATAAAAAATGAAAAATTATTAAACATCAGTTTTATTGTAGTTTTACCTAAATTAAAAACTAAAATGATTACAATTAATTTTAAATATTTTAATCAGATTAAGTTTAGGTTTTTATCAAGCATAACTAGAACCTGAAAAGGGTGTCATTTCAAATAAAAAAATGAACATACTGTAGATGACAAGCTCAGATTAAAAAAATGAATTCAAATATAAAACAATAAATTAGCTACTAAAAAAAAGTGATTACTTGTGATTTAATATGTGGTCAATTAGCTTTACTCACGTAATTGCGTGCAATTATGATGTTCTGTCGGTAAAATAATGTCAATGTATTAAGCAGTTGCTTGTCTCATATTCTTAATATGGACATTTGAACATTCTAGCTTTATTAAATATATTTATGTAATTTGATTTTTTTGATTATTGTTTATATGTAAATAAATTTAAATATTTGTTTTTTAAAAATAATAAAGATTTCAACAGCATCTAAAACAATATTTATAATATTTGTTTGGCTAGCAAATTTAATCATATCTTTAAATAAAAAATATTTTAACGTTTGACAAAAACATAATTTTATCAACTCAAAAAAATGGAACATTAAAATTGAAAATAATATCAATTATTCTAATTCAATCAAATTTATAATAATTGCTTCAATAGAATTTTATTTTAATATATAAAACTAGAACTAAGAAAATTGAATATGGTTAAATATGATTTAGCCAAAACAGTTACCGCAATCTACAGCCTAAGGTTATTGAAATTTGGGTTATTCAAGTTTGTTGATGTCTAAACAAAAAGTGATTGAACAAAAAATCAGCTCAAAGTTAGCTAATATTATGATTGGTATTTGACCAACACTTTGACGATATCTGGTTCTAGCCATGTTCAAATTTTTAGTGTCGAAAAATATGAATTCAAAAAAGAGTATAAACGTGACAAGTGCGTGTGAACAAGACAAATTTGAAATTGCTTTGAGAGGCAACACGTCAAATATTTTTAGATGGTTTGCCCCTTCTATACATAATTTGTTTTCTGGTTTTTTCACAAGGAATTATTCCAAACAAAAGTTGTCAATAGGCTAAAATTGGGTAATGATTTTATTGACAAACTCGGCATTCTAATTAATGGTCAGGGATGTTTGGATGATCAGTCTACTATAAAAACCTATTGCAACCCAATTCTATCCACATTCCATCAAAGGCAAACTTTTGACTGCTGTTTTTGACCGCAGGTTGTTCTATTCAAAACAAGTGGCCTGAGGTAAATTAATCTCACAAAGCGGATTTTCGGTTTGTTGCATGCCTTTTCGTTAACAAACAGGACAATTTTTTATTTGAACTTGCCGGTATACTATTTCTAAATTGTTGAATTCAGATAATTTCAATTAAATACAATGCTTTGCCATTTTTGGTCGTGACTATCTTTAAATAAATTTTTCACAAGATAAAAGTGGGTGATTTAATTGATCGAAAATCAAATTATAAATCGTTAGATTAAATTTAAACTCTTGAAATTGTGCTTTGAGTCATTTTATTTTATTGATTCTAATCTAGTTTTTTATTTAGTTTAAAACCTTATTTTTTATATAAAATTTTTTTAATCCTTTTTATAACTTAAAAAATTTTTTACTTCTATTTTTTTTGTTTTGTTTTTTTTTTTTAATTCGTATTTCTTTTATTATATTTTACTTAATTTTATTATTTTTTTTTTTCTATCAAAGTGTCGATCCAACAATAGCCACATCTGATTCATTAAATGCAGTAATAAATATCACAGAAACCAGTAAAAAAAGCGAGTGTGACTGTTTGACCAATGCTAAAGATTCTAATAAAAGTGACAGATTGTCATTGTCGAGTAGTGGGCGGCTGCTAGAGTGCAAATGCACTTGCAGCTGCCAGTCAGACTCAACCCAACCAATTCAATGTCAACCGAGTCAAGGTCAACCAAGTGAAAATTTGTTAAAACAAATTCAACCAAACAAAGAACATCCTGTTTCCACTTTGCAATCGCCAAAAAAACAAAGACAAAGTGTGTCAGTTAATCGTAGCCACAGTTCAGTAGGTGGCCAAGCTACATCAAAATCAAGAAAAAGTAGAAGAATTGCAAGTTTAAGATTAAGTTCAGGAAAACTTACTTTAGATTCATGTTCAAGATCATCTCAATTGTCTGAAATCGTATGTGAAAGACGTGCTTTGTTGGCTCAGCAGTCACCCGAAGCTTCTTCCGCTGTTTGTAAACTTGGTCCAGTATTATCATCCACTAATGCTTCAACTGTTTCTGGTACTAGTTGCTTATCAAATAGGCGGAAATTGTATACCAGTTCTCGATCTCAAACTCACGGTAACTGGCAACAACCAAAGTACGAAAACATTTCAATCAGCATAGACGAAAATCTTGCACAAATAGATAAGCCTATCAGTCCTTATTGTATTAGCTTAGAAAAAACCGACTTGCTTTCTAAACGCTGCACGGCACCTTCAACTTACTCGGATAGCCATCAATTGGCTACAAATTTCAATAATCGTAAAAACAGACATCTTCAATTTAATCGCCAATGTTCTACCGGTGGGCTTCAATCAAGTTCAAGAGTTAACTCACATTGTCAACTGAGTGGATTACCTGGCAGCATTCAAAGTAAACGTGGATCAAAGTCCCAGCATCGACTTAGCCATACTCATCTTTATTATAGTTTAAGCAATAGTAATTCGATAGACGATCATATTTTAGTGGATGATTTTATAGCTCCAGATATTAATTTAAAAAATAGCAGTCAATTAGGAAAAGAAACAATGTCGAAACAAAATGAAAATGCAGATCAAACAATTTGCCGGGATCAGATAAAAAATAGCAATAGCTCAAATAAAAGTGCGCCCACAATCACCTTGAACTTGGGTGACGCAACGGAAAAAAAATGTTCGATACCTGCTAGTCCACCGAAACAGGTACATGATTATGACAAGGATGACATCAGTTTGTATGGTACCCCCAAAGAAGAACTAACCCCTCATTCTGCCTTGCATGGAGATTCTCGTACAGCCAATTTTATGCGAAACCAAATTGAAGCCCTATTTCAGCCCAGCGATAACAAATTGGCTATGAAACTATTTGGTAGCAAGAAGGCATTGATGAAGGAACGAGAACGCCAAAAGGAAAGTGGCCTTTGGATCATTCATCCTTGCAGCAATTTCCGGTAATATCTGATTCCTACCTGCTGTCTGTACGGACATCGATGTAACTTTGATACAAAATAATATTTCACAAAAACTCTTTCCATTATAACAATTGTGTGTTTATTAACTATTATATTTGTCAGTAACATGCAAAAAATTCTGAATTTTGCACCAAGTTTTTTTCATTCATTTTTCATCTAATCTTTTGTCGTTTTTGTTTAAAATTAGGTTTTATTGGGATCTATGTATGCTGCTTCTATTGGTGGCAAATCTCATCGTGCTTCCGGTGGCTATTTCGTTTTTTAATGATGATCTTAGTATGCGATGGATTGCTTTCAATTGTTTATCCGATACCATATTTTTGTTGGATATTTTTGTTAATTTTCGCACAGGAATTATGAATCCAGATCTTCCAGAGCAAGTGATACTGGACCCTCAACTCATCGCTCGCCATTATATGCGTACTTGGTTTTTTTTAGATCTTCTTAGTTCAATCCCGTTGGATTACATTTTTTTAATTTTTAATCAAGATTTGGACAGTGACAATTTCCAATTACTTCAAGCCGGAAGAGCACTTAGAATATTTCGCTTTGCCAAAATGCTCAGTTTGTTGCGTTTATTACGACTTTCTAGACTGGTTCGATACGTTAGTCAATGGGAGGAAGTTTATGTAAGTTTTCTAAGATGTTTTATGCGTATGTTGTCTTGCTTTTTACAAGCCGAGCCTTTTTGTATAGTGCTTGTTTCCTACCTGTAAATTTTTAAAATAATGTTTAATCAATAAATAGATTAAGACGCGCTAATTGCGCGACAACTCCTGCATGACCTTCATAACTTAAAATTCGTCTATTAAAAACGAGTCTTTTAAATTAACGCTTGCAAGTTAGTAACAAAAAGAATAACAGATCATTTTGCACTCACACTAATTAATTTGCACTTTTAAATATTTTGCTTCAAATAATAAAATATTTTATTAGCTTATTAAGTTTATATTTTGCACACTTTTAGATACATATATGATCTCACATTTACTATGCTAAGCTGCATGTGTTCTTAAAAAAATTCTGCATGTGGCTAAAGTTAGAGTTTTATTTTTATACTTTCAGTACTTTGTTTAAAAAATAAATTCTGTTAAATCAAATTTTAACTTTAATGTGTCACTAATAATTTAGAAAAATTATTATTTATACCTATTTTAATTTAGTTTTGTAGTTTTAAAAAGTTATTATTGATCTTTGTATAATTTACAGATAAAAATTTGTTTTTTTTTTAAGTTTAAACTTAAGTTGATTTCCTTTTATATTGGCAAAAAAAATTTTGTAATTTTTTTAATTGATAAGTCACTATGGTTTTAGTGATTTTTCCTCTATTTAAAAGTTTTGGTTTATTCTTTTTTAGTTCAAATTAATTTCAATCAAACAAATTGAATTAGCTTAAAAACAATTCAATAATCGTTTACTGTTCAATTTTCTATTTTTTGGCTCTTGATATGGATTTAAAAATCTTGAAATATTTTAAAATACAAAATTTGTTGAAATGCATTTTTTTTTTTAATTGCACGCTTCTAGACATATAAAGCATTAAAATTTTAAGATAAATATTTTTTCTTAATTTTTTAATTAACAATTGATTTTATTTTTGAAATTCCTGTGGAGAATAAGTTAAAAATTATTTTGATTTTGATACATATCAACTAAAATATTTTCTTACATCAATTTTTTTATTTTTTTTTTTTGGCATGGGCATGGAAAAAAAGTTAAGCATGAGCATAATAAGCTTAACTGTAAAAAGTAGGTTACTTCTATTTGCACTATTTTTAATCAGATGATCACAAAAGCTTTGAAAAAATTGAATCTAGAAAACAACTTTTCAATTTTTGTTAAACCCGATCAATAAACAAAACTTGATTTCAGTTATCTATTGCAACTATTTTACACTAAATCATGCATGTAAATAAATTAATATTTTTATTTAAAAACTATTGCATAGATTGTTTAACAAATAAAGAAACAACAAAATAATAATTAGATAACAAATTAAATTAGGATTTAGAATTTATAATGTCACTAATTGTTTATGTACTTTAAATTTAAAAATTAATTTAACTTTACCTTTATTTTATTATATTAATATATATGATTTTTAAATTTTTATTAAAAGTTTATTAAGTTTATCTTTGTTTTGCTTTAATTTTATGTTATAAAAAGTTTTTTTTCTGAAAATAGATCCATTGTCTGTTAAAGCTAATGCTCCAAAGAAAAAAAAATTAAAAATAAGGCAAAATATAAAATTAGGAATGTAGTCCGGTTAAAGTGGTTTTATCTTACAATTAATTTTAGTTTTTTTGTTATGATTGCATAATTGGGCGTAACCTAACTATTACAACTATTTCTTATATGATTTTCAAATAGTTATTTAATAAGTCTGTCAAGAAATATATTTTAACAAAGATGCATAAAATAAAAAGCAAATTTTAGGTTTTTGATGATGAATTTAAACATTATCTTCTATAAAGTTTAAACTTGTGGCTACAGAAGTAGCGTTTAAATTTATAAGACCTTGCCTCATTATTAGTTCTACTAGTTAATGCTAATAAACAAAAGCAGAGACTAACAAAACAAAATTCAAAATATAAAAAATCTAAAGTTAATGCAAACTGAGTTTTTTATTACAAGAAAAAACAATGAATAAAAACAATTTTATTTTGATCATCCTAATTCATGAATTGCTAATGAAAAATTCCAAATATATTTTTATTCTTTTTTTTTCAATAGATTTTTGATTTGTTAGTTTAATTGACAAAACTATTTAGCACTCATTTCAATTGATAATCTTTGATTTAATATTGATTTTTATGCGGTCTATTAGGGCATTACTAACTAGTGTTGACAAGATTTCAATAAAAATCGTCTATATTCAAAAAAACAGATTTAACTGGACTTTCCGGATCAAATTTAAAAACATATAGTCAACATATTTACAAAAACTAAAAAAACCTTTAAAAAATAAAAATGTGCTAAAAACATGCATAGTGTGATAGTAAAAACATATATTAAAACTTTGAAAAAACTATTTTTATAGACAATCAATATCTTTGGCTGTCAAACTTCAATGAAAAAGGTAATATTTAAGGTTTGCTAAATAATTGTAACTTATTCAGTAAAAAAATTGGTCTTTTTTCTAATTTTTATTAAATCGTCTTTTTTGATGTCTCTATTGAAATTAATGGCTCAGAGTTGTTTAGTTGCTAATCGATAAATTAAAATATTTATATTCAAAAATTATATAAAATATTTTAAATTGATCTTATTGCATTTTGTTGATTTGAAACAATGAAATTTATTTTTGGTCAGTTTTATTTTGTTTTTTTTCCTGCTTTTTTATATTATTAAATGTTTATGATTAATATGCTAAATATAAGAAGAAAATTTTGAAACTATATTCCAATTGAGTAACTATGAAACTGAACTGAGAAACTTAAAATTTTAGCAAATTCGATTACCTAATTGTTTAAATTTTCGTGCTAAACTATTTTTACTATTTATTTATTTTTTTTTAAAAAGTACAAAATTTGATTACAAGATCAAGCCACAAATCGCAATTGCAAAAACGGATTAGAGAATTTTGACGATTTTCAATCATGTTCAACTTTTAACATTAATAATATTAAACTTGTATTATATAAATAATAATAAGTGATATATAAACTGAGGGATTAGTTGTTTGTTTAATGTATTTAAACGCAAAAATATGTTCATTTGCGTGCTTTAATTCATCAATTTAAAACAAAAAATAAACTAATTGTTCTGTAAATGAGAAATATAATTTGCATTTTTAGTTTAATTATTTATCTGTAACAAAACCGCAGTTTTTTAATTTTGCGTGATATGAAAGCGGCAAATTAAAAATATTAGAAGGTTTGCCTTAATTTTAAATAATAATTTGAAAAGTTATTATTTTGAATTTGGGAGCGACAATTAACAGCGAGCTTATCAATTAACAAAAAAAGCCAGAAATGAAATTACACGTGTAGAACGCAGTACCGGGAGCGACGAGTTAAGCAAGTCGTAAAGAAAAAAAGGACAAGTAAATTTTTGTGAAAATGTGAATAAATAGGTGAAATGAATATAACAGAACAAGTACAGCAATTAAGGAGGCAAGGCAAAATGAAGAGATAAAGTAAGAAAAGCAAGTAAACTACATAAACTAAGTAAATGAAAGCTTGTATTCCAGAACTGGGCAAATTTAAGACAAAGTAGGAAGACAAACACATCTTAATTGAATAAATCTTAATGGCTTATGTAGACCGGAATGCGCATGCAGTCAAATCACAATTTGCTCTGGAAACAGAGCCGGTTGCAGGTAGGATGTGCGCACCTGCTTGCATTGAGAGAGGAAAAGTGCAAACAACAGCAATTAGAGTCACATTGCATGCGACAAATAAACTTGCATTAGTGATGCTGATCATTTTCTTAATTGCTCGCTATTTTCTCAACAGTTTGCATTCCACAGGCTTTTGTGATCAGACCTGCAACATTATTAAGATAGTAATTGTTACTTTGTAGTAGCTTGTGATCAGATTGAACCGCGCTCATATTTTCAGTTTGCATCGTCAGATCGGATATGCTCGACTATGAACATGCGATGAGGTCCGTGTGTGATTTAGTCTTGTTCCGGCCATTTTTCAATCGCTTATCAAACAAAGACGTGCTTTTTACAGAGACAATTGTTTGCTTGAAAAAGGGCAGGTTGACCTCTTTTCTTCCCTCTTTCTTGGCTTCAGCAAAATTTTTTCAAGCAGATGCTCATCTTTTACTGCAAATGCTCGTCTTTTGCTGCAGACGCCAGTTTCTTTATATCAGTTGCTACCATCAGCCTGAAATCGGCTTCTTACTATTTCTTGCCTGGTCAATTTTATAAAGAACTAGGTGCCTGGTCAGCAGAAGCAGGTGGCTATGCATCGCAAACTCATGATCATCCACTTCCGGTATAGCCAAAATGTCTTTTCGCGATAAACAGATAGTCTGTGACGACCATTTTTATTTTTTTTGTGGGAAATCCATTTTTTCAGTCTTTTAACCAAACATGTCTTTTGTAGGCTTACCTCAATTACGCTTCTCAAGTCTGTTTCAACACAAATTACTCAAGCTGATTCTTACCTTGCTGACCTTTAAATCTTTTTTAAATTCATAGCTTTTATTTGGAAAAGTGCGCGTTTGGCTTGATTTGCTTTTAGAAACTCATATTTTATTAATCAGACTATTGGATGTGGAACAATTTTCAGATTGAAATCTTTTTAAAATTTTAATTTTATTTTTGCATCCGTTTCACCGTTGTTGGATTAAAGCACGAATGCTTTGTTTAAATACATTTTTCACATTACACAAACACATTTAAGTATTCAAACCTTAGAGGTGTTTTTCATGTAAATCTAACAAGTATAAACCATCAAAATAGGTTCACAGTTTGGCATCGATGAAATTTACAAGCGGCATTTTCAAGTATCTTAATCGATTATGCGGTGAACCAGGTGTTCATAAGGTATACTTTAAATTGTTTTAATTTTAATTTGTTTTTTTTATTCCTTAAATTAAATTTTATTTCTCAATTGTCAAACCATGTGTTTTAATATGAATTTTTAATTATTGAGACACTCTTCAAACATCATTAGGCTTAAAAATTGCCGTTATTGAATTTTAATTCAAAACTTTCAAGTCTGAGTAAACAATCCGACAAATGGTTTCATCTTGGCTAATATCTACTTATTTTGTGTTGAAAAAACAATAATTAAATTTTAGTTGCGTTTCTCTTAAAAAATACAAATATATGTTAGCATTATTTTTGTAATTAATATTTTTTTGTAGTCTTTAGTGTGGTGCTTTGTTATTGTTATTCAACAAAAAGAACTTATATATTTTAATGTTAATTTTTATATTTATGTAAAATTTCACCATAAAGATTATGCGAAGAATTTTTAATTTTTTTATTTTTTTGCGTATGTACAGTTTCTCAACATGGCTAGTGTATTTATGAAAATTTTCAACTTAATATGCATGATGTTACTAATTGGTCATTGGTCGGGCTGCCTTCAATTTTTAGTGCCAATGTTGCAAGGTTTTCCGCCTAATTCTTGGGTTGCCATAAACGATTTAAAGGTAAACAGTTGTTGCATTAACTTATTAAACTAAATGGCGTTTCACTGTTCTAAAGGAGGCTTGGTGGTTAGAACAATATTCTTGGAGTTTGTTTAAAGCTATGTCCCATATGCTTTGTATTGGTTACGGTAGATTTCCACCACAAAGTTTGAGCGATATGTGGCTTACTTTGCTTAGCATGATAAGCGGAGCTACTTGTTATGCTTTGTTTTTGGGTCACACGACCAACTTGATACAAAGTTTGGATTCTTCCAGAAGACAATATCGGGAAAAGGTAGTTACATACCTGTTTGACATCTTTGTTTTTAAAAGGTTTTTTTTCAGTTAAAACAAGTGGAAGAATACATGGCTTATCGCAAATTACCGCGGGACTTGCGCGGGAGAATAACAGATTACTTTGAACATAGATATCAAGGCAAATTTTTTGACGAAGATTTAATTTTGGACGAATTGTCTGAAAAGCTTAGAGAAGTAATTTTGATTTTTTTAGATTGTGTTAAATTAAATGTACAACACGTTGACTGGCTTTTATTTTAGGATGTAATAAACTACAACTGCAGATCACTTGTCGCATCTGTACCCTTTTTTGCAAAAGCGGATCTAGATTTTGTTAATGCAGTTGTCACCAAGCTTAACTATGAAGTTTTCCAACCAGGTGACATAATTATTAAAGAGGGTACAATTGGCACCAAAATGTATTTTATTCAGGAAGGAATTGTAGATATTGTGATGTGCAACGGTGAGGTAGCTACGAGTTTGTCCGACGGATCTTATTTTGGCGGTGAGTTATTGAACCAGTTACAATTTTAAGTAACCATTTCTTATGTTGTTTTCTTCAGAAATTTGTCTTTTGACTAATGCAAGACGTGTAGCTTCGGTCAGGGCTGAAACATATTGTAACTTGTTTTCACTGTCAGTTGAACATTTTAATTCGGTGCTGGACCAGTACCCGCTAATGCGGCGGACAATGGAATCCATAGCTGCAGAACGGCTAAATAAAATTGGCAAAAATCCTAGTTTAGTAAGCCAAAGGGAAGATTTGCAAACAGATTTGAGAGCCGTAAACGAGTTGTTGATTCTGTCAGCGCAAAGTCCTAGCGAAGATAGCGAGAATAGCGGTAATGATTTGTTGTCCATTAAGAAAGCGTTGCCTAGGCCAAAATCAGAAAACTGTTTCCATCTAGGCTTCGTTAGTGAACTGAATGGTGCTCTTAAACTTGATCCTAGCATGCTTTCTATGCAAAGATCGGAAACTTTTAATAATCAAGCAGAAAAGGAAAACAGATCAAAAACAAACAGTGTTAGGGCGGGCGAAAATGCACCTGCCAATGAATCCGTCAATAGTTTTTTCAAGTAAATAGCCCCATACTTTTTATTTTCAACTAATTTCTTGTTCTCCTTTTTAGATAAGTAAAAAAATGTATATTAAATCAATCACTCAATATTTTTTGCGCCAAAATTTGTTATTTAATTATTCAATTTTGATTTGATTAAGGCAAAATTATTTAATTATTTGATCATCATTTTTTTGCGTTTTTTTTTTTTATTAATGCGTATGATTGTTTGAATTAATTCATTAGTTTACTATTAGATAATGCTTTTAAAATATTTTATTATAAATTTTAATGAATTAAAATTTTTGGTTTTGTTATCTAATAGATTAGCTTTTTTATACCGATTTATGTTTAGTTTGTTTTAAAAATTATTTATAAATCTATTTAGTCACAAGTCAATTAATTTTACAATCAAAAATGTTTTTTTTTTTTCCCATTATATCATTATTATTATTACTTTAAATATTATATGTTCAACACCAGCAATATTTTTAACAAAACAAAGCACATATATTTAATTTTCAACTGCAATCTCCATTTTTAAAAGTAAAAAAATGTACTTTTTAAAAAAGTAAGTTATAAAACACACTAAAGTTCATCTAACTATCAGTGTTTTAATCAACAAGCCAAGTGTCACTTATTATTCAATTGAAAAAATGAGAATATTAAAAAAATGTTAAAATTTTAATTAGTTATTTAAACTACACCCTCTAATGCACTTTTTAAATATTAATAAAAATATTAATGTTATTTCAAATAAATAAAAATTTTAGTATAAATTTTTTGAAAATAAGTAATTAATTGTTTAATTAAAATTTTAACTATCTTTTATATTGATAATAAAAAAATATTATTAAATTATCCTAAGCGTTTTAAACCTATAATTATTTGAGGTAAAACAGAAAAGTATTTTAATAATTTTTTTTTTTAAACTTTTTATTGATAGCTAGATATAAAAGTAATTTTTTTATTTTTTATTAATATTTTTTTTTTTAAATAATAAAAATAATCTTTATAGATATTTTTATAATTATAACATTTAATATTATTACTACTTATCAATTTTTAAATGTTTAAAATACGCGTGCGCAAACAATGTTTACAAAGTGACTAAATAAATGGTATGTCAAAATTTAAAATGTTTCTTTTTTAAATTAATATTTTTCAATTATAGTGATTTTAAATTTTAAAATTTAATTATTTATTATTTAACATGTCGAATCGGTAAAATGCAATAAAATTAAATATATTAATCATGTTTATTTTAATCTTAGACCAGATAATTCTAATGAAGAAACTTTTTGGAATGAATCAAAGCAATCTGGATTTAGCTTTGATGATGAAAATGTATGTAAATTGGACAATTTAAAAAAAAAATGATCTTAATTATTTTAATTATCTTAATCAGGAAAATGCAAACAAAAATTGTGAAATCCAATCATCAAATCAAGCAGATACTGCATCTATGACACAATTTTTCAATGGTAAAATTTTAACATTAAATTATATTTAAAAAAATTTAATTATTTTTTAACAGATGAAAAAGAATCAGTTGTCAAAATTAAATTTGATTCCAATATTGAAAATAATTTAGCTAAATTAAAAATAAAACCAAAAAAACATTCACAAACTACGTCAGATTTGAATAACATTATTGATTGTATTATTAAAGGAATAAATTTTGGTCTTTATCACATAAAAGGAAAAGAAGAAAAAATTGAATTACTTAAATTAGCGATTGATAGCTGTGATGGAAATGCAATTATAACAATTATTATTTTTTTAAAACATACATTAAATTCAAAAATATTTAAAGATGAAATTTGTAAAAGAAAAGAAGCTGTTTATCATTATATTGAATATTTAAAAAAAACATCAAGAATAAAAGAGTTAATTGATTTTTTTGAAACAATTGATAAAATAGAAGATGCAATAATTGTTGCTTATGCACAAGCGTTAAGAACAGAATCAGTAGATATAAGAATTTCAAATTTAAAAAAAATTCAAAAACAATATCAAAATAAATCTGAAATTAATCAAGAGATTTTTTTTTTAAATAAAAAAATTGAAGAACAAATTAATTTATTAGAAAGACAACAAGTAGTTGAATTAAATGATAAAAATAATGAAAAAAATCAAATTGAAATGAAACCTAAAGTATTTAATCAATCAGTTATATCTACATTAGAACATTGTTGTATATATTACCCAAATTTGCCGGAAACTCATTTTGCTAATCCTATTTCTATTAAAAAAGCTTATAATTTATCATCTAAACAATTTATTTGGACAAATTTACGAGCTATTTGTAAATCAAAAAGATGGCACTTATTAAAATCTTTGTTAGAAACAAAAGTAAGATGAATAATAACTTTTTTTTTAATTTTAATATAATATTTCTATAAATTATTTAGAGTTTTCTAGGTATTCGCAAACCAAAAGCAGTTATACCATTTGATATTGTGGCAAAATTTCTATATGAATATGAAGCTCCAAAGGAATTAGTCATGGAATATTTAAACTTAATAGATGATAATGATTTAAAATTAAATTTATTAAACGAATTTAAATTTTAGTAAATTAAATTATAATGGGGTTGAAATTTTGTTATTTATATTCCTATATTTATATTTAAATTGTGTATATATAATTTATAATTAATATTTTTTTTTTAGCTTTGCTTTAAATAAAAGATTTTTAATCTATTTATTAAACATTTTAAATATGCCGCACTAAATTGATTTTAATTTCCTTTGAAATAAAATTAAATAAGATAGATGTCAAGTACTTAGAAAAAAATCTAATGTAAAGTATTATTAGTAACCAAAATCTATAGTATTTATCTTTTATATATTTTTATCAAAATTAGTAATTAATGCAAAAACAAAATAAATTTATATAAAAAAAAATTATTTTTTAAAATATCAACAACTAATCATTGTAAAAATGTGATTAAATTGAATTTAAAAAAAAAATGGAGCAAAAACTTATGATAAAACCTTGCATGTATTAAGAGTTAATTTTTTTATATTTTCTTTTAATATTATGTGAAATTTGTGAAATTGAACAAATAAAAATAAAAATTAAAGCTAAAAGTGTATAAAAATTTGAAAAGAATTAAAACATCTTTAAAAGCCAATTTAATTGTTAACTATAGTTCTACAATCTTAGAGTTTAATAGTTGCGCAGTTTTAGTCCGATTAAAATTGCATGACGGATTAGTTTTTGAATAAAGCAAACAGCAACAAGTTTAGTGTTTAGAATGTTGTATTGAAATATCAATGTAGTTAATTTAAAAAAAAAAAAAAAACAATTTTTCAAGTTAAACTATTGATTTTAATTGAGATTTACTATAATTTTATATTGGCATCATCAAGTTTTTAATATAGATTTAAATGAATTATTGACTAAGATTAATTATGGAAATAAAACAATGAAATCATAATATAGATAAGAAATAAAAAATAATTAGAAACTGATTTACGTCTAATTATCCAGAAATGAATAGAAGTTGATAAAAAGAGTTGAAAAGAGATTTAATTAGTTTTGTTCGTCTGTGCCGTGCAAACCGATTACGTTTTGGGAAATAATTTTGAAACAGGTGCTTTAAAGAGTTTGGCAGGTTCGAATGCAAAGTGTGGTGAAAAGAGGCGTTATTCAACAAAAAATGTGGTATAAACTTTTTTGTTGAAGTGTTAATCTAGTTTGTTTTGGTTTATTTGTGTCAGAGGAAGTTGGAAGGCAATTAAAATGATGTTAACAAACAGTTTCCTGGTGTTCACAGTAGTTGAGTTTTTAGTGATATTATACGGATTAAGTGCAGAAAAAAGTCCATCAGATAAAACGTTTGTAGAAAAGTTTGCACCTTTAGAACAACTTGAAGATGTTGAATTATTGTCTTTTTTTGTTTTGTTTAATTATTATAGTAGGTTTAAGCCGAAACTGTTGCAATCATATGAACACTTGAATGAAAGTTTGGAATTCAACCAGCTTGCTTTGCACAATTTTTTAGATGACATGAAAAATGGAAAATTAGATCAGAGAGCGGCAATGAACGCAGCCCCAATCGACTGCAGTAACAGAGATTCAATATTTTACCAATATCGAGAGAGGAAGAAGGCGGCTTTGGGGAACGAAGTGTTAGAGAAGAAAATGCGGTTATTGTGTGAGGCAGCCACTCAATGCCACTCGACAGAGGAGCTTCTTAAGTTGATCAAGATACATCCGGTTTCGGACCTGAAATTTTCTCAAAGCATCGTACGTCTGTGTCCGCTGATCTTGTTCCAATTGCAAGATCAGACTTGCACGGCCAAGAGAGAAATGGATTT
Source organism: Pyemotes zhonghuajia (assembly GCA_025170145.1). Classification (NCBI taxonomy): domain Eukaryota; kingdom Metazoa; phylum Arthropoda; class Arachnida; order Trombidiformes; family Pyemotidae; genus Pyemotes; species Pyemotes zhonghuajia. Next base: position 11,105,826 of record CM045844.1, read on the forward strand.
GAACCTGCATGTGCCGAAGCCGAGTACAGGATCGGTATGGGGCTTTGCTTTCCTATTTGTCACTATAATCAGCTTCTGTTCATTGATCGGAGTGGCCATAATGCCATTTACCAACAACAACTCGTACCACAACGCCTTGAACTTGTTCCAAGGACTAGCCGTGGGAAGCCTGATTGGCAGTGCTATATTCCATTTGATTCCACAAGCATTCAACCTATTTGGCGGCAACAACGACTATCTGTGGAAGGCTTTGATTATTTTCGGAGGAATTTACCTATTTTTTTGGTCAGAAATCGTGATGAAAATCATGGCGGAATTTCGTCGCAGAAAAAAGCTGAACCTGGAAAAGTGTGCTACGGAACAAGAAGTGGGCGGCAAGACGATTCAGTTTAAGAAAAACACTGGTCCCGACCAGGTGCTCATCCCTCACGAGCCTAAGCAAGACAGTCAGTCTGAGTCTAACAAAATGCACAGCCACAGCCACACGTATGGGGAATCACAACAAATTGCCACAGTTGCCTGGATGATCATTTTCGGAGACGGTCTGCACAACTTTATAGACGGTCTGAGCATTGGGGCCGCTTTCTCAGAGTCCATCATGTCCGGTATCTCAGTCTCGGTGGCAGTGGTCTGCGAAGAATTTCCCCACGAACTGGGCGACTTTGCAGTTCTAATCGCAAGTGGCATGACCATGAGACAGGCAATTGGTTACAATTTCCTCTCTGCCTGCACCTGCTATGTCGGCATGGTCATCGGCATTCTTATCGGAGATCTTAATTCTGCCAGCAGTTACATTCTCGCCTTAGCGGGCGGTATGTTTCTTTACATCGCACTCGTTGACATGATGTCCGAACTCGCCATTGCTATCGATCAAGCTCTTCAGCAAAACAAAACCAAACTGTTCAAAGTGCTATTTATGCAAAATCTTGGCATCCTTGTCGGGGTCTCCTCTCTCTTTTTGCTTGCCAAATACAGTGAAAACATCAAGTTTGAAGGTTTTGCTCCTCCACTTTATCCCACCATTCCCACTTAATCTTTTTGTGCTTTGTAAATACCCATCTGCAATACCCTTTCCAGACCTTGCCAAAGCCTGCACCAACCCGTCTGCACCAGCCAAGCTTTCTTCTCTGTTCAAATTTTGCGCCTTCAAGACATTATTTCCAAACACGTTGGATAAAGTAAACTAAATTCATTTTGATACTTCAACTTTAAAAGTATCCTTGCAAATCGCAATGTGGTTTCTCATTTTATTACCTCTTTGCTATACTCTAGTTAGATTTTAATTCTGCTTTAAATAAATAAAAGACTATGATGTCTCAAAGGTTTTTTTACATTGCTGAAAACAACACTTTTTATTATGATAAACGCCCATACTCCAATTGTTTTAATTATGATTTTAATGGCTATTCAAGTTGTATAAATAGTGGAAATCAGTTTGCCAAAAGATTAAAACCAAGTAAAAATAATCAATCTAATGAACTCAACAATATTTTCTGTGAAATTTGCAATTTATTCTGTGCAGGACATATAGCTTACAACAGCCATTTATTAGGAAAAAAACATAAAAAATTTACCGCCATGACACAAAAATTTACCAATACCTTTAATTATAATATGGAGGATCCAAATTTATTTGAGACTAATGATTTTATAAACGATTTGATGCCCAAAGTTATTAAAAACGAACAAGTAGAACAAGACAATAAAAACAAAAAGAAGAAAAACAATTCAAATCAACCTACTCTCAGCAAAACGGATTCCTGTTTAAAAATGAGTTACCTTTCTAAATTTGTAGGCTCAGTGTTTGTTAAAAATCTAAGTACTGACAATAGCAAAACTTCAATTTTTAAATGTGATTTGTGCAATTGTAAGTTTAGTTCAGCCGAATTAGAATTTCATTTAAAAGGTAAACGTCATTTAAAAGCATTTAAAATTTTTCAAAACACAAATTTAGCAACCAATATTAATTTACCAAGTACTAGTGGTACTTTACCAATTAAAACTGAAAATATTAAAAAGGATTTAAGTTTTGAATCAGATAAAAAGTGTAAAATAGACGGTGTAAAAAATGAAACTAAAAGCGAAAATTTGAATCTCAATAAAAAATTTAAATTAGAAGATAACCCAAACGAGTGTGAAAATTTAGAAAACCAAAACATTGTTTTAACTTTTGTTGAAAATTCTCCTGTTGACAATTTACCAACTTCTGAATGCAGTTTTTCAAAAGGACCACATTTAACAGATTTAACCTTATCTGATAACAATTATGAAGATTTCTTATGGGAAGACAAACATATAGTTAAAAAACATTTAGAAATTATCTCATCTGAACAAAGATTAACTCTAATTAGAACACAATTAAACGAAATTGAATGTATTTTAAAAAATATTGAAAAAGATAATTTTATTATCAATACTTTGTGTAAAAATGAACAATTAAAAAATCAACACTTAAATTCAAAAATCTTATCAGATCCATTTAGAATAGGTACATTTTCTAAAAAAATATTTTTAAAAAACGAAAAATTAGTTGAACTAATAGTAATTAGCAGATTTGACCCAACAATTGAATTCTTAAAAAAAATAACTGCTGTTATTGATCTCAGTTTAAAAGTAAGCAAATACATTTATATTATTCAAATAACAGTTTTTTATATTAATTCTAATATTCATTTGTAGGAAAAAAGCTATTCTTATAAGACTTTAAACAATATTTCTGAATCATGTGTAGATATTTATTCAGAAGTTTCTGAAATTACAATTCGCATCAATTTTGCTTGCATTTCAACAAAAACAGAAGATTCAGGTAAATTTGTTTTTTATTTTCTTTCATTTCTTTGACTTGCTTTTTTTTTTCTTTTATAGATCTAAGAACAGAAGATTTACTTGATAAAAGCAAAGGTCTTAAAGCTCTGACTGAACTGAAAAGATTTAAATGGTTTGAGGTATATATAATTCATATTAATTTAAAGTTTAATAAATATTCAAATTTTTTTATTTTCAGGAAAACGCTAATAAATTTAGTTCATGGTTTATAATAGTTCCTATTTTTCGTTTTATTTGTGAAACATACAAAGTTTGGAATTGTTTAAATACTTGGGTATATTAAACTTGAAAATATTAAAATAATTAAAATCAATATTGAATTATTTTTCTAGATTATAGAATTAATTGTTCAAAAAGTTATATCTGGTTGTGTAAAAGAACCTTCACCAGGAGCAGCATTTCATTATTCTTTAAATGCAATTGCTTCGGGTGTCATTTTATCAGATGGAATCGGTCTAATTGATCCTTGTGAACCTGAAATGATTGATTTATTAAATAAAATAACAGAGCAACAAAGAAAAGACATAACTAATTCGGCTCAAGTAATAGTATTTTATTTTAAAATTAAATACTTATTAATTTTTCTTTTTATTTGTCTAGAACTTTTTAAATATGATTGCGTTCAAGCAAATTTTTAAAGTTATTCAAACAGAACCAATTTTGAAATCAAATGAAGCAAATTTATATTTTTTTCATAAAGACGCTATAAAAAAAAATCATTATGAATTAGAAGAAAATGTTATATTTGGTAACACAGGAGCAAGTGTAAAAACAGAAAACACAACAGAAGCAAAGAAATAATTATGAAAAGTAGTAAAATAAAAATTAAAAAGCAAAATATATTTAGAATCTATTGTAATTGAGTTGATTTAGCTTTAAAATATTTTTTCAACTATAAAAGTAAAATGTTAAACTTATTATAAGTTTTAAGCGTTATTCCAAATTTGCATCAATTGTTTATCCGTATAAGTATTTAAAATTTCAAGAATAGTCCATCCATTTTTGGCAGTAGTTATGACGTACTCATTTTCTAGAGACAAAAAATATTTATAATTGAATTATAAATTTTCAAATAAGTTTATAAAATTACCGGGATTAAGACTATGAAATAAAGTGCCTAATACAAGGGATTGACATAGACGAGCCTTAATAATTGTCTGTAAAATATAATTATTAGTTTTTCAATTTGAAAAAATTTAACGTACCGGTAATAAATTTAATTCTTCTTGTTCAACGTCAATTTCACTTAAATAACCTTTTAAAACAGGCTTTACATTGTAAAGAAACTGTTCTTTTGAATTTTGGTTATTTTCTTTTTTATAAGGAACTAGTAATAATACGTAGGCACAAAAAATTGCAATATCAAAGATACGGAGAGAATAATAAACATCTCCAAAATCAAGAAAAGCAATAAGTTCATTTTTTTCTACAAGAAGATTTTGTTCATTTAAATCACCATGCAAAAATGAATGCTTAAGTTCATTTTTTTTTTGAATAACTTCTTTACAAAACTTATTCACAATTGATTCTACCATTTCTTTTCTGTTTTTAGTTAAAAACGTCAAATGTTTTTTAATTTCGTGTACATTTTCTAGGCTCCAAAGCGAATTCCTATTTTTAATTGTTTCGTTGTCATACTTCTAAAATTTAAAAATTTTTAAGAAAAGAAGCAATTACAATTGTGTCTTACATCTAAAATTTTGGCGAGCTGACCAATTTTGAAGCCAATATCAAATAAAAGTTTTTCAGATAAAGGGCTGTTTTTCAAAATTTCACCTGGAATAAAAGTAAATAATCTTATGGCATTGATCTTTTCTCCGTTTTTAGAAAGTTTTATTCTTTCAATATATTTTTCGTTAACATTTTTAATTGGAATAGGCACTTGAATATTAAATTGTGACACAAATAATGATATGTCATTAATGGATTCTATTAAAAAATTAATTAAATTTTAGTTTGGTTTAATATAGTGTTAGCTAAAAAATTGGGTTACCTAGAAAATTGTCAATTTTGGTATCCACATGATTTGTGATTTTTAGATTAAAATGTTTGTACTTTTTGTCAATGTCAAGTCCTTTGCAATAAAAGTTGCAGTCGTCATAACCATTCATCTCTTGAACATTTTCAGCCGTAAATTCATAATAATTTTCTAAGATTTCAACTACTTCTTCTATGTCAACTTTGGGTTTTAGTTGCTCCATAATATTTTTTATTAATTTTTAGGCTTTATAAATTATGATTAATTGATTTGGCGCATGCTCTAATTAAGCTGAAATTAAAAGTAACCTTAGTTACTTTATAAGATGTATTCTGAACTAAAATTGATAATTGACTTTGTATGAAAAGTTTTAAAATAAATATCAACAGGTAAATTTTTTGTAACAAAATTTCGTTTTTAAATTTAAGGCTTATTAATACATGAATTATAACATTAAAATGATTTTAAATAATTCTTAACGAAATTCTTATAATAATCAAGAATTTAAATCTATGGTAACTAGAATAAAAAAAGCGGGCTTTTGTTATTGTTTGTGTAAAAGCTGAAAACTTTTAACCTATTGACCAAACAAATTTTTTTCAATGTTTATTAGTTGAAGTTGTTTTTGTTTATCAGAAAGTTTGTTTTTTTAATTATGGACGAAGATTCTTTGCCACCGATTGCAGAACTAATTGGTTATTCCAAACCAAATAAAAAAAACGAGAAGGGAATTAAAAACTTTTTAAAAGCTCAACAAGATTTATTTAATGAGATAAGTAATGCAAATAATGAGAAAAATAACGAAAATGTAAATAAAAGTAATTTAAAATCCGAATGTAAAATTGAATTAAGTAAGTCAAGAAAAACAAAAAAAGGTGCAAAAGAAGAGAAAGATGAGAAAGAAGGAAAAAAAGAGAAAAAAAAAGAGAAGAAAAAGGAAGAAAATGAAAAGGATGAAAAAGAAACTAAAAAAAGAAAGCAACCGAAAAATTTGCCATTAAACTCTGTATCAAATTTGTTTGAAAAAATGGATAAAAATGACAAATTAATGAAAAAGGACATTGAGATCATTATAGCAGATATTGACGAAAAAGTGGACACTGCTAGTAAATTAAAAAAGAGCAACCAAATTGAGCAAGTTATTGAATTAGATGCAGCCGACAAATCAGAGAACAAAGAACAAAGTGATTTCTCCGTTAAAGAAGGTTTGAAAAGTTTGAACAACAAACGATTAAGAGCCGAAAAGATTGATGGACCGAACAAGAAAAAGACTAGATTGGGCAAATCACCTACAAAAACAAACCTGCTGCAGTTTGTAAAGCCAGTCGCAGCTGCCAAAATCGGACTTAGACTAGGCATGTCAAGGAAAAGAGGAATTAAACAGACCCTGCATCCCTCGCTTCTAAATCAGTCCAAAGAAAGCCAAAAATAACAAATTGCAACCATCATAATAATTAATATCTACTAATTAATATCTACTAATTAATAATTGCCAATAGCAGTTTCCAGCAAGCAAAACCACCGTTATCGAGCTGCGCTACTGGAGTGCGCTCTTAGTTTATAAAAATCTGCGCAGGTCACCTTTATTTTTTTCAACACTTGCTCTGACAATTCATTTTTCTTAATTTACTATCAAGGTCCGTTTATTCTGCTAAATCAGCCAAGTATCGATTGAAAATGTTCTCAAGAATTGCTGCCCACGTTCTACCAACTGCAAGATGTTTTAGCTCGTCAGCTGCCGTAAGTAAATTTCTTAGAGCCATGGGTCAATTAAATTAGCTTTTAATTCAAATAGTCCAAAAACAAAGTTGCAGTACTAGGAGCGAGCGGAGGAATTGGTATGTTTGTTTAACTTATTTAACCTAAACCTAAACCTATAATTCTATCCATACCATTCATTTATAACCTTTGTTTACTAAAAACTTTTCTTTAGGTCAACCGCTTTCTCTTCTTCTCAAACAAAGTCCGTTAGTTAGTCAATTAAGTTTGTTTGACGTGGCTCATACTCCTGGGGTAGCAGCCGATCTAAGCCACATTAACTCCAGAGCAAAAGTAACAGGCCACATTGGTAACGATCAATTAGGAGAGGCACTTAAAGGATGCGATGTGGTAGTCATCCCTGCTGGTGTTCCACGCAAACCAGGAATGACTCGAGACGATCTGTTCAACACAAATGCAAGCATTGTAGCTATGTTGACGGATGCTTGTGCCCAACATTGTCCTAAAGCTTTTCTGGCTATTATTTCAAATCCAATTAATTCCACTGTTCCAATTGCATCTGAAGTTTACAAAAAACGCGGTGTCTATGATCCAAAACGTATATTTGGTGTCACAACATTAGATGTTGTTAGAGCTAACACCTTTGTGGCTGAGCTAAAAAATTTAGACGTTAATGCTACCAATGTAGATGTCATTGGAGGACATGCCGGCATTACAATCATTCCTTTATTGTCAAGAGTAACTCCTTCTGTAAACTTTTCAGATGATGTTAGAGAAAGTTTAACCAAAAGAATTCAAGACGCCGGAACTGAAGTTGTTAAAGCAAAAGCTGGAGCAGTAAGTATTTTTATAATTTTTTATTTTTTATTCATTTTTTTTTTTAGGGTTCTGCCACTTTATCTATGGCTTTTGCTGGAGCCAAATTTACTTTCTCTGTAAGTTATTTCATTTTTAATTAAATTCTCAAAAATTCATTTTTGTTTTCTTAAGCTTCTTGAAGCTTTAAATGGAAAAGATGTAGTTGAATGTTCATATGTTAGATCTGATGTTACAGATGCTACTTACTTTTCTACTCCATTGAAAATAGATGTAAGTTAAAAATCATACAATTTAAGTTTATTTTTTAATTTCATAATTTTTCTTTAAATTAGAAAAATGGAGTTAAAGAAAACTTAGGACTTGGAAATTTATCGGACTATGAGAAAAATTTGGTTAGAGAATGTATTCCCGAACTTAAATCGAGCATCAAAAAAGGAGAAGAATTTGTTAAAAAAAACTAAATCTAACTTAGGACGTACTTGTTATAAAAATTATTTAACTTTAAAATGACGGTGTTAAACATTGTAAATAAAATGTTTAAATCAAAATATTTGATTTAATTTTTAAAATAAAACTAGATTATTGATGAATTCATTTTCCTTTTTTTTCTTGTTTATTGAAATTAATAAAAAAATAATTTAAGCTTTTTATTATTTATTATTAAAATTATTTTTTTTTAATTTAACAAAATATATTTAGATAAATCTTAGTTTTTAATAAATAATTTTTAACCACATTTTATAAATATGTCGATATTTTTGAAACTAATTTATATATAAAGTTCGTATAAATAAGCTGAAAATGTTTCTTTAGTTGCAACAAATGTTTATATTACATTTTTACCTAAGTCTTTAAATTAGAATAATTTGTAATTTAAATTAAATCAAACGAAATTAAACATGGCTTCAAAAACTAAGGTCAAGAACAAAGCTCCGGCAGAAATCCAAATTACTGCTGAGCAATTGTTAAGAGAAGCAAAGGAAAGAGAATTAGAAATTTTACCACCGGTAAGTAGTTTTAAAATGATTAATTTAATTAACAAATTTTAATAAAATATGTCTAAAAGCCTCCAAAACAAAAAATTTCTGATCCAGAAGAGCTTGAAGCATACAAACAACGGAAACGTAAAATGTTTGAAGATGCTATTAGAAAAAACAGAATGATATTAATGAATTGGCTCAAATATGCAGAATTTGAAGATTCTCAACATGAAATAGATAGATCAAGATCAGTATTTGAAAGATGTTTAGATGTTCATAATAGAAACCCTTCAGTATGGTTAAGATATGCTGAAATGGAAATGAGAAACAGGCAAACGAATCATGCAAGAAATATTTTTGATAGAGCTGTCTTAGTGATGCCTAGATGTAATCAATTTTGGTATAAATATACATATTTTGAAGAAATATTAGGGAATATAGCAGGAGCTAGACAAGTTTTTGAAAGATGGATGGAATGGGAACCTGAAGAACAAGCATGGCAAACTTATATAAATTTTGAGATGAGATATAAAGAAATCGAAAGAGCAAGGGTTGTTCATAGTCAATTTGTAAGTGTTCATCCAGAAGTTAAAAATTGGATCAAGTTTGCAAGATTTGAAGAAAAGAATGGTTTTATTGATAATGCAAGAGAAATGTATGAAAAGGCAATAGAATTTTTTGGTGATGATTATTTAGATCAGAAACTTTTTATGCAATTTGCTAAATTTGAAGAAAATCAAAAAGAAAACGACAGGGCACGTGTCATATACAAATATGCTTTAAATAAAATACCAAAAGAAAAATGCGAAGAATTGTTTAAGCAGTATACTCTTTTTGAAAAGCGATATGGAGATAAATCTGGAATTGAGAATATTGTAATCAGAAAAAGAAGAATTCAATATGAAAATGAAATTAAAGAAAATCCATTGAATTACGATACTTGGTTTGATTATATCAGATTAATGGAAAATGAAGAAGATATAGATCAGATTAGAATTATTTATGAAAGAGCAGTTGCAAATATTCCTCCAAAAAAAGAGAAAAGATTATGGAGAAGATATATTTATTTATGGATTTATTATGCTATTTTTGAAGAGCTACAAGCTAACAATATAGAAAGAGCAAGAGAAGTTTATCAGTTTTGTTTAAAACTTATACCTCATAAAATATTTACTTTTGCTAAATTTTGGATTTTAGCTTCTAAATTTGAAATAAGACAAAAAAATTTAACAGCTGCAAGAAAATTGTTAGGCACAGCAATTGGTTTGAATCCAAAAGAAAAGTTATTTAGAGAATATATTGAAATTGAGATTCAATTAAGAGAGTTTGATAGGTGTCGAACTTTATATGAAAAATTTATAGAATTTGCACCTGAAAATTGTACCACTTGGATTAAATATGCAGAATTGGAATCAATTTTAGGAGAAGTTGATAGAGCCAGAAGTATTTATGAAATTGCAATTCAACAACCAGTGTTGGACATGCCAGAAGTTATATGGAAATCATATGTTGACTTTGAGATTGAACAGTCCGAGTTTGAGAATGCCAGGAATTTGTATGAAAGACTTTTGGAAAGGACAAAACATGTAAAAGTATGGATAAGTTTTGCTAAGTTTGAGTTGCAAACGTTTGAAGAGCCAGAAAAGGCTGTTTCTCAAGCCAGAACAGTATTTGAAAGAGCAAACAAAGCTCTGAAATCTGGCAGTGATAATGAGTCCAGGTTGATGCTATTGGAAGCATGGCTAGAATTTGAAACTATTAATGGAAACGAAAAAACAAAACTTGCAGTTACTCAACAGATGCCTAGTAAAGTGAAAAAGCGAAGAAAAATAGTTAATAGCGAAGGAAATGATGCAGGTTGGGAAGAATATTATGATTATATTTTCCCATCGGATGAAACTAACAAAAACTTTTCCAATTTACTTGAAAACGTGAAAAAGTGGAAAATGTCACAGAAGAAAGAATAAAAAAATACTTTAATTCATTGTACATACTCATGTGTTTAATAATGTTTGTTCATTGATAAATAAAGCCATACTTAATAAACTTTTACAGACAGTTTAACGGGTTTATAAACAGTTTTATTGTAAATAACAAGCTTATAAAAGTTGAAATAAACAATTTTTTTCAATAACAATGAAGAGCGCATGTTTTTTTTCAGTTCACCGTTTGCTGTTAACAAGACCAATAAAGATGATTAATAATGATTTATATCGAGAACAAGATGATTTTGAAAGCGATGAAGATGATATGTGCATGTCCAGAATATTACCTGTGGCTGATTTTGACGAGTATGATGAAAGTAGACCACCAAAAACAGGAGAGGAGTATTTAAGAAGACAACAGTAAGTATGCGAGTAAAGAGAGATCTTGATTTTAACAAAGCTCTTTAACTAAGATTAGAGTCAAGAAAGTTTCCACAAACTTTAACTGTTGGCAAGGATTGGAACAAACCAGCCATTAAGAAAGATTATGAGCCCGTATCCGAGGGAAAGGTAAGCCGGTGAGAAAATAGACAGAACAAAAAAGTGTTAATGAATTGTGTTTTTTTGTAGCAAAGCAAATTTTTGCCAAGTGAGAAAAGAGTTTGCAAAGAATGGCAACAAAAAATGATATGCAAATTTACTGAAATCAGAAGCGAACTAGCCAAGATGAAGACTCAGATGGCCGATCAAGTCGGAAAAAGGGATAAGGACGCGGATGAGTTTTGGAAACAGACTATTAAAGATTTGTTAAGTGGCAAACAATCGAATTTGCCTCTAATGAACGAGATACTTTGCTTTTCACAAGACTTTGTATTACATGGATTAAAACTGTTGACTAAATCTATAAAAGACACAAACAGTTTGAACCATGGCCAAGCAGTGTGGGCCTTTTCTTTAATGGCTCTATTAGAAAAGCCCTTGCAAGCTGATACATACTATGAATTGAGAGAACTGTGTTGTATTTGTAGCCGAATTAGAGCTCATCTTTCTGTCTGTTTGCAGACCAGTGCTAACCTTCTGATTGTAATTGTGGGCAAATACTTTAATCAGAATGATTTGACCGATGAGTACTACTTATAGTAAGCGATTTGGATGGACTGCAGGCGTGTTTGGATCGAAGATCAGATTAAGAATTAGATTAGAAATCATGTTAGGAACCGGGTTAGAATCCAGGTTGGAAGTGTGTAAACTAAGAAGCCATTCGCTATCTAGTCAGTACTTAGTCATAACAAACTTTGATCTGTACACGTGTTAATACCCACGCCCACCAATTAAATACATTCCAGATCCTGTTTAACTGGCCAGTGCGCCGAGTTTTATATCTGTTTATACTAACTACGCATGCGCTGCTCACAACGCACTTTTGTTTACAATTGGTCTGATGTTGCAATTTGAAATTAATTTTCATCTTGAAAACTAAATCAAATAAATGAATCAAAATTTTAATTTAACCTCAAATTCTACATGTTTTGTAGATTATTTTTAGTATGGACAGACGTCAAGTGGCTTCTAAAAATTCAAATTCTTGGAAGTTGACAAAACATAGAAAATATCCGAAAAAATTTACTTCACTTCAAATTGCTAATCCCAATAAATGTTGCAACACTTTGTCAATGCGTCAAGATAATTGCGAAATGGATTTAAACGATGAAAAGTATCTTGAAATTATTAATTTGGGAGAAGATAATTTGACTAGGCAAAAATATCTTCAACAAATTGATTCTCAAATTAACCAAAAATTAAATGCTGTTAAATTGATCGAGAAAAAACGTAAAAGTAAGGCTACTTATTAAATTATATTTTGTTATTTATTCACTATTTTTTTTTTTAAAGACAATAAAAACAATTTAAATCAAGAAATAGATAAAATCGATTTGAACACTCCGGAGTCTATTCTGACTCAAATCAGTTTAAAAGATGTTTTAAATAGTCAATCATTTACCATGTTGCCTCTTTCTTACCAGCACAAATTGGTCAAATTGTTGCCCAAATGTGATCAAATGAATTTCAAAGATGGAAGACCTTGTATTACTAGCACAGCTTTGAATAATGAGTTTTTCTCTAGAGCACATCAAGTTTGGACAAATCGATTAAAAGAAGGTAAACTTACGATAGATTTTTTGCAAAAGAAAAAAACAGAACTTAATAAAGAAAAGCAAAAACTAGATCCTTGGAAATTAAAACATTTTGAACCAATATGGGGACAATCTTCAATAAATTCAGTTGTAGCTAATAATGAACTAGCTCAAAATACAGAAGAAAATATAAAAGAATCCGTAGAGAAATCAAATGCTAAAAAAAAAGTTGAAGCAACTAAATTTTGTAATCTTAAGGTATCTCCTATTTTATTAACAAGACGAGATCAACAGTATAATAAAAAATCCATAGTGTATTTGAATTCATCAAATAACAAAATTGAACAATCTAGAAACTCTGTTCACGAGAAGGTATCAACCAACTTGTTTAGTGTGCAGAATCCAGTTTTGTTTACTAATTTAAAACCTAATAATAAGGACAATTCTATACCAAATTCAGTAACTAGTGTTCAATGTGTTAAAATACCTGCGCTAACACTACAAAATTTAAATTTGACTAGTAGTGGAGAGGCAGGAAAATGTATTAAAATTACAAATTCAGAAGGAATTGATGAGAAAAGATCATCTTTAATATGTCAAAAAGCAGTAGAACAAAGCCCAAATAACAAGCTATTTTATTTATCTAACCACGGTAAAATATTGCAAGTTCAGTCTAGTGATGAAGAAATGTACCCGGAACCTGAAGTGAATAATAGAAACATAAAGAAAACATATAAAAGAAAAAGAGGAAGAAGAACTAGAATGAAGAGGAATTGGTCAAGTGAGAAGAAATATGAGAAGCCAAGTGCGACTAAGAAGCTGAATTTTTGTAATTTTAAACAGCAAAATATTGACTTGCAAGTGGATGCAAAAGAGACAGAGCAAACTTTTGTTAAAAACTACTCAAATAGAGAGATGGAGTTTACCTTGACAGAGGAGCAAGAAAGAAAAAGCGAAAATAATTGCAATGAAGAAGCAAATGTGAACCAACAGATTTCAAATTTATGCCTTAATCAATGTTTGAAAGCCTAAACTGTAAGTTGTGTGTTGGTCAGTGTATTGGATCAGTGTATTGGATCAGTTTGTTGAATCAGTTTGTCGGATCAGTTTGTTGAACCAGTTAGTTGGATCAGTTAGTTGGATCAGTTTGTTGGATCAGTTTGTTAGATCAGTTTGTTGGATCAGTTTGTTGAAACAGTTTGTTAGATCGATTTGTTAGATCAGTTTGTTGGGTTTGTGTGCTGAATTAGATAACTAAATTGAACAAATAAAACTAGATCCAAGCATGAAATTGAGCAAGGATTTCCGCACTGCTTACAGCATGGATTTCAACATTAGGTTTGGCATAGGATATAAGCATTGGATTTCAAAACCGAAATAGAGCATTATATTTATGCATTGGACGACTGGAGAATGGCATTGACTTTAAATTAGGCTTAAATAAAGTTTAGACTAGTTTTAAGATTGGCAGCAGAAGATGTGCCGGTCGGAAAATGAATTAAGGCCTTTAATGGATTTTAACCAATATGTTAATAGTTTGTAAATTAAATGTAAATTGTTGGCAAACGTGTATATAATTAAATAAATAAAGAATGAGTAAAGTACCAGAACGGGTCGCTATTCTCGGTGAGCATGCGCGTCGGAACAGTTTGAACAGCGCGGGTCGCTGGGCGTAGGCAAGCGAGGCTAGGTGGCGCCAGTTTGGCTTCAAACGTAAACAAAAACAAACCAGCATTTAAGCAACGGAGTGGTGGCGCGTGGCAATCGATGATCGATGGTAGGCATCGGTCTTGAAGGAGGCCAAGATGGGCAAAAGAAGCAGCCAATAAATAAGTGAGTGATTATAATTAAACTGATTAAAAAGTGAGGATTTAAACAATTTATAGTGAACGAAAACCCTAAGCTTACTGAAATCCCGTATATAAAGTTCAAGTAAAAGGAAATCTTAAAGCCTCAATGAAGAAGCCCTGAAATGAAGAAACTGCAATAAACAAATGCTCAATAAACAAACCCTCAATAAACAAACCCTCAATAAACAAACCCTCAATAAACAAACTCTCAATAAACAAACCCTCAATAAACAAATGCTCAATAAAATAACCCCTATAAACAAAAATCCTCTATAAACAAAAACCTCTGATGTACAGTCTCCTATCAGCAAGAGTACTCGATAGAGGTGAAGAAAGGGAAAGCCTTAAGAAATTAGCTAGCTTTAAGAAAGTTGGGGGAGGCTCACAACCTAAGCTGGAACAGTGGTCGAACCTAGCAACTATTGCGCCGAGCAATTATTGCGCCAGCCCAGCTATTGCCGACCATCGGTTTTGTATCGATTATTGATGGGACGATTATTGATGGGTCGATTATTGATGGGTCGATTATTGGTCGCGCATTTTTCATTTTGCTGTTTGGCTCGGAATCTGAGGCAGAGTTGCAATTCTGTGCCGCGCGTTAATCCGATCAGTTTTTGCTCTGGCTACATTCTGGGCTGGAAATGTGTCCTTTTCTGTCGTAGTGACTCATTCGAATTTATTCCTATCTTAATCCAGTTCTTAATTGCGATCTTAATCCACTGTGAAGCCATTTCGACTACTCTTCCGATTATTTTCATCCGCTCAAGCCTTTTGGACAGCGTTTCTGGCGCTAATCCCAACCTGTTTGGTGTCCTATGGTGGTAATGTCCACCAGCTAATCTTCATTCAACTAGACCCAAGTGCCGCTGCCAAGTCTTTAAGAAATAATGTGACCATTCACTTAATCATGCTTGCCAACTTGCCCAGTTAGACTTGCTTGTAAATACTTGCTCCTTGCCGCAGCTCTGAACTTTGTCACTTACTTTAACTCCATCATTCTTCTCACATCTGTTCAACCTCAGCCCTCACTGAGCCATTGTGTTGCATCTTCATTGTTCATCTGACAACTGTTCTCTGTCATCTGTTTTCTGTCATCTATTCTCTGTCATCTGTTCTCTGTCAAATTTTCTCTGTTTATCACACCATTTCGTCATCACTGTCATTCTCTGATCAATTTAGTCTCATCTTCGCCATCTTTTTATCTCTGCTTGCAACCGTCGTGTTGAACGTGAATCCCTTGCTATTAATTGCTTTTCCAAGACTCTCAAGTATTACTTTTTTTTTCAATTTCGTCATTCATTCAAAATGGTATGCCATTCTTTTCGCTTTCTTTGCTCATTAATGTTCAAAACACTAATGTTTGTTTATTTTTCTTTCAGAACTCTAATGTCTCATCTCCATCCTTAACAACCAATTATGCCTCCACATTCTACGATAGTGAACCTCCATTTTTGGCCATCGGAACCGAAGTCTCTGCTAAATACAAAGGCGCTTTTTGCGAAGCAAGAATCCAAAAGGTCGAACGATTAGTCAAATGTAGGGTTGCCTTTAAAAACAACCTAGGTTCTGCCATTGTAATTGATGATAATATTAGAGGAACTCTCAGAGTCGGAGCTCTAGTCGAAGCCAAACATCCTGATAAAAATCAATTTCTAGAGGCCACTATTTCAAAAATAATTGACGCTTCTCAGTATACAGTAATTTTCGACGATGGCGACATCACTACACTAAGAAGAACAAGCTTATGTCTTAAATCTGGAAAACATTTTGCCGAGTCTGAATCATTAGACCATTTGCCTCTTACTAATCCTGAACACTTTGGAAACCCTGTTAGTTTGGGTGTACGAGGAGGTCGTAGGCGAAGAAAAAAATCTGCATTTAATACTTCTCAAAATTCTGATAATGAAGACAATGAATCTATTGATGGGTTAGGTAGCGGTGCAAGTGTTGATGATGATGATGACTCTTCCAACATCACTCATCAAAGTGCAGGTGAACGAAGCAAAGATAGTAGTGAAGGTGAAAAGCGCGATTTTGACTGTGGAAAAGTTATCTGTGTTGATTATGGTGACAAAAGGTCAACTAAGCTCAAGGACAGTTGGTTTCCTGGGCTAATTGTATCTTCGAGTGCACAAGAAAACAATAACAAAATTGATTCTCGTGAAGAACATCTTGTTAAATCTTTCATCAATGGTAGATTTTATCAATTGCTTAAAAAAGATGTTAAAGAATTAAGCAAAGAAATAGCTACTCAGACTCTTAATGATGTCAATTCATCTAGTTCTTTACGTTCTGCAGTGGAAAAGGCTTTACTTTACATGGAGAAAAATGAGTTGCCTTCTAATTGGGATTATGATTTACTGATTGGTTGTCAAAATGTCAACGAAAATAATGAAGACGACAATCTTAGTTCCGATTTAGAATCATTTCTAGAAGAAGAAGATAATGATGATGACAATAAAACTAACGAGGAAAAAGACAGATTTGTTGCACAACTTTACAAGTTTATGGATGAAAGAGGAACACCTATTAATAAAACTCCAAATGTTGGCGGGAAAGATTTAGATTTATATAATTTATATCGTTTAGTCAATAAAATGGGGGGATATAATCGTGTCACAAATAAAAATGGTTGGAAAGCTATTTATAATAGGCTTAATTTACCAACGACTGATTTAAGCACTAATGATGGCAATTTTAATCAACTTAAACTTGCTTACAAAAAATATTTGTTAAATTTTGTTGATTTTCATAGAAAATTGGGTTGTACAATGGTAAATACTTGCTTATATCCTAGAACTTCTGCTAGATCTGCTCGCAGTGAAAGAAACTGGAGAAATACTCCGGACATTAAAGATTCATTAAAAACTAGACGGAAGAAAGCTTCTATTGCTGAATCAGATAAAAAAGATGAAAAAGACGATGAAAAAGAGATTGACAAATGTAGTACTATTGGAGAAGAAGATGAAAAACATACAAACACCAAAAAAAATATACGTAGACAAAGAAAAACTACAAGAAAAAAGTTTAAAATTTTGGATGGAGATGATTCAAATGTTAATGGAAACGAACCCGAGGAAAAATACATTCCTGGGGATTCTGATTCAGAGTCTGACGTTGATTATAATATGAATACACCTTCAATACCAAAAGATATAAATGTTAACATAGGTGACAGAATACGCGTCAAATATGGGAAAGGTAAACAATTAAAAGTTTATGAAGCTAAAGTTTTAATTATAGATAGTGAATCTGATGATTTGTTAAAATTAAAATATTATGTACATTATACCGGTTGGAATATAAGATACGATGAATGGATCAAAAGAAATAGAATTGTTGAAATAATTGGAGATAAATCTCCTAAAAGAAGAGGAGGTAACAAATCAAAAAATAAAGGTGTTCCTTTGGAAAAAGATGAAAAAGATATTAAATTAGATAAAGAACAAAAAGAGGTAGTAACTTCTAAACGTGGTAGACCTCCATCTACTAGTATTAATAAGCAAGATAAAAATGCTAGTATTGAAAAAAATAGAAAAGAGACTAAAATTAATCAATCAACTGTTAGCAAAAGAAGTAGACAAAAATCAGAATGTCAAGATAATTTAACTGATGTTGATGAAAGTTTTATAGAAAAACCGATTAAGAAAAATGAATCAGCAAATAATTTAAATGAATTAAAAGATGTCCAACAATTGCCTAAATCATCAAATTTAATCAAAAACGAAGATAGTACAAATTCAGAAAAAAAGCAATTATTAGAAAAAAAATTAGATTGTTCTGAAATTTTATTAATTAACGATTTAACATCTTCAAATTCGAATGATAATGAAGATGGCAAAAAGTTAGATTTAAAAGAAAGTATTAATTTAACTAATGTTGATGAAGCAAATAAGACTCAAAATGAAATATTATCTCAATCTAGTTTAAATGAAAATTTTTTGGATATATGTGATTCAGAAACTATATGTAGAAATCCAACGCAAAAAGAGGTTTTAAATGACAAAAACGATAATAAAAAAATAGGATTAAAAGCTAGAAGATCTACTTTTAAATTAAAAAAAGAAATAGATAATAAAAGTTTAGATGAAAATTCAAAAGATACCTTTTTTAATGAATCTGATGTTGAAACTGTAAAAAAAGATGATTTTAATAAAGAATTTTCATTAAAACTAGAAAAATTTGAAAAAAAAAAAGGAAATGTCAGAGAAGAAGAAATAATATTAAGTAGAAAAAGATCTAGAAAAAAGAAAGGGGATAAAGAAGTAGAATCTGGAATTGATATTAAAACAGAAGATAATAAAAGAAAAAAAATAATTAATAATGAATCATCTAACGAAGAAGATGAGCAAACAGTAATTGAGATGCAAGAAAGTTCTAATAGTAAAACTTCTAAGCGAAAGCGTTTCCTAAATGCTAAATATAGACAAGAAGATACAGAAAAGACTGAAAATAAAAATATTGATGTACCTAATAAAAAAAGAAAAGATGATGCATTTTTAGTAAAACAAGTAAAAGATGATCTTGTTAACGACAGTTTTGAATTCGAATTATTAAAAAATGAAGAAAAAGATCTTAAAATTGTAAATGAACAAGAAGTGGAAACAGGTGGAGGAGAAATCGGTGTTGGATTTCTTTTATGCAAAGAACAAATTCCAGCAAGTCCTGTTTGCGATGTTTCTGATAACAGAAATCTAGAAATCAACGAAGACTTAGTCAGTAATACAGATGAAGAAAGATTAAGACCAGAAGATAATACAACTGTAAAGAATTTAACTTTACTTTCTTCGACAGCTACAGCTTCTTATGAAATTGAAACATCTAAATTGGAGAAAGAAGTTTTGGCAAATATTCCATCTAATGCAAGTGAATTAATTTCCGTTGAAAACAAATCAGAAGTCGCAAGTGCATCGAAAATAAGACAAGATAAAAAGGATATATTAATTGAAAACGATGACAATAATGAATCACAATTTAGTCCTCCAACTTCGCCAGAAAGCTTAAGAAGTGGATCTTTATCTTCTTCTACCACTCAAAATGAGAAAGATTCCAGTGATGTTGAAAGGCAAAATTTGTATGATAAACAATGCAATTTAGAAGACAATAAAATTAATGTGACCATATCAAGTCACGTGGAAAACTGTGAAACTTATGGTTTAGAAATGATCGCAATCGCATCAGGAGCCTCTAAGCCTGTAGAAATCACTAAGCCAGAAGATTTCTCTGATCAATCTAGCAATCAAACTTTTGTAAAAAATGAAGATCTTAATTATGCTAACCGTGAAGAATGTACAGTAAGCGTAACACCTAGAAAAAAGCGAAGAGGGAGAGTTAGGAGTTCTTCTCAGTCGGAAAGTACTGCAAATGATTACACAGCTATGGGAATATCGTACAAAGAAGGTGCTTTATTAAAAGATGGAAGGAGTTCTGGATGCAAAACTAGAGGTTCACTAGGAAGAAAAGTGAAACAAAGTTTAAACTTGTCAGCAAATTTTGAAACCATTAATGAAAGTGTTTGTTTGTCTGAGAATTTCGAGTCCACATCGCACTCTCCCATGCAGATGAACTTGGCCAATATGGAATACAACCCGACTTCCAAGTATAATTTTTGCACGCCTCTTGATGAGAACTTAGAAGCAGACAAGAGAATCCAGATTTTGCAAGAACGTTTGCAAGATTTGCGCAAGACTTACTTAAACATAAAGTCCGAGGTGGCTCTAATCGAAAGGAAGAGAAAGAAATTGAAAAGAAAAGAAAGATGTTCTCCATCTTCACCAGGCTCTTCTACTCATGGTGAAAGCAAACAGACTGTTTGCTCACAAAAGGGTTTACAGAGAGTTCCCTCGGTTTCTGAGAGCAGCAACACCGAAGACACACAGGCGGACAAGATAGCTGGTGAGAACAATCAACCGTTTGAATGTGCTTTGTCAGTCAGTAACGAAACAGTGAAAAATGTTTGCTGACATCGCATCTTAAATTAGGTGTTTTGTACAATTCGCAATTTATTTAGATTGATGTCTAAACAGTCAGCTTTTAATTTTTAGACTTGACACACAATCATCTGTAAAAAAGAATGCACATCATTTTCATACTATTGTTTTTTAATACATGATCATTATCAGTGTTCAAAATTTGTTTATATTAAATGTGTACATTAGAAACCTATTTTGATTTTCTTATACAAATCGTCTTAAGAAAGCCAGTGTCGAAGGTAAGTTTCGCACATGCAGTTAATGGTAGTATTGAAATTTGGCGGTCCACATGATTTAAAAGCGAAGACAGTGCCACTACACGAATCTACTTAATTTCATAACTCGTGACTATCATATATAAATTTAATAACAAATTGCATTTGTTATTAATTGTGTTTGCTTGTAGTTGCAATCTTAAAAATTAATTTGTCTTCAACTGATTAGTTGCAACTGTGCTATCTTTGCAATCTTCATGGACAATAACCACTGTTCTTGGGCAAGTAACCCAACTGCTAAAGCTGATTTCGTCTCTTTAAATGATGTGATGAGTGAACAAATGGCTGTTCAATTACAATTGCATGACGAAATTAACTTGTGTAATGATGAAGAGGAAGCTAAGCGACTACATGCTCTTATTAACAACATTGATGACAACGAAGAGATTGAAAAAGATTATCTTTTGGCCAAAATGTTGCAGTCTCAGTTTGATAAAGAAGTCGAAGATCAAGGCTTAAGGTAACAATTGATTTATAGAAGGTGAAATTTAAAAAACTTTCCCTTTAGTTTGTCCAATGATCAAAGTGCAGAACTCGATATGCAACATACCAAATTAAGCCAGAATTGTTCTTCCAGCGAAACCGACCAAGATGATGATGATTATGAACGAGAATGGGACTTATTTGAGCAAACCGAACAGAAGATACCTCTTGGGAAACTAGGTTATCTAATTGAAGAAGATGGAAAAATAAGAACCAAACACGATCTTAATGATAGCAGTCGCATGAATGCTTGTAAAGCCATGAGCATGAATCTTTCTACTGGAGATGGAGGAGGTTTCGAAATGAAATTAAATAATAATGTGTTTAATTCGCTTAAAACTCACGTGAAAAAAGAACGGAAAAGAAATGCTCGTCTAGTAGAGAAGAATGTGAAATCCACTACTGAGGGGGTGATGGACCGAAAGTCAATGTTACTGTTATTTAAGCTAATTAACTTAGGCATACTGGATCAAGTGTACGGGGTGATTAGCACGGGTAAAGAGGCCAACGTTTATCATGGTATTGGAGGCAACAAAGAAAAAGAGATTGATTCTGGAGAAGTGGCTATTAAAGTTTTTAAAACTACTTTGAACGAGTTTAAGAACAGGTCTAGTTACATCAGAGGTGATTATCGATTCAAAGATAGATTGTCCAAGCAAAATCCAAGAAAAGTGCTCAATCTTTGGGCTGAAAAAGAGATGCACAATTTGTGTAGATTAAAAAAAGCTGGCATTTTATGTCCTGAAGTAATCATGTTAAAAAAGCATATTTTAGTCATGTCTTTTATTGGAGAAAACGGTTTGTCTTCGCCAACCTTAAGAGAAGCTTTGCATTTAACTATGGCCGAACTGGAACTGGCAATGCAAGAGACTTTGCAAATAATGAAAAAGATGTATGATAAATGTGATCTTGTGCATGCCGACTTGTCTGAATATAATTTAATTTACCACTTGAATCGAGTATATGTAATAGACGTGGGTCAGTCGGTTTTGAAAGGACATCCGTTTGCAAACAAATTTTTGTTACGAGATTGTCAGAACATATCGAGATTTTTTTACGACCGTGGTCTTAAAGACATGGCATCTGGTTCGGAACTGTTTTTTGAGATTACTGGGCATCAAGTTGACGATCCGAAGAATGTGGACGAAGCAGGTGTTTTGAGCAAAATTTGCGATTTGGAAAAGGATGAAGACTTTTTTAACCGAGACCCAAACAACACTAGCAAGGATGAGTTATTCGAGGAGATGTTTACTAAAAGTCTGAACGAAAAGGGTTGCAGTAATAAGATGTCCACTAAGAATAAGCTAAATTAAGAGTAGCGTTGTGTTAACTTAATGCTAAATAAAGTGTTTGGTGAGCAAGGTGTATTTGCGTTTGAAAATGGCGCGCTTTACTGCGCGACCGCACTTGTTCACTAGTGGCACATAGACGCGTAGACAGGTAGCCGTTGTTGTGTCTGCTACAGGTGGTGAGGGGCGTGTCGAGTTTTTGCCGCCCTTTTTTAAGAGGTTTCAGAGTTACAGTAGACTACAAAGATGTGATTTGGGGTTATGTAGTTTGAGTGATGTAGTTTGGGGTGATGTAGTTTAGGTTCATGTGGTCTAGACTAATGTAGTTTGGGTTCATGGGGTCTAAAACTTAGATTGATCAAGTTTGTGTCGATCAAGTTTAATCTTATGTATTCTAAAGAGGTGTAATATTTTAGGCAATATAATTTAAAATGATCAAATTCAGGGTTAGATAGTTTAGATGTATTAAAGAATTATATGGCTCATACAAATCTGGTGTAATTTGTCTGCTAATACTTGCTTAATGTAACCTGCCTACTGTAAACTGCCTACTTTAATCTTGGTCTAATCTGTGAATAATAGCTTTGGATAATGGAAGTGTTGGTTTTGAAAAACTGAAACTTCTAAAATGAAGAAAATAAGATGAACATTAGGATTATGAGATTAAATTACACTAATATAAATTAAATGAAGTTTTCAATATAACTGCTTTTATAAAATTGATCCGAACGCTGCTGACTCTGATGTGGTCAACAAGCCTGGGCAGGCTTAGTTGTAGTGGTCTTAGCTGTGGTGTCTTAGCTGTGGTGTCTTAGTTGTGGTGTCTTAGCTGTGGTGTCTTAGCTGTGGTGGTCTCAGCTGTGGTGGTCCCAGCTGTGGTGGTCCCAGCTGTGGTCGGCTGAGCTAAGCTCGGCTTGCTCGTCATCCATGGCTGATCCACCCCTTGCCCACTCCCCTAGCCACAATTTGCGCAGTTGCCCACAGCAGTTCGGATTAAGCAGGCAGAACTGCGCCTAATTGTCTTGCAAGTCCGTCCAACACTTGTGCTCCAGTTCGCCCCCACCGGTTCTTGGCGTGCCTGAGTCGTGCCACATTAAACTGCGTCTAATTAGTGCTCAACTTTGAATTATGTCTTTTATTTCCTGCTGAATATCATACTTGTGCTGGCTAAAACTCATTACAATGACAACAAGTGTTTTGGGGTTATTGCAATAGACTTGGTTCGACGCAAATTCGCTTTCTGCTCGTTTACTTGCAACACTTCAAACCTTCTGAAATGCTTTGCCAAGTTTGGCCAATCAACAAGTGCTAACTCATAGACCGGACTCTCTTTTCTACTTTATACCTGTTTTATTCACAGCTCAGTTTACCTGCTTCAACTCTAAACGTTGCTCATGTAAGGCCTAAACCTTGCTTTGCAATGGCTGAAATCATCAAAGTCTCCAATTTAAACTCTTCTCATTTCTTACATATCGGAGATGTGGTCTCCATTTATGCCGAAGGCTCTGTTTGCGGCTTCCTCTCCACATTGGGACTTGTGGACGACCGAACTGTAGTTCAACCCAACAACGGAAACTTAGAGTGTCCGCCTGACAAGTTTCGGGACTGCTTGTTTAAAATTTGTCCCAACAACAGATACACTGCTCAAAAACAGTTCTGGAAAACATCCAAAGACACCACCAATTCCACTTCTTCCAGTTCGCCCAGCTTGCCTGGATCTTCACCTGGTGCAACTCCTGCTACCATTCATGTCAATAAATCGCTCAGTTCTGCCATCAACTCTTCTAGTCCTATTAGTTCTAGAACATCAACCACTGCTGCCAATGATGCCATGTTAATTAAAAAACTGCATCAAGCTGCAGAACAAGAAAAGAGACAAAATGAAATTGAAAATAAGAAACTTATAGGTACAACTATACAATATGGAAATATGATTCAACTGTTGCATCTTAAGTCTAACAAATATTTGACTGTAAACAAAAGACTTCCTGCTTTATTAGAAAAAAACTCTATGAGAGTTTACCTAGACTCAGCAGGTAATGAAGGCTCTTGGTTTTATATAAGGCCTTTTTATAAGCTTCGTTCCATTGGTGATAATGTTGTGGTTGGTGATAAAGTGGTCTTAACGCCTGTAAACGCAGGCCAACCTTTGCATGCATCAAATTATGAACTTCTTGATAATCCCGGATGTAATGAAGTTAATGCTGTCAATTGTAATACTTCTTGGAAAATTAATCTTTATCTTGATTTTAAAGAAAATTTAGAAGATGTTCTTAAAGGAGGAGATGTAGTAAGATTATTTCATGCAGAACAAGAAAAATTTCTTACAATGGATGAATATAAAAAAGAACAGCATGTTTTTTTAAGGTAAAAAAAAAATTATTTCTTATTTAAATTTTTCAATCATTTTAAAAATTTAATTTTATAAACAGATCTACTGCTAGAGCCACAGCTACATCTGCCACGAGTTCTAAAGCACTTTGGGAAATAGAAGTAATCCAACAACATGAACCATTACGTTCTGGAACCGGAAGTTGGCATTCAATTTATAGATTCAAACATTTAGCCACAGGTTATTATCTGGCAGCTGATCAAGACACTGAAGATTTATCTAATGATCCTATGCGCAATAAGTTAAGAGGAAGTAAAAATAATCGTGTCTATAAATTAGTAGCAATTCCAGAAAATTCAGATATAAAATCCATATTTGAACTTGATCCGACTACTATAACTAGAAATGATAATTTAGTACCGCAAAGTTCTTATGCAAGACTTCGACATTTATCCACTAATAGCTGGTGTCACAGCACCAACATTCCAATTGATAAAGATAAAGAAAAACCAATGATGTCTAAAGTAGGTTGTGCTGCAATTAAAGAAGATAAAGAGGCTTTTCAAATTGTGCCAGTTTTAGCATCAGAAGTTCGAGATCTTGATTATGCAAATGATGCTTGTAAAGTATTATCAAAAATTTGTAAAAAATTAGAAGATGGAAATATTACACAAAATGAAAGAAAAATGACTTCACAACTGTTACAAGAAATCATTTATTTTCTTTGCAATAAAGAAAATGATCATAAAAGAGTATCACCATTAGAATTAGTTGTTAAAGAACCTAATAGAGAAAGACAAAAATTGCTAAGAGAACAAAATGTTTTAAAATATTTATTTAAAATGCTTCAAGCTCCGTTTGAATGTAAAAATGATCAGAAAAATCTAAAGGAGAACAACGAAAATGTATTTAATGTAACAGAAAACAATAATTCACCATTTTTAAAACTAGAAGAATTAAATGATACTAAAAATGCGCATTATAAATATATGTTTAGATTATGTTATAGAATTTTAAGGATAAGTCAACAAGATTATCGCAAAAATCAAGAGTACATTGCGACTTGGTTTGGTTTTATGCAAAAACAGATAGGATATGACATTTTAGCAGAAGATACAATTACTGCTTTGTTGCATAGTAATAGGAAATTGCTTGAGAAGCACATTACGGAATCTGAGATATCTACATTTGTTAGTCTAGTCAGACATAATAGAGAAAGTCGATTTTTAGATTATTTGAGTGATTTGTGCATCTCGAACAAAGTTGCTATTCCGATCACCCAAGAGCTTATTTGTAAATCTGTTTTAAGTGAAGAGAATTCTGACATTTTGATTCAAACAAAAATTCTGAAAAAAAATGAAACATTTAAAAGAGAAAAACAAGTTAAAGAGTTTAATGAAAATAATAATAATCTTAATGTGAGTGAGCTGCAAAACTTTACAATTGGTGAAGGATTAAGCGACACTGAAGAAGATGAAGAAGTTTTTCTTTATCTTCCTAATAACAAATTTCAAAAATTTATTCGTGATTTAAGTAGTTCGGCCAAAAGAAACGAAGAAGATTGGAAAATATTAGATTACTATCGCCATCAATTAGATTTATTTTCAGGGATGTGTTTAGATCGTCAATACTTAGCTATAAATACTTTAAGCAAAACTTTAGATATTGATTTAATCCAAAAGTGTATGTCCGATAAATTGCTTCCTTTTGAGCTGAGAGCTGCTTTCTGCCGACTTATGCTTCATATGCATGTGGATAGAGATCCTCAAGAACAAATTACACCGGTTAAATATGCAAGACTTTGGTCAGAAATTCCTAATACTCTTTCTATTAAAGATTATGATAACAATTTAAAAAAATCTATACAGCAATCTACTTCTGCTCGTATTGCAACGCATAAAAAATTTGCCAAAACTATTAAATTTGTTGAAGATTATTTATGTAAAGTAGTTCGCAATATTACTTCATTTTCAGACTCAAAACAAAACAAACTTACTTTTGAAGTTGTCAAATTAGCAAGAGAACTTATCTATTTTGGTTTTTATAGTTTTTCAGATTTATTAAGATTAACTAAAACTCTTCTCAACATTTTAGACTGTGTTCCGGAAAATTTTCAAAAATTTGGACATTTTTTTTCAGAAAATACAAATTGTGAAGATTTAACTAATTCAAAAACCAATGTTTCTAGGTCATTAAATGAAATGGCAACAATTTTTTCATCAATGGTAATACCTTCAATGAGTATTAATAATCAATGCATATCGCAATCAAATAATAATTTAATTGCACCAAACATACTTTTATCTTCTAATGATAATTTATTACCCAATATTCAAGAAAAAAATTCATTAAATTATAAAAATTGGTATAATAGTTTTTCAAATGAACAAGATACTTTAGTAATGGATACTAAATTGAAAATAATAGAAATACTTCAATTTATTTTAGATGTTAGACTTGACTATAGAATAACTGGATTACTTTCCATTTTTAAAAAGCATTACGATGATAATAATACAAATATATCAAATCTATCTCAATTTAATTCAGAGTTATCTACTGAATGTGATTTTTATGAATCAAATGAAAAAACAAAATTATTATCGTTCGATAAAAAAAATAAAAATTTGAAAATTGATGATGATAATCATGATCTTTTGCTTAATAAATCAAAGAAAAATTTACCGAAAATAAGCATTAACAATAATGTTGAACTTTCCGGGTCCAAGCAAGTGTTGATTGATGAAAATGAATGTGGTAGAAACGATATGGGACTAGAAAAAATTGTTCATCAAGCTGAATCCATTTTTGATGGAGATTATGACATTGATTTTGATGGAAACAATGGAAAAACTTTTTTAAGAGTTTTATTACATTTAGCCATGCATGATTATGCACCATTAGTTTCCGGTTCTTTGCAACTTTTATTTAGACATTTTAGTCAACGCCAAGAAGTTTTGAGTTCGTTTAGACAAGTTCAATTACTAGTAAGTACGTCAGATGTAGAGAATTATAAGCAAATTAAAAAAGATTTAGACAATTTAAGATTATTGGTAGAAAAAAGTGAACTCTGGGTCTACAAAAATAACAAAATTTCAAACGATAGCAACAATCCGTTAGAAAGTAATCCAGATTTAGAAAATGAAATAAATAAAAATTTAAAAAAAAATAAAAATGAAAATTCAGAAAATGAAAAATTAAATACTAAAAATGAAGAAATAAATGTAACAAATAATGAATTTAATTTAGATAATTTTACGTTTAGTCGAGTGGATGCTTCGATGAATGATATCGAGCCTGGATTCTGTTTTGAATTGATGCAGTCAAAAAATTATTTAACAATTCAAAAAATTTTACTAAGATTAACAAAATTATGTATTGAAGAAAAAAGATCTTCACAGTTATCTAATATTTCAATTACGTGTTCAAGATTTATTCCTAAAAAACATGAACAAAGATTGCTAAGAAATATGAGCGTTCACTCAATTGTTTTAGATCTTTTGAAAATTCCATATGATAAAGAAGATAAACAAATGAAAGAGATAATGAAATTAGCTCACGAATTTTTACAAGCATTTTGTTTAGGAAACCAAATAAACCAATTATTATTATATAAACAATTGGATCTATTTTTAACACATGGTCTGTTGGAAACACAGACAATGTGTGCCATATTTCAAGATAATATTCAACTTTGCCAAAAAATTAATGAAAGCGTTGTGAAGCATTTTGTTCAAAGTATTGAAACACACGGGAAACACGTAATTTATCTTAAATTTTTATTAACCATTGTAAAAGCTGAAGGACAATATATGCGTAATTGCCAAGCGATGGTAATGCAAGAATTGATTAATGTTGGAGAAGATGCACTTACTTTTTATAATGAAAAAACATCATTTAATAAGTTTGTGGAAATGATGAAAAATGAAAAAAATGGATTAAATCCTACTGGGCCTTTAATGTATCACATATATTTGGTTAAATTACTAGCTTCATGCACTGAAGGAAAAAATGCATACACAGAAATCAAATGTCACTCACTTCTTAGTTTAGATGATATTATCAATGTGGTTACTAATCCTCATTGTCTACCTCAAGTTAAAGAAGCTTATATTAATTTTCTTAGCCATTGTTTCATTGATACTGAAGTAGAAATGAAAGAAATTTATACTTCTAATCATATTTGGAAACTTTTTGAAAATTTTCTAGTTGATATTCATAGTGTGATTGAAAATGAGATTGAAACTGTTGATGAAATGGATAAAGAAAATTTTGATGGAACTCTTTTTGCTTTACGTCAATATGTATGTTCCAGCGTAATTAATTTAATTACAACTTTTTTTAATTCTCCTTTCAGTGATCAAAGTAGTACTGTGCAAGTAAGTTACTAATACATCTATTATATGTATTTTTGATTAAAACTATTTGTTTTTAATTATAATCAATTATTTTTTCAGGCTCATCAACCATTATTTGTAAAATTACTGCAAGCTGCAATTAAATTAAGTAATTGTGTATGGTTGAGTTCGTCACAGAAAAAAAATATTATTAATTCTATAGAAATGTTCAAAAATATAGCAAAAAGTAGAAGAATAGCATTGGCCAATGACTTAGAAAATCAACTTTCATTAATTATAACTAATAAGCATAAAACAGATAAAGAGCTTTCTAAAATATATCAAACTGGCAAGGAATCAAATGAAAAACAACTTACTAAATTGAAAGTGTCAGTAACAAATAAAGCAGAAAAAGCTAATTCGGAATGTTGTTTAAATACTCATAATGATAAATCTGTAATAGAAAAATTACAGGAAATTGTTTCATTAATTGAATTGCAATTACGACCTCTTGTCCAAGCTGAATTATCTGTGTTAGTAGATATTTTTTTTAAGCCAGAATTACTGTTTCCAGAGCGAACTGAAGCACGAAAAAAATGTTCAAATGGTGGTTTTATAAGAAAATTGATTAGTCAAACCGAGAATTTAATTGATGAGCAAGATGATAAATTGTGTGTAAAAATTTTAGAAACTCTTAAACAAATGATGACAATTGAACCAGTTTTTGAAAAAAAAGTAAGTATTTAAGTTTTTTTTAAAATAAACTAATTTTAATTTTTTAATAGGCAGAACAGCTAAGGCAAAAAAGTTTAGAAAGATTTTTGAGCACAAAAAATGATAATTTAGTCAATTATTGTATTACTGAAAAATCTGAATATATTGATAAACTTTCTAATACTAAATATAATTTTGATGAAAAATTGAATGGCCGGAATAAAAAAAATAAATCAATTGATTTGCAATCAATAAATGTATCTAGTTTAAATAATAACTTTTCAATCAATAATTACATTCAAACTGTTCAAAATAGTATGAATTCAGGATCAACTGTTGTAAAAAGAGCAGGAATGCTATTATCTAAAATACAATGCGAGTTAGATATTCAAGGAGCATCAAACTTAGTTGTAGAATTGATTATTAAAAATCCAAACCATACGATTTTTTTAAAATCGGTTGAATTAGGAATAGCTTTGCTTGAAGGGGGAAATACATCTATTCAGAAATCAATTTATGAAAAGTTAAAGAATGAAAATAATTGCGAAAAGTTTTTTAATGTTTTTTATACTAAAATGAAGCAAGCAGAAATGGAAATAAAAAATATGGTTACAGTAAATACGTCAGATTTGATAAAAACAAATAAAAATGTTTATACGTTTGAAGATGGTTCTGGAAGTTTGACGCCAAGACATAGAAGCTCTTTTATTATAAAAAGCGGAAGTCAAAACAATTTGAACAATTTAAGTCAACATTCTTTGACAAATGAAGAACTTTATCGCTCTCAACAAAACAATGATAAAATTTGTCCCACGGGAATTTCAAATAGATTAAGGTCTACGATATTAAGTTCGCCTCCTAACTCATACCTCAACATACCTTCAGATGATAATTTTAATCAAAATTATTATTATTACAAAAATAACTTATCTCCATATAATCATGCAATAAATAGCAATCAACTTAATAACGATTTTAAGCTTCCAGATGAAATTACTATTATGAAACCTATTTTAAGATTTTTACAATTACTCTGTGAAAATCATAATCGAGATTTACAAAATTTTTTAAGAAATCAAAATAATAAAAACAATTTTAATTTAGTTTCAGAAACATTAATATTTTTAGATTGCATTTGTGGTAGTACAACAGGAGCTTTGGGATTATTAGGACTTTACATAAACGAATGCAATGTTGATTTAGTAAATCAAACGTTAGAAACACTTACTGAATATTGTCAAGGACCATGTCATGAAAATCAAAATTGTATTGCAATGCATGAAAGTAATGGAATCGATAATATAATAGCATTAATTTTAAACGACATAAATCCTTTAGGAAAAGAAAGAATGGATTTAGTTTTAGAATTAAAGAACAATGCATCGCAATTATTACTAGCAATAATGGAAAGTAGAGCGGATTCGGAAAATGCTGAAAGAATATTAAACTCAATGAGCCCAAGACAGTTGATTGAAGTAGCATCTAATGCCTATCACCAAAACATAAGCTTTCCAAGCCAATCTGATGCACCTTGTCTAGAAAATAAGGATGAGGCGAAAGTAGAATGTAGCAAAAAAATTAAAGTGTGTCCGAAAGAAGTGGGCCATAACATTTATATATTGTGCCATCAATTGGCTCAAAAGAACAAAGAACTATTGACATATTTGAAACTGAATAGTCTAACATATTTAAATACTAATATGGGCGTTAATAACTTAAACTATAACTCTGTGGTTCAGAACTCGCCAGCCCAACTTGAAGTGATTGAGAACTCGGAAAACAGAATGAAAGAGAGCTTGTCCTATTATGCAAAACATACGGCCCAAATAGAGATTGTTCGAAGTGACAGGACAATGGAAAGAATTGTCTTTCCGGTGCCTCCGATTTGCGAGTACCTGACCAAAGATTCAAAGATTAAAGTGTTCCTTACTACTGAACGCGATGAGCAAGGATCCAAAGTAAGCAACTTTTTCAACTCATCTAACGATTTGTACAGTGAAATGAAATGGCAAAAACAACTAAGGGAACAGCCAGCTTTATACTGGATTTCAAGACATATGTCCACTTGGAGCTCAATGTCCTTCAGTTTCGCGGTGCTCATCAACATCATCGTTGCTCTTTTTTATCCATTTAACAAGGATTTGGTTGACATTGTAGATAATTGGATTCTTTACGCTGTTAGATGGGTTGCACCTTTCTTCTCGGTCGGCATGCTATTCACTTTTGCTAAAAAGTTGGGTCTCAAGTTTTTGGTGTTTTCACTTATGTTCTGGTTTATTTTTTGCTTTGGCATAAATCCTGTTCTTTTTCTTTTGGGCATTCTTAATGTAATCACCGCCGCTGTTCACATGGTCAGTATAATGGGCAACCATGGCATATTTACAAAAAAAATCGATCAAATCGTTACTGAGTTTGATTTTCTCTACCACATTGTCTATTTAATTATATGTACTTTAGGACTTGTGGTGCATCCATTTTTTTATTCCATTCTTTTGTTCAACATGATTTATCAAGAAGAAACTTTGAAAAACGTGATTAGGAGTGTGACAAGAAATGGCAGATCAATTTTGCTAACTGCTTTATTGGCCTTAATATTAATTTACTCGTTTTCAATAGTAGCTTATTTATTTTTCAGAAATGATTTTCTTATGGAAACCGAGCCCTATGAATCGGCATTGAATCCATCTGAATCGTTTTTTTCCTCTCAAAATTGTATAAATAATGAAAATATTGAACGAAATTCTTATCCCTATTGTGAAATGGATGCAGCTAATAAAGAAATGCCAGCACCGACGGAAACTGTCAAAGAGCGATCATGCGACTCTTTAAGAATGTGTATTATAACCACTCTAAACCAAGGGTTGCGAAATGGGGGTGGAATAGGTGACGTTCTAAGATCTCCATCTTCGACAGAACCGAAATTCATTTTTAGAGTCATTTATGATTTACTCTTTTACTTTATACTTATTGTAATAACACTAAATTTAATTTTTGGTGTTATAATCGATACTTTTGCAGATCTTCGTAGCGAAAAGCAGCAGAAAGACAAGATTTTAAGAAACAGTTGCTTTATTTGCGGCTTGGAGAGAAATTCATTTGACAACAAAGTGGTATCATTTGAAGAGCATATAGTTTCGGAACACAATTTGTGGCACTATTTATACTTTATAGTGCTGATCAAGGTGAAGAACAAGACAGAATTTACTGGACCAGAAAGTTATGTTTGGCAAATGATTGAAGACAGAAACTTGGACTGGTTTCCAAGGATGAGAGCAATGAGCTTGCTAAGCTCTGAAGAGTCGGAATCGGAGCAAAACGAAATAAGGATGATAAACGAAAAACTGGAAAAAGCAATAAAGATGATAGAAATCCTTTACCAACAGCATACGGAGCTCAAGGACCAGGTAAGCAGTTTGAAAATGATTGAGTGCGTCTGTAACGTTTTACGATGAATTGCAGATGCAAGAACAACAAAAGCAAAAGCAAAGGAACGGAATCATGACAAACACCAGCTTCGTGAACCATAGTTCTTAAAAGAGGAACGAGCCTACACCACATGTAGGATGGAACAGATTACATAACTAAACACTTAAAGATCACATTATTTTTTATTTATTACAATTTTTAATTCTTTGTCTTTAAATAAAAAGGGCGCATATTTTTTTAACTTTTCAGTAATTTTTGTACTGTCAAATTCGTCCAGGTCGAAGATGTAATAGGCAAAATAGCAATTAATCATTAATATACCAAGCAGGCCTAAATTGGAAGCCAGTTTCATAGCTTTCATATCTTCACTCGAATTTTGCTCGAACCTGTCGTCATATTTGTATTTGTGTTTTAATTTGGACAAGTTGCGTCTTTGAACATCCAAATCCTTAGGCTTTATAATCCTCACGCTTGTTTTGGTTTGAATTTGAAATGTGGCAAAAGATCTGTTCCATGTGACCAAATTCACTCGTCCCAACATTCGTAACCCAGCCATGCTTGTGTTTGTTTGTTTACAATCGACTGGTGGCCGAGTCGACAACTGCGCCGGCTTTATTTTCAATTTCCAAAACACTTTTCTTAATTAATCTTGACAAGTTTCTTAATTTATATTGTATCAAATCCGAACTGCTCACTATGGCTCCGGTTATCCAACCGAACCCTTCTCCTGCCAATAGGAACGACAGGGCTAAGAGATCAGTTGAAAGAAGGTAAACTCTAGCTAGTTAATCTTACAAACCTCTTCATCTTCCATTCTTTTTTTTCAGATCTGAACTTATTTGCCGTGTTAAATACAGTAATAATTTGCCGGATATTCCTTTTGATCCCAAATTCATCACTTACCCGTTTGATTCTAACCGATTTGTACAGTACAAGCCCACTTCTTTAGAAAAAAACTATAAACACGACTTATTGACAGAACATGATCTTGGAGTCGAAATTGATCTCATCAATCCTGAAACATTCTACGTTCCTCCTGAACTTCAGGACCATCTAATTCTAGAACCAGAAGATGAAAAACTTATTGAAGAAGAGGCTATCACCCCGCAAAACAAGAAAAGATCCATCAACCATCACAAAGCCGTTCCTTGGCTCAAAAAAACAGAGTACATTTCTACCGAGTTCAACAGATATGGCGCATCAAGTGAAAAGAATGAAACTAAAGTTGGTTATAAAATTAAGAAAGACATGAAAGACGATAATTTGTATTTAGACAGAGAAAGTCAAATTACTGCCATTGATAAAACTTTTGAAGAGGCTAAAAAACCCATTAAAGAGCATCACAACAAAAAAGGAGTCACTCCTGTTCAGATTTTACCCGTCTTCCCTGATTTTAATTTGTGGAAATATCCATTTGCTCAAGTACAATTTGACACAGATCCTGCTTCTTCAAATCAAATAGAAGAAATGAGCCAGGCCATGATTCGAGGAGTAATGGACGAATCTGGAGAACAGTTTGTGGCCTACTTTTTGCCTACTGAAGAAACGATGGTAAAAAGAAAACGAGACGAAGAAAACAATGTAGATTATGAAGAAGAAGAAGAATATGAATACAAAATGGCAAGAGAATATAATTGGAATGTAAAGAGCAAAGCCAGCAAAGGCTATGAAGAAAACTACTTTTTTGTTTTTAGAGATGATGCTATGGTATATAATGAACTTGAAACTAGAGTTAGATTAACAAAACGAAGAGCTAAAAGCGGAGCTCAGCAATCAAACTCTAAATTGATAGTAAAACATAGGGCTTTAAGCGATGCCGAATTCAAAACACAAGAAATTAGACTTAAACAACTTCAACCTCCTCAAGATGAAGAAGAAATAGAAGAAAATGAAGATCAGATAGAAAATGCCAATTTGGCAGAAGGTTCAAACAAAAATGCAAACGAAGATAAATCAAGTGATTTCAACAAAAAACAAATAGATTCAGATAATGAGTCAGAAGAGGAGAAAAAAAACAAATCTGTAAGCGAAAAAAGAAAATCCAAGGCTACAATATCTTCGTCTAGCTCGTCTAGTTCAAGTTCAGAATCTTCTGATTCATCTAGCTCATCTGAATCTGAAAGCGACGAAAAATCAAAAAGAAAGAAGTATAAAAAAACAGAAGACGAAATTTTTGGAAGTGACAGCGATTAAAAAAGATAATTTATTTTTATATATCCTGACAAATATTTGTACTGAATTCAAATGGTCCAGATAGAAATAAAGTTTTTACTGATTTGAAGTACCGATGGCTTTTATGTTTACCAATTTGCAGTTTGACTAGTAACCAAGCCGAGATGCGCATAAGGCGTTCTTAAAACTTAACAAATAGACGATAAAGAAGCACTCTCAAGTTTTATTTTTAAATTGTTTACAAAACAGGTGTTCAATTGAACTGAGAAAAAACAGACCTAAAAATAGTTTTTAAATATGGCTTTCAACTCAACAAAGGTATGAGCGTGATTAGCACATGTTTTGAAGCTGTTTGAAAAACAATATGGTAGCCATTAATTACCGTGTTTTTCATGTGACTAACCAGAGTTTTGTTTGCGTCCTAATTTATCTTTGTACAGGTATTTAAGTTTTTGCGCAGCATTCAAAACCAATAAATTTGAATAAAATACAAGTTATTTCATTCCAAACATTAAACTTAGAACTTACAAATTAGCTAAATAGCCATTTTTTTAAATGAAGGTGCGATATTTATATTCTACGTTGGTTAAACCACGCTTGGAATTGACTCTTGCTATCATCAAACCCGATATTAGTCGCAATCCTCTGGTTGTCAATGTAAGTGTGTATTTTTCTAAACGTCAAATCTCAGCCTCAATTTTTTAGTCAATAGAACAGGAGATCTTACATAACGGCTTTTTCATTCTTAAATCCGATTTTTTAAAATTAAACAAAGCTCAGGCAGAACAATTTTACAAAGAACATGAAGGTAAAAACATAAACTTTATGTTCACATTTTTATTTTAAAAATTAGGCAAATTTTTTTTTCAAAGATTGGTTAGTTTTATGTCAAGCGGACCAATTAAGGTGTTTGTTTTATCCAAAAAAAATGCCATCCAAGACTGGAGAAAGTTAATGGGTCCTACCAAGGTCTATAAGTATGTAAAAAGGTTCTCTTTAATATAGTTAAATCATTCTGCTCAAGCAGAGCTCAGCACGAGGCTCCGCAAAGCATTCGCGCCAAATTCGGGTTGACTGACACTCGTAATGCCACTCATGGTTCCGATTCAGACGAGTCCGCAATAAGAGAGATTGAATTTTTCTTCAACGATTTTAAACACACTGAATGGTTTAAAAAGGAAGAGCATATTTTTCGCAACGGCAAAGAAATTGAATTTTGTAAAGACAATTTTGAACATAAAGTCATTAAATCAAAAATTATTTAAAACATTTTTATTAATATAAAATATATTAAAAATTGTAAACCATAAAACATTCATAAATATTAAATTATTTTTAATGTATAATTTCAATTTCCTCAATTTCCTCATTAATTAAATCGCCAAAATAAGCTGTCAAAGTGGAAACTTTTTTGTTTAAAATATTTTCTTCTAATTCAAATTTAACTTGAGTTTTTTTTGCTAATTCTCGAATGTCAATATTTCTAGGTAAATAGTAGCAAATATTTTGACTAATATTTTCCGAAGTATCAAAATAAATTTGTTCACCGTTACAAGGCATGTCAATTAATTTTAATCTTTTGTTTTTTTTATAACTCGGTCCTCCCCAGGGAGGACTTAAAAATACGACATCTGCTTTAAAGTTGCAACTTTTTACTAAACTCATATAGTCACCAATAATAAACTCAATTCTATTATCTACTTTATACACTGTGGCATTATTTTTTGCTAGCTGAATTTTATTAGAATCAATGTCAATAGCGATGATAACAATTTTTGGATTTGCCAAAGCAAATTGAATAATGTTGCCACCAGCTCCGCAAAAACCATCTATTAAAATAGTGAATTCTTTCTTTTTTAAACATCTTTGAGCAATGTGCTTAGCAGTTTCCTCTGGAGTGACTGAATACCAAGACTCTTTATCAAGTATTATTCCTTCATCAAATTTGGAAAACAAGACATATTTCTTTTCAACTTTTTCGTTTAAATCATAATTGTTGGTCCTTCGTTTGCGATTAGTTTTAGCTGTAAACTTAAGTGGCAACCCAAACTCTTTCATTTGTTCTCGCTCCGATTCCAGATTCAATTCATCTTGAAAGTAAAGTTTTGAATCGTCCTCTACTTCTTCGACCGGCTCCATTTGTAGATGAAAACTTTTGTTTTGAAACAAGTTTGTTTACAAATCATGCTTTCAAAACAGTATTGCGCAAGCGCCACTTTTCAAAATGTAAACATTGAGAAAGTAGTATTTTAAAAAACAAAAAGATAAATAGTGTTCAATTTAGTACAGTTTGGATAAACTAATCAGGATAATCTGGACTGGCAAGTTGGCCATAGGTTCAAACTACATAAAGAGTATTAGAAAGAAAGGTTTGAATTATAAAGAGTAATCATAACTAGAATAAAATACATAATCACGAATGTTGTTGTTAAGTTTAAACAACACTTGTTTGCATTTTTTAAACTGTACAAATTAACTTGTTGCTATGTTACAATCATTTTTTTGACAATTCTGAACTTCGTCGTGTTGTTAGCCAGGTTATCTAGGTATAAAATAAATCATAGCTTTCAGCAGTTACCTGAACGTCTGCAATAATTCTTAAACTTTACAAAACTTAGTTAAATTAATTACATCAAGTCAAATAAAATCTTTAATTATCCATGATTGCTTTCTGGTTACCACTGTGGCCATTAATTGAATACAACAATGGCTTCTTTTTTCTTTTAATCGTTTTTACTTTTTTTATTACTATTTCTTTAGTAGTCAAGTAAGATTACACCTTTAAAATATTTCAATTAAAACATAAATTAAAAGCTTTTTCTTAGATACAGAGACACAAACATGACAAGCTGCGTAACTGAAAATACGAAACATAAAAAAGCTCAAACCATGTCGATCATGGAAAATCCATTTGAATTAAAACTCTTGCCATCTGAAACATCCTCAAGTGATGATGAAGTTTACAAAAACGGAATAAAAATTAGTGTATTTGCCAATTTACCCTATGTTTTGGTTTATTATTGGGGAGTTAATATTAACCAGTTTCATAGTCATATGAAACTTGATTGCTACACCTCAATGGACAAAATCAAAAATGATTCTTATTTTGACAAGCAGTATTTAGAAAGATCTCAAGCATACAGGTTAGTTAAGTTTTTATTTATCTATAAGACTAATTTTTTTTTTTATAAGATCTGAATTTCATAAAAATCATAAAGAATACATTTTAAAATCTAGTGAAAAGGTGAATGAAGAAAACCTAGGCGAATCGCCCAGACTGGTTTATCCATTAGTGGTGATTTTAATGGTGGATGAAAATGCGCTTGAAAATAAATTGCAAAACCATGATGCAGTAAGTAGAGAAAAAAAATTGAATAAAATTATAATTTTTGATTTAGATGATGTATATCAATGTTATTCACGTAAAAGACAAAGTGTGCTCATTACAATCTAACGTAATAACTAGACTTTTAAAAGAAAAATGTGGAAATACAATTAATGTTCAAACCTTATATTTGCCTGATGATAATGGACCACCTGAAACAACCCTTTGTATTATTTGTCAAGAAAATTTGGTTTCAATTGCATTTTGTCCTTGTAAACATACTTGCATATGCAAAGAATGTTTTAAAAAAATTGATAAATGTCCTCTTTGTAGAAGTTACATTACCACATATTTCACAATTAATACAGAAGTTGAAGACAAGTCAGTCAAAGAAGAAAAACAATGTAACAAAAGCATATTATCATATGTACAAAGCAAACTAAAAAACGTATTTCATATTTAATAACATATAAATTTGAAGGTACATAAATGTGAAATAAGGACTATTTTTTTTTCAAAACTGTCCAGCCATCATCGTCCACATTATTGGAAGAATGACTACTTTGACAAGATGAATCATCGCTGGTGTCTAAATCTATGTTGTTTAATTTGTTTGTAATATCAATTTCTTTTTTACAATTGGTTCGTTGGCTAATAAACAAACACTTTTCATTTAAGATAGACCTGAGCTGGTCAAATTTTTTTTCCCTGAATAACTGTTGCATATGTAGAATGTTTCTTACCACTTTTTCGGTAGAGTCGTCTTCTAAGATGGTGTCGAATTCGTTGTCCAGAATTTGTTCAATGTATTCAACAGCTTCGGGAATGTCCAGATCGTTTTGGTTGTCAATGAAGAAGCGTTTCACAACGTGAATCATCCATTCGAGCTTGTCATCTGCATACTCGCCTCCCATGCCATGTTGAAGAAGAGCTTGCAGGGCATGCCATTCAAGAAACGCATATTTTACACTTTGCAAGAAAAGATCTTGGTCGTGAACAGAGTCCATCTTAAGAAACAAGACTTGAACGTTAAGAAAACACGTGTATTCTGAGGCTTTGCCAGAGGGCGCATAGGTTTGTTTATCACTGAAATCAGTGTGTTGCTAAGATGGCGATGATCTGAATGTGGTCGTAAGAATGCCCAATCCCTGAGTAAAGGCGAAGAACATGTGGTGATCAGCTGTGACTTGCAAAGTAGCAGATGCTAGAAGATTGTTTGCAAACAAACTTGTTTTATATTTGTTGTCTAGTCCGCTAGGCGTTTTGCTGTGACTTTTATTTTTTAGTTGATTCAGTTTAAGATTGACACTCAATAATTGATTCAACAGCTTTGCACGTTCAGAACTGCAGTCTGGCCAACTTAAGGCTCCACTTTATTGATCAGTTTGTCTTTGCTCACTTTAGCTGCAGTTTCTACTTTTTGCATGAAGTGTTTGCTTAGTTTCAACCATGAAAGTCGTCAAGTGTTTAGTTAAGATTTCAATCAAAACATTCGTTTGAACTAATTTTTTATTTAGGCTTGGCCATATTGAACCATGTAGATTATCTTTCGTAGTCTTTGTGCAACCAGCTTAATCATTGCAAACCAACACACTCATTTCTTTGCTAGTGTAGTCGTGGTTTGGTGCAACAAGTATTTAGAGCAAGTATTGAAACAGATATTTGAAAATAAGTATCTGCGAATCAATATCTCAAAACGAATATCTGAAATTGAATATCTCAAAACAAATATCTTAAAAATATCTGAAAACACTATTTAAACCTCATCTAATTTATACTCAACAAAGTGTCCTACGATCTCAGTCCATCGTTTAACCGATTTGAAATGAACTGCTTTTTCATTCTCAACAAAATTACCATCTGATTTTCTCACTTCATCCCAGCTAAACTTACTCTTTTTTAAAACCTTCATCAAAAATCTTAAAACCTGACTAAAATTGCATTTAATGTCATATAGTTTTCATTGAAGTTTGCCCAAGACTTATTAAATGAAATAAACTTTTTCAGGCGTTTTTGTTCAATCTTATTCAGGCCTAATAGGTCAGTGCTGCGCACTTTTCGCTGGGACATTTGATTTGACGCGTAGTTTTTTGCCATTAAGGTCTTCTTTAACATTAAGTTTAAATAGTAAATCATATTTCACCAATATACAGTTAATGACAATTGATTCCACTTTTAAATA
Organism: Pyemotes zhonghuajia; assembly: GCA_025170145.1. Taxonomy (NCBI): domain Eukaryota; kingdom Metazoa; phylum Arthropoda; class Arachnida; order Trombidiformes; family Pyemotidae; genus Pyemotes; species Pyemotes zhonghuajia. The sequence continues at coordinate 11,146,565 of CM045844.1, forward strand.
TGGCTTCAGTTAAAGTTGCCGTTAGAGTAAGACCTTTTAATCAAAGGTAACTATTTTATTTTGTTATTCATGCTAATTATTCTTTGATCCCCTTCTTCTAAATAACTAAATTTTGTAAATAAATTTAAAAAAAAAAAATTTCATTAAAAAACAGTAAAATTAAATTTAACAACATTTAAAATGTCGTTTTTGTTTTAACCATTTATTATCATTTTTAATTATTTTAAAAAAGCATTAGAGCGTTTACTTTTTCATTTAACTGTTTTTTTATTTTTTTTTTTATAAAAAATTTGTATTATTAATTTTTACTTTAAAAAATATTTTAACACGATAATTGCTAATAAAATTTAACTTTTAATTATATTTTTCATTCGGGGTGCTAAACTAATTGAGTAATCAATCTTTTTACTCTACTTTTTAAACACTTTGAAAAACTTTTAATTTAATAATGATTTTTTTTTTTAAGAGAAATAGAATTAGGATGCTTACCTATAATTTGCATGAATGGCAAAAAAACCACTATTTTAAATCCAAATCCAAGACCAGATATCGTAGATAATAGTGAACCTACTAGAAAAGATTTTACTTATGATTATTCATATTGGTCTGTAGATCCTGAGCATCCAGATTTCGCCAATCAAGAACAAATATATAATGATCTAGGTACAAATTTATTTTAAAAAAAATATTTTTTTATTTTTTTTTATTCATTTATTTTAGGTAAAGAGGTTGTGAATGCTGCTTTTACTGGTTATAATGCATGCATTTTTGCTTATGGCCAAACAGGCTCTGGTAAAACATTTACAATGATGGGTAGACCTGATGACGAAGGTCTTATTCCACGTATTTGTCGAGAATTATTCAGAAAAATGCAAAGCACTAAACAAAATAGTTCTTCTTTTAGAACAGAAGTCAGTTATTTAGAAATTTACAATGAAAGAGTTAAAGATTTATTAAATAACAAAGATAATTCTCAAAACTTAAAAGTTAGAGAACATCCAAAAACTGGTCCTTATGTTCAGGACTTAAGTAAACATTTAGTAACAGATTATTCTGATGTTCAAGAATTAATGGCTCGTGGTAATGCCAATAGAACAACAGCATCAACTAATATGAATGACACTAGTTCTAGATCTCATGCAATTTTCACTGTTGTATTTTCACAAGCATCTTTTGATAAAGAAGATACACCAAGAGAAACTTTATCAAAATTAAATTTAGTTGATTTAGCAGGTTCAGAAAGAGCTAATGCAACGGGTAATTTATTTTTTATAATAATAAATTAAAATAAAATTAATTTTTTTTTTTTTTTTAGGCGCAACAGGGAAAAGACTTTTAGAAGGTGGACATATTAATAAAAGTCTTGTAACTTTAGGATCTGTAATTAAAGCTTTAGCTGAATCTTCAAACAATTCTCAAAATTCAAATAATTTAAACAAAAAACTTTCATTTATACCTTATAGAGATTCAGTATTAACATGGTTGCTCAAAGATAGTTTAGGTGGTAACTCAAAAACAATAATGATATCAACAATTTCACCAGCTGATATAAACTATGGCGAAACATTATCAACATTAAGGTATTCAAATAGAGCCAAAGATATAATTAATAAACCTACAATTAACGAAGATAATAATACAAAACTTATAAGAGATTTGAGATCAGAAATAGAAAGATTAAAATCATTAATTGTAGAAAATCCTAATATGATAGAAAAGGTTCATGAAAATGAGGCTAAGGTTAAATTATTAACGGAAGAATGGACTGAAAAATGGAAAGAAACTCACAGAATTCTGAGTGAACAAAGAACATTAGGTTTAAGAAAAGCTGGAATTGGAATAGTACTTGACTCAGATTTACCACATTTGATTGGAATCGATGATGATTTATTATCAACTGGTATTACATTATACCATTTAAAAGAAGGATGTACAAAAATTGGAACGAAATTCGGTAATGAAGAACAAGATATTATTTTGCATGGTTATGACATTGAAGATGAACACTGTTTAATTGAATTAAAAAATGGAGAAGCATATTTAATTCCTTTAAATAATTCACTTTGTTATGTAAATACGGTTCAAATAGATAGACCAATTAAAATTTCTCAAGGATGTGTAATATTATTAGGTAGAAATAATATGTTTAGATTTAACGACCCTCAAGAAGTTAATAGATTAAGAAAAGATAATCATATTAAACCTTCATCGGAAAATAATGCTTTAAATTTAAGTAGAGTTTTTTCTCAAAGTTCAGATTTAGCGAAATCAGTAGAAAATATTTGGGCTCAAATGTCAAATAATAACAACATTGATTACTCAGATCAAGATTTGGAAGAAAAACGTAAGGAAATAGAGGAATTAGAAGAAGAGCATAAAAGAGCAGAAGAACGTAGAAAAGAAGAAGAAATTAGGGCAGATGAAATTTTAAAAAAAAAAAAACAAGAACTTTTACTTTTGAAAGATGAATCAGAAACTTTAACAAAAATGATTGCAGATTCAATGAAAATTAAAGAAGAAACAGAAGCAGAATTAAAGTTATTAAATGAAGAAAAAGAAAAAATGAATAAACAGATTTTTAATAATCAAATAAAATTACAAGATGAAAATAATAAAAACTTAATTAAAATTGAAAATTTTGATAAGGAAAATTTCAGAACATTTATAAATAAACACGAAGATAATTTAGTGGAAATTAATCTTGATGACCAATCTAAATCAAGTGATTCAGATAGCTCAAAAAGTATTAACGAATCTCGACTGCCAAATAATGAAGTAAATGATGTATTAAAATCATTTGCTAACAGATTTAATTTAAGTGCTGATGGAAGTCCTGACGAGCAGAAAAATTCAACTTTTATCTGCGATGAATTGAACAGAAGTTGCAGCAAAGAAATAAAAGAAGTAGAACAAAAAGCAATTGTGGACAAGATAGAACATTTGATCCAAACACGTTTTAAGGATTTGATGAAATTTGAAGAGCAATTGAAAGACATGGAAAGAAAATTGAATCAACAAAAATCTTTATTTGAAATGCAAAGAAATAAAGAATTAGGTGCAATCGAAAAAGAGAAGTTTAACTTAGAAAAGATGGAAAAACAGGTGAAATTGGAAGCTTTGATAGAGAAAGAAGTGCAAAAACGGTTAAAAGAACAGCAATCAAATTGGAGGGCGGAAATGGAATCTAGAGCTACTAATTGCTATTTGAGGTTAACAGGCACACCATCACCTCCATCTTCACCTCCTTTAATGCGAAAACAGTTCATTTCTCCGGTATCTTCATCTACGCTATTAGAAGCAGGCCCTGCAGATAGTATTTCAATTTCGATCCCCTTATATGTTTTAAGAAGTGTGAATTTTGCGGCCCATTTTGAATATGAAGTGAGAATTGAGTTGCGAGGAGGAGAAGAAAAATGGACAATATTTAGACGTTATAGACGCTTCAGAGAATTACATTTTTATCTTTTGCATAAGTATGGCACAGAATCTAATATTACATTGCCTGCATTCCCTCCAAAAAGATGGCTTGGAAATAAAACTGAAAAATTGGCCGAAGAAAGAAGACGCAGCTTGGAAAAGTATCTACAAAAAGTAGTTTATTTATTTCAACAAGTGCCAAACTCGCCTCTTAACTGGCGAAGTCTTGGTCAATCCAGTATTCAAAAAGACAATTTGTTCGACTTTTCACCGTTTTTTCGCAAATTTTTTGAAGATGGCAGACATTATACAGGATGATTTTTTATATTTTAATATTAAATTTGTTTTGTCTAGATAAAATTTAGTTAATTTAAATAAAAGTCTATTCTGAAAACATGCGATATTAACCATAATCAAAAATATGTTTAAATTTTGAATTCACCCTATCCCCTAGTTAAATATTTGCCTAGCCATTCAGTTTAGGTCCATAACTCTGAACATTTTTAAGTTTTACAAGTAAATAGTAAACGCGTCAGACTCGCATCATTAAAACTATCCTGTCTATGTGAAATATTAATTTATATGAAAAATAAAAATCTTAAAAAAACATCTTTGTTATTTTTTGTTTTGTTAAGCTTCACTTTATGTATTAGTATTATTTAATTGTATAAAATATAAATTTTTAATGCTTAACTAACTTAAAAAATGTGTTATGATTACAAAATTAGTAATGATTTATTTAAAAAATTTTTAATATTTAATTTGATTTTCACAGTTTAGTCATTTAAAATCGTATCAGTTTGCATGATCCAGGTACATAAAGTGCTGAACAAATGTTTTAAATATATTTAAATGCTTGATCAACATAATTTAGCCCAGAATTTTCAATGAACCAAAAACGTCAAGTTACATAAGCAACGACATATGGTTTTTATGCAAATAAATACAAAATCTAACTTGTGGCCATACATTTCTCGGTCAGTGTAAATTGGTTCTGCAAGAGTTGTATTCTTAAAGAAATGTTTTTTTTGGCTAACTTATGGGCATGCTCTTGTTTAAACAAGTAATTTTGGCCGTTTTTTTTTTTTTCTATATTAAACGATTTTCGGATGTATTTTTTCACATTACATATTAATTATGATTTGGCGCATCTTTTACGTTAACATGTGATTATTCTTTAATGATATGCTGTTAGTAATTTTTTTTCTCTTATAAACTGCATTTTTAACCAGATATTTACTTGTTTAAAAATCTCTTTTTTTGACATTTTTCTTATACAACATTGAAGTGTAATAGTGATTTTAATCATTTTGTTAGTTATCGTTTTTTGCCACTTTTATAAAATATTTTAAAACATCACTAAAATTAAGAGCAACATCGTAAAAACAAGTGCGCAACTTTAATTTATTTTACAGTCACTAAGCATCTCAAAACCTTGATTATTATTACTAAAATAATATAATTGCAATATTTGTTTCAAAATATAATTTATAGCTTAAAAAAAGAAACATTTTATTGATGTTTTTTACTACATGTTTGTTTTAGATTTGTTTTGTTCAGTTAAGAATCATACAAATTTCAAAGCAAACAAAAGTTACAAGCAAAGTGACTCCTATAGATTTATAGTTTGAAAATGAACAAAATTTCACTTTGCAGGCCTAAAGAAACTATATTTGATATTGTCAACATCATAATAGAGCATGAATTAAGTTAATGAATAAACTAATGGTTTATGTGTAAATCGCTTAATGTATAATAATTAGCGTTGTTTACAAGGAAATTAGACCAAGAAAAACAAAAACTAATTGAGAGAATAAAAAGACAAGACAGTAGGGATGTAAGAAAAACAAGATGAGAAAATAGCTGTTGCAGACTATAAGATGCTGATGTCGGTATTCTATCTAATGAATTTACTGGCCACAAGAGTGGTAAACCGCTTCAAAGCAAAAGATGGCCGCTGTTTGCGGATCGCTTGATTTCGGCAGAGCAAGGGCGCTCCACACATGTTGCTTATTCCGATGGCGTAGATCCTGTATTTGGTCGGGAACATTTGAAAAGCACCAAAAAAAAGCATCATAAAAATATTATAAAAACATCATACAAACATCATACAAACATCATACAAACATCATACAAACATCATTCAAACATCTTATATAAGCAACGCACGAGCATCTTGCATACATCATACATGAATCTTTTAAGCATTTTTAATGCATCATACAAACATATATGAATCTTACAAGACATTGGTAATCACGGACACTATGATTTTAGTTTTTTGTTTTAAAACAGCCCACGATTGCTTGTCAAGGCGTCCAACCACAAAGACCACTGGCCAAAATTAGGACCACAATGGATGTCCTTTGTCTATTTAAGTTCGTTGCAATTATGTGCTTAGGCTAAATCTGTCAAGCTCAGTCATTCTACAAATATCTTTTTCATCTTTGTCTGGAAAAGGGTTGCGCATTAGTTATGAAAAACGCCTTGTTTATTAATAGCATATATTTCGGACAAAATAATTTTGTTCGTCATTTTAGCTACCTAAAAGCCTACTTAAACTATTTTTCTTTCTTACTATCTTTTCTTGTCGACATATCAGCCATAACTTGTCTAAAAACAAAATAAAATATTTTCTCTTTGACATTCGGAAACAAACTTGTTCAACAACCATTTGTTGCACTATTATTAAATTTATTCAATTTGAGAAAAATATCACGACTAATTACCAGTCCGAGTCAAGCAGCAGTGGCGGACAAAAAGAGTACTGAACAGATTGACTAGCAAGTTGTGGGCAGATTGCAACTTAATGAACTGCTCAAAGTCAATTAGTCTACATTTAATTGATTTATATATGAAACAAGCTGTTGCTTTAAATTTGGCCTAATCGAATGCACATGTTTCACCATCGACTTCAAGCAAAGTATCAACTGGCCAAGTTCAGCCATATGTGTGATAAGGATGAGATAGACATGGCTTTTGGTTATAATGCTTTTAGTTAAAGATGTTGTTAAAATTGTTCTCATCTCCTCACATCTTTTTAAAAAAAATAGGAAAAAACAAAATACACAACCATGTTATTATTGCCGGCTTAATAAACTGCTTTGCAAAAATTAATATCAATAGTTCTTTAAGCAGTTTCTTAAACAGCTCTTTATGCTGTTTTTGTAGTTCTTAGATTTTTACACCCTCAATGTCTCGTGTATAAGCTTGTTGATTCTTTTTTCAAATTATACCAGATTGGCCACTTGTTTTTGGTATGACCAGTTTGTTAGCAATCGTTTAATTTGCTTTTTTTTAACCCAGTATTTTTTTTCCTTTTTTTTCAGTTTTTGTCAGTTTTATTGTAAGTTTTTTCATTATATGAAAATTAAAACTTAATTTGAAGCATCTGACATTGGTTTTTTAAATTTGTGCTTTAATATAATTGATGTGATTTTAAAAAATCATGTAATTTGCAATAAACTTTAAAACAAGTGAACCATTTTTAACTAATTTCATTTATGTGTTTGAACCTCTTTTTTTTCATTTAACAATTCCCATACCTTGACGTCAATCAACATAGTAAAAATTAACTACTTACTTGTTATAAGCAAGTCAAGGTTTTTATTATGTTTAAAGTAGCAATTGCATATGTTAAATGGACTGTTTAATTATTATTACTTTTAATGGACAAACCACAGAAATATTATTTTTAAGTGATTAAGTGTGCGATTTTAAAATGTTTTCTATATTTTTTGTAATTTACACTTTTAATTCATTCATTTTAATTTTGTTTTGTAAAAACAATTCTCACCATTAATTGTATTTTCTATTTTGAATTAAACCAGAGGCAAATAAATAGCAGATATGGTAACTATTTGCAAAGGCGTAGGATTAAATTTAAATGATGCATTACAAGACAAATCGAATCCGGCATTCAGTACCTGTTCTAATTTGCTACATTAATGTATTTTTTTATAGTTTTTCATTTACATCCGGTTTTCGATTATTTAAATAAATACATTTTGCTTTTAAGCATCTGTTGTCCGCCAATTATTTTTTCGTTAGTTTTTTACATACATTACATATTTAGTCAAAGATAAGATTTAATCATTTAAGACTGCTGACCGTAGATGCATCAAAAACAAAAATATCATCTCTTGTCAGCAACTTTTATAAGTTTGTTTCCATTTTCTACAATATTAATAAGAAAGAACATTAAAAAACAAAAATAATTATATTTTAGTGGTAATTTGACATTAATTAGCAGTTGGTTAATTAGAAAAACATTTTGTTTGATACAATCAAATTGTTTCGATTTAGTTAACTTAGCGCGGGTTGTGTTGGCGTCCAAAACATTTGTAATTTTTAAATATCGTTTGTTAAACAAATTATATCAGATCTGGTAAAAAGATTAGTTTAATTAGATTGAAGAAATTTATTAAAGCAAAAACAACAGAATCACCAAACGGATAAAAAAGAACACACACTAATGATCAAACAGTCTGTTCAGATAGAAACGACGAATGATCTGAAATTGGTAAAATATATCGACAAAAAACAATTGCTTGCTCTAACTGTTGCCTCTTAAATTTGTATCCAAACTTGTCTAAGACAATCTATAAAAGATGCGACAACAGATGGGCCGTATCTGGATATCGGCCAAACATTATCTAAACCAGCCAAGGCGTTCCAGCTTGTAAATAAGTTTTTCATGCAAGTGTGGCCCAGGGCTGGATCATTGAAAACGCATGCGTATTTGCCAAACTTGGCATGGTTCTGCTCGGACGCAACTCTCGCCTTCACAATGCTCTTCATTTTTAATTTAAGCATGTTTCCAGCCACAGGCTCATTGACTGAGTAAATCATCAAACTTAAGTAAATCCAAATTAGTGAAAGGAATAGTAAACACGAGCCATAAAAGTTCAAAATCAGAAGATATTCAAATAAACTTTAAACAATAGTTTTAAACTTAATTCTAAAACTTTGTAAACTCAACACAATCGAACTCGATCAAATAGAATAAACAAAAGTGATCTGTTGTGCCATATTTTGATCAAAGTATTTTTATCTATGTATTATTTACATTAATGTGCATCACATTTGGTGCATCAACATTCAAATCATTCAAATCATTGTAATAGGTTTATGCTAATAGGCAAATGCTGGATTGCACATTTTATTCCTTTTTCGTTCCAATTCTTATTGTTTTGTCCATCTATGGTTGATACATAATTAAACCAAGTTATTGTTCAAGGCTTTTTAAGCCTGAATACGACAAGTTTAAACTTAAATCTTAAACCTAAACTGTAAATTAATCTGTGTTTCAATCATTTTAATCTGAGAATTGCAAAACTTCTTTGCTAGACTTTGAAGAACATGTCAATTATCAATGCTCTTCCTTCTTATGCTTGCACCGATACTAATCAACTTGGTGGTAAGTATGTAAATGGCAGACCATTGCCCAACCATGTCAGATCTCAAATTGTTGAATTGAACCAAAAAGGAATTCGTCCCTGTGAAATTTCTCGTCAACTTAAGGTTTCGCATGGATGTGTTTCTAAAATTTTAGCACGTTTTAATGAAACTGGATCCATAAATCCTGGTGCCATTGGAGGATCTAAACCAAGAGTGACAACACCTAAAGTAATTTAACTTTAATTTATTTTCTATTGTAATTAAACTTTCATTAAATTTGGAGCACTTTTTGGATACTGTCAATGTTTTTAAAGTATTCTCAGTTTTTATCTTAATATTTTTTTTTTTATATTTAAATTTTTTCTTTAATATATTTTTTTTTAATTAGGTTGTTAGTTATATAAAAAACTTAAAAGAAAGTAATCCAGCTTTGTTTGCATGGGAAGTAAGAGAAAAATTACTTTTGAATAAAATCTGTACAAAAGAAAATTTGCCTTCTGTTAGTAGTATTAGGTAAGTAATTAATTTTAAATTTTTACCAAAAAACACAAATAATAAAAAAAATTAAATAAATAGCTTAAATAAATTAAATAACTAAATGATATAATTAATTAAATATTAAAAAAATATTTATTTTAATAAATAATTAATAAAATCATAAATAAAAGTTTATAGAAAAATTTGGTGAATTTTAATGCTGTAATTGAAACTTGTTTTGTCCTATACAAATAAAATAAGCTTCTATAAAGCATTACTGTTATAGAAAGCATTTACCATGACGGCAACACAAATTTTTATTTTTATATTGAAATTGTTTTCTTAAAATTCTATCAAAACTAATTAAATTAGTTATTTTTTTTAATTTGATTTTTATTTACGAAATCAAAAAGTAATAATTTTGTTTGTTTTTTAATAGTCGAATTTTGCGCAATAAAATTTCTTGCAATTCAAATAACGCATTCAACTTTAATGCGAATAATGGACATATTTTAAATAATAATTTGACACCAGCTAATAGCAGTGATCATTTAAATGGCAATAACCATACATCAGGTCAGGTGACATTTAATGGTAATAATATGACTGGATTAAACAATTTGACCAATCTAAATCCGTTGACCAGCCAAAATAATTTGCATCAACTGCATCCAAATTCTCATTATCATCCCCATTCCCATCACAGTTTTTTGGACTCAATTTATAGCCCTATTTATTCATCTGCAGCTTATAATTTAAGCAATCCTGCTCATAGTAACAGCGGACGAGCTCAGTTGTATAATTCTTCAACTGATCAAGCAACTACACTTCTTAACACTAGTCCCACATTGCCCATTTCTGAAAGTCAATCTGTAGCTCATAGCTCGGTAATTAACAATTCGTTTACAAGTTGTAACAATTATTTTCCTGGTGGCAATCATGTAAGCACACCTGTTTTAAGTGCTAATAATAATTTTACGGGCAAAGCAATGCAAAGCAATTTTTATCACCCACTTAGTAATTTGTTACACCCGCAAACTAATAAATATGCCGCCTTAGGAGCCAATATGAGTATCAACCGTTCTAAATCTGTTTACAATAGCACAGCTAGCGAAAGTTTATTACAACAGTCCATCAATACAGATGTACACCAAACAAATGCTTACCACAATGCAATAATTAGTGGCACAAATGCAGTTCAAGTGAATTGTGGATATGCTGAGACCAAAGAAAACGTAAAATTAGAGGTAAATACATTTGGATTAGATCAAAGTAACAATAGTTGCAGTTCAATGATCAATATGATGAGCTCAATGTTAAACGTAAACAATAGTCAATTAAATAGCGCAAAATCTACTGATGCAAATATGGTTGATTTGCAAAATTATTCTTTTTATATGCAGTGCTTTCAGCAACAGCAGCAACAGCAACAACAGCAGCAACAGCAACAGCAACAACAGCATCCACAACAGCAACTGCAAGACTTGCATCAATTGTCGCAAGCCACACCTGAAGTTCAGCAACAGCTGCAGCAACAGCAACAATTACAAAACTGCCATGAAACTAGTCTAAATCATTCTTCTAGGCTTCCCACATTTCCATCTATTAGTCAACCGCCTCATTTTCATCAGTTTGGTATGAATAGTTTTACCGGAAACGGTTCTCTAGACAGTTTAGATAGCGCTGGTTCTAGCTGTTCTTTGTCACCTTCTCTAACAGCATCTTTTCAAAACAAAAACATCGCTTCTTTTCCATTTAACGCGAATATTTGACTTGAAGATTTGCAATTTAAAAAAGTTTAAATTTGCTGAAATTTGTATTATTTCTCAAAGTTTGGGCTGTAACTATATTTTTGTTAACTAAGAAAACTATTTTCAACATTTTACTGTTATCTAGACGAAAAACTATTTTTCTGAAGCGAAATAACATTACGATTTTCCTCATCCATTTTGATTTAGTTTTACCCGAGTCAAAACAAATGTGAAGAAATGTGAAAATGATTTTAGAAATAAACAATTAATTTTAAATCACAAAACTCGTTAATTTAATTTTAATTTCAATTTGGTGAGTTCAGTCGTTTGGATGACTTTGAGTGCAAACCTGAACGTCTATTAAAAGAACTGGCAAAAACTTGTAAAAGTTTATTGGGCGCGAGATGGCTCCAGCTTGCCATCGTTGATCTCCATAACAAAGTCAAGTGTTTATAAAATCACTTTTAGCAGGCTTGTTTGTAAATGATGTTAATTAAACATATTTCGGGAAGACTGTTCCCGAAAATCAATTTTTGTCTTGCAAAGCCAAGTGTGTCCTTTTATTCTAAGTATAGTGTTTCATTTTGTAAAAAAAAGGTAAAATCTATTACTTTTTTAAAATAAATCTAGCTCCAGAACTGGCGTCGGCAATTATTCTTTAAGAAAATCGTTCGAGGAAGACGAGGTTGTTCCTGATGTTATCAATGTAGCCCCTCTCGAACCATTAAAAGTAACGTACTCATTTTGCTATAATAGAATAATGCTTAATTTTTCTAAGGTTAAATATTCAAAAGATATCGAGGTGAAGAACGGAAATATTTTGAAACCGTTTTTTGTTAAGGATTTGCCCATGCTTGTCACTTATGATGCAGATGAAAAGGAATTGTATACTGTTTGCATGGTGGATCCTGATGCGCCATCCAGGATGAAGCCCATTTACAGGGAGTGGTGTCATTGGATTGTGGTCAATATTCCCGGAAGCAAAATTCTCGAAGGAGACGTGCTGGCTGAATACATTGGCTCTGGTCCACCCAAAGGCACCAGCTTGCACAGATATGTTTTTTTGTTGTTCAAACAGGCTCATCGAATTTTGAAACTGGCACCTAAATTAAGATCCGACTCGGCAGACAATAGAGCCAACTTCAGCATTGCTAACTTTTCTCGAGAACATGATTTAGGAAATCCAATAGCAGGAAACTTTTTCAAAGCGGAGTGGGATGATTATGTGCCAACGTTATATGCGAAGCTTAATAGCAATAGGAAACCTGTTTAAAATAGCAAATAAAGTAATAAAACAAAAATAATAAAGTAAAAACAATAAAACAAAGCAAATATTTTGCAAGTTAAATAATTATTGTTGATCGATTAGCTTGAAAGTCATCAGGTTTTTTTGATTCAAGTCAATTATTATAATAATCAAACAATAATTCAAATGGATTTGTCATACAAAATAGGTGGCGCTAATTTGTCCTCAATTAGGCGAGAATAAATGCACAAATCACTTACTAACTCACTGTGCTTGCTAAGTTGTTTAAGGTTGTTTAAATAATTGTTACTTTTTAATGATGTCGTAAGTAAATTTATGTAACTGCGTATCTTCTCGTGTTCTAGAGTCGTGCTAATTAGTTTGATACTTGCGACAAACTGTACAGTTTGATTGCTGTCTTAAGTTTAATTGAGCATAATGTTGACTATCTTTGTAATTCTGTTTTGTCTGATTTGCTTTTCCAGTGAGACCAATGTGGAGGAAGCTTTCCAAAAGCACGAACTGGTTCCCGATGTGGTGAACGTGGCTCCGAAAAAGATAATAAAGGTTAGTAAGTAGACAGTTAAGTGGTGCAATGTCTAACGTATTTCAAGGTGAAATATGATTCCGGCGTTGAGGCGAAGCTGGGTAATGAGCTTACCCCCACCCAAGTGCAAAACTTGCCAATCGAGATAAGATGGGAGGCGGATCCGGAAGCGTTGTATACCCTTTGCATGACGGACCCGGATGCTCCAAGCCGTAAACAACCGAAATTCAGGGAATGGCACCATTGGCTCGTGGTTAATATAAAAGGAAACGACTTGTCTTTAGGAGAAACTTTGTCTGAATACATTGGCTCGGGACCACCCGAACATAGTGGTTTGCACAGATACGTATTTTTGGTGTACAAACAGCCAGGTGTGATCCATAGTGATTTGCCCAAGTTGAGGGACGACTCAGGAGAAGGAAGAGCTAACTTCCGGATTGCTGACTTTGCCAGCAAACATAAGCTGCAAGGACCTTTATTTGGCAACTTCTATCAAGCTCAGTGGGACGACTATGTACCCAAGTTGTATGCTAAGCTAGGTTGATGGTACTTCTAATCTTTTTAGGTTGTTTTAAGCTGTCTAGAGTTTTTAGATCTCTTTAAAACCTTTTTGAGCTTTTAAAGCTTTTATGAGCCCTTTACAATCTTTTTCATTCTCTTTAAATCTTTTTCTAGCCCTTTAAAACATTTTTCAATCTATTAATGCCTTTTTGAGTTCTTTAATGTCTTTTTGATCCTTTTAATGTCTTTTTGAGCTCTTCAAATTTCTTCTAAGCTTTTGAGACATTAAAAGTATACAAAAATCATGTAACAAAATCGTACTTAACACATTTTACGCTTTATAAGACATTTGGTCAATTGTACGCGTATTATGAATATGATTAATAAACTAGATAACTGTGTGTAACTTTGTTTCCCAAACCTGTATTCAGCAGATGGCCCCACTGCGCCAGTTCTGTTATATATGTTGTTTGTTTTGGTTTTCGTAGCAAATTTATTTTCGCACTTTAAATTCTGGTTGATTCAATTTCTGATCATCTGAACTAACCATTAATCATCTGTTGGTTTCTTTGCCATCTCAGACTCGACCATAATTGCTCAACTGCCGGAACAGATGATAAAGCCGAGTAAGGCCACTCAGTTGCGTCATTAGGTTGTGTCAGATGTATGTGGACATCCCAGTATGGTGGTTTCTCAGATCCGACCTTTGCCCTCTATCTGACCTGTGCCAGTCGACCTACTGGTAGCCACTTGCCCTTAGTCCTGGTTTCTTTTCCTCTTTATCTCCTCTCATCGTTGTAAGAAAATACGTAATATAAGCCTTGTGTATGTTTACGCTTCAGATTAGTCTGCAGACAAATAAATTTACAATTTAAATTTTCACATTTTCAATACTTCGTTGTATTTGTTAACAAGTTTATGCTGTTTAAATTGGAGAATGAATGCTTCAAAATTAAAATTCAATAGCTAATGCGATAAATTATTTGCAATTCGTTTATCTAGAGTAAATGTGCTCATCATTTAGCTAAATAACCAGCTTGTGCAATTACAAACTAACTCCTTCATCGCTCTAAACTAGCCATATTTGTTTTAATAAATAGCTTCAATTTTAAAAATTATAATGAGCAACCATGGATCATCTGATAAATGGATTTGTAAGAGGTGCACTTTTGAAAATTGGCCTAAGTCAACCAAATGTACTATTTGCGTCACTCCTAAACCTAATCAATACATTATTAATGAGGTATTTTATTCTTTGTTTTTTAATTCTGTGCTCACTTTTTTTTTACTTTTTTCTCTTTTTAGCCCAAATCGTCTTTTTTATCTACAAACGAAAACTTGAGTCCTCAATCTGTTCAAAATAAAAATCAACTCAATTTACAGAATGTATATACCGAAAAAGACGAGAAATGCCTTAATAAAAAATGGAATTGTCATCTTTGTACATATTTAAATTGGCCTAAATCTAAAAAGTGCATTCAATGTTTAACACCTAAAAATTTAGCTTCGTCTTCTTGCATGAATGATGAACAAATAGAAATAAAAAAAATAAATCAAAAAAACATCTTAAACGAATCTTCTATTAAAAATCATTGTGATACTAAAGATTTGATAAAAATTAATAACAACATTAATAATATCAATAATACTCTTTCTACATTAAAAAATAATGATTGTGTTAAATTTGACGAAGCCAAAATCAATAGTAATAATTTAAGTAAAAATTTAAATAAAAACAACATTAGAAATAAAGATTTTCAAGCTATACCATGCTCTTCTCCAACAACTTTATTAAACGATTGTATAATTCAAAATTTAAGTGGTAAAGGAAAAGACGAAATTTTTAATGAAGTACAATCAAAAATTGAAATTAACGATAAAAATAATGCCAGTTTAGAAAAAGTAAATTCAATAGCTAATAATAAATGGCTTTGTAATTCATGTACATATGAAAATTGGCCAAAATCTTCTAAATGTGTCATATGCTTATCACCAAAACCTATTGGGTCCAAGTCTGAAGATTTAACGAAAAACTGTATTGTGGAAAACGATTTAATTTGTTCAGGAAACAGTTTTATATCAACATCTATAGAAGAAAAGCGAAATTCTCCATCCCCTTTAGGAGCTGTCTGTCTTAATAATCAATTTGCAAATAATATATTATCAAAAAATAATATCAACAGTTTAATAAATTATAATTTAAATAACAGGTGTAAAATTAGGGAACAAGTTGATTGGTATTGGTTGGAAGCTTGTGTAGGAATTTTAAATGGTAAAAAAATAAAATAGTTATTTTTTTTATTTATTACTAACATTTTTAATATTTATTTTTAAAGATGATATTGAACCTGTGATAGAATTTTTGAATAGTGGTGGTGATTTATCAAGACAATTAACACTGATTGAAACTAATTTATTAAATAGGCCATCTGCTTTTGATGTGGGACATACATTAGTTCATTTAGCTATTCGATTCAAAGTAAGAATAATTATTTCTTATTTAACAAATAAATTAAAATTAAATTTTTTTTAGCGTAAAGAAATTTTAGAAATATTATTAGAAAATCGTGCACCATCAAGAGCAAAAAGAGTACCTTGTTCAGTTTCTTCAAATTTTGCAATTGAAGTTAGAAAACTTGTAAATAATTCATTAAAGCAAAGAAAAGGTGAATTTCCATGTTTTTTCGTTAACGAATTCGTCAGTTTTGCTTTACCTCAAGGTATTTAATTTAAAGTTTAAATTTTTAATTAACTTTAAAAATGATTAATTTTTTAAAATTTATTTTAGACATAGTTGGTCTTGCACCATCAGTTCAAGAAAGATTGTTTGATGAGCTTTTAGATAGAGATGTTCAAAAAGGTTTTTTAGAGTTTAAAAATATTAGAAATATAAAATTAATTATTTTTATTTTTCAGAACTCGAAGAAGAATCATCTATTATCAATTGGAGTCTTGATATTAATGAAAGACTTGGATCGAGACTATATGCACTTTGGAACAGATCTACGGGTGATTGTTTATTAGATTCTTCTCTTCAAGCTACATGGGGTATTTTCGATAAAGAAAATAGATTAAGAAAAGCTTTAGCAGATAGTTTAAACGATGCTAGTCATGTGTAAGTGAAGATAAATTCAAATCAATAGTGAAACTAAAAAAAATATTTTAGTTTTTTTCCAAGATTTAAAGAAGCTGAAACTTTAAATGTTAATGATCAATTACCATACACGCTGGATCAAGTTCAATGGGAAGAAGATTGGGCAGTAATACTTTCGCTTGCAGCACAGCCCGGCTCAGCTCTAGAACAGTTTCATATCTTTGCTCTAGCCCATGTCCTGCGTCGACCAATTATTGTATATGGAGTGAAATATGTAAAATCATTTAGAGGAGAGACATTAGGATATGCGGGTTTTCAAGGGATATATTTACCACTTCATTGGGATGCAGGTTTTTGTTGGAAAAGTCCAATTGCTTTAGGCTATACAAGAGGTCATTTTACAGCTCTTGTGCCAATGGAAGGTATTTCAAACTGTCTGGTTGTATCGTGTAATTGTGATGTAAGCATGCCTAATGCAAAAGTTGGGTCAACTTGTAATAATTGTGGAGCTACAGTGTCTAGTTGTAACAGTATAGTGACAAATATGGATGTTAATTACTGTTATTTGCCATTAGTTACATCTGAACGCGAATTATTGCCAATCCACTTTTTAACAAGAAACGAGGTAATTTTATCTTTTTAAGTAAATTATTATTAAAATGATTTTTTTAGCTTGGAAGGCAACAAGAAATTATGCGTCAATATTTGGATTGTTGTGTGACAGAAGGAGGAATTCTAGTAGCAAAGCAAAAGATAAACCGTAGACCCTATTGTATGCAACAAATGATAAATGAATGGGTAGATTTTTACAGGAATATACCAGTTAGCAATTGTGGCGGTAAAAAATCAACTAGCCAATGCTCGAATAAGCCAAAAAAAAATGACACATCGAATTTAGATTATTTGTCCGACAATGAATCAGATTAATATTTAGCAGTTTTGTTCTGACAATTTTACGTTGTTGTTATTTAATAGTAGCATATATATATATTCTAAAATTTCATGTTTAAAATAGTATATTTATTTTAGCTAGTACAATTTTTCTAAGTATTTTAGTTTTGTTAAAATTAATTAAGTTTACATATTTTTTTTTCAGAATATTGACTTGACTAAAATTGTGTTTTGATTTTGGACAATTATTTTTTAGAACACATATATACAAATATAAAATCAAAGTCCGTCCACAAATAATTTGTTATTCACATCACCCATTTACTTTGCTAGAAATCATTAGTTTGACACTTTCCATTGTTCCAGGTAATTCAAGCTAAAATACTTGTTGTTTATTGATTAAGACATGAAAAACCTTTAATTACATATAAAATGTATTCAAATGTGTCTATGTTAGCTTCAATAATATAATTTAAATAAAAAATATTTTTGTGCATTAATAAAATTTTAATTTAAATATGTAATTTTTATTGACGCTCGCAACTGATTGTTTTTTTTAATACGTCTGCGCATGATTTATATATTTATTTTATAAACTCAAAGTCAGATCTAAGAAACAGTTTATTTTTTGGAATATTTGCGTGATGTTGTCGAGACTAGGATTTAGGATTGGTCAAGTGGCTAAGAAGTAAGTTCTGATTAGTTTTTATTTGTTTGATTAATACTAATGAACTTTTATAGTGCGAGATGTAAGCATACTTTGCCCGACTTGCCTTATGATTATAATGCTCTCGAACCTACGATTAGTGCAGAGATTATGCGATTACATCATTCAAAACATCATGCAACTTATGTAAATAACCTTAATGTTGCAGAGGAGAAATTAGAGGAAGCAAAAAATAAAAGTAATTGGCCTTGGTTCATTTGATCATTTATTGTCTAATTTATTTTATAGATGATGTTTCTTCCATAATTCAACTGTCTTCAGCTCTTAAGTTTAACGGGGGAGGTCATATAAACCACTCTATTTTTTGGAATAATCTTAGTCCAAATGGTATAATTGTCTTTTTTAATGCTTTAGCTAAATTTACTGACTCTTTTGATTGAAAAGGGGGTGAGCCAGACAATGAACTAATTAAAAGTATCAACGAAAGTTTTGGATCATTAGAAAATATGAAAAAGAGTTTGTCAACAGCTGCAATAGGTGTCCAAGGATCTGGTTGGGCTTGGTTAGCCTACAATCCGTTGGCAAACAGACTGGAAATCAAAACTTTACCTAATCAAGATCCTTTACAAGCAAGCACAGGTAATGAAATTTATAAAAACAATTAATCAACTTAGTAATTAATAACAATGTGTAGGCTTAATTCCATTATTTGGAATCGACGTATGGGAGCATGCTTATTACTTGCAATACAAGAATGTGCGTCCAGATTACGTAAATGCCATTTGGAAAGTGGCTAATTGGAAAGATATTGGAGAAAGATTAAGAAAGTGCAAGAATTAAATTGACTCCTTAATTATAAAATAAAATCTTTTCAGATTTGTAAGTTAACAAGTGCAAATAAAGTATCTTTGAAATAAGACTTCACACAAGGTGTCGCACTTTTGTCAAAGAGATTCAGATAATTTGTCACCTAGGCTTTGGCTTCGGCGCGCTGCATGATTGAAATTGCAGCCAATAGATTATGATTGCTGACTTGCGGTAAACCGTACATATCTTCCAATCAATCCACTTTGCAAAGTAAACAAGCCTTGAAATGGACGAAAAAAGTTTTGATTTTAGAACCTATCAAAATAGGACAGACGATTCGCAAGAAATAAAGTTTGTAGAGCAATGTTTCAATCGATACAAAAGCCAACAATCCAAATGCATGGACAAAAAAGATTTTCAAAATTTGGTGCATGAATTGTTTCCAGATGCGCAATTAACCGGCGAAACTGAAAGGAAGATAGATTTAATATTGCAAAAGTTTCTGAAAAACTCGAACGATAGCATAAACTTTGCACTGTTCCAAGAAATTTGGCACAAATGGATTAGCAAAGTTTTGAACTTCAAAGTTGCGCTGATTGTTGTAGACGTGCAAAACGACTTCATTTCGGGCTCACTGGCAATAAAAAATTGTCCGGCTAAACAGCATGGAGAAGAAGTCGTGCCAATCATCAATGAGTTGATCGAACAGGTGAAATTCGACCTTATTGTTTATACTTTGGACTGGCATCCTGTTAATCATATATCTTTCATTAACAATATTTCAGTAAGAAGAGTGCACTCTCTAAACGGAGTGCCAGTCGACCATGCATCCAATTTGGATTTAGTAGATGAAATAATCAAGTCCAGTCTACAGCAACAGAACAAACAATGTCCGGAACAGGTGGCCAGTGGATCCAGCGGACTCGCAAGAAGTGTTTCTTTAAATAACGACGCTCTTTTAAAGAAAATCAAACTTTTCGATACAGTAACATTCAAATCAAACCATCAATCGCAAGTGGACCAGGTCATGTGGCCAGCCCACTGCGTGCAAAACAGCTGGGGAGCTCAACTGCATGAAAATCTTAAAATTGCAGACAGTAGTAGTTTTGTTTATAAAGGTACCGACTCCGAGCTAGATTCATATTCGGCTTTTTGGGACAACAGCAAACTTCGTGAAACCGGGCTTAGAACTCAATTGGTGGCCAGTCGAATCACGGATGTTTACATTTGTGGCATTGCATTTGATGTTTGTGTTGCGGATACAGCTTTGCATGCCAAAGAACTTGGCTTTAGAACTGTGGTTGTAGAAGATGCTTGTAGAGGCATTGATTTTCAAGGTATGCGACGTGTCAGGCGACAACTACAACAGGCCAATTGTAAAATTGTTAAAGCTGACCAAGTTAAGTCGCTTATGCAGTCAGACAGGAACAGCTTTAAAAGAGCGTTTAATTTGGCTATGAGCATCTCTAATTTACACAAGTGAATAGACGTTCCTTTTTACAATTTATATTTTTTATAATTAAACATCACAATTTGTATCTTTAAGTTCAATACTAAATTTGAATACTCAAACCCATAGCTAGTTTTTGCATTTGGTGCGTCTATGCTTGTTACAATATTTATAGCCATGTTAATTCATTCAATTTATTTTCTTTTACTTTTCTAATTTTCAAACTTTTATATTTATTTTTTGTGCGCATATTTTAGTTTGCACGTTTTATACTTATTTTGTTTTTTCATTTATTGTTCTCTTTTAATTTGGATATTGCATTTCATTTTTCATCTATCTACTTCTTGGATATACTTTTTATGTTTATTTTTCATGCCCATTTCTGATTTACATTTCTTATGTTTTCTTATGTTCTGTTAACTTTGCGTTAACTTTTTGCGTTAACTTTTTGTGTTAATTTTTTGTGTGTTCAGAGTTATCTTTCAGTGGTAACTTTTAGTTTTAACTTCTAGTGTTACATGCTATGTTGGATTCCAGTGTTAGCTCCTTATGTTAACTTTTTATGGCAACTTCTTGTGTCCATTTCCATACTTACTTCTTATCTTATTTCTAATACTCGCTTCTTATACTCACTTTTAATTATATCCAACTTCCGTAATCAATTGCTAGCCATGAAAGCAATTATTTAGTCATTATTATTGAATTAAGTGGGCAACTGTTTGTTTTGCCATCCATGATAAGCTTCTTTAAACTTCTGTGTGTCCACCAAAAATAAACTGAGCAATTTAAATTAGTGCTGTGGGAATTTGAATAATTTGAGCACCATCTTGTGCAAACTAATACAAACATTTTTTGTTACAAAAACTATTGTTTTTTTTTTACAAGACACTTTCAAATATCAAGCATTATCGGGAGTAAATTGATATTTTTTTTTTAAGATTTAGTTCTCGATCAATTGTCTCTTTCAATATAAGAGAATCAAGTTTACATTAAGCGGTTTGTTTTCTTACAATTTGTGATTTATTCTTACTGACTAGTATTATATATTTATTTTTATTGCTGATGATAGCATTTTGTTTAATTTTTCAATTTAAATTTGGTTCTGCCAAAGTTTATTAAGTGTGTTATTATTTAAGTTTTATTGAAAGTTAGGACAGTTTTGAAAATGTCTTGCAAAGTTTTAGCTTATGTTTTTTATAAATGCTGAATTCTAAAGCATTGAAATTGGCATTGGTTGATTTTTGTGGACTTCAATGTCCGGAAATAACTAACTTTTTGAATTATGAATTTCAAGCTTTATTTGAAAGTTTACTGTTAGTAATCAACGTTTAGCGCAAAACATAGCTGCCTGATATTGAAAGAACAAGTTGTTTGCAGCACAACAACAATTAGATTAAGCATGGCGATTTTGATTTCGGACGTGGAGATAAGTTTTCTGAACGAAGAAGGTGAATTGCTGAAGCAGACATTAAGTCCAACTAGCATTTACATTTCTGATGAACAAGACAACCTACTTATTAGCACCAGAGATGGACTGAGACAGATGAAAGTGAAAGTAAATAAAAGTAGCGACTGTGCAAGGTTTGGCAAGAAAGCATTTCTGGTTTCGGACAACGAGTGTGGCCATGTGTTCAAATTCGAGAGTGTGCATAGCCTAAAATTTTTTAGCAAGATTATTAGTGACTTTAAAAGCGGAAATAAGAGCTCAGTGTTTACTCAGGTAGGTAGCCAGCTGTTTCTCTTCTGTTTTTTCTCAACCATGTTTGCTTTACGGACTCTAGAGAACGGATGATTCGAGCGCTTCGCAATATTTCCAATTTTACGGTTACTTGTCCCAACAGCAGAATATGATGCAGGACTACATTAGAACCTCGACTTACCAAAAAGCAATAATTTCTAATACTCTGGACTTCAGGAATAAGGTGGTTTTGGATGTGGGTGCTGGGTCGGGCATTTTGTCTTTTTTTGCTGTCCAGGCCGGAGCCAAAAAGGTGTACGCGGTCGAAGCCTCCTCCATGGCCAAACATGCGGAACGTCTTGTTGAACACAACAACCTGTCAGAACAAATTTTGGTGGTACCCGGCAAAATTGAGGAAATTGACTTACCTGAAAAGGTGGACGTAATCATTTCCGAACCGATGGGCTACATGCTGTTTAACGAAAGAATGCTGGAAACTTACCTGCATGCCAAAAAGTTTCTTAAGCCAAACGGCAAAATGTTTCCGACTAGGGGCGACCTACACATTGCACCCTTTAATGACTACTTGCTGTTTATGGAACAGCTCGGCAAAGCTAATTTCTGGTGTCAAAGCAGTTTTCACGGAGTTAACCTGTTTGTCCTGAGAGATGCCGCCATCAAAGAGTATTTTAAGCAGCCCATCGTCGACACTTTTGACATAAACATCTGCATGGCCAAATCCCACAGCTACAAAGTAGATTTTCTCACTGCTCAAGAGTCTGATTTGCATCACATCGATATTCCTGTCAGTTTTGTAATGCAGCAAAACGGTGAAATACACGGTCTGGCCTTCTGGTTTGACGTCGGTTTCTTGGGAAGTGAAAAAGTGGTCTGGCTATCCACCAACCCTACTCAACCTTTGACCCACTGGTACCAAATAAGGTGTCTCATTGAAACCCCCATTTTCGTCTACAAAGGTCAAGTAGTGACTGGCAGAGTTCAGCTAATCTCTAACAAAAGACAAAGCTACGATGTCCTGATCGAACTCATAAGTCCTACTGGACAAAAATCGACCAATTTTCTTGATCTTAAAAATCCTTTCTTTAGATACAATGGACAACCCACTCAGCCACCCACAGGCACCTATGAACAATCGCCCAGCGAACAATTAGCTGCCAATTTCGGCAATCCATACGTGAATATGCATTCACAACAAGTCACATCTATCAACTCTAACAATTCTCTTAATGGACACTGTTCCAATGAGAACGACGATTCTCTATCGCTTATGCTATCTGCTGTAAGAGGCTTTCCTCCCGAAAATAACAACTCATTGGCCCAGTGCTCACAAAACACCTTGCTCAATTGTAACAATTTGACAAGTCCTGGTTCTGCCAGCAGAGCCAATAAAGGTCTAACCAACGGCAACCTCAATAACATTATGCAATCTTCTATGCCGCCTTCTTCCATTGGTGGTGGCATTTCGCCATTAATATTTAACCCTGTTCTCAACACTTCATCTTTTCCAGTTAGCAACAGTCTAATGATAGGGGACTATGTGACCCCGGGTAATCTGGCAACGCCAAGCCAAAATTCAATTTCTTTTAAATAGTGTAACTGGCTTTACTATTTTGTTTTGATTTTTATTTATTTCAACTATTCAACTGTTCACTATGATTTCAATTTTTCGTTAAACTTATTATTTTACCAAGGAGCATGGAAATTATACAATTCATTTTATTTGTTCATTTGCTTTTCATATATTTATATTAATGTTTTATATATGATTTGATTTTAAAACTTTGGTTATTTATTTTGTTAAAGTTTACATCAGTTTACACTATGCTTTCACTAGGATTTTACCCAGAAATTGTTTAATATTTATTAAGAGCCTTGACTTGTGTGCTTTATATGCAGGAATCAACAATCCGAAATTTTTTTTGTACCACTCTCTTCAAATGTAAAGTGATTACTAGATAGGAGAAATAAATTTTTAAATTGTCTTACCTATTGTAGCGTTTTTGTTTTTCGTAGTTGCTGTTCAGAAAGTGTTTGTAAAAGGGAGAGAGCTGTTCATGTTGTTTTTCGCCAGCGAAAACAATATTTTGCTTGAAGCTGGATTTGCCCTAAAATTAAGGGGTGGATTAGTTCAAGTATTTTAGAGACAGTAAGAAGTTACCTGAAGAAAGGCCTGATTGTTGGCGGTCCAGAAATAGTGGTTCCAGTGTTGCAACTGTTCGTCCATCAGCCTGAAATGTTTTTCTTCTGGAGTTTCATCTGAACGGATGCGATGCTGTCGAAGACGAATATTGGACACGGGATGGCTTGCGGAAACATATTGCGGCCTTAGAACAGAAGGTTTGGCATTGTTTGTCACGCTATCGGACAAATGATGGCCAAATCTGATAGCTGTTTTGCTCCTCATTTCCATCAAGTGTAGTCTGTTCATACTGACTTGCCATGCGCCAAACAATGTTTACATATTTGTAGGATAGGTCGACAACCACGTGTTCAGACTTTCAAGTCGCCCTGATCAACCCTAACAAGACTTAATTTATTAACAAGTCTTCTCTGAATGCCTTGTTATAGTGAGCAGCTTGTTGTATACCGATATCGATTGTATCGCAAGACTCGCTTTGTTTGGAAGCCGTCAGTGCTAGTCGGTTTAAGGTTTAGTTTTTATCACTGCAAAACCTACGTTTCCTTCTTTACCTCCGCTTCACCCTTTGTTCCAACTGTCTAACTGTTCCCGACAAATCCAACCTCAAAATGAGCAAGGCACATCCTCCAGAATTGAAAAAGTACATGGACAAAAAACTGTCACGTAAGTAAATACCGCTTTCTTAAACACATGTTCACCTTTTTCATCTCTAGTCAAGTTGAACGGGGCGCGCGTTGTCACAGGCATACTCCGTGGATTTGATCCTTTCATGAATCTTGTGGTAGATGAAGCTTATGAGGAAAAGAAAAACGGTGAAAAGGTCGACATTGGCATGGTCGTCATCAGAGGCAACTCCGTGGTTCTTCTTGAGTCATTAGACAGAATCTGATCTACATTCAATCAACTTCTACGCCACATACTTGCGCAGACTTTTCTATCTATTAATGGTCTCTGTTCATTCAAAATAAATAATGGTTTTATATTATGTTCTTTTTCTTTACTTTATATTTGTGCTTATGGTTCTTAATCCTACCATACTTGTTGAAAAAACAGTCCATTCTCCCACCCAGTACTACCGGTGTCCTCGAAACCACTTTAGATTTTCCAGCCACGAACCTTGTCACAAACTACTGGACTGCAATCACTTTTATAATCATATGACTTTATTGACCAAAATCAATTCTGGAGTCGTTAAAGATATTTGGTTGGCCAAATTTCAATCCAGATATTTAGTGGTCTCTTTCCTCAAGTATCTAGATTATCAAAGTGATTTTATACATAATGTACGCATGATAAAATCTTTCTCGTTAATCAATTCTCAATACACTACTCAATACTTTGGCAAATGTGGAAACCACATTCTTTTCACTAAATATTATCCTTTTGGCTCGCTTAACAATCTTCCTTTATTACTTCAAAAAAGTCAAAACACTAATAAAAAGCATGATTCCAAAAAATGCTTTGATTATTGTGTTCATTATGTCAAAATAATTAATCAACTGCACAACAGTCCGTTTGGCGTTCGGGTTATGTGCGACTCTAATGACTTGCCTAAATTATTATCCCAATTTCTACTCACTTCGGAATTGAAAATAGTTGTCAATGATTTAGATGCTCTGCCTAATTCTCAAAATAGACATATTAAATGTGGCAATAAACAACTTTTTGGGACTTTACTGGCTCCTGAACAAAAATCCATAAATCACACTTTGCCTTATAATGAAAAAATTGATATTTACAAAATTCCTTTTGTTTGCGATTGGTTTCTTAGTTTATGCCAACAAAATCGCAATTTAACACATTTGCTAGCTAAAACTAATCAAAATTGTTTAGAAAACGACTACAGAAAACGTCCAAATATAAAACAAATTTTAAAAAATTACATTTTAATAAGAGACATATTAAATTAAATATTTTATTTAATTAATTTATAAAATTTTAGTGCTTTATTTTTTATCTTCTATTTCCCAAGTTTCGGTTTTCTGCAAAAAAAATCTATTTAGTAATTATAAATTTAATTAAAATTTTTTTACCCATGATTCAAAGTAAGTGGCCGTCAATAAATATAATGCATAATCAAAGTTTTGTTTCTTAAATGGACACGACTTTGCTTCTATCGTAACTTCGTTTGTATTTTTATTATAACGATCATCTAACAATTTAATCATTTTCGACCTAGCATGTTCATCTAATTTTAAAGTGTCTAAGTTGAATTTAATTTTAACTATTCTAGCCTTATCATCTCTGATAGAAGATGATGAAAAAATACGGTCTGTTGTAATAACTTTCAATGGAAAATGTTTTTTACAATTTGCTTCTGTTTCAAGTCCGATTGGCCATTGTGTGCAAAATTTTTTTAAGGCATCAGTATGCCTTTTAATTGCGATCGGTGACAAATGTAGAAAATTTGGAATTTTCATCAATTCCGGATTATTCCATCTTTCCACTTTTGGTTTCATTTCTGTTGAGCTTCTTATATAACCTTGATAAATTGGAATTGGACAAGTTGCTGGATGAAACATTCTTTGAGAAGGCCACACACTCGGCCAATCTTGTGTTGTCGACATTTTGGCACTTCTAGGAGTAATTTGACTTCCAAAAATTTTTTTGTAAGACCTTTTAATAAAATAATCTTTTTTTGGTGGTTTCACTTCTAACAGATCGAATTCTTCTTCAATCAAATCTAATTTAGTTTTAGCTATACTATCTGAAGAGGTCCATCTTTTAGGTTTTTCAAAAATTCCTGTTAAAGGAATTTTTAAAAAGATATGATTAATTTGATTTAAGATTTTGTTTGGTTTCAAATAAACATTCATTGCATCAAAAGAGAGATTTTTATAAACTTTATGTTTACAACGTGAAAATATTATTTTGACTTTTTGCGCATGTTCAAATGGTAAAACACATGGTGTTACTAATATCTTGATTTAAACTAATTTGTGAATTGAGATTTAACTGGATTTTGGACAAAAATGATTTAGCAATTATTTATTTGATTAGACAATATTGATTTTTTAAGTTTATTTAATACCTTAATTTGTAAATTAACTTTAAAAATACTTGTTTTTATACTTAATTGATGGCATTATTGATAGTCTATTCACTTGACTTTTGACAAAATTCAATTAAATTATTGAAATGTATCATTAAATTTCAAAGTTTTTATTTAATTTTAATCTTGTTAAAAACAAAAATAAAAAATTAAATTGCAAACAAGATAAAGTTGAATTTAAGCGAAAATATTTTTCTTTAGTTTTTAAACATTTTAAAATAAATTTTATTTTGTTTTTTTAATTAAATTATTATAAAATAAATAATAATTTCTAGTAATCATAGTTATGTGAATTGAAATTAAAAAATTTTAATAGTTTTAGGTTTAAAAACATTAAAAACATTTATAGAAGAAACTTAAAGTAAAAAAAAAGTCAATATATTCCCTTTGAATAATAAAACAAAACTTATTACTTATTAAAAAGTTAAATTTATTAATTCAATTAATAAAACATTACAGATTGAAATTAGTTATTGAATTGGTAAGTATTGATGTATATTAATTATATTAACAATAAAGTTGAAAAAGTTTAAATTATAAATTTAATTTTTTTTTTAATATAAAGTCGTAAGGACACTTGTGAAATTTTTTTTTAACATTATTAAGTGTGAATAAAAAATTAATCTAAAGAAATTAGGTTATTCAAAACTAATCTTTTAGTAATTGCTTTATAAAACATCTTACTAAAAAAAACTAAAAAGCATGACTTGATTAGTTTATTATATATTTTTAGAAAAAGCTAAAGTGATGTACTAAATACCTTTTAATAAATAACAGTTGCTAAAATTTAATTATTATGACAAATGAAACAAATTTGTGGATTGTGATATAATTAAGCAATATTTTTTTTAAAAAATATAGAAAATAATTTTAATATATTTTTTAAAAAACTATTTATAGAAAAATAATATTTATAATAACACAAAAAAAAGAATTTTTCTAAAAATTTGGTTGAATAAATTTAGTTGATGCATCGATAGATTTTTTAATTATCGGTTTTATGAATTAATAAAAAAAGCCAATAATTATAATGGTATAAAATAACGTCAGATTTGAAATTTTAAATTAGTTTTGTTGAATGTTGTGGATTGAATGGTTAAAATAATTTTTTTTTTGAAAAAATGATGAAATTATCAATTTTTATAATATGTATTTTTTATTTAATAATATTTGATGTTTATTTATGTAAAAAAGATGACAATTTAGATCTAATGTTAATCAAAGTATTGACGGAAAAGAACAAATCGCCACCTCCAAGGCCATTAATGATTCCAGTGCCGATCTATGTAAATAATTGCCATCAACATCGAAAGCTTCCAATTTATGCTCCAATGTATGGTTCGTAACATTTGTAAAAGAGCTAATCAACTTTAATTTTTTTTTAGGTTAAAACATTATAGTGGTAGTTATTCACATAATAGTCATGGTCGTAGTTCACATCTTTATGAAGACGAGTCAAGCCTAAAACCAATAATACATCTTTTTAACTCTTAATAAGCAATTTTTTAAATATAATTTATATGTGTTGGAATCGTTTAATGTTTATAGTTTTCTTTTGAAATGAAATTATTTTGAGCCAGAATTTGAATGTTTCCTTTTTTTTTGCTCTAAACAAGAAAAAAATGTATAAAAATGAGAAAAAATGAGAAAAAATGAGAAAAAATGAGAAAAATGAAAAAAGAAGAAAAAAATAATAAAAATGCAAGGTTTTTTCTTAAAAATTACAAATGATTGTTCTTAAAAGCAGAAGCTGAATTTGTATTAAAATTTACCAGTTTTATGAGCTAAATAAATAATAAATTATTAGTTTTATAGCCATTTTTTGGAGATATAATTGCGAGTTTTTATGAACAAAATCAATCAAACCAGTGAAATAAGGACAACAAATCTGTCTTTTGAAAGAACTCGTTAACAGATACCTTTAATTTGAGCCTTTTCCAGCTTTTCCATCAAATGAGCTTGCCACTCTTGTTTAGAATAAAGCAGTTTGAGCACGCGGTCCCAAAAAGTGATTTTAATGGCAATGGTTTGATTATCCATGTTTTGTGATCACCGATTCAACAACTGAAGCATGCGTATTATTTGCTTAGCAAAAATACGAAGCGCAACCGGAAGCTCACTCGGCTCACTGAAGCTAAATGAATCATTTTAACAGTTGGTGACTACTCGACTCTTGCTACTGTTCGTAACCTTCTTTGTAAATAATTTTCTTTTCAAAAGTTTCAGTTTCTGCCATAATTCCTTCGCGATTTTTTGCCAAGTTTCAACCGTTTTTGAACTGCAAATAGTTCCTAAAATAACTCGACCTTCTGGGCAAATTTGGTTTCACTTTGACTCAGCTTTTTTTGAATTGCAAACATTTGCTAAATACAAATTAAACAAACTCAACTTATTTATATTTAACCACAATCTTATTGGATTTTAAACGTTTTAAACACAACCAAAAATTATTCAGTTTGAGCAAGCTCAAGCTTACTGGCTAATTTTTATCTATGTAATAGAATGATTCATCTATGTAATAAAATACTTTTATGAACATACAATTTTGAATCAATGTTCATTATGCCTAAACATAATAGTTTCACATTGAAATGTCTTTTGACTCTTTCTTTAAAACACATCACTTGTTCATCTAAAATTTTCCTAAATAATTATTCCTAAATACTTATTCCACTTAGTTTTTTTCACTAAATCAACAGGTAATTTTTAATAGTAGCACTACTTTTCATAGTAACACCATTTTATTAGTAAAACTATTTTTATCAGTAATACCATTTTTAATAAATTCATTATAGACCAACATTGTTTTATTTTTTACAATAAATATTTCTGTACTTGTGTCATTAATATGATTTTTTTTATTCATTAACTATTTAAATTATTGATTTAAATTCAAAAGCTTCTGTTTTTTTTTATATTTTTTTTATTTTTTAAATAAATTGATTTTGCTATATATCAAATATTTAGTTTAATACTTTAATGTATTAAAGAATAAAATTGTTTAAATAAATTTGTTTAAAAAATTATAGTAAATATTTAGCTAAATATTTACGTAAATTATTTTAAAAATTTAACTTTTAATTTGTATGAATAAAATTTTTTCTATTTTGCCATTAAAAGCCATTAAATCTAAGTTAAAAATATTAGTTAAAAATTTATAATTTATATAATTATTTGCTTAAAAATTTTATCATAATTTTAATTATTATGATTCAAATTTATTATTACTATTTAATTACACAAAAACTTTAAATTAAAAAATATATTTATCTTATCGTTATTTTTTAAACAAATTTATACAAAAAATTTATTTTAAAATTTTTATTAAAAAATTTCTTCTTAAAATATTTGTTTATCATAAATTTTTATTAATTTATATAAATCACTAAATAAAAATTTATATTATATTAAAACTTTAATTGCATAATTAATTTTAAAGTACAGAGCAAATTAAAATTTTGAATTACAAACTAATAAAAATTAAAAAAAAAATATCTAACTTTATATTTTTAGCATTTAATAAAAATTTTAAAAAGTTGTTTTGAAATTAATTTAATTTTTATCATTACATTTATCATAGAATATATTAAGTAATAGTCAAGTATTATATATAAAAGAAAAAAAAAATTTTAATTTATTTTAAAATGAATATAAATTACAAAAATAAAACTTTTTAAATTTTGTTATGTTTACAATTATAGAATTAATATTTAAAAAAAAAAAAAAATATATCAAAAGTATACATGTAAATTTCATTTGATTAATGAGCTTTGAATATTCAATTTTACCTTGGCATTTTTTATTAAAATCTTTTTAAAAATAATGTTTTGCTTTTTTTGTTTACTTTAACTCTTTTTATGTCTAACTGTTATTTATATAATCAATGACCGGATTTTGCTACTCTAATTGTATATAATAGTGATTAAAGATTTACAACATAGTATATTAAAAAAAAAATAAAAATAAAATTTAAATGGTATTTTGCCTGAATTGATTTATTAACAATATAAATGATGATAAAAATTTCGCATTAATTATTTATTTTTTATAATAACATCATTTATATTCTAATATTTTCAAAATTATAAAACCTAAAAATTAAAAAATAATTTTTTTAGTAAATAAATGTAATATTATTATCTTATTTAATTTTTTAGCTAAAGCTTATTGGTTTTAAGTTATTAAATAAATTTTTTTTTTAATATCAATTGAAGTTTATCTGTTTTTTTTTGTTTAATAAAGTTATTTTTTTTATAAGTTTGATATAAAATAATTGTTTTATGTATTCATAATTTGTTAGTTAATCTTATAAAAATAAAAAAAAAATTAATGATAATTATTTGAAGAAAAATTCAAATAATTTTTTCTAATTATGTGTCAAAAATTTAAGTTTTAAAAATAAAAAATTTATTACGCTTTTATGTACATATAATTTGAATTTTTCTTTAAAAATTTTTTTTTGATTAGTTAATCCTTTACAATAATGTCTAGTTTTTAAATTCTACTTAGAATAGTAAAAAAAAATTATAATTAATACTAGATTACTTACTAAACTTTATATATTTAAATTACTATGTTAATATAGATTATAAAAAAAGAACTTTTTTTTTTCTAATAATTTTTACTAATGTGCCATATTGCCTACGTAGATAGAATTATTGATTTTTTATGTACAATGATGAATTGTCTTCTAAATATTATATTAAAATTAAATAAGTTAACTACTAGAAAAAATCTTAAATATTTTTGATAAATATATAGATATTTTTTAAATTATTTAAAATTTTTTTAAATAATCTTTTAGATAATAAATATTTAAAATAAATTTTTATGCTTTAATTAAGAAAAACATCAATAAAGACTAAATTAGAGTTAATCATTCTGTTTCTTTTAATTTAACCTTTAATAAATTAATATAATTTATAAAAAAAAACTAAGAAAAAACGTAAATATTTTTTGAAATATTTTTCAACTTATCAGATTTGTTAATTATGAAATACAAAATTTTATGTAACAAAAAAAAGTTGAGTATCTTAAAAATAATTTTAGGATTTTTATATTTTTAATATAGTATAAAGACTAAAATAAATTAAAAATATGGTATTTATGATTTCAAGATATTTGTGTTATTATACTAAATTTAAATCTTTTTAGTAATACAAATCTAAAAATCTAATTATTGCAAATTAAATATATTTACCACATTTGATTGATACATTAAAATTTCCTTGTTTTAATAAAAAAAATTTAAACGTTTTTTTATTTAATAGAGTTATCTTTAAAAATAAAGTTTATTTCTAATAAATTATTAGTAAACCTAGTATTAATAGTAAAATAAATAATATCAAGTTTAATTTTTTTTTCCATTAATTGATAAAAATCTAATTTTTAGGTTTAAATTATCTTTGGCTGTTTACTAGCAATTCAACTTCTTCTATTTGTAAACTTCATTTAGTAATTTTTTTTATAAAAATAAAATTTATACCTGAGCTGAAAAATGCTTTAATAATTTTATTAGTGCTTTATTCTTTTATACAAATTTAAACAAATTCAATTGACATACACTAGTATTTAATGAATCTATTTTTGATTTTTATAATTTTCACTGCCTAAAGTAAAAATGATTAAATTATATTGTACTAACAATTTAAATATGAAAAATTATTAACCTAATTGCTGTTTTTGTTTTATTTTTATTGGTTTTTACTTTTTATATTTTCTGACTTTTTTTTTATATTATACATCAACTAATTCATAGTTTTTTTAATAAATTTTATTTTTAAGTTTTTTATTTTTATATAATTTTTTTAGTTAAAAATTTTTGAATGTAAAATGCAAAAAAAATAAAAAAAAATATTGAAAATTGATTTAAAAACATAAAATCTAGTTATACAATAGCTAATAATAGAAAACATATTATATTAATGCACTTTGTTTTTTTAATTTCAAATATTTTTTTTTTTAACTTGATTGTATTATTTAAATTATTATTTAAATTAATTCTCAAAATTAAGCCACAAATTTATTTAAGATATTATAATATAATTATAAATTTTTAATAATTAAAAACTTTAAAATACGTTTAGTTTATAAATATATAATAAAATTAAAAATTTCTTAATTGCTTTAATTTAGACCTTCTTCTTAAATTTAAATTGTTTTAGATTAATTTTATAAAATATAATCAGTTATTTAATTTAATTATTTCTTAATTTAAGCATAATTTAAGCATTGATAATCAGATAAAAAAGTTTTATACGATTTATATTCTGTTTATTTTTTAAAAAATTTAGCTTTATTAAATTTAATTTTATATTTTCAAAATAAAAATTAATAATATATTGTAATATTTCAAACTTATTTTTGGTCAGCTTAACAAAAACGCAATATTAAAAAATGCTTTTAATTTTTTTAGTTTATCACAACTAATCTAAGTGATAAGATTTATTGAACTTAATTATAATTAGTCATTATTATAAGTTTTAATAGTTTACATAAAATATATTACCTTAAAAAATAAAATAAAAAATGTATATGCAGCATTTAATTTATTATTGTACTATAGTATTTAAATTTATTAAAAATAGTATTTTAACAAATTTTCTTAAATTTATAAAATAATTCATAATTGATATTTTTCAAGCAAAAAGCTAATGCTTAATGATTGGAAAAAATTAATAAAAACATAAAAAAGACGGACTTTGAACCCTTTTTGCTTTTTAATAACAAATACACACAATGTAACTTTTCTTTCATTTATTTAACTATTTTATGGCTTTATTTTTTCTACTATTGTTTTTTATCGAACTATGTTAATCTATTTGGCCAGTCACATTTCTTACCATTATTAGAAAATAGCTGAATTTCTACTTAAATTTTCTGTTTACCTTCCACACCGACTCAGATTAGTTTAAAAAAACAATGCGAGTATTTAATGATATACAAGTAGTTTCTTATATTTGAATTTAAAACTCATTGTTATCCCAACATTATGGATATATGATTTGGTATTAAACGCTTTTATACATTCTTAATAGTATACAAACAGCTAGTACAACATCTTTAGATTACTAAGTAATTAATTAAAAATTAGACAACGTGTTGGAATACTACAGTTTTAATTAATTTGAACTTTTAAATAAAATTTTAACAAAAAATTTTACTTTTTATTATATTTTTTATAAATAATTTGATAATTTTTTCATTAGTGATTTCAATGCCTTTTGGCATTAATATATGTACAAAGAAATTAACAAAACTTTAAAAAAACTAAAAAAAATTTTTTTTACTTTATTCATAATTATTTTATTTATAATTAAATAAAATAAAATTCATATTTTTTAAAAATTTATTTTTATAAAATATAATTTTTACGAATGTCAGCAAAGTATTTACTTTAATAGGTAGAATTTTGAAAACAGTTGAAATATTGAAAAGTTGTCAAAATATTTTATTTTTTTTAAATTTATTTAATTTTTTTTAAAGTAACACTTCACTATTTTATTTTTTTTTCTTTTTATATCATTAAATAATTTTATTTGTTTTTTAATATGATTAATTTTAAGTTTTTTAAATGTAAAATAGTTGTTTCGTTTTAGAAACCAGTTATTTAAAAAATAATCTAAATAATTGATAAAGATTTAATTTATTATTAAGTTATTATATTTCTAGATTTATAATTACTTTTTTTGTGTAAATTTGGCATTTGGATTTTTGATTATAATACTTTTGCACTATTGACACAATAAATTTTAATTGTGTTTATAAAATTAATAATTGTTTCTCTACTGGTGCTATGTTTGCTATAAACCCTTCTAGAGATACAATTTCTAGATCAAAAAAACCGAAAAAGACCGTGTTTATCAATTTTAAATGAAGACACATATCAACAGGGTTTGAATCAAATGACAGTAAGGTTGAGAACTTTGAATCTATATGATTTAGTGAGTGAGGTATTTTATAAAGAAACTTATCAAAATTCTAAATGGATTTATGCCAACAACTTGGCTTAAAACGAATTGTTGTCTTATTTAATCTAAATAATAATAATTTAAAATTTTTTTATTTTCATTAATAGTTATGAAATAAGTTAAGAAAATTGTAGGTTATTTTTTTTTATTTTATTAATTTTATGTAAATTTTTTTAAAATTTTATTATTTAGCAAGTTTTTTTTTGTTTTTTTTTGTCGTATTTTTTAAACTCGTTTAAGATAAAAGTAACAATGCTAATAATATATTTTTTTACTAAATTAAGTTTTATTTATTTAGATTAATGTAATAATTATTCCACGTTATTTGCGCTTTTAGTCATGTGGATATCTGATTAATTCAACTTTTATATGTTTAACATAGGAACACGTTTTTTTTTCTTCTTTTTATAAAATCACAATATATATTTACTAATTTATAAATAGTATTTTATTGCTTTTAAGAAAAATAATATTAAATTTTTTAATATAAAATTAATAATTTTTAGTTAAAATGTGGTATAAAAAAGAAAAGGAAATCTTTAAAAAATATGATTTTAATTATAACAAACTGGTAAAAATCATTTCAAGAACTAAAAAAAGTTGACTTCAAAAACCTAGCTCAAATGTCAAGAGACAGTGATGAGTTTTATAAAATGATTATTATGTATGGGGTGTTTGTCGCTAGAGAACACAACAACATTTTTTTTGTATGCCTTATACGAGTATTTTATATTTTAAAGCCTAAGAGGAGATGATTTACAACTCTATCATTCTATAATATTGGTCGTAAAACTCTTAGGGTTAACCGGGCTAAGAAAAGTTTCTGATATATTTATGACACAGGAGAACATTCCTGCCTTTAAACCATTTGCAAAAATAATAAAATTAGTTAGAGGATTTAAAAGCACAAAGTGAAGAAACAATCCATCCTTTCTACGTTTAAGAATAAAAGTCTTTTTGTTCTCATTTCTATTCTGACATTCACTATTATGAGGATAACTTAGTTTTTTTCAGTGTATTTACTTAGAAAGTAAAAGCTAAAATATTATATTTGCTTTTCAAATCCTTCACAAGAAGCTTTAATCTTGGACCAAGAACTTCTACCAGGCATCCCAGGTATTTCAAAAGCTTTTTTGTGAACTGATGTCTTTCGCATGAATATTTCTTTTCATCTCAGTCGGCTGTCTTTTTCTATTAAGAAGGCGTATAGGCTATTATTCATCTTTTCTAAGAGATCCAATTTATTGATTTTTTTATAATAAAACTCTTTGACTGACCCATGCTTGTATTTTAATGACCAGGTCTCCCTTAAAAAGTGACAAAATTCTTTTTAAATGCCACTAAAAATTAGTCTTTCTAGGTCTTTTAGTCAGAGTTACCTCTTCTGCTGTAAACGTAATAGTACCAATTAGCCGCAGTTTCTGTTAATCAATACTGCATAGCCATTATTTTCTATGAC
This sequence comes from Pyemotes zhonghuajia, assembly GCA_025170145.1. NCBI lineage: Eukaryota > Metazoa > Arthropoda > Arachnida > Trombidiformes > Pyemotidae > Pyemotes > Pyemotes zhonghuajia. The sequence continues at coordinate 11,183,133 of CM045844.1, forward strand.
ATTGTTCAAAACTTCACATCGGTACTCAAAGATTTCAAACTAAGTGTTTGCTCTGATAATGATCTGACATTAACTTTTTGTTAAATTAAAAAATTGAGATATTCAAGACGACTATTTTTGCCCAAAAGATCATCATCTTTTCCTTAATCAAACGTTGTGAATTGATGGCCATTTGGTCAATTAAATTTAATTATTTATTAAAATATTAATTTAAAAATTATATTTTAGAGTTAAACAAATTAAGCAAAATTAAGCAAAATTATGATCAAAATATAATTATTGTTTACAAAATTTTTTTAAATTAATAAATAATCGAATAATATTGTTTAAAATTAAAATTTATTTAAATTAAAAAAAAAATAATACAAAACAAATTTATTAAAGTAATTCAATACAACGTCTAAATATTGACAATAAAAATATTTTTTAAAAATGATAAAAAAACTATTAACCATTGATCTTTAACAACATAAAAAATGAAAATAAGTTATAACATCACATTATAACTTGACTTTTTCATAATATTACAAATATAATTAATATAAAAAAATAACAGAACATAAGTTTTCTTATCAAAGGACTTTAATAAAAAATGTAACATTTTATATTATATTTTATGTATTTCTACAAAAAAATATAATTTAATATAAGTTAAATAATCAAATATAAATTTTACAAAATATATATATAATTTTCTTTTTTATTTCTTATCTAAATTTTAAATTTTGTAAATTAATTTTTATTTTTATCAATATGTTGTATTTTCTTCTCTGTATTTTTTTCTGGATACCTGAACCTATTTAATAAATTATATACTTTTTATTTATATATAAAACTTTTGAATATTTTTTTTTAAATTTGAAACTTTTTGATATCTTTATTTTCTTCTACTTATTATTAATTTTTAAAATTTTACTTAAGTTAGGTCAAATTATTTAAAAAATTAATTATTCTAGTTAAAGTTATAATAAATCCTATAAATCTAAAATTGTAAGTGTCAAATTATTAAAGGTTTTGGCATATGTCAATGCTTTTTGTAAATAAAAAAACAAATTCTAAAAGTGGATTACTTTATTTGACTTTTATTTACAAAAATCTGGTTATATAACCTTCATATTTTACAAAATTCTAAAATATTTAAAATAGTAAATTAAATAAATGTCACGTGTTTATTTAAAAAAAAAAAAAATTAAAAAAAAATAAATGAAAATAAATAAAAATATAAATTAATAACAAAAATCAAAAAATTTAGGAATAATTGAAAAATATACATTTTTTTTTAATAATATCATGTTTTTTAAAATTTTTTTTTTTTTTTAGTCAATACACTAAAATCTACTTAAATAAACTTTAAAATAAATTTTTTTTAATTATTTTATATTTATATTTAGAAGGTGGCGCTACTTATACTAAAATTAAACTTTTAAGCTTTAAATTAAATATTAAGCAATCATGTTAATTATTGGAAAATAATATTGTTTTTATACAATTTTTTAATTTTATTTAATTAATAATCAATATAATCTAAAAATTTATTATTACAAATTTTTATATTAAAAATAATGAAAAATTTTATTTATTTTTAACTTAGTTTAGGTTTAATATAAAATATAATACAATATAATATAATATTTTTTAAATTAAATAAATATAAGTATATAATTTTATTAGTTTAATATTGTTGTAATATTTTTTTAATTTATTTAAAATAAAAACATAATTTTATTCATTTTAAAATTCAAAAAAATTTAATTTACTAATATGTTAATTATGTTGTATAAATAAATTTTATTTTATTTTACAACTTATTTATTAATATTTTTTTTGATAAAAAAATAGTAATTAATAAGTTATAAAGATTTAATTATATTAAATCTAATACTAACCTATAATAAACCTAAACCTTTTATGAATTTTTTAATAATAAAATTTTTGCCAAATATTTTTAATTTTAAACTTTTAAGTATAAAATAAAAATAACTCAATTTTTTTTTAAAAACAAGTTAATTATGAGATTTTTGCAATAAGTTTTTTATTTTAAAATTACATATTCAACATTTAATACTCAGAAAATTACATAAAATATAATTATAAATGTTTACAATAATTTTTTTTATGTCATATAAAGTAATGTTAAAATTTTAAGTTTAATGAATTAATTTTAAATTAAATTATTATCATTTGATTAAACATAAAAATAAAATTAAGAAAAATTTAGTTATTTATTTATAATTAGTATATTTTTTGTATTTAATCAAAAATTATTTATTTTTTTAATCAAATTTATTATGTTTTTATAATTATTGTTTTACAAATTGAAAAACTATTATAATTAATTTTATTTAAATAATAAATAAATTATTAAAAACTTAAAAAAAAATATATTTATAAAAAATGTATTAAAACTTCAAAACAAAATTACCCTTAAAAATATTTAGTAAATCTAAAATATAAAAAAAAATATTAAACCTAAAACAAAAATTATGGCTAATTAAAATTTTAGTTTTTTTAATAAGTTGTTTTAAATTTTAAGTTTTTTTTTTAATATTAACAAAAAAATGAATAATTTTTTATTAAATATATATAAAAACATAATTTATTATGTTAAATTTAGTATTATAGTTAAATAAAATTATATTGTTTATACTTTAACTTACTTATAAAATTATAAAAAAAAAGATTTAACACCTGATTAAAATTTACTAAAAATTTATTTTTAACTTAAAAAAAATATAATTTTAAAAATAATCCATAAATCTTTTCAAATATTTAAAAATTCTAATCACAAGTTTTAAATTATGGTTCATTGATTTTAACATGTCTACATAATACGCCCACAGCATAAATAATTTCCGGTCTGATTACATTAACCAATATAAAAAACCTATTAATACAATATATTTTAACTTTAATTTATCTTTTGTCAGAAAAGTATTTTATTTAAATGCATCATTTTAATTAAACTTCATTAACAACTTAATAAAATTAGTTTAAAATTTTATTATTTTAATATTTTACAATTAAATATATTTGTTTATTTATATTAAAAATATTATAAAATTTTTTTTTTTTTTAATTGTATTTTATTTATATATATGTAAATATAATTTAAATAAAAACATTAAATTTAATTACTCATTAAAAAAAATTAAATAAAAAATTATATAAGTTATTTTGAAAATTGTATTATTTTTGGTAATTATTTGAATTTTTTATTAATAAAGTTTTAATTATTTAAATAATTTTTTAGCAAGAATTTTTTATTGAATATCCTTTAAATTCAAATTGCTGTAAATAAAATATTGTTTGATATTTGATAAATTTTTTATATATAATAAAAAAGTCATTAATTTATTAATATTTTCATTAATTTTTATCATTGTTTTTTTAATCTTTTATATTACTTTTTAAATGACATAGCTATAAATGTTTAAAAAAAAGCACCTGTAGTTGAGCACATTATAAAAAAAAAATTAGAAATTAGAAACTATAATAGTTATGTCAAAAGATACAATAAATTATTTAAATATATAACTTGAAAGTATAGTAAATATTATTGAAAAAACTAAAAAAAATTTTAAAAATTAAAATTAGGCATGAAAAACGCAATGTAAATAAGTAAAAAATTTAAAATAAAATAAAATGACAGCAGAATCTAAAACAATTATGCAATAAAAATATTTTTTAAGTTAATATTTATTTAATAAGAAAATTAGTTAAATTTTTACTAATAAGTAAATTACTATTTTTTTTAATTTATATTCAAAAATAAAAACTAAAATATATTTATAAAATTTTTTTAATTTTTTTAGTTTAAAAATTGTTTGGCCAAATGATTAATTTTTAGGTTCATAGGTTTTAAAAAAATATTAGGTAAAACTATTTTTTTAATATAATGAAAACAATTTTTTTTTTTGAATAAAAGTGAATAAAAACTCTACTCAATTAAACTTAAAAAATATTAATTAAAAATTTTTTTAATATGTTATTTTATTAATGATTTAATTATGTTAAATTATTCCAAAAAAAAATTTTTAATCAAAAAGCTTTTTTTTATATTAAAAACACAATAAAATATTAATTTTAAAAATAAATAATAACTTTTTAATTTAAAAATTTTAAATAAAAGTATAAAAAAAAAATTTGCTATTTTGTTATAATTAAAAAAAAATAAATTTAATAAAAACACTTTGAAACAATTTTAAAAATTATAACACTAATATAAAAAAAAAATTTAAAAATAAAAAAAAATACAATAAAAATTTTATTACTTAAAAAAAATGATGAAAATTTCTTAAAATATAACAATTATTATAACTGTTGCTAAATTTATTGCTTTTTACTTATATGATTAATAAAAAATATTTTGTTTTTAAAAAAATTAAAGTGTTTATTTAAAAAATTGAAAAAAAATATTAATATAGTATAAAATTTCAATTTGAACTAAAATACTTTTTTTATTATTATTATTTTCATTATCATTTAAATTATATTAATTTTAAAATTAACTTTATAATTAAAATAATTTTCTTATTATTAAAAAAAATAATGCAAATAATTTGTTGCTTAATATTTAAATAATTAAAACTATTTTTTTTAATATTGCGCAAAAAATTTTTAAAAAATTGATTAATTTAATTTTTAAATTAATATGTGAATTAAATTTTATTTTAAATTATATAAATTTTTTTTAAATTAAAAATTTTAATTAAAATGTATATTTTTTTTAAAATTTGATTTAGAAAATATAATTATAAATACAAAAAAAAAAAATTAAAGAAAATTAATGATTTTAATTAACTTATAATAAAAATCTTTAATATTAAAATCAAAAAAAAATTTTCTGTGTACGATAGAAAAATATATATATATAAAATAAAACATAAAATATTTCAAAATGTTTATAGATATATATAATTTACAAATGTATATAAAATAAAATTATTTAAAAATTTAAAATTATAATCATATAAATTTAAAAATTGATTTTTATGATTAAATCAATTTTTATGAAATATGATTTGATCAAATATTAATTATTTTTTTTTTATATAATAATATTAATAAATTACTTAAAAATTTATATTAAATTTATAAATCATTTAAATTTATTATCAAGTTTATCTATTAAACCTCTAATTAAATTATTCCTTAAGAAAATTTTAACAAAAATTTTAATGATATTTAAATAATTTTATTTTAACATGATTTTTGTGTAATTTATTTATTAAATATATTAGCTAAAAGATTGTAAGTCACAAAAAATACAAATAAAATAATAGCTATAATATTTAATTTTGATTTTTATCTATTTTGAAATTTTCTAAATTTATTAATATTTGGATTACAAATAGATTATTAACCTTTTAACAAAGTTACTTAAATTAATATATTATATGGAAAATATGTAAAAGTATATAAATTATAAATGTATTATACATTTTACAACATTTATTATTTAAAATAAAATTTTTATATAAAATAATATAACTTATTTTAGAAAAATTTAGAAAAACTTATTAGTAAATAACTAATTTTTTACATTAAATTTTTTTTTTCAATTTTTAATTATTTTTGCAAAAGTTATAATTTAAATTTAATAATTTTTTTTGGAATATTATAATTTTTAAACATAAATTTTCTATAATTGATTTTTTTTAAAGTATTATTTTTATATACTTAAAAAAATTGATTTTAATTTGAATTTTTATTTATTTTTTTATTTATTTATTTACACAAATTAAACTTTATAATTTTAAAAAGATAAAATTAAAAATTTAATAATATTTTTTTTACAATTACAACTTACTTTTAAAATTTGAATTTTATAAATAAAAAAAAATATATATATATATTCAAAATTCTAGTTTATTTATTTTTTTAATTATTGTGAAATTTTATAATTAAAAAAAAATAATTTTATAAATTATTTAATTTAATATTTTATGTATGATTTTATATTTTTTACAATGTTAAAAATTATTTTTTTTTGTAGAATAAAAAATAAAACAAAAAGAAAAATTTTAATTTAAAAAAAAAATAATCTCTTAATTTTTATAATTTTACTAATCAATGAAATATCTAAATAAAGTTTTTTATGAGATTCACAAAAAATTGAAATTTTTAAATTTGATACATGAATTTTGCCAATTTATATTTATGATTTAATGAATGTTTTTTTTTTTTACAATTAGTTATAATTGAATTTGTGAATAATCTTTTATTATTAATAAGATAATCAGTTAAAAAAAAATATATATTAAAAAATTATAAATTTATAATCACAAATTACAATTAAAAAAAAAATTCACTTATATTTGTTCTTAAAGTTTTAATTTTAATCAAACTTTTTAATGATTAAAAAATAAAATATAAATTTAAGATTTATTAATTTATTTTAAAAAAATTAACAAATAATGAATTCTTGGTTTTAACGTATTTTACTTATAAATTTTATTGATAATAATAGTAATATCAATAATATATAACAAAATTATTTTATAATTGTTATGAATTTATTTTTTTATTTGCATTTAATGCAATAAAAAATAAATAAACAAAATAGATTAGAGGCAACAATATAAATAAACTTTTAATATTTGTAATTCACAAAATTTACTTAATTTTAATTTGACAATATTTTTGTCTCAAACTATAAAAAGCTAAGACTTTTTTATAGAGATAATGTAAATAATAAAGTTTTTATGTAAAAAAATGCAATTTTTTTTCATATAAAATATTGATATGAAAATTAAATTTTTATTTATTTAAATATAATAAATTTAAGCAAAAAAAAAAATTAAACTAATAGGGTAAAAAATCAAAATAAAAAATAAATTAAGTAAATTTTTAAAATAATATTTTAAAAGTAAAAATTTTGCTCTTGAATAATTGTCTGCTTTAAAAGAGGTTTGTACTAAGCTCGCAAAAGAATGTTTAAATATAATGATTACAAAAAGATATAAACAAAGGGCATGATGTGGTGTGATAGGAGGAAAAGGTTGAGAAAGATGAAAGAAATAAAATAGAATGTAACAGTTGTCGATAAAGGCAACTAACATAGGCAGTGTAAAACATTTGGTTAAAAGCATTTTTTTTAGTCTAAATTTGACTTAATTTAGTGTAGCACTGCTTTGCAATGTCTATTGGTTCAACAATTTCAATGATTATATTAAAGCTAAATTTTATAAAAAATGTAACAACCATAAAAGTGATTTATCTGCAACAAGCAAAGCAGTTAAGAGTATACTCGTTAATTTAAATTTATTTGTACAACTGGATAAACAGCGCCATGCATAGTATATTATCATGCTGGACAGTAGCATTAACTAAACTGATCGCTGACTAGTATTCAGACGAATTCATCTCTATTTGAACAATTATCATTTACATCAAAATCATTGTGCAAAACATCATTAAAATTATGCAAAGGCGAATGAGTAAGAACTCCTACTGCATGAATTTGTCCAAATTGTGTTAGTTATTATGTAGAAAACTTGTAAAAAACTGCTTAAACTGTAAAACTAGAAATTGTCTTTTGGCTAATCTGCATTTTTTTTTTTTTTGTTATTTGCCAAATCCATTATATTTAATAAAGGTAATATTCAAAACAAAGCTATTCAAAACAAGTAGCATTTTTTAATTTATTTTGTGATCAAATTTTCCACGTTGGTGATTGAATTATTTAGTAAATATTTTGGTGCTAACAGGGCCATGGCTTATGTGTGGCAAAGGAGATTAAGTGTGAATTAACGTTTTGTTTTAGCAGATGTTATAAAACACATGTTAATCTAGTCTTTTTGCAATTTTTTCTTTCACTTTTTCCATTAATTGCGTTGGTCATGGATATTTGTTCAACCATTGTGCATTTACATTATAGTTCATTTTAGCTTGCGAATCATCAGTCAGACAATAAAGCCAAAACTAATATTGGCATCTATTTTGAAGATGAATTTTTTTAATCTTAAAAAATCATCAATCAAATCACTGTTTGGTCGTTTTATGACCTCTGTTTTACTTGACTATTGATGTTTGCCAGTTTTATCAGTGCGGGATTGTCTACCTGAACTTGGTTCACTACGAGACATGTTTACAAAACTGAAAGAACCAAATTCGAGGTGCTCATTGTGTTCATTTCTTGATATATTTGAATTGCCGCAAATATCAGATGAAGAATTTCGCAAACTAATAATGATGCTTTTATATACTGCGGCTGAACTAGAATCTTCTTCATTATCACTGGCACTTTCTTCCACAATCAAACTATCTTGGACGTAGTATTTGGATGCATCTGAATGCAGCAGATGATCAAGTTCACTTGGCTCAACTCGACTGGTTTCAGTTTTTGTGTCAATACAATGGGTGCTTTGAGCCCGTTCCAAATCTGGACGCCGGTCAGATATAAAGAAAGAGCCGATTGGCGACAGACGCCGTTCTGAACAACTTTCATGCAAGGCGTTTTCCGACTGGCTGAATGTGGCACAAAGGTCAGCAGAAGCAAGGGCGCTGGAATCAAGAACATTAGATGTAGGAGAGCCAGAACTAAAAACGGAGGAAACAATGGCATTAGAGGAATTGGAAGCAAAAGAATTGCAAACAAAAGCATTAGAAGCAAGGTTATCAGAAGCAGGAGTTTCGGAAGCAAACACATTAGAAGCAAGAGCATCAGAAGCGAAAGGGTGCGAAGTGATAGCGGGAGAGTTAAGAGCAGCAGAGTTAAGAAGATCAGAACTAAGGTTGGTAGCAGAACTAAGGGCAGCCGAATTGTGGGAAGTAGAACTGTGGGCAGCAGAATGGTGGGCAGGAGATCCATGGTCAGTAGAGTTGTGGTCAGCAGATTTACGGGCGGCTAAAGGAAGTGTGGCGACTGAGCATTGCTCGTCATCTTGTATGTTGTAGTTGTTAACAGAGTGTTGATGGCGTAAAATGCGCATTGCACCATCGTCTTTAAGTATTGTCTTGTCTGTGGATGGTTGGCTTTTGTCAGTAGAGCGAGAACTGGGCTCGACCGATAACTGGTTTACGCGGAGGATCAGCTCTGCTGCACTAGGCAACGGTTCATGAAAAGCTGGTTGACTAGCAGATGAAGTGGTTGACTTGATCAGAGGGCTGAGAGGATCAAGCGTGGACTGTTGGACTTTTAATTGTTCCTTTTGTTGGTTGTGGTGCTTGCGGTCGCATTGTGTAGCTTGGAATGAGTTGCTTTTGAAAGCTTCTTTTGCTGATTGCAAATCGAACAACAGTTCATTATTATTATCGTCACAACAAGGGCCAGTATGATCTATCACTTGTGAAGAATTGGCGTGGTGCGTCGAATCGGAAGTGATTTTTGGCTGAGTTTGAATTCTGCCGCCCTGTTTGCGCAGTCGAGCAATGGTCTTTTCGTACTCGAGCCGGTTGCAAGTCTGGTTCTTCTTTCTGCCTGTGTTTTGTGCACTTGTGGCTAAAGTGCTGGGATGCAAACTCGCCAGAGCCTTTTGCAAACTGTTTCCTCCGGCCAGCAAGTAGTTATACTTGAGCCAAGGTGTACTGTTAGACGACATCACGGTATCTGGTCCTGAATCCGATTGTGGATATTTTTTGCTGACTGATGTACACGAATAATCGCCAAGGTTTCCATTGCTGTCTTTACTGCGCTGCACACCCGAAGATGCTACTGGTTTCTCAGCGCCGTTTAACGGATGGATACTAGCTCTGTAACTGCGCTGTTCATTCGAACCAGTCTTGGCTGGTGAACTATGGCTACTGGCCAAGCTGCCTACTTTACTAACGCTTCCGGCTGAATCAGCTGAAAGCTTATTTAACTCACGTAAAGTGGGCAACAAATCATAAGATGTTTGGGCTGAAGCATCTTGGGTCCGACATATTGTAAACTCTTCTTTTGATTTCATTTCGCTCACTTGCTTGCTATTCATGCTGCTCTTGTTTACAGATCTATTTTGGCCTAAAGTGTTCGGGCCCAAATTATCTTTGTAATTATCGATAAATTCTAATAAGCTCGGTATCTTCAATATTTCTTCTGGATACATCTGTTTCCATAAATTTACAAGTCTTAGGCGTTGATTGTCTTGCACAGAAAAATTGTTCAGTTGGTTCTCATCACTCGCTTCTGCACTCAATGAAGAACTTTGACGTGGAGGGTGGCGTACTTTTAAATCATACGGTTAAATGAAAAATTTCATTTTAAAATAAAAATTTATTATTTATTATAATTTTTAATTAATAATTATTAATTCATGTTTTTTTTCTGATTGATTAGTATATAGTTTATATTATGCTCTATTTATGCCATTAACTTATATATTGTTTTTTTATTTTTTTTCTTAAAATCATTCATTTAAAATTATTTATTTTACTTCAAATTTTTATTTAAAAAAAAACATTTAATTATTATATTTTTTTGCGTTAAATTTAATTTAACATTAAATAAAAAAAAAATATTAAGAAAAAAAAATTTACAAAAAAAACTAAAATTTAATAAAAAAAATTTAACTTCATACTACATGGTTCATCTGTGTTTTGTAATTAACTATATTTTATATTTGCTTTATATTTTATGCAACACCTTTGGTATGTTAAATAGAAAAATATTGCTGATACATGTTTAACAAACAGACAACATTTTTTTTTACTTTTTATATTTATATTTATAAATTTTTATTTCTTGATTTTCACATTTTTTGTTTAAATATTTCTATTCAAACTTTTTTTTCATTAATTACAAAAACTATTACTATCATTACTAGGCTTACTAATTAAATATGAGTAATCACAATTTTAGACTATTATTCTTAAACTAAAATTAATTTGTTAGTAGTATGTTAGTAGTTATTTTCGGTATGTCAGTTATTAAATAAGTAAAATAGACATTGTGTTTAAATTAATAATTTAAATATTAAAAAATAATTTACTCAAAACTAGAGTTTAATCATAAGCCACAGGCTAGATTCGTGCTTATTTAGATTATATTTGTAAATCATTTTTAAAGAACAAAATTTTTGCACATTTTCTATAAATCCAATTTTTTGACTTATTGCACTACTTATATATTCGTGAACTTGCAAGTAATTTATTTTATTTAGCAATTATTTTTCACTATTTTTTTTAAAAAAATATATTAATTAAAAATATTCTTAAATCATTAAAAAATAAAAAGAAAAACTATCAAACAATTGCACTGTATTCCCTTTAATCATTTATTAATCTGTTCATTTTCACACTTTATCTAAATAAATTATCAAAAGGCATAATCGGATTTTAAGTCCAACAATTTATCCGTATAGAAAAATGTTCTTTGACTTTTAAAACCTGGATTTAAAACTCCTTAATTATAAATTAATTTGCTTTTATTTTCAATTGAAAAGCCAAAAAACATAAGTACCACGAACGACCTTTATTAAGGATTTAAAATATTTTTACACATATCTTTTTTGATTTGTGATTACACGTGCATTTTTAGTCTAAATAAGCTTTAAAAACAATTTAAATAAACAGGTTTATTAACCTAGAAACGCGTTGTGTCAAACTTGGTACAGAATTTTAAATGCACGGTTTCTTAGTATGCTGCAAGTTAATTTCTGGCAACGGAAATACTAACCAAATATTTTCATTTTAATTCTGTCTTGGTTGTCTGTATAAATTTTACTAAACTATGCTAGCAGCAAATTTTGAATTTACAAACAACTATTAAACATTTTAGTTTTCCTGCCAGCTTCTTTTTTTGCTTTTTTTCTTACAAATTTTGGTTATTTTATTTATTTCATTGTTTTTATCATCGTTTTGGCATCTGTTATCCGTTAATTAAAGTTTGACTAGACTGTTTTCTAGTAGTGTCAGACATTACTTGATACTTGTGACTTGTAGCTTACCTCTTCGCATGTTAGTTTGCCTATCTAAAGCTTCAGCTGCTCGAACTGCTCGGATCTTCTGTTCAACATTTGCTTTGATTTTATCGCGTTTTCTGTAACGAAGCCTTTCAAAAAGGTTAAATCTAGACTTTACTGTGATGGGTGTGCTAGATGAATAATTTGGTACCATAGTTTTCCCTATTCGATTTTCAACAAATCCACCACAACTTGAAGTAGAACTTTTTTCCGCTAAAAGGTTTTGGTGTAATATTTTTTGTTGGTATGCATGTTGCTCTAACGAATGATTTCTAAATTAAAGTAAAAGAATTAGATAATAATTATTTTTATTTTTTTAAGTAAATGCACTGAAAACTTTGATTTTTTATTGTATATTTATTTGACTCAAATAAAAAACTATTTCAAAAAAAAAAACAAACCTAAATTAGAATCAAAAAAAAAATGTATTATTAAATTTTCAATAAAACAAAATAAATTAAAACATTTTACTTGTCTTAATAACATTTTTGTCAATCATCTAAGTTATTTTTTCTTAATAGTAATGAATTTTAACAATTGAAAACAAGATAAATAAACAAAATGATATGCAAATTAACGAAATAAATTGTTTAGAAGTGTATAAAAGAAAATAACAAATAAATTTAAATGATGTTGTTTCTTAAAAAAAAAAATTGTAATCACTTTTCATTGGAAAAATAACTGTCAAATAAATAAAAAGTTAATAAAATAAACGATAAAATATCTATATTTGATAAACTAATACCATGTTAATTATATACGTTTTTCTTTATATTTTTAAATTAGAAATTGTTAAACTTGGCTTGCAATTTCTGATTTTATTAGTAAAAACCTAATCTTATACCCAAAGGCAAATAAATTCAGTAGATCTTTTATTTCAATTCTTAATTAAACAATATTAGTCATTAATAATATTTTTTTTTATATTTTTTTTAATCTACAATTATTTTTTTATAGTTTGTTCATTATTCTAATTACACTATAAAATATATAAAAATAATTTAAATCTTTCTCTAGAGTACTAAAAAATTTAAAATTTTTAAAAAGGTAAAAATATTTTATATGCATCTAATAATATATATATATATATATATATTAAAAATATTATCTAATGGTCATTTATAATTTTAAAAAAGGAAAAAAACAAATTCGTAAAATTAAATAATTTTATAATATATTAAAAGAAAACAAATATACTTGAAACATTTGTTTTGATGAAATCAGTGCGAAATAACAAAAAATTTAAGAAAAAAAGAAGTTATCAATAAAATAATATTATAATAAAAATAAAATACATAAAATAGAATAATTTTTTTCAAAACTTTAAAAAATAATTGATTGATAAAGAAAAGCTGAAAATAAATAGAAAAAACACGTGACATGTAGAAAAAAAAAATCTTTAATGAAAGATGATAAAATAGGTCAACCTGTTAAAAAAGTTAAAATGATAATGCTTTTAGATAAGTATTGTTAAACTAAAGTTGGCAAGTTTGAATTTAATTTTTTTAAATCGAACTTAAGAATAAAAATTAAAATATATATTTAAACCTGTATAGATAGTTTAACATTAAAAAACTAAAAAAGAATTTAAAATTTTATTGACTTATAACTTGTAAATATATTTTTGGCCTTTTTGTTTTTTTGATTGCTACATGCAAAAAAAAAAATTTAAGAAATAAATAAATTAAAATTTTTTTTTTTAGATTTACAAATTTTTAAATTTTAAAAAATTAATTGGTTAACAAGTAAATTCATAAATACATTTTTATAATACTTAAACAAAATAACAATTAGTTTGTTAATTGAATTGAGACTTGAATTGATATTTAAATCAGTAGTTCTATTAGTAGCCACAATGACTTGTTAGGCTGTAAAAACTAGTATTATACTTATTTAAAAGTAATGCTAATTAAACTGAAAAAAACTTAATATATTACATGTACTGTTTTTGTATTTTGTCTATTTAGTCAAATCAAGCCTGTGGCCTTACTATCTATTCATGTGAGCAGGCAACTTGCAAGTGGTCAGCCATGTGTAAAGCCAATGCGTATTTCAAATACTGATGTAAACGCGCATCGTATAGGCTTGTTCAAATGAGCAAGTCAATTCAAATTGCCAAGCTTCAACATCGATGGATGCACACAAAATGTACCATTCACAAAGATCGACATCGATAAGAAAATTTGATGTGTACCCAGACTGTCTTATACTAGTTTGGATCAAAAAGAAACAAAACACTCACATGCCGCACATGAGCAAAAACATTAAAACAATTTAATCTGTTTTATTTACCACCACTAATCACAAACATAACACGGCGTAAAACAAAAAAAAAAAAAACATGAAACTGACAAAAATTCAAACCTAATAATAAACACATCAAATTTTTATTGTCGTGATAATATCCATTGTAATAAATATTTGCCTTTAATTGAAAAAGTGTAACTAACAAATTTTGAACATAAAAACTAGAAATCATTTGTGACCATCAAGTATTGCCTTACATATTATTTTATCTTTAGCATTATAAACTTAAATTAATTGTTTCAATATAAGTTAGTTAAGAAGTAGTATTTATGGTCATTTATATTATTTAAAATATCAATTTTAATTTTAAATTTTTTGCGGTTGCTAAATTTGTATTAAACTAACATACTCAAATTTAGTTTGGATCATTGAATACAGCCTAATTATGTAAGTGTGTTGGTCTTTTCTTGCAAAGTATCACAAAGTATTTAGAGAAATATTAAAATCAAATAGATAGGTTTTCATGATATGAGCTCAGAAAAGTAATAGTTAAATTTAACATCTGCAATCGGTGGTAAACAAACAAATTTAAAATTTAAAAATACGTTGTCCGGTAAAAAGCGGACATTACAAGTCTAAAAAATATGGTTGCAAAAATAAAATGAAATAGGATTAGCCGCTTAGTTGCTGTTTGCTCATTTTTTAGTTAAATTCTTTCATTTATTCTATCTTATTTATAGTTAACGGTGATTTGTGGACTCCTATTATTCCCTAATGGATCTACATTGACCATGTTTATATCTGTTTTTTAAAAAACCAGACTGTAAATTAAGTTCTTGTTCTTGAAATTTTGACCAAAAATGGCGCTATTTTTAATGAGAATGCGCAACCTAAACAATTTAAATCCCATATGCTTGTTTATAAAATGTAAATTTTAGTTTCTTAATATATTTAAAAAAAAAAAAATTTTTTGAAGCAAATTCGATAAGTTGACTTGTATTCAAATGAGGATACTTTTCAATACAGGTAAAAAAAATACTAGTATTTCAAAAAATGTTTTACACTTTTTTTTAAAAACATGTGAAGAAACATATTAACAAATAGTACAATAGTAAAACACTTTCTAAGTCAAATGTAAATGGTCAAAAATGCTAACATTTTAAGATGACAAATTGTAAAAGAGCAAATCACGTTTTAAATCGGTTGGAGACAGAACTAAATTTAAGACAGCATTTTGCAATTAATCAGGATAAAATAAATCAGAATTTGGCTCTATTGATAATCGCCTTATCAAAAAAAAATTCTTCAATAAAATAAGCAAGCCCGTTAGTATCAATGTTTCAAAAAATACAAAAAAAAAAAATGTATTGAACAAAACGATTTATAAAAATATACGTCGAAAGATGAATTTATACAAATGGGTAAAAACGGTTTGTATTAGTTAAACTCTTTGTTTATCTGTTTTTACTTGTTCTAAGCACAAATATGCTTTATTACGCCCACATTATAGTTATCTTTAAAGAGTGTTTTCTTTAAACATTTTAATATTTCGATCCATTTTATTTCTTATCTTTCTAATTATTTAATCAACATATTTTTTATGCTATCAAAACATAAAAAACATTAAATTAGTGTTTTTTATTTATATATTTAGATTTGTTAAAAAATAAATTTTACTGCTGCATTTTACTGTAACGATACTGTATGATTAAAAATACATAATAGGCATTTATTTGTTAAGCTAATTTAATTTAATCAGTTTATTTTTAAAATTACTTTGATTCTATTAATAAATAATAAATGTTATTAAAATAAAATTAATCAAAATTTTAATTAACAACAAATTTTTTCATAATTTATAAATTTGCATAATGATGTAATTTAAATGGTCATTTTGATGGGCTGTAAAATAAAATAAAAATTTCTAATTTAATTTTAACACGTTGTTTAACCTGTTTTAATTTATAGGCAATCGTTATTTGCTAAATAAAGAAATAGGCTTATCATTATGTGTCAAAAAAAGATTTGTGGCAGCAAAATAACTAACAAAAAGCTAATGCTTACAAGTAGTATACTATTTGAACCCAAATTAAACAAAAAAACTGACGAAGAGCTACAGGCCTTTTTATATGCTAAATGGGTACGGAACAGGAAACTGGTCAAATTTGCACATTTGTGCAAATAATGCAATAAGAAACGCAAATAGCAAAACAAGTTAGCACATATTTGGCTAAAATAAAGCTTTTGTAGACATAAGCCATAGCCGCAGATTAACTTCTCATCAGCATTATTACGATATCTAAACTGACTGCCCTTGACCATTTTTGATATTGCCTATTATTAGAGTGGCTAATAAAGGTTGGATTAAAAAAAAATTGAGTTTTGTCAAAAAGTAGCTAATAAAGCTAAAACATTGCAATTGTATCAAAAAAAAAAAAAAGGCATCAAGAGTAGCAAGTCGAAATTGATGAGTAATGCCAAGAACATTAAACAATCGTAATGTTTGGCTAGATCAATGACTTTTGTTGGAAATTTAGTTAAAATTATCATCTGTTTAGTTGAGAAGCAATAGAACCGCTTGTCAAGTATAGTTGCAAGTAGTTTAGTAAAGTGTTCAATTAATTAAAAGTAAAATAATGCTTTAAATAAAGCTGTTTTACGATTTTCAGTAATTTCTTACAAAGACCAACTACCCTTTGAGTTTGTCAATGTTCAAAATCGGGTTTGGCTTTTCCAAATAGTCTGATTAGTGTTTATTGTTTTTTCTAATTCAATCTGATCACTAGCAGTTTCATCTGACTAGACTGCGATCAATTGTGCAACTAGACAAGCGCATAAGCTAAATCAGTCTAATTTAATCGTTGTTCAATTAAAGATACATTGAGCTGGCTTGTGGCTATTAATGTAACTTGCAAAAGTCTTGTAATCAAAAATTAAATAAGAACATTATTTAAACAAGTGAACTTGTTTCCGAACGGTAATGTTAAAACGGAAACAAAAATAAAATTTTTTAGAGTTGATTTTTTCAAAATTATAGTCTTTAGTTTTATTTTTGGTCATCTTTTTATATACATAATATTTGGATGTTTTTTTCTAGTATTTGATACAACCATGCTTATTACTAAACATGCTATTTGCCATTAGTTGTGCACATATGTTTCATCTAGAAAATTTCTCATTATTTTTATACATTTTATTTTTAAAAATAATTCTTTTGTTATTTATGTGTTTAAACAATTTTTCATTTATTTGTGTAAAGTTGTTTTTTTATGATTCTGTTTTGACAGTGAAAAAACGATGGATAAAGTTTGGATAAGATGTAAAGATGTTGGATATTTAAGAAATTAAGCAAATCGAAAAAAAAGTAATTAATGTAGACAGCATCTGTGTTTGAAAAGCTTGATTTAAGAAAACAATAAAATACTCTAAAAAATAAATTTACTTATATTAGCATTGAAAAAGCTGAATACACACTAAGTATATTTCCGAAAATTTCTGAAAGTGATTCAACTAAACAATAACTTAAGCTAAAATAACGGGTCAACACATAATCAAGCCGGAAGCAAGAATATCCACAGTAGCCTAAGGCCTGCAATCTACCATTAAAAAAAACATAGCAGCAAAGATGTTTTGCAAGTGATAATAATCAAGTAATTTATAGTCAGATCACAATCACGATTCAAAGAAAAATCAATTGCATCTTACTTGTGTTATGTATTTTAGCTCCGGTAAACTAGAGTTCGTTTTTGTAACCGGAATTAAGGCGCTTACAACAAGAATACAATAAGGCTAAAATAAAATTACGAATATGTCCACAATGTGGGTGTAACTACAACAGGAGCCAATGTGGTAAAACTAATGTAGTAAAAACTAATGTGGAGAAAACTAATGTGCCAGGACCGGCTTAGATTTGATCGACTTGTTTGGCAGCAAGTTAGGCAGAAGATGTTTGTACTACCTACACCAGCCTAGATTTACATGTTAATTGTGTGCGTGAAACAGCTCATCTGATTGAGTATTAGTTACCATACTTTTAGCTGTTTTCAAGTGGAATTATGGTGACCGACACGTTTAAAATTAGGTTGCATGACCAAACAAGGAGTCACAAATAAGAAAAAAAGTTGCAAAAAACAGAGAAATATGATTGTTTGAGTGATTTGCAATATTGGCTTTAAGGAAGAAATTTAGGCTGAAATTTTGGTTGTAGCAAGTGTAGCTAATGTGTTAAATTGTTTGATTTGAGCACATTTTATGCAAAAAATTAGAAATCATGATTAAATATTTAATTGCACTAAACATTTAAATTATTTCAGTAAAGCGAATATCTTAAAAAATTTTATTATTAAACAATTTATTTTGCTTAAGTTTAATCAGATCAGCTAAATTAAAATAGATCAAAGCATGATTTACATTGATTATAATGTTAAAAAAAGATTCGTTGCGACAAGAACTGCGGTTACTAAAGTCTTTTATAGCGCATGGTTTTTTAAGCTTTTATTCATTTTTGGTCAATGCTTTTCTTTTCATAAACTGCAAACCATATATTTCTCAAAATTAGTGAGAAGTATAAAAAGCGAAAATGACAAAAAAACAGAATATAATAGGAAGGCAAAGATAAATATAATCCAAAAAAGTTCAAAAAATAATAAAATGAACTTTATAGTAAGAATTTGCATTTCTAAAGTGCATGCTTTTTGTAATATAATTATTCAACATACTTTTCTGACCTTCGATTTTTGTTTATTTAAGCACTATGAAACAAAAAAAAAATTAAAAAAAACAAATTCTTAAGTTTTTGTAACTTTTAACAAAATCTTGAAATAAAACAAAAAACTATTCGTCATTTTTGTTTTACTCAATTCAAAAAAAAAGGTGAGAAAAAATTGTGTTTGTTTGCTCGATAAAAGCAGTTTGGTTTTTATTTTTGACACGTAAAAAATAATAAACGTTATTTTGAAGCGAATAATTGTAATGTAATTAATTTAACCATGCATTTTTTTTACACCATCTGACGAGTGCAATTGTTAAAACTGTGGTCAAGTGGTACTCATTAATTAACATCTAAATTGTAAATGCAAATTATTTTGTTGTTAATCAAACTATTAAAACTACAATTGAACTGTCAAATTGTTAAAAAATATAGTTTGAGATAAAAAATAAAATTGGTCAAGCAGGTATTTTTCATAACAACCTTACAATAAAATATTAAATAATGGTTCTAGATTAAATATAGAAATAACATCAAATGCTTTCGATAAAAACTGAATTCCGTTAAAACATTGAAAATTTATGTTAAAAAAGTTGTGAACAAATAATGCTTACCTTGGTGATTCTACTGAAAAATCTGATGTGGAATGAGATGAGTGGCGAGAAATACCAAGTGTAGGAACGTATCCGATGTGACAACGGACATTTCGTGCTGTGGTAAAAAAACTGCGATTGTTTTTTTCCGGCTTCAACAAGATGATATAAAGTTTTGGAAAGAAAAGTAAAATAAGAGCAATGATTGCTGATAAACTGATGCATAGACACATCGATATGATCTTTGAGTTGGAGCCAAAATAAATTGGGAAAAACGCCCCCCAAATTACAATTGTGGTGTACATGGTAAAGCCTATGAATTTGGCTTCATTAAAATTTTCAGGCACATTACGAGTTTTTACTGCATATACAGTGCACATTGCAATAAGGAAACAGTCAAAACCCATTGGAGCCGATATACCTAGATTTGAGATAAAAAATAACTATTTTATACAAAAGACATAAAAAGGTTCAATTAGCATTCAAGTTTAAGCTTTTCATACACCAACTTGATTGGCTTGATAAGTGTTTAAAGACAAAATCAGTTTCAATTAAATTTTTTATTAATCACAAAACAATAGTTATTCAATATAAATATATTAAAAAAAAAAAAGTTTTTTTCGATTATTTTTTTTTTTTTTTTTTCTTAAAAAACAATGTAGAATAAAGTGCAAATCAATTAAATTAAAGTTTGCAATGTTTATTTATGTACACATTATTTTTGTTATACTAATGAAGAAGCAAAATTAAAAAGAAATTTTATAAACTGTTTTTTAAGTTTTAAACTATATTATTTAGATATAATTATTTTATTTTGTTAAAATATTTAAAAAATATTAAATCTTATTATTTTTGTAATATTGCTTTAAAATAAATATATATTTTTAAATGAATATTAAATAATATAACTTTTAAATATTTTAATAAAAAAAAAAAACAAACAAAAATTAAAAAAATAACTATAAATTAGAAAAAATAATTTTTAAACTTAAGTTTTTAATCAAAAAATTATTTAAAAAAATAATAATTAATAAAATTAAAATAATTAAAATAATTAAAATAATTAAAATAATTAAAATAATTAAAATAATTAAAATATTTTTTTTAATATTTTATAACGAAATGTTTTTAGTTTTAATAAAAATATTTTTAAAAAAATAAATACCTAGAGAAGTAGTATTGCAAATAAGTATAACTTTATCCCAATTAGGATAATCCAACATTGAATCTGCAGGTTCTTTAATTAAAACAAAAGCAAGTATTACTATTTCGATACAAATTAATAAACAACTAATAACCACTTGACTAGCAGAGCTCATAAAACGAGGTTTTTTTGTTAAAATTCTTTTTTTTGATCCAGCTAATATTCGAGCAATCCTATTTGTTTTTGTAACCTAATTACGAAAAATTGAGAATATAAATGAAATTAGCTGTTTTATAAAATTAAATTTTGACATTTATGATCTAGCAAGTTTAAACAATAAAAAACAATAATAATCATTTAACTTACTAAACTTCCATATATAACAGCAAAAGAAAAACCGGGCAAAAGTCGCGTCACAAGACAAGTGAATTTAGTAGGCTTAGCAATTAAGAAAAAAGTTGTACTATTTGCCAAAATCATTCCAAGCATTATTAAGTAGCTTAACTCTCTGGTGGATGCTTTTACTACTGGCGTATTGTTATGCTTAAGAAAAACTGCCATAGTAAAAAATGTCATCATTAAACCAATAACCGCAATTGCTATTGCAACCAAAGAAGGTGTTTCCGTCCATTTAATGTAAATTACAGGTATTTGCAAACATCCTACATTAAACAAAATCAAAGTTACCACAGATATAATGTATTATTTAAAATATTTAAAATATATTTATTAAACAAGATGTAATTTATATGAACAAGAAACGTATTAAAAAAAATTACTTTAAGTAAACAAAATAATTTACTAATAATTTGTTTATTTTTAAAATAAAATTTGAACTTAGTTTTTTATTTTTTATTAATTTTTATTTTATACCTGTAAGATTTGTATTTGGTCTCCAACCAATAGGACAATTTTCGCATGTGTATTCATTTTTTAAAAACTGATTATCTCGACATGGAACACACACCCAACAACATTTCACACTGTCACTTTGAAAATTCTGAATAAAAAATTTGAAATTAAAAAACAAAAATAAGAAAAAAAAATTTATTTAATTATTTTAAGCCTAATAATTTACCTTTGCATGACCTGGCTTGCAAGGTTTGGAACATACAGATTCTGGTAAACCAGATTCTTTATTGATTTCCATATCATTTGGCCATTGAATTTGTTTAGTTAAATTTAATACGCTACTCGTTGAATTCCAAAAACCTTTAAAAAATGTGTAAAAAATTATAAATAAATTTAAAAAAAATAAAATAATAAATTAAAGTATAAAATTAAAATGATTAAATTAAAAAAAAAAATAAAAAAGGCTATTAAAATAAAATAGAATTACATATAATAAGATTATTTTAGAAACCATACCAATCATTTCATAATCGTAGGTTGCATTTGGTTTTTTTTGAAAATTCATTATGTCATATCTGCCAGGTGGATCTCCGCTTTGATCAAATAGCACACTTTCATTTTGCCAAACAAAACTTACATTTAATAAATGCTGAAGAAAAATCTATCAAAATGTTGGCCACAATAGCAATCAAAATTAATTAGAGTTTAGATGCCATGCATTTGAAGCAAAAATAGATGGTTGAAGATTCGATAAATAGAAGCGAAAATTAGAAATGCATATAATTGCTTATAATTTGCACAACGTGTTCTTACCGATCCATTTACAGGTATCATTTCTTTGCACAAAGAAGTAGTATTTGGACAAAGTGCTTTTTGCATAGAATGTAAACCATAGGCCATCGTCCAGATGGCTTTAATTACAAAGGCCATTTTGGTGTCTTGTTTGTACTTATCACTTAATTTTTCTTTACCAGTGCAGAGCGGAACTTCAGGTTTTAAGATGTCTTTAAGCTTTTCTAGAGACTTATTAGGTTCAAAAGTGCAATTAAATTTCCAAGCCCAGAATTCTTGGAACCATGGATTGCGAGTATTATTAAATGGATCTAAGTTAAAATAGTAGTCATCAAATTCTTTCACATAAGGTGAATGAATGCGCACAGATAATCCACCTACTGCTTCTTCTTCATAATTTTCTACTACATCGTATCGGTCTGACCATCCATCGCTATAAATACATTAAGTAAGTGCACTATTAATTTTTAAAAAATCCTAAGAAAAATATATTACCTGCCCACTAAAGTGAATTCGCCAGTAGAATTTAATCTTCTGAAAGATTTTAAAAGTCCGCGCACAGTCATTCCTTCGCAGAAGCAAGCCACCACCTGCCGTCATTAACGACATTTGTGAAATCGTTCAAAATTGAAAGAAAACAAATTAGAACATTTAGAATCTTTTGGGATTCAATTTAAAATAGCAGAAATTAAATGCGATAAGAAAAACAATAAAATTAAAAAAAATGTCATCAAAACAAAAATGATGAAAAAATCTTAACTAGAAAAAAATATGCTAGTATACAAAAAAAATAAAAAAAAAATTGAGTTTTACTTTCAATGAAAATTTAGTAAAACTTACAGATTGTAATGTAAAAAAAAAAATAGAAAATTATCAAGGGAACTGATATAAAAAATCAATATACTGATTAAGCAAGTTCTAAACGATTGACGACCAATGATTACTGACATATCATGATATATAAATAGACTAAACAGTAGTTTTAAGTCAATGTTTAAATGAATTGATTATTTTATTTGCCATTTTTAAAAGGTAAAGTTACTGTTTTATTTATTAATCAATCAAAAACTTTAAAGGTCAGATTTAGATAATAAATAAAAGTTTTACCTTTGCAGTGCTTTTGTATTGTTGAAGACTACGTACAGTTTCATCAAATTTATCATCATCCGCATTATGAAACACAGATTCAGTATTTGCAATACAAATACCTTCATCTTGAGCTAATCCTTTAAACACCTCCATTAAACTTGATCCATAATTACCTTTTTTGATAAAAAATAAGTTTTCAAAATTAAACAAATATTGTTAAAACTAACAATTAAGATAAATAAACTTACCGTCAGTATATACTGCTGATATGTAAGTCCAATTATTTTTTTTGATTAAGTCAATCATTACCTGTGCTTGCAGCAAATCCGAAGGAACAACTCTCAAAAAATATTTATAATAATTTTTTGTACTTAAATCCCGTGATGTTGCAGAATAACCAATTTGAGGAATATTAAATAATTGTAAAAGATTTTGTACCTACATTGAAAAAATTATGTTGAAAATAATTAATTGTATATTAGTAGTATTTGAAAAATTTTATTTAATAAAATTTATGGAACAAATATCTTTATATTTTTTATTAAAATAGTATAATTTTTAAAAAAAAATGTTAAATTAATTTTTATTTTTACATTTGATTTTTAATACAATAAAACAATTTATATATTTAGGTATTTTTAAAATTGTATATTATATACTATATTTTTAAATATGTAAATTAATTATATTTATTAATAAACTTTCATGTTAAAATTTTTTAATTTTATATTTAATTTTTTAATATTTATTACTAAAATTTATTTTATTTTTTTTAAATTTACAAAATTATTAATTATAAAAATGTTTTTTTCGAATAATTCAATTGAAATAAATGAATTTAAATATTTGTAAAAAATAATTTTTTTTTTAACTAAACTTATTAAAGTTATTTATTAATAAAAATAAAATAGTTTGAGATTCTGATTTATAAAAAAAAATACTAAAATTTAAAAAAAAATTGGTTATTTATTTTAATTTAAATAATTTGTTTTATTAAAAATTTTTGATTACTTAAAATAGCAAAACTTAAAAGTACAAAACTACAAGAATTAAATATATTTTTAGATAACTAAATTATTTGATTTAAAATTTTTAAAATTGAAGCAAATAAAATAAAAGTGAATTTTTTTATAAAAATTGAAATAAGTAAAAATTACATTATTAATTTTTAATATTTTAATTACATAAAAGTAAATAAATGTTTAAAATTAAATTAAATTATGCCTTATTTATCAAAAATTTATTTATATAAATAAATTATTTTTTCAATATTTAATATCAAACTTTTTTTTTTTAAATTATAATTATAGTTAAACAAAAATTAAATAAAATTTTTATTTTAATATTAAAAAATTAAAAATGTATCTTGCTTAAATTTATAGTTTTATTTTATATAACTAATAAATTTTAAGTTTAATTATAAAATAATTTGATAAAAATGAAGAATAAATTTATATAAAAATTACATATAATTTGTTTAAATTTTTTTCAAATAATATTTTTTTAAATAAAATTAAGATTATGTTATAAGATAAGATACCATGTTATTTGATAACAATTTAAAATTTTGTAATCAACACCTATTTTGCTTAAAATGTACTTTTACCACATTTAAATTATGTATATCTAAAAGTGGTTGTTAAATAGACAGTTTTTAATAGCTGCATTGCTTATCAATTGCCGATATACAAAATTTTAACTTTTTTTTTGCTTTTATTTCGATAATTTTTTCTATTTTCTTTTTGTATTCGAGCTGCATTCATCTTTTATTCTTTTTTCATTCTTTTTAACTCAATTTTTTTTCATTAATTCCTTCATCATTTCTTTCATTGCTTTGCTTCATCTTTTTGGCCATTTCTTTTTATTCTCTTGCGGATTTCATTTAAACAGCAGGCCAACTTTTATTTATTGTTTTTCAATTTCCCACTTGGCCGATTTTTCACTTAATAGACACATCGGTTCAATTTTAAATTATTTAAAACAAAATTATTCACGTGCCTTTTTTATTTATTCATTGTTATTGCATTTTTGTTTAAATCATAAACTTGTTTTCTTAACTTTTACTATTTATTTTATTTTATTTTAAAATAGTTTTAAATACTTTCCCTTAAGAATTAAAATATTTTTTTCTTTTGTATTTATTTAATTTTTTTAAACATATCAATTTTGAATGTTTCAATTATTTTTTTTTTTTAAAGTTTAAAATATTTTTATGATTATTAATTTTAAATTCATTATATTTTTTTAATAAAATTAGTAAAAAAATTTATATATTTAAAATAAAAATTATTAAAATATACAAATTTTATTACAGATATATGAATAAAATTATTTTTAAATTTTATTATAAAAAATTAATTATAATTTTTTAAATTAAACAAATATTTAAATAGTTTTCTATTAGTTTTTTAAACGTATTATATAATTATGATAATAAAAAAACATGGTATAAAAATGTACTTTTTTTTTAAAGTTATAAATTTATTTTTTTAAAAAGCTAATTAAAATAATTATATTAAAAATTATTGATTTTTTTTAATGTTAAATTAAATGTAATATGTCATTAAAAAATATATATAAATATATATCATAAAAATGTTTTTAAATCATTAAATAAATATACAATTTTTTTATATAAATTTTAATTATTAAATTTGATAGTAATTTACAATTTTTTTGTTTATACATAAAAAAAAAATAATATTTGTTTGTAGATATTTTTCTTTCATTCATCATTAATTTAAATTAATTTACTTATAAATGTAAAATTAAAAAAAAAAATGTTAGTTTAACTATATAAATTGTAAATATTATAAATCAGTTTTGATAATGAAATAATTAAAATACTTTCTTTATTTTATTTAAACAAACGTAATTATAAAACTATGTTTTATTAAAACAAAATAAAATGAACAAATTTTTTTTTACCCAAAACAAATGATTAATTTTTATTGTTTGTTATAGAATAACATAAATTAATTATATACTTATGTAAAAATTTAAAAAATTATTAAATATAAATCAAAATTTTAAAATTATTATAAATAATTTTTTTTTTTAATTAATAATTTTTTTTTTTAATTAATAATTTTTTTTTTAATTATTATTTTTTTTTTTTTAATTAATAATTTTTTTTTTTATATTTTAATTTGTTTATAAAAAAAGTTTTTATAAATTTAAACATATATTAATATTAATAATTAATTTTATTTTTAAAATGTAATAAAATTAAAAATTTAATTTATATTTACAAAAAAAATAAAGTATTAAATATATAAAAAAAGTATCTCCTGCAATCACACTTCACTGTAATACAATAAAATAAAATTTATAATACAACTGTTGCTCTATTACCTTAAAATTTAATATTTTAAAAATTTAAGTTCAAATAAATTTAAAAAATAAATGTATATTTATTATATTTTTAATATTTATAAAAGCAAAAAATATTTAATTAAAAAAAAACCCTTTGCACTTTTAAATATTTAAATATTGTTTTTATAATTTAAAACTTATTATTAATATTAAAATTTTTTATTGCATAGGCAATTTAATTAAGTAAAATTATGATTTGTCAGCATCTTTAGATAAAATAATAAAAATAAATTGTAATTAACATATAACCTATAAGCTAATTACCTGAATAGTAACAGTACTTGAAGCAGGACCGATTACGCCTACCAGATTTTTAAAAGTAACTCCTTTACCACAAATACTAGAATTAGTTGAATCTATAGTATGATCTACATTTTTTTGTATATCTTCAAAAAAATTTTTTTGCTTTTCTAACGCTTGATAATCTTGTTTTCGTTCGGCAGCAGCCATAGCATCACGTATGAACTCGATACTTTGTTCCAATGCAATCGGAGAGTACCTATTATTAAAATTTTTTATAATTAAAAACTGTTGAATTATGTGTGAAATTCAAGTAAATGAAAATGTAAATTTAAACGTTTGTAAAATATAAAAAGATAAATTTTGAAAAAAAATAATACGATTGTAATTTAAAAAGTAACAACTTCTAAATTATGAACTTTTTTATGCCAATCAAGTAAAGACTAAAAAATTTATATATAGATTTATATGAATGAAAATAAATTAAAAATTAATTTAAAGTAAATATTTATGTAGAAATGTTTAAATTTTTAGTTGATTGCTTTTGATTTTAAAATTATTTAATCTATGCTTTATTAGAAATGTATTTAATTAAAAAAATTATGCGCAATTTAGATTTGATAATTTTAATTGTTAAATTTTTAGTATTTTTTAGGTGAAAATCAATTCGGTTAATCCCTCAACTAGACATTCGATTGGCAACATTGATTTATTAATAAGCTAATAATAATTGAAATAAATTTTCTCAATTAAAAAAACTGTGATAAATTAAGTTTTAAATAAAAAAAAAATGTAATAGAAAGTAATATAATATGTTTTAACTTACCAGCAAGAATCGCGAACTTCAATGCCAAGTTTGATATTAGGAAGAATTTCTTGATTTTGGTTAATGAGATCAATAGTAAGAAAGGCTGCTTCAACACGTTGGATTCCATACTGTTCCCGAACTTCCCCACAAGTTCTAAATTGGGCTTGTGAAGGACCAGGCGCATGATGAACAGGAAATAGAGCCCCCATGACAAGTTGTCCCGGAATAGCACCCACAGCCTTGTTATATTGCGAACTTCCGGTCACGCCATAATGAGTAATTCCAGTGCATAGCACCAGCAATCGAGTCAACCACCACGTATACTTAGGGTTCAGTAAAAAGGCAAGTAACATCGCCATCTTGTATCAAATCAGGTGTAGCCTTGAAACTTCCAGGCCAATAAATTGCACACACTTTTCTGCATCTAGAAATCTGTTTACGAACCAAACAAATTCAATCAAACTAGACTTGCCAATTTTTCCAAAGTTTCTATATTTTTGGCATGTGCTTGTAGTTTTCGTCTTTTTATACATATCTATATGAAAAAATAGTTGTAATTTAAATTCAGTAAAATACGAGTTGTTTTAGTAAAATGTTGTCCAAAGTCTCAATTAACAAATAACTGCTTAGTTTAAGAAAAAGGCATTCAATTCTTCAAATTAAAATTGATTGCTTAGAAAAATATTTGTTTAAATCTTACTACATTTTATTTAATGACAATAAATTTCAATTTACTTAAGCTAATTTTTATAAACATAACCCTAAATATAAACTATATTATAAAAAATTTAACGCTATAAACAACATTGCTTTATTGTGATAGAAGAATCACTTGCAAATCAAAGACTATCAAAGTTTCAAATAAACTATTCTGCAATGCGAATTCATTGTGTCGAAAACACACATACCAACTGATTTCACAATTTTTCCAAATCAAAATACCTTTTAAAAATATCACAAAATAAATAAATTGATTTCGAATTCGTATTTTTGTTTATAAAAACTAGTTTATAACATAAACCACTTCATAAACAAAGTGATCACTTTAAAACAATTTATTTGTTTTTTTTTCATTTTAAAAATTTTATTAACATTTATTCTTCATTTATTATTCTTTTTTCATAATTCAATTCATATTTTAATTTAAATTTACAATTAGTATTGTTTTGATAATTTAATATTTAAAAAATTAATTAAATAAGTAAATTTCTAAAAAATGTTTTATTTTTATAAAATCAATATATTAGCTTATTTACCAAACTTAAAATATATTTTCACAATTTTGATTTTGTATTTATAAAATCTAATTAAAATGCAACAATAAAATTTAAAATTTATTATTTTTTTTTAAATTATATTAAAAAAAAAAAATTTAATTTTTTTTTTGTTGATAGATTAAATTATTAATTTGTTTTAATTAATTGGTAAAAAAAATTTTTTTTTATATATATAATAATTTTAAAGTATATTTTATATAACAAAATTACAAATTTGTATTAAAATATATAATATAATATATAAATAAAAAAAAATAAATTACTATTAAATTTAAACTAATATTTATTTATAAAATAAAAACTGACATGAATTATAGCTCCTAGATAGTTATTAATAAATTTTTTAACTAAAAACTTTAAATACATTAATTATGTGAAAGTAAATTTTCTTATAACAATGTTTAGTTAATGCGACAAATTCATTTTTTTAATTATTTTATACAAATTTAATAAAAAATAACAAAATTAAATACTTTTAAACAAAACTTTATTATACTTTTACTGTTTAAATGTAATAAAAAGAAATTGTTAAATAAAAAATAATAATAAACTTAAGTAAATCAAAAATAGTAGATAAAAAAATAAAATTAAATAATAAAATTATTTAAAAAAAAAAATAAGAAATTATAAAAATAATAAATATTCAGCTAAACATAGTCAAGCAAAAGTTTAATGAGTTTACAAGCTTTACTAACCTAGATGACTTAATAAAACACAAACAAGGTTAAATCGATAAAAAAAAACTTAGCTTTTTCATAAAAATATGATTGTTTAAGCGATAAAGTCATAAAGAATAATATTTAACCCATTTCAACTACTAAATACAAAAAAGCAATAAGCCAAATAATTTAACAAAAAATTTTTCTGTTTTTATTTCATAAACAGTCATTTTTTAAATGATAAAGTTGATAAAAAAAAAATTTATCGGCTATGAAAGTAAAATTCAAGAGACTAGAAAAAGATATCTTCTAAGACATTTCAAGTAACTTTTTAGCAGATAAAATACATGGATCAGTAAAAAACTTGGGAAAATCACTAAAATACTTTATTTGGTCAAAAATGCCTTTTTAAAATAGTAGAATTAACTGTATTAATATTAGAAAATTTTTTCATCAGTGTCATTACAATCTCTGAAATTTTTTATTTTTTATTAGAACACTAGTTTGACTGTGGTCAAATACAGATGACCTAATCAAAAGTTACTTTGACAAACTTGTAAAAGCAACAGTATCAATAACAGATCACATCAAAAAAACTATTTAAAAAAAAAAAATAATAAATGTAGCAGATAGAAGCAACAAAAGCAGACCATAAAATATATTAATGTTTAAAGAAAATGCTTATATTATATACATTAAATCAAAATTTCTTTTTTCTTATTCTATCTTATTTTTTATTTATTTAAAAAAAAAAAATACAATTGATTAAAAATCACGTTTTTTCACCTTTGCTATATTTCTATAAAATAAAAATTTTAAAATCAAATTATAAGATAATTTGTTATAATATATTTAATTTTTTACCTAATAATTTTAATCGGTCAATTACAATTACATAAAAGTAAATTTTTAAAAATTTATTTACAATTAGATTAAAATCAATAAATAAAGTAACATATCTTAAAAACATCTGATATCTAAAAAAAAGTTAAAAATTAAATATAAAATAAAAGTTAAAAAAAAATAAATATAAAAATATATTTAAAATAAATACTAACTATTAGTAGAGTTTTAATAAAAAATAAAATAGAAGCTAAAAAACAAACAACTGGGAAAAATTTTTTGTAAAAATACTTATATAGTAAAAAAAAAAAACTATTTGTTCTATACGTTAAAAAAACGGGAATTTGTCTTATTATTTAAAATATAAACATCAAATTTAATCTTTCATCAAAAGTGGAAATTCAGTTTAGACATGAAAATGCTAATCATCAACTAATTTTTATATTTTATAGCTCAAATAGGCAATAATATTAAAAAAAAAAACTTTTTTTAAACAAACTTTAAAAACTTTATTTAAAATTATAAAGCTAAATTTATTTAAACATTAAAAAAATATATCATAGACAAAAACTAAAACTGTTTCTTTTTTATTTAAACTTCACTAATTTTAAATTAAAGATTTATTTTTAAAACTATTTGTATTAAAATAGCTTTTTTTCATCTACTCATCACATTTTAAAAATGAACACAGGTAGATTTATTTAGTAAATAAAAGTAATAATACTTATGAAAAACAAATAATTAATTATAAATTTTTTAAATAAAATAAACAAAAAAATATTGAAAATAACATCTAAAATGTTGATATTTGTACAAATATACTTGAAACTGTAAAAAATCAAATGTTTGTCCAGCAATTACTTAACAAAAAACTCAAACTAAATAAACAAATTTACTTTTTATTAAAGTCACTCTACCAAGGTGCTAAAAATCTTTTGCCATTTACAAACTGATAAATACTGACGCTACCATAAGTTTATCAATAACTTATTTTTTAGATAAACAAGTTTGATGACAACAAACAGGAAAAAAGAAAATGAAAAAAAAATATTGGAACAATTTTGCAATAATATCAAGAATTTAATTTTCAAGAAATTTTTGCTTAAACAAAATTTATATTTGACTCATATTTAGTTAAAAAAAAAAATTTTTTTGTTTCACAAATATTTTATTTAAAAAAATTTTAATTTTTGTTTATAGTACAAAAAAAAAAAAAATTGCAAATCTGAATTCTTGTTATTTGCTTCTTTAGCTATTTATTCAATATCAAAATGGATCAACAATTGAAGTTTTCAAATTTATATTTTACTGTCCATTTAATTATAACAAATTCATTATAATTTTTTTATTTTAACTTTTTTTCTGTTTAACTTTTTTAGTTTTTTTGCTGACAATTGTAATTTTAACATTTATATTTGTTTTTTCTTAATCTTTAAATCGCACTTTATTATTTTGGCGCCAACTTGTATTAGATTCACTTACTAAATAGCAAGCTTTTTAATTTGGTTTTATGGACTATTGTCAAACAAGTGGCTAAGCCCTGTAAATAAATACTATAAACAAGTTTCATTTCAAATATTAAACATAAATAAATTAAATTTATTATATTTAGTAATTTTTTAGTTACATTTTATTTTATTAAATAATTTTAGTCTTTGAAAAGTTAATTTGTTAAAATATTTAAAATTTAAAAAACTAAAATATTATGATTTATTTTATGATCATTTATATCAAATAATTTAAAAAATAAATTATACATTTTAAACCTAAATAAACGTTAACATTTAAAAAACAAATTATCATACCAAAACTTTTATTTTTGTTTTTTAATGTTACTTTCAAATGGTTATCATTTATTAGAACTACTATTTAATAAAAAAAAAAAAATTAAAAAAATAAACATTAATAATGTATAAATTTTTTAAACTAGTTTAAATATTCTTATTATTTAAATAAAGTATTTTTATGAAATTTATCGTCATATTTTAAATAAATCAAACATAGATTTTATTTTAATTTAACATAAAAAATTAATAATATTGAAAAATAGTTAAATTTAGATAATTAAAAATATATGAATTTATTAAAAATTATTTTTTTTTTTATAAAAAAGTTCATTACTTAATCTAAAATATTCCAACTAAAAAAATTATATAAATTTAATCATTTTAAATTTCAGTTTTAAATAATAAAATTATTTAATTAAATCATTTTACTTGATGTTGTTTTTACATTAACATTTAAATTTTTTTTACATTAATGTTAGAATATTTATACATATTACTTACCATTAAAATTTGCGTAACTTAAACAACTCTTCAATTTTTAAACAGAATTGAAGAGGAAATTTTTGAAAACACGAATAAACTTTTTTAATTTACAAAAACATCAATTTTTGGACGTATTTTCTATTGATTAGAAGATAGTTGAAAAGCAACAAAATTTTGAAATAGATCGTTTAACTATAGAATTATAATAATTGTATAAGAAACGCACATTTAAGACACTTAAAACAAAGTTTCTTGGAAAAAAGCACATGCGATGAAATGAAAATTTCAAGGTGAAATACTGGTTTATAAATGAAGAAGATGGGACGCGTTTTAATAAAGTGTTTATTTGCCACTTGTGCAGAGCTTGTTGACACACTTGATCAGTCTGTGTCTCTGAGTTGCCTAGCATTGCGTTTGAAAAGATAAGATAGAATTTCAACTCTTTTCCAATATGATGCCATTAAATGAATATTAAGTTTATTGGCAAAATTGAGATTTTCTCGCTTAAAGATAAAATGCAAGTAGCAGCTACATTTTTGAAAACGCTGTAACTGCCGATTACTACAGATAAAAAGATATTGCAAGAAAACATAATCCGGATAAAGTTATTAGATGTGGCCATTGAAGAAAATTACAATTCAAGGTGGCCATGACTGCCAACTAAGGCAAATTGTGCACAAGTAGTGAATGGAATAAAGATTAAGTTAGCCAGAAAATGAAAAGCTGGAAGAAGAAAGTGTAAGAAAAGGATGGCAAAAGCTGGAAAAAGAAAGCACAAGATTAAGAAAACAAAATTATTGGAATAAGATGAACAAGGTGTGAAAAAGCGAGAAAGAGTTGAAAAGTGTAATAGATGTTAATAGAAAACAGAAAGAGTGGTTAAAAAGGTAGAAACAAACTCACATGACACAAGAGTTGACAAGCACAGATCTGTGATCACTGGCAGTGCATCGGACTCTGAAACAGTTCTGATGTCTGCCGATTCGCAAGCGCTGTTTGCTTTGATGTCCACCGCATCTTCTCTTTCTTGTGTCCACGCATCCGCAACCAAACAGACTTGCGCCGTCTTCAGATCAAATGGATCCAATTCAGATGCTCTGAGACAATCGGCCGACGGGTTTGCATCACAGTTAGTTACGCCTCGAATTCATCGCATTTCTTTAAATGACAAAATGGCCTCTGTAAAAAACCACTTAGCCTGATCTAAGCCAGTACAACTGCAATCTCAGTCGCAATCACTTTGCACTCAAATTCGCACTTTACACATTATTCAAACCATTTCTTTGCTGCTAATAGCTCAAACACTCATTTGCAGTGTTTCACTTGCTCTCTAATCAACAGTTTCAAGCTTTCAACTGTTTAACTTAATCTAAAACTTAACAAACTTGTCGGTATTGCAATAAATAAAAAATGACCACCGTTTGCAGCTTATGGATGTGATCGCACGCAACTTTTTAATCTGATCAAAAGTTCGATTATATTAAACAACGAATCAATATGATTGTTGGTAAAATGGTGAAAGAGATTGTCGCTACAATTGGGTTTTTTCAATTACTTTAAGTAGTAAGTTTTAAAACAAGCCAAAATCTTTTTCAATTATAAAAAGAAAGTTGTTATGAATAGAAAAAGCGTACAGCAAACATTCAATAGAATGGTGCATCCAATTCACTTTGTAACAACCAGTATTCATTTGAACGCATGACTTGTCGCAGCTGTGCACCAAAACTCACTGAGCCATATGTAAATTTAATTAGACAGCATCTATATCAAACAATTTTACTGTCCTTTTAAAAAATATTTTGTCTTTACTTGAAAATCTGTTATTGTTATAACATAAGTTACGTTTCATTTTTTAATTAGATAAAAAAAATTATCAAATTAAACAATTTTCAACTTATTAAGTCATTTTCAAATAAACATATTAAGAAAAAACTTTAGTTATTATAATATTTTTTCTATTTCAATTTCAAAATAATACATTTTTTTCCTTTTTAACCATTTTTTACATTATTCTTCATTTAAAATAAGTTACTTTTTAAATTTAAATATTACTTTCAATTAATTACATATCGAAATTAATAACATTTAATCTAGTAAACACAAAAATGGCACTTTTAAGATTTGTTTGATATGTTCATTACATTAAGACAAAAACCAAAAAAAATAATATAATGCTGTTCTATCGAAAAATAATAGAAGTAATTTTTCTTTTAAATTTATTTTCTTAAATATATATTTATATAAACTTTAACGTAAATATGAATTTAAATATCAAGTAAAAATAATGTTGGTTTTTAGTTTTTTTAATATCAAAAGTTTTTAAAAAAAATTTAAGATTTTTTTTTCTGATTTTTGTTATATACTAATTAATCCAATAGTTTAAATTAAACCTAAGGTGAATTAATCAACATAAAATTTATTTTGATTTTATCGCAAAAGCGGTAAACCAAAAATTAAATAATTGAAGCTATAAAAAAAAAAACTAAAAATTTTTATAAAAGATTTAATTTAAATGAAGATTAATTTAAGCTAAATTTATATATAATAAACTTAATATCTAATAATTAAGTTAATTTTAAATAAAGATATTATAAGCTTTAAAAAAGATAATACTATAAAAATATATATATTTAATACAAATGACCACATTCTAATCAATTAAACATAAACAAAATAATCCTTTTAAAATAATATAAAGAAAAAAAAAATAAATAAAAATCTTTCAAAAATTAAAATTTTTTAAATTAAATTAAAATAAAAATTAAAAAAAATATATATCAAAAAATAACTATTAAAATTTTAAAGTTAAAGTTATTGTTTTAGCAATTGATCGGTATTAAAAATAAAGCTAATAAACTAAATTTTAAAAAAGAATTAAATTTAAAAAATTTATTTTCTTTGAAACTTATTAAAATAATTAACTAAAATTTTTTGACTCATTTTGGTCATAAAATAAAGATTATAAAATAATTTAAAAGTTGTTTTTTTTACTAATAACCATAAATAAAATTTTTATTAATTAATAGAAAATTAAATAAATAATATTTTTTTATTAAGAAAAATTAATTTTGTTGAGTATAAAATAAATATATATACATAAATATATAGTTTTCTATAAAATAAAATCAACAAAAAAAATATATTTAAAATTTTTTTTTAAAACTTTATAAAATTCAATATTATTTATTAATAGTATAACTATTTAATTTAATTGCCTTAAATTAAATATATATCATATAATAGAAAATTATAGAAAATATAAACACAAAAATAAAAATATTTTATTATTTAATATATATTTTTTATTTACTAACTTATTGTTTACATTAATTATTATCTTTACTAATTAGGCACCTAAAAAAAGAATAAATTACATAATATAAATTATTAAAAATAATATATTAATATTTGAAATTTGATTATTAAAATTAAAATCCTAATTTTTAAATATATTTTAAATTATTTATAATACTAAATATAATTAAATAAAAATAAATTAATTTTAAAATTGTACTTTTTAAAAATTCTAAAATTCTTTTTGAAAAGACTGTAGGTATTAAAAAAATTTTATTTTTTAATTTACATTATGAATTATCATTTTCCAAATTTTTAAAATTTAATATTTTTTGATTAAAAATAGAATAATTTGAAGAAGTCATTATTGTTTTTTCTTGAATATTGCTAGTTGATTTATTAACCGAATTTATAGATTGATTTATATAAGACGAATTTTTTTCAATACTTGTAACGCTAGAAAAACTATTGGTTTTGTTTAATATTAAATTTGAATCAATTGTAGAAAAATTTGAGTTAGTATGTTGGTTAAAAATATCATTTAAATAATTGTCATTTTTTTTAAATTTATCGTTTTCAATTTTTTTTTTTTTTGTATTATTTATTGTTTTTTCATTAAAAAAATTTGTTTTTAAATCATTATTAAGTTTATAAAAATCTTTAATCTGATTCTTATTTTGATTTTTGATGTTTAACAGTTTGTTATCAATATTAGAATCACTTATTTGTGATATATTGGTTTCACTATTTAAAAAAGATTCACTATTTTTGTTATCATTATTTAAAATAGGAATGAAAGTCTCATGACTAATTTGATTTAATTTATTAATTTTGTTCATATTTGGAAAATTAAAAATTTGAGTACCAGTGAAACATTTAAATTTTTGTTCTTCATTTTTAGTAGTAAAATTAGAATTTTCAGATAAATTATTTTGATAACAAAATTTAAACCCGTTCGTTTTCCGTAAATTGCCTTTTTTTCTTTTAATATCATCATGTTTTAAATC
Organism: Pyemotes zhonghuajia; assembly: GCA_025170145.1. Lineage (NCBI taxonomy): Eukaryota > Metazoa > Arthropoda > Arachnida > Trombidiformes > Pyemotidae > Pyemotes > Pyemotes zhonghuajia. The sequence continues at coordinate 11,220,213 of CM045844.1, forward strand.
ATAATTTTCGTTAAAATTTTTATTATTAATTCCTATATTTAGTTCTTCTTTGAATTTTTCATCTTTTTTTAAGGATCTAAATTTGTCACAATTTTTATTTGCAAAAGATTTATTAGATGATTGATAAACATTTTTTTGATTGAAATCATTTCTTGTCTTCTTTTTCAAAAAATCAGATAAATCTGGGTCTTGTTGTTTAACACTTCTCTCAATTATACGTTTTTGGTGAGTTAATTGGGGAAATAGTTCTAAATTTATTTAAAAAAAAAATTAATTTTTTATTTTTTTTAAGAAACCTATACCTTTAGCTGCTTTTAAAGCATTAGAAGCAGCATCCATTTCTGCTTCTTGTATCGAATGCCCTGTACCCGTTTCTAGTCTTTTATCACGAAAATAAACTGCTACTTTATAGACCCTTGTATTTGTAGGACCTAAACTTTCAATTACTCTAAAATTTTAAAAAATTAAATTAAAAATAAATAAATAGAGTTAAATTTAAAATAAATGTTTTTTTTTTTTTTTGTTTTAAATCCATTTCTATAATAGAAGATAAAACCACTTGAAATCACCACTATTTAAATAACTGAAGCAATTTAAATTAAACTCAGAAATTAATATAGTAGTGATGTAAGTAGTATTTTTATAATATTTCACATTAAAGTAAATGATAAATTACTGACTAAATAAATTCTATATTTTATACTAACTTGTAAACAGGAATGTCTGGCTCTCCTCCTTCGAATGATCGTAATGTTAAACAACATTGTTGCAATTTTGATTTTGGATCATTCCAGTCTTGGTTCATTATAAAATGTTCTAACCGAGGAAAAAAACAAGTTTCACAAAATTTTTTACAAAATGAAAGTCCTTGATCGACGTAAAGAGCACCTAAAAATGCTTCTAATAAATCTGCTCGATCTTTTGTTTTTAATTCTCCTAGATAAAAAAAAAAATTAAATAACTTAAAAAAATTACTTAAAAATTACCTTTTGCATAATTATATATAGCAAATTTTGTCATTCCTAAATCATCACAAACAACAGCTTGAGTTTTATTGTTAACTAAAGAACTTCGTAAAAGACTTAAATGACCTTCATGATGTTCTGGAAAATATTTATAAAGATATTCTGAAGCAATAAGCTGTAAAACAGTATCTCCTAAAAATTCCATTCTTTGGTTTGAACCTAGAGTTAAATTATTATATCCAACAGATCTATGAGTAAAAGCTCGTGCCAAAAGTCTAATATGATTGAATTCTATTCCGGTTATTAATTCAAACTCATGTAATTCCTTAAGTCGTGGAATCTTTTCAATCAAATATCGATCACCTGATGGCTGTTGCATTTGGATAGGATGTTTGTTATAATTTATCCAAATATTTTTTAAAATTTTGTTTTCTTCTTCAATTAAATTTTTATCTGTATTTTTACTATTTGAATAACAGAAATTTTCTGTATTTTTAAAAATATTGCAAGAGTTAGTTTCATTGAAAAACAATGTTTCTGAGAAAACTTTATCTGCTACATCGATTCCCCCATCTAAAAATAAAGCTCCTATTAATGCTTCAAAACAATTGGCCATTGCATGTTTTAATTCTAAGTCATGACATAAGTCACTTCCATGAGCGTAAAGCATATATTTATTTAATTGTAAATTTTTTGCCATCACAGCTAAATGTTGATTTTGAACAATAGCAGCTCTATAAGTTGCTAAACCTCCTTCTTCTAAATCTGGAAAAATATGATATAAATGAATAGAAGTTAAAAATTCAACAACAGCATCTCCTAAAAATTCAAGACGTTCATTATGGTTAATACTAGAAGTAGTTTCTTGATTATGACCAAATCTAGACATTATATTTATAAGCATGTTTATTCCTCTTTTTCGAGTATTCGTAAAATGAACTTTTCTATCTCCATAATAAGGCTGTCTTATACCACAATTAGTTAAAGCGTTTCTTGCATGATCTGCATTAGTACCAAAATTTTCACGATAAGAAGGATGTGTGAGCGCTAATTGTAATAAATATTTATCTTTAAAGTTATATTTTAATATTTTTTCTTCCAAAAAAATTAAAGATTCGTGAAATCTTAAATGGCATATTAATACAGGTAAAATTAATGAATATTGAACGACATCGCAATATATACCAGTCCTAAGAAAATTTTTTGTTGAAATAATAACTGTGCAATCTCTTTTTAAATCACTTTTAAGTCTCATTTCTTGAAGTTTCTCTTCTTTTTTGAGTAAAAGTTGTTTTTCTTCAAATGTTACTTTAGGTTTATTAGCTAAAAGATGTCTATATTTTACATAATCTCTCCAAGTTTTTTGATATTTAGGATTTCCAGCATAGCTCAATTGAGGCGGACGAATTCCAAAATGAACAATTATAGGATAGTTATTATTTTTATTTAAATTTTCATCTGTTTCCTGATTTTTATTTAAATAATTTATAGTATTATTTTTATTTATATTATTGCAAAATAAGTCATTTTCCGCAATTCCGTTTAAATTTTCTTCACTATTTTCCTCTGTTTTTTCTTCTAATTCACGATCAAGTTGATCAACTCGAATGGAACATGGTTTCATACCAGGATAAGTGACTATCATGCCTTTATGAGCTTTGGCAAAATTGATCCATTCATCTTCAGTTAAATTGTTATAATAATCTAATTTATTTTTTTCAATCAATTCTTTAGATTCATTTAATATATAGTTTAAAACAACATGCATGGATAAAAATTCTTTTCCACAATCCTCTATTAATCTAGAAAATCTAGGATATAAATGAAATCTTGGACAACCTTCTTCATCGTCAAAAGCTGTCCAACTTAAATCTTCAAGTTCAAGGAGCTCTTTAAAAATAAATGTAGAAAAAAATTCAATATCTCTAATTGTAAAATTTGAAGGAAACTTTTCTTCTTCTAAACTAATTTCATATTCAATATTAAATCTAATGAGTTTGCAAGGAGGACAATTATTTTTAATAGGTTTATGTGCTAAAATACTAAATCCTTCAAACATATATTCATGTCCATCATAAGAAATTTTTGTTGGAAACTTTGTTGTAAAATTTGTCAATGGTTTAATCACAATCTTATAATGATACAATTTACCATTATTATCAGAATTTAAATCACAATTTTTAAGTTTAGATTCACCGGGATATATTCCATGTCTAATTCCAACCTTTCTTGCTTTAGTTGAACATCGACATAAAGGACCATCATTCATCTAAAAAATTAATATTAGTTTAAATAATAAGAAAAAAAGATTTTACCTCTCCTTTGTCATTATACCAAAGTTCTTCATGTAGTCTCCATGGATGTGTTTTTTTGCGTTCTAGTTCCTCATAAGCAGAATCATCTTCGCCAATTTCGTCTTCACTATATTCATCAGAAGAACAAGATGACTGATGTGAAACTAAAAACAAATCAAGAATTTTTTTTAAATAATCGGAAATTTAAAATTTTTATGAACATGCTTACCACATTTTTTGAGTGTATGAATGTGAGGTTTTCTAGGTGGAAATTTGAAAGGCACTTTTTTTGATTTGGCAATAGTGGCCCTTTTAATAATCTTTTCTTCAAATTTATTTTGTATTTCTAATAATTTGGGGGTGCCTAAAGTGTAATTGAGTGAAGAATCAAATTTGTAATAAGGTTCAGCAAAAGATGATCTAATCCATGTAAAGTCATTTTCAAGTAAAATCTTAGTGTCATATGAATCATTAAGATTCGACATATTTAACAAAAAAAAAAATTCTGCTTCCAATTATTTATTTACTTGTTATCTGAAAAAAATCTTTTAAGGGACCGTTTATATAAAAAAATACAATAAATAAAAATTTGTATGGAAGATTTATTGTATTTTTAAAATAAAATACTTTTTAAAACTTAAATATTAACATTAAATTGATATTGATTTTAATTGCCTTTTTAACAGTTTTTCAAATATAAAATAAAATATATATTAAATGAAAGATATGATTTACATGAAGTACAAAAAATAAAATATTTAAGTATAAAAATGGGTTGCATTCAAAATAATTAATGTAAAAATTAATTCTGGAATTCACTTAAAGCTTTTATTGGTGCTATATTCTTCTTAGTAGATCCTTTTCGGATTTTAGCCCTTATTTCTTCTGGCTTTTCTCTTCTTACTAAAGGTTTTTTTTCTGGAGCTTTCATTTTCCAGACAACAATTGGTGAACTAAAATTACCATTTACTCTTGGGTATTTTGTAGAAGCAACATAGGAAGATTTTACGGTTAAAACTACCGCATTCATAAGATTTTTGGCTGCTTGAATCAAAGAAGTCGCACTATCTAAACCAGACACAATTAAATTACCAGATATGTTTTGAACGTCAGCTTTTACTCTTGAAGTGATATCTAATTGATGACAATATAAAGCGATACGTTTAAGATATGCTACTAAATCTTTTTTAGTGTCACTTTCTTGACATTGTTCTAAAATTTTGGTAGCCAATTTATCTAAAGTGTTGCCATAGTCAGAAATTTTTTTTGCTGCATTGATTACATCCATTGTAGTTTTTAAAGGACCTTTGCCTCTTGTAAAATCGGTCATTTCCATCATTATCATGCACATGGATTTTGCAATTACAATTATGTCATTTCCTGTATCATCCCATTTCCCAACTTCTAAATCAAACTTGTTTTTTTCTGTTCTAAAGGTTTCAACTTGGGCCGCAATTTTTTGTTTTTCTTCTTCTGACACCATCCTGTATGCATCTCTTGCGTTTGAAATTCCATGAATTTCTGGATATTCATCAAAGTCCGTATGAACAGATGATTTACTTATAGTTTCATATGTATTATCTTCATATTCGATTTCTGTTTCAGATTCTAATTCTTCTACTGTGCGATTAAGCAAAACAGCCTTTCTAATATTCATTACACCATCATATACAAGTCTTGATGCATCTATAAATTCATTTTCATCGATTTCTTTTAATTTTTCTTCTCTGAAAGTTTTCCCATTTTCATTTGATGGAATTAAGGCTTCAACGGCAGAAACAACTTTTTGAGCAAAATTATCCATAACAGGATTTCTTAATTGATTTACTGCTTCAAGAACTTTTTCAGTGTAAACTCCTGGTTCATAATTATCCATTTCAGCTTTTACAACATTACAAATTCTAGCAGCGCGACCTCTAATTGCCCCTGCAGTTCTATCTAAAAGATCTGCATTTCCTTCTTGTAAAGCTTGAACACAAGTATTAACATCTTCTAATATATGAGATTCTGAAACAGCTAAAAAATCATCAATTGTTGTTATATCATCAACAGCTTCTGTAAGTAGTCTAACTTGGAGCTCCCATGCTTGTTTAAATGCATCCATATTTTCCAAAGCAACTGTTGAAGTTGATTTTAAAGCTAAAATTCTTGCAGCATTTATAACTTGTGGACATAGATTAGAAATTTGAACAGCTGCAAATCTAACTAGTTTTACACCTTCTTCATTAGCAGACATAGAACAAGCTAAATGAGCTACTTCAACTAATTTAGCAGCATGCACAGAAAAAACATTTCCGCATTCTTCAACTTCGTTTTCATTTCCAGATTTTGCAGCTTCTATTAAAACTAATAACGGAACGTTGGTTTCTAAATAAGTGTCAGAAACGTGGTCAATAACAGCTTTTCTCAATTGTTTTCTCAAATCTTTTGTTTTTCTTTTCATTTCATCCAAAGAGCCTGTAAGTTGGTCACTTGGCTTATTAGAACCAGTGTTAGACATATAAGATGAAAGCAGATCTTGTAAAGCTTGTCTAACAGCATTACATTCTGCAACAATTTTATCTCTTCTATCGTTTCGTGTGCAAGAAGAATCTGCCATTAAAGCAGCTCCAGAAATAATTGATTCTAGTTTTTCTTCTAAAGCTGGTCTAGTTTTAATTTCACGATAAGCTAATGGGTCCATAACTATGGAAACATCAAACTCATCTAATGCAGCCGCCAATTCTCCAGGACCTCCATAGTAATTATTTAGACCACTTAAACTGTTATTAAGTTGATCTGTATTAAAGTGATGCTTGCCTTGAGCTACATCATTGATGGTATTTACAGCTTCACAAACTTGTTTGTAAATGAAATCTCTGTTTGACCGGGCAGCATTTAATTCAGGAAACCTTACATACACTCTTGAAGCTGTCATTAACATAGTAGTATTTTTTTTCAACACAGCCCTGGCCGCGGCTAAATCGTCTTTTAACCTATTGAGACAAAAAGTTAGAAAACTATTAAACAAAACAAATTGGATTTACTTGGCATCTTTAAGTTCGGCTTGTCTTCGAGCAGCATGAGCGTTTAATAAAACAGCGTTGGGACCAAGTAATTGAAAATATTTCTTCAACTCTTCATCAGAACTAGCGTTTTGAATCATTGATAAATCGTTTTCCACACTCCTAAGAGCGTTAAGAAGGGCACTTGCATCAACCATATCGGCCAATACAAGGAGTCTAGTTAACGCACATAATAAAGCTCTGGCAGACCTGACCATTGCGGCTCTTTTTTGAGAAGAACAAGGATCTTCAGCAAATTCTCTAGATGTGGTGCTCATTTCTTGTCCAGCCTGTCTGGTGTCATCAAGAACGCTGTCCAGCTCAGCTTTGTGTTCTGGGTGCTCGTTAGCGATTTCGGTGCCTCGAGTCAAAAGAGCTTTGGTGGCCATTTCGACGGCACTCACTAAAATTGCTGCCTTCTTCGATCTTCCTTTGGGATGGTGCGAAGGCGAAGAAGTGTTGACCAAAGTAGTCACCTAATCAAAGATTAGGAAGAGAAGAAAGAAGAATAAGAAAAAGCAAGCCAGCAAATTAATTGTTAACATACTTGCATAACCAGTGGGGTGAGGGTGTTCTCAACAGACAGAGTTTTTATTTCCAGATGTTTTGGATCCCATTTTTTAGTGGATGTATTTGACATGTTGACATAAGAATCTTGATGTTTAAAGAAAGAATTGTTTGGCCTATCGTTTTTCTTGTTTACATTTTATTGCAAACAAGTGATGCAAAAAAAACAGCGCCCTCTCCCCGAAGGCACGTCAGCTTAAGAAATTTGATTTTGTCGTTCCTTACACCGGAAGTTAGCAATCACTTGAACAGGCAATTGAGAAAGATATTATTTGGAATCGTCAGAGTTGACTTGACTTCCGCTCATTTATCGACAACTTGAGTTACGGATTCTTCTTAAATTTTTAAGAAACCCTTTGTTGCAACCATTTTTCAAACTACTCCCTCGCCATCCTCAACCTCGAAAGTTTCCACTTGCACCTGCTTCACCTAAAAAAAGTTTTCAAAGTTTTCAAGACGTTGCAATTAGTCAAAACTTCTGAATCAACGAACCGCACTATGCTAATTATGAATTTTATGTTGAGCATGCACAAACAAACTTTGCTACAATTTGGAATCAAACTACAAAAATCGCGAATCAACGCTATGGTTACCATTCACGGCGATTTTTGTTTATCCGTTCTAATAATTTCTCTAACAAATCTTAATTCAATTACTTAGAGATTTCATAATAGATTTTTTCAGCTATTCACACCAAATGTTGCCTTCAATTATATTGCAACTTTTATTCAACTGAAATCTGCTTCGCACCTTTACAAATTCACCAAATCCTGTTACATCAAACTCAATTACATCCATTTTAACATCCCAATTAATAACTTTTGTGCAATGGCTTCAGAACTTGATTCCATATCTTCTGGTGGAGATTCAGGTCGTGATTCCAGCAATGAGCATGCAACTCCCAAAAAAGGACACGAATTTGACAATATAAATGTTGTGGTTAGGTAATCAGATTTACTCAATAAATATCCACTTTTTTAAAAATTGTTTAAAACTTCCATAGAGTAAGACCACTTCATGGAAAAAAACATGTCAATAAAGATCAAACTTCTCTATTTCCAGCTGCTGGTCAAATTCAAGTAAGTTACACTTTTAAATTTATATTGTCTAAATTTGTGCGAATAGTTCATTTACAAATCTAAATTTTTATCAAAATTTAATTCTAATTAAGTTTGTTTATGCTTTCAGAAAAAAAAAAATATAAAAAATTACTCTTTCAAATTTAATCAGTTTAATTATATTCAATTTTTACTTCTATTTAATAAATAAACTTAATTTTATAGTCTAAAAAATTCATGTTTTTATCGCAATATTTATTTTTAGAATCTGTTTTTTATTATTCTTACTTATTAATCATTTATTTAATTATGCAATTTTTTACATCTAATATCATTTTTTATAATATCTTTTTATTATATTTTTAAAAGTATAATCAAATATTTCATTATTTTTTAGACATAATTATTTTTTTATTTATCTGAATTTGTTTTGATTTTAGGTCACTGATCCTCAATCAAATGAAGATAGACTTTTTACATTTAATGTTGTTTTTGAACCAGAAGCAAATCAAATTGATATTTTTGAATATTCAGGAATTAAAAGATTAATAGACATGTCTTTAGAAGGGTATTAAAAAAAAATAAAAAAATTATTCTAAATTTTTAATATTTTCTTTTTCTTTTTTTTTTAATATTTTTCAATAGATTTGCTTGCACAGCATTTGCTTACGGACAAACTGGATCTGGTAAAACATTTACATTATCAGGAAATATGAATGAAACTCTAGATTTATCTTTAAATAATAAAAATAATAATTTGAATGAAAATTCAAAAGATAAAGAAAGAATTGCTGGATTAATTCAATTAAGCTTTGCTTATTTGTTTGAACAAATTAAAATTAAAAAACAATCAAATATAACTTATTTAGTTACAGCTTCTTATTTAGAAGTTTATAATGAACAAGTTAGTTTATAATATAATTTTAAAAATAGTTTTTTAAAGTTTAATGTAATTTTTTATAAGGTTTTAGATTTATTAAATCCAAGTGGTAAAGCTTTACAAGTTCGCTGGAATAAGCACAGAGGATTTTATGCAGAAAATTTGTTTAAAGTTGAATGTGAAGATGTAGGAGATTTACAAGGTGTTTTAGAAGAAGGTAATTTATTTAATTAAATATAATTTAGTTTTAAAAAAAAAAAAATAATTCTAGGAATGAAAAATCGCCAATTTAGAGCTCATGAAATGAATGAAAATAGTTCAAGATCTCATACATTATTAACTATTTTATTACATTGTACTTCAAATGATCCAGAAGATAATCAAGATTATATAACAAAATTAGGTAAATATAAAATTTAATTAAAAAAATTATATTTTAATTTTAAATAGGGAGATTATGCTTGGTAGATCTTGCTGGTAGTGAAAAAACTAAAAGAACAAAATGTACAAAAGAAACTTTAACAGAAGCTAATCGTATCAATTCAAGTTTATTAGCTTTAGGAAATTGTATATCAGCATTATCAAGTGCAAAAAAGCGATCAGGTCATATACCTTATAGGTAATTGAAAAGAATTTTATATTTAATATAAATGATTGTACTTATTAATTTTTATTTAATTTTTATAATCGTTGTTTTAGGTAAAATATACTAATAAAACAAACTTTGTATATGATTTTTTTTTTTATAATTAATAGAGATAGTACTTTAACTAAACTATTAGCGGATAGTTTATCCGGAAGTGGCATGACATTGATGGTAAACTTTTAATATTTACATATTGTATTTATAAGAAATGAATTTTTTTTTTTTTAAATATTTTATAAGATTGCTTGTGTTTCACCAAGTGTATCCGATGCAGCTGAAACGATATCTACTTTAAGATATGCTGCTAGAGCTAAAAAAGTAAAAACAAATCCAATTATAAGAATGGATCCAAGGGAGATGTTAATCTTAAGTTTAAAACGAGAGGTTCGACTATTAAGAATGGAAAACGGTTATCTTCGACAACAGGTAATTTTGAAAAGTGTGAATGAAAAATATATTTTATAGTTTAAAAATATAGTTAAATCTTGGTCATGGATTTGCTTGTAACGCATTACCAACATCAAATATAGCGGTGACAACTAGTTTAACAAATGAAAGTGAACATGTTTCTAAATCTGCATTAAGTAATCACGCATATAATGAAAATGATGAAAACAAAAGTACGAAACAAAATAAAGTGATTGAGAAGAAAACGTTAGATAGTAAGAATGAAGAAATAAATGAAATTACAAACGAATCACAGCAAATCGTAATTAAATATATGCAAGAGAACGAAGGTTTGAGAAATGAGAACTCGCAATTGCATTTGCAAAACGAACAAGTGCTTTCAGATCTAGAACAAATTAGCCGAGAAAATGAACGCTTGAAACGTCGATTAGAAAAAGAAGAAGGAAACGAGATAGTGGCGGATAGTGAATATTCTAGCAATGGTTTATCTGCTCTAGATGTAAAATCGGCCAAGCTGAAGTCGGCCATTCTGAAAGATATTAAAAATGAGAACAAAAATAATACATTCAAGATCAAACGGAACTCTATTTTCAGTCTTTCAAGCATGATGAAAGAAGCTGGACAATTGGAAGAGAAGCGTGAGGGCAAGCCTGAGTCGAAAAAACAAGAAAGTGGACAATTGGAATTGAGAGGAGTGTCGGCCATATCCTATTCTAGATTGGTTCGAAAATAGCAGATGTAGGTATGTAGGTTTGTGTCTGTGGTTGGTTGTGGTTGGTTGTGGTTGGTTGTGGCTGATTGTGGTTGGTTGTGGTTGGTTGTGGTTGGTTGTGGTTGGTTGTGGTTGGTTGTGGATGGTTGTGGTTGGTTGTGGTTGGCTGTGGTTGGTTGTTGTTGGTTGTTGTTGGTTGTGGTTGGTTGTGGTTGGTTGTGGTTGGTTGTGATTGCTTGTGATTGCTTGTGGTTGGTTGTGACTGATTGTGATCGATTGTGGTTAACTGTGGCTGGTTGTGCTTAGTTAAAGATTAGTTTTTGTTTGTTTAAGGTTTAGGTTTTTGATGTGATTGATTTAATAGTATAGTTAGTGTGTAAGTGAAAGAGTTTAGGAGTAAGATAGGTATAACATAGGTGAATAAGATAGGTAACATAAAACTATAAGACGTGCAAAGAAAATAGATTTAGATTGATTAGTGAAAACAAATGTTGACGACCTAATTAGATAGAGTGTCTAGGACTCGCACTTTAGCGCGCCAAACTCAGCCTCTCTCGAGCAGGTTGAAATGAGCACACCGTCCCCCCGCACTGTTTGTTGCCTATTTATGCGCATTGCTAAAAGTGTTACTCCAGTGTGGGCTTTCACTTTCATCAATCCTTCTCCACCTGGTCGACTTGCTTGGTATCGATCAGTTGAGTCCTAGCGATCAGTTGGGTTATTGCCATCAATTGGGTTACTGTGATCAGTTGCTTTATTGCGATCAATTGGGTTATTGTGATCTGTTGGCTTATTGCGGTCAGTCGGCAATCTAGTCCGATTTTGTGCTGTTCGTGTTCTGCAGCCAGTGAAGAGGCAAACCTAAAAAATGCACCATGTTCAAATTTAATTACAATGTGTTCAAAACCAACTGCAATGCTTTGAGTAAACAGTACAATCAAGTACGCTCCACTTGCACTGTTTACCATGATCTGTGTCAAGAATCGGTGCTCAGGCCTGTGGACGCCAATGTTACTGAGTCTAACACCTGCAACGGAAGTGCCGATATTCACGAAAATTTGTGCAATAGTCACTCTTGTTCTTCTCAGGACAATCAAATGCAGCCAGATTTAGACACCAAACAGTGCAGCATGAACAGCTCTACTCATCATCATCACCACAACCACGAACATGGCCTTGTCTATTCCAAACGGGTCAGGTCCATTCTTCTTCTAAACGCTCTCTTCTCTTCTTCTTCTAGCAACGTTCCACCTTCGCCTACTCGCAGCCACACTTCTTTGGCCTCTGCCAAAAGCGCTTCATTCACTCTTAACAAAACCTGGAATGCCTGCACTGAACACATCAGGCACTACGCTAAGAAGGCTGGCACCAGAGATAAAAAAAACAAACTTTTCAAGGTAGAACTCTCCGATGAAGAAATGCAGAGTGTGATTAATTTGCAAAAATTGCGAAGTGATTTAAGCAACGTTACAGAAAAATTGAAAAAGGATTTTATTGAAAATATCAATTTGCGTTTAGGAAAAAATGTTGAGGATTTAAGCGTTGAAATTGATGATAATATTTATTTGTTAAAAGAAATTGCACAGATAAGTAGGAAAAATAATAATTTAATTGTTTTAAATTTGTCCAATTATCCAGGTAAGTTTGTCTGACTTTTTTTTTCTTACAACAACTGATTTCAATTCATTTTTATTAGATGCAATTAAAAATGTACTTAAAGCTATTCAGGATTCTGAAATTAATGTGAATCCGCAACAAGACGGTACAACCATTTACTTGCCGTTGCCTAAAGTTACACGTGAACATAGGGAAAATTTATCTAAAGGGGCAAAAAATTTGTACAACAAAGCTAAAGAGGAATTCAAATCTATTCAGAACAGCTACATCAAGCTAGCCAAAAACAAGAAGCAAGAGAAAGTATCTGAAGATTTGATATTCAATGTAATTGAAAATATTAAACTTTCAGTTGACAAAGAACTTAGTATTTGTGATAAAATGTTGTCAGATAAAACTAAGCAACTTCTTAATTAAGTAATTTTGAAATAAAATTTTAAACAAATATTGTGATTATAGCCGAAATTGTGAATCATTTATTTATTCAACAATTATAGGAACAGTAATGTGATTGCCGAAAGTGCAAATCAATGCAAATAACTTTGAAATAGGCTTGTCTGAGTTAGCCATAAACAAGGATAGGCCTATGTAGTTATTGGTTTTGAAGTTAATCAATGACTGACGAGCAATCGCATACCTGCAAGTTAAAGTTTAGCTCAAAAAAACTGAATTGTTATGTTGTTGCTAAGTCTGTTGTGTGGAGCTGTTGAAAGAGATACTTAGTCACGTTACCGATGAGGTGGTTTTCTTGAAGCACAATAGTTAGGGTGGCTAAAAGGAAAGTGCAGAATCTAAGCTGAAGCAGGCAGATTGTCCAGAAAATGACAAAGTCTAGATGAATATGCGTCAAGATGTTTATCTGAGATGATTCCATCTGCGTCGAGATGTCGACAGAGGCACGTGCTTGTGGCATGTAAGACATCCGGACGAGTCGGCGTCAATTTGGACAACGGCCATTTCAACTCGTGATCTAGCTAAACAAGGCGCAGAAGCGGGCTTGGTGTATCGAACTGAGTATCGAAATGTATCGACAATGAGAGTGGATGAGAGATTGGGTGAGGTTGGAAGAGAGGTTGGTTGAGGGTGTAAGAGAGATTGGGTGAGGGTGTAAGAGAGATTGGGTGAGGGTGTAAGAGAGATTGGGCGAAGGTGTAAGAGAGATTGGATGAGGTTGGAAGAGAGGTTGGGTGAGGGTACAAGAGAGATTGGATGAGCTAGAGGAGAGCTGGAATAAGAGTAGAAGTGGTTGGATGAGCTTAGGAAGGGCAAAACGAAGAGAAGAAGAGAGAAGAAAATAAGAGAAGAAACAAAAAACAGAGAAGAAAAGAGAAGACTACTTGGAACAGGCTATCGGAGCAGACTATCGGAGCAGACTATTGGAGAAGTCTATTGGAGCAGTCTATTGGAGCAGACTATGGCGCACTGGCTTCTCGCAGCTCTCACCAGACAGCCTGTTTGCGATTAAGAGCGCACATTGCGTTAGTTAATCACCGGCTCTTCTTTGTGTTGGTCGCTTCACTTTTGTCTTGTTCATTTCTAATCCAGCTTCTCAGATCCGTTTGCTCTTAATCCGCTATTTTCTTATCTGTTGTTCGTTATTCGCTTTTTTCGTCAAATTGTTCGGCTCGCGAAGGGCCAACGTTCCCCAAAATGTTCATCAATACCAGTGTCAAAAGCTTCTTCGACCCCAAACAGGAAAAGGCCGCTTGTGGTGTGGGTTTCATTGTTAATATCAACGGCATTGCATCGCACAAGGTTTGTGCATCAGCCCTTTTCTTATTCACATCTATTTCGCCCATCTTATTTTGTTCATCTGATTTTATCTCATAGTTAATCAAAGATGCTCAATCACTGTCTGCCCGCATGGAACATCGTGGGGCTTGTGCCTGCGACAATCTTACTGGCGATGGAGCTGGTATTCTTGTCTCTATACCTCATGCATTCTACGCAGACTGCATCAAGTAAGTATTCAATTCATCTTCAATTAATTTGGGACCAATTAACATTCACTTTCATGCAAACCGTTTTCAGGTTCAACTTCACTCTTTTTTGATAATGAAAATTCACTTTTACCCTATTTTTTTAAAAAAGGTTAAATTTGTTTAAATCTTGTTTTAGTTTAGTTAATTTTACATTTCCTACTTATATAGATCTAAGATTATTTTTCTTGCTATACTTGTTTTATTTGTGTCTTTTTTATAAAACAAAACTTTTAATATTTATTTGGAATTAAAAAAAAAGGAAGAAAAACTTTCATAATCTGATTGTGTGCGCATCAAATAAAATTATTTATAACTTTTCAGCATTTTTTTTTTATTTCATTACTTTTTTTCAAGCTCAAATTTTAAAATTTATATTGAAAAAAAGCACAAAATGATTAAACTTTATTAATCAGTAAAATTAGGAGTAATATTTACATAATTTGTAAAATTACATATGGCAAATTTGTTGTCTACTCGATTAATTATCATTTAAGCTTTACCCTTTTAATTATTTTTATATGACATTTATTTGAAAAAAAAAAACTACTATATTAAAATTATTTTTTTCAAATTAAAATTTATTTAACTTTACTTGTTTTAAAAATATTAACAAAATCCTTATTGTCACATGAGATAAAGAGAAAAAATAAATTTTTATGTTAGATCATCATTTTCGTAATTTATTAAACGTATTTTTAAACTTTAACATTTCATGTGCTTCTTGCTTATCCATATCAAAATGTAAAAAGAAAAATTTTAAAAATCTTCCTAAAATAATTAATAATTATAACAAGTAATAAAAACTTTTGGTTAGGTTATTTAAAGATAATGGTCATTTGATTATAAAAATAAAAAAGATTAGACATTTATTTAAATGTTAATTATTCACCTAAATAGCATAGTGAATCATCAATGAAATTATTTTAATAAAGTTCATTACAATCTTATTTAAACTTGCAAAACGGTGCATAAATACTATAAAATGATAATATTTTTTTATATAAACTTTGCAGTTCATTTGCGTTTGATGTTTTGAATAAATAAAAATATTTTAATGCAATCAAAAGTATAGATAAATAACAGAAGCAACTGATTGGTGTCTATTGAAAAAAATAAACAAGTCAAGATGTTTCAATGGCACTAGCATTTACCAGCCAAAAGCAGTTGTATTGATAGGTACCTAGCAGATTTCTTTTATCTAGCATGTGAATAATGAATGTTTTTTTTTATAATAAGATAATAAGATAAATTTTAATTCCGTATCGAAATACAATTAGTTTCTTTAAAAAAGATAATATTTTGCAATAAAAATATTTAGTAGTTGTCAATTTTTACCCTATCTGAACTTGAATGAACTTGATTGAATTATGTTACCGTTTTATTTTTATTGACAGTAATTTTTTTTTTTTTGTTTTTAAATTATCAGGTCTTTTGTCAAACTGCCAAATTTAGAAACACGTTTTTAATATATAAATTTTTAAACTTTATTTGGTTTTAACAAAAATACCAAAAATAAACCAAAATTTTTTAAATATTAACCGAAATTGATTAAACTTTTTATTTGGCATTTCTCCAAAGCCGCGAAGCTTTGGATTTTTTTTTTTGTAAAATTTAAATTCATCATCTGTTAAAATTATAATTTTTAAAATTATCAAGCATGGAATCAAATAATAAAAAAAAAACATTTAAAATTAGACGCAATAATTTTTTATATTTGTTTATGCTTAAGAAAAGTATCAATGTCTTTATTGATTAATACGATTGAATGCGTTTTTTATTTTTTTAAATTTTCTTTTACATCTTTTATATGTTTTTACTAAACTAAAAATTATGGCGCTTTATATAATAGCGCAAACGCATTATAATAGTTCTAAACAAGGTCATTTTTAGTTAATCAATACGAATATGTCAATTAAAATATATATGATTGTTTGTTGTAGTAACGCAGCAGAATTGATTTAATTATTTTTAATTGCTTACACAATATTATTTAATAAACTACTGATTAGAATTACATAAAAAAAAAACTAAAACTTATAAAAAAAAAAACTTTTTTACATAGCATTAACATTAAATTAATATATTATTTTATTAACATAATAGGTATTAAATAAACTTTTTTTAATTTTCATCATTTTTATGACACAAAAAAATTATTAAAATTAATTTTATTTTTTAAAAATTAGAAATACATTTAATATTGATTTGCCAAAAAAAGGAACCTATGCTACTGGAATTTTTTTCTTAGATAAAAATTCATCAAGTCATGCTGAAAAAAGATTTGAACAAATTGCTAATGAACATGGACTAAAAGTAATTTTTTTTTAAGTTTTAATTATAAATAATTTTTATTTTAATTGGTAAATTAATATTATTTAGGTTTTATGTTGGAGAACTGTTCCATCTGATAACAGCTGCTTAGGTGAAGTGGCTATAAATTCTGAACCTTTTTGTAGACAAGTGTTTGTTACATACGAAAATACAGATAATGATTTTGAAAAAAAGGTTGGTTATTTTTTTATTTTTTGTATTTAAAATAAAAAATAAAATTTTTTTAATTTATTTTTCATAAACAAAATGAATTTGATAATTAAATCACATTATACAGTTATTTATTCTTCGGAAATACAGTACTCATGTATTACAAAATGAAGGTTTACGTTTTTATATTTGTTCTTTAAGTTCCTCAATAATTGTTTACAAAGGACAATTTACACCAGGACAACTATGGCCATATTTTACTGATCTTACAAACGAAAATTTTCAGTGTTATATTGCTTTAGTACATGCCCGTTTTTCAACAAATACATTTCCGAGTTGGGATAGAGCACACCCATTAAGGTAATGTTATAGACAATTATTATTTTTTTTAATTTTTAATATTAATTTCACATTTTTAGATATGTTGCCCATAATGGTGAAATTAATACAGTAAGAGGAAATATAAATTTAATGAGAGCAAGAGAAGGACGAATGAAAAGTTCTGAGTATGGAAATGAATTATCTAAATTATATCCTGTTGTAGAACCTGATATGTCTGACTCAGGTTCTCTTGACAATGTATTAGAATTTCTTATACAAGTTGGTGGTCGAACTTTACCTGAAGCAGTTATGACAATGGTACCAGAAGCATGGCAAAATGATAAATTAATGGATGAACAAAAAAAATTGTTTTATCGATGGTCTGGATGTGCGATGGAACCATGGGATGGTCCAGCATTATTAACTTTTACAGATGGAAGATACATTGGTGCAATTTTAGACAGAAACGGTTTAAGACCTGCTCGTTTTTATGTAACAAGTGACAATTACTTAGTTATGGCTTCTGAAGTTGGCGTTGTTGATATCAATGAGGAAACAATTATACAAAAAGTAAACATAATAATAATAAGTAATTTCTTTTAATAATTTTTTTTATTAGGGACGATTAAAACCAGGAAGAATGTTACTAATAGATACTATTAAACATTGTTTAGTTGAAGATCAAGAAATTAAATCTTCTATAGCAAATCAAAGACCATATAAAGAATGGTTAAATGAATTATTTACATTAAATGATTTAAGACAACATTATTCTGGATTATTAAAACATAAATTACATTCTATTCAAAAATTAGAAGGCGGTGGTCCATTAAGAAGAGGAGATTCATTGAGCGGAAGGGCTAAAGTATTGCAAGATAGAAGATTAGCCCTTTTTGCATATACTACTGAAACACTCAACTTTTTAATTTTACCAATGCTTAGAACTCAAAAAGAAGCACTTGGATCTATGGGAAACGATGCACCATTAGCTTGTTTATCATTAAGAGAACCTCTTATTTATGATTATTTTAAGCAACTTTTTGCTCAAGTTACCAATCCACCAATAGATCCGTTTCGAGAAAAAGTTGTAATGAGTTTAGCTTGTCCTATTGGACCAGAAGCAAACATTTTAGAGCCAAATAAAGAACAATGTCAACGTCTTTGGCTTGAGCAACCAATTCTTTCACTAAATGATATGCAATTAATAAAAGATTTGGATTACAAAGGTTGGAAAACTAAAATAATTGATATTGTGTTTCCAGTAGAACATGGCACAGATAGCCTTGTTACCGCTATAGATTCTATTTGTGAACAAGCTTATCAAGCAACAAAAGACAATTATTCTATCATTGTTTTAAGTGACCGTAAAGCAGGTGCTAAATTAGTTCCTGTAAGTGCTCCTTTAGCATTAGGAGCTGTTCATCATTATTTAATTGAAAAACGTCAAAGATTAAAATGTGCTTTAATTTTGGAAACTGGAGAAGCTAGACTTGTACATCATTTAGCTGTATTACTTGGATATGGACTTGACGCATTATGTCCTTATCTAGTTTTTGAAACAGCATGCAATTTACGTGAAGAAGGTCTACTTTCTTTAAGTGATCGTGATGTTTATAATAATTATGTTTTAGCATGTGAACGTGGTTTATCAAAAGTAATGGCAAAAATGGGTATTTCGACACTGCACAGTTATAAACATGCTCAAATATTTGAAATTATTGGTTTAAGTGAAGAAGTTGTAAACAAATGCTTTAAAAATTCAGCTTCGAGAATCGGAGGTGTTACGTTTGCTGTGTTAGCAAAAGAAGCTCTAGAACGTCATAATACTGCATTTAATCCTAAATATACATATGATTCACTTATTTTACGTAATCCTGGATATTATCACTGGAGATTAGGAGGTGAAAAACATTTAAATGATCCGAATGCATTAGCAAATTTACAAGATGCCGCTAAAACAAACTCAATCCAGGCATATAAAGATTTTGTTAAGATAACCCGAGAAGCTAATAAGTCATGTACTCTAAGAGGCCAACTAGAATTAAATTATGGATTTAAAAAAGCAATTCCTTTAGATGAAGTCGAATCTGCAGTTCAAATTGTTAAACGTTTTGTAACAGGGGCTATGAGTTTTGGATCGATTTCAATAGAAGCGCATACAACTCTTGCAGCAGCAATGAATCATATTGGAGGAAAATCTAACACTGGAGAAGGCGGCGAAGATGCAAACAGATGGATTGTACCAAAAACTCCTGCTAATTTTGATGTAAGAAAAGATAAGCCAATTGGAAACTTAAGATCTGCAATTAAACAAGTGGCATCAGGTCGATTTGGTGTTACTGCTGCTTATTTAGCAAATGCTGATGAATTACAAATTAAAATGGCTCAAGGAGCCAAACCTGGTGAGGGAGGTGAATTACCAGGTCACAAAGTGACTATGGATATTGCTAAAACTCGACATTCAATTGCCGGTGTTGGTTTAATTAGTCCTCCACCTCACCATGATATATATTCAATTGAAGATTTAAGTGAACTCATTTATGATTTAAAATGCGCTAATCCAACTGCGAGAATTTCAGTAAAACTTGTTAGTGAAACAGGAGTAGGTATTGTAGCATCTGGTGTTGCAAAATCTAAAGCTGAACATATTACCATTTCTGGTCATGATGGTGGAACAGGAGCATCTAGTTGGACAGGAATCAAAGGTGCAGGTGTACCGTGGGAATTGGGTGTTGCTGAAACTCATCAAGTACTTGTTGCAAACGATCTTAGGTCTAGAGTTGTTTTACAAGCAGATGGTCAAATAAGAACAGCATTTGACGTTGTTGTAGCTGCATGTTTAGGAGCTGATGAATTTGGTTTTTCAACTGCACCTTTAATTGTAATGGGGTGTACAATGATGCGCAAATGTCATTTAAATACTTGTCCAGTTGGAATTGCAACCCAAGATCCAGAATTAAGAAAAAAATTTGAAGGAAAACCAGAACATTTAGTTAATTATTTATTTTTATTAGCTGAGGAAATTCGTGAAGAAATGGCAAAATTAGGGTGTAGAAAATTCCAAGATTTGATTGGTGAAACTGGACTACTTAAATTTGACCCAGATCAATGTAACCCTAAAGCTAGTCTACTTGATTTTTCCGCTATTCTTTGCAATGCTCTTACAATAAGACCGAATGTAAACATTATTGGCGGATCAGTTGTACAAAATTTTGAATTGGAACAAAGAAAAGATAATATATTAATAGAAAAAAGTTTACCATTGATAAACAAATTATTTAAAATTAAGCAAAATAATCCTAATAATACAAATAATATAAAGGATGAACAAAATGAACTTGGGAAAGTTTTGATTGAAATGAAAATAACAAATCAAGATCGCGCTTTCGCTGCAACTCTTTCTTATGAAATAGCTAAAAGATTTGGCGAAGACGGTTTAGGAATAGATGGACTTATTAACATTAGATTGAAAGGAAGCGCTGGTCAAAGTTTTGCAGCCTTTTTAGTAAAAGGTATTTCAATTGAACTTGAAGGCGATGCAAATGATTATTTAGGAAAAGGATTATCTGGTGGTATGATTACCGTTTATCCACCTAAAAATTTACCAAGTACATTTAAATCAGAGTTAAATGTTATAATCGGAAATGTATGTTTATACGGTGCAACTAGTGGTACAATATTTATTAGAGGTATTGCAGCCGAACGATTTGCTGTTAGAAATTCTGGAGCATATGCAGTTGTTGAAGGAGTTGGTGATCATGGTTGCGAATATATGACAGGAGGCAAAGTTGTAGTATTAGGTAAAACTGGTCGAAATTTTGCAGCAGGCATGTCCGGAGGTATTGCTTATATTTATGATAATGAAAACGATTTTCCATCTAAGTGCAACGAGGAAACTGTAGATCTTTTTTCTGTAGAAGATAATGAAGATTCTGACTTTTTAAAAGAAATTCTTTCAACATTTGTTGAAAAAACTGGTTCGGAAAAAGCAAAATTGATTCTTCAGAATTTCGATGAAGAAAAAACCTATTTTATTAAAGTATTCCCCAAAGAATATCAAAAAGCATTAAAACAAATTGAATTAAATTCAGTAAAAGCTGAATTTAAAGAAAGCCAAACTACATCAGCTAATGAAAACGCTAAAAAAATTAGAGACATTGAAGATTCTATTATTGATCCTGCAACATTAGACAAAGTTAAAGGCTTTATGAAATATAAAAGAATAAAAGGATATTACAGAGACGTAAGAAAAAGAGTTAAAGATTATGACGAAATTTATGATTATAAATATATGAAAGATAATGTAAGAGTTCAATCAGCGCGTTGCATGGAATGTGGCGTACCATTTTGTCAATCTTCTCATGGCTGTCCACTTGGAAATATTATTCCTAGATGGAATGACCTTGTTTTTAAAAATGATTGGCAAGAAGCAATTAATCAATTATTGCAAACAAATAATTTTCCAGAATTTACTGGTAGAGTTTGTCCTGCTCCATGTGAAGGTGCATGTGTTTTAGGAATAAATGAAAAACCTGTTGCAATTAAAACAATAGAATTAAGTATAATAGAAGAAGCATTTGAACGAGGTTGGATTAGGGCAAATCCACCAACATATAGAAATAACAAAAAGATAGCTGTCGTTGGATCAGGTCCTGCAGGGTTAGCTGCAGCCCACCAACTTAATAAATCAGGTTATCAAGTAACCGTATATGAAAGAAATGATAGAATAGGTGGTTTATTGCAATATGGTATTCCGACAATGAAATTAAGTAAAAAAGTTATTGAACGAAGAATTAATTTATTATCTGAAGAAGGGATTTCTTTTAACTGTAATATTAATGTTGGAAAAGACGTGACTGGATCGTTTTTATTACAAACTTTTGATGCTGTTTGTTTAGCTCTTGGAGCAACTTGGCCTCGAGATATCAAAATAAAAGGAAGAGAACTTAGTGGTATACATTTTGCTATGGAATATCTTGAAAAATGGCAAAAAGAAATACATTATAGTAAAAAAGTAGATGAAACTTTGAAATCTGAAAATCAATCAATCAATGCGAAAAATAAAAGAGTTATTGTAATTGGTGGAGGCGATACTGGTAATGATTGTATTGGAACAGCTATAAGACAAGGAGCTAGCTCAATTATAAGTTTTGAAATATTACCTGAACCAAAAGATAATCGCCAAATAGATAATCCATGGCCCCAATGGCCTAAAATCTATAGGATTGATTACGGTCACGAAGAAGTACGTAATAAATTTGGTGAAGATCCACGACTATATTGTATTTCATCAAAAGAATTTATTGGAGAAAATGGAAAACTAACAGGAATAAAAGCTATTAATGTTGAATGGGTAAAAGACGAAAAAAATCAATGGAAACTCAACGAAATTCAAGGAAGTGAAAAAATATTTGAAGTTGATCTTGTCTTTTTAGCAATGGGCTTTTTAGGGCCGGAAACTTATTTAATAGATCAACTAGGACTTGAAAAAGACAACCGAGGAAATATCAAATCAGGCTTTGATGGATTTTCAACTAGTAAAGCTAATGTATTTTCTTGTGGGGATTGTAGAAGAGGACAAAGTTTAGTTGTTCATGCAATAAATGAAGGAAGACAAGTTGCTCGATCTATTGATGCCTATTTTAATACTGGCGTTTCAGCATTACCTGGACCAGGAGGAATCATTCCTTATCCACCACCAGGAGCTAAAAAAGCAATTACTGCATCTGCTTAAATTAATAAAATTTTAAGTTAGAACTAAAAAATAATAATACAATTTTATCAATCAATTTATTTATATAAATTTTAATTATTAAAAAAAATTAGTAAGCTTTTTAATTAATAATTATTTGATTGAGTATTATTTTATTAGAATATTAATATAAATTATATATCAAAAAAATATTTGAAATATTTAAAACATTTAAATCAAAATAATTTAATTAAATTTTTTAAGTAAAATTTACTTTTAATTATGTTTGAGATAACATAATTAATAAAGTTAAAAATTTAATCAAAAAAAAAGTTTTGAATAAAAAATGTTTTTTTTTTTTCAATGAACTTCATTAAATAAATATATACATTAGATGAAAATATCTTAACTTTGTTAAAAAAAATAGCAAAAATAGCAAACACTTTTAATTTATTAAACTTGATTTAAAGTAGTTATTTATTTTTTATTAATTAGTTAAATACCAAAACCGTTTAAAAAAAAAAATTGTTTTGACAAATCAAAAATTTGCTAAATTTGCCTTAACTTAATAATTTAAAAAGTTAAAATAATATTAAAACTTGAATCAAATAGACTAAAGTAAAGTTAACATATTAACCACGATTTGTTGGTAACGTACAAAAAGTATAATTGATTAACTTTACTAATGTTGTTTTACTGTGATAAACACTGTATTTGACAATTTAATCTTCTATTAATTTCAGAACTTGCAATATTTTTTATTTTTTGCAAATGCATAAATAAATGCATGTAACTTATTATTTATAAATTATTAAAGTTTATTTTAACATATATCAGTGGCTTAAACTAATAAAAGTTTAAGTTATTTAATCAATCATTCATTCGATAATCATTTAAAAAATTGTGTGTAATATTTACTTAACTGTAATATTTTGGATTTGTTTTGCTTAATTGTAGTGAATAAAGTATTTAAAAATAAAATAAAAAATAAATTAATTTTATTAAATGTCTTTTTTTTATGTATTAATAATATGATGAAATAAAGCAATTAAATTTAAAAAGCAATAAAAAATTATTTTATTTAAATTTTTATTTTATATGAATTCAAATAAAATAATTTTAAATAAAATATTGAAATTTCTAGCAAACAAAGTTAATAAAAAAATTATTTTTTGAAAATTTAAAAGTAAGTAAATATATAAAAAAACAAACTTATGAATATTTTGAAATATTTTTTTTATTGTATAAATTTTATAATTTATTGATATATACAAACTGATTAATTTATAATAGTTAATAGCGTAATACTATAGATTTACTATTTAATTTTTTAAATTATTTGATTGCATTAAATTCTAAAAAACATTTATTTTTATTTTAAAAAAAAAATGAATAACTTAAAAAAATATTTATTAAGAAAAAAAAATAAATTATGCATATTTGTTTAATCAATTTACTAAGCACCTCAAATTAATTTTTTTGTTTCAAAAATTTATTTTAAATTATTTTTAAACAAATATTATAAATAAATTAAATAAAAATTTACAAACTAAATTTGATGATTAACTTAAACATTTTGACAATAATAGACTAATTTTTTTTTAAACTTTTAAATAAATAAAATTATAAAATAATAAAAAGGTGAAGAAACTTAAAAAAAATGTGATGTTTTAAATGCTTATTACTAAGATTAATAAAAATTAACCAGTTTTTCAACCTATGAATTCAGATGAGCCGCCGCATTAAAAGAAATTAAAAGACATTTTGTAAATAATACTATTTAAAATAATATTATTTAAAATCAACTTAAATAACTTAAATACTTAGTTGAAAAATTAACTAGTTAAGGTGTTTTGCAGTCCTTTTAGTAAGGTTTAGTTTTTTCAGTGTTCAATTTTTTATCGGGTGTGTGATAACTAATTCTTCTAATCTAAAATTAATTTATTTAATTTTTTAAATTAACTTATTACTAAACTTTCAATTAGACTTTTTTTTTTGTTTTCACGTGATCTTTTATTTTATTCAATTTTTCAAATTTTTATATTAAAACATATATTTTTATGTTTTTATTAAAATTATTAAAAAACTTAATATACGCATCGGCTAGTGATTTTTATTCTTTAGTGTGTGTTGACCAGTGGATTTACGCCTATGTGACGACGTAAATATGCAAATGTTCAGATTCTTTTGTAAAGGAGCGTCTTATATTAAATTCAATTAACATTTACTTAATATTTTTGTTTATCTACATATGTCTTTGTCTAATAGTAAGTCTTGTGCTTACAATTTTAAAATGAATCACACAAATGCCTAATTTGATTTGCCTGAAAATAAATTTTTCAGATTTTTTTACAGTGATACATTGAATAAAACATATTATAACATTTGTGCGTTAATTTAAATAATATTTATAGCGAATTGCTCATCAGACGCTTATTAATCTTGTTTGAATAATATTGATTGTTATTTACATTTGTAAAATAATATTAGTCAATCAATGCTCGTTGTTTATTGATTTAGAAATTATATTTTTTTGTATTAGTTTACAAATGAATGATTCTCAAAAATTGCATGCGTTCGCAAGTTTAATTATTACTTTTTACTTTATTTTACCAAAATGTTGTGGCTTGTTGAATAACTGTTTTTCTTTTCTTCATCACAGCTAAATTGGATTATATAAAAATGCAAATATTAGCTACATATTTGTTTATATTGTTTGCATCTTTAAGCCATTGGCCTGTACAAGTTGATGGCTGCAGTTGTTTAGCACCGCATTTTCCATTTGTTTTTTGTAAGTCTAAATTTGCCGCTTATATTGTAATTCGAAGCAGGCCATTTAGACAAACCAATGGTAATTTAGTAGGTAACCGATTGCTGGCCAATTATTCCAACACTTTAGGAGGAAGATTAAATAGTATTAGCAATAAAATGTTTCCTAATGAAAACAATTTATTACCTAATGTTGACGTACCAGTAAATATCTATTACAAAGCTGAAATACAACAACCATTTAAATTACCAGAAACAATTAAGTTTCGAAACGAACGTAAAAACTTTATTCGTGTTTGGACTCATAGTGGAACCTACAATCCAACAGGAAGCAGTTGCAACTTGCGTTTGAAAAAAGACCAGCTTTACTTGGTTTGGTCTCAATTAAATGAAGATCATGAACCTTTGATCACTTTTTGTGGCCAACTACTTTATGAACAAATCAAGCTTTCAACACGTGAATCACTTAATAAATATGCCATAACAGGTTATCGTTGTAAATAAAACTAAAAATTACACCAATTATAACTGTTTCAAGTGAAATAGCACAGCCATTAAAACAGTTTTAAATTCTGCTTCTTTAAGTAATTTTTTCAATTTCAAACCAAATATATCAATTAATTTTTTTATAATTTTTTTATAATTTTTTTATAATTTTTTTATAATTTTTTTATAATTTTTTTTTTAAAAGTAGTTTAAAAGAAAAATATTTTTCGGATCAATATAAAAATTTGTTAATAAAATACGAATAGTTAACATTCTAAAAATAATTTTTTAAATGAAAATAACAAAAATAAAAACCTATAATGAACATAAATTGATTTATAATAAATCTTAAACAAACCATAAAATCTATCTTTAAAAAGATATTGGTTTAAAAAGATTTTAAGTTTGTGTATATAAATTGAAAACTATTTTTATATTATTTATATTTATTTTATATTTATTTTTTATTTTAAATATAATAAAAAAAAAATTAATTATAAATTTTTTTTTTTTTTTTATTTTATTGATAATATTTTTATTTTAATGTTAATAAAATAAGATTTAGTTTTTGATAATATTCAAAAATATATTAATTTTTTAAACATTATCACGCATTATTTTTGTAAAAGGTAAGATTAATCATACCCTAATTTTTTTTTTGCAATGACCAGATTTTAATTGTATGCATTTTAGTATATTGTAAATAAGCAAATGTAAATTATATAAAAATAGTTATATTTAAATTAATGTAAAATAAGTGTGATTTAGTGCAAATAAAAATCATAATATAAATATGTAAAAGTGTACAAAATCAAATAATTGTCCTTAAATGATAAAAGCCAAATAACGCAAGTAACAAAAAACGCTACTAATTTGAATTATTATGTTTTTAATTGGTGACAATTAAACTTAATTTACTTGACTTGAATACTTACAGTTGACTTTTATAAATTATTCAATATATAAAAATCAATTGGTTTAATGTATATTTATTTTTTTGCTTAAACTTCAATTAACCTAGATAATTTTATTTTGATTTGTTAATTGTTCCATTAAGGTTTAAGATGAATAAAAAAATAAGAAAAAGCTTACATCGAACGGCGTTAGAAAAAAAACAGAATAAAAAGCAATACCATTTGGAAAAATTTGCAAAAATTGTGTAAAGTCAGATTTGATGAATGATTACATCCGTTATTTTCATGGCACACATGCACACATTGAATCATGGTATGTGGAGGACCTGCATATAATTTGTAATTTGACATTATTCGCTTTTCACAACCGTGTTTCATTGGAACTGCGATGCAATCCCGAATCACAGTTTCTTGTCCCGTTTCCTCTAGAATTTTAATTTTAAATTAATTTTGGTTTACCTTATTTTAAAATTCTTACCAATAGTTTGTACGATCTTTACACAAGCAAAAGCTTCTTGTGAATGTCCAGCTATAAGTTGCCGACATTTTTTTACGTACGGAACATTCCATTGATCAAAGGGATGTCTACAAGCTAATCCTGTCTCATCTGTTTTGTTCATGCTCACACACTGATAACAATCTATACATTTACCTGCATATTGAGAAATGAAAATATAGCCAATAATGATTAAAAAAAATAGATGAAAATTGAAATAGAAATTAAAACAGAAGAGACGAAATGTCAAGAAAGAAAAAAATTTAAATGAAAAAAATTAATATGAAAAAGGAGAATAAAAAGATAGTAGCACACCTTGTCGTAGAAAAAAAAATAAAATCAAAGTTATAACTAGCATGTTGAGAAAAAGTTTCATATTAATCGGAAAGTTTGCAAACGATGAACAAGATGAATAAAGAAGACGACAGACATGGAGCTGGCACTTGTTCGAGAAACGAATCTAGAAAGACTTAAAAGTTGGAAGGCACTCTTGAAAAAGAAATTTGAATAGTGTTCGAGCGGAATAAGTCAAAGAAATAAACTGTTGATTGCTCACTTTGGCCATATTGGCTAGTAGAAATGAGAACGACATTCGACAGTTTGGTATCAAATTGTTTATGTATCATGTCTTAGTTGAGCAGCCACGCGTTGCTCGTCCCACTTAACTGGCTCTATGCATCTTAATTGCGCCCTTTGCACTGCTTTGGCTAGTGCAGACAATTCAAGCAGAACAAAAACGATTTCTTTAGGTAAAGTGCTGCCAAACTGGTTAAGTCATGATCTGGCCTGACCAGTATCAAATGCATAGGTGCATTTGTTTCACTAATGGCCAAGTAGTTGGAAGCATTATGCTGAAAACGATCTGTCTATTTCACATAAAAGTAACTATTGTCGTACTTAGCTGACATATGTTGGTAATAGATAAAGCATGAACCCGGCTGGCAAATATTAAGCTGTTTTCGTGTTTTTTGTTTTATAATTGCATTTGTTATGTCAAAAACAGGTCGTTTTGATAAAATTGAATCTTGTTAAAATCGAGCTGTTGTTTTTTACTTGTTGATTTCTTATTAGATGCATTTAGGTAATAAGTAAGAAAACGATTTTTGCAAATGTTTGAAAGTGAACGAGCACGCCTGAAACATTAGTTGGTTAAATTAGTTGCAGACAAATGTGGTCTGCTTGTAGGAAGTTGAAAGAAAGTGCGAATCGCTTGATCTTAGAATGTAAGAAATCAATCTGTGAATTTTAAAAGTTTGTGCTTGCTATTTTAATTCTGGTAAGCATAAAGACTAGATAGGTTGGGGTTGGTTCGGCCATAGTGTGCACTTAGTAAGGTTAAATCAGCCAACGTGTGGACCTGCCAACGTGTGGACCTGCCAACGTGTGGACCCGCCAACGTGTGGACCCGCCAACGTCTAAACCTGCCAACACACCAAACGGCAACTAACCGGATGAACATCTGGTCCTGAACAGCTAAAAAGCGACATCTCATAAGGAGCAAAGCAAATGTGACTCATAAGAGCCCTCTAGTTATTTTTTTTACAAATTAAGAAAACTTGTGAACAGGTTCTGAGCACGATTGCGTTTCATTTCCAAATGCAAGCTAACAGTGAAAACAAGTGAGCAGGAGCGATCTCATGTGGTTTGCAGCTTTCAAACTTAGGAACCATCAAAACTTATTTCAAGTGAATCCGACAAAGTTTTGTCCAGTCCAAGTGGAGAGTGTGAATTGAAAGTTTTAACAAAATTGAAAAACTAGCTCCTAAGTCCGGTTCTTTTGGTGCCAGTGAAACGTCTGCTCTAGACTCAACATTATCCAACTGGCAGATTTATTCTGGTTACTGGAATGCTGTGAGTCAAACAGTTTTGTCGCATCAATTAATTTAAGTTTTTAATTATTCATTTATTTTTGTTTTATTGCGGTTTAATTGATTGTGAAAGTGTTTATTCAACTTATTTTTAAATTGGCAACATCATTCATTTCCTTATCACTTTCATTTATCTAGTGAAATATTTTTGTTAAATAAACATCTGCGAATCACAATTTAGCTTTTTGTCTAAACTAATGTGCAACCAATGTACAGTGTACTAGTACCTCGAGTACGACCAAGCGAAAACTAATGCACAACTAGTGTAGCAACTGAAACAAAGTTTGCCGCCGTTCTGATCGACTATATGGTCAAGGTTGCCAAAGGATCGCAAAGGTGAGTTTCATATTCCTTCACTCTATCAGAATGTATTTTGCCTCCAGTATATTATATCTTTCTTTGAGATCATCTCACTTTAAGTGTCTCACTATAAATCTATTATACCTTACGTCTGTTTTAGCTTGAGTCTACCATAGCTTAAGTTTATCATAGTTTAAGTCTATCGTAGCTTAAGTCGATCATAGCTTAAGTTGATCATAGCTTAAGTCTATTAGACCCATTACGATCTATTTGATTGCCCAACTAATCAAAACGCCCATGTCGGTTGTCATTCCAGCGCCATCGATTGCTCCATTCAGTTGACCTGCGCAAACAGGTGAACAGGTGCAAAACCAGAAGAGATGGCGCCCAATTCTGTGTGGGCGCTGTCAACGGTAGGTTCAGCCAAAGCGAGGGTGGTGGGCGTGATGTGATTAAAACAGTTTTTCACCAACTGTTACTTAAGCTGCACTTAAAGCCTGAGCTAAGCCCAATAGTGATCACAAAAATCTAAACACAACAAAATTGATACAAACTCGCTCATTTTTCTAAGACTACCTTTCTTTTTGTCTCTTTTCTTCTCTCTTTTAGTCTCTCTCATTATCTTCCTCTCTCTCTCTCTCTTCCTCCCTCTTCTTCTCTCTTCCTCCCTCTCCTTCTCTCTTCCTCCCTCTTCCTCTCTCTTCCCCCTCTTCCTCCTCTCCCCCTCTTTTCCCCTCTCTCCCTCTCTCTCTTTCTTACCGAATCACACACATTGCGCAAATATTTGTTCTGATACAAATTAGGCTTAGCCAAGTTTACGCTCCGAATGACACACTATTAAAATCACATGTGAAATAGCTCACAGCCTGCAAATTGCTGCTCAACTCTGCCTACTATGATCACTTCATCATTTGCGACTTTCTACCCTCCGAAACCAGCTACAAGTGGCCCTACTTCTGTATATTTGCTTCTTTAGTCATTTCTACCCCGCCTAACTTTGCAATCATCATCATCAACTTTTAATCACTTTTTTAATCAGCAATCACAAACATTCATTACAGAAACATTGTTGCGGTTATGGCTATCTTAAGAAATCGTGCAGCACTGTTCGATGCAACTTTAAATAAAACTATATTTAATGAACAACAGTCTGTTTCGCCCATTTGCCATTGGCACATTCTAATTACTGCTCTACGTCTCGCTTAATTAACTGAATTAAAGTGACTAAATTTTTACATAAAAACATGGGCAAGTATTAGCTGCCTTCATCAACAAACCATCAAAATAAACTTTCAAAAGTTTTAAATAATTCTAAAATAGTCATGCAAGAAAATCAAATATGTTTGCTAGTGTGTTTAGTCACAATTTGCTTGCTGGTTTTCTTAACTTAATTACTATTGCACATTTTAACCAATCTCCAGTCTAATTAGAATGTATTTGAAATTTTTTTTATATGACATTTTTCTGACACCTAACTTCAAAACTTGTATCTGTCTATTTTTCGTTTTTTTGTTTGTTTGATTGTTTCAAGCAAGTGTCTTCTAGAAAAACAAGTGCTGATTGTTTCAAGTATGTTAAGATTTACTGAAAAAGAGAAAAGCTTTATTTTAATGCGCCAGTGATTGGGCAGATGCCAGTATATTTTTTGCCAATTTAAATAATTGTCTACTTAACCAAATTCAAAATATTGTTTAATTAAATTTAAATCCAGCTTAAAACCACTTAATAAAGTTGAATATAGTGAATATGTAAGTTTTGCCACATGGCTGCAAAGTTAATGATGGATTAAAATGATTTTTGTTGCTTATTTCCTATTTATTCTTTTCTAAACATTTGCTATAACAAACCTTAATGTATTTACCCCTGATTACTTTTGTAGCAAGTTTAGAACAAATCTTATTGTGTTAGCTGTACAAATGTTTATTTACTACAAAGGCTTATTTTGCTTTTTAACAAGGAAATAAAACTTAAACAAGTGTTTTCCTGAAAAGCACATTTGCACAGCGAGTTTTACCGTTGAATTACTTAGTTTTCAATGGCTTAACCATATTAAGTGGCTAGATTCGGCTATGATTAGGTTTGATGCATGGTTTGATTAAGTGCCTTGTTTAAGGCCAACTTGCAGCCAAGGATGTTCAATTTGTTACTTGTCAAACATCTTATGTTAGCTTGTTGAGGACCCTCTAACATACACTTGACACATTTTTGCTTTTTGTTTGAACTTTTAATGTGGCTTTACATATTTTTCACAGATATACTTTCTAATAGTTTTTGCAGTTGCAGTCACTGGACCATTATGCAGAAGATTGAAGTTATCGCTGCTTGAAATTAAAGTTTCATCTTTTTGCTTTTATATTATATAGTTGTTTGCAGCATGTTGCACATGTTTGCGTGTATTGCTACTTACAAGTAAGACCGACATGTTAAGAACGTTGCTTTGTCTTGGCAAACTCCTGCTGACGATGCTATTGTGATCAATTGTAAACTTCTTGTTTGCTTATCATTGCGGAGCCAGGTATCGTCTCCTGTTCAACAGCACCAAACTCTTGATCAAATTAGAGTTTGTTTGCTTGATTTCACTTGTGAACGCAATATGTGGCATAATTCACTTTGCTACGAATGTGAAGGTGCGAAAGATGGCCGATGCCAGCCCTTATTTTTCAGATTGCCACCTAGCAGCTTAGGTTTTGATCTAGCATAGTAAGTCACCTTGGCTACTGTTGCTTGTTGTTTTTATAAGAAATTTTGCTTTACTCACCGTATCAGTCAGCTCGGCATGGTGCAAAGACGATCAGCTTGCCCAAAGTTGCCAATCAACTGCAACTCACTCGTCTGTGCAATTACTGTTTAGGATTTGCTTAAAGGCAATAGACCAGAGTCAGCAACAGGTGTCTCATTTACTTTTGCTACAATATCCTTGCACAAAATACTGACAATTTCGACAATTTTTTTAATAATGACATTCATAGCTAACATATTGCAGTCAAAACGCTCGACTTGGTCAAAAGCTGGATTGGCTTGTTCCTCTCCATTCAATGCATCGCTTCATGTTTTAAGTCTTAATAGCCAATAGTTGGTCTTTTTTTTAATAAGTGCTCAAACCAACTCTTGATGGCTGCAAATGAACCGGTCTCTTGACTCACCTGTTGACCCAACCTCTCTATAGTTGGTTTCATGTGATTCCTGCAGTTCAAATTCATTCTAGCTAAACGTAACCGGTTTTATTTCCGTTTGTGAAACAACTTTTATGAATCAAGCATTTACGAAGTTTACATTTTTTTTATTAAGTTTTGGTCAAAGTAATTTTTCATAATGTTTAATTTTTACTAGTTTATGGCTTATTTCACATGAAATTATTTTTTTGTTTTTCTATTGATAAGAATTTTAATTATATTAAATTTAAAAAAATTTTAGATTACATTTTAACTAAACTAGTTATATAATAAAAAAAAAATTGTTTTAATATATGAAATTTCATTTTTGATTCCATATATAATTATGGATTAGTTTTCTAAACATGTTGCTGTTTAAAGCATTTTTTTATTTAATATAACTTTTTATAAATTAGTTTATCTGATGAATAGTTTATATTTTGCTTTAAATTTTTAATATTTTTTTTATGTTTTGCTCAAAAAATTGCACTATTTTTATAAAGAGTAGATTTATTGACATTATTTCACTTTTTTTTCAAATTAATGGTTAAAATAAAAAAAAATTCAAAAATTATTTAAAATAAACTTTAAATATTTAAAAATTTAGAACAAAAAACTATTTTACAATACTTCACTTCTATTAAGTTTGTTGTAAAATAATAATTTAACTATATATTTATTTCATATATCTTAAATATAATTATGATAATGGATATCATGAATATTCTTTTAGACTTTTCAAGTAAAATAAGTAATCATTTGCATTTATTCAAAAGTAGATTTTAAATAGTAATCAATAATTATTGTGTCTTACTTTTTTCAGTAAAAGATGAAGATTATCATAAATTAATGCGTCTATATTTTAAATTTTTTTCATTTAGTTTTTTTTACAAAAACACTTAAGATTTATTTATAAATGAAAAATCTATTTGTTAAAAATTTTGTTTTGAAATAGTTAAATTTAAACTTTTTTTATAAATTTTGAATTATAAAGGATAATTTGCCACGATTTGTTGACACTTGATTTTAAATTGTTAGTTACCATATAGTAACTTGAAAATTTTATAAATTTTTCACTATCAATGTGCAGCTTTATTTTACAATTTTTAAACATAATTTGTGTACATTGGTTAAAATTATTAAGGAGAGCGTTGGCTGATATAAACAAATTCAAATACATTGCTTGCAAGATCAATGAAAAATGTTTTCCAACTTAAAACCTGTAGCTGGTTTATGGCAGCGTTTCATGGTTATCTTTTTTTCTAATCTTTATTTAACTTTCTTGCTGATTTGTTAAACAAAGTTCTTTCTATTGATTGTAAAAGTGTTTAAAAAAAAGGCTGTCACAATTCACTTATTTCTCATGAATATTATTTTAAGTGACTGGGTGTGTCTTTTGTAAAAATTAGGCTTATTTAAGAATAATAAAATGTTCATTAGGTCTATGACACCTTGATAGAAAATCAAGCTACACACATGTATTTCATATTTAACAGTGTTTTAACTTGTATGGGCTGGTTAAAAATTTATTTTTTTTAAATGCGCAATTAATCATGTTTTCCTTTGCAGGACATTTATCATTGCATCTAGTGGTCAAATTTATTTCATCTGAAAAATTTTAATATCGTTTCAATATTAGTGAAAAACATAATTAAATTTTAAAAATAAATTAATTTTAATGTATTATAATATAATTAGTGATTAGTTTATTTTAAATATAAATAATTTATTTTGTGCAATTCAAACTTTTGAAATAATATTTTAATTAACTTTAAGTTATGAATTCGACATAATTTTATAATTTTTCTTATCAACAAACAAATGAGAAAAAAAAAATCAAAAAAAAAAAAACAGAAAATATTTTATTATTTCCAGCATTAAGCATATTATTTATTGGCATTGATTACAATAAAAGTATAAAAAAATATAGTGTTTTTAATATATAACATAAATTGTGTTCAATTTTTATTTTTAATTTAGTTGATATTATTAAATTTTAATATCAAAATCAACTTGTTATATTCAGTTAAACTCATAAATTCGTTTATAGTTAAGATCATCATTAATTTTTTTCAAACGCATTTTATTTAAGCCTATTAAAAATTAGTTTTTTAAAATTTTAAATGTTTTTAGTTTAAATTTAATGCATGTTGAATAGTAGTGAAAATTTTATTTTATAATAACTTAATAAAAAAAATATTGAATTTATTGTTTAACAATTTAACATCATACTTCAAATTTGAAAATTTTTATATCAAATAACAATGATTATTAAAATTTTATTTTGGCTTGTATTAAGCCTAACATCTATGCAAGGTAAGCTTATTTTTATTAATTAATTTACTAAAATTAACAAAAAATATTTTTTGAAGGTTAATTTTTTTTATTGTTTTAATTTTATTTATATTTTATAATTTTAAATTTATTAAAAATTAAATTAATTAAAATTTTAAAATAAAATAAAGAAAATGAAGAAAATACCTATATATTTCTTTAGTATTTAAGTACTATAAATATTAAATATATAGTAATAGTGTCTAAAACATTAAGTAAAAGGATAATTATGTGCTTTATTTTTCAAAGAAAATGTATTCGCATATTTTCAAAATAATATAGATCAAATTTAGTTTTTTAAAATAAAAATTTTTCAAGATGACTCATTAGTCTTTGAAATTTTTGTGTATATTCTTTTCTTAATTATAAAATATTTGTCAAAACATAAAGAAGGTAGTTGTAATGTTTGTTCATTAATTTTACTAAAAGTTTAAAATTTTAGGACTATTTACTTTTTAATTTAACTTTTATTGAAATTAAATAAATTGCAATTTAAAATAAAAAAAAAAATTATTTTTAACTTTAATTAATATTTTATTTTACATTTAAGGTATTAAATCTGCTCCGTCTGATTATTCGTTAGATTCTTCATTGGATAATAATGGAATTTCAAACTTAGAAGCTGGTGATTCAGGCTCAGGAAGTCAAAACCAAATAGCCGAAACTAAACCAAAATTTAAATGTAGTCATACAGATGAAGCTTTGCAAGAAAATTGTTCCGCTGAAGTTAAAAATTTAGCTTTTCTTCCTAAATATGAATGCTGTAAATCTATTTATGAAAATAACTGCTTGATAAAAAATCTTGAGATCGTTTGTTCTAGGGAAATATTGAAAGACTTTTTAGAATTTTATGATCGAGGTTCTAAACTTAATTTACAAACTAATCCAGCTTGCCAGAACAAAGACAAAAGTTATTGTGACATTACAGCATCAGAACTTAAAGATCAAATTTTACCCAGTTGGATGATTACCGTAATTGGAGTTGTTTGTATAGCACTCCTTATCTTAGCAATTATCTTTGGAATCAAATTTTGTTAAAATGTTAATGTTCTAATCAATCAAAGACGCATCTATTTTTATCAGTTAGGCGGATCAAAGTGAATTTCTTAGATATTTGCACGTTATTTTGAACAAAAATAATAATTGTTCAAATATCGGTGCGAAATGCTTAAATTTGTTTAAAAAAAAAAAACAAATTTTGAAAGAATTTGAAAAAGCATGATATCAACACAATCAATTGTAAATTTTATTTTTATTTACTTGTCTTAAATTATCCATCTAATCATACAAAAACTTAAAATTCATTTATTTTATTTCCATTATATTTTTAATTTTTTAAAATCACCAATGCTATTATTAGTAATTATAAGATTTATTTTTTATTTAGTTTTTTATTATAAATATGTATATAAATTATATATAAAACAAGTTATTTTTAAATAAACATAAAGTAATAATTTATCAATTTACTTGATCCTTCGCTATTGATATTTATTAAAAAATTTTCTTTAAAAATTTTCTTAAAAATACTAATAGATAAACATAATAAATTTTATTGTTTACTTGGTTTTTGTTTGAAATTATGTCTCATACTAACAATTGGCATGTATTTAAAGCATTTTTGATTTCAATTATGTATACATTTAAAAATGAATCCGCACCTATGGAAACGAATTAGTAGAACACGCGGTAAAATAAAGTATGATTATGGATTATTACAATCAAGAATCATTAATCATTAACTCGCACTTAACTAATCTTTTTGGGCATAGATTCAAGTTTTCAATAAAATTTGTTTAGCATTTACTGTATAAACATAAAGCGTGGTTTTTAAGCTATTTCTAAAATAATCAAGATAATTTAAAAATTACTAATTTGTGAAATTTATTAAATTTGAATCTAAAATCTATTTTTTATTTAAAACAAGATTTATTCAAATTTTTCTCAAAACAAAAAACGTCATAACTTAAACGACTGAAGAAGGCAATCTTAAATCAATTGTTGATAAATTTAATTTTATTTACTAAAGCTAAATGAGTAGTTATTACTTTTCCAATTACCTTTTTATAATTAACATAGAACCAGTTTTAGCAAACTTCTTAAACTAAAACTTATGTTATTTGTTTTTAAACTTATCTCCTAGGCAACTACGACTATTTGCAAGTAAATAATAATATTATAAAGTAGCCATTTAACGGTTCAATATTTACTTAGGTAAAAGATTGTCACAGGTTCGTTTATCATAACTGACTAAATTATTTCAATATATATAAGATGAATTTCAGCTTCTTATTTAATTAAAATAATCATATATATGATCTCATAAACCATTTTCAACTTCAGGCATGTGTGAAAGCAATACAAACCTCGTAAACAAAAAGAACCTTGACAGTGGTATTCACTAATTTGCGAATTCTACTGCTATAAAAGATTGTTCTTATGAATAAAATAATCTATATTTTAATTCGGCCATCTTCGGTTTTATTTATATAAATTTGAAGTTTAAATAAAAGTGTCATAATGAATCGTGAATTGACCTTAGAACGCGATCAGAAAAATGAAGCCATCATCTTCGCATTGCAAAAAAACAGTGTTATTAGATTTTTAAAGGGACCTTCACTTTTTGGCGAAAACATTGAGTTGTTTATTAATTATCCTTTTTATCCAAAAAAGTTTGAACGCAGTATTTATCAACAATTAAAATGGAATTGTTTGGACCGGTCTACATCCGAATATGCAGAGATTAAACTGAGTATTGCTGGAACATTTAGATATTATTTTGTATCTACAGATAATCAAAACGTTTTATTAGGAGAAGGTTATTTTTCAATTGAGCCATCAATACAGTTAAATAATGGTTTAAATCTTAAAATTGACTCTTTGCATTGTCAGACTGTGTTGAGCAAATGCTTGGGTTATTTTGACAATTGGAAAGAAAAGCTTGAAGTTGCTCACAAATGTGGATACAATGCTATTCATTTCACTCCTATTCAGGAACTTGGGGGTTCAAAATCTGCTTATTCAATAAAAGATCATAGAAAATTAAATGCAACTTTTAATTTAGAAAACTCTTCAATAAATTATGATTTTAGTAATGTTGCTAAATTTGTTGAATTTATGAAAAATGAATGGAATATAATAAGTATTCAAGATATTGTTTTAAATCATACAGCCAATGAAACATTATGGTTGAAGAAACATCCAGAAGCTGCTTATAATTTAACCAATTCTCCACATTTGAGACCTGCTTATTTACTTGATAGGGTTTGCTTCCATGCTTCTTTAGATATTAATAGTGGAAAATGGGAATCTAGTGGTTTACCTAAAGAAATTAATTCAGAAGAACATTTAGCTAGATTAAGAGATATTTTATTTAATCATTATTTACCAATTGTAAAAATACATGAAATGTATTTAATTGATATAGATAAAACAACTGAAAAATTTTTAAAACTAATTTCGCAGTACATTATTGAAAAAAAAGATAATTATTTAAAAGATGTAGAACCTGGATTTATATTTATACAAAATCCTGATTATAAAAGATTTCAATCAGAAGTTGATTTAAATGCGGCTTTAAAATATTTTATTATTAAAAAAAATAATGATTTAGATGATGAATGGTTAACAAGTTCAATAAATTCATTTAAAAGTTCATTGAATACACTAAACAGTGAAATTTTTACTAAAATAAATAATCATTTAAAATCTGCAGTAGAAAATATCATTTCCACAGCTAGATATGAAAGAATTGATAAAAATGGACCCTTAATCAAATATGTTTCAATTAAACATCCTTTAGTACCTCCATATTTTACCTATACAGAATTCGATGATGACTTATCTAAAGAAGAAAACATAATTTATGACAATGAAAAAAATGTGCATATCATGGCTCATAATGGCTGGGTAATGGGAGATGACCCACTTAAAAATTTTGCTGATTCAGATTCCAACGTTTATTTAAGAAGAGAATTAATTGCATGGGGAGATAGTGTAAAACTTAGATATGGAAAAAAATTTGAAGATTGTCCTTTTTTGTGGAATTATATGAAAGAATATGTTATTGAAACGGCCAAAATTTTTCATGGGATAAGATTAGATAATTGTCATTCAACACCTTTAGAAGTTGCTGAATTTTTATTAGATGCTGCAAGAGAAGTAAGACCTGATTTGTTTGTTATGGCAGAATTATTTACATCCTCAGAAAAAATAGACAATATATTTGTAAATAGGTTAGGAATAAATGCTTTAATAAGAGAATCTATGTCTTGTTGTGATTCTCATGAACTTGGTAGATTATTGCATAGATTTGGAGCAAATCCTGTTGGTTCATTTAAAACTTATTCAAACGATAACTTAGAAATTAATAATAATTTATTTCAACCTTTAATATCCTGCGTAACAAAAGCAATATTATTTGACCAAACGCATGATAATGAATCACCTTTTAAAAAACGAACTCCTTACGATTTTCTACCTTCAGCAGCATTAGTATCAATGTTTTGTTCATCGATAGGATCTAATAGAGGATATGATGAAATAGTTCCTCATCATATTAATGTTGTCAATGAAAAAAGAGTTTATTCTTATTGGAATGATGATTTAGAAAATATTCAGAATTCAAAATGTGTATCTTATAATAATGGAATTATTTATGCTAGAAAAATTTTAAACGAATTACATTATAAATTGAATGAAGAAAACTATTCAGAACTATTTGTTGATCAAGTTGATTACAATACAGTTGCCGTAACCAGATTCAATCCCAAAAATTTAAAATCGATTTTACTAATTGCAAGAACAGCTTTTAAAAAAGAATTTAACATGTCAGATACTATAAAGTCAATTAATGTTTCCGGAAAAATAACCAAAGTTTTATTTGAAATTAAAATGGTTGGAAATTATGATAAATATAAAGCTAATGATTTTATTATTAACGGTGTACAAGATTTTAAAGCCCAAATTAGACAAGAAATTTCGCCTGATAGTTGCGAGTTTATAAAAATAATTAAAATTAATCATACTAATCAAATAAATTTTGTAAAATTTTTGCCTGGTTGTGTTATTGCCTTTGAAATTGAACAAGATGAAGAATGTTTAATAGCTATAAAAGATATAGAAAATTATACTAAACAATATTTTTATGAAAATAGTAGCATAAATAAAATTATTAATGATTTTAATTTAAATGATCTTAATTATATTTTATTTAAAACTGATGAAGAAGAAAAAAATAAATTCAATAGAGGAGTTTATGTTGTTCCGAATTTCAAAGCATTTAATTATTGCGGCTTTGCAGGATTAATGTTTTATTGGAAAAAAATTAGAATTTATCAAGATTTAGGACATCCAATTTGTAATAATATAAGAGATGGAAATTGGCTTCCTGATTATTATACTAGTAGATTATTATTAAATTGTAACACAAAACGATTAGGAAATTGGTTAAAAAATGTTTTTTCTTATTTAGAGATAATGCCAGATTTTTTAAAACCAAGATTTTTTGATTTAATAATAACACCTCTTTATGATTTATTAATAGCAAGATGTTTTAATAATTTTTCAAATTTTATCAAAAATGGTAATAAATTTATTCAAATGCTCGCTTTAGGATCGATTGCTTTAGTAGGTTTTAGTTCTTCTTCTCCGATTCCTTTGCTCTCTAATAAAATTTCAGAACCAAAACCCGGAATCATCACTATTGATAATGTAAATTTTTCAAACTGCGCAACTATTGCAGCGGGTTTACCACATTTTTCTACTGGTTATATGAGAAATTGGGGTAGAGACACATTTATATCATTTCGTGGTTTACTATTAACTACAAATAGGTTTAATGAAGCTAGATACATAATTTTAGGGTTTGCTAGCGTTTTAAGACATGGTTTAATTCCAAATTTATTAGATAAAGGATTAAATGCAAGATACAATTGTCGAGATGCTGTTTGGTGGTGGTTAC
The DNA here is from genome assembly GCA_025170145.1 of Pyemotes zhonghuajia. Taxonomy (NCBI): domain Eukaryota; kingdom Metazoa; phylum Arthropoda; class Arachnida; order Trombidiformes; family Pyemotidae; genus Pyemotes; species Pyemotes zhonghuajia. The sequence goes on from CM045844.1 coordinate 11,261,158, forward strand.
AAGCGATTAAAGATTATTGTTTAATTATTAAAAACTATTCTATTTTAGACGAAACGGTCAATCGTATGTATCCAAATGATGATTCAGTGCCAATTTTAGATGATAGTTGTGAACAAAAATTATATGAAACTATGCAAGAGGCCTTAAATAAACATTTTAAAGGAATCAATTTTAGGGAAAGAAATGCAGGAAAAAAAATAGATGAAAATATGACTGATAAAGGTTTTAATGTTAGTGCTGGTATTTCTACGAATACCAGCTTTCCATTTGGAGGTAATTCTTTTAATTGCGGAACTTGGATGGATAAAATGGGTTCTTCTGAAAAAGCCAATAATAAAGGCTATCCAGCTACGCCAAGAGATGGATCGGCTATAGAATTAGTTGGACTATGTTATTCAATCGTTGATTGGCTGTCATTATTACATGGTGAAAAAATATATAAATTTGAAGGTGTTACAGACGGAATTCGTAAGATGACTTGGAAGAATTGGGCTAACAAAATTAAAGAAAATTTTGAAAACAAGTTTTGGGTTGATGAAAATAATAACAATAGTTTTGTTAATAGAAGAAATATTTATAAAGATTCAGTATGTGCATCAGATGAATGGAGAGATTTTCAATTAAGACCGAATTTCGTCATAGCTATGGTCATAGCTCCAGAACTATTTTCAAAAAGCAAAGCAAAACTTGCTCTTAATGTCTTTGATCAGATATTATGTAGTAAATTAGGTGTAAAAACTTTAGATAATTCTGATTGGAATTATAATGGAAATTATATTAATTCCGATGACTCTGATGATTTTAAGATTGCAAAAGGATTTAATTATCACAATGGACCTGAATGGTTGTGGCCTCTTGGTTATTATTTAAGAGCCAGATTAATATTTATGGATGGAATCGATGAAAAAAAATATATTTTAAAAAAATTATCAAATCATTATAGTTATATTTTAGAAAGCGATTGGTTTGGATTGCCAGAGTTGACAAACACAGACGGAGCATATTGTGCAGATAGTTGTGAAATACAAGCATGGTCACATTCAACTTTGCTTGATGTTTTGTTTGATTTGGAGTGCCTTTCTAATTGAGGATCTCCTAAAATAAATTAACAATGCTAAAATAAATGAATAAACTATTATTACTAAACTTTATTTAAAATGTGTAAATGTTTTAAGTTTGATTATAAAAAAATGCATAAAAGGAGACGAAAGCGATTTCGACAAGTTAGAATGGGTGACCAAGAAACAATCAATTAATTCTTCATAAAGAAAAACCGATATAAAGGTCAACAACAGGTGAACTGGTATCGGGCATATAGTTGTAGTCTTCTGTAAAAGCTGTGAGAAGACATAACTTTAAGAACAGGATTTGGAAGTTGTTGTGTTTGAAAATAGCGGCTAAATTGGTTAAAAAATTTTATTGGTTAAACCTGCGTTTACGTCATCAGTAATCTTACATATAAAGAGCTGTTTCCACTGTTGTTTCATTAATTGCACTTCTTAGTTTGCTCTTTCTGCAGTTTCTGAGCAGATATTTTGTTAAAAAGGTCCTGTAAGAACCACTTCTTGTAGCTCAGATTGTCTGTTCCGTGGTGAACCAATTACCGGCCGTGTTTCATCAGTTTTCTATCTTGTCTCACAGTTTCGCAAATCCAAAAAACAAAGGTAAGTAGAGCTAGACTTGAGCCGACCCGAAATCACATGAGAGGCACCTGTTTGCGGTCGGCAAAGTTGGTGATGACAATTTAGCCCGGTGAAGTCGATGTTGGTGAACTTAGTTTTAGTGAAATTAGTTTAAGTGGAGTTAGCTTTGTAAAAACGATCATTGGTGCATGATGATTGCATCTTCAGATGTGACGACTATTGCAAGTTGGGGCGCGGCTGGTTGCATTCAGTCAGGTGTGGTTGGTTTATTTCGAGTGACAGCTGACTTTGGTGAGCCAAAAAGAGCTAGGAACACCTTCTTTGTTTGGACGGCGCTATTCCTACCTTTTGCCACAACTTCAGACTCGTTCTTTGTTCAACATTTGGTTCACTTGTCGTTTTCTTAGCTTTCTAGCCGCTCTGTTTAATCCGTCTTGCCTAATTTGTTTTATAATCCTCTGTCTGATTTGTTGTTTAATCCTATAGAAAATGCGCGAATGTATCTCTATCCATGTGGGACAAGCCGGAGTGCAAATGGGCAATGCCTGTTGGGAACTTTACTGCTTGGAACACGGAATTCAACCTGATGGCCAAATGCCTAGTGATGCCACTGTGGGTGGTCAAGATGACTCTTTTAACACGTTCTTCTCAGAAACTGGATCTGGCAAACACGTACCTAGAGCTGTTTACATCGATCTAGAACCTACTGTTGTTGACGAAGTGAGAACCGGAATGTATAGACAATTATTCCATCCTGAACAATTGATTACTGGAAAAGAAGATGCTGCCAATAACTATGCCAGAGGACACTACACAATTGGCAAAGAAATTGTGGATGTGGTCATGGACAGAATTCGCAAACTTTCCGATCAATGTACTGGTTTACAAGGATTTCTCATCTTTCACAGCTTTGGAGGAGGAACCGGATCCGGCTTTACCTCGCTTTTGATGGAAAAACTTTCTGTAGATTATGGTAAAAAATCCAAGCTCGAATTCGCAATCTACCCAGCTCCTCAAGTTTCGACTGCAGTTGTAGAACCTTATAATAGTATTTTGACTACCCACACTACATTGGAACACAGCGATTGTGCCTTTATGGTAGACAATGAAGCCATTTATGACATTTGCCGTCGCAACCTAGATATTGAACGTCCATCTTATACTAACTTGAATCGGCTTATCGGACAAATTGTCTCCTCAATAACCGCATCTTTAAGATTCGATGGTGCTTTGAATGTGGATTTAACTGAATTTCAAACCAACTTGGTGCCTTACCCAAGAATCCACTTCCCCTTGGTCACATACGCGCCGGTCATTTCTTCCGAGAAAGCTTACCATGAACAATTGACCGTGTCTGAGATCACAAACTCGTGTTTTGAGCCGACCAATCAAATGGTAAAGTGTGACCCCCGCCATGGAAAGTATATGGCCTGTTGTCTTTTATACAGAGGAGATGTGGTTCCGAAAGACGTAAATGCTGCGATTGCTACAATCAAAACTAAACGAAGCATTCAGTTTGTAGATTGGTGTCCTACTGGTTTCAAGGTAATATATTATTCTAATCTTGTCTTGACTGATCTTAACTGGACATTTTTTGTAGGTCGGCATCAACTACCAACCTCCTACTGTGGTGCCTGGAGGTGATCTGGCCAAAGTGCAGCGAGCTGTCTGCATGTTGAGTAACACCACAGCTATAGCTGAGGCTTGGGCTCGTTTGGACCACAAATTTGACCTGATGTACGCCAAGAGAGCCTTTGTACATTGGTATGTAGGAGAAGGAATGGAAGAGGGAGAATTCTCAGAAGCAAGAGAAGATTTAGCAGCTCTAGAAAAGGATTACGAAGAAATCGGCATGGATACTGCCGATGGAGACTACGACGAAGATGTCGAATTCTAGATAACCCAAAAACGTCTTTTTTGCTTTTTTAAATGTTTAGGTTTTTTAATACTAGGCTTTATAAAACTTGCTGCTTTTTGATTTGAAACGATGTTTTTTTATTAGTTTTTTCATTCAATTATTTTGTATCTTACTTGACTAATTATGCATAAAACTTTTTTGTTTCAATGAAACCAATAAAATTCAGGTATCCACCAGTCTGTTCGAGCACAACCGAATCACCCGTCAGATTTCAACAATTTCTTTTTAGGTCTAAATTAATCAGTTCAATAGACGCTTTTTTAATTTAAACCAAACTTCTAAATAAGTTGCTTTTAAATTGAAATAACACCCTTTAAATAGCCTTTTTACAACCTAACTAAAGCCCTTTAAATAAAGTCCTTTTAAATTCACAATGCTGTCTTCAATGGTCGTTAGTATGTTCAAACCAGTTTCTATTATTAGGTCTACTTAGCAGTTCTTGCCGCCTTTTTGTTTTCAAGATGAACATCTTCTTAAAGGCGTAGCCTAAAAGTTTTATTCAAATTCAAACCTCATTCAAATTCAAGCCTCTAAATCTAGTTAGAAGTTGCGTTATATTTGAAATCGTTTTTCAGTTTTGAGTTAACTTTTATTGAAACAGATAAAATGCACATTTTTACGCCAAGTAGTTTGTTGCAAATTTGATTGTGCAGCTTTAAAAAGCAGGCACTTAACTTATACTTATTAACTTATTAACTTATACCATTACAAAACTTCATCTTGGAATAGCTAGATTTGCTATTTGAACTGTTTTTAAAGCTTATACATGTGATGTAATGTTTTGTTTTGAATTCTCAATCTTTTCAGTTTTCAATCTTGTTTCAGTGACTCTTCAGGTTTGATCTTCCAGTGAAAATATGACTAATTTACGATTAGATGACAACACCGTACGCTACTGCCTCTATCCTGATTTGTCATCAGAAACCGGAAAATCACTCAACACACTTTGTCATCAGTACATGGACAGCCTTTCTGAATATGTGTCTTCTTACTACTGGTATCATATGAAGTTTAATTTAAACATTATTGAACAACAACTAAGTCTCAATAAGTGTAAGTTTTAATTTGTTTTTTTATTTTTTAATTTTCAAGTCCTTATCTGTAAATTTTTATTCTAAAGTTTCCTACCTTGAGGGAATCACTGATTTTGACGAAAATATTGAAGATGAATGGTTTATTGTTTATTTACTTTTCAAACTTTCTTCTAACGATCAAAATTTAGTAATTCAAGTACAGGATTGTGATGGTGAATTTTTATTAATTGAAGCCGCTGATTATTTACCTAAATGGGTTAAGCCTGAAAACAGTGAGAACAGATGTTTTATTTACCAAGGAAAAGTACATTTGATTGATAAAAGTGCACTACCTTTTTCAAATAAAGCTATTCAATTAATTGAAGCCTTAGATTTTGTTAGAAAAAATCCTAACAAAACAGTTTGTGACGAAAATATTCAAATGCAAATTCAAAATAGAATTAAAAAATTTAATTCTGATAGAGATCAACTTACACATAAATGCAAAGTTAGATTACCTTTTTTGGTTGCTAAAATTTTATATAAAAATCCTTTATTAATATCTCAATCAGTTAGAGCATTTTACAATAAAGATTCTTTTGATATAGCTCAATGTCGATTAATGAGGAAATTTCAACCTGAACAAATGGTAGATGTTATTGTTAAAATGAGTAAATTTAATTATGCCCAATTAGTGAATCAAAAATTTATTCCTGATAAAGTAAGCAATTGGACAAAGATTAACTCAAATGATCGAACTTATGATTTAGGATATAAAATTTCTTGTGGTTTTGAAATTTTACTTTTAAAAAAAAATTATTATGAAAAAGAATTGAAAAAAATTATAGATAATATGAAAAAAAATGGTGATTTTGAAGGATTATTAGAAGGTTCTTTAGAATATAATGAAAAATTAAAATTAGCTGAAGTTAAGTATTCAAAATTTTATAAAAATGATGTTGTAGAAAAAATAAATTATTTATTAGATGATGATTCAATTGATTTTGAATTTTTAAAACAAAAAGAAAATAACCTAGAAAAAGAAGATAGTGAAGAATGGATTTTTCAAGTACCTGAATATTTAATGGAAAATTCTTCAACTTTTAATACTGATGAAAATTATTTAACAGGTGAAATACCGCAAACTTTAAAAAATTTTATAAACAGCCAATCTAATTTTGAAGGGGTAAAAATAAAAAAACAATCAAAGTTAAAAGAAAATGCTTTTAAAATGATTTCTGATAATTTAAAATCTATATTAACTATTGATATATATAATAGTGATTCTAGTTCCTCTGAATCTAGTATGTCAGATTATGATTCAGATTCAGATATAATTGAGAAAGATATAAAAGATTCAGATATAAGCCTTCCAACCAAATTAAATGAGCAATTAAAAGATAAAAATGATAAAAATAGTAATTATAAAAAAGAATTTTCTATTAAAAAATATATGCATCAAATGGATGAAGAACTTTCTAAAACAGAAATAGGTAAAAGTTTTTTGAATTTTCCAGGAAAAGCACCTATTGCTGAATTAGATGAACTTTCTGATGAAATAGATGAATCAAAAAAAGCATCGAATCAAAAACTTAATGTTGAGATAAATGCTGTAAAAAATATTTTAGAATCTTTTAATAGTCAGGATGGTTTAGCAGGACCTTCAAGCAATATATTAGGTTCGATGGGAATTTATCTACCAAAAAATGCTGATTAAATTTATTTTAAATAAAATAAAAAAAGTTTTTATTATATTAAATTTTGGCGCTACAAATTAATAAAAAAAAAACTAGTATAATAAATATCTTCAAAGATTGATAAGCACGGTTAGATCAAATATTTTTTAATTATTAAATTAATTGAGCTAAAACAATGGAAAATGAAATTTATTTTGTTACTAACAATCAAAATAAATTAAATGAAGTTAGAAATATTTTTGATTCAAATTTTCCTTACAAGGTGAACAAAAATTTAAAAAATTTAAAAATATTCAAGTGATTTTATTTTTAAACATATTTTAGATTAATTCTTTTAAATTCAATTTACCTGAATATCAAGGAGATGAAGATTTTATAATAACAGAAAAGTGTCAATATGCTTATAATCAAATTAAAAAACCAGTCTTAGTAGAAGATACAAGTCTAGAAATAGATTGTTTAAATGGTTTACCTGGGCCATATATAAAATGGTTTATGGATAAAATCGGTTCTGATGGAATTTACAAATTAATACAAGCCTGGTCTAATAAAAAAGCTAAAATAGTTTGTTTAGTAGGTTTTCAAAATACTGATAGTAGATGTAAAGTGTTTAAGGTAAATATTATTCATTTTTTAAAACTTAAAATAAGTATATATTTTTTTTATTTTTTTAGGGAATAATAGAAGGAGAAATTGTTGAACCTATAGTTCCTACTAACTTTGGTTTTGATAATTGTTTTAAGCCAAACGGATTCGATAAAACATTAGCAGAATTAGGTCCTGAAATTAAAGATGGCATATCTCACAGATTTAGAGCATTTAAAAAATTTCAAGAATATATGAAACAAAATATAGATAAACTTTGATTTAAAATTTTTTTAATAAAAGCAACAGTTCACAACGATAATTTTTTTTTTTTGTAAAATTAACCTAAGAATATAAATTTTCTTAAATAAATAAAGTTGGAATAAATAGTCGTATCAGTAAATTTAATCAATATTGTTTTAAGTTTCTATGGTGATTTTATTTTAATATTAAACTATTTATTAGTAATCAAATAATTTAGTCAGTTTCATATTAAATTAATTTAAAGTAATACTTGAAATATTAATATATTTTTTTTATATATTAATTTAAGCATACAAAAGTTTTAATTAAATAAGCAATAAGTTAAATAATGTTTGTATGTAAAAATTGAAAAGAAGTACCACAAAGTATTAGTATTAAAAATGTCTTATAAATCTTTTACCTTGGTGCAGTTTAGTTCAGACACAATAAATAATCAAATATTTTCGCCAATAAAAAACAGTCCTAGAATAAACTACACATGTTTTGCATTAAATGAAAAATATTTGGCATGTGGTTCAACATCTGGTGGCACTTACATGTTTAGTAAAGATGTTCAAAAAAATTATTCCTTTTTATTCTCGATCCCGGACAACGATGGAAAAATAACTTGTATTAAATTTTTTGAAAAAAAAGCTGACATGTTTGCTGTGGGTACATCAAAAGGTTGGGTTAAAATAATACATTTAGAACATGCCAAAAAAATTAGTTTATTTAAGCAATGGTCTGTGGTTCAAAATGTGAATGGAACACTTAATTCCGCTATACATTATATTTCGTTTGACGAAACAAACGAAGATAATATTAAAATATATTTCGCGAATGAATTACATCAAGTTTTTGTTTTTAAGAAGACAATTTCAAACGATGAAACACTCAAGCCACAACTTTCCCTGCTTTTATTAAAATTAGACACCAAAATATATCAAATTGATGCTCAAAACGATAACTTAATTGTCTCATGTGAAGATAAGTCATTTATTTTAAACATTACTGAAGCAAAAATTTTTAAGATTGGAACTAAAAATCGATCACAAGGATGTTATGGTGCCTGTTTTTATACAAAAATGCTATCAAAAAATGAAAAATTAACATATATTTATTCAGCAAGACCAAGTTTACGAATATGGCAAGTTAATTTAGAAGGAGAAGTTGTTTATACTCATCAATTCAAAAATTTTTTAAGCCAAGACCATGGTCAAAACATAATGATGAATGAAATTGATGAAGAACAATGGAATTTAAATAATTATAAAAAAAAATATGAAAGGATTAAAATATTTAATTCGCATTTTTTGGAGTTTTTTATATTTTACGTAAAAGATGAGCCATTTATTTTAACATATACAAACGGTAAGTTTTATATGCCTCTTAAAAAATTATATAAATTTTAACTTTTTTTTTAGAACCGGAAACAATGTTATTTATTATTGATCCAATCAGAGCTTTAATTGTTTATTGGACAAACCAATTAAAAAAAATATCAAAAATAATTGTTAGCAAAAATGAAATTTTGCTTTATCATTGTAAAACAGATAAAGAAGAAAATTTAACTTTTTTAAAAGCTTATTTTATAGAAGAATTAGCTTCTAATATTTGTTCGCTTCAAAAAATTTCAAATAAATGCCTTTTTTTATTAATGAACGAAAATATAGATATTTTCACCAAAGAATTTTTCAATAACAAAGTAATTTTCAATTACATTTTAAGTCGTTGGAGCTCGTATCATAATGAAATAAAATCTAATTTAAAAAATGTAAACAATATTTTTTTTATATCAAATAAAAGTATTGCAGAATACAAAACAAAAGAAAATATAATAAATGAAAAAATTGAAAAAAATCTTATTGATGATAAAACAATCTATTCAAATGAAACTAAAGATGAAGAAATAATTATTGAAAAAAAGAAAAATGAGCTAATTAAAATTTCAAAAAAGTTACAAAAAAAATCAACTGAGATTGAATTGCAAAACTTATTTGATGATTTAAATCAACAATTTATTAATAAAAAAAGATGTAAATGTGGCTTTCCAATTTCAAAATCACACGTGTTAAAAAATCAAATTCATAAAAAAATGGAAGATATTATATGCAATAATATTGATTTTTCTGATATTGATACATATGTTAAACTTTGTTATCATTATTGTTTATGGGAAATGTACCTTAATCTTTTGTTGATAAAACAGGATTATAAAAATTATATTAAAATATCAATAGCTTTATCAGATATAAAATTATTTGAGAATATAATTTTTCTTAAAGGATTTAAAGAAAAGCCCGAATTAGCAAAATATTTATTGGAAACTTGTGCAATACACGAAAAAAAAAGAAGTGATAAAAATTCAAAATATTGCCCTGAATGTGAAACAGATTTATTGCAAGAGTTGTGTCAATTTGGAATAAAAACTCAAGATATAATTAATTTTCTTTATAAAAATGTAAAAATGGAAACATTTATTGATTCTATCGAATCATGTAAACATTTAATGCCCTCTTCAATATTAAGTTCTAGTTTTTTTCTTTCTTTAAGTAAAACTGAATTAATAAAAAAATACGAAAGTTCAGTTTCTAATGGTAAATTACAAAAATTAAACAAACAATTTTCACATAAAAATTTATTAAAAGAAAAAAATCTTTTAAAATCATCTAATAATTGGGGTGCCTTTGTTAATTTAGCAAATAAAAATTGTGACATTTGCAAAGCAAGTTTAAACTCAGTTAAAGAAAATTTACTATTTTTTAGGTGTAATCATTTATATCACAAAAAATGCGTAATGCACATTAGAAACAAATTGAAACTATGTTATATATGTGAAAATACAATTTAATTATTATATAATATAATAGTACAAATATTTTAAAAATAAAATTATTTTAAATTGTAATTTTTTTCATATTTGCTAACATCGAATTGTGGCGTTTTTCTCTTAATCTTTTTGCTGATGCTCGTTCTATAGCTGCTTTCTTTTTTTCTAAAATCTCAATCGAAGGTATTTTTGGAGGTTTTTCTGCTTCTACAATGTAACATCTTAATTTATCTAAGCAATCAGCAATATTTAAAGATTGAGATCTTGTTTTGTTAGATCTAATCAACCAATGACCATCAATCGTTAAACTATTTTTATGCTAAAAAAATAATTAATTTTTTTTTTTTTACATATGTTTATCTTACTATAATCTTAAGTTTTTCTATTGTTTCTCTAGGAATCCAATCAGCTTTATCTAATTGAAAAGAAACAGTTACTTTACTATTAACTTTGTTTACATTTTGGCCTCCTGGTCCTGAACTTCTACAAAATGACATTTGCAATTGTTCAATTGGTATATAACCTGAAAACTTGTTTTCACTTTTAGGTACCTTAAAACAGTTTAGTGATTTAATATTTATTAATTAAATTATTATACTTACATCTACTTTTTTGCTTATATATTGTACATCTTTTGAATAAATATTATCTAAACTTAAGCAACTTTTGTAGATTGGAATTTTTGTAAACATGTCAGAAGAAAATTTACATTTTTGATAATTAAAAACAATTGAACATTTTTTTAAATTTTGAAACATTTTTAAATTTTTAGAAAACATTAATAATCTTAGGCTTATAAAAGCAAGATCAATATTTATTTAAAAAAAAAACAAAAAAAAAACAACAAATTAACATGTGCTTGTGTTTCTATAGTAACCTTCTGCTAATGTTTTTTTTTTTAATTATAAACAAATTATAAGTAAAATAATTTAAGATGGATATCGATGAAAGCCTGATAAATGATTTTTTGATAATTATACAAAAAGCTGAATTAGAAAAATTTAAATCAAGTATTAAATTAAACTTTCTTCCATTTCATTTTTTTCAATTATTTCAAAATTTACATTTAAAAATTTATAGCGATATTCATAATTTAAACATTAGAAAACATAATATTCAAAAATATTTGATTGTGTGCGAAACTTTAATTGATTTTTCTTACGAATTACTTAATATAGGTAAATGGTTTAAAGTTAATTTAAATATAAGACATTTTTATGGTCTTATAACATTATATAAAGTTTATATTAACATAAAATATAAAAATGAGAATTCAAATATCTTAAAAATTCTTGAAATTTTGGACAATGGTTTGATTTTTTGTCCTCCTTTCGAAAATAATATTTTGGCTAAATTGGCAACTATTTTGCACGATTCTGCTATAAAAAAATATCCAATAAAAAATTTTAAAGTTGACAATTTTGAAAACTTTAAACCATTAGAGGAAAACTTACTTTTTAAAATATTAAGAGTAAAAGACTTAAGCGTGGAAGATTTTTATGAAAATTTTTTTAAACCTAAAATTCCAGTTATACTTGAAGGAGCTATTGATGATTGGCCGGCAATAACGGATAAAAATTGTAAATGGACATTGGAATATTTACTTAATAAAGCCGCATATCGAACAATACCTGTGGAAATAGGCTGTTCTTACTCAGACAATGAATGGACCCAAAAAATGATGAAATTAAACGAATTTATAAAAGAATATATATTGAAAACTGAAAATAATTGTGTTGGATATTGTGCACAATATGAACTTTTTGATAGAATTGAAAATTTAGCAAACGATTTTTATATTCCTGATTTTTGTTTTCTAATTAATAAACCGGAAGTTGATTTAAATGAGAAAAATTATCAAGTCGACATTAATGCTTGGTTTGGTCCAAAAGGAACAATATCTCCTTTACATCAAGATCCAAAAGATAATCTTTTATCACAAGTAATGGGTTGTAAATATGTTCGGTTATATTCGTCTGAAATTCCAAAAAGTAAATTATATGTCCACAAAGATAGTTTATTAAATAATACTAGTCAAGTAGATATAGAAAATATTGATTTTCAAAAATTTCCAAATTTTCCTAAAACATACTTACAATGTTATTTGAGGCAAGGTGATTTACTTTATATACCCAAAGGATACTGGCATTATGTCAAATCAGTTGCTACTTCTTTTTCAATTAGTTTTTGGTGGGAATAATAAAATGCATTTTGAAGAATATTGAAAAAAAAAGTTTTACTTTTGTATAGAATTTTTAATCAAAATTTGTTATTATTATTTGTCCTATCATAAAATAAAAGATTAATTTTTAAATAAAAATTTTTAAATAAAGGTTTATTTAATTTTTATGTTTTATTTAAAATTATAATAATTATTTAAAATTTATATTTATTTAACATATATATGTAAACAATATAAAACTTAGTTTTATTAAATATAATAAGAATTTAATATTATTAATAAAATTGTCTATTTTTTTTTTTTTAGGATTTGTGTAATTCGTTAGTTACAATAATTAAATATAAATGTTTTGAGTAAATTTAACATATTTATGATAAAGTTTTAAATATAACATAAAGAATATTTTTTTTTTTTAATTTTAACTTTAAAATAACTATTTAAAATATATGCATATTTTATTTAAATTTTAGTAAATTTTAAATTTTGTTTAAATTATTTTAAATTAATTAAATTTTTATTTTATCTTTTCTTATTGATTTTTTTTTATATAGTTTACTTTAAAATTAAATTAATAATTTTTAACTAGATTTTAATAAAAAAATTAATATCTTAAATTTTATATATATTTTTACTATATTATCTTGTATATTTATTTATAAAAATATTGTTAAATTTAAAAATGTTTATTTTTTAAAAAAAAATATTATTACCAAAAATTTTGTATTTTTTTTTTATTAATTAAATTAAATGCAAATAATTTAATTAAAAAAGTATTAGGATTAACTTTAATTAAAATACTATATTAAATAATCTGAAACGCAAATTTTAACTTTAAAAAATTTTTTTTTATTTATTAAATAATTTATGTAAATGTGCTATATTAAAAAAATAAAAAAATAATAATTTAATTATGCAAATATAAAATTTTTTATTAATTTCATAATTATAAAATAATTAAATTTTTTTTAATTTAGGTTATTTTTATCAGAAATTTGAATCTAAAAAATGAAAAATAATTATAATTAATCTTATCCATTTGCTTGAATATTTCATAAATTATAATTTATAAGAAATTAAAACAAATTAAAATTAAATAGATTTTGTTGGAAAAATTTTTTAAATAAATTAAATTAATATAATTAAAAATTAAAACTTTTTATGCAAATATTATTTTTTAATATTTCCTTAAATATAATATGTTAAAAAAAAATTGTTAAAAGTAATAAATTAAAATTACTTAAAAATTTAAAAGTGAAATAAAAAAAAACGAAGAATCCTATAAAACTTCGATTAAAAAAATTATTTGATAGTTGTGGAAAACTATAGAAAATTAATATGATTATAAGATTTTTTTTAAAATAGCATTAACAATTTTTTAAGAAAAAATCTTGACAAAGTTTTTAATATTTGTCTAAATAATTATAGTTGGAATCAAAAAAAGAAATTTTTTTCTAAGCGCTGCTTTTTAGACAAAAAATTAATTTCAAACTAATTTATATTTAATTATAAGAACTCCTACTTGACGAGACGTCTGGCGAAATACAAGTGATTTTTCGTTAAATCAATTATATTAGAGAAATATGAAGAAGAATGTTAAAATGTGGTGAAAGTGACAAAGCTCTTAATAAGAGTTATCTAATAAACGCGATTTTTTAGTGATCAACGCAATTAAGAAGGTGAAGAATAAGAATTAGTTTGAGAAATTCAAAAACTGGCGCCTAATCTTTATAAAGGATTGCCATTAGAACGTCGCTTAAAGCTTGGTTGCTATAGAGCATAATTTGCATTTGAAGCAATAAAGCAGTCTTTGGCGACCTGTTAGATGAGCTGCTGCAGACAGCTTGGCGTGGTATTTACCTTGTGTTTACAATTAGCGAATTAATTATTAACCTAACTATATACGACTAGTTCATCTCAGATAAACTGAACACGAACTAGTTTAGCAGTTAGCAGTTAAACATATCTGGTTTGCTAGTGGACTCCCAGACTGGCCAACTTAGACGGCTCTGGTTCCACTACTCTAATACTGGCTTGACGAGCTTGGGCCAGTGAAACGTGCACTAGTTGATTGCGGCTAAGCAAGCATTGACTGGTCGCGGATATTCAAATGTTGTCCAGTCGAACGCGCTCCAGTCAAATGAGGGTTACTCGTAAGGGTTGGTTCAAACTCACTGTGAAGACTGATTTGCACTGTATGAACGACGTTTGCACTGTATGAACGACATTTGCACTCTATGAACGACGTTTGCACTGTTTCACTTGAGAAATGTGTTCTTCCCAGCTGAGACTGGCCTTCCTTTGTCCCGTTTTGGTCGAGGTTGCGGTCTAAGAAAAATATGTTTACCATTGAAAACCAATGTTTACTAACCATCGGCTCCCTGTTTCATCTGGTGTTAAAATTTCTTAGATAAGCAACTTGTTGCTGCCTACTCCAGCAGACGAATCGCATTATATTGTTAATTCAAGTTATCGTCGTAAAGTTAAGTGTCCGCTTCAAGAGTCTTACGAGGCATTTCAATTGATCTTTTCAATTGATATCAATTGTTTAGTTACTTTTGCAACAGTGCAAGATGTGTTTGACATTGTAATTATCACTAAAAATAATATTCGCTTCAGTTTTCAGTCTTTGCTCATTAAACTCAAAATTCTCTAGAGTTTGTGTTATTAGAGTCGCTAATTATTTGAGCTGGCATTTGCTTGAGTTGGTATTTATTAATATTGGTTTTGCAGTTGGTATTCAAGTGCGTGGTTGTGGCAAGTGAAAGCCGCTAACAAGATTCAAGAAACTGGAATCATTGATAGACTAAAGCAACAGTGCTTTTAGTTTTTTCATTTACTTTCGTGTTTCTGTCAGTTGTTTCATCATTTGTTCTCATCATCTATTTTCATCATCTGCTCTCACAATTTTTATCATCACCTTTTTTTGTCGTCCATTCAACTTCTGCTTTTTCTCACCTCTTTCTTCCTGCTCACTCTTGCACAATCAAGTTATTCAAAAGTGTTGTCAATTATCGGTTGCACTTGTGTTTTAACTTTAACTTTGTCATTTGCATACATTTGAATTAATTGATTTAATTTATGGCGTTTTAAATAATCGTCTCAAATAATAAATGTTTTGTTTTCAATTAATCTAATCCTCAATACTCGATTTCATTATTTTCGATTCTGTGCCAATATGAATAATATGTGCAAGTGGGCTTGTTCGATATTAGCTCTTCTGCTAATTTGTTTATCAATACTATCGCATTTTTATCTTAATCAAGGAATCCGGTTTCTCATTAAAAATGTAAGCTCAACAAAAAATTAACAATAGTGTTAATCAATTTTTTTCATTTTTAAGGAATTAAAGCTCAATTCCCAAAGCAAAAAAGCTTTTCAAAGTTGGCAAAATCCTCCTGTACCAATTTATATGAAAGTTTATTTTTTTAATATTACTAACAGTGAAGAAGTGCTTAATTCTAGTAAACCATTGGTCGTTTCTCAAATAGGTATTTAATTTTATTTTTATTTATTTGTTTTATCTAAAAAACAAGCTTTTTGTTGATGTAATTAAATTTATGAGCTCGTTCTAAACTTGAAAAACTTGTTTAACCAACTATTTTTCCTAAAACGATCAACATAATGTTGATAAGTTTTGCAAGTTGTAAATTTTTGCTAATCAAATAGTTTTATGCCGCTTATTTTAAATAAAAATATTTTTATAAAAAAATGAATAGCTTTTATTTATAATTTACTTAATTATTTTAATTATAGGTCCATACACATTTTTGGAGGAAAGGACAAAAGTAAATGTTTCCATAAATAATAATGAAGGAACAGTGTCTTACAAAGAAAAAAAGACATGGACTTTCCGACCAGAATTATCTGATGGATCATTAAATGATCAATTGTTTCACGTAAATGTCCCATTAGTTGTAAGTTAAGATTTAATTAATTGTTTCACGTTAAATGTAAGAAATGTTTTAGTCAATGGGCAATAATGTAGAGCAATCTGGTGGCGAAGCTATCATGTATTCTTTTATCGAACAAACAATAAATGAGGAAAACATAACTTTATTTGTCAAGCATACTGTTGGAGAACTTTTATTTGAAGGATACGAAGATCCCATTTTAACAAATGCAGCACTTTCTAGTATTAAAACTCCATCTAAATTTGGCTTTTTTTTTGAAAGAAATGAAACTTTATCCAAAAATTTCAATATTTATAATGGCGAAAAATCTTTTGACAATTATGGTTGGATCGAATCATACGATGAAAAGAAGCAGCTAAATATTTGGAAACAAGACACTTGTAATCAAATTAATACAAGTACTACTGGTGATTTGAATCCACCATTTAGAAAACACGCAGATTCTCAATTAAAAATATTTGTAAATGATCTTTGCAGGTTTGTAATATAATTTTTTGTTTATAACTTTTATTAAAATTATTAAAACTTTTTTTTATTATTTTTTAGATCATTATCTTTAACCTTAGATAGTCAAGTAACGCACGATAAAATTATTACAAATAGATATGTTTTAAATGCAGATACATTTGATTATGATCTAGAATCTAACAAATGCTATTGTCTTGACGATTTTCAGTAAGAAATTTTTAAATAATGATAAATTTTTTTTTTATTATTATTATTATTATATTATTTTTTAGAAAATGCCCTAAGAAAGGAGTATTCAATAATTCAATATGTGCTGAAGGCGCTCCAACTGCAATTTCATTTCCGCATTTCTTATATGCAGATAGTTTCTATACAAAAAACATAGTCGGTTTAAATGCCGATAGTGAAAAGCACAAATTTTTTATTGATCTTGAACCGGTAATTTTTTTTTTATAATAACTAATCACTTTTTTATTTACCACAAATGTGTCTTTTTTATTTTTACTAATTTTTTTTAATATATTTGATTTCGTATTTTTTTAATGATTATAATATTAATTTTTTTCATATAAACAATTGAATTCTTAAAATATTCTTTCATATTTTTTTTTTTTTTTTTTTTTTTTTTTTTTTTAAGACTCTTGGTGTAGTTGTACAAGCATCTGCTAAACTTCAAGTTAATTTATTATTGAAAAAAAATACAAATCTTCCATATACTTCATTTATGGAACAAAATGAACTCTATATTCCAATATTTTGGTTTTCAACTGTATGTATAATAAAAAAATTTTCAAATTTGTATTTTTAGACTTTCTATTTTGCAATATAATTTAAATTATTTTTAATTTTTTTTAGGATGCTAAAATTAATCAAAATTTACTTGATGATCTTAATAGTGTTCAAAATCATTTACCTGAAATAAAATTATTTTCATCAAGTATTTTGGCCATTGCATCATTGATTATTTTTCTTAGTATATTTATTTTATATATTAGAGGTTCAAAGGTATAAACTATTAAAAAAATGTAAAGTTTAATTTCTTAAGTAATTTTTATTTCAACAGGTTAATTCTCGTCCACAAAAAAATAGGGGACTTATATATACAAAGGTTCAAACTACAAGTTTTACATAATTTTTGTGTATATAACTTATATTTTTTATTTTATCTTTGGTTAATAAAAATTTAAATATATTGTATATTTTTTGATTAAAAATAAATTTACTCACACATTATATTTTTAATTAAAACTTTAATAAAAATTTAATTTTATGTTTTTTTTTATAAATTTATTATAACTTTAAATAGTACAAAATTTAATAAAAATTTTATTTTAATAGGCTTATTAATAAAAAAATTGCATTTAATTTATTTTTTATTTAATATTGAAAATATTTATTTTTATAAATTTTAAAGTTTAATAGAATAATTTTAATACTTATACGGGTGTTATCAAAAAAAAAAAAAAAAGTTTAATCTTAATAACTTTATTAATATATCAACTAATTTTTTTATATATTTTGACATTAAATAAACAATTTTTTTAAATTCAAATTAAGATAATTTAAAAAAAAAATGTTTATTTATTTTTTTAATTTATTATTTTAGCACTGAAAAAATCTGATCTCTAAAACGTATTTTATGCATTTTTTTTTTTTAATTAAATTTAATTGTGATACGTTTACGAAAAAACTCTTTGTTAACTTATCAAGCAAATATTGATTCAAATATTAAATAATGACATGTGATAAGAATATGTGTTCAATTATTTTGACAAGTTGATAAAAAACTAATGTAAAGTCTAAAAAACAAATTTTCTATAAGATAAAAAAAACAATGATAATTTATTTTAAGAATAAAATTTTTTCAATAAATAAAAATTAGCAATTTAATAAAAAAAAATAATCAATTAAAAAATATAAATATATTTTAATTTAAAATTAAAAATTAAATTTTTATTTTTAACGTGTTTTATTTTATTGTCTTAGGTTATTTCTTTTTTTTTTTTTTAGTTTATTTGCTCACAATAGAAATAGTATAACTTATCGTAAATTTAGTTTTTTATTCTAGATGTTGTTAATGATTTTTGTAAAACACAATTATCTTCTTTTGTTTAACTTGGTAAAATGCTAAAAAAATTCCATTATTACATTTTCCATTGACAACATTGATTTAGGATCTAATACTACTTAAATAGCTTGAAACATATTTTCTTAGCTTAATATTAATGCGACATAAACACTGTTCATAAACTTTTTTAATTGTAGTTTTTTAAAAATAATATTCTATGTAGTATATTTTTAAGGTATCAGTTTGTCCCATACAATTTAAATGTAGGACACTGATAATTTTCAATTTTATTGGAATTCAACTTAAAAAAAAAATAAGAAATAATTTTTTAAATGTAAAAATAAGAAGGATGAGCAATTACGATCTTCATAGAAATTATGTAATTCTAATTACAGCAGTGTCTTTAGGCGCTACGTTGATGTTAACGATTGCAAGTTCTGTTATAGCAGTGATCAGTAAATCAGCTTCAACTACAGCTTTTGCAGTATGTACATTTAATAAATTAAAATTTTAAAATCAATAATTTTTTTAAAAAAAATTTTATAATAAAACAATTTAAAAAAAGTAACTTTTAATTTAAATCTTTTTTTGATTAGGCCAATTGTGCTCTAGATGTGATTTCTAGTTTTATTGTACTTTGGCGCTATTACGAACCAAATTCAATTCATCCAACTGAAATTTCAGAAAAAAAGGAAAAAAAGTTAGTATTTTCAAGATTTTAATAAATTAGTAATAAGATAAGAAATTTAAATAAATTTAAATAAAAAATAACCTTAATAAACTTAGTAAATTTACATCAATTTAAACAAAAAAAAAAAACTAAACTTTCTTTTATTGATTTGTCTATTTATAAGAGCATGCATATATTTGGGTGTAATGTTTATTGTTTCTGCTCTAGCAGTTATCATAAAAGCCGTTTTTGACTTAGTGCAACATTCTATCACAACAGACGTAAGTAAAACCTTTTTTTTTAATATTAGTTTTTCATTAGAATAGCTTATTATTTAAATTAATTTTAGGTTTATTATTTTAAATTTCAAATTAAAAAATTAAATTTTTTTTTTTTAAGATTGATGAATTACTTATACTATCAATATCTTCAATTGTTATTTGTCTCATTTTAAGTTTTCTTAAATATTGGCTATACAGAAAAATACGTTGTGATTCAATTTTTCATGATAGTAAGCTTGTTTATATTTATTTAATTAAATAATAGATATTTTTTTTTAATTAATTAATACTAATTTTTTTTTTTATAATCTTTACTTTTACAGCCGTCAATTCTTTCATCAATACAATTTTTGCTGTAATAATCGTCACAGTAACATTGATAATTGAAATTAACGAATATTTTTGGTTTGTTGATCCAATTATTAGTATAATATTAGCGATTTGTATGTTTATCTATGGTATTCGAGTAATTTTTGAAAATTGCATTTTTTATGAATCAAAGAAACCAAGTTCTGATACATATTTACAGATACCTTAAATTACTATAATGTTTTTAATCAGTTTAATTAGAATTAATTTTATTCTAAATAGTTTGTTTATATATTAGCAATAAATATGTAAAATTTTATTAATAATTTGAATTTATATTTTAATTAACATAATTAATTTATAATTTTAATGTTTAAAATATAAAATAGTTTATGTATTAAATTTTTTTTTTATAAAACATTATATTATATAAGATTTTTTATATCATTTGTAAAAAAAATTTAATTTAAATTAAGATAAATAATTACAATGCAAATTAATAATAAAAACCAAAAAAAAAAAATTAATCTATACTTTTTTTTTTATTTAGTTTTTTTTTTTAATTTAAACCAATAATCTAATTAAATCTTATTATCATCTAACTTTACCTTTTTATAATTAGTTAATTAAAATGAAGTAAGTTTAATTATAAAATTATAATACGACAATTTAATTAAAAATAAATAAAATTAATAATAAATTTAACTAATTATTATTTTTATAACATCATATTTTTTTTATGTAAAATAAAAAAAAATTTTTAAATAAAACAAATTAAAACAAAAAGTACAAAAAAAATTTTGGTCATTAAGAAATATAATTTATTTTTTAAAATTAAATTATATTATAAAGCTAATAAAAAACTCAAAATTTAATGCTAAAACATGTAAAAGATAGTCTTGATTCATTTATTTTTTTTTTTAGACAAATTTAGATCAAATAACAAATGTAGCACGCAACTTATGATTGATAAAACACATTAGATATTGGTCACATTATCACGCTTTATTTTGATATAAAAACCAATTTTTTGATATTTTGATGAATAGTTGGCAGACAATTGTAATATAATTACTTATAAATTACATTTTTTTATGGTTGCATTAAAATCTAATAAAAATGACGTAATATGGTCAGTTTTATTTTTTCTAAAATATAAGATGTATGGTTGATAAAATTTTTTAAAATTCTATTTATTTTTAAATTTTACTAATCTTCTATTGTGAAAAATTAAGTTGAATTTAAATAATAATTTTTATTACAGTATATTCATTTGCAAAAATATTAATAAAAAAAAAAACTTTTTTCTAAATTAAATTTTTTTTTTTGTATTAAAAAATTAAAATGGGAGTAGGAATTTCTTGTAAAAATGGATTAAATTGTAATTTAAGTGATATGTTAATTAATTATGCAACAAATAGAATAGAGACAAGACGTAAAAGAACTCAACCAACAGGACCTGCAATAATATGTTACAGCAAACAATCTACTAAAAACATTATCGAAGATATTTATTTGCCATCTTATAAAAAAACAAATTCATTATTAAAGGATAACTTACAAAATCAAATAAACTTTAGTCAAACGGCAAATAAACATATAAAAATTGGAGAAAAATTAAATTGTGATATTTGTGAAAATCCTTATTTTTTAGAAAATGAAATAAAAGATAATGTAAAAGAAGTAATTGAACCTAATAAAAATGAACTGGTTGAAAATAAAAAAAATCAACTTCCTCAGTTAACTAAATGCACATCTGTAGATACAGTGCAACCCAATGAACCAAGTTTACATGATTCATTATTTGAAACAAAAATTCAAACGGATAATGTGAATGGTGCAGAAAAAAAAATGAGCAAAGTTACAAATATGTCTGAACAAGAAAAAACAGATGAGCAAATTGGTTTATTTTCATTTTTACATATCCAACATGAAAATGATTGTGCTTGTGATAATAAGGATAATACCGAAAACAATTGCTATTGTAACAAACAAATAAAAACTGATGAATTAGAGAACCAAACATTACTCATGGCTCAAAATGAATCAAATATATTTGAAATCGATAGATTACCTGAGGCGCAAACAATTGATCCTGTAAACAAGGGATTAAATAAAAACAAATCAGCTTTTGGTCAGATGCAAGTGAAAAATATTTTAAAACATGAACAAATTGGTGAAACCCCCCAAAGTAATTTAAATCAAGTAAAATCAAATTTAGAACAAGTGCAACCGACCGTTGTCCCCCTTCAATTGCTTAAAGCTCGCCAAATAGATTCTTGCTCTGAAGCACGAAAATTGTTTGCTGGCCAGCTGCAACCAGGTAAAAAAGTAGTAAAAAATAATGCAAATGAAATTTTAAGTAATGAAAATCATCTTGCCCTTGAGTGGAATATTAAAGCTTCTATTAATACGAGTAATAATCAAATAGAAAACTTATCTGATAAATGCAAACAATTTTCGCAATGGCAAAGTGAAGAAGAAGTTTGTTCTGATTGTGGTTTGTGTAGTCTCGCACAAAAGGGTAGTGATGAAGGTAAATGGGATGAATTAGATAATGATGTGTGGCAACTGATGCAAGTTTTTAATAAATTGAATGAAATTCTACAAGAAAAAGAACGCGAAATTCAACAACGTAAACAGGACATTGATGAAACCAAACCACATTTTAAACAAAAAATTGAAATGCTAAAACATCGCAATGCACGCATTGGACTCAGTTTCAGCAAAACTATAGATGGCAAAAGATTGATAGTGTTAAGAGAAGGTAGAAATACATATCATATTGAAGGTGAGTTTTTACATTAGTTTATTTTTTGAATGTTTTTATTTTATTTTCACTTACTATAAACTTGTCTTCATTTTGTTAGTTTTAATTTGAATTCAAAACTTTCTATGTAGGTGTTTTATGGCACCGACATTAATTCAATTTTACTATGCCGTTTTAATAGATATTATAAACAATACAGAATAAACAATGTGAATCTTGACCAATATAAACGGTCGATAGCTTTCTAAACTAGTATTCAACCAATTTTAAACTCTAAATAAAATTGAATTTGTTTGATTGATTTGCCATAATTAAAGACGTAAGCTTCTAGTCTAAAATTCATTAACAATAGTTTTTTGTACATTTGACTATGCTGTAAAAATCTTATGTTTAGAAAAGAAAAGTGCCAAATCTAAGCGAAACTTATTGAGGAAGCTTATTTTGTCCAATAATAGGTAATTTTTATTTCCAAATCTTTATTTTCACATCTTTTGTTTTGCTTGGTTTCCTGCTCAACGTTTTAATAGTAAAACAGTCTAGCTATTCAATTTGAAAATAAAAGTGCTAATTGGCACCAAACAGTAAAGTTGGCCTATTTTTGTATATTTTTGATGCATAGTTTGACCTTGAATAGTACTCAACAAACAAAAATTATTATTTCCTTTTTTTGATTACAAGTTTTTACCATAATTGTTATTTTTCTAACATTTTCATCTTTATAATTAATAATTTTTCAAATTGTGACTAATTTTATTTACTCTTATTTTAAACTCATTTCAAGCAAGTTAATAAAAAATGTTTTTTTTTTCTATTGTTTACAATTGAACAATTTTTTGATTTTAATAAATTTTGATAAAACTGCAAATGAATTTGATTGGATTTGATGCAATCGAATGCTGCGCTGGTTTGATCATTGTACTGACCTGTTTTATCAACGTATTTGTGGCTCAACTAGGCGTGCGTTAAAGCAATGATTAGACACCAGCACTCGATAGGTAAGCACTTGCTTTTGCATCAGTAACTACATCAATATGGCAAGTTTATTTTGCGTGTTCAGAACTTTCATCCAGGTCTAATCAGTTTTGCTGGCTTTGTCATTTTATCTGCTTCTTTTTAGATTTTCTGTTCATTGTGCATGGTCAAAGATAAAGTTGGAACATTGACCTTAAAAATCAAATCCACAACTCCTACCAAATTTTATATTTGTTTCACTTTACAGTTAATTTTCCAAACGCCAAATCAGCGTTTGTTTAAATAAATTTTTTGTTTATAGTTAACTTTTCAACTTCTTCCGGTCTTGTTGTAAATGCAGATCAACGTCTGTTTCCTAATATCCACTTATGATAAATTTAAAAATTCAAATGCTGCATGTTTATATTTTTAATTGAAATGATGAAAACTGATTTACTTGTATTTCTTAACTTTTTTTTTTATAGAAATATTTTACACAATTTGCAGTTTTTTTATTTTAAATGCTTTTGAAAGTTTTATAATTTACGTTTTTTTAATCCTAGCTTAAGAGTTAAGTGTATTAAGAGACATTTAATAAAGAAATAGCAATAAAAAGGCATAAAAACTAAAAGAGTTAATTAAACAATTAAAAATTCAGTTTATTAAGCTTTAATTTGTCCAAATATTTTACTAAATTTTATTTAATTTTTTTTTTTATTTTTTTTAGAAAAAAAGTAATAATGAAAAAGTTAACTTTTATTTAAAATGTTTTAAATTTTAACTTATTTGTAAAGAATTGCCAAAAAAAAAATTTTCAAAAGGAAATGAAAAATAAATATTTTTTTCTTTGTAAAATTTGTATAAAATGCAATTAATAAAATTCATTACTTTTATTAAATCTTGAATAGTTTTGATTTAAGTTATTTAGTGCTGCAATAATATATTATTTTTTTATTAATGCAAATAATTAATGATCAAACATAATTTTGCATAGCTTATGTTAAATTATATTTGTCATTTTATTTTTAAAAAAAAAACCAACAATATTTTGGATAAAATATCGTTAATCAGCATTATTTTTAATAAAAATTATGTAAAATTTATGTTTGAATTTATTTTATTATCAAAATAAAAGAATAATTATTTAAAAAAAAAAAAAATTCAAAATAAATAATATTTCAATATTTGCACTAAAAATTAAGTTTATTAAAATTGAAAATTAAGTTTTAATTAAAGGTTTAGAATAATTTTTTTATATAAATTTCGTCATTATTTTATTTTTTAATAAATTAAAAATAAAACAAAAACAAAATAAATTGCTTAGCATTTTTGCATATTGTTTTTTGTAAGTTTTACTATTATAATTTTTATATTAAATTTGAATTTTGACATTAATTTAATTAAATGACCACTGTGGTTGATTATTAAAATAATCTTATCTTGTAATTAAATTAAGTTTAGTTTCCATGTTAAGCCAACTATAAGCATGATCACGAAATAGCTTGCTTTAAACATGACATAAACACCAGCACTGTTTGTCTTGTGAATAAATATTAGATGTTTATTAACCAAGTTAAGAAAAGTCGCAAGTAATTGATTTTCCAATTGATAATTGAACTTTTTTCAAGTTTTTTTTTCTTCATTTTATTAAATATATTATTTTTTTTTTTTGTTTAATTTTTGTAAATTTTTAATTTTTTATTAAAATAAACAATTGATAGAAAAAAAGGATAAAAATTCAGTGAAAATATTTAATATAATTTATATAGTTAATTTTTTATATAAATAAATCTAATATTAAGGTCAAATTATATTTATAAATCATAAATTCTATTTCATATTATTTTTTTTTATTATCTTAACAAACTTTAAAAAATTGTTATCTAATAGTTTAATTATTTTTTACAGTTCATTATCTTGTCATCTTGACATTCGTTTCAATTTTTTTTTTTGATTAAATTTTCTTTTAAGATTTAAATATTTTTTATTGTTTTTTTACCAAAATTACATTTTCATTAAATTTTTAACATTTTAATTAATTTTAAATACAATTGTTTTAAATTTTTTTTTTTTTTTTTGGTAATTTACAATTTAATTTTAAAATAAAATAAAATTTTTTTTTTAAAGTATTAGATTTTGTAAAATTATACAAATTAAATATTTATCAATTTTTTTTTTTACTTTTAATTAAAAAAATTTTAATATAATTATACTTAAAAAATTAATTATTAACTTTTAATTATTTATTATTAATTTTTTTTTTATTTTAAACTAATTTTATAAAATATATTTTTTTAAATATTCCATTATTAAAAATTCAAATTTTAACAAAAATTTGTTTATAACTTTTAATTTTTTGATTATAGATTTTTTGATTTTTTGATAGATTGATATTTAAAGAAAATTTAATATATACATATTTTTTTATAATATTTTAAGCGCATAAATTAATCTAATAATATTTTATTATTCATTTAATTAATCCTTGAAATAAATTCAAAGTTAATTTTTTCTTTGTTTGGTCAACATACATTTTATAACTATTTTACATTTAATTTTGCTATACAGGTATGTTAAAATTGTTATAAATGCAATGCAAATGTGACAAGACAATGTGTCTTTTTTGTTAATTTATTATAATCTTATGTCCGGTGAGACAGTTCATTTTTAGAAATATATGCAATGTGCGCAATCTGCATTTGCAAACATAAGTACGATATGGTCATATACAAGAGTAGGTCAAAAATAAAGTTTGCACTTCTCTTGATTAATATGACATCGATTTCTGCATTGAATGAATGAAAACAAACAATAGAAGACATTTTACATTGGCATAAAGAATAAAAGTATTGCAAATCTATCACTAACACATGACAAACACATGACAAACACATTGTAAGAACATCATTGTAACACCACATAAACATCACGAAAGTATCATGAACATATCATAAATATTAAGCACATTCGAATTTACATTCGATTTAATAAACATGCGCAGATCATTATTTTTTATTGTATTTTATTTAAGATTTTTTATTGTCACGTTTATTTAAGTGAATTAAGATGACAAGTATAAAAAAATTGCAATTTATTAATTTAATGCAATACATTCTTAGTAAAATCTTAAGTAAAAATTATTTGTTTGTATCTAAATTTTATATTGAAAATTAGTTTAATTTTTTTTTTTAATTCATTATTAAAAGTTAGTAGAAAATTGTTTTTGACTGGCCACAATAACAACAGGAACTGATCCACTTTCTTCAATTATAAAAGACAGCTTTGCCGAGTAAACAAACTAAGTTTAACATGGTTTCAATGTAGTTTATATGAAATAAATAAATAAAAAAAACTGCTTTTATAGCACTTATAATTGAAAGACAGATAAAGATTATCATCAAACTATCATTAAAATAATCTCCTACAACTATTTGCTAAAATACTGTTGTAAGATTGAATGTTTTTAATTCATTCACCATCTAAAAGCAGTTACTAGTTGTTTTTTTATATTTTTTCATTAGATCGACATCAATGTGTAAGATGGATATTTTATTTGATTTTTTCTTTTGCTTTTTTGCACACATAGGTTGAGTTAAAAGCAAGTATCTGTTTGAAAAAGAATCGATAATACCTTTAAGTTGCTAATTAGAACTATAAAAGAACAAAGCACATTTGTCTAGTTTTACGAAATTTTGTTGTAATTAGTTTGTTTGTTCTTTTAAATTTATTTAAGCAAAAACAATGTATCTACAAGAATAGTTATAATGATTACCAATGTTTATTTAAATTATTATTAAAAAACATGTGACTTTTTTTACGTGTTTAAAACAATTGAACATTGACCATGATTTTATAATGTAAAATGAATCTATCAGATCGAATTCGGAAATCAAACAAATTTAATTCGATTACAAGCTTAATCGACAATTTCTTTGAATAGATTTACTATGAAAAGCAAATTATGTAGATATTTTGCAAACTCATAAATATTGTAGTAGCTTTTTTTAAACAAAAATAAATAGAAAAAAACATTAAGTATTTGCTCTTACATTTTGGGCCTTTTTCAAGTATTAACTTTAAAATGAAAGCCTGCACCATTGATGGTTTACCAACTAGAAAAAATTGAATCAAGAGTGGGCTTGAATAAAATAAATTGAAATTGTTTTATTCAAAAGTGCATAATACATTTTAGATAGAAAGTGACATTTAACTTGGTTTAAAAAATGCGGAAAAGTGGAAAAAAACGAAACAAAAAGCTAGTTGAAAAATTAAGCTACCCTATCGTTCGACATCATTTGCTGTGTGTGATTGAAAGTTTATTAAAATACTGGCAAATGAAAGGGATGAAAAGTTAATCCAATTTGTGGTCGAAGTTTGAGATGAATTATTTAAAACTTATGGCAGCAGTTGTGGAGGAGTTTGTTTGGGTTGATGTGCTTCAGCTGGTTTCACAAGCCATGGACCAATGAGCTGGATGGAGGCAATACTAAGTGAATGTGGAACTCTGATGCGTATTTTGCAAAGGATCTAAACTAATCAAGTAGGTCTTTATCCATTAGGTGTCCCACTTGTTAGAGTGGTACTGGACCTGTGTTGCGGAAGTGAAGGGAGGGTCAGTTCCGGTAGAACCAAGAGCGCACCTGGCGACCTTGTGGAATGCATGTGGACTGCGCAGTTCTACTTCCGCTTCAGTATGTGCTGCCATCGCAACTCCAGAGCGCCGGTGCGGCTGCTGCGCTAGAGGTGCGTCGACTTGTCCACTGCCGACTTGTTTGCCTCCGACCAGCCCACTGTCCTTTCCGCACTCGGCTCGTCGTCTTGAATCCCGGCCTCTCTTGCACATCTTTCATTACCTCCAAATTGTAACAATTTTGTGCAAATCAAAGTTGCCACAATCTAGTCACTTTGCGATGTGCTATTCTGTGTTGTTTGTTTGCACTACTTGCCACTTCATACCGAACAACAACTCGTACAACTGGTGAATTGCCGGCTTTTGAAACCTAACCTGTTTGTATGAGCTTGTGGCACCTTCCTTGTGAACTTCTTATTTCGCCTTCTTCTGCTCGCCTTCGCTTATGCCTACTCCTGCTGCACAAACCAACCATCTCATCAATCTTCAAATTTGATTCGGCATGTTGTCTAGGCATCTCAACTTCCACTCTTGATTAGGCATCTTAAATTGGCATTCTCAAACTTTGCACATTTTGCCAATACTTGCTCGGAGATGCTCATTGCAATCTGTTAAGTCTATTTTCAGCAAATCAACTCAAGTTAATGTAAATATGTATGCTTCAATCCGTGCTCACTGATTTCCATTGTTTTCTTTCTTAATCTCAAAATGTAAATTTCTTTTAGATTAGTGTTAGAAAATTTACATAATACAAATCCGCAACTATTCACGCAAATTAAGGTGCTTTAATAGTGCTTTAGCTGCTTGGTGTTTCAGCAGCAGTTCTACTACGTTCGGTGTCTGCTTTATTCACGCTTTCTCTATACACTAAAAGCATTTTCTTATGTTTGTCTCGTTTCGGCTTTTTTTACTAGATTGGATGCAACAGTTGTAAAATAGTCGCACACAAACCATTGCGAATCGCAAATAAGCTTTTGCTAATAAAAGGCCATTTCTGAGTAGATTATAATTAATGTTAAACGGTATCTAAAAAACAATTGTGATTTAGCTCTTTGGTATTTGCGTGTCTAAATATGATGACAGTTTGTTACTAAAACGCAAATTAATGCAGTAGAGTTAAAAGTGCTTTTATTTATTCTCTGTACATTTAATAATTTGGATTTAAAAAACCATTATCCTTATTGCTTAAAAATTAAGAGTTTGGCATACCTTCTTGATAGCTTTAACTCGTGCACATTTATCAAGTTTAAACTGTCATTTGGCTTCAAGCGTTTTACCACTCAAGTCATACAAACTGAAGCAGTGCATAGCAAATCTCCATCGTATATTGCGCAGTGCAATGAGCACTCCACCGCTAGTCGATGAAGACAGTGGTTCCATTAGCTGTTCTTCTACTGAAGTTCAGCCACAAATCAACACACCTGCGACAAGTTCTAAACCTTTTAAATGTAAAAGCGCTACAGTTCAAGTAGACGGTCATCTTTTCACCATAGGTATGTATTTTCTATTTTTCATTTTCTAAGGTTTGCTTCTTAAATTAAAAAAACAACAAAAAAAAATTTCTATACACAGATCATTTTTTTAAAACAAAATTTTTATTTTAAGATTTTTTTCATATAAGTTATAAAAACATTTACCGTTTTTAACACTTTTTAATAGCTTTAAAGTTACAAATTGCTTCCACGTGCAAATTTGATTTAAGCAACAGACAAGCAATGTATTTTAATTGCATAATTGTTTTAAATTAAAAACTTTTCATTAGGCGTATTTATTCTCAACACACTAGGTGTGCTTAAGAAAACTGGATCAAATGTGATTGCAATTTAATTTTGTATAACTATGGTACCATTAAACTAAGTTTTTAATCGATTGTTATATTTATATTTGCCATGCGCTCATATTTTCTTGTTACTTTACTTTAGTTCGATTGGTCATTGCATTCTAAATTCTAACTTAATTGCTTTTAGTAATTCAGATTTAGATAGTTAATTATTAATAAATAATTATTTACTTAGTTTGACTACGGTAGGCGTGAGATTATAACACCTGCTATTTACAATGGCTTTCTTTTTGTAACTATTTACTTGAATGAAAATCTTTTTATTGAACGAAATCTGTCAATTGTGATCAATTGTATTTGCTAATTAAACACGATTGAATTCTTGTTTTATTGAAATAAATTTCACAATTTTATAGTTTTTGTTTTTTATTTTTTTTTTCTCGTACATATGATTATTTATGATTACACATCTGATTCATTCCACGTGACATGACTTATATGTCTCTATTTTTTATTTATAAACAATTGTGTGTATTTTTTTCTTAATTTTAATCAATGTTTAACGATCGGAATTTAAAAATAAAAATCTAATGATCACAAATCGGTCATCTGCAGTTCATCTTTTTAAGCAGACGTGCCATAATGTTTGTTAAGACAGTGAAAACGCTGTTGATTTTGTTTTCTTGCCAAAGCATGTTTACTTTTATTGCGTGCGAATTGATGCAAAAAAATATTGGTCTATTAGTTAAACATAATCATGTTCAACTTTTTAACTTTTATACTAATAAAATAATTAATATAAACTTTTTATTGAAATTTTAACATTCGCTCAATTTCGCATATAATGCCATCAAATTTATCAGCTTGATGTTTGCTTGGCATTTTAAAAAGTGAGAAGAAAAAGGCTTAAATATTTATAATAATTTTTTCAATCAAATTATTTGCCGGAATTTGTATGATTGAATAAATAAATGCGAATAATGCCCTTGTTATTTGCATATAAGAACACAATTTTGCGTTTTTGAATAATTAGAAGAGTTTATAGTCTCGCAACGCTTGTTAAATCATTAATTATAGATGTGCTTGACTCGCCGCTAAGACTCGCATATTTGTCTGTGCAGGCGGGCTCTGTCTAGTGACAAGCATTTATCAGACATTTCATCGCGAGTTTGTTTGGTTTGATTTGAGTTAATTTATGTGGCTAAATTGGCAAAATTTTACAAGAGAATCGGTGTTGTTTCTATGAATGGTGCTGGGATTGCGCAGCTGTGAACAATAGAGACAATAAAGTTATCTTGTTAGAGAAGCTTTGTCAAGCAGGCAGACAAGCCTAGATGCACCTGCTAAACCGCAGATAAGACATGGCCAAAACATTGGTCTTCAGAATCCCTTAGGCACTAGAGGAACAAAGTGTTGCACACGTGTTTCAAGACGTTGGCATCTTACTTTAAGAACATCCAATGACCCAAATTTTGCATCTGGCCAAGTGCGCAGGTGGAAGAGTGGCGCTGCGGCAAAAGAGTACGAGCAAAGCCATAGAACGCAACATGCAAACTTATTTGTTTTGTCTATTGCTGGCTGCAATGCTTGGCCATACTTGACACACTTGGCCACGCTTGGCCTGCCGCCAACGTCTAAGCCGTTATCACGGCAAAATAGGTACATCACTTTGTTTAGTCAATCCAACTACTGTTTTAGTGTTTGCGCTCCGCTGGGCCAATCTGTTGCCACATCAATTGTCTTCTAAAGCCCTGTTTAATCTTACTTATGCAAACTATCTACCTACTATTGCCTTTTTTATGCTACTACCTATTACCTACAACACAACTCATTTCCAACTCCACAGAAAAAATTATCTAAACAACACAAACCATCCCAATTTGCAGCATACCTGAATTCGCAAACATCCTTTTTATTGGTGTATCTCTT
The DNA here is from genome assembly GCA_025170145.1 of Pyemotes zhonghuajia. NCBI lineage: Eukaryota > Metazoa > Arthropoda > Arachnida > Trombidiformes > Pyemotidae > Pyemotes > Pyemotes zhonghuajia. The sequence goes on from CM045844.1 coordinate 11,293,036, forward strand.
TTCTATTGGTTTAACTCTTTCCATTGGTTTAACTCTTTCCATTGGTGTAACTCTTTCCATTGGTGTAACTCTTTCCATTGGTGTAACTCTTTTCTATTGGTGTAACTCTCTTCTATTAGTGTAACTCTTTCTTATTGGCCCAAACCATTCAAATTAGCGCAAACCATTCAAATTAGCGCAAACCATTCAAATTAGCGCAAACTATTCAAATTAGCGCAAAACATTCAAATTAGCGCAAACCATTTGAATCTTCACAAACCATTCGAATCTTCACAAACCAGTCGAACCTTCACAAACCGTTTCAATCGACAAAAATTCATTTTATTCGGCAAAAATACCATTCCGATTGGTAAAAAATCATCTCAATTCACAAAAAAACATCCCATTCACATAAATTATCTCAATCTGCTCATACCTATCTACATATGCCATCATGATCTGCACAAACCTCTACAAATTGCACAAACCTTTACAAACTGCTCAAACCTTTATAAACTGCACAAACCTTTACAAACTGCACAAATCTTTACAAGCTGCGTAAACCTTCGCAATCTGCACAACCTTCTCAATCTGCAAATACCTTCTCAATCTGCAAATACCTTCTCAATATGCACAAACCCTCTCAAATGGCACATCTTTTATAGCACAATACACTTCACCTGTAAAAGCCACCTCGTATTGCCTAGGCCAACTCACCTGTGTAATGGCCAGTTAGCACCGGCTTTTAGTCAGTTCTTTTTGTTCAAACCCAACAATGGCCGCAAGAGATCATTTTTTATTGACATCACCTTGCTGTCACGTTCGGCTCCGTTGGTTGTTCTATTAAATTTTTTTTGTCAAGGTCTCAGGCAAATAAATTGCGAACAATTCTTTAACATTGCTTGTGGTCAGAACAGTTGAGACAATTTATCTACCCATCGTTTTTCTATAAGAAACGCTTTTATGGCACATTTGGCACTTTCTATTTTTGTTTTATATCTTTTACATTTTTTTGATCAAATGCCATTTTCTCTAACCACCGTGTTTGAAACCATTCTGCAATCTTTAATGTTCAATAATAAATCATTACTTTACATTATTTCAAAACTTTATGCCTGCAAACATTTTATGGTCTTTATTAATTGTTTCATTTTTTATTTTGATGGACACCTTTTGTTTTTAATTGATTTTGCATAAAAAATATTAATTAAATTTTAATTCCAAATTATTTTTTATATATAATATTTTTTAGAAATTGAAAAATTTTGTTTCATTATTTTATTCAAATAATATTTTAATATTTATTTTAAGCAATTAAATAATATCTTAGATTAATTAAACAAAAAAATATATATATAAAAAACAAAAATAATAATAAAAAAAAATTAGTTCTTTAACTTGTTTTAATTTGTGTTTGTTTTAACTAAATAAACAATTTAATTTATAGAAAATATCTAAATAGCTATATAAAAAATTAGTTTTTTATTTATTTTTATACTTAAATTTTTTTCATGTAAATTTTATAATTTTATGCTTTAAACATTATTTTTAAAAAATATAGTTTCTAAATAAAAAGGAAATAAAATTTTAATAATAAAGAATCTTATTTAAATTTAATATACAAAATTTAAATAACTTTTATTACTAATATTTAACTTATTTTAACTAAACTTTCAAGTTTTATAAAATTAAATAAATTTAAATTGAATTTTTTTTTTTTTAATCTATTTATTACTTTAATTATTGTAAATTAAGTATTTAGTTATATATTATAAAACAGTTATAAATGTTTAAAATTATAAATAGTGGCTTTAAATATTTAAAAATTAAAGTAACAATTTATTTAATGAATGGACAATAATATCAGTCTAGAATCTAAAAAGATATAAAAACAAATTTAAGTATAATTAACCCGGTCATTGTGTAAGTTATTTGCCTTTTTTATTGACAGAAATAACATTTGAAATAAAATTTTATATAAAATTTAAAATTTATACTTATAAAAGCCTTTGTTAAAAATTATTAAACTTTTTTATTACTTAAAAATTTTTATAAATATTAAATTTTTCGTTTTATATTATTTTATATATATATATATAAACATATAAAATATTGTTTTTTTTTGTTTATTTAAATTTTATAATTGATTATTGGTATAATTGATTATTGATTAAATTAAAATATTAATCAGGATTATTTAAAATAATAATGATGTGTAAAAAAATATTTTATATAAAAAATAAAAAATTATAATTTTTAATTATTATTTTTATTATAATTTATATATATAAGTAAAAAAATAACTTTAAAAAAAAAAGTTTAAAAAAAAAATTATTTTAACAAATTTTTAACTTTAGTTCATAATTTGTTTTAAATTTATTATTATTTTTTTTATATATAATTAAAAAGAATAAATATACAAAAAAAAAATCAAGTTTAAGTTATTATTTTTTTTAATTTATTAACACATATTTTGACGTATAAAACCCTTTTTATGAATATATACATATTTTTTTAATTGAATGTTCTAACGTTTTTTGAAATATTTAAAAATATAAATTTCTTTATTATTTAATTATTAAAAAATATTCAAATAACTTGAATATTATTGAAAAATTTAAATTTCTAAATAATTTTTGTATATTTATATTACTTAAAATCAAATTATTGTTAAAAAAAATTTTAATCAAAAAAAAAGTTTACTTATAAAAATATTTTGAAAACTAAATTATTTGTTTTAAATAAATGTTAAAATTATTTAAATTACTAATATTAATAACTAAATATGGCGAATTTATATTTTATACTTAAATTAAAATTACAGTTCAAAAATCATTATTAAAAATGCAAAATTGAAAAAATATTTTATTTTACTTTAACTTTATTCAGTTAATTTATGAATTAATAATTTTTAAAATTTGTTTTTTGACTGAAATTTTCTACATTTCATTTGATTTCATAAGATTGAAAAGTATTTTGAACCGTTTTTTTTTGCAACCATATTAGTAATTAAAAAAATAATTATGTTGTTAACAAAAAAACTATTAATTTACTAAAGTTTAAAAAAAAAGTATTTTATAATTGATTATGAAATACACGTAAAAAAGGCTTAGATATAATAGTTGCTACACATCTTTACAAATAGCAGTTTTGAAAATGCAGATTTATGCAAAAGTATCAGTTTTCTAAATTTACAGATCAAGCGCAATAACATTGATTGAAGTAACCACAAAGTGAAATCAGTAGTAAAAGGAAAGCGAGCGTATCATAAGAAAAAGACCAAAGAAACATCTTATGATATATTTTTTGATTGATTCTAAGTGATAAAACTTGGGCATTATCAGGAGTAGTTTTTTTGCAACATTCCGGCTTGCACGTTAAATCGTTACTTTTACTTTCAATTGTATTTTATGAATGTTTTTTGCCGGGTTTTACCATAGCCGGAAATCGACAGGACTGTTTGTAAAACAGCTGGCCTAGTAAAGTCGTGACGAATAAATCATCGATTAGATTTGATGCTCTAAAGATGCGTTACGGCGTCTATGCACAATTGGACCTTGAAGTGCTAATTTTGAATTGAAGGCTCCACCTGCTGGCTTGTGGCAAGGCAATCAAATGTTTGCGTATTATTTCAGCATGTTTACATTTTAAGCCGGAGGCTGCAAAGAGTCGCTATTCGGTGGCAAATAGATAAATAATATTTATTCAATAATCACCTTACACAATCGAAACATTGTATCAAGAGCTTTCAAAGTATTTAAGAATTCTTTACTAGCTTTCTATTATAAAACTGATTATAGTGCTTTCTCACTTTATCAAACGCTTTGAGCTATGAAAAATCGTTTTTCCCACAAATGGATATCATAATCCGATATTCTACCAATTGCGAAAAAAATTTACAATTCATATTCTGAAATTAAAAATTTTTATTAACGTAAAAACACTGCTATCTTTAGTTTAATATTATTTTAAAGCATGCAATTTTTGAATTAAAACATCGAAAAAACACTTTTCATTTGAAGTGCAAAAAATTTTTTTGTTTACATTTCTGCTTTTTACGATTTCAATAACATATTAAAAAAACATAAAACTTATAATATTTCAAGTGTTTCCTTTAAGATTTGTTTGCTCTATATTCAGTTTGTTTAATTAGGAGCAATCGAAAATTATATTCAAATTTTTTAAAATATTTGTTTATTTAGTTTTAAAGTTGCTAATTTCCGTATTATTTATTATAATTATTTTTTTTATTTTAATTTAATCAAGGATTTTAATGTAAATAAATTGGATAGTTTTTTCTTTGATCGCTATTTTATCAAAACAAAAAAAAAATTTTACTTTTAATCATTGATTTTTAACATTTTCATCTTTATTTGATTTTGATAAATTAATATTTTTTCATTTTTTTTAACAATTAGAAAAAATAAATTAATATATAAATATAAATTAAATATATTAATATAAATTAAATAAATTAAGCTTAAATTAAAACAATAAAAAATAAAACTGAAATATTTTTTAAAACTACTCCTGTAAATCACACTTTCCAGCATTTTTTTATTGACTTAATTTTTTTATTAATAATTAAAAAAATTTATTAAAATTTATTATAAAAAATAGGTCATAAAAAAAGAGTTGTATATTAAATTATTAAATTTTGATGATTAAACTATTTATTATACATTCACAATATTTACGCATAATTTTTATTTAAACATTGATCTTTAATTAGTATACATAACTAACAACTATTTAATTTAGTATTTAATCTCTCAATTTGGTAAGTAACTTTTATTTTTATTAAGTTTTAGATTTATGGCAAAATAAAACTTTTTTAAGGTAATTTTGTTTTAGTTTTTATAGTTTCTATGGCAAAATATTATTTAATTATAATATAAATTTTTTTCTAAACTTATTTTTTGTTATTCATTTCAATATTTTAAATATTCATTTTTTCTTTTATTAAAATAGTTTTTGTTTTAAATAAATGTTTAAATTTATTATTATTAGTTAAAAAAAAAATAATAACATTAAAAAATCATAACTCATTTTAAAAAGTTTTATTTTTTTTACTAATTTTCATTTTTAACTAATAAAAATTATGTAAAATAGGGAAATATTTTATAAATAAATTTTTCAAATAAGAAATTTCAATGATACTTAATAAATAATTTATTTCTAAATAAGTTTATTTTTTAATTTTTATACAATTTCTCTTATTTTGAACATTTATTTTCAAACTTAAAATTATGATTAATTAAATTAAATTTTTTTTACTTAATAAAAAATAATTAATAAAATATAGAAACAAAATGATTAAAAAAGTAAGCAACATGTTACTAAATTTATTAATCGTATTATTAAAAAATAAATTAACATTATTATTTTTTTATTTTTTTTATAGTATATCTAAGAAAAATCTTTTTTAGACCTGTCAAAGACACTTTTTTCTTTCATCTTTTTAGTTAAAATCAGACTTTCTTTTATTAACAAATAACAATTTTCTTTTACAAAACAAAGTATACACACACAAAGTTACACGTTGTCTGCTTAATTCAACAATATCGAATACTTAGAAATTTTTAAATTATTTTTTTATTAAAATATTATTTATAAAAATATTAAAACATATATTTTTATATTTTACTAATTTATATAAAACAAAATATTTATTAAAAATATTTTAATTAATTTATATGTTTAAGTAAATAAATTTTTTAAAATATTATTTTAAAATAAAAAGTAATTTTATTTGAAAAACAAAGTTTTAAATAAACCGAAATTAAATCTTTTTTTTTTATTTTAAACTTAAAATTAAATTCATATTCTGTAATTACTTCCAAAAGTATTTTTTTTTGTATTCTAATCATTTATAATATTCTTATGTTGATGCGATAATTTACCTATTAAAAGCAAAAAATTTCTAAATTATATTTTTTTAATAAGAAATGTGCTATTTAAACCTCAATATACAAAACAAATAACGTCTTTCAATAAAATTTTAAAATTAATTGGATTTTATCGTTTCCATAAAATTTTTTCTTAACAATGTAATTAATCTTAACTTTGTAAAAAAAAATTTTTTAAATCAATTGTTCCAAATTGATACTTATCACATAACTTTTTCAAAATTTTTTAAATTTTATATTTAATTAAAACACATCACTAATAAATTTAAATCAAATTTTTTTTTTTGCAATAATTAAAGATTATTTAATTTCAATTAAATATATTTCAAAATTTAAATATTTCAAATTTTTTTTATTGATTTTAATAAAATTAAACCAATTAAATTTTATTTTTTTATAAAAAAGCTATAATAAATATAATTAGTAAGTAAAAAATTACTTAAAAATTAGATTTAATTAAAGAATTATTTTAAGTTGAATTTTAAAAAAACATTTGAATAACTTAACATTATTAATTAAATTTTTACTTAAATTATGTGACTTAATTTTACTATATTTTCAATAAGTCAACATTTATTTTATAAAAAGAAAATTTTTTATTTAATATTTTATTTTAACCCACCACCTGTCGTTTTTATATTAAATTTTTTAGGAAAAATTTAAAAAAATAAAGAAAATTTTCTCAACAGTAACCAATTAAATTTTTCATTTTTTAAAGTCACTTCAAATTCAATAAAGCATTTAGTCAATTTTTTTAAATTTATTTAATATAAATTTTTTTTTTAATAAAGTAATAATCAAAATTAGTGACCTAATTGATTTATAATATAAAAAAAATTATCACTAAAAAATCAATTTTTTTATGTAGTAAATTTGTTTTTTTAATATTTAAAATATTAAAAAAATAACAATAAAAAAAAAAATAAAATATTTGTTTTTTAATAAATTCAAAATTTTTAAATTACGTGACATTCTATTATTTTTTTTTATATATAAACTTAATTTAGTAACTAAATTGTCATCAACTCAAACTTGGTTTTTAGACTTATTTTTTTATAAAATATTACATTTTTTAATATTGTTATATTAGTTTTATTTTAATAAAAAATTTAATATTTTATGAAAAATTAGACTTATTTAGTTTGAATTGAAACATTCAATTTCTTATTATTAAAACAAAAAAAAAATGTCATTATTATTAAATTTTTTATAAAAAAATTTAAATAGAAATTTAAAATAGTAAAATTTGAAGATACAATTGCTAAACTATTAAGATAATTAATCAAACTATTTAAAATAAAAAAACATTTTAGTTATTAGTAACAAAGCATAATTTTATTAGTTAAACGTTTTTTAAAAAGTTGAATTTTTTTTTGTCAAATACAATTTTTTTATATTTTTTATGTTATTATAACTTTCATATAAAATGCCTATCTAATTTTTAGCTTTTTATTTTAAAAAATATAAATTTAATATCAATCATTTTGATATTTTTTTATATGATTTATTATGTATTATTATTTTTAAAATTAATTGTTTTAAAGAATTCTAGTGACCTTGAAATAAAAAAATTTAATTTAACTTATAAATATTTATTTTAATAAAATATATTTCATATATCATATATTGTAACATAGTTTTTGATGATTATAGCTAATACAATTTTAATAAAATAAATTAATAAAACTTTATAGAATTCTAATTTTAAAAATGATTTTTGGACTACTTAAATTATATTTTAAATTTAAAAGTTAATATTTAATTTTAATTAAAATTGTATAAAATGTTATTGTATTACATTAATTTTTTAAATTTTATATTATTTTTAATATAGAATAAAATTTAAACTTTATTGTATGTTTCATCTTTTAAATTTTTTTTTAATATTCAAGTTCAAGTTCAAAAACTAATACTTTTATAAATTTGTAACTATAATATTACTAAAAAATTAACATATTAATTATTTGTTAAAATTTTTTTAAATTTATATTATAACAAAAAAAAAATTACTAAAATCTTAAAATTTTTTTTATTTTAATAATTTTTAAGATTAAATATGACAATCTCAATTTTTTTTTTGTATAATCAAATTGTCATAATTTTATTATTAAGTAATTATTGCAAGTTTTTGTTTTTTTTAATTATCTAAATATTTTTTAAAAGTGTTTATAATTAAGTTTATAATTGTTATATTTACAAATAATTTTACATAAATTTACAATAAATAATAATAAATTTTATATTAGTTTTTTTTATTAAAAAATTGAATATATAAATTAAAGTTTATTATCTTTATATTAAAAAGTTTCAAGTAATATACTAACTATTAAGTAACGACTATAAAATTACTAAAATATTTAATAATTAATTATTTTATATATCATTTTAATGTTCAACTTAAATATAATCATTAATTGTTTATTAATTTTTTTTTTCATAAAAAAAATATCTGATTTAATTTATTATTAATATACTTGAAACTAAATTTACTTTATTTTTGTAAAAATTAATATAAATTTTTTTAATTTTTATACTGTTAAGATTTTAATATTATTTTAATAAAATAATATATAAATATATTTATTAATAATGCAGCTGCTGTATTGATAATAAAAATGTAAATTTAAGTTCTGGTTATTAGTTTACAAAAGATCTAAAAAAAAATTTTATTTTTATTTATAATTTTTATTGAATTTTTATTTTTTTTAACAATCTGTTACATTTTTTTTTTATTTCCATAAAGTTTTAATATTCTTAATTTTTTATTAAATTTTAAATTATATTATTTGTTAATGTTACTGATTTTTTGAATTGTTTAACTAATAATTAATTCATAACATAAATTATTTTATTTATCATTACTCACAAATACTCAAATACAATTTTTTTTAAGTTTTTTATATTTAGCAATTTATTATTTGATTTCAAACAATTTTTTTTTTTTAAATTTAGAAACTTCAAATAAACTTTTATTTTTATTTTGGAATATCCTGTTATCTATTTATAGTTAAGATCTTTAACATTCTAATAACAAAAGAAAAATTTACAATTTTTTTTGTAATTATAAATTATCTTGAATATAATAATTTTTTTCAATTCGATGTTATCTATCTAATATTAATAATTTATTTTATTAATAAATTTATATTTGCTATTTTTATTTAATTTTTAATAATTTATATTTTTTAAATTATTATATAAAATAATTTACAAATAGTTTTTGTTATATTTTTTTTTTTTTTAAATATTTAATTAAAAACAAAATATAATTGTTTGGTTTATATTATAATTTAATATTTTTTTATTATAATTTAAGTTTCTTATAAAGTAAATATGTTTAAGTAAATTTTTTTTAATATTATAAAAAAACTTTTTCTTTTATATTATTTTTTTTTTCATTTAATTTCAAATTAATGTAAATAAAAATTATTAACATTTTTATTTTATAATTTTATTATTAATTTTATATTAAAAATTACATTTGTTAAAATATATATATATATATTTTATGCATTTTAAAATTTAATTATAAAATTGCATATTTTGGTATTATTATTTATTTTTTTTATATATAAATCAAAATGAAATAGTATACCTAAACTTTATCAATTAAAATAATTTTATTTTCTAAAATAATGTATTTTATTATTAAATTTTTTGTTAAAATAAGATTGTTGGAACTTTATTAGGGTAATAGGAATAGTTTAGCAATAGTGTATAGCAAGCAGCTATGATCACACTTAAGTATCATGCAGTACATTAGTCGCTTAAATACAGTAACAAGGGAAAGGGAAATGCGCTGTGCCAGATGCATCATGCCATGCATTGGGTTTATTCCAGCCAAATGACTGTAATATGATTTCCAACACTCAGCGGGTTTTAAGAGAAGAATCGAGTGGTATCAAAGGTGGAGGCTCATACTGAAATATTCTAACCGCCTGCCTGTCGAAATCTGTTGGGCTAAGTTCTTTGGTAAGAAGATCAGCCAACTGACCACTAGTTTCAATATACTTTATATCAAGCAAACCTTCATATACCAATTGTTCTAAATATTGGAAGTCTGTTTCCAGATATCTATTGACTTTGCTTGTTGTGTTGGTTTGTTGAGAAGTTCTAATAGCAGCTTTGTTGTCTGCATACATAACCATCGGTAAATCCACCACAAAGCCGAGTCCCTTAGTTATCAAATGGATATACTTAAGCTCTTGTGCTAATTCCGACATTGCTACGTATTCTGCCACTGCAGTTGACTTTACTACTCTGCCCTGAATTCTTGAATGCCAATGTACAAGGTTTCTCTCTTGATAGACGAGAGAAGCTGATCTCGTTTTCGGATTGGCGAATGAAGCATCACTGAAACTGAATATTCTGTTCTTAGCCGTTTTTGTGAAAACTAAAGTTCTATCACAGGTTGATTTCATATACCTGATGACCTCAAACAATTTTATCAAATGGGAGACGTCGGGTTGTGTTATCTCCGAAAATGATCCATAACTGAATGACAGATCTGGCCTTGTACCTCTGACGATGTATCCCATCTTTCCCAAAACACTCTTAAATAACTTCGTTCGCCTTTCTTCTTCTTGGCAATATGTTGCTGATAAATCCCGATCTTCAATATTCCTCACTTCCTCGGCCAATTTTAATATTTTTTCTTTTTGAGATAGAGTTACCTTACAATTAGTCTTATCAAACACTATCCCTATTCCAAGAAAGTTGTTAACTCTGGACTTCCTATATACTACTATAGATGACAAATCTTTTTCAAATCTGGACAATGTCGCTTTCTTATCGTATAGAACCAAAAAATCATCAACGTAGACCGACAAAACCAACAGATCTTTTGTATCTAGTTTGAAAATGTTAGTTTGAAAGTTAGTTGGCAATTTACAGTTTTTATCATTCATCATGTATTCAATCACTTTTTTGCTTGTGTGTCCAAGTATCTTGTGATATACATTTATGTTTTTTAATTCTCTATCACTATGCACTTTATTAATTGCCTTTGAATTCAAAATCAAATAACTCAAATCACTTTTTAACTTGATGTTTACACTAAATCCACCCTTGTGTTTGAATAGTTGTTTGACAAAGTTGGTCTCATGTCCCAGCTTTGCTAATTTGTTTACGCTTAGTATGTTCTCGGAATTTTTTAAATACAAGACTTCGGGAATGTTGACTTTTTGTTCTTTTCCCTGAGTGTCTAGTAATTTTAATTTAAGTGTTCCTTTCTTTAATACTTTTTGTTCAATTGGAGTGTTGAAAGGACCAGTTACAAGTTTCTCATTCGTTGGCTCTACATTCCACAATAGATCCAATCTATTGGTTAGATGAACATTTGCACCTGAATCCAAAAGGAACATATCTTCTTTTGATTTATGGGTGTTTGTAATTTTCAAGGTGTTAATTTCACTATCTTCAATTGTCCTATTTATCTTTTTGTTTGTATACCGTTTTGATGGTTTTTCTAACATATCTTTGGCTTTATTAAATAGAAAACAATCTTCAAATGCATGTCCTCTCTTTTTACAGAAGGAACAAATCACTATATTTTTACTAGAAAAATTTCTTACATTTTTAAAACTGTTTTGTGACGTGTGTCCACTTTTATTACAGATTGGGCACTTATTACCACTGTCTCTTTTAAATGTATTAAGAATTTTATTGTCATCTACATGATGAAGCTGTTCACTAGATTTAAATCCATTACTTTCATCTTTTTTAATTGTATCCAGAAGAATTTTGATTTTGATTTTTTGTAATTCCTCAATATTTGCACTCAATAATCTTTCTGTTCTTGGGTAGTTTTCTGGTATTAAGTTCTGTACTTTTAACATAAATCCTATGAAGTTTGTTTGTACAAGACCTTTAATCATTAGGAATTTCAGGTGTAATTTTTCTACGAAGTCATGGAAAGATTCATTCTTTGTTGGTTTCATGTTTTCATATTGATAAAACAGTTCACTATTGTTGACTTCTGTTCCAAATGTGTCCGTTAAGTCATTCAAAACATCAAAAACTGTCTTGAATTCTCTTATGGAATAGGAAACTTCCTCAGGTAGACTCTTTTGAATCCAGAACAAACATTTAGCATTGTCACTTAACCATTTTTCGGTTGTCTCGGATGATGGTTTTTCTTGTTTTAAACAATTTGGATAACCATTTATACTTAAGGCTAATTTTACCTCATTGATCCAAGTTTCGAAGTTATGGTGATTAAGTTGTCGAATTTTATCAAACTTTTGTGACTTCATTTCTGTACACTTTTTATTTTGATTTTTTAGAATATTCGACTTTTTTGAAGTGGATTTTGTACTCGGTAATTTTTTCACCATTGAAAAACTAATTTCACTATACTTTTTGCGGTTAGCGCGAAGTCTCATAATCTGTTGGAACTTTATTAGGGTAATAGGAATAGTTTAGCAATAGTGTATAGCAAGCAGCTATGATCACACTTAAGTATCATGCAGTACATTAGTCGCTTAAATACAGTAACAAGGGAAAGGGAAATGCGCTGTGCCAGATGCATCATGCCATGCATTGGGTTTATTCCAGCCAAATGACTGTAATATGATTTCCAACAAAGATGTTAAAATATAAGTTGATTTTTATACATGAATAATAAAGTAATTTAATTTATAGTTTATTTACAAAATAATTTTAATTTTTTATAATTTTTTACAAAACTAAATATTTATATAATTTATGTTTTATTATTAAACCATTTATTTTTGTTTTTTAGATATAAAAATATGTTTTAAATTTTAAATTCTACTTTATAAATTTTTTTTTTTTAAATATTTTTAAAAAATAATTTTATTTTATTAAAATAAATATATTTTTTTTAAGTTTTGTTTTATTTTAAAAACAATAATAAAACTATTTATAATTTATTAATTTTGTAAACATAAAATTGAGTAATAACAATAAAATTTTTACTTCTAAAATAATTTTTTTTAGTTTATAAATTATTAAATTAAAATATAAATAAATTTAAAAAATTTTAATTATGACGTTGCATTTTATAGTTATTTTTAAAATAAAAAAAAATTAATTTAATTTTTGTTAAAAAATCATTTTATTTCTTAATTATTAAAATTTAATCAATTTAATTTATAATTTTGTATTTTTAATCTATACGATAACATTTAATACATTAAAATTTATTTTTTACTTATATCAAAACTAAATTAGTTCAGTTAATAAAAAGAACACAATTCAAAATATAAAAGAAAATTAAATAAGTTTTAATTTTTATATTTTTGAATTTATATATATTTTGCTAAAATAAGGTCAGCAAAAAAAATATTTTAAAAATTATTTAAAATAAAAAATAAAAACCGGAAAAAGGTAAAAAACATTAAATCAGTAGTTTTGGCATTAAATTAAGTCATTTTAACTATAAATAATAATTAAACTAAATTATTAAAAAAAAAAATTACTAATAAGAAGATAACAAATATTTTTATTTACTATATTAATTTGTTTTATTTTTATAATAAAAACGGAAATAAATTTGAATTTAGATTTTTTATTAAGCTAACTAATGAATTTTAACTATTAAATATATTTTGATTATATTTTAACTAAAAATAATAAAAAAATAAATCTTAGTTTTAATTTAATATTTAATTTAAAAAAATTAATAATAGTTTATTATTATATTTTTAAAATTTTATTAATTTATGATAAATTGAAAATTTAATTTCTAAAAATTAGTCTCAATTTAGTAATTTTAATTCATTTCTAATCATATTTGATTTTTTTATTTAAATTTTTTTATTATTATAATTATTTATTAAAATTGTATATTATCACAATTTATAAATTAAGATCACAATGAAATTGAAACATCAAATTAATATGAATATGATACTACTAACTTGTTATTCAAAATAAAAAATTGTAAACAAAAAAATTTAGATATTGAATGTTAGGAAAAATTCCAATTTTAAAACATAGAATAATTAAAAAAAGATTAAACCAAAAATAGATCTTTTTTAATTAATATTTTAGAATAAATCTGATAAAAATACAGTATTTTTAATTTTGGAATTATTATAAAAAAAGCATAATAAACTTTCAATACTTTTTTTTTTTTGATGCAAAACATGTGTATATAATAAAAATTATTATAGATCCTGGATTTTAAAAACATATAGAAAATGAATTTAGTGAACAAGTTAGATCATTATGTTACACCTAGTTAAATTAATCCATGAATTTGAAACTTACGCCACCTGATAGATAATCTGTGTAAAACACCTTTAGTTTAGTTTGGCTATATTTAAAAAAAAAGTTCAGTTAAATTTTAACTTTCAAACAGTAACTATTGTGTTCGCTTTATTTTTTATATTTTAGTTTTAAAAAAAAATTTATCTACTTTAAAAAAAAAAATTATATATTTTGTTTGTACACTGTTTAAGATTTAAATAGTTTTAAGTAATTTAAAGTATATGCTATTCTGATGTTTTTTTTAAAAGCTTATTAATTATAAAGTTGTGATATTTTCTAAAATTTTTGTTAAAAAATTTTAACTAAAAAGTATAATAATTAAAAAATAAAAAATATATTAATTTAATTTCAAATTCTTAAAAATTTTAATATTACTTTACAGTTTTAAATAAAAATTATACAATTAAATTACAAATTTTAAAAACAATAATATTAATAAAAAGTTTTAATGACAAAATTTACATAAATGTTCAAATTATATATATTTATCATTAACATTCTAATAAATTTTTTTTTGAATTTTTAATATACAAAAAATTAACATTTATAAGATGCATGTTTTAATAAAATTTAAAAACGTGCTTTAATATAATATTCAATTTATTTTTAATACAATTTGTTTTCAAGAAATGAATAAAATTACCTTAAAAAAAAAAATTTTATTTATTAAATCATATATAAATTTTACAAATTATTCATAAAAAAAATAAAAAAACAAAAAAAATTAAATTAATTTTTCATTTTTAGTTTTTAGAAATTATTTTGTATATTTTTATTAAATTTACTTTAATTTTTTTTTTAAATGATTTATTTTGATTAAAAATTTAAATTTTTTATAATTTTATAATTTAAATGTATATAAAATTTTTATTAAAAAATCAATTTATAATTTAAAATTTTTTAATTAAACGTATAGAATAAAAAATTTGAATATAATTTATTAAATTTGTTGTTTTAATTTATTTAAAAAAAATATAATTTTAAATTTTAATAATATTTTAAATTAGTTTTAATAATTATTTATTTTTGAAAATAATTAAATTTTTAGGTTTAATTATTATTATTAAATATATAATAAATATTTAGGTATATTTATAAATATACATACTTTTATTTTTTATAAATTAGTTCTTGATTTGAAAAAACATTTTTTTAAATTTGTTGAAATATTAAAATTGTTAATTTTAAAAGAATATAAATTAAAAATAAAAATTATCTCTTTAAAAAATAAAAAATTGATTTTTATTAAAACAATTATATATATATATAATATTAGTTGATAAATTTATTTTTAAATATAAATAATTTTTGAAATTATAATAAATTTAAAATAATAAACATGTTTTTTTTAAACTTTTATTAATTTTAAGAAAATTATCAAAATTGTGTTATATATTTATTATAAAATAAATAAATTTATATTTTTTTTTAGTTGCAAACCCTCCCGATTTAAAAAACAAGGAAAATGTTAATTTAACAACAGAAAGTAAGTTTTATATAATTAAATAAAATTGTTAAATAATTTTTTTTTTTTCAAAGCAATAGTAGTACGTAAAGGTCAATCGAAAAAAATATCAAATTATTTAAATTACAATTCATCTTTTGATCAAAGTGATTCAGTTTCGACAAATAAAAATATTGTAACAAATATGAATAAAGAATTAACTAACCAACAATCGTTGGCATCTGTTGAAAGTATGCCTCCTGTTGACACTTCACAAGCTTGTGACAAAGCTGCAACTAGGTAATTTTGCTTACTATATTTATTTGTTTTTAAAATTTAAGTTTTTTTATTTAAAATTAATTACTTTTAAAATTAATTCAATAATTTGATTTTTTTTTAATTTTTAGATTAAAAGAACTAGTAAGACATTTAGAACACGGTGAAGTATCTCCAACTATGTTAAAAAAAACTCTTCAATATACTGTTTGTGTTCTTGAAACTGTAAGCATGGATGAAACAAGGTAAAATATAATTTTTTTTTTATAGAATTATTTGTAAAATATTAAAATTATAAATTTATTTTAAAATATAATTTAATAAGCTTCTACTTATTAATTTTAAATATTGCATGTTTTTGAATATTTTTTAGATTCCTTTAGGTATAATTTAAGTTTAAAAAAACTAATTAATTTAATTTTTTTAAATTTACTTATTTTTTATTTTTAATTTTAAAATATAAATTAAAATAATTATTACATTTTTTTGGCTTGATTTGTTTTTTTCATAAAATATTATTTTTTGCATTATTAGAGCACATATTTTATCACAATTTACTGCACAAAAGAGTAATGTCATTGCACCAAGCTTAAGTCCATTTCAGAAGACATGTGATACTTTTATACCTAAAAATTCATTCAGCAATAGTAGTTCGTCCAAAAATAACAGGTTATTGTTTTAACTTTTATAAATTATTAATAAATTCTAAGTTTGAAATTACAATTTATATTAATAAATTTTGTTATATTTATTAAAAAACTTGAATTTAATTTTTTTTCTTTAAATAAAGCCTAATATCATAATAAATTTTTTTTCTTTTTTTCCGCTCCTCTACTTAATTTATTAATTGATTTTAATAATATTTTTAACAAACAAAATTTATATAATTTATTTTTGTTGATATTAAATTTAAAAATGTTAATGTTCATAAATTGCATGAATTAAACATGTTATGTTTGTTTGATAAATTTTAAATAAAATTAAAATTTGAAACTATATGCACGTTTGAAATGGAAATGATTATTGTAAAAACTCTGCTTTGATATCAAAATCAGCTCAACAAAACTTTTAAGTAATGTTAAAAATGCTTCGTTAACTGTCAATCAACCTTCAAATATTGCAATATTAAAAAAAACTGAATTAAATACTAATTTAAATAACCAAAACAGACGAATATTAGATGAAGAAGATGATCTCAGTGAAGTCCAACCTGATGCTGTACCAAATGAAGTATTTTTTTGTTTCATAAAATCATATTTAAACTAAAGTTAAATAATTTATTTAGGTAAGAGAATGGCTTGCAACAACTTTTACTAGAAATTCAACCACACAAAAAAAAAAATCAGAGGATAAACCTAAATTTCGATCTGTTGCAAATGCTATTCGTGCTGGAATATTAGTTGATAGGTAAATAAAATAAATTTAAATTAACTAAAATATTTAAAATTCTTATAATGAATAATTATTTTTGAAATAAATTTTTATTAAAATAATTTAAAATTATAGATTGTATAGAAAACTTTGTGGACCAACAATTATGCAAATACCAAGTAATATAGCAGAAAGATTTAAAGTAATTATATCAATTTTTTTTTTACAAATATTTTTATCATAATTAAATTATTTTAACCTATAGAATATTGATAGCTGGTCGTTTGACTGTTTTAAATTAAATGAAACAGCCAATAATCAAGCTTTAAAATATATTACGTATGAACTACTGAATCGATATGGTTTAATGAATAAATTTAAAGTAAATATAAAAATTTAATTATGTTTAAATTTAAATTTTTTTTTTTATTTTTAGATACCAAAAAATTCACTTGATAACTTTATTTTCCAAATAGAACAAGGATACCTTAAATATAAAAATCCCTATCACAATAATATGCATGCTGCTGATGTCACTCAAACCGTCAATTTCATGCTTTGTCAATTAGGCTTAATGGTAATTAAAAATAAATTTAAAATTAAAAAATTAGCTTTTTTTTACTTTAATAGAACTGGTTAAGTGATTTAGAAATATTTGCAACATTATTTGCTGCAATAATACATGACTATAAACATACAGGTACCACAAATAATTTTCATGTTATGTCAGGGTAAGTCAAAAATTGATACTTTTCAAATTTTTAAAAATATATGTTTTAGGTCTGAAACGGCTTTACTTTATAATGATCGAGCCGTTCTTGAAAATCTTCATTTAAGCTCAGCGTTTCAAGTAATGAAAAAAGAAGAATGTAACATTTTATGTAATTTGAGCATTGAAGAATATCGTGAATTTAGAGCACTTGTGATAGATATGGTTTTGGCTACAGATATGAGTTGTCATTTTCAACAAATAAAAAGTATTAGAACCTTATTAAGTATACCAACAGTCAATTTAGTAGAAGAAAAATCAAAAGCTTTGTCTTTGATACTGCATTGTTGTGATATAAGTCACCCCAGTAAAGATTGGTCTGTTCATAACAAGTGGACTGAACTTTTGATTGAAGAGTTTTTTAGACAGGTATTTTTATTTAATGTTTTAAATTAATGTTTAAATATTGTCAAAAACAGGGGGATAAAGAAAAAGAGCTTGGTTTGCCTTACTCACCACTTTGTGATAGGAATACCACGTTGGTTGCTGAATCACAAATTGGTTAGTTTGAAATATTGTATATTAAAATAAAATTAATTATTTTTGATTTAGGTTTTATTGATTTCATAGTAAGTCCAAGTATGGATGTTTGTGGTGATTTACTAGATAAAATTTATCAGATTATGCAAAATGAAAAAGAAAAATCTAAGTCAGTAGATGTCGATAATTCTACTAGAACTAGATCTTTGTCAGCATTTAAAAAAAAAAATGAACCATCATCTGAAAGCGAATTACAAAATGCTAGGTAAATTTACTTTAAACTACATTTTATTAAAAAGTTATTAATCAAAAATATTTTTTTTTATTTAGAGCTGCAATCAGCACTCCTTGTTCATCTTCTGACTCTGATCAACTTGATATACTTTTCACTAGTAATGTCGGAAAAGATGGTCATATATTTCGTCCTTGGGTAAGCTGTTTGGACAAAAATAAACAAAAATGGCAAGAAAAAGCTATTATTGGTAAATAAATAATTCATAATTTTTTAATATTATTAAAAAATATTAAATTTTCTATAGATGCGAAACTTCGTGAAAAAAAAAAAGAATTAACTTTAATTGAATTATCACCTGAAGATGTTTAAAGGAATAAAATTATTTTTTTTATAAAGCATTTTGGTGCAAAAAAAAAAAAAAATACGGCAATAATTAATTAGTAGCTTAAAATATAATATTATTTAAAATTAAAATAATTATTTAAAAAAAATAAGTAAATTAATAATTTTGTTATTAATAACTAAAAAACAAAGTATTATTTAACGAATTTTGATGCAAAAGATGATAAAAACATCCACTACTAAAATAAACAATGTACAGTTAAATTTGTTATAGTAAATAAAATTTAGTTTTATTTTTTTTTTTTTTTTTTTTTTTTTTTTTAAAAAACATCGATAAAAATTTTGAACATAATTATTTAGTTAAAAATGCTTTAATAAATTTTATTTATAGTAAAAAATAAATAGTTATACATTAATTAAAAAACAAAAGTAAATTTAATAAATAAATAATTAATAAAAGTAATCAGCCATCATTTTTTAAAAGCAATACAAACTAGCAATAAAAAAACTTTATTATTTTAACTTTAATAATGGAAAGTATAAGAAACTGTATAATTGATTATTATTATATAGTAAAAAAAATGAAATTTAAAAAGTTATCTTTAATAAATATAAACTTGTAGTTTAATTACAATAATTACAATATTACAATTCTAAATGCATTTTTAAAAAATGAAAAATATTTTTAACCTCATTGTAAATATCGCTTTTCTTTTAATAAATTTATAATTTTAAAATTGTAAAAATATAATTATACTTAATAGCAATTAAAACAATTAAAAATAAATTTTAAATTTATTATTTCAATTGTAAGTACATTTTATTTGTTTAATAAAAACTAGAGGGAGTTAGTATATGATTGGAAAAGTTTTTATTTAGTTTAAGATGAAAAAAGTATTATTTAAATTGTTACTAAAAATTAAAATTAAACAAAAAGCGTAGTAATTATACAATAAAAAATTAAAAAAAAAAAAAACAATTTGATTCTTATTTAAAATAGGTACGTTTAAAATATTAAAAAGGACAATTTGTTAGATAAGATAAAAGAAAAAAAAAATCAGCATTATTCTATTACTTGATTTTGTTGCTTGATTATTTTATTTGTTTACTTTCATACATTAGTGAGCTTGATTAAATTTTACAAATCGCTTTTAATTTATAAACATCATGCCGTTACTAGAAAGTCCATTAGCATTTTGTTTTGCTTCATATTTTCAAGAAACGATAGTTAATAAGCTGATCTGTTCCGACTTTACCGATCTCACGCGATTGCCTGTTGCCATTCGCTTTGTTTGAAATGTGATGTTGAAGTAAAAACAGTTGCGAATTGTTAGTGTAGAGACAATTGCAAAGCAAGGCAATAATTGTAAATAGTGCAGATGCTTGACCAGGTGAGTTTGACCGAATATTCATTGTATTAATAGTGACTAACCTTGTAGAAATTTGTGCTAAGAAAAAATGAATAATTTAGTGTAAAATAGTCTGGCGCAAGAAGTGTCGAAGAAGAAGTATGAGTGAAGTGCAAGAAGTGTAGTGTAAGAAGTGTAGTGTAAGAAGTGTAGTGCAAGAAGTGTAGTGTAAGAAATGGAGTGTAAGAAGTGGAGTGTAAGGAGTAGAATGGAAAAAAAAGAATGCGAGGGGTAAAGTGTTTTGATGTAAAAAATGTATTAGAAAATGTGTTGAATGGCTAAATGATGCTTAAGAGACGGTTAGTTTAGGTTTAAGGTAAAGAGGTAGTAGAAAGATGGTAGACGTAGTGAGATGGTAGTGAGATGGTAGAAGAATTGCAGAGGGATTATAGAGAGATTGTAAAAAGATTATAAAGAAATAGTAAAGAGATTATAAAGAAATGGTAAATAGATTATAAAGAAACAGTAGAGAAACAGTAAGGAAAAAGTACAGAGATCCTATTAAAGATGGTTTGTGTCTAAAACTAGTGTTTGCAGATTGGAAACCAGAGAGGAGTTTGGCAAATTAGTTCAAGTGCAGATTGGAGCAACTTTGGAGAGAGTTAGGTTTTGAAACGGTATTGGAACGGTATTGCGTTTAAGGTGAGACTAGTTGCCGACCAGCCAGGCATCGATGGCTCGCCAACATAGTCGGCAGTTAATAGGTTTAATAGGTTTGGTATTGCATCGCTGAAACCGACTGCAGAGCTTGAGGTGTGACCAGGTTTGTAACAGCGTCCAGAGAGGTGTAAGCCAGTCTAATCAGATGGATGTTGCTTTGTTTGGACGAGGATAGCCGACATAACACGCCCCTTTCACCCTTTTAGTTGTTTTGCCGAGATAACTGGCTTGGCGGCCGTGTCTATGTGTTCTGCGACTGTGTTCGGTTGCGCAGACTTTTTTGGACTGAATTTTGTCTGCGCGCATTCCGGCTAACAGCGGCCCAAATTGTGCTCACTTAGTTTCTGCAGCTCGACTTGCTTTATTACCTTTGCTCCAGCAAACAGCAACTAGCTTTTGCCAATGAACGGCCGCCAGACTCGCAACACTTTCAGTGCTCCGCTACCTTGACTCCGCCACCAGCCCGCACCCATGGAAATCAGTGCACAAGTGTGGACTGCTCAATAGTGAAAAGTGCTCTGTGAAGTTGGCCAAAATGAACAGCAATATTCACCCTCCTTTGCCTACCATTCTCAATGACAATTTGACTCAGTGTTCGCCTCAAATGCAAACTATGACTTCTTTGCACCACCATCACCCATCACATCTGCAGTCCCATCACCTACACTCATCCAACAGTTTAACCACTACTTCTCAGCAAAACAATCTGTCTGTGGTGCAACATGTGTCCTCCATTGGACAAAACTCGTCCGCTGACTCAATGGAAACCAATTCGATTGCCCATACCACTCAACACTCATCTTTGATGGTCTCACAAACCAACATGCCTATGAGTGTTTGTGCCAATAACTCTACAGGTAAGCTTAAAACCAAGTTCACTAAATGTCACATACTTCAAATTCAATACTTCACATGCATCTAATTCAGGTTTAAACCATCTAATTCAAATCTAAACCAAAAACATGATGCCTACTTTCTAATACTTACTCTCTAATATCTACTCTCTAATACCTACTCTCTAATACCTACTCTCTAATACCTACTCTCTAATACCTACTCTCTAATACCTACTCTCTAATACCTACTCTCTAATACCTTTACTTTTAACTCTTACACTCCAATTTTATATTCCATGCTTACCAAAACTTCTTTACCAAACTCCAATGTATAACAAATCATTCTTAGTTTACTTTATATTATTACTTAATCATATTTCTTGGTCAACAAAGTTGGATCATTACTGCCGGATTTAAGCGAAATTCGGCTCAACTTCGCACTTTTAAGTTGTGGCAAGATTCCACTCTACTATTATCAATTTCATTCACACCCTATATGCAACACATGCATTCAAAACACGATTGCTACGGCGTCATAGAAACTTTTGGTTATTGCATTGTTTTTTAATCTTATTTTTGCTCGCTTCAAATTCTTCAAAATTATCACTAATTTTACTATTAAAATGCTTTTTGGCAACTATTTCTTTGTACTACTCATTTTTTTAAAGCATTTTTTATTTGCTTATTTCATCTTTCATTTTTCATTCTTACACATTATTTGTTTTGTTTCTTTGTTTTTTTTACCTTCCGCCAACTGTCTTAACAACAAACTAACAAATTTACGCCAATAGTCTTTACTGCCTTGCTTTCTTCAACAGTAGCTTTTGTAGGTAGCTTAATCAAATTTGTATTTATGTTTATCGATCTTGTAAATAGAATGTTGTCAGCAATATTTTATCAGTGACCTGTTGCAAACAATTTTAAAATCTAACCAAATTATTTTAGCAACGGAATATTATTATTACAATCTTTTTTAATCTGGCAACGTAGGGGTACACTTATCTTGTTATAGATTGCCTTGGCCACTTTTAACCGACTTCTAGCAATAACTTGATAGTTTACTGTTATAAGAGCACGCCTCTAACAGATAAGATTGGTGTTTAAAATAAGACTTTGAAGTCATTATTGGACAGTATTAAAAACAATATTAAACTAGTCAGCTTACAATAATTTTTCTTATGCAAAAGACTTAAAATAATATTGTATACATTAACGTTTCCTAAAAACTAATTAAGCAAATATACATTTAATAATTAAAAAGTATGTAGACTTTTTAAGCAAAGTGTTAAAAGCTCTCTACAATGTTAACTGGTAATTTGTTCTCATTTGTTTCCAAGTTTAGTTGCAATTTTATCTTTGGATTAAGCACCGCTTTCAGATGCATTTCTCTTATATTTTAAGTGCACCAAATGTTGTGCTCGTCAAATGAGAAACGTGAGAGCAACGTGATTATCTACCTTCGGCGTCATGAAATAGACAAGACGCAGTTGTGATGATGTGGAGCTAATTTTTGTAAGGTGTTAAGAATATAATTTAGAAATACAACGACTTAAAAACTTATAATAGCTAGTCAATTATTTCAACTAAACAAAATTTCTACGTATAAAATCGGATAGAAAAATATATACTTGCTTATTGTATTTATTGTAAAAATCTTAAATTTATATTGATTTACCACAATAATACCTATATCGTGTTTTTTATTAGCTCTTAAAGTCTTGATTGTTTATTATTTAAAGTTTAAATTATAAGAATAATTAATAAAATGATGAAAAAGTGATGATAATTTCCAGGATGTTAAAAGAAAAATTAACATATAAATTTTGTAATTATCTTTTTTTTGCGTTCTACAAAACAAAATGTGATGTTGCTTTTGACATTGATTTGAATTGTTTGATTTAGATTATTCTTGCAGACGTTTATTTTTTAATAACTACAATTGCGCTGTTGTCACTTTTATTGCAAGATTTTCAAACACTTTGCATTCTGATCAAGTTGCACGTAATCCTACTTTAATTGCTAATGTCTTTCTAATTATTTGACATATATTGCTACCTTATAGACAATTAATTTCTTAATTTTAATTTTATGGTTTATTAAAATAACCTTAAAATTAATATAACATCTATAAAAAATACCAATATTGAAAATTTTTTTATTAAATGTCTGCTTTTTTTAAATTAAATTTATACATTTAAATAAAGTTTTCTGTTTGTTTTGCCAATAAAATAATCATGCATCATTAACTGATTAATAAATTATAATAGCAACAAAAATATGAATGAGACATTAGTTTTTGCGCAAATATATGTTGCCATACATGTATATAAAGTCATATGAAAAAAATTAAACACATTTAATATAAAACGTTGAAAACTAATATAAAACCTGATAATAGTTGAAGTGCTTGATAATGATTAAGACGGAAAACTCGAAAGCGCGTACTTTGAGGTCTTTATATTTTTTTTTTTTTGAATTTGCTACAAAAATAAAAAAATAAATTAAACAAAAATTATTGAATTTTATTTTTTAAAATTTAATTAAAATTTTTTAAATAGAATTAAATTTGAAAAAAATTATTATTAATATATTTATAAAAATATATTACAATTAAATTATTTTTTATTAAACAAATAAAAAAAATTAAATTTATTTATTAAATAAAAAATTTATAAATTAATTTAAAATATATATGGTTATATACATATATATATATGTATATATATTTATTTTATTTAATGCAATTAAAATGATTTAAATAAAAAAAATAAATTTCAATAATTTAAGTTTATCAATTTTACTATCGAAATATTTAATCACAAACATAGAGTATAAATTATTTTTTAGTTTTTTTAAGTTTCAACATATTTAAAATTGATTAACAAATAATTTAATAATTATAAACAAAGTAAATTTAATTATTTTTTTTAATTGTTTTATAATTAAAATGTAAAATATTTTTCAAATTTTGTCATTTAATTTTTATAATAAATCATTAGTTAAATTTAAATGCGTCTAAAAAATTCAAGTAAAATTTATTGCTAAATTAATTTTTCAAAACTATGATTAGAATTTAATGCGAAGAAGTGCGAATTAAGAATCCAACAAGCTATTAACTAAACTTTAAATGGATCGCAATAAAGGTGAATAAATGGTTGAAAAAACAACTTGTTGCAGTAGAAATAATTAAATAATAGCAATTATTTTATGCATTGAAACGGTTGTTAATGTGTTTCATTAAACCATAACTCACTTTTGTAAGAAGTTATTTGATGAGGCCATTGCAAAAATGTTTTACTTTTAAATGACGACTTGCCAAATTTATGTTTCAATAGCCGTTGCCCTTCATTTATCATAAAATAAATTTAAGAGAATTTTAGTTTGTTAATGCTGGTTATTTTTACCAAAAACTCTAATAACTAACCTGTAAGATGCACTAACAAAAAAACTACTAATAATTTATAAAGCATCCGTGAATACACAAACAACTTTGATCAACAACTAAGTGTCCAGATATTATATAGGTATACTTGTTTTTATAGCATTTAAACCAGTTGGCCTATCTAACCTATATTAGATAAGTTATAAATATCAGAAATTTAAAATAACTTTTTTCCCTATTAAACTTTCAAAGTTTGCAGCCTTTAACTTTTAGAGAATTTGCTATTTATTTGATATAATTATTTGTATACAAATTTTATTGCTTTTTTTAAATTCAAAGACATTTGATCACTTTTATTTTGTTAAACTTTTAACTCATATAATTTTATAATAATATATTTTATTTTCATATGTTTTTTTATTTATAAATTTATTTAAAAATTAATTATGATATTTGTAAATAATTTAGAGACGACTTGTCAAAATTCGCCTTCCCATAGTCAAATCCAAGGACAACATTGTTCTATCTGTGGTGATCGAGCTACAGGAAAACATTATGGCGCTCATAGTTGTGATGGATGCAAAGTAAGTTAATTTATTTTTAAAAAATAATAAAAAAATTTTGAATTATATCAATAAAAAATTTTAAATTAAATTAAAATTAATTTTAAAATTAATTTTTAAATAATTATTTAAAATTATTTTGAATTTAATTTTTTGTAACAGTTTTAAAATTGATTTATTTAAGGGTTTTTTTAGAAGAAGTGTCCGGAAAAATCATGTTTATACCTGCAGATTCAATCGGAATTGCATAATTGACAAAGATAAACGAAATCAATGCAGATATTGTAGACTCGCTAAATGTTTCAGAGCAGGAATGAAAAAAGAAGGTAATAGTAAAACAATTTTAATTATTTTTATAAAAAAAAAATTATTTATTAGCTGTACAAAATGAGAGAGACAGAATTAATTGTCGAAGACCAAGTTACGAAGATCCATCTAGTAATGCTGGAATTTCAAATAAACTTTTATTAGAAGCAGAAAAAGTTTCAAGACAGGTAATTTTTTATAACTAAAAAAAATTTAGTAATTTTTATTTTATTTCCTAGTTAAATGGGTCTAATTGGTCAAATGACACCAATATTACTACTAAAAAAATAGCTTCTCCAGACGATGTATGTGAATCAATGCAAGAACAGTTAGTTCACTTAGTTGAATGGGCAAAATGCATTCCAGCTTTTTTAGAACTAAAAATTGATGATCAAGTTTCATTATTAAGAGCTCATGCTGGAGAACATTTACTTTTGGGTTTAGCTAAAAGATCAATTCATTTAAAAGATGTTTTATTATTAGGTATATAAATTTATAATTATATATTTTGTATTTATATTTTTTTAATAACTATTTATTTTTAAGGTAATGATCATATAATAAGTAGAAATTCTCCAGAAATAGAAATCTCTAATATCGGATGTAGAATAATGGATGAATTAGTTACCGTTTTAAATCAAGTTCGAATCGATGAACAAGAATTTGCTTGCATGAAAGCTATTGTGTTTTTTGACCCAAGTAATGATTAATTTTTTATTTAATAAAAAATAAAATTTACTATATACTTTTATTTTAGGTATAAAAGGATTAAAAGAACCTTTAAGAATAAAAGCTTTAAGACATCAAGTGCAAATAAGTCTTGAAGATTATATAAATGATAGTCAATATGATGCAAGGGGAAGATTCGGAGAAATTTTATTATTATTACCAGCTTTACAAAGCATTACACTACAAATGATTAGTCAAATACAAATGGCTAGGATGTTGGGTTCAACTAAAATCCATACCCTATTACATGAAATGTTATTAACAGCAAATAATATTCCATTTCAAATAAATACCAATGGTAACCAATCTTCTAGAAATGTATACACAAATAACGGTTTAAATGAAAGCAATATTAATTCCGTACCTCCAACTGAAACTTACGAAAGTAAGAAAATAAATAAATCGGTTTTAAAGTTTTAAAATTTAAAATTTTTAATTTAGGATCGAATGAGACAATGGTAATGGAAACTGATTCATCAACAAATAATTCTCAAAATTATCAAATAAATAGACATCGAGAACAAAATAATAACGGACTTGTTGGTTGTAATGGTCTAAATTTGAACCCAAATAACGTTCATATACTACCTGAAAATTCAATACATCAATTGAATTCGGTTCAACGTGTTCATAACTCGAATCATTCTTCGCAATTAAACACTCACCAACATACAAATAGTCCTTACATACAGCATCCTCATCATATTTCCCAGCAATTAACACACATGCAACACCATGAAATGCTTTCTTCTGGACAAAGTGATGATTCATCCATTCCATCTCCTGAAACATATAAATTAAGTCCACAGCCAAGTGATCAAATATATAAAAGTGAAAATGATTCTTATTAAAAATAAAGAATTTTTTTATTTTTTATAATGGCTGTTTTTTTGATTAATACAATTATGTTAAATTTTCTTAATGAAAATATTGATTGCACACTTAAACATTTTACTAATTTGTTAAAAATGTTAAGATTTAAATAAATATTACACAAACATTTGAAAACTTAATTAGTTTATGTTATTTTTTTTCAAAAATTTAATTAAAATTTTTTCAACTCTTGTAATCAAATATATTTTTGTATTGTT
Source organism: Pyemotes zhonghuajia (assembly GCA_025170145.1). NCBI lineage: Eukaryota > Metazoa > Arthropoda > Arachnida > Trombidiformes > Pyemotidae > Pyemotes > Pyemotes zhonghuajia. The sequence continues at coordinate 11,321,052 of CM045844.1, forward strand.
TTTAATAATTTTTTATTTATTACTAATTTTTAAAATAGTTTTATAAAATAATGATTCAATTAAAAATTTTTAAATGGATAGAACTCAACTAATAAAAATTTTAATTAATTTAAATAAATCAAATTATATTTTTTGATAATTATTTAGCTTTTATTAAACTATTATAATGTTCTCCCAATTGATAAGAATGCCTGTGATAACTAAAAAATATACAAAAATATAAATTTTATCAAGTTAAAAAAAATTACCTTAATAAAAGTGGTTCTTCAATAACAGGTGAAATACATTTGAACTCGATAGATGGTCCATATGCTTGCAAAACATATATTGAAATATTTAATAAACGGCACAATATTTGCAATTCAACATTTCCACCCCATGATTTTGAATTTTCTACCTCATAACAATATTTTACAAATTCATTATCAGTCATAATATCATTAGTTTCTTCGTTTGTTAAAAACGGAATAAATTCATTTTTGTTTTTCCTTAAATACTCAGCTGTAAGCTTTCTTAATAAAGTAACATCATAATTATTTATCCCATTTACAAAAAGCTGATGCTCAATCGCTTTATACAAACAATCTCCATCGGATGCAATTTCATGAATTTTTAAACCTTTCTCCTAAAATAATTTATAACTAATTAATTTATTTAAATTTTAAAAAAATAATTTTACCGTTAAAATTTTATTAAATGATGCACTTTCAATATTACGTTTATGAAAAGTGGCTTCTTTTTCAGCCTCTTTAAACAATTCAGCTCTTTCTTTTTCATCCTTTTCCTTCTTATCTCTCCTTTTTTGAGCTTTAGAAACTCGATTTTTAACGTTTTCTTCTAAGGAAATTTTATTTTCTTTAGTATTAAGATTATTTAAATCTTCGCTTAATTCAAATTCTTCAAGTTCTTTTTTGTGAGCCTCTTTCATTTCATTTTCCATCACTTCGATTTGGCTAACCATTTCTTTCCTTCTTTTTTTATCATTTTTAGGAACTGTTTGCTTTAATCTCTGTATTTTTGCTTTAAAAAGTAATAGAATACCTTAAAAATACAATTAAAAAAAAATATATCTTACCTTGTAATATTTTTTTTTGTTCTTTCTGTCTTCTTAATAGCTCATCTTTTTTGTTGAAAATTTCCATTCTTCTTTTTAAATTTAATTTAATTCATTAATAAATCACTTTTGTCTTTAATTTTATTTTAAAAATCGGTAAAATACACTAAATTAATGTAAATATCTTAACACATTTACCTTTTGCGCCAAGTTCAAAACAAAATATAAACAAATTTATAGGCGGGCTTTTAAAAAAAAAAAAAAAGCAAATCTAATTTAAAATAAAAATCTTTTTCAAATAAAAATTAATAGTAAAAACACAAAAAAAATGTAAACTTGAAACTTTATATACGAAAGGTTACAAAAAAATAATAAATAAACATCATGAGTTAATATGAGTATGTAATGTAATTATAAAATTGGAATCTTTAAACATCATTTAAAATAAATGATTTAATACCAAGGTTTAATGTCCATGGGCCTAGTGGACGAAAATCCGATGTTATCGTTTATAATGCCACCCATTGAAGATAAATTCGGGTTTAAATATTGTTCTTTAATATTCAAGTCAGAATATAAGGTACTTCTAAATGGTACTTGCTGACTTAATATATTAATAGGCTCCATTTTTCTGACTATTGAAGACAAAGGTTGCATCTGTGAGATTTGTGTGTTTGGCTGAAAATCTTGATTAAAAACCATATTTTTATCGGAAATTAATTCTCTGCTTTGAGGAACAAAGACTTCCACATATCGATGACCCATATTTGCCTTATCAAGACTAAGAGCTCTTTGAGCTTCTTCAAAAGTAGAAAACTCAACTTGAGCTTCTCCAGTAGATAATCCTCTCGAGTTTTTAAAAATCTTAATCTCTACTGGTATTAAATTTAAAGGCCTAAAAAATACTGCAATATCGTGTTCAATGGCTTTAAATGGTAATCCTCTTAATTTTATAATATATCGTTGTTGTTGTCTCCGGTTGTCATAAAAATTATTTCCTAACCTATTGGCATTAGATGCCAATAATTCATTGTTTCGAAAATCATTTAAATTATCAAAAATTGGTCTATTTCCATTATTAACAAAAGAAATGAAATTATTTCCATTACTTCTTTCTAATAAACTATCAAATCTTTCGCTGTGATAATTTCGATTTCTATTAAAATTTCTGTCATATGGCTCAAATCTTTGTGTATTTCCAGGGCGAATTCTGTTTGGAGTAAAATTTGGCGATCTCGATTTATTCAAATCAGAAACTTTTTTGTTCATCCTTTGTGACATTGCTGAATCGTTATTTGTTCTATTAACAGTATTCCACGCATGTTTAAATTCAATCGGAGAACTCTTAAAAATTTCAATATACCTATTAAAATTAAATTATATTAATATTGACAAAAATAATTTAAATAGAATTAAATGCCCCCATAATGAAAAGCTTAAAATAACAATGTTAATAAAATCCCAAACCTGTGCCCAATCAGTTCTTTGTGCTTTCCTAAAGCTTTTTTTGCATCATCTTTTGATGAAAATTGGACGAAACTCAAAGATCTCCCTTTATCATCCAATGGCCCATCCAACACAATCCCCTCTCGTACAATTTTCAACCCTTAATATTATGTTTTAATTAAATTGCTGTTAGATTCTAAATCAATTTTTAAATTCTAATTTTAAAAACGTAAAATATACATTTCCAAACTAACAATTATTTTATATAATTCAGCTTGCTATTACTGCTTGTAAAATAAAAATTTCAAACATATCAAACCTTCAAAGAATTGGATCACATCCTTTTTTTTGCAATTAAATGGCAATCCTCTCATTTTGATGAAACATTCAGGATCAACATTTGGTGAAAAAACAGCATTCCTAGTAAGACCATTTTCAAAGTCTTTAGGCCTTGCTACAAAAACTTCAATATATCTTGAGCCAATGTTGTTTTTGTGTTTTTTCAATGCATTTTTTTCATCAGCACTGGATTCAAGTTCAACAAAAGCTTCTCCTGAAAGAACAATTTTATCATCTGAAATTACAAAAAAAAAAAAACTCACCTGAAGCCTTCCCATTACGATTGAGCATCAAATGAATTCCATCAGCACCATTTTTTATATTAATATCTAAAATCAGAGGAGTTTAGCTTTGTGAATAAATTCGTTACCAAAATGTTACCATTGAAAAACTCAATAATGTCCTCTTTGGTTGCTTGATAAGGTAATCCTCTTAATTTAACTATAAACTCTTCTGAAACTTCTTCGTCCGACATATTTTGATTATTAAATTAACTAATCGATTCAAATTAAGATTAGAAAAGCATTCGAAAGTTCAGTTGCTCAAAATTTGGTTTCAAATTTGTTTCTAAGAAAAACAACTCAAAACAATGTTAGCGCCATCTGCAAACTTTTTCAATTATTAGAGCAATGTACAAAAATACAGAACTAGTTAATTTTTACAAGCCGAAATTGAGCGCCAACTTCAAATTATATTTAAGAATTAAATTTAAATTTAATTTAAAAGCTATTAATACTGTTCATTTAATCATTATTCATTTAAAATAATTATAATTATAACAATTAATATGCAGTTATTGTAGAAATTTATTTTTATATATTTTTATATATATATTTTGTTTTTTATTTAATTTTGTTTAATTTCAATTAATTTTCTTAAACTATATCAATCATACATTAATTTTAAAAACATGTATTATATCTGCGTTTAATTTTATTAAAAATATAAATACAAATTTACTTTTTACTGTCCTAAATTTAACAATTTAAAATTTTTTTTTTAAACAAATTTTTAATATAAATTTTTTATTAAATTAACTTTGTCATAATATAAAAAACATTCATTAATTTATTTTAATTTTAACAAAAAAAAAAAGAATTTAAAAAAAATTATTTATTTATAAATTTTAACAAAAATTTAAATTAAACACTTAATTAAGAACATGATGAGTATGATAAAAAAAAATATACAATTTTTAAAAATGTATACTAAATTTTTATTACTTTTTAGCTTAGTAGACTATATTGCTGATTTTGTAAAATTATGATGAATTCAAAGTCAAATTATAAATTTGATAAAAAAAAAATGAGCGATTACATAATTAATTTTACAGGATTAAACAAAAAAATTGTTTATTCAAAATTATTAAATTAAAAATTATTGCATATTATTTAATTAATACAAAGTCCCTTTAATTATTAATAAAATAAAAAAAATTATATAATTTTAATAAATAACAAATCTTTTTCATTTTCTCTTCAATTTAAATTACTTATATTAATCTAAAATTTTTAAAATTTTTTTTTGAAATTTTTGAAATTATACTTAAATTTAAATTAGACAATATTTATTATTTAAAAAAAAAAGTAAAATTAAAATTTTTCTGAAATTAAAAATTAATTATTTTTTTAATTTTAATTTATATATTTTGTTTCATTTTATCTCATATTTTTTTTTTAATTCATTATTAATAAAAAAAATTCCTATAAAAATGTATTTTTTTTAATATTTAAAACAATAAATTTTAATACTTTTAAATACACGTTTATAAAAAAAAATTATATATTTTTTTGTCACTTCAATAATTTAAAAATATATTCTTAAAAATTTTATTAATTAAAAAAAAAAAAATGTCTAAATAAATTGATTTGAATTTTTTTTTATTTTAATTAATTTACATTTTTTATTTTTTAACTTTGAAATCTTGATTATACTCATATTAATAAATGATGAGAATATTATTAAACTAGATTTGTATAATTGACAAAAAATTGCAAGGCATTTATTTTAATTATTTGTACCATATGAACATGTTTTTAGATTAACTAATATATTTTTTTTTAATATTACAAAAAATTTATAACATTATATTATAAAATCTAAAATAAAAAAATAAATAAAATAATAAATTTTTTAATTGAAAAAAATAACTTTTTTATTAATTATTTTTAAACCTTTAATTTATAATCAATCACCTAATATATTTTTAATTTAAATTAGAAATTTTATGCATTTTAAACATATTAAAAACATTAAAAATTAATATAAATACAATTTTTAATAAACCTATTTTATCAAAATGATATTAATAATTTTTATGATTTTATTTAAAAAAAAATATATTTAAAACCATAATCTAATTATATTTATACGAAATTTTGTGTTTTATTAAAATGATTAAAAAATGGCGTTTTATTATTGAATTTTTTTTTTAATTTACTATTAATTAGGTTTTTACCAAAAATATTTTTAAATATATTTAAACTATTAATATATGATCATCAAAAAATTGCATTATAATTTTTTAAAATTATTTTAAAATATTTAAGCTTAATTATTAAGCTTAAAAATCATAAAAAAAATTCATTTTCTTTTTAAAATGTTTTTTTAAATTCTTTATTTAATATTAATTAAATTTAAAAATATATCAATCAATTACATATACTAAAGACAAAACAAAATTACCAATTTAATACAATAAATAAATAGCTTTGTATTTTATAAATTTAAAATTTTAAAATAAATTTGTTGTGACTAAAAATACTAGCAAATAGTCAAACGAATTAATTAAAAACAATTTTTATTCATTTATATCTTAAAAGAGAACAATATTTAAAATTATGCTCTTGTTGTTAACTATTGAAATTTCCAACACGCCATATGAGTAATATGTCATGACCACATTATTATGTTAGACAGAATGATAAAATAATAAAAATTTGCTTGTAGCAACTTTGATCTTGTGAAAATATTTAATAATTTTTATTTAAACAAATTTTTTATTTGTAAAATTTTAAAAATTAAGATAAAAATAATGCATTGTAAATAATTATTTTTGAATAATTGTTATTGTTAAATTGATTTTTATTAATAACTAGATAAATTTTTATTTGAATTATATTAATTAATAAAGTCACGTAATTTTAAAAAATAATATAATCGTAATTGATCTCTTAATAATAACAAAAATATCTATTATTTATATTAGAATAATAAATAATGACAAAAATTTTGTTGATAATAAAATAATTTATAAAAAAATAAATTATTTAAAAAATTTAAACATAAAATAATTTATCTAACAATTTTTTTTTTATAAGAAATAAGTAAACTTTTTATATTTAAATCCTTAAACAAAAAATTTTATAAAAAAAAACCATTAAAAATATTATCTTCTTTAATTATGATGTTATTATCTATTTTTTTTAATAATTACATGATTTTTTGCTTTTAAATAAAATAATTTTCTGTTACTTCAATAAGTTTAATTTTAATCTAATTTTTAATGCTAAAATTTCAATAATTTTTTATTTTTTATTATTTTTAATGCATCACATTTATAGATTAAATACTTATATAGACTTATTTTAATTTTTTTCAATTTTATATGCTATTTTGACGTTTTATAAATAACAAAGCTTAATTCATAATAATTTAAAAACAAAATTAAAAAAAGAATTATAATTAGTAATGCAAGGAAAAAATTATTAATGAATAAAATATTAAAATTTACGCATATAATAATAATTAATTAAAAAAAAAAATAAAACAAAATATAAAATAAAGATAGAGATATGACCTTAATTGTAAGAATAACAAATTTATATATTTAAAAATTTTATTTAACAAATTATGATATAAATTATATTTTAAAGACAGCCAATAAGCAATTGTAAAAATTATAAAAAAAAATATATTTTTTATTAAATTAATTCATATTAGTTAAATTAAAATAAAAATTAAATTTATATTATAAAATCTTGGGTAAGAAATTTTAACTCAATATTTTTTAATAGTTTTTAATTAAAACATTTATATTTTAAATAATAAGTATTTTACAATTTAAAAAATATTATTCAATTTATTATTTAATATGTGCATAGTTAGAAATATTTTTTTATTTAAAAATACAAAAATTACATTTTGACTTAAATTTTTTAAATTTTATTGCATTTATATAATACCTAATACATTAATTTTTTTCTTTTTTAAAGTATTATTTTTTAACAAAAGTATTTTAGTTTACAAATAATAATTGTTTAACATTTTTATAATTTTTATTTAATATTATTTAAACTTGTTTTTCTATTTATATTTTGTTATATATATTTGATAAGTTTATTAATAAAAAATATTAGTTTAAAATAAAGTATGATAAAAATTAATAATTTTAGAAAAAAACTTTAAGAATGTAAGTTTAAAGTTAAAAATGTTAAATTTATAAATATTTTTATTAAAATATTAAAAAACAAAAAATTTTAAGACTAGATCATCCTATAGAACTATTTAATATTTTAGCTAAAAAAACTGGTGGCGCCATTTAGTGTAATATAAAAAAATTAAATATTATAATTTTCAAACTTAAAAAAATAAAAAAAGTTTAAGATTAAAAATAAAATTTTTCTAAATTAAAATATTAAAATATAATGAAAATTATTTTTTACATGTAAATGATATTTAAACAAATTGTTAAAAAATAAATAAGTTTTTTTTTTTAAAAATTTCATATTAATTTGCATTTTTTTTGACATTTTTATGCTAATTTAAGCAAGATTAAGAAAAATGTTCTGTTTTTCCAGTATTCTGTATATAATATTTTTATTTTGTAGCGCAATGGTTAAAAAATTAGATTAATTTTATCTAATTATTTTTTTACTTTAAAAAATATATTATTTTTAATATTTAATTAAACTATTTCTACTTTAACTTTTTGCAACTAAAACCATTTAAAAATAAAAGTTTAAAATACATTTGATATTTATTAAATTGTTAAAAAAATTGCAAAAACTTATAATTAAATTCTAATTATTTATTAATTTTTATGGAAATTTAATTAATAAAATTTAATTTTAAATTATAAAAAAAAACATTTTTAAATGCAAATTTTACTTGATAATAACTTTAATTGTTTTTATCTAAATATTGATAAAATGACATAAACTAAAGTTTTGATATCAAGCAATGATGACTAACTTGTTGATTTATTTGTAGAACAAATTTAATACAGGAAAATTGGTATGCATTTATTTTTTAATTATCTGTTAAAAAGAGAAAAAATAATTAATTGTTGATAATACAAATTATATTTTTAATAAACTTTTGACTTCAAAATTAAATATGCAACTTGTTTTAATTCTTATTAGTACTTATGATCAAAATTTTAGTTCTAATTTATCATAACAGTGGTATAATTGTTTTTACTTAAAAATAAATTTAATAAAAAATATATAATGTGTTAAGTATATTTAAAAAAATATTATTTTAATTAGAGCTTGAATTTATTTAATAAAAATAATAGTTTAAGTTTTTTAAAAAAAATAACAAATATTTTTGTTATGTAGAACGGATTTGACAGCATTAAATTAAAATGCAATTTTATAATTATTAAAATTACTAAAATTGAGACATTAAAAATTCATAACTATAAAAAAATTATATTTAAAGCAACCTAAAAATAAGAAATTGATTGCAATTTTAAAACACTTTGAAAAAATATCTTTAGTTTCTATATAAGAATATAAAAATAAATTAAATATATGATTGATTTTTATAGTTAATTCTTAAAATGCTTAAATTTTTTATATTAAAAATTTAAATGTTCATGTACTTATATACAATTAAAATTTAATAAATAAAAATTTATAACAATTAAAAATTAAATTAAACTAAAAGAATTTCATTGTAAGTATAGGATATTAACTAGAAAAAAAGTTATGAAAAATAGTTGTTAATCTAAGAATCTAAACTAATAGAAAATATTGCAAAGATGAAATTTAAAAATGTTTAATTTAAAAAAAAAATTGATAAATTTAATAACTTTGTAAAAATGAATGATAGAAATGAATGACAATAGAAAGAAAATTTAATTTGAGTGAAAAAAATTTTCGCTAATTATTTTACCCTAAACTATGTCCTATTGCATTGACTTTTTTGTCTAGCACCTTGCATTAGAGTGTAAATGAAAAAAATTTAATGGTACATCGATTTTTTGACAAAAGTGGCTTTAAGTTAAATTTGAATACACATATTGCTGAAAAGAAATATAAAAAGGCTTTTTTCTACTTCAAGAGGTGTCTGAGTTGTAAAAAACAATTTGCTTAAGTTAGTTTAAAGTGATAATTAATAATTGATGTAAAACATTATTTGTAAAAACCTAGAATGAATTTAAGACAGAACTAAAGCTTATTGCCAATTAAAATACTGAATGAAAATATTTTAAATTTAGTCTTAAGTACAATTTCGTAATAAAATAATAAAAAAATGAACTTGAAAACAAAATAAAATGAATGACATTGAAAAGACCTCAAACTATCAACAGACCCGTCCAAACGATTAGGACAAGAAAACGCCCAGATCTAATTTACTTTTTGGCGGGCAAAATTACTGTTAACAACCGCCGGCGCTGTTGTCGTAAGCATGCGCTTTATTATTGTTTTGCACCTTGTCAATGTGCACCGCGGTCCGGAATAAACAATCATCAACAAATCATCTGATGACTTTATTAGTCGGTCATCACCTTGTCATCAATTTTTCATTAGTCATCTTTGAATTCTAATCATGTCTAGTTCAGTGCTGATAAACAAGGAAAAGCAAATTAAACAAGCAGTTCTTGTTTGCGACAACTTTGATCGAGAATTTCAGCCTGTGGTTCTAGAACAACAACTGGCCTTGCTAAAAGTTGTCAACTGCTCTCTTATTGAGTATACTCTTAACTTTCTTAAAACCTCTGGCATCGAACAAGTATTTGTTTTTAGTTCAAACGTAAAAAAGTTGAAAAATCATTTAAAGGAAAAAAAATGGATTTTTCCAGATGAAGAATCCCCTTTCTTAACAGTGATCAGCTCTGATCAACACACTTCTCTAGGAGATGTGATGCGGGAGGTTTTTGAAAATTCTCTTATTAAGTCAGATTTCGTTTTAGTTAATGGCAATGTCATCGGTTTTTTAAATCTCAGTGACTATCTTAGGCAGCACATCTTCAAAAGAATTAATGATGACAAAGGAATTGTGATGACTATGATATTTACTGAAATGAATTACGATCACAGATCCAGAACTAAAGACAGCGAAACTTTGCTCATTACTGAAAAAGAATCAGATAAATTATTGTTTTATGAAAGAGCTATCAGTAAAAAAAAAAAAATAGACATAAATCTAGATTTATTTTTAAGTAATAAGGCCACTGAAATCAGATTTGATATGCAAGATACAAACATTGCTATTTGTTCAGCTGCTGTTCCCCAATTATTTGCCGATAATTTTGATTATTGTACGAGAGAAGATTTTATCAGAGGAATTTTAGTGCACGAAGAAATACTTGGAAATTCTATTTATATTAAAAAATGTGATGAAAATTTTTACTCGGCCAAAGTATATGATTCTTTTTCGTTTGATGCAATAAGTAAAGATATTTTGCAAAGATGGTCTTATCCAGCTGTGCCAGATATTCAAGAAGATGTTTCTTTTCAAAGACCAAATATTTACAAAGGATCAAACGTTGATTTGAAATTGAATTCAGTTTTAAAAGGCAATTTAGCTATAGGAAGTGATACTGAAATCGGTTGTAAAACTTTTATTAATAATTCTGTCGTTGGTAAAAATTGTAGAATCGGTTCCAACATAAAAATAGAAGATAGCTATATACAAGACAATATTATTATAGAAGACAATTGTTCAATTAAAAAATGCATTATATCAAATAATTCAATTATAAAAAAAAATTGTATAATAAATTCTGGTTGTATAATTGGAATAAATGTTGTTATTGGACCAAAAATTGAACTACCTGAATGTACTTATTTAGTAAATAAAATAGAAAATGATGAAAATATAAATCCTTATTTAGTTGGACTTGAAGGAAAAGGCTATTTGTTTAAAAATGAAGATGACGATGATGAAGAAATAGAAGAATCAAAACAAGTTTGGGGAAAAACATTGAAATCTTTATCTGATAATGAATTAAACGTTGATTCATCAGTTGAAGAATATACTGAAAATGAAGAAAGCTACATAGAAAGTGAAGAAGACAATGACGATGTAGACGATGATGTTAAAAGTAAAAAATTAAATTATAATTAAATTTTAATTATACTTTTATTAATTTATTTTTTTTTTTTAGATTTTTATAATGAAGTTGTTGAAAGTTTACAAAGAGGAATTGAAGAAAATATTGAATGTAAAAATCTTATCTTAGAAATAAATTGTTCAAAGTAAGTAATTTAATTTTTAATTTAAATAAATAAATTAAAAAAAAAATATTTTTTAGACATGCATATAATATACCGATTAAAGAACTGGTTTTTTTAGTAATTGAAGCAATTTTAGATTTACCTAATCATTTATCAACAGATATAATGGATGATAAAAGTTATTTTACAAAATTTATAAAAGTTTTACAATATTTTTTACCAATTTTAAAAAATTATGTAAAATCAAAAGACACTCAAATAGATTGTCTTTTATCAATGGAACACTTTTTTTTAAATAATAAAAGAATTTTCACACCAGGAACTTTAATTAAAACAATAAAATATTTTTATGATCAAGAAATATTAGATGAAGAAATTATTTTAAAATGGCATAAATCAATCCAACCTTTAGTTTTAATGGTATCAGTTCAAGAAGAAAATTATTTTGAAGAAAGAAAAAAATTAAGAAATGATAAAATTATATGTACATTTATTAGTTGGTTGTTAGAGGCAGAAGAAGAATCTTCTGAAGGAGAATAATTAGTTTTAAATAATAGTTATTTTTTATTTAATTTTTAAATTGTTAATTTTTATTTTAATATTATATTAAAATTATTACATAAAAAATGTGACTTATTTTTTTTAAGATTTATATATTTTTTTATTTTAAATAAAATACGTCATTTGATTCTTTAATATTTTACATATTTTTGAACATGTGGTTTAATAATTAATTATTATTAGTCACACATGAATTAATTGCATAAGAGATTGAGCGCTGCCAATTTTATAAATTTTTCGTATAATTATGCATGCTTAATTTTATGTGTTTGAATCGTTTAATAAATAATATAAAGTTTAATCATTTTCATTTTTTTATAAATTACTACTGTAATATTTTAATTTTTGAAAAAAACATTTTATTAAAATTTAATTTAATTGCTTTTAACAATTTTTCGTAATGCATGTCTATCAAATTGCAATAGTTTAATTACTGTTAAGAACTTTATTTGTATAGAATTTAAATAATATAGATTTTAAAATTATAATACAATACCTAAAAAATTATGAACATTTAATTACTTAAAGAATTTGAATTACTTTAATATTATTAGATATTTCTATGAATTAGAAATATAAAAAATATTTTGATTATTTGTTTTTTTTTTTTTTTTGGTAAATAATAAAATAGTTGCTATGAATTGAATACATGTTGATGCATTTTTATGTGGTCAATGATCTTATAAATAAACTAAAAAAAAAAATTAATTCACAAGTAGTCTTTGATTTTGTATTAATTTAAGAAGCAAAAATACCGGAAATACTGGAAATATAGATGTTACCAAGAAAATTAGTTTTAACCTTGAGTTGATTTCAAGTAAACGAACATGTTTGCTTCAAGTTGGCCACTGGACTTAAAAAAATTAACCGGAAAAACTTTTTACCCACTACTTTAAACTGAGACGCAATATACAGACTGAAAGTGGTAAAAAGGTGGTTTTTTCAATAACTTGATTGTAAGCCTTATCCTTTATATATTAACTGCAGACAAACAAACAGGAGACGGTAGACACCCTCAGGTAGACACTCTTTAGTAGATACTCATAAATAGACATTCTGAGGTAGACAGTATTGGATAGACAATTTCAGGTAACATTCTTAAATAGACACTCTTAGGTAAAACAATCGACAGACTGGGCAGGTATGGGTCTCATAAGAAGGTGTGGGTCCCATAAGAAGGTGTGGGTCCCATAAAAGCGAGTATATGATCGAATGCAGTGACAGGCGTTGAACTAGTTGAGTATCTGCTGCTGACAACGAAAGTGCTAAAGTGTTGTTGCAAAAAGTGGCTGTTAATGTTAACTTTAAATGTTTAATCAAAAGGATCTTTTACTTGTGACACCTGACAGTGTACAAAGTGTTTTCTGACCTGTCTTTAAGTGTCTTTTTCTCCTGATGGCGGTTAAATTTAGACTTGTCTTCCGTTTAATCATAATTTTAATTTTTTATATTCTATTTGCTCAACCTGTTAAATGTGACCTAGAAGCAATAGTAAGTAAAATTTTTTCATCATTTTTTATCATTCAAGACATTTTCTTTTTAATCTGATTAATAATTTTTTTTGTTTATTTGATTTGCAAACATTTATCTATCTCATAATATAATTGTCACTAATCTTGTCTTATTTTTCAATGTTTTATTATTGTGAATTTAACAAAACTTTATTTTAGCATTACCTTCAGAAATATGGTTATATGAATGAAATTTCTAATGCTGCTAATTTAATTGCTGAAAATTCATTCAAGGATGCTGTAAAAATATTTCAACGTTTTGCTGGACTTAATGAAACCGGTAAGTTATTTAAAGCATCTCTTTCATAATTGAAACACTAGTTTTTTCAATTGTTTTCATCCATCTGTTAAATATGTTTTTTTCAATTTTGATTTAGTCATTTTTATAAATTTAATACTTTTTTATGCTTGACTAAAATTTTTATTCATTTATTCATTTAATTCATAGTTGTTTTTTTTATAATTGTTGCTTTAATTTAACAACAAACCAGGTCGATCACCTTTTTTTAATTTTTATTGTTTTTTAAATATTTTTAGATATTAAAGTAGATAAATAAAAATTATTTTTTAATCTAATAAATATTTTTGTATAGGTAACCTTGACCATGACACAGTAAAAATGATGAGTCAACCACGTTGTGGCAATAAAGATATCAGTGGCCATTTAGAAAACTTAAAAAGAAGAAAACGTTATGCATTACAAGGTAAAATTTAACTCAAGATTGTTATTTTAAGGTTATGTTTAAATGCTGGGCTAAGTAAAGTTAAATGAATTTTTTATTAGGTAAATAATCAAGTATTACTGCATCAGTTTACCCAACTATAACCTCATTAATAGTTCAGCTGTTTCTACAGTTTTAGCAAATAATTCAATTTAACTTCCTTATTTACTTGTTCCCGCTCTTTTCAAATTATTCATCTCTATCTTCACCCCATCTTTTCTTTAAATGGTCTAAATTAATTAAAACTCTAAATTACCTTGTCTATAGATAGGATCTGCACTTGTTGCTATTTTATAGCTTTTATAAATACAAAGCATACAAGTTTTACAATTACAATACAAGGTTTAAAAGGCTTGAAATCGTTTAAACTTGCTTTTTAATCGACTTGTTTAGCTGCAAATGCTGAAAAGACCATCAATTTTGATGGACTTTCAAATATTTTTGCATGGTCGTTGATGTACATTGAAACAATTAAACATACCTTTGTTTATTTATTTTGATAATTTGCAACATCTTTTTGTTGAAATAGTTTTGAATTAAGCTTTAGTACATTTTAACCACAAAATGCTCTTGTTAATTGGAAACTTTATTTTTCGGACTATAAAATTTTGCGTGAGAATCGTACTCTTGAGCAAACAATTAATATTGATAAAACAATGAACTTTTTTTGTAAAGCATTAATTATGGTTGTTTGCATGTTGCTATTTATTAGATGTTATAACCAAACAACCACACGCAATATTATGACATTGAAACTAAAAATTACCCTGAATCTTAAATGTATCTATTGTCATAATTCTGAACAAAAACTTTGACTTATTTTTTAGGCAGTAAATGGCGTCGAACTGACCTCACTTATAGAATTTCTAAATATCCTAGAAAGTTTAAGCGTTCGCTTGTGGATAAAGAAATTGGTAGAGCCTTCGAACTATGGTCCAATGTAACTCCACTCAACTTTATAGCTAAAAAAGAAGGTAGGGTTCACATTGACATTCGGTTTGTCGTTGGCGAACATGGGGATGGAGACCCGTTTGACGGACCAGGTTCGTGAGCTATTAAAAAAAAAGTTTTTCATCCATAGCATATTTTTTCAATACTGTAATTACAGGTAATACCTTGGCTCACGCTTATTTTCCACAATATGGCGGTGATGCGCATTTTGACGACGAAGAACAATGGAGCATTAACTCTTATACAGGTAACTATTACAAGAAAAAACAACATCTTTAAAATTTTAATTTTAGGTACAAACTTATTTCAAGTTGCTGCACATGAACTTGGTCACTCATTAGGTTTAGGACATAGTTCAGTTAGAGACTCTTTAATGGCTCCTTTTTATCAACGTTACAAACCTAATTTTAAATTACATAAAGATGATATTCACGGAATTCAATCTTTGTATGGAGAAGCATCTGTTTTATCTTCAAGTCCAACTGCTACTCCCACCACTTCTACAGTCACACCAGTTATAAATGAAAAACCTATTAATCAACCGCCTGATGATCCAAATAATAAACCTGAAAATGAACTTTGTCAACATGGTTCTATTGATGCAATCACTCGGATAGCTTCTGGGAAAACTTTTATATTTAAAGGTATACTTTAATTATATTGTTAATCATTATGAGATATTTCAAAATTAATTTTTTCATAGGTAACCATTATTGGAAAGTGGAAATCAATGGGTTGGCAGAAGGTTATCCTCGAAAAATTAGCACTGATTGGGAAGGTTTACCTGGACATTTAGATGCTGCTGTTACATGGGCAGATGGAAAAACTTTTTTTTTTAAAGTAAATACATTTTTTTTTTTTCTATATTTAAAATTAAATAATTATTTAACAAACTTTATTATAAAAAATAAAAAATTGATATTCAATGGTATTTAGAGTTTTTTGTATCAAATATTTTAAAATAACTTTAATTTTTACTTTTGTTCATTTATTTTTAAAAGTTTTATAAAGCAATAGCTATTATTTAAAAATTGAAATAAGATTTAGAAAATGATTATATTTTTATGATATTAACAAATTTTCATTTGCAAATCCTTGAATTTTAAATTTTATCAGATTTTCATTTAAATTTAACCCTTATTTTTAATTTAATCTAAAATATTTTTTAATTATCTAAAAACCTTGAAAATTAAATTAAAAATCTTATAATTTAATGTATTTAACAAATTTTTTATTTTTAAAGGATGACAAATATTGGCGTTTTCATGATATGAAAATGGATCCTGATTATCCCAAACAAATAAGTGTTGGGTTTTCCGGAATTCCTAATAATATAGATGCAGCATTTGTATGGAGCGGAAACGGAAAAACTTATTTTTTTAAAGGTAATTTTTAATTATATTAGATTATAAACGTTAATCTAATTCTTCAATAAAGGAAGTCAATATTGGAGATTTGACAGTAAAAATGATCCACCTGTAAGTTCTAGATACCCAAAATTAATAAAAAATTGGATTGGTTTGCCTAATAATATTGATGCCGCATTTAAATGGGAAAATGGCTTAACTTATTTTTTTAAGGGAACAGAATATTACCGTTTTAATGACGCAGATTTTGAGGTAAATTATTAATTTGCTAGTATTTTATTAAAAATTAAAAAAAATTATAATTTTTTAGGTTGATACAAAAGCAAAACCTCCTTTTCCCAGACCTACTTCTGTTTGGTGGTTTGATTGTAAAGCTACAACCCATGATACATTTAAAAAAAGAAAACCTTTTTCATTTAATAAATTTGCTTATTTACCTGATTCATATGAATTATCCTCAAAAGATTTAGACTCATCATCGTCTGTTAATATTCCACTTCCTTCATTTTCTCTTTCTTCATATCTTTCGATTGATAAAGATTGGTTGAATTTGGGTGATTTAAATGAAGAAAAAATGGGTGTAGCTGCTGCTTATACTCGAAATAATTCTGGTTTAAATTTAATTTTTTCATATTGGATTTTATTAGCTTATAATTTTTCAATTCTACAATCAAAATTATTTCGTTACACATTTTAATAAAATATACAAAGATTTGATTAACGTTCTAGTAATTGCTGGCAATTTCTGTAACATTTTTTTCAATATATTGTATTTACTTTTATGTATATAGCTAGGAAATATAATGCAAAAAATTTACCTCTTAAATTTTTTATAACATCTTATTAATATATAAAGATGTTAATAAAATATCATTTATTAAATTTGTACAAATATTTTTAAATTCAATTATGTCTTTTGTTTTAGGTTGATTATAGAATTTTAATTTATTGACACAGTCATTTGCCATTTAAATATACTAATTTAAAAAATTTATATTGATTTTGTATAATTAGTAAAATTGAATTAATTTTAAAAAACACAAAATATTAAAATAGTTTAATAAAATTTCATATTTAAAAATATTATTAATATTTTTTTTTTAATTTATTTTATTATAATATTAGGAATTCATAAATATTTTTTATATATTTTTAATATTAATAAAATATTTTTAAATAAAAATTTTCATTTTTTTTTTTTGGTTCAAAGACGTCAGATTAATTACATTTTAACCAAGCATTAATTGCGTTTTTAGGCTCTCGAGTTGCAAGCTTTAAAAAAATAATTATATTTAAATTAAAAATAATTTTTATAATAAATTTATTCATTATTAAAAATACCTTATTTTTAATTTCGTCATATATCCAATATTGATTTCCTTTAAAAAAATATGTTTTTTCATTAGACCATGCTAATATTCCGTCAATATTATTAGGAATTTCCCATATACTTATCGGTTTAGGATATTCACTATAATTAGTTTGATTATTTTTATCCAATCTCCAAAATTTGTCGCCTTAAAAAAAAAATAATGTTTTAAAACATTACTAAATAATAAAATTTACCAGAAAAAATATATGTATTGCCAGTTCTTTCTTTTTTATAAATTGCATCAATTAACCCAAGTTGCGAATTCCTTAACAAATCTTTAATATGCAAAACTTTTTGAGGAAAAGTTTTAAGGCCAGTGTATTGATAAGCCGCATTATTCTAAAAAAAAATAAAATAAGTAAATTTTTAAAACTTATTTTACTAATTAAATACTTTTATAATGTTAATAATTCGACCATTTTTATATGCCGCATTTATTGGACCATTTATTCCTTTAAAAATATTTTCTATTTTTTGAGGATAACCATTTTCAATACCTCCAGCAGCCTTTAATTTATAAATATAATCACCTTATATACATAAAATAACAACAAAAAATAAAATTAAAAACAAAAAATAATTAAATAGAAATAAAAATAATTTACCAGCAAACATATAGCACTCTTCATTATAAATGCATAAACCTGCATCTATTTTAAAATCATTGCATATATTATGAGGATTTAAAACTGTAGGTTTGAAAATTGACGGTTTACTTGATGTAGTAAAAAGTTTATGTGTCGTAGAAGGCTTACTTGTGGAAGCATCTTGTCTATTTCCTAAAATATTATATTTAGGATCTTAAAAAAACTTTTTTTTAAATATTTGTCTAAACCTTAAAAAAAATCACATACTTTCATCACTTTTTGATTTTTTTCCGTATAATTCTTGAATGGCCGTTATATCATCTTGCTGTAATTTTTGTTTTACTCCTTCATAAGTTGGATACATAATAGAACCTTTAACATTAGAATGGCTTAATCCTAAACTATGACCAAATTCGTGAACTGCGACACTATATAAGTCAGTTCCACTTGAATTATCTACTGACCAAGATTCTTCATCATCAAAATGAGCATCACCTCCAAACTCAGGAAAAAAAGCATGAGCTAAAGTACCACTTGGACCATCAAATTCATTTCCATCGCCATGTTCTTTAATTTCAAACCTTATATTAATATCTGGTTTTTGACTTGAACTTTGAATATTTTTTATTTGTAAATCTGAATTATCTTGCCATTCCTTAACAAAATATTAAAATAATTTGATTTATTATTATTAAATACTTACTTTAAGTGCTCTATTAAATATTTGTACAATATTTTCATGTTTATTAATAATATTTGGGCGATTAGAAAATTTTGTTACTTTCCAGCTAAGTTTTTTTGATGGCCATTTACTTCCTTGCAATTTATATCTTTTGAAACGACTTAAACCAACTTTTTTTTTAAAATCTTTTTGAAAATCAGGCACACCACAACGCGGTAAAGACATAACTTTCAAAGTTTCAACATCCAATAAACCTTTATAATTTTTTTTTTATATTTAAATTTACAACTCAAAAGTTTATAATTTTACCTGTTTTTTTTAAACCAAAAAATTGTTGAAATTTTGTTATAAATTCTTTTAATTCTGATAAACCTGATCGAGTTTCTAAACTAACCTATTTAAAAAAAAATTAAAAACTAAAAACTAAAATAGATTCTTACTTCTTGGTCTGAGTATCCAAAACGATGTAAATATTTCTATAAAATTTTAGTTTAAATTATTAATTAGACATAATTAAAAACTTTATTATTACCGCAGCTTTTTTTTCTGCTGTATAAGTTAAATTTCTAATACTATTAGTTAAGATATTTTCAGCATAAAATGCTTCAATAAAAAATAAACAGGTAAGAAAAAAATAAAAAACAAAATTTCTCATTTTTTGCTATTTGTTTTATTCTGTAAAAAACTTTTTCAATTAACAAATATTTTCAAATTGAATAAGATATTTATAAAATAAAATCTCATATTTACTAGGAGGATGTACCAATAGATGATGTTTAAAAATTATGTTCAAAATAGAAATAACAAAAAAAAACTTAATAAATTTATATTTGTATAAGTATGTTTTGCAAATAAAAAAAAGATTAATAAACACAAATCTAGACAAATTGACAAAAAAACTTGATCTTATCTAAATTTAATTTATCGTTGAATCAAAGCTATCGTTTGACTGTAAAAAAGATTTAACTTTCTTGTTTTTAGATGAAGAACCTGTGGAGTTTCTTTTATTTTCTTTATCAGAAAGTTTTTTATTTTGATGTAACAAACTTGCTTCAAGCTCATCATCAGATGAATAACAATCTGCCTCTGGCATCTTGAACGGAGCTTTACAATTTAAGCAATAGTTTGTCTTAGAAGTGTAAACTTTGTTAGCACAACTTATATGAAGTTTTACTGAACAACTCTCACAACTAGTACTTCTTATGCAAACAGATTTGCATAAATAACATTGTGAAACATAATCTTGATAATATATAGTAAAATAGGATGTAAATTCCATAACTGCCCTCACACCTAATCCATAAACAGGTCCTAATTTAACCAAATATTTTTCATCAACCATTCTTTCAATCATAAGAAAAGTTCCTGCAATTCCAGATTTAATATTGTTCTCCATCGTTTTTTTGACTAACTGACTTGCTTTAAAAACTTTTCTATCAGAAGTAATAGCAAGATGAAGTGCATTTTTAAATATTTCCAACTGTTCAGGCTTGTATATGGAAGCTAAAGAACTTATATGATTTTCAGAATAATTTACAAGCGCATAATTTTTAAAGCCAGTTTCTTCATCTATGCATTTCAAAATGCTCATTTTAAATAAATTTAATTCATTATTAATCGTTGTAATAAGCAAGTCAATATCTCTATCTTCTGATGGAACTATAATTTAAAAATTAGAGTTTATCCATCAAAAATTAATTTGATAATAATGCATATGTAAAAAAATAAAAATAATTATTACCTTGCAAACTTTTTAAAATTCTGGTTAATTCGTCATTATCTATGCATTTCATTCTTATCAAAGCTTGAAGAAACATTTTTTGCTTGGTTTCTAAAACCATTTTAAAATTTACCAAGTAAACGTCCAATTAAAAGCTGTTTTAATTGATTAAATAATTATAATTAACAACACTTCGCGCCAAACAACTTTGTTTAACTTAATTCGTTAAAACAGCTAATTGCTATTTTTACAAAAATTTAAAAAGTTTTCTGTTTACATTAAGGAGTTAAGATATAAATTTATTAATTTATCAATTATTTTCTCATAATACTTTGATATGTCAAAACATGAAAAAAATTTCAATAAAATAAATGTTGAAACACAAACTATACAGTCTAAATAAAAAATGAATTAACAACAAGATCTAGGTTTAGTAAATTGAACAATAAAAAACTTAAAAATATATTTTATTTTTTTCACAAAAATTTAACTTTAATTTGTGATAATAGGCAACATACTGGTTTAACGTTAAGTTTAAAAAATAAAATTGAACCAATATTTTAAAATTTAAAGAAAAACAAATGATTTATCTTATTTAATTAAGATATTTGAAAAACAAATATATATATATGTCAAATATATATATGTATGTGCTTTATGTATAATAGTAAAAACTTAATAACAATTAGATAATTACTAGAGAGTGTAGTATTACATTAAAAAAATAAAATCTATTTTACTACACACAAATAATGTCCAATATGTATATAGCTTAGCTTTATAAATAAATATACAAATGATAAGTAATGAAATAGCTCAAAGAACAAATGAAAAACTAATTTGTGAGTCGGTGTGTTTTCTTAATAGCATCTTAATAATAGGAAACTTTTTTGAGATAAACAATCGTGTGAGTGCGCCAAAGTAAAATATTAAACAACGTTAAAACATGAAAAGTAAGAATATGTCAATTAACAGAACTAATGTACAACACTTTTACATATTTTAGATATAAGTTTTAACAATTTACAAAAATATAACACAAAATTAAAATTTTAAATTTTAGTAGTTTAATACAAATGCACAACTTTCAATGAGAAATCAGTATTTTTGGAATTGAAATCAGGTAGAAATCGAGGATGAAAACCATCCTTGATGGATATTAAAAAAATAGATTAATTTTGCACTTAAAGATACAACCAAATAACTGAATTAACCGGGACTAGCGATTGCTAATTAGTCTGATCTACCGTTTTATTAGCAGGCTCAGACCCTCGAAGCAAAGAAACACTAGTGTGATCCATATTGCCAACACCATTGGTTGAGTTTTGTAAACTGTTGCTACTACTATTGGCACTTGTTGCTGTGATACTACATGAATTGGGGGTAGCTGGCGTTGAAGCCATCAGTTTCTGTCTTACTTCCCTAATCTTTAACTGCAAAGTGTTCTTGTTAGGAAAAACATTTTTGTACTTTTGTTGAAACTCTGCAGTTGCTTGTCCAGAAGGAAAAAGCCCTTCTTCACTTAACAATTGCATGACTAAATGCCTCCTTTGATCTAAAATTCGTCTTGTCGAAGAACTTTTATCTGTGTCTAAAGAGATCACATTACTTATTGTTGTCACTATTGTTCTCGGTGATTTAGGAGTCAATGGAGTCATGACATTACTTTTACAACTGCTATTAGTCAAAGGGGTGTTCATTTCTCCGTTGGTAACCGATGCGATTGCTTCACCAAGATTAAAGTTGGGTCCGAAAAATTTGTCTCCTGAAGTGGGAACGGCACTTAAATCGGGCATCTCTGGTGATTGAATAATTAATTGAGAAGGCAATTTCACAGACGAAGGTAGGGAAGATAAAGTAATTGAAGAATTTTTTTGTTTTTTACGATAAGATTGAACAAACGCCAATGGAGAAAGTTGCAAAGGAGTATTGGGCGCCGATCCTTGCGGTTTTTCATCGGGCTTAAATTCGGGTAATTTGGCAAATTTTTGATCAAAATTTACCTCTTCTAGCACTTTATCCATCGCATCTTTGTCTTTCATTTCAATATCAATGTTTTCACTTTTGTCACAAGGACAGTCAACTTGCATCCTTTTACCTGTCTGACAATCATCTTCATCATTACCTGTTGAGCATTTTTTATTTCGAGCTAAACCTAATTGAGCTGGAGTAGGAGCAAGAACAAAAGCATGCTTTCCATGATTTTCAGAAGATATGTTTTTAGTATTCATACTTTCATAAACTTGATGTTTTGAACAATTTTCATCATTTGAGAAACTTAGTTGGGCCGAATTATTTAATTGATTAGTGTTTTGGGAAAATGAGGTTTTAAAAGGTTTTGAACTTTCTATTGCAGAATTGGTAATATTAGTAATTCCAGTAGCCAAACTGTTGCGTTTTTTTGTTTCAGATGACTCAGTTGGAATACTTTTTTCAATAGTGCTTCCTTTTGAACACCATTTCCAATCAGGATGCCGTTTAAAATGAGCTTCTTTCACTCTTTGCGCTAAGTTGTTGTATTCTTTTTTTTGATCTGGATGCAAAGAGTACCACCAATTGCCAAGAATCTGAAAAATAAATTAAAATTAATTTAATAAATTGATTTTATAATTATTGATTAAAAAATAATTGAATATAAACTGCACAACAATAATTACCTTGCTTACAGTCCGATTATCGCTATTAGGATGTTTTTGATGAACAACAGGTCTGTGTCGTTTTGAAAAAATCATAAAAGCGTTCATAGGACGACGAATATGTTTTTTATCGTCTTTGCTTTTCTTCATGGTTTCCATATTCATCGTAGATGGAGCATTAGTTCTTGCAGAAAAGGTGTCATCAACAGTTCGTTTCAAAACTCTATCTTGCAACGCGCTGCAAGATAAAGTTCGCCTTTTACTAATGGGAGCTTCATCTGAACTTTTTACTTTATCATTCAATTCTCTGATTGAGCCTGCAGAATCTGCAGTAAATAAAGAAAAACTAACGCAATCTTTACTAAGAGCAGTGGCGGAGTTGGGCGGTTGCTCAAACACCTCGTCATCTGACTCGTTTTCAGAATCTGAAGATGGTACCGAAGATACAATGGTAGAATGTTGTTCTAAAGTATTATTTAATTGGTTACTACTTAAATTAGAATTTTTATCGGAAATCAAGTCTGTACAAGATTTCAAAGCTTCGTGGTCTGATGCTAAATTGACTGCAGATGATCCATTAAATAGTTGCTTATTTATATCTGACTTGAGCATATTTTGATGAGATTTGTCTTGAGTAGCCATTTGCAGCACATTTTGCCAGTAATAAGAAGCCGAAGTAGTAGGAACATTGCAAGCTGAAAAGAAAGTAAATTAGAAAAAGTGCTTAGAATAAAAATTGTTAAAGTGAATAAATAGCGAATAAACGAGCAGAAATTTTAGGTTAACTTACATTTAGAATCTTCGTGCTGAACCAAAGAATTTGATTGTTTAAGATGTTCTTTAGCAGATACCCAGTAGTTCGACATAAAGGCGGAAGGTGTGGAAGAAGCGGCTGCGGCGGCCGCAACCGCAAGATGTGATGCATTTTGCAACAAGTTGCCATAGGCAGCTGCTTGCATAAACATCTGAGCATTGTAGGTATGTTGTATGTGAGACATGGCGCTTTGAAAAGATTCACCTGCCGAACTGACAATAACAGATGAGGCAGGACAAACAGAAGAACCATTGGCTGAAGACCTGCTCACACTAGTGGAACAATTGCTCACAATGACGGACACATTGTGACCAGAAGTGTTGGAGTGACCATTGTTGAGAGCTGTGGAGTTAAGAGTGGTGGTATTGAGAGCGGTGGTATTGAGAGCGGTGGGATTGAGAGCGGTGGGATTGAGAGCGGTGGGATTGAGAGCGGTGGGATTGAGAGCGGTGGGATTGAGAGTACTAGGGTTAAGAACACTAGTGTTGAGAACACTGGTACTGAGAACGCCGGTGTTGAGAACACTAGTGCTGAGAGAACTTGCACTGTTGCCGTTGTCAGGTGATTGACACTCGCCGACTAAACTGTTACGACCAGTCTCAGCAGCAGTAAGCTTTGCAGAGAGAACGACGTTCGAGTTGGGAGAACAACTTAGTGAAACTAGTAAGTTAGCCGCTTCTTTGGCCGCAAACGAACTTTTCGTTTCGATTGAACAGTCGGGCTCGCAAGCAGAAGAGGTTTCCAGTGTAACTACCTTCTCAAAGGTTTTCAAAGGCAACATGGACACTGAACTGCAGCTAGCACTTCTCTGGGTACTGTTAGACGAGTAAAGTAAATTAGATGAACAAGCTGCGGCCTTACTTCTAGAGCCTGTCTTCATCGTCAAGTGGCGCGAACAGTAGCCACGACGCTGCGACTCCTTTGTGCAGTTCTCTTTGGAACAAAGTCTGCGCCACTGTTTGCCATTGAACTTCTTACGTATTCCGTTCGCCGCAGACACTATGTCGCCTTTTTTGTACTTGTTCGGAGTAGTCGGCGAACATGCGTCTATTGGCAGTCCACTGGTTCCGCTGCTAGAACTCGTTTGACCATTCGCATGGTTTCCGGCCACATTTCCGTTGGACAGGTAGTTGCTGCCAATGAAACTGGAAGGCGCGTAACTGCTCAACGGAGTGGACGGAGTCGAAGCCAACTGCTGATGCTGGGGGTAAAACAAAGCAAGTGTGGAAGACGGTGTTGTGGGCGTGGTTGGAACTGAAGAGGAAGAAGAAAACTGTTTCACTTCTTCATCTTCATCCAACTCGTCCGAAAATTCGTCGTCTGTGGTGGAACGATGGATGTGCAGTGGTGGTGGCAACAAATGGCCAGTTGAACACGATGTGCTTAATCCGTTCGCAGCTGAAGTGCTCACACAATTGCTGCTTGTATTGTTGCTCAAATTGTTCAAACAATTCAAACTGTTCAAATTGCCGCTATTAAATCCAGTCAAACTTGTACTGCTTGAGGACACACTATTATGATGGTTATTGGTCAAATGCTTTAATTGTAAACTTGATTGTTGAGAATTATGGTGTGGATGAAGTGCAGATTGATGAAAATGTGGGTGATTTTGTACAACATTTAGGTGACTTAGTTGATTTAACAAATGGTTTTGTTTTGCTTGTTGATGGCTAAAATTGGCTTGATGATGCTGCTGTTGAAATAGTCGATAATGTTGACGGTACAAATCATGGTCAGAGGGTAGTAATTGTTTGTGAGGCGCAAACGCTACTGATGTGGCTAAACTAGAACTGGCCGCAGACGGAGATAATGGCAAAGGCGATGAAATTTCAGTATTTACTGGTAATGGTGATGATGATGATGGAGAGGATGGTTGTGAAATAGTGGAACATTTTTGTGCTTGACTCACTATTACACTAATTACATTGGGCGAAACAGGTTGTTTTGGCGGATTAGAACAGCTGGCCTGGCTAGTGCCTGGCTGAAAACAGCTGTGCAAAGCCACCATTTCCTCAAACCATGGTGGCTGTAACAGTCGAATATTAGAGATCTCCATTTGTTTACCAACAGACAAAGACATGTCACACCTGAACTCGGACGAACAGTCCGCAGCCTTGGCCTGTTGCTTTGGCTGCTCGTCCGCATGTTTGGCAAGTTGGTTGCTTTGACAGTCCAACTGTTCATCAGGCTCAGCGGACTGATGAGCCTGAATCAAGGTGGATATGTCAAACTTGCGCTTTTTTGGCACCATCTTCGGCTCTGGTGGTTTACAAGATTTGGTCTGTTGTTGTGATTCATCACTGGCAAATGCACTGTTGGCTGCCACCAGTGATTCATTAAATAAGGCGGACATGCAGATGAGCCGACTCGCTAAGTTAGGCGCACTCTGACCTGTTTTGACACACTGACAACCTTTTGCAACGATTTGCTTGGATTCAGTGACGGATGCACGAGTTGTTACAAATAGACTGCTTTGCTAAAACACATTTGTTTACTTTGGCTAATTGAATTATTTTGGCACTAATGTTAACGAATGTCTGCTGCACTCAAACCACCATTTGCAATGAGCAACTAACGGTTCACGAAACTGGTTGTTTTCAGAATCACTAAATGGGATGTGGCACAAGTTGATCGCCTAGTTTGCGAACTACTAGGAGAGAAAGTTTCATGGCACAGTGGACTGGTCGGGGTGAATGAGGAGAAGTGGACGCGCTGGAGAAGCCCAGGTCCAGAAGTGGGACTCGCTAGAAGAAGAATTTCGCACAAGTGCGAGTAGTTTGCACAAATGTCAACAGCAACTGAATACCGCAGTGTCCAGTGTTTGGGACCGATGGCCTGCGCGTCGGAAAGATGCGAGCAGAGCAAGGAGCAGCTGTTTGGTGCAGCTTTGGACTGAGTTGTCAACAAGTCTCGCCAACCTGTCTGCGTTGTTCACTGGTCCTGTTCACTTGTCTTCCTATGTCGTCTTCTGAGCTCGTCTTCCAGGCTGTGTTTACGTTGCTCTGCGCCTGTCACTTTGGCAATCAGTTTATGGCGATCTTCGTTGTTTCAGTCGGCGGCTGTGTTTGCGCCTGTTTTGCGGCTGCCTGCGGCTGTTTGCGTCTTTTAGTGTGGCACTCCTGTGTGGGCTCCCGGTGGGCTCCTGCGTGGACTCCCGGGTGGGCTCTGGGTGGCGGATCTTCTGATTCTTGGCTAGGCTGGTTTGTCTTGGCGGTTAGCTTGTCTTCTTGGATTGTCTGTAGGGTGTGTTTCTGTAGGGTACTGTTTCTGTAGGGTACTGTTGTTAAGTTGTCTTCTGATTTTGTCTTTTCGGTTTGTCTTCTTAACTGTGTTGTCGTTTGTCTCAAGTATGGCTCTCATTGCACAGCCAGTTTGTTCGGCGCTGCTTCCATCTTGTTCGACTGTTGTGCGCTGTGTGCCAGTCAGTGTGTGACTGCTTTCTGCTGCGCTCCTCTGGCCGCAATGCAGCCGCCGGCTGTTGCGCCTGCTCGAGCTATATAATTAGCGCCTATTTTGTCCGCTGCAGCAGCACTTGCAGTAAGAAGGGTGTCTGCGCAACCAGTTTGTTTAGCATCTTGGACCCTCTTGGCTTTAGACATGCGTGTTTGGTGCATGCCTTCAATTGCGCACCAAAACTATTCATGCTGGTCGCGCCAAATATGAATCCGCCCCGTCCGGACTAGTTTGTGTCCACTCGTTGCGACCATGTGCGATCTGCATCGTCATTTGTTGCTGGTCATTTGTTGTTCATAATTTGTTGTTCATAATTTGTTGTTCATAATTTGTTGTTCATAATTTGTTGTTCATAGTTTGTTGTTCATAGTTTGTTGTTCATAGTTTGTTGTTCATAGTTTGTTGTTCATAGTTTGTTGTTCATAGTTTGTTGTTCATAGTTTGTTGTTCATAGTTTGTTGTTCATAGTTTGTTGTTCATAGTTTGTTGTTCATAGTTTGTTGTTCATAGTTTGTTGTTCATAATTTGTTGTTCATCTTACACACCTATCTTCATCTACATCTATCTACACCTCTACATCTATCTACACCTCTACATCTATCTACACCTCTACATCTATCTACATACACACTCACTTCATTCATCTTTCCCCACTCACTTCTCCCCATTCACTTTTTCCTAAATCATCTCATCTTTAACCATCTTCATCTCCATTTTTCATTGCTTTACCAATTTCTACACCCTTCTCTTATTTCAAAATACTTTAATTCATCATTTACACCATTTTACGCTAATTCACATCATTCTACACCTTGATTCACAAGTTTACACTTTTAACTTGTCATTGATACTTGCCAATTTTGAATGTCATTATCTAAATTGCCACACAGTTCTAGCATGATTTGGCTATTGTTTTGCCAATCCATAAAATACACACAACTCTAACTTAACTCTATTTTTTATTAACCATTATTTATTGAATAAACATTAAAAAAAAATTATGCAACTTATTATACAAATTCTTCTATAACTTTAATCTTAAACTTTGCTATTTTCATTATTCAAACCAATTTTAAACCTTACAATTCATTACAATTCATTACAATTTTCATTGCTTCCATTAAAATTTGCTCATCAATTTCTCTAGTGAATTGCTTTTTTTTTAAAATCTCAAAATTTGTTGTCTCAAGCTTAAAAATGTGGTCAATAATTGTAATCAACTATTTATCTCATCAATATTGATCAACAACACTATTCATCAATACTATTCACCAACACTACTCACCAACACTATTCATCCAAACTATCCATCTCTACTATTCATCCATACTATACTATTCATCCATACTAGTCATCCGCACTAGTCATCCGTACTAGTCATCCACACTAGTCATCCATACTAGTCACCAGTTTTGCTGGTCAGTACTAATAAGTGGCATCTATAAGCAATTTTGGTATGCCGCATCGATAAATTCAAATCGAGTGCTACAATCGGCATTCACTTATCGATAAGCGTGATGGTTAAGCAAAACAAACTAACAAACTAACAAAAAAACCAAATTGCCTTAACCACCACATTGGCTAGTAATATCGATAGGTAATCAATGGTTTAGGTTGGTTCAATAAGTTTAGTGGGTGAAGCAAGATACCGTGCTCGTCACTACTCGAACAGTCGATCTGGCTGACCAGCTTGGGAAAAACTTTTTGAAAAAAAATTTCTAATGGTTCAAAGTTAAACATAGCGACAAAGTGCAGCAATATGGCGAATAGTTTAAAGCCAACCTGCCTTTTTTGCTCAGCCCAGATTCATGCAACATGCACTAGCCATACTGCTTATCTTTGGCTTCGGGCAAACAGACTTTTAGAAAGCATCTCTGTTCAGGGGTAAGATGGTAAAAAGAACTAATGCTGAGCCACAGACAGGCTGTCGGCAGCAAAATAAGGAATGTAACAGGGTCTACAAGGCCAGGGTGCACCTTGGAAATCATTATTACAATTAAGAAACTAACCACCCTGGATTCGTTGCTATTCATTGCAGGCACTGTAGTTGCATCAAAAAGAAAATGGAGTTGATATAACACTACAGTCAAGGTAAGAAAACGATTATAAATTGGAGTGGTGAATACAAAGAGCAAAAAACTGGATAGATGAAGAAGATAGAGAGCAGAAAGCAGATGATTTGGCCAAGATGGAAGAATTGCTAGCCAGGATAGCTGAATGGAATTGAGCTGTGACAATCAAAGTGGAATGCGTTTGAGCAGCTCTGAATGACTGAGTCTAGCAATGTTTGTAAAAACGTTGGATGTACGGGCAATGGGGTGCTAGGCACACATGGTGAGAACGATTTCTTCTCACAGACCCGCATTCCTTTGCTAAGACAAACACATGTAGTCCTACAACGTGTTGTAGACGATACTGCCTAATAAAACGAGCCTGCCTAATGAAACGAGCCTGCCTAATGAAACGGGCCTTACTGCCCCAAATAATTTGGCGGATTAGGACTATAAAAAACTGAGTTTATACTGGTCTGACTAACAATTCGATTAGATAGAAAATTATTAAATTCAAAAACCTAAAAAGTATGTGAAAAAACATATGGTCAAGCGCGAGCTGAGATTTGATAGCAACAAGTGCATCAGCTGTCCATTAGTGCATCAGCTGTCCATTAGTGCATCAGCTGTCCATTAGTGCATCAGCTGTCCATTAAATGCAGCATTTATATAGAAACAGCTGCTTGTAGTCTAGGATGCTTTTTAGGTTTGGATTAATTGGATTAACAGATTAGAAAAAATGACCAAGAATCGAACCAAGTTAGAGCAATAATTACAAGGAAGGAGAGTAAGCAACAAAGCCAAAATAAATTATATGAGAAAAGTTACAGACGAAAAGCAACACATGAGAGTGAGAGAGAGAGAGAAAGAGAGAGCGAGAGAGAGAACGAGAGCGAGAGCGAGAGAGCAAAAGAATGAAAGAGAATGAAAGAGAAGGGCAGCAGGAGAAAAGGGCAGCAGGAGAAAAGGGCAACCAACAAGAACGACAAGCAAGGGCAGCCAAAAAAGAAGCCAAGAAGGGCCTAAAAGAAACTGGCTGCTGTAAAGAAAGGCAGCTAAGGAAGGCAGCTAAGGAAGGCAGTTAAGGAAGGCAGCTAAGAAAGGCAGCTAAGAAAGGCAGCTAAGGAAGGCTGCTAAGAAATACAGCTAAGAAAGGCAGCTAAGAAAAGCAGCTAAGAAAGACAGCTAAGAAGGCAGCTAAGAAGGGCAGTAAATAAAGCAGCGAAGAAAAGCTGCTAAGAAAGGCAAACAAGAAGAGAGTTAAGAATAGCCAGAAAAAACATGCTTTCAGAGCAAACAGAAAAGATGGGGCAAGAAACGAACAACTTGCGATTATAAGGCAAGCACCTATGGTGCTCATTGTGGAAGGCAGCGAACAAAAGAAAACATGTTGAATATGGGAGCGGCGCCATTTAAGATGAATGAGCATCAGAACAGAACTAGTGGACACATGCGTGGCATATGTGACGCAAGTGTGCTACATGTGTGGCAGTCGCAATGAACAACAGATAACCCGGAAGAAGAGAGATGGCTGGTCGAGTTGGGATGCAGCACGTGGTAGTGCGGGTTGCCAGCTCAGCCAAGAGCGAAGGCGGCACAACTTCCAATGTAATGATTGTTGCATTTGCCTACTGCAAAAGAGACGCGATCAAACCAAACAGTCAGAATGCTGAAGGTACTTACGGGTTAGCTGGTTGCAGCTGTGTGTAATCAGTAGCTTTGAATTACTCAATTCAAACGCTTTTAAGCTCACTCACTGTGAAAACACAAACAAACAAGAAAACAGTTTAACAACGCTTAAGAAACTGTAGCTCCTTCACAGTCAATGTCGAAGAGCAGACCAGTTTCTGTTTGACCAAGCCAGGTCGCATCCTTTTTTAACTGAACTCTTTAGCCTCGCGCTTTCCGCTCTTCTCTGTTGCGTTCTGTTCTGTTGAGTTCTGTTCCGTTGCGTTCTGTTCTGTTGCGTTCTGTTCCGTTGCGTTCTGTTCTGTTGCGTTCTCTCCGTTGCGTTCTCCTTTGATCCGCTCTCCTCTGTACCGCTTTCATGTTCTCCTCTATTCCTCTATTCTTCTCTCCTCTACTACTCTCCACTATTTCACTCAGCTCTTTTTAATTCCACTCCCTCTATTCCGTTTTTCTCTATCACACTTTGATCTGTTCTATCATCTTCTCCTCTCAACTCTAAACTGCTCAGTTCTCTTTCCTTTGCTGCGGAACACGCTGCTCAAAACGCTTCTGTTGAAGACGTTGCTGAACATTTGGTCCAACACAATGTTTAATGAAATCATGAACTTACTGCAACACTCACACATTACTACTCACACTTTACTACTCACACATCACTACTCACACACCACTACTCACTTGCTAGTTTTACAGCCACACTGGCAGTCATACTAAACAACTAGTCTTAACAACAGTCATTGCCAACAGTCACACAACAGCAGGGCTCTTCTGGCCAGACTCTTCCATTTGTACTCTTTTGTTACCACCGTTTTGTAGGCTCTTTTAAATATGAATCATTAAGATGCAATGGGATCTAATGGATCAAATCATGAATTCATTCTGATCCGCTCAGATTCTTAACTCTTTTTAGCACTCAAACTACTGGCAAACATGGTTACAAATTTATGCCGATTAAGTAAATAAATAATCCTCTTTTGTCTATTTCAACTCATCCAATCATTTAGCACACATTTTTCATTTCATTGCCATCTTTTCAGACAAGTATCTTATGATTGCTTTATATTGGCATTGCAAATGAGTTAATGGAAAGACATCAGCTATTGTATGAACTAATCATTTTTAGCCTGTTGCTTATCCGCACTTGTTTCAGCCACATGTTGCAGTCAATCTGCCATCTTATTCTCGCATTCTTTTGGTGTTCTGACTTTCTATATTTTTTAATACCTGGATGCTTACGCTTTCACTCTTGATTCTTGCTTCTTGATTCTTGATTTTTGCTTCTTGATTCTTGCTTCTTGCTTCTTTATTCTTGCTTCTTGATTCTTGATTCTTGATTCTTGAATCTCGATTCTTGATTCTTGATTCTTGTTCATTTTTTTTTCATTCTTTTTCATTTTCGCTCATTCTTCAATCATTTATTCTTTGCGAAAAAGTTAATTTTTTTTTTACTTTAAGTTATCAATTTTGAGCAAATCAGCCTAATTTTATATCAAACAAAGCAAAAAAACAGATGAAAAAAGTTTATGACATTGAAATCGAACGAATCTAGCTATTCATTCTTGCTTATTAAAGCAGAAACAAGCAATTTTATACATGTTGCAAACAGGCCATTGTAAATATTAGTTGTTTGTCTATTTGTCAAGCCATGGCCGCTCTTTTCCATTATCCAGTTTTCTCGGTTGGGCTTATTTAGACTCCATGGCCTGGTATGCACACAAACTTTAGTAATTTATAATGTGGCCTAAACACGCCATGACTTTGCTTTGTTTGCAAATGTGTACAGATAAGCCGAATTCCTTAGGTCTTCGATTTAGTCTCGCATTTCTCACAACGCAGGAGTAAATTGGCTAACTTAAACAACTAAAATAACTTGAACAGCAACTGAACTGGCCAACAAAAGAGCAAGCGTTTTAGCCAATCAATTAGCTGTAGCTCAGACATTGCACCACTGTTTAGCCAAGTCGAATATGGAGCATAAACTTAAGCAAGCAAGTGTCTTATCCACTAGACCAGTCTAGAACTGACCAGCCTAGAACTCATCCTCACATGGCCATCACCTGCAACCTACAGGTCAAGCCAGAGGTCAAAACTGCTTTAAACCACCAATGCTGTTGCATAACATGCTTGTTAGCCCACATGAACTACTCAAGACAATAGTGCCAAACTATTCAAGTTCTTGATTGTTAGCACCGACCAGCACCATTTGTGGCTTGTTGCTTTTTAACCCAACAAAACTGCTTCTTTCAATCACATCACATTTTTTTGATTGTTTCAGGTTTAACAATTAATTTACCTCTTTTTACCTCCAAAAGTTGCTTCTGTTTTCTTTGATCTTATTTTAATCTTTATTTTAATTTCGTCGATTTTATCAATTAATTTTTCATTACCCAACTGTAACACCCTCACGCTTGAAGGATAAATAAATGAAGACATAAATCTAAATTCTCTTTTACAATTAGTTTAGTCCGATTTCATTTGTTAATGAATTTGTAGTTTGCGTATTTGATTATCTATCTTATCATCCTATAAACTTTCAGTCGTCAAACATATAACATTTTTATTGAATGCAATATTTCTTACTTTAAACCAATTTTTTAATTTATCTTTTAAAAAATTAAAAAAATTTTTTTTTTAAAATTGTTTTTTAAAATTGTTTTTTAAAATCATTTTTTAAAATCATTTTTTAAAATCATTTTTTCATATCATTTCTAAAAATGCTAATCTTAAATTTTTTTTACTTTTTAATTGATTTTTTCACATCTTTGTTCTCAATTTACACTAAATAACTTTTATCTGTGCATCTTTTCTTTGCTATGGTTTATAACCGTTTATGCACACATTTGACTTTGCACTTGCTACCTTTTATTTTTATCACCATTTCATCATTTATTTGTAATATAGTAACATTGTTTGCATTAATTATCCCACATTACAATGTCTAGCCTAGAATTACAATAAGAAATTAATGACAGCATGTGGCAAGTTTTTTTGAACGAAAATTGATAATCACATGTTTAAGAAGTTAAGTTCAAGAGGCTTGAAAAAAGCGATTCAAGCGCATCTCCTTTTGGCATTTTAATTATTTCTTACTAACTCACATTTGCAATAAGATTTGCTCCGATATTTTTACTTAGTTCGTTTGTTTTGTATAGCAAAGTTTGCTTTCTAAATCGTTTTCATCTTTATTTAATCTTCATTTTATGTCCACTTTGCCATTTTATTATAGAAATTTTAAACTTGATTCCAGTTTGTCTTGCTTTTACTACAAGTTCAATGTGTTTGGCTAGAAAGGTGCCTGAAACATTATTTTAATAATTAAATTTGCTTTATTTCTTTTTGAATATGTATAATTTATTTCTAATTTGAGTGAAATTAATCAATCTTACGTTGACTATCTTTTATTGAACAAACTAGATTGAGAAATAAATTCATTTTAAATTAATCTATAGTAAATTAACGAAAAAGCATTTGTAATTTATTGATTTTTATTGCAAATGAATTAAATTGAACATTAACTTGTTCACTTATTTTTAAAAATTTACCATTTATTTTTAATTCACTCAAGTTGTTTACCTGTTTAGGTCACTTTCTTTCAACTCTCACTTGTCTGGTTGTGGTTTAGTCTAACGAGTTAACTATTTGTATTTTCAAATATACATAGTTAAAGTTAAATTTTGTAGGGCGGTGAATTTTGGGTTTAGGTCAAAACAGCAAGATTTGTTGCACCTTTAATGAAGGTGTCAGCTGTTGATCAAGTCAGCCAATGATTTTGCTATTGCAAACAACTTTAAAATAATCTTCATCATGCTGAATATTTTCATATTTTTACTGAAAAAGGCTAATATTTTGGTTTTTATTTTCAATAAATTTTGATTTATTTATTTTTAAAAACTTGAAGTTTATTTTATTATTCGTAGCGTCGAAAAAGTTTTATATGCATGCTTGAGTACTACTTAGGTGTTATAATTAAGTTTTGAAATTTGTTTAAACTGGTTCTTAATATGATGTGTTAACATGAATGGCATTTTGAACTTAGCTAGCAATGTTTTTGGCAGTAGCAAAAAATAAAGAGCAAGAGATGAAAAGCAATAGATGAGGAGCAGGATGAATGAGAGGGAATGAAGAATTAAAATGGGGAATTGAAAAAATGTGAAAAATAAAAAAAATAAAAGAAACAAAGAGCAAAAAGAGATGAAGAGCAAAAATAATGAAAAGTAAAAAAAAAATGAAGAGCAAAAAGAAAGAGAATTTTAAGAAAGAATGAAAAGTTTAAGAAAGAATGAAAAGTTTAAGAAAGAAAAAGCTGAAAAGAAAAATTTTTTTTAATAAAAAATCTCAAGAAATTAAGAGGAAATGAGTTAGAAAAAGATGAAAATTATGAATTATATATGTATTTAATGTATCAGTTAAAAAATGAATGATAAAAAAGATTGTGTCGAATTGGTTGTTATCTGCTTGTCCTGATTGCATAGTCAAGCACAAAAAGCGTGTAATTCCGGCTCCAAATGAATGTGGTTCATTGAGAGGCAAAACTTTTGTTTCATTGGCTTAGATGGGATTGCTATACAAGACACCAAAGTTGCCGTGTGGCCGTGTGTGACACGTCAAAATAGTAAAGTTTTAAGCCAAATATGATCTCATGATGATTTTATGCTCAAATGATATTTCGCCCTGGTTTAGAGTGCTAACGAAACGTCAGATTTCGGACGAAGCCGTTGTGAATTTGCCTGATTTGCAGGCAAACACCCCCGACAATGACACAAGTTGAATAAAAGCCATGGATTGTAATCGCATTCAGCAAATCGTCGACAAGAAATGATAACTATTTAATTATGGAACGGAACATGCAATCAAATCGCACACTTGATGCAACTTTCTTCAACCAGTTGGGCATCAGATAAGCCGCACAATTGTGGACCTGGCTGTCTGCTAGTTTCTACTTGCAGTGCAATGAATGAACTAAATTTAGTCCGACGGCAAATAATCTAGATCTTACTGATAACACCACGACGCGTTCACAATTAAGAGCCAGTCATTCTCTGAGCCAGATAATGGCACCTGGCGAATTAAGACCGTAACTCGTCTCTGCAACAAACATTCACAAATTCGCTTCCAATGTTTTTGCAATCCATTTTTCACTTTAATAGCACCGGATTCTACATTGAAGCAAATGCCAAAAAATTAACTTTATATTACTACTCTTATCGAGAATTAAGATAATTATTCGCTTGTTATTTTTAAGCTAAAAAATTTCAAATGTTTAAAAAATGAATTTTACCACTTGATATTTTTAGCTTAAATTAAATCATGTTCAATTTAAACAAAATAAAAGCATAATTTTTTAAATTTGCTAAAATTTATTTAAATTCCTTTTAAATTAGCATCAATAGATGAAAACACATGAAAAGATGTTTGAATTAGAAAAAATCGTGGCAATGAAAAAGAAGTGGTTTTTCCAATATTTATGAAAAGATACATTTTTGTAAATTACTAACCTTTAATAAATTTGAATGCTTAATTAAACAAACAAATGAATTTATTATTAATCATTTTACCAGGGAATCATATTTTCTGCGTTTAGTTTATTACAAATTTCGCTCAAGTATTTTAAATAAATACAATTTTTAAAATATTAATGAAAGCATCTACTAATTGCATAAGTAATCATATTTGTCATCTAATGCTTCACAATTTTCAATATAATAGAGTGTGGATTAGAATTTGTCTTTATAATTAGGCAATTGTTTTTTTAGATTGCTAATTGATGATTGCGTAAAAAGGCAGTCTTATATAATGCTTGCAATTGAAAACAATGCAAATACTAGATCACACTAGTTCTTAATGGCGATTGAGCAGGTGCCACTCTCAAAGAGTAATGGGAGGATCGCCAAGTCCAAAATAGTGAGAAGCCATTATACACATAGAGAAGTAGAAAAATTGCGAATACTAGCATATAGAAAACGCAAAGTACTATCAAAATCAGTTTAAGAGTGTAGAAAGAGACAAACGAAGAAGATGTGCGATAAAGTAAAAGTCCAAGAATTAAAGAGTAGAAGACTATTGCGAAAACAAGCAGTCCGAAAAGGATATAGGCAGCAGCCACAGGTGTTTGACACAACCATTGTAGCACATTTTTGTGCTGTTTAAGCAAGTTAGGACCGCGGTACTGACCATTGCACACGTTGCATCTAGTTGAGTCGGCAGAATGTATCCACTGGTCCAGGCATTGGCGGTGCACAAATGCCTGCGACCCGCGGCAACAACAGGGACGAAGCGCGTCCGCTTCCTTTTCAATTAACTGCAAACAGATGCGGCATTCGCGAGTTTCAACCATTGAATTGTTTGCCCAACTTTGACCGGTTCTCCGTTTTTATTTCTCTGTCTTTTTTTTAGTCTGACTTTGCAACCTCTGATTTTCCAACACCTAACACATATTCAGCTATGACTGAGAAGCGAATTTTACCGCTCAGTTAGCGACCACTGTTACTCTGACCATCTCACCCTTGTTCACTATAAATTTGCTCACTATAATTTAGCATTTCATAATACCGGCCTATTCTGACGTGCCAATTGTTGCTCCTTGTTTTCAACACAGGTTCATTGGTCTGCAGATGCGCACACTCACAGTTTCTGTTTGAACCATATGTTCGACTCTTGCATGTTGCCTGATAATTACTGCAATCCAACAGTGACAAACTGTTCTTCACACACCCTCTCAGAGGTCAAACTAATTCAACTTACTTGTTGCTTCCAAAAAAGGAAAGCGATTAAAGCGCACCTTTTTCAGTTTTCACAACTTGTTCCTTAGTTCATTATACTACACAGTGTGGATCTGTTTAAAGTGTTTGCCTTTAAAGGAATTTAATTTCTTAAAAATATTTATCGCTTTATAAACCGAAAATTGTTTTCGCTAAATCTAAATACTGTTATTTTGCAATCAATTAGCTTTATTGCTGCCAGTCTTATGCTGCTTATTCATTATTATTTTTGCCAATAAATCACATTAACCGAAAAGTTAAAGGGCTTGAAAAAACAAAAAAAAAGCTCTTGCTGCCCTCTGTTGCTTTGTTTTTCAAATTAAATTATTATTGTTAGAAAAAAGTTGAAAAAAAAGTTTTTCAACTTTTTCAATTTTTTTCAAAAAATGAAAATACAATTTAAAAATGAAAAATAAAAAATAACTAACTTTTTTGTTTATTTTTCTAAGTAAAATTTTAATTTAGTTTAAAAATGTACACTATTTTCAATGTAAAAAAAAATGAAAAAATCAATGAAATAAAATCAATAAATAAACACATTTATTATAATAATTGCATAAAAATTTGAAAATTTTAACTTTGAGAAAAAAAAAACTAATTGAAAATTAAATTAATTGTTAGCTTGGTTAAAGTGCAATAAAAAACTGAAATAAAAAATTTGCAGTTTAATTTTTGAATTTTTTAATTTGAGTGAAATATGAAAGTTAAACAATTAAAGCTGTAATTACTACAAAACCCCTATGTTTTGAAAAAAACATTTTAATCACCAGAAATCGCTAACTTCGCCATTTTCATTTCATTTATTTTTAATTTAAATCAAATTTAATTGATGGCATTGTTGATGTTTTCTTTTCAGCCGTGCATAATTTCTAAGCTGATTTGAAACTCGAAAAGCAAATTAAATTAAAAATCTACTGTAAATTTTATAAACTCCACGAAAATGTTGGAGGAAAGCACAGGAAACTTTTCGGCTACGAGGAACATGTACGACTGGTATCAAACAAATTCACATGTGATCATTAATGTAATGATAAAAAACCTTCGTGAAAGTGATGTAAGAGTGAGATTAATAGACGAGACGTTAGACGTCAGCTGTAGTTTGGCGAACGGAAGTTTGTTTAAACTTCATTTTAATTTATTTAAGCCGATTTATGTTGCGGACAGCAACTGGAGCGTGACGCCATCTAAACTTGAGGTAAAGTTAAAGAAGACCGATCGAAAACGATGGCAAAGTTTGGAAGTGGTTCCCGAGAAAGGCGTAAAGCGAACCACCGCAGTGGCGGGAATAGTGCCTGCAAACTCCCCTACGGCCAAGAAAATGGGCACAGTGTTCGGTGAGTGAGGAACCAGCAAGTTAAGCAAGCACCTGGCATCACAATTGCCGGCACGGTAAGAGCAGAGGTAAAAGGGAACCTGCATATCCTACTGGATTGAGACTCTCTGACTGACTCTGGATCGAAAGCCAAGCTGAAGTGAGCCGAGGTGTTGGAGATGATGGACAAGCGACTAGTGATATTAGTGATAGTTGAGTTTCAGCATAAGTAGAGTTAGAACTAAAGTTAGACATAGCAAAGTTAGAAGTGATAGTTAAATTAAAGCTAAAATTAGGTTTCAGAAAGTTTGCAGCCACTTGGAGCCAAGTGAAGAAAAGCATGAGGCCAGTGAAAGTTGCAAAGACAAGACTAAATTTTAGGTGCAAACAGCAATGCAGGTGAACATGAGCTCGAGTTCAGTGTTTTTCAAGCGCCACTGCCAACTGCCCTTTCATGCACTGCTCGGTGCTCGGCTCAACTTACCAGCTGCTGGCTGCAAACGGGCATGCGTGTGCTCTATTTGTTTATTTTCATTCGTGTTCGCCTAATGTTGTGATTGTGCTTTAATTGTTTCTCTTTAACACTATTACATTTCACTTACTCAACATTGACCAACTTTTTTTTCGTGTTTAGCAATGTCTTCTACCGAGAACACGGTGAAAATAGGCAGCGGAAAGCCCAGATACGACTGGTATCAGACCGAAACTTATGTTGTTGTTACTGTGATGATACGAAATCTTAATTCCGAAAATGTTACAGTCAATTTCGATGAACAAAAAGCTGACTTGTGTTGTAAATTAGAAGATGAAGCAGAATATACATTGAACTTAAAACTTTTCAACCGAATCAATAGTAAAGAAAGTTCTTACAAAGTAACAACATCAAAAGTTGAATTAAAAATGAAAAAACTAGATGCTGGCAGATGGCAAAATCTAGAAAGCAATGTTAAGGATGACAAAATATCATCTGTCGTAAGTAGCAATCCACTGGAAGAAGGTGTTGATGTTTTTTAATTGCTGAGGTTGATAGCTTTTCAGTGCTATTCTCACTTTGACCTGTAAACGCGTTTATGCAAGTTATGCAATTACGCTGGTTTAACAATATTGACAAAAGCTACAACTGTCAGGATTAATGCACAAGTTTTCTAATTTGTGCTTGCGAGCTATCAACAAAATATAGAATCATCATATTAATCTCACATAAGTAACAAGTTTAAAAGTATTTATTTGTAAAGTTTTTTTTATTAAAGATCATTTTTAATTAGAAACTATCATTTTACATTTTATAAATATTATAAATAAACATTTACTTAAATTAAAATAAAATATTTATTTTAAATATCAAATAAAATGAATAAAATTATTTACAAACTTCATTGTTTATAACCAATTAATAATTTTTATTTAAGTTGCCTAAAAAGGATCATGAAAATAAGGACCAGGAAAATGAACCTAAACATGATCAGAAACTAATTTTCAGTAAAAATTGGGATAAAATAGTAAATGAATTTGAAGAGGAAGAGAAAAAAAATGATAATTCAGTTGATTCGTTGTTTAAAGATATTTATGGCAAAGGAAGTGAAGAGATAAAAAGAGCGATGAATAAAAGTTTTGTAGAAAGCGGTGGAACAGTGCTAAATACCAATTGGAAAGAAGTGAGCAAAGGAAAAGTACAAGTTAAACCTCCAGATGGATGTGAGTATCGTTCCTGGAACTAAGTGTAACCAAAAATTGAAAAGGATTAACCTTTGAAAGAATCAACTTGACAAAAAAACAATTTGCCAATTATCACAAATTGTTGTTTCACCTGTTTGTTTGTGTTATTAAAATAGCAAAAATGTAAAATTGACAATACTTTTCCTTTGCAAATCATTTTTTTTAAACATGCATATTAAAAATTTAAAAACGATTTTGTTTCTTTATTTCTATTCAGGTCAGTCATTATTTATTATTATTTTTTTTTTTTGTTTTTTTTTGTTTTTTTTTTTTTGTTTTTGTATCAAATTATCACAATGTCCTTGGTTTGTGTTTCTGTGCACATTATTTGGATGGTTTTTTTATTGAATTAACCACTCGTAAACTTGCCAACTTCTATGTAAGTATTAGATAACTATATTTTTTTGTCTTATGTTCGATAAAAATTATAATCGTGTTATGTGCCCATTTAAAAAAGAGGCGACCACAATGTTGAAATGAGGCCAATGTGAAGTGTTTGCGGCCTAAGTTTTGTCATATAAGTTGATACAATGAATGCAAAATAGTAATGATGTAACTATTAAAGATGGTCGCATTAGGCGTCGATAATAGTAACATTTAAACAGGCGTTAGAAATTTAGTACAGCTTTTATAGTAGAAGAGGGTGCGCACTAAGTTAAGTGTTAGTCGGCTTTTCGACGCAGTTCAGATCTTTTTGTTTAAGTTGTAACAACCATCAAAAAGCAATCATATCGATTAATGCCCAGCAACCTAAACTAGCAACAGTGGTGGCGTGGCCATTGCGTTAAAATGTGCGCAGTTCCGTCTATTACAGCTATTGATAAATAGCCCTACCACAGATGTAGGTAAAGTTGGGGCTTGTATTTAGTTAAATAAAGATGCACTCGTCCTGGTCTTAATGTCTTAGTTTCTGTTCTAGAGATCAGACTATCTAGTCAAATATGCGGACACAGGTGGGTTGCTGCTAACAAACTCATTTTGGCAGATGATGATTTTATGATTGTCGATCATTGTACTGTCACAACATAACCAATATGTTGTTCAGATGGTCGGCCCAAAGCGCATAGGGACAGCCTTATTGCAAACTCCTCTTTTATTTGTACATAACAGACTAAATAATATTTTGGCCTGTTTACGCAACTCATTCTCAGGATGCCATTCCATAATCTGCCATTCCATGCTTTGTTATTCCATGCTTTGTCACTTTGTTTTTTTGCCATTCCATTCTCTCTCATTCTATGTCCTGCCATTCTATTCTATCTTCTGCCACATTCTATTGTCTTACATTTTGTTTTTCCACACTTTAAAGTTTTAAACTTTCTTTGACAACACTTGTTCCATAATTTCTAGTACCATACTCTATTATTTCATTCCATTAAAAATCAGACTATTTGTTGACAAAGTTTCGAATACGATTTTTTTTACCATTTACTTACTTTGCTATTTAGTGATCAAGTGTAATGAACCGCACTCATCCGTATAGGTAGTCAACACAGGTGGTCAGCACAGGTGGTTGATACAGGTAATTTACATAAACCAGCTATTCATATAATGTCGAATCCAGTTACATTTAATGTGTACAATTGGCAATGTTCTAGATTATATACAATCAATCGGATAAAATTTGCATTTCTTTAAATCACTTTTTTTGTTCAATTGCCACCAAATGAAGGCGAGCCATGAGTGCAAGTGTTCCAGTGCACTGTGATACATCTAAACAGTCGACCCAATCCAATAATCAAACACTGGCCGATCAAGTTTTAGATTGTAAATCTACAGCAATCAAATGTTTGCGACATAAAGAAATTACTACAGTGAAAAGCACTCTCAAAAGAAATCCATCCAAACAGACCAACGAAGAACAAATCACTAGTCCAAACCAAACTTCAATTACTCTAGAACAGATTGTTCATTCAAGCTCACCTTCCAGCTCACCTTTAGTTGTTTCTCATTTTTCTCTCTATCTAGATCGACTAGACTATGAATATAGACCAAAAGATTATATCACAGGCAAAGTTAAAATTGTAATCGACTCAGGAGAACTTAATTCGCGTAGAATTGTGCTTTATCTTAAAGGCATTGCTGGTGTCAGGTATGTGGCTAATGTTTGACCTGTATTTTCTTAATTAGTTGTCGCTTTTACATAAGGTTTACCGAACGAGAGTATCAAAGTACATCACAAAGTGAGCGTCACTTTGAAGATGTAGAATATTGGGCCGATCATTATATTTTTGAATACAAATGTCACCCCAAATCTGGTGAGTTTGTTTAAATTTATTTAATTTTTTCATGAAAATTTTCATTTATAAAAAAGCGCAATAATAATCTTTCCACATACATATGCTTGTTGCACTAGTTATTTTACCTTGGCTACTAAAAAAACACCTGGACTACTCTCTACAAACTTTACTATGATTCATACTCAATTTGTATCTGTTTTCTTGTTTCGACCAAGTTTAATGTTTGCATGTCTTTTTTAATTTTTTAAAATTTTTTTCTAACATTGTTTACGCATGCAATATTAATTTTTACAAGCAAAACAATTCAAATCTTGAAAAAAAAAGAAAAAAATTGAATTTCTTAATCTTGAACAAATCATATCTTTTTTTACTTATATTTAATTAAATTAAATTTTATTTTAATTATATAGTATTATAAATTACATCTTTAAATATTTTTTATTTAATAGTAATGATTTTCAAATAATTTTTTTCATAGAAACTAAAACACTTAATGTAGGAGAGCATCATTTACCGTTTCAATTTTATTTACCTGATAGGTATATTAATGGAAATTAAAAAAAAAAATGTTTTTTATTTTTTTTCTCAATTAAATTTAGTGTTATCCCAAATTCTTTTGAAGCTTTTTATGGATATATTAGATATTGGATTTTTGGAGAAATAATAGCAAGATCAAAACCTAAAAATTTGAATGAAACATTTCAAATGACTAGTGATGATGTAGATATTGCTATCAATTCTCATTCTAATATTCCAATTGAAGAGCTAAGAGTAAGCAGTATATTTTAGATTTTTTTATAATTTCAACCATATTTACTTTTTAGAAACCAATCAATGCTGAACAAATAAAAGAAATTGGTTGTTGTTCTTGCTGGTTTCGTAATCCAGATTTTATACAAATTCGAGCATTTCTTTCTCATCAAGCTCAACGTAAAGGAACAAGCGTTCAAGTAAATTTATTTATAATGAACAAATCAAAAAAACATATAATTCCAACTGTAACTCTTAAAGAAAAGCAAGAATTTAAAGCTTCAAATAAAAATAAAATTCAAGAAATAGAACGAGTTGGATGTTGTGGCAATACAGTGAGCCCCGGAGAAACTGTTTTACAATCAATCAGTTTACCGTTATCTCTTGATTTGCCTGTAATAC
This sequence comes from Pyemotes zhonghuajia, assembly GCA_025170145.1. Lineage (NCBI taxonomy): Eukaryota > Metazoa > Arthropoda > Arachnida > Trombidiformes > Pyemotidae > Pyemotes > Pyemotes zhonghuajia. Next base: position 11,365,593 of record CM045844.1, read on the forward strand.
ACGACTGCCCTATTATAATAATAACTTATCGTATTAAAATAAGTGTTGAAATTCCTAGTGCATTTGATATGAATTTTCATCTGCCTATTATTATTACTAATGAAAAATTGCCTTTGCCTGTTTCTTGATATTATTTTATTAAATCGTATGTTGTAAATTTAATTAATGTTACATTAAATGTGTAAATATTAGGCTTGCCAAATTCCACTTTTACTTAAAGTCTTTTTAAAGTATTTGTACATTTTTTTTTTTAAATAAATTGTTTCAATTTAATTTCAATGCAACTTAGTGGTTAGTGAAAAAAATAAACACATAATAAATATTTAAATTTGTTTATCTTTATTTGTTATTTAACTTGTTGACACTTTATACCACTTTTAGTTAACATCAAGTAATTCAATTTTTTGAATTATTTTATTCATTTATTTATTTTACAAAAATAATGTTTTATATTATTAATAAATCAAATAGTTTTAATTATGTTGAGCAATTAAAAAACATTTAATAAAGTTAAAAAAAAAAATTATATTTTAGTTTTAAAAAAAATTGTTTTTTTATTTATTTATTTATTTTTTTGTTTTAAATAATTTTTTAAATGATTTTTTTTTTATTTAATAAAAAAAAAATTTAACTTAATTTAAGGACATTTTATAATGTAATTTTATATAGGAATTAACTAAAAAAAAATTATTGTTTTTTAAATATAATACTTTTACATTGAGTATTTTTTTTTGAATTGTTAAAAGAATTAAATTTTGAAAAATTTGTTCTTGATATTTGGTGATTTGATTTCATGTTTTTGAATTTATTAAATTCTTTGTTAATTTTATACAAGTTTTCATGATTAGACAATGATATAATTGATAATTTTTCTTGAGTATTATTATTTTTAAGTCTATTTGTATTTGTAGTAGTTTTTTCTAATTTACTAATCATATTTTCTAATTCATTAAGTTTTTTATTTGAAATTTCACATTGATAATTTGTGAAATCACGATAAAAATAAAATGCAAAAAAAATAAATAAAAATACAAATGGAATAAAAACAATAGTGCTAATAAGAGCTGATTTTTTTCCTGGTTCTCCTAATGGTTGTCCTATTTCCCAAAATTTAACCCAGCATAAAATAATTACTTCAATTAAAAAAAGAAACACTCCTATAACACTAAATTAAAAATTTAATATATAAATGTTTAAAATTTAATTTTAAAAAAAATAAGATTACCTAGAAAAAGTCCAAGCGATCTCAATGAAGATACGAAGCCGGTCATGGGGTGAATCATGAACATTTTCAATGTTATCTAACAAAGCTACACATTCTACGCTAGGCAAAATGCATGTGGCTATCATTAATGCTAAAATGTGGACACTGACTAGTAAAATTGTATTTACAGCGAAAGCCAAAAGAAGATTGGGAGGAACTGGATTATCTGGGTCATTATTAAAGCTTACTTCAACCATAGCTACCATTGCAAATCCAGCAAACAATGCAGAAGTTTTAGCTGATTGTTTTAGTTTTGATCTACACATTTGAAGACGACGCCAAGCTAAATCAGTATCTGTTGTTAAAAGGACTAATTTTGATCTACTTAACGGACAATACGATAACTGATTCAAGTTGTTATTCATTTTTCATAAATTATTTAATTTTAGATTTAGCTGTAAAATTTTGTAATTTTTAAAAACTTGTTTTAGTTTATGTTGTTTTAAAAGAATAAACAATTTACTTGTTTTACTATACATTTTTAAACTAAGTGTTAATAAAAATAAATTTAATTAAGTTTTATGAAATCTTGAAAAATTAATTTAAAAGTTTTCTCTATTTTAAATTAAAATTTAATTTATATTAAAATAGTTTCATATTGAAGTTTAAAGTCAAATAAAATAATTTAAGATTTAAACATAAACATATTTTTATAATTTTGTGTTTCGATTAAATCAATCAAATATTGATTTATAAATTTATATATTCTTTTAAAAAACAAAATCATTGATGTTTTTATGTTTTAACAACATAAAACAATATTTAAAACACAAATATTTAAAATCTTTAACCTAAAGTTTAAAATCATTAATGAAAAAGACAAAACAAATATAAAAAATTTCATTTTAGTATAAAATATTTTAATTTAAAATTTTACAAATTTTTAAGCTGTTAAGATACAAGCTCCACCAACAGATTTAATTTTTCTTTCGGCATGTCTTGAGAAGAAACGAGCCTTAACAATAACAGGTTGATTTGGTAGACGTCCTTTTCCTAAAACTTTGAAATATCCATTTTTTGTGCAATCAATAACTGGTGCACCTCCTTTTTCTTTTAATTTAAGACGTAATTCTTCGTTAACTAATGTCCAAATTTGTTCAACATTGATGGATGGGCAATAGTTGGCTAGAGAATTTTTTCTAACATGGAAGTTTCTCATTCCTACTTTGCCAAAGTAACCTGGGTGATATTTATCCATATTTGTTTTCAGATGATGTTGACCACCGGCCATACCACGACCTCCTGGATGTTTTCTGTTTTTGCCAATTCTACCACCACCATGGCTCACGTGGCCACGTAATTTTCTTGATTTTCTAAATCTGGTTGGCTTTTTATTTTATAAACATTTCCAAGCACAATAATTTACAATTTTCACAATCAGTTAGTTCAAATTAAATGAATAATTGTTAAAATGAGTTTGAAAAGATCTAATTATTTAAAGCTTACCATGTTTACAAATTTTTAAATTATAAATTCACCAAATCAAGCACTACAAAAAAAAATTAGCGTGTGTTAAAATCAACTAAAATCTTTAGGTTTAAAGACTGCTAAAGGAAAGGGAAATGGAAAAATATATTTTTGTGCAAAAAAGTTGAGCGCTAAATTTAAAATTGCTTTTTCTATAAAAAATAACACAAAAAAATATTCAATTTTTTTTACCAAAAAGATTAAATGGACACCAAACTTTAATTTAAAACAAACTTTATTCTGAACTATGATTATAAAAATGACATAAAAATTTTTTGCTATACAAAATATTTTATTAATTTAAATAAATTTAATTATTATTTTAATAATCTGAGAATATGCTTTAAATATTGATAATTATTTTAATTTAATTAAAGAATACATTTTTTAATTAATTGTTTAAAGCAATTTATAAACATTTGAACTAGGCCAACTTTGAAATTTTTAAAATTCAAAGATTTCTTGCATTTTAGAAAACTTATCCAAAGTTTGATTAAAATCATTTGTTTATTCATTTTTTTCTTCAAACTTTTTTAAAAAGTCAGAAAAATTTGAAGATGTCGATTGAATAAGTTTTAAAGCATCTTCATACTAGAAAACAAATTTAAATTAAAAATACATCAAGTTTAATTTTAGTTATAACTTACTTTAGACTTTATTTGATCTTTTTCACGTTTTAACGTACAAATCTCATCATTTTGCTTTTTTATTGCTGATGCCATCTTTTTCTGTTTTGAATCAATTTCATTAACTTGCTCTTGTAGATTGACTAAAAAAAATTCACATTATATAAAAGTTTTAAATTAATAAATTAAATATATTACTTATTTTTTCTTCAGATAGCTTTTGCTTATCTCTTAAATCAGTTTTAATTTTTTCATCCAAATCAGTTTGATCTATAAGTTTTAAAATATCGTACATGTTGCCATTTTTTATAAAAATATTCGAATTTTCATTATTTGAATTCTCATTATTTAAATTATTTTTTAAAGTAGAATTATTCAAAAAATCATTATTTATAAAATTATACATTTTCGGAGGCTCTTTAAACTGTTTATATCTAATTTTATCATGATTTCCAAATATATTAAGCCAAGTTCTCCTGGATAAATTAATCCCGCAATTATTTAATAATTTTAAAAAATCATCAACTAATAAATATCCGCAATGACAAGAGTCAAAATAAGCAAATGCCAATAAAACATAATTAATTTCAAGTGACTCCTTTAAAAAAAAACGACATTTAATTTACATTTTTTCTTTTTTTAAATAATCTTATTACCTTTGGATCATCTTTTCTGTCATCTTGATCTTTGATCAAATTTTTGTTATGATAACAAGCTGATAAAATATAATTGCAAAAATGTTTTATCAAAGATTCTCTAACAATTTCTGAAACAACTTGGAGCTAATTAAAAAAAATATTTTTAATTAAAAATTTAATTAAAAAAAATAAAAAAAAAAATACTTACTTCAAAATGATCATATTTACTGTGATTTAAAGCTTGATATAAAGATAAAACAGTCAAAGGAGTAGTTCCATATGTCAATATAAATCCGTCTTCACTAACAGATTCTTTAATTGTTGAATTAATATTATTTTTATCTCCAGAAACATCTGATTCTTTCTATAAAATTGTATCAATAATTAGAATTTTGAATAATATAAAAAACTAAACTTACATTTACTATACCATTATCTTTCTCTAATGATTTTTCTATACCTTCATTTTCTGCGTTATCAATTTTTATTTTTTTAGTTATATTCTGTTCCTTGTTTTGTTCATTTTTTCTTTTATTGTCATGATTATTAGTTTCTTCTTCTGTATTATTTTGACCTAAATTAAAATCAATAAAAAATTTATTTTATAATATTTTAATTACTCACTTTCTACTTTTAAATCATCAACAAAATTATGATCATTAACAGTTGAATCTCTTTCTTTGGTTTTTTCTAAAATTTCAATTAATTTTGCTATTAAATCAGCTTTTTTAAATGATCGATTCGGTTTATATCCAAGATCTTCAAGTTTTACTCTTAATTCTGTAACTTTCAAATCATTTAAAAATGAAAAATTATCCGAATTTTGATATTCTAAATTTAAATTGCCAATATTATTATTATCATTATTAGAATTTTCAATATTATTTAATTTATTTTCATTAATTAAATTATGACTCGGATTATTATCTTTATTGTCTGTATCAATTTCAACTGAAGATTCCAAATTAGTATTGGTAAGGTCCAAATCATTTTTTTCCAAAAACTCAGAATCATCTACTATAAATATTATAAAATTAAGTTAATATTTATTTTAAAATATAATTTATATTACTTTTGTTATTATTTTCAATTATGGATTTTTCATCAACATCACATTTCTCTTTTTTTATGTCCACAGATGAATTAGATTGAATATTGTCTAATAAACTCCAAATATCAGGAATAAATATATTAGAGTATTCAAAAGGAGAATTGTCAAAAAAAGGAGAGTCATTTCTAAAAAAAAAAAAAAAATTAATTTAAGAAATTTAATTCTTATTAACTCTAACCTATTGTACAAAAAAGTACAAACATGTTTCCAACGTTTGCAGATAGATAAATCGATTCCAGTTTGTTGTTTTACGCATCTAATTGCAGTGTTTATAAGATTAGGATTTTGATTATCTCTGCAAAAATAAAATACAAATAAGAATTTTTCTTTAAATATTACTTTAATTATTTACATATAACCATCCAAACTTGGATCAAATTTTCCGCCAATTAAAGAATGGCCCTCGTTGTGATTTTTAGCGCAAAGAAAAGCAAACAACTTATTAAAATGAAGAAAATAAGCTTTGCTGAAATAAAAAAAAAAATGTATATATTAAAACAAAAAATTTAATTTTAATTAATTTACCTAGATGTAAAGTTGTCTTTATCTGATCCAAAAACTCTATCATATATATCATTCATAGAAGGTAGTGATAATAATAAAACTTTAACAGCATATCTATTATTTGAAATATGAGCTATTTTTTTATCTTTTTTTCTTTCATCAACTAAATTTTCTTTTTTAACTTCCACTTTTAATTCATTTTGAGAGCTTGAATTGACTTTAATACTGTCTGAATTTTTAGAAAGTTCTTCTTTATTATCAGTAATTTTTATTAAAGAATCTTCTTCATTAGACTTAATTTCATTTTCTTGATCTTTAATTTCTTCAGATTTTGTTTTTGAATTATCATTATTGTTTGAATTATTTTTACTTTTATCAACCAAACTTGTAATCCTATACTGTAAAGGCTTAAATAAAGTTTGAATATTTAAGTCAAAAGTTTGATTTAATTGTAATTCTTTAAAATCTGAAGGTATATGAATATTAGAATCATATTTTTGTTTAATATCAGTTATATTGATAATTGGTTTTAATACACTATATTTGGGAATATTTAATGGCTCATATCTTCTTCTAAGTTTTGTTGAATTAGAAGAAACTGATACTGGTGAATCTGTACTTCTTTTTGACTTTTGTCTATCACGTTCACGATTGTCTCGACTCCTATCTTTTTCTTTATCATTTTCTCGATGACGATGATCTTTTTCATCTTTTCTACTTCTATCTATAGGTTCTCGTTGATTTTTATAATCATCACGATTTCTATCATCATTTCTATTTCTTTTATTAAAATTGTTATTACTAAATTGTCTTATTGATTGTTGTTGAGATATTTGTGTATGAAGACCAGTTTGTACTTGATTTTGATTAAACGCAAGTACTGGAGATACAAATGCAGAACCAGGTGTAGATGTGTATGTAATTTGGCCATGAGGAGCTGGACTTGTAAAGGTTTCCTGAGGCCTATTATTATAAAATGCATTTTTTTGATTATCTGGAAAAGTTTCTGAAAAATTTGATTGATTTGAAAAATTTGAAGAATTAAGCTCATTGTGAAATTGTTGAGGATGCTGCTGTTTTTGCAAAATTTTTTGTAAGTCTTGAGCATAAAAAGGAGTAATTTGCTCATTTGTAGAATTCTGTGATTTGTTTGGAACTACTGGATGATTTTGATGGTGGGATACATTATGTTGATTAACATGATGAATAGGTTGATGTTGTAATTGCTGTAAACGATGTTGCAAATATGTTGATGCTACAGATTGTTGTGCTTGTGGTTGAATAACTTTAACTTTTGTAGCATTCCATTTAAAAGGCAACTGCTCACTATATTGGCTTTCAACATATACCTGGTCGCCAACTCTAATATTTCCCCCTTCTACCACCCTTTAAAAAAATAATTAAAATTTTTTTTTTTTTTAACTTCAATTAACACTTACCCTAGTTGAAAAAAAACATCGTCATCTACAAATCCAAAATTATCTAAGAACTTTGTAACTCTTCCAGTAAATGATTTTTGTTTTGCTATAATAAAAAAATCAATTGTACTAAAATGCAACTTAACTTTGGAAATTACTAACCACAATCCAAATTCCCAGTCATGTTAAACGATCAAAAAAGAAATTTATACTTAATAAATTATTAATTATGATTAAATTATATGCTTCCTTTGCAATAATGAAGAAGCTTTCTAGCAACAAAGAAGCACGCTTAATGAAACAAATGCTATTGATGACAGAAAAGCCACACTAAAAATTTTAAAAACTAAATTGATAAAAAATGAAACAGAATAGATTAGATGAACAAATGAACATAAAATAATAACTTGTCCTAATCTTTATCAAAAGTGTTCTTATTATGTTTACACTCTAATAAAAAATCATTCAAATTAACTTGACTGTGGAAAAAATATATTTTTAAATCAGTTAGCTATTCAAAATAGATACTATTATTTTTAGTAGTAGCGTTTACGGTAAACATAGCTTTCGGTTATTTTGACGAATAATTACTAGTATAGATCAACAGCAAATCTCTATCTTTTACTTTTTTAATGGGAGAATTTGATAATAGTTAATTTATGGAACTAACAAATTCTTCAATCATTAATTAACATATTTTTTCAATTATAATTAAATAATAAAAAATAATTTAATTAAATTTAATTAATGTTTATCTTAAAAACTTAATTTTCATTTATATTAACTTCTTTAAATTTTAAATTAATTGAACATGCTTTGAACTTAAAAATATTTATGAATTATACACAATTTTTTTTACAAAAACAAAATAAATATTTATCAATGATAATTTAACTATTTTAATATTATAGTTACTAATTATGAATCAAATAATACATTTATTGAAAATGATTAAAATATTTTTTTTCAATTTAATAAAATAGATTTTTTTAAAATCATTTCATAGCTTATATTAAATAAAAGAAACAAAAGTAAAATGAACTTAAATTTTAAAATTAGCATTTTAAAATATTGATTAAATTTAAATTCTATTACTGATTTCATTTTAAAATACTCTTCTTTTAATATTTATTTTTTAATAATCTGCAGATATTGAAATAGGTTTTTAAATTTTAGATTATAATATTATTTAATGTATATATATTTTTATTCAATATACAAAGTTTTATTTAATTTCTTTTTAAAACTATAATTACTAAAAATACAAATAAAATTTTTATAATTTATTGAAAAAAATAATTAAATTATAACATAAAAAAATCTTTATTTATTTAGTTTAATTTTATTTTTTTTTCAAATTATTTAAGATTAATTTTAAAATTTATTTAATGTTCAAACATAATTAATATAAATTTTAAAAAGTTTACATTATAAACTTATTTGATATATAAAAAAAAACTTTTAAAAAAAATTTTGATATTTGTTTTTGTATAAATAGCTTATTTATAAACTTCTTGTGTTTTGAATTGTGTAAATCGAAATATTTATTTTAATTAAAGAATAAATTTTCATTAAATTTTGGCTTTTGATAAATTTTAGTTAAAAAATTAATTAATTGTCATTTTTATTATAATCAATAAATTACGATGCTAATATATTTAATATTATGCATTTTTTTTTGTTTTGGAAAATCATATGTAAATATTAGTTTTTAAAATAATTTTTTTTTTTTATAATTTAAATTATTTAAATATTTTTTTTTTTTATTAGACTGAAACTTTCCAAACTAATCAACAACCTTTAAAGATTCACCTTTTTCATTCATTGGGCTCAAGTATAAATTAAAATATACTATTAAATTTAAAATCTAATTTTTTAATTTTTTAAAGATAATAGATTTATTGAACGAGGCATCGTTGAAATTACGTTTCCAAATTTAAAAGCACAATTAGTAAAAAATGTATTATTAACAAAAGATGATTTAAATAATTTAAAATTTTTGTCAGATAAAAATTTATATTATTATATTAAAGCTGTTACTTATGATTTAAAAAATCAAACAACTAGATCAGCAATGTCATCAATAGATGCGGTATTTAACGAAATTTATAAATTTTACTATTAAATATAATAATTTTTTTTTTTTATTTTTTTAGTGTTTTTTGTATAGTTTAAATTTAGAGGATAATTTAATTTTTACGTTAGACTTTGATCGTCAACTTTTAGGTTTAAATATTAATTTAAAAAATAAACATTGTGAAGAAAATGAAAAAAATTTAAGTCAATTTAATACTAGTTTATTTGTATTTCAAACAAATAATGGTCCAATGTATGTATTTAAAATTTTTTTATTTTTTTTTTGAAAAACAATAATTAATTGATTTTTTTTTTGTTTAATATATTTATTAGTCCTGACACACAAACGTACATTCAACGTCTTGAACAAGAAAGAGGTGAAAAACTTAGAGGTGAATCACAAGATAATCGCTCATTTTTTGCAAAATATGTAAGATTTTTAATATTTTTAGAAAATTTATTAATTTTATTTTTTTTTAGTGGATGTATATAGTTCCAGTTGTAATTTTTATATTTTTATCTGGTGCTTCAAATCCTGACGCACCTTCAAATGCTAGTAGATAAAGTTTAAAATAAAAAAATTTGCATTTATTAAAATTAAATGAGAATTGCAATAAAATTTTAATAACAACTCTTAAAGTTTTGTATGGGCATATCTTAATTTTAAAAGCAAAAAATAAAATTGAGAAAAAAAAAAATAGTTGGAAAAATTAGATTAATAAATTAAAAAAATAATAATAAATTATAAATTTAAAAATTATATACAAATAAAAAAAATTAAAAAAATAAATAACTCTGAAGTATTTTTTTTTTTTAGTTTAATATTTGTAAGTTAGATACAGGTACTTTTCCTTTTTGTGTTCCTCTTTCACCTATTAAATATTGAGAATCATTTGAATTACATAAGGAAACAATAATTACTTCATTAATTGTCAAATTTAATTCAGTTGCATCTTTTGCTAAGTAATTTTGTAGTACTTTTGCTCTTTTTTTTTCTTCTGGTAAAATTATCGGACAAATTTCATCTGAAGGAGAAATAATATTCATAGATTTAAATATGCCATTATTTGTTACAACATCATTTTTTTTATTAATATTTGCACTACTATCAAAATTTGTCTCATTAGTAAGTGAATTTGATGAATTCGGACTGGTTGAAAGTAAAGCCAACTCTCTTTGTAGTTCTGCCATTTGTTTATAACATTTTGTATAAAATTGAATTTGAGAATCTACAAATTCACTCAAACATCTAACGTGATTTGCCTTGTAAATAAGCAATTTAAAACAATATAAAAAAAAAAATAAAAAATTTTATCAATTAAAAATACCTGAGCACTGCTGATTCCTTCTAGCAATAGTTTCGTAATTTCTACTTGTCTTTGAAATTTTTCTTCAGCAACTATTAAATCACGTTCAGCCTAAAAAATGAAAAAAAAAATGTTAAATTTAAAATAAAAGTCATTTTTTTTAGATACCAAATCGATTTCCTTTGCTATTGCTTCTGGTTTAAGTTTAGTCTTTTATAAGTATTGTTAAGAAAGTAAACACAATAAGGGGTTAATGAATATTAGTAAAATAAAATGACTAAATTTAAAATAAATTTTAACTAAGCTTACATTAATTTGACTTGACAAAGATTTGGCTTTTTTAATCCGATTTTTAGCTGCATCCAAGTCTAAACGTCTAGCCTCTAAAATTTTTCTTTCTCTCTAAAAAACATTTTAGAAAAAATAATTGAGAAAAGCTAATTTAAATTACCATAATTGTTCGAATGTCTTCGTCAAGAAATTTACTCAAAGGTCTAACAAAACCCTTGACGGAGCTTTCAACAAATTGTTTTTCAGTTTTGCCAAGTTTTTGTTGCGTTTGACCAACTTTGATTAAAGCAGATCCGTAAATAGAGTTTTGTCCAAACTCGAGGCCGGCTTCAATCATATCAGCCCCTAAAAGTTCTAAGTTGCGAAATCTTTCTTGTTTTTTGTCGATTTTTTCAAGAAAATAGTCCTCAATTCTAATATCTTGAAGAAAATTAATAAAATTGGTGAAAAAAATAAGAAAATAAGTAAAAAAGTGAAAAAAAAAAAAAAAATAAAGATGCTAATTAGAAAACAATTTTTACTTGGATTAGGCTCAAGCACACTTATTGCTCTGTTCACAATCCTTTCGGTATGGTGTTTAGTTTTATCACATTTTTCAGCCAAGTTTTCATATTGTTCATCAAGTTCGGTTTTTTCACTTGTTCCAAGTTTTTCTTCAGTATACTAGATAATGTTCAAAATGGAAAAACATGAACTGTAACAAAATTAAGTTTACCTGAACAGCACGTGTAAAAGCAGTAGCGGCTTCTGCAGCAAGCCCTTTAATGGCTTTGAGATTAAAATCCATGAATTGTTTTTAGGTAATTTAAAAAATGAAAAGTCAATTGGCAATCATTAAATTAAAAGTGTAGTCAGCTAAATGTTTGAATTAAAAAATATTGGTCACATTGTGAAGTTGGATACAATTGAAGGATATATTCAAGTGAAATCGGTCGCTATAAAGTGAGATTAAATGATAATTTTTGCTTAAGTACGATATTTTGATAGAAATTAAAAGCCGCTTTTCGTCCAAACCAGAAAATTATTATTTACTTCAGCATAATCGAAACAAACAGCTGATTTGATAAAATGTTGCCTCTTGTATTACGTTTATTTGAATGGTGCGCAAATGCATTGCGCTTGCTCCACCATTTTGAGCTATCTTTGTCTTAATTGAATGTTGCAAATTTTAAAATGATTCAAAGGTACCAAACAGTTGTAGGTTCAAGACTGTTGTTATTGAATTTAAAAAAACCATGCTCTTTATTTTTGCATAATTCGGCTTCATCAGATTTTCAAAACAACGCACGAACATCACTATTTTTGTCTCTGCCTCAAAAAATTTTGCTGGCCGTTGGATCATCTGCTATGGCTTTAATTGACCCTTACAGAGATGGTACTTACATGCAAACTAAATTTATTATTAATTTCTATTATTTACATTTCTTTCTATAAGATATGGTTGCCGTATCTTCCGAAATGACGTCCGACTCGGTTTTAAAAAAACTTTATAATCAAATGTATAATGATCATGAAGGACGACAGGTTTTGATAGATAAACCAATTATTAATTCAAATTATTTGAATTTACAAAAATTAGAAAAAATGCCTAAAAACACTTTGGGTTACGAGTATGTTAAGTTTTTAAAAGATAACAACATCAGCTGTGATACAAGGAAACCAGTTAAATATATTGAAGATGCAGAACTCAGTTACATATTGCAAAGATATCGCGAGATACATGATTTGGTCCATTTGCTTTGTCACATGAAAACTAACATGCTTGGAGAAGTAGTGATTAAATGGATTGAGGCTATTCAAACTGGTCTACCAATGTGCAAAGGGGCAGCAATATTTGGTTCAGTCAGATTATCTCAAAAGCAAAGAGAACTTTATAAAAAAGGCTATTTAGATTGGGCAATTAAATGTGGGCTTGAATCTAAGCCATTCTTAAATTTTTATTATGAAAAAAGATGGCATCAACACATAGACAGTTTAAGATCAGAATTAAATATTCCACAAATACCTATTATAAAATAGATTAAAAATTAAATTAAATTTAAATTTGTTCATTAAAAAAATTAATCATTAATTTCAAACGACTGTTGGCCACTTAATGGTGTTTGTTTTGTTTCTTCTAATGCTTTTTCTGTAGTAACAATTATTGGCAAATTAATATGCAAATCCAATTCCATTGGAATATCTAAAGTGACATGCACAAAATATTTGACAACCATCAATTCATTTTTTATTGTCAATGGAGCATCTTCTGGAATTTTTAAGAAAAGTTGATCCAATCCTGGATGACCTTTAATTACTTCCTTTCCTTTAACCGGTTCATAATGTTTTTCAATAGAATGATGTCTATTTTTTGTCATAAAAACACGAGTTTCATATAAAGTTGCCCGAGGTGTCAATTTTGAATTTGAATCATTTTGTGTAACAATATCTAATCTAATATTTTGTCCTAATAAAAAAAAATTTATTTAATTATTATTCAAAATTTTTTTATATAATACCTGGAGCCCATCCTTTTCTAGCAAGTGAAGCATATAAACGAACTGTTCCGCTGCTCAAATATCCAACTTCTTTTTCAGCATCAGTTCCAATTGGTAACTATTAAAAAAAAAAAAAAATATATATATATATATTATTAATGAATAATTAATTAATTTAGTAATTTTAATTTCTAACCCAAATATTTGTTCTGATTGGAGCGTATACAAAAATTACAGAAGGATCTGTTCTATATAATGCAGGAAGATTCAAATTTTCGCTTATATTTGCTTCTAAAAAGTAACATATGGTCCCATGCATTCCTTGAAATGTTGAAGGTAAGCCAATACTGAAAAAAATAAAATTAAATAAAAAACTAAAAAATCAAAGTTTCAATAAAATACCCTCTTGGTATATCAAATTTGAAATCAATACTGTGAACTCCAGCTTCTAAAGTATCATTTTCATCTTTGAAAAAAAAAAAATTATTTTAATTTTAATTAATTGTTTAATTAATTTAACTTACTCTCTTCAGGATGTTTATAAACTAATTCCATAAAAATTTTTTTTTCTTTAAATTCATGAATATTATGATTTTGATAACGAGTATGAGGTCCTTGTTCAAACCATTTAATTTCACCGACACACGTGAACAAAATATTGACCATACTTCGTAAAACTTTTCCTTCTAAAGCTATGATACATTTTCCTCTAACAGTTTCTCCAGTTTCATATTTTATTTGATTGTCATGAAAAACAAGTTCTAAACTTTGTAAACCGATAGGATCCATATCGAATTCGATTACCTGTAAACCCTTAGATTTTAAAAATTTGTATTAAACAATTATTTATTAATTATTAATCTTTAAACGTAATTGATAATAAACAGATATATAAACAGTTTATAAGTTAAATTATTGAATTGACGAACATTCATACATACACAAGTCCAATGTATGCTTTGCCTATGCGATTTTTTGTTAAAATTTGCGCATTGCGGCTAAATTGACCTTCTTCCTAACTAAATAGCCATATATCTAAAGAAATATAGAGTAAAATTTTTTTAACTAATTTGGCATAAAATCAAAAAGTTAAATGAATTAATTTCAACGAATCCAAAATAAATTTATTTAAATATTTATTAAAAAAATTAAATAAATAAAGCAAAAATTCAATTCTAAATAAAATCTAATTATAAATAATTTTACAAAAATAGATTATATACAAATTAATTAAATTTATTTCATTTAAAGCTAAGCATGCCCTCGTTTTTTCATTTCATTCCAAACATAAAACATTTCTTCAATATCACTAAAACCATGAGAAGCAATCACATTTTCATAAGATTTTAAACTAAAATCATATTCTTTTTTATCAAAATAAATATTATTCATATGTGTTGGAGCTATGTAACATTTTTTGGCTAAAATTGCTAAATAAATATCATCAAATCTAAAATGTTTAGTATATTTACTAGCAAAGTAAATTTTCTTAAAAGTTTTATTTGATAAAAATACGGCTCCAGCTGTTACGTAAGGAGGCCACTTTGAAAAAGAATATTCATCTAAATCCACATACCATTTACTAATTACGGATCTGCAAGGTGTGCTTGAATTAAACACCCATCCTGAATATAAATACTGAGAAAAAGGATTAAATGATTGTTTAGTTAAATTTTGTAAATATTCCATCAAGTTTTTAATTGAAACATAATAATCATCATCAACTAAAAATAAAAATTTTGCTTTATCACAATTTTTCACCATCCATTTGATTCCACTCAATGTTTTGATTGAATTATTATAATAAGTATCCAAAAAATTTGTTTGAATTAAATCATGATGTAATTCATTTTCTTTATTTATAGATTTTTGACAATTTTGATAATAAAAATTATTTTTTTCAATGCTGTCAAATTTGTTTTGTGAATTGTCACAAGAACCAATAGAAAACAAGGTTTTAATGTTATAATTTTGATTTTCAAAACCCCAAGTTTTCCTAATATAATTTCTTTTATTTTGATTAAATAGAGCACTTTTTACCAAAATTACAAGTTCAACATTTTCATTTATAGTATTATTATTTTCAATTTGAAAATTATTTTTACATTTGTCTTTATTTTCAATAATGTATTCAAAATCGTAATCGTTGATTGATTGTACATTAAATTTTTGAAATATTTCAAGTTTTATATCTTTTTCTTCAACTCCAATTACTGATCTATTATCATAATAATCAACAATTTCAACAAAATTTAAAATTTCTAAAGGATAAATAAAATATTTATAATCAGTTTGAAGGAAATATAAAGTTAGTCCAGAAATGTGTATAATTATTAATAAAATAAAAAATGGAATTAATAAAAATATTTTATTTTTTCTAAAAATACGACTCTTTAAAAACATTTTAATAATATCAAATAAAAAATTAATTCCTAATGCCATAACAATTTAAAAATTTTAGCCTAAACAAAATAATTCATTTTTAGGACTATCATAATTAAAAAACACATTTTTTTTAAATCTCTACAAGTTTTTTTAAGTTTAATTTGATGTAAATAAAAAAAAAAAAAAAATAAAAAAAAAAAAAATAAAAAACATGCGTAGTAAATTTTTAAATTAAAATGCAACTTTATAAAAAAACATTTTTTTACATTTAAAGGCATAAATCAATTAAAAAATCGGAAAAAAATATTTTTATTTAATTAAAATTTTTTTATTCAAATTTAAAAAATATTCATTTTAAATTTTTAAATATATATCGCAAATTATTGTTTATTCAAATGAAAATCAAATGAATACAAATTTTAAACGATAAATTTAATTTAATAAGATCTAATTGCGGGAGCTACAGTTTTACAAGTTTCATCTAAAGTTTCATCTACAACGGGTCGATATTCTAATTGAACTTTATCATTTTTCACATAAGATAAAGTGTGTTTTCTCCAATGTTTGTCCATCGGAAGCTTTTGTTGGCCATCCAATGGTTTAGAATAATCATATTCGTCTATTCTAACTTTGAAATCCTCTCTGGCGTGAGCACCACGACTTTCTTTTCTAGCTTCAGCTGCTTGTATAGTTTGCATGGCGTTTAACATTAGATTTTGAAGCTCTAATGTTTCCACAAGATCTGAATTCCAAATCAATCCTTTATCTAAAACTTTTAAATCAGACATTTTTTTATTAGTTTCGTTAATTTTATTGCATCCTTCTTTTAAAACATCTCCTGTTCTAAATACAGCGGCATGTGTTTGCATTACTTTTTGCATATGCAATCTTAGACTAGCTGTTGGTATACTGCCATTGGCATTACGAATTTTGTCTAAATTAACAATTGATTCTTCACCATCGTTTTCTTTAATTGGAAGTGTTTTTTCACCAGGTTTTGAAGTTTCAGCAATTGTATTTGCACATGCACGTCCAAATACAACAATATCTAAAAGAGAATTAGCTCCTAATCTGTTTGCACCATGTACAGATGCACAAGCAGCTTCACCAGCCGCATATAAACCAGAAACTACTTTATCACCTTCCTTATCATTGTAAGTAATTACTTGCCCTTTGTAATTTGTTGGAATTCCACCCATATTATAATGGACTGTTGGCAAAACTGGAATTGGTTCTTTTGTAACATCAACTCCAGCAAATATCATTGCAGTTTCTGATATGCCGGGTAATCTTGTAGCTAATTGTTCAGCTGGTAAATGATGTAATTGCAAATAAACGTGATCTTTTTCTGGACCACAACCTCTTCCCTCTCTAATTTCAATAGTCATTGAACGTGAAACAACATCTCTTGAAGCTAAATCTTTTGCAACTGGAGCATATCTTTCCATAAAACGTTCACCTTGTCCATTAACCAAAAATCCGCCTTCACCACGACAACCTTCGGTTATAAGGCATCCTGCACCGTAAATACCAGTTGGATGAAATTGAACAAATTCTAAATCTTGACAAGGCAAACCAGCTCGTGTGACCATAGCTGTTCCATCACCAGTGCAAGTATGAGCTGAAGTACACGAGAAATAAGCTCTTCCATAACCTCCAGTAGCCAAAACAGTATTTTTAGCATTAAATCTATGAATAGTACCATCTTCTAAACATAAAGCAATTACACCTTTGCAAATATCATTTTCCATTATTAAATCAAGTGCAAAATATTCAATAAAATAATTGCAATCATATCTAAGTGATTGTCCATATAATGTATGAAGTAAAGAGTGACCTGTTCTATCAGCAACGGCACAGCATCTATGAGCTTGCCCTCCTTTACCATAATTGTAAGATTGTCCACCAAAAGCTCTTTGATAAATTTTTCCATCATTTGTTCTACTAAATGGCATTCCATAATTTTCAAGCTTAAAAACAATTAAATATAGTCGAAATTAAAAAAATATAAATAAAAAATTTGTAAAAGTTTACTAACTTCAATAACTGCTTGAGGTGCTTCTCTGGTCATATAAGCGATGGCGTCTTGATCTCCTAACCAATCAGATCCTTTGACTGTATCATACATGTGCCATTTCCAGTCGTCTGGCTCGATGTTTCCTAAAGCGGCATTTATTCCCCCTTGAGCAGCCACTGTATGGCTTCGCGTAGGAAATAATTTGGTTACAACAGCTGTTTTAAATCCATCCATTACTAAACCAAAAGCAGCCCTTAGACCCGCACCTCCTGCACCAACGACGACGGCATCATACTGATGATCAATAACTTTGTAACCTTAAAAAAAAGTTAGTTCTAACCTCAAAACTAATTTAGATTTTACCATTCCAAACAGATGGGTTGGTCTTTGCTTGATTATTGTTATTTTTTTGCGATACATGCAAGCATCTCAGATTGTAGTTCAATGATTTCAAACTTTGATAATTGTTTTTCTGCAAATAGAAACAGTGAAAACGTTTAACATCTTTGTTATTGGCAATATATAGCAAAATTTAATTCGAGTTTTAAGTTATGCCACTCGAATATACCTGAATAAGTCGTAATCCAATAGACTTTTGAAATCCTGCCACTTTAAGGAGTTGCATTGTTTGATATTAAAAAACACAGACAAGAAGACTAAATTAATGGTCAATGACTTTAATTTTAGAAACTAAATTAAAGCAGGATTAAATCCAAAAATATATCAAGCGCACAAACACGGCGCCGCATCAGATTCGGCGGCTATAAGGACGCCGCCGAGTTTCAAGAAAACATGCGTAAGGTGCGAGAAAATGCGCGCAAACTTTTTTAATTAAGAAATTAATCAACTTTTTTATTGAACATAAACTTTCTTTATTTACAATAGAACTGTCAGTTCTAATTTAAAATACGACCCTATTTTAATAGAAGCTTTGCTCCATCTGGTCATTGCTGTCGCTTTCTTTGCCAATGCGAATCAAATCCAGCTCTTTTTCAGATGCCCCTCCAAAATGTTCCTGGACATCGCTGATGATTATGGAGTTGTTGTTGTATGCTGGCACTAAAAGCTTTAGCATTTCATTATACAAAGACTGGTTAAAAGATTTGTCTTTTGAAAATTCAATGTAATCTGTGCATTTTAATACATTTCGATTAATTGGAGTGCCTTCCACTTCGATTATGCTTTCTGGTTGAATCAATCCTCTTAGCTGCAAACGAAACAAATTTGTAATTACATCAAATAATTCAAATATTAATTACTGACAGGTTGTTGCATCTGCACTAGAATCACAGGCCCTTCAAAGCACTTGATTTTCACATTATTACTGTCACCCTTTAGAAAATAAAATTAATAAATCCGTTAATATTACGTTTCTTTAACAAATTACACACCGATATATATTCGCCGAGTATCAAAACTGTTTTTCCAATATAAGAGCCCATCATGGATCCATTAATTCTATGTTTGGTATTCGCCATCGCATCGACTAGAAACTTTTTAAAAAAATTATAAAAAACACCAAGTAATGTTTGAAAACAATTGAAAGAAGAAAAGCGCGGGCTTGGTTTGCTATTTTTACATTATTTGTTTATAAATAACTAGTTAAAACTTTTCATAAATATTATGTAATTATGTTCATTAGATTAAGAGAGGTATAACGTTTATAATTCGCAATAATTTGCAATAACAAATATAATTGAATAATTATTTTGTTTTGTCATTCAATAATAAGTATTCAATAAGAAATGACTTAAATGTCAACTTGCAAGTGTTTTGTACATGAGTAGATACAAAATTCATAGATTAATCAAATTTAAAAACAAATTAAATCATTTACATCAAAAAAAAAAACGTAAAAAATAGAATAAGATAAAAGTAAAGTCAAATAAATATATTTTTAATATTTAAAATATTTAATTTAAGAATAAAAATATATATATATAATAAACTAAATTAATATAATAAATAAAAGAAATTTAAAAATATTTTATTATATCAAAAAAAAAATTGCTTTAATTTACTATTTGTTTATTTAATTTTTAGTTTAAAATAAAAATAAAAAATTTATAATGGAATTAAAATGGAAAAAAAAATCGTAAACATCTGCGCATTAAAAAAACAAATTCAAAAAACATGCTTAAAAAAACGTGTTAAAAGAGCATGTTTAGATATTGTTAATTAATGCAAAACCAACAATTTAAGTTTTAAAAACAACTTATTTATAATATGAACATTCAAAGGACGACATTCGTCGTGAAAACATCCTGAGAAAAAGTTATTAAAGTGTTTTTTAATTAAATAAAATAAAGAAATTTTTAAATTGTAAAAAAATTAAATTAAATTAAACTACAAAAAATTTTAAAACAAAGTGCATCAATTTAATTTATTTAGTTTTTAAAAAATAAGAAGTTTAATTAAATTATAATAAACAAAAATAAAATAAAAATTTTTACCAATAATTTTAAAAAAATGAGAAAAAAGTTTAAGTGTTAACGCATGTGTATAAGTATATTTTTTTAGTAAAGTAAAAGTATAGAAAGGAGTTATCATAAGTTTAACATGAAAATGTTGTAAAGTAGGCTTTTTTGCAATGTTTGCAAGTTTTCCTGCAAAATAGTAAATTTTTTTGTTTCACTGTGAACGATAAAGG